>CAVLGL010000137.1:23573115-25023948 GCA_963668995.1 Parnassius mnemosyne | reverse complement strand
TTTTGAACAGGTATTGCTTATGGCGACTGGCTTGTTCGGGTTTACAATACAATATAAGCTAAAAATGTTGTGTGTCATTTTTATGATACGCACGCTTTGATGTGTTTGTGAAAAAAAATATTTTGAAGTCATGTAAAGTCCGTCAACACGCATTAGGATAATACGATGGCGCCTGCCTTGCACTAAAATCCTCTCAGAATTGAGATGAGGCCTGTGCCCAGCGGTGGGATTTATATAGGTCGTAACTTTACATTTTTTTTATAGAAATAAGGTGACAATCGAGCACATATTCCACCTGATGGTAAGTGTTTGTTATCGCCCATAGACATCTACATCTATCCTCGATTACGAACCAAAATTCTATACGTGGTAGAGAGGCGTTGCAGCTATGTTAGTAGTATTGTTGTAGCACGAATGGGTCGGCTCGACCGGGGAAGGACCACGCTCTCACAGAATACCAGCGTAAAATAGCAGCTTAACGCTGCTGTGTTTCGTATGGTGAGAGAACCGGAGACCCTTTTTACTGGAAATGAGGCAATCCATCTTAGTCTTCACGGGTGACATACATCTGCATTTTGATTCGTAATAGAGGATGGATGTAGATGTCTATGGGCCGCAGCAACCACTTACCATCAGGTGGACTGTGTGCTCGTTTGTCACCCTAATCCTATTAAAAAATGCAGATGCGTTTTCACCCGTGAGGACAAAGATGGAATGCCTCGTTTCCAGTAAAAAGCTATTTCACGCTTTTTTATTTATGGGTCAATTCGTGTTCATATTTTTATATTGATAACAAGCTGTTACGTTATTCTGTCCTTTCTAGGTATGTATACGATGTGTTTAACCCTAAATTCGCTATGGAATTTTTAATTTGTTAAAAATAACCCACAGCTTGTAGCGACGTAGCCAATCGCTTAACCACAGCGCTACCACAGAATATATTTTATTCGCTACAGAGCTGAAAATTATTAATCTTTTGAAACACCTATATAAGACGTAAGGTATATTGTTTTTAGGGTTGACTAAAATAAACTATATTGTAATTGAAATTTTCATCATCAATAATGTATACATCAACACTATATTCTAAATCAAATATTTTTATTTTCAAGGTTGTCAAACCACTTGTTTTTTTAACACCATTAATAGTTACTAAATCTGCTTCATTCAAACTGTTTCTCTTTCCTTTTAGTTTTAGTAACTTAGCATTTATCAGAGAAACATTCGAACCTGAATCGTAAACTCCATATATTTTTAATTTATCATTCAATTGTAGTTTGACATTTATTAATGGTGTTTCTATTCGTTTTTTGGATAAGTTTTATTTAATTCTGCTTCTATTACCGAATTGTTTACGTGTTTAATTATATTTTTCTTTACCTTATCATCTTGTTTTGATTTAAACCAACATGTAGCTTCAGAGTGATAACGGGTACCTTTATTTAATTTTTCACAAATCTTACACGGATTATGATCTTCATTTTTATCATAAGTCCTTACATTTGCATATTTATTCTTACCTTGAAAACTTTTTTTATTTACCATGTGTTCATATCTGCTTATTTCATTAAACAAATCTACTGTATCTTTTAATGTTTCCCTATCAATTTTATTAAGTATGAATTCTGGTAAGCCAGCTGCAATAAGATCCACCAAGGTACCTGTGTCAATTGATCTCCTCATACCCAATAAAAGTTTTTCTTTTCTCATAGCATAATCCAACAATGAACCATCTTTATATTTAAATAATAATGCGTAAGTAACTGGGTTCCATCCTTTGTTTGCAAATGTTTCACAAAATTTGTTTTTCCATGTCAGCCATTCGGAGTTCATTGTTAATTTTATAATCATTGAGCTGTACCAATCTACGCAAGAACCATCCATAAACAATCTAAGCATTTCAATTTTCTTTTCATCTGTAGTCACATCAAAGCGTATGCATTCTTTTTCAAAGATATCAATCCACTGGTTTGCATTAGAATTCTTGCTTGTAAATTTTTCAATCACAAATTTTTCTGCAATATGTTTTAAGCTCTGCTGTCTATTTTCCTTTGTGGTTTCTACTAATTTCTCAAATAATCTTTCCAATGTACTTGTTTCTTTTTGACATATTTTGTCAACAAGTTTTTCTTGGTTTAATTCTTCTAGAAATTGATCCCCAAATTGTAAATTACCATCCTCATCTATGTACGTTCTTTTAAGATCTTCTGTCACAGTTATCCAGACTCTTCTAATCTGGTATCTTTTTTGTAAACTATTTTTTACTTTATTATAAGCAGCTGTTTTCATTATTTCTCTATGATGACTAGCTGATTGGAACTCTTTTGGTATTGCATACATTTTATTTTCACTCGTGGTTATTGAGGTAATAGAAAAAATGTTTGACTTTCCATCGCTTCCAGGTAATAGCGTAAATTCAAAACAAAGTTTCTCCATTTTTTTTTGTTTGGATTTTATAACTAAAAATGTCGTTTTATAAGACGTAAGGTATATTGTTTTTAGGGTTGACTAAAATAAACTATATTGTGTTGCTCTGTAAACAAAGTTTTATATTTCATTAATTTTAAGTTCCATTACGAAACTACACTATTACAATAATAACTAAAAACAAACCTGTAAACAAAGAAACGACATTTAAAGTTTATTCCTTAATATGTCAATTCCCTTTGTAACAATTCTGTTTTTAATAAACTTAAATTATAATTTTCTACAGGCAGCTTATCATTGTCAACAGTCAATACAGTCAATATGTTATTTCACAGATTCTATCTACACTACACAAATATAGATAAAACCACAGATAAAAGACACAGACAAAATATTAAAGAAATACATTTTCTTTACACCTATTTCTTCAGAAAACTCAAAGTGATAATTATCAAATAGACAATAATTCTTAAAGTTAGCTGACAGTTTTGTAAACCTTCGGCTTGTTCAAATTAACGAAGAAAACTTAACGATCAAGTCTGACTACCTGAAAACACAAAGTAAACCTTGTCTTCGTAACTTAACCATTAACTTAAGTAGGATCTGTAGACAGCACAGAGGAGAATAGACTCCTCTACTTTGCCGTTATTTGAGATAGATAATAGTTTGAACGCAGGTAAAACCGAAATTTCTGATTTAGATAAATTTAAACAATTCATTTTCTTTCGATTATTTTGTAGACTAGGTGAGGTTCTTAACTACAGACTTATGATACTTTTTAGATGCTTATGTTTTAGTGGATATTGCTCAATTTGGTGTTAAAAAATTATTAATTCTCCACAAAATTACATGATTAAGTATAATAATCTTGTTAACGAGTGTCATTTATAAATTTTCTGTGCTTTTGTGGATCTTGAGAAAGCATTTGATAAGGTTGTAAGGAAGAAAATGTGGGAACTGTTGCCGGGGTATGGTGTGGATGGTCGATTGCTAAGGGCTGTGCAGTCTCTTTACTGTGATTGTAAAGCCTGTGTGCGGGTAGGGCATGACCTGTCACCCATGTTTAGCGTCCAAACGGGCGTAAAACAGGGTTGTGTCATGTCTTCCTGGCTGCTCATACTGTATCTCGACAGCTGTTTACAGAAGCTGAAAGATAGCTGTTTGGGTGTGGTTACATAAAAAGTATTGGTTGACATAAAAGTAAATTGTCTGCTGTATGCTGATGATGTAGTGCTTATTGCACCATCAGAGACAGAACTGCAGGCATTCATCACGTGTATGAAAGAGGAATGTGAAATTAAAGGTCTTGAATGCTAATAAAACTAAGGTTCTGGTATTTGAAAGGGACGAAGAGAGAACGAAGTGTGAAATATGGGTAAATCAGGAATGTCTAGAGCAGGTAAATGAAATTATATACTTGGGGAGCGCTTTTAGCCGGGATGGAAGATGTGATTTAGATGTGGACAGGCGTTTCGCTGCCGGGAACAAAGTCAATGGTGCCCTGACTGCGTTAGTCAAAAGGCAAGGCGTAGTGAAGAGTGCACGCCTTGCAATAAATAACGCAGTGTTGGTACCGACTTTGTTATATGGCAGCGAAACCTGGGTATGCCAGAAGAAGCATAAAAGCAAGTTGAATGCAGTGGAGATGCGATCTCTTCGTAAAATGTGCGGCGTTACCATGGCCGACCGAAAGCGAAACGAAGAGATTCGCAATATGGCAGGTTTGAAAGATGACCTTATCACAAAAATTGATAAGGGCGTGCTTCGGTGGTTTGGGCACGTTGAGCGAATGAGTGAAGACCGAATGGTGAAGAAAATATATAACGCAAAAGTTAATATTAAAAGGTGTTGAGGTAGACCGAGACTAACTTTCGAAGACCATGTGAGCAAATTGCTCGAAGAGGGTAGGGTCAAGAGTACTCGGATACCTAGACGTGCATGTATGAAGAAGATAATGAATCTGAAAGAAGCGAAAGAGGTATGTAAGGATCGTGACACTTGGCGATCTGTTCTCTCTGGCTACCCCGTCAGGGATTGTGCGTGAAGATAAGTAAAGTAAGTAAAGTAATTTATACATTTTTACTAATAATAACTCAAGGAAAAGCAAAATGGCCGACTGAATTTGCAGCATGCCGTCCATATATATAAGACAAGAGGAGATACTAAATACTACTGCTTAAACTTTGCATAGCAACATAATATTTCGCGTAATAAGCTGGTTCCGAGGAAGAAGGTGTCCCGAAGTACAAGGACCTCCCCTATGAATAAAATGACTTTTTTTAAGTTTTGCCTATTCTCAAGAATTTTAAATTATAGTAAAAGTATTTAACGACGGTATTGCTCAAAATAACGTCGGTTTAGGAAGCAAGTCTTAGTCAACATGTCATGTTTTTAATTATTCATGTGTTAAGCATGTTTACAGATGAATAATAAATATTCCATTAAGTATATCTAGTAAAGAAACGAAAAAAACAATTTTTAAAACTAAAATGAGTTCTTTATAAATTCTTCTTTAATTTTAAAAACTCTTAGAAATTTTCTTTTGAATCCAAACCCCGAAAATTAAAAATTATATCTTGACTTTTTACTTCGCTTAAAATCTGCACAACGTTGTAGTCGACGACCGCTTTATTATTTATGACAAGGAACACGAAACTCATCTCGAGTTATAAACTTCTTGGAATTTCTCCTGAAGTAATACAGAGCTATTATTATGATGTCCCCACAAAAAAATATGCGCCGCGCAGTAGCACTAGGGTCGTGCATGGGGGCGCCAGGCGGACAAATATAGTCCGGCAGTGGAGCTTAGAAGAGACAGACGTCTATGACAGGGCTTATATCGCTGCCTTTGATTTTTAGAGATAAATTTAAGTTACTTCTGTGGATAGATTCAGCAAGGGGTTATCCTAACAGTTTCTTAGGACGATTTTGTTTAATATTTGTATCTATTATTTTCGTGATAAAGCTAAAAGACATTTTAAAAAATTATTATACCTACCTATAAACGTTTAGCGTTCTTTAAAAATATGTTTTCCGAAATTCAATCATGAATTTTAATTCTAAATTTAAATCCTGGAGAATCAGGAGATAAGCGTATGATGTAAAAGTTTTGTATTGGATACGAGGAAACAAAGTTCTATCAACACCATATTATGGCACCGCACAGTTGTTCATTGCAAATTTAAGTTAGTTCAGATTCTTTACCACGTGCTTGATAGTGAAAGAAAATATTGTGAGGAAAGCTGCATGCTGATAATGTTGTGATAGTCTTTTCTGTAACCCAAAACTCTCTCAAATGTTACAGGAAGCCTGTGTCCAGTAATGATGCGTATTTTTATTAAATTTATTGTACTTTACTTTCTCATTAAAATACAAAGATCCGTCTTATTAAACTAAAAACAAAAAAAATGTTTAAGTATTTAAATCAAAAATTATTTGCAACAGTGTAGATGAATTTGATTAGGTTCATTTAGAAAAACTTTACAAAAGTGCAGCTAGCCGCCAAAGCCGTCCAAAGATGTTCACCTAGTTTATCCTGTCGGGTATCCTTTAGCCTAGAAATATCTAATTTGTCCTAAAATCGATTGGCAATGAATTAGAAACTTTTGTTAATAAAAAAATCTTTCTCTAGGTCAAAACTTTAACTACCAGTCTTAGTCTAAACTACTTTTAACCAATATTTTTCAGACACTTTTGTCTAGAGCTTTCTCTATTAACTGATATTTTTTTAGTCAAAGCTACTTTTGACCAAATTATTAGTCTAAATTAATTGTTTTCGTTGTTAGTTTTGACTGTAACATATAGATCTATCATCACAGGACACCGGACTTTCCTATTCTAGGAAAAACTTTCGGTAATTGCCACGTCTGGCCCCTTGCCAGCATTAGCAATCATAGTATTAGAAATTGCAGTACTTTGACGCTGTTTCCCATCGTCAACGTGGATATTTATTTAACACCCGGTGTTACGAGATAGTTACACTTTAATAATCGAAAGCTAAGATCTGGCATTTTATTTCGTTATCACACGCCAAAAACATAAATCAGTGTAAATTATTGAACTAAAATTAACCAGTAATAGTTAAAAAAAAACATAGACTAAAGTCATATTTTATTTTTCTGATATTGAAAACGTTTATCTCGTTAGGGCGGGAACATAAATCGCGTTCCTATAGGACACGTATCCCTTAAATGAGATACGGCAACAAGAAAAGTTTTTCTGATGTTTTTCTTCCAAACCACTTAACAAGCTTGGCGCAAGTAGACATGTTTGTGTCATGCTTGCATTATGACACCGTGTTGCTGCGAGATTTAAAGGGGACAAAAGTGAGGAGACTCTGTGGCGCCGGGAACTCTGCTTGCTTTGTCATAAGCGACAGTAAAATAATAATACCTGTTTGTAGAAATTTACAACATAGTTTATAAAATGTTCGGATGTCATAGTTAATTTGGAAATAGAAAATAGCCAACTGTACGACTGAAATGAAAATAGAGCAAGCTTTAATTGATGTTACGGTTTGCTTTTATTCTATAGGTCTCTCAAAGGCTCGAGTGTAGGTTAGAAAGATAAATACACACAAAAAGAATGCGAATCAATTGATGCTAAATCTAAATTAGTACATTGGCCTAACGCAAACAACTTTCTTTTTATCAACATAATATCCCTTTAACAAGTCCACTGCTGAACATAGGCCTCCCCCAAGGAATGCCTCAAAGTAAGTTTTCGAGTCATCTGCATCCATCGATTTCCTACATCTATTATCAGGTCGTCACTCCGTCTAGTGTGGGGCCGTCCTACACTTCGCTCACCTTTAACCTTTCTTCCCCATCGTTTTTTGGTTCTTCGGGCTATGGCCGGGCCATTGCCACTTCAACGTACTGATTCATAGGGCTATGTCACTTACTCTGCTTCTACTGCGGATATCCTCATTTCCAAGACTACCACACAGAGAAACTTCGAGCATAGCTCTCTCCATAGCTCACCGAGAGATCTTGAGGTTCCTTATACGGCCAGTATTGATGGACCTCGTCTCAGATTCATATGTTTTTTTATAGAATAAGGGTAACAAACGTGCACACAGTCCACCTGGTGGTAAGTGGTTGCCCATAGACATCTACATCTATCTTCGTTTGCGAATTAAAATGCAGATGCGTTGTCACCCGTGAGGACTAAGATAGAATGCCCCTATAAATGAAAATAAAAATATATTAGAAATAAAAACATAAAATTTTAAGTGAGTGAGTTTAGCTGATATCGCCGTTTATTTTGAAATCACTTTAGATGTGAAGCTTGAGTGATCCCCACATGTTTTAGCTACCAAGCAGATTAAGTTCTGCAGCATATGACGTAAAAAAGATATGAAGTATCACCAGCGTTAAAATTATTTTAGTTATTTCCATAGTATAACGTCGAATGTTATTTTGCTTTGCAGAAACGTGATTGACACAGAAACTATGAGTACATATACGAGTATCTGCAATACAAACACACTGTTAGTATTGCAGAGGGCCATAAGAGCAATCTATAATTTAAACCGTAAGAGTGGCTTGGATAAAAATTCATAGACACAAATATATTAACTCAGGCCTCTCAAATATTATACGAAAATGTAATGTATGTTCACAAAAAAAACAAGTTGTTGAAAAATAAATGAAATACATTTAGAAACAAATGGGAACAAACACAAACTAGTAATTCCAGTTTTTTCCGTTTATCTAATCATGTGGTTCTTGACTCCACAGGGTCAGTAATATTTATGAGGAAATGTTTACGTTTTAAAACGAAATCCCAAAAAATATAAAAGTTTTTCTTTCGCCAAATTTAAAATATTTTAGACAAAGAGTTAAAATAATACATACTATACTTCTGGAAATAAGATGATCGATCGCTACCAGATTATTTCTTAAATGATATATACAACATAATTTATATTTGTAAATTGATTACACGTATTCTTCCGACAGTTAGTAAATTAAAATAAAATATATTTTCAATAAGTGTTATTTATAATCTATGTTGAACAAAATTCTATAAGTAATTCTATCTACAAGATCTTCAATATCTAATATACATACATAATATGGTATAAATAAAATTAAAAGTTGATTATATTAATACCCAGATTCCTAATCCATCTGCTAAACGTGGCGTTTAAGGCAATTCCAAAACTGGAGATGCGCACGTCCATAAAAGGGATTTTACGGGCTGATGACGATGATGGTGAACATTAGAATGTGGCTGCTGCCATTAGAATTTATATTCATAAAAAAAGAAATTTTTGCGCTGTTAAATTATCGCTTGCAGCAGCAAGTTTCCTTAATCATAGGTTATTAAGACACAAAGTGACGCTTGTCTGCCGACTGTTGGTACGTAGGACTTTGTTGTAAATTATTAAATTATTCATGCAAGTCTTGTGAAGAAGCGTTGTTGATGTTACCTTAAATATCATTAGTGTAAAGTGCAGTCTAGTGAAACTTGAACTGATTAAATCTAAAAAATTCGCATAGTAAAATTTTCTTGTGACTGATAAGTAATTGTAAAAATAAACATGACTTGATAAAATGGTAGATAACTTTTTTAACACGGCAAGTTTATTTTTACAATGGTTATCATGAAAAGTATTTAGAAATCAGTACCATAAAAAGGAGAACATACTGCAAGACGTCTTTACTTGTAATCATCATCATCATCATCATTACAGCCCTTCACAAGTCCACTGCTGAACATAGGCCTCCTCCAAGGAATGCTACAAAGCACGGTCCCGAGCCACCTGCATTCATTGACTTCCTGCATGTCTTACAAGGTCTTTACTTGTAAACAGTATTGAATTCTTTTAAAAAAATTACATTTTTTTATATTTCTGCCGTTATATTAGTACCGTGTACTGCAAAAATGTACATATCGGAATATAATAAGATATAACAATTAATTTTTAAGTTTACTTACATATTAACTAATTAAAGTATTTCAAATTTAAATTTATTTTAAAAACTATAATAAAAAAAACTAAAAATAGTAACTTAATTGTCATACAGTCCCACTCACCGCGGTATCGTACCAAGAACGCTGACTGCGTTTCCCCGCTGAATGGCTATACTTAGCCTTTGAGCGAGAAAAGAACCAGTCCTCTTATCACCAGCAGCAACAACCTGCTGCGGATGGAGTTCCTTTAGGAACTTCACCGCACGTGGACCTCACGGACCGATAGTCTCTACAGCATATGGCAAAAATATGTAGTCATCTCTCAGAGTTCAGCTACCTCAGATGCCGCCCCGGCTCTAAACGAGGTACACCTGAGATGAGAGGCCGCCAAAGTGTCTACGCAACCAGCATCCCACACTTGTTTTTATAGGATCGGATGACAAACGCGCACACAGTCCACCTGATGGTAAGTGGTTACTGTGACCCATAGACATCTATATCTATCCTCAATAAAGACTCAAGATGCAGATGCGTTGTCACCCGTGAGGACTAAGATGGAATGCCTCTTTGCCAGTAAAAGGGTCTCTGGTTCTCTACATTCACCATACGAAACACAGCAGCGTTAAGCTGCTATTTTACGCTGGTTTTCTGTGAGAGCGTGGTCCTTCCCCGGTCGAGACGACCCATTCATGCTACAACCATAATATATCTGCAGCATGGCTCTACCACGTAGAAAACTACTAGTGCTTTACCTCTCTCCCAAGGGCCAATGTCATACCGTCGGGTCTTGCCATTGTCTCTAAATATTATTTTTATTAATTTGATTATTTTATCAGAAAACAACCTAAATTATCTATTATACTGTCCGAAGAAAAAGTGTCTGTTATAAGAAATGAAAGCATCAAAGTGTGGTAAAAATATGTCGCCCAATTTAATTTGGATTATCGAAAGAAGTACTTATTTAAAAATTAAGGATATTAAAATTATTTTTTAAAAAACGGCTGCTATACCACTGGGCCACGGAGCCGTAAGTTACAATTACTTACTTTTATTTAGCAATGAGTTGTTGCGCTGGGGGTCGCAGGTTCGAATCCCGCAGGGAACAAGTATTTGTATGGACTACAGATAACTGTTCCGGGTCTGGATGTTTGTCATCGTGCAATTTATGTTTGTAAACAGCCGCCACTATACAGGAGAAAATCCTAGTGTGGGGGGTAACGTATTTTTTTAAATTAAGAAAAAATTAAAATTAATTAGCTAAGATATAAACATAATGACAGTTTTTTCATTATTAATATATTGAATTATCGTAAAACAACATCAGATTTTATTAGTAATGAACAAAATCTTAGGCGGGCTTCTCTTATACTAACATTTCAGGTTCACTTCACACAAAACTTCAGGGTAGAACCACTTTTTCACAGAATATCATCGTGAAACAGCAGAGTAACGTTGCCGTGTTTGTTATGAACAAACCTTGAAAAAATAAACATTCCCGCCTTGCCTCTTAGGGATGACAAAGCGTCTGAATTTTGATTCTGAATCGATGATAGATGGAGATGATAGATTATTTACGTGGTAGAGCCATGCTGCTGCTATATTATGATTGTAGTAGGAATACGTTGGCTTAACTGGGGAAGGATGCTGTCACAGAACTCCACCGTGAAATAGCAGCTTAATGTTGCTGTTTTGTATCACTATAGATAACAGCAACATTGTGAGTGTGAGTGTAGACAACCGGAGACCCTCTGTACTGTAAACGTTAAATCATCGATGTATTAAATCTTGGAAGATAGATGTAGACGTCTATTACGTCTATCAGATGGAATGTGTGTTCACTTTTCACCCTTATTCTATATAATAAATATTGAAATAAAATATATTTATCGTTATTGATTACCAAAAATTGCGCTTTTGTTAAGTTTTGAACTCATTTGGACAGTCTATTACAGCAAATGTAATCAACAAAGAAATAAAATTAATTCTATGACGACATGTGTTATGACGGCATGTTAACAACTGAAATACGGTTATATTGTACTCAGTTAATTTCTATGAGATGAAAAAAATTTAATACCTTAATGTAAAAGAAGCAAAGTTAAGAAGCGCCCAGCGGGTGATGTCTCGGCGCTGCGCAATATACGTTAACGGGACGGGACAAGACAAATGTGTTTTCTCTTGGCGGCTATTAGACGCAGCGTGCTCGCTAGCGCCCTCTCCCTAGCTTCTATTACTGATTAAAATCAATAGCTTATTAATAAATTTCATTAAGGTAAATTATGAAAAAATATATTTGTATGTGTATTATACAAGATAGTTGTATGTGTTTGGATAAGTTACGTCTTGCAAAAACGGAAAATATGATGTCTTCGATTGGAAGTCATGAGATGTTTTTTTGAATTTCCTATAGTTGCCTGTTAAACTCGCAAAACCACCACGCGATTCCTATACCGTCACCATACGACATCACATTACATCAACTGTATAACAGTCAATGGTGGAATATGAACAGCTTCACACTTCAATTCGAATGTCAATATATCCGCAGAGTAACAAGACTGACAGCAGTCGATGAATGACGAAATTGCCGTTCGGCGTCTATTGTTTAGTGCGGTTCCAGAACACGGAGTTCGAGAGAAATTCAATTTGCGCGAACGCCGAGGACGATACCGTTTGCGTTACTAACTAGATACGACATGAATATTGCTACCCCTGCCCTTTAGTTATATGTGCCTAACGATTTCGGACTTCGCTCACATTATTACATATCACTGCTCGGATAACATATCTAATTATGAAACTACACTCCGCTACTTGTCTTGTAATTTCATATCTCTCAGAACACGACATTGGATTACATTTGGACTTACAAATTGATTAAGTATAAGTTCTTAAAAATAAACATGTAGTTTATTTTTATGTAAAGAAACGAATGCCTTATTAAGATGGAGCCACGCTGCAGTTTCATCATGCCTGCAGCGTGAATGGGTTGGCTCGACTTAGTGGTATTCAGAACGTGGTCCTGCTTTGAATACTACCATATTGCTGTCCTTTTTACTACTGACCAGGTATTACTTCTTAGTCGTCAGGGGTAATACCGAATCTTTACTTTGATTCCTAATCGAGGACGAGGATGGATGTCTAAATTAATAATAAATAATATCACGAATATTACTCATACAGAAAGAGCAACCAATTTTAAGTGTAATTAAAATACCTCTAATGCATTCAACATTAGATCAGGTGGATAAAGTCTTGCTGAGTATGTATGAAACTGTCTCGACGCCAAAGTTGTAAAAATATTAAATAAATATTTTATAAATTACAGTATACCATTAAATGAAAAATTATTATGTGATTGCGTAACATACATCCACATAAACAAATTTTATATGGTAACAGAAGTTTCACAACACTAGTTGAACCATTTAAATAAATTTTTCAATCAATCCTTATATACCTAGTCAGGTCATAAGTATTGTCACACAGTAAAGACTTTTCTTTTAGAATGCTGGCTACAAAAAAGTTTATTGAATTCGAATTTCGAATTGTTCATGGAAATAAAACTGTATACTTTTTAGAATTTTACTCATTTTCAAATATGGAGTGGACGCTTAAAGAAGACCGTGTTGCAGTTATTGCGTTGCATCGTTGCGGTTACGCGCCAATTCAAATTTTTGACATACTGACAAATTTGAATATAACCAAAAGATTCATTTATCGTACCATCAAACGATACAATGAAGACTCTAGTGTAGATGACAGGTCAAGAAGTGGTCGCCCTCGGTCTGTTAGGAGTCCAGCAGTGATAAAAGCTGTGAAGGCGCGAATTCAAAGAAATCCCAAACGTAAGCAGAAACTGTTGGCCCTTCAGATGGGGTTAAGCAGAACCACGCTGAAAAGGGTATTAAATGAAGACTAAGGGCTTCAGGCATATCGAAGAAAAACAGGTCATCGTTTGAATGCTCGTCTAATGGACCTGAGACTGAAGAGATGCCGCGCTTTGTTGAAGCGGTACGCGGGAAAAAAATATCGCGAAATTCTTTTTTCGTATGACAAAATTTTTACCGTAGAAGAGATCTACAACAAACAAAATGATAAGATGTACGCACACAGTAGTGAAGAAGCGAGCAACCATATTCCGCGTGTCCAACGAGGTCATTTTCCATCCTCGCTCATGGTATGGTTGGGAGTTTCTTATTGGGGCTTAACAGAGGTAAATTTTTGTGAGAAAGGTGTAAAAACGAATGCAGTTGTGTATCAAAATACAGTCCTGACGAACCTTGTGGAACCTGTTTCTCATACCATGTTCAATAACAGGCATTGGGTATTCCAACAAGATTCGGCGCCAGCTCATAGAGCGAAGAGCATACAAGACTGGCTGGCAGCGCGTGAAATCGACTTCATCCGGCACGAAAACTTTTCCTCCAGTCCAGATTTGAATCCGTTAGATTACAAGATATGGCAACACTTGGAGGAAAAGGCGTGCTCAAAGCCTCATCCCAATTTGGAGTCACTCAAGACATCCTTGATTAAGGCAGCCGCCGATATTGACATGGACCTCGTTCGTGCTGCGATAGACGACTGGCCGCGCAGATTGAAGGCTTCAAAATCACGGAGGTCATTTTGAATAAACTTTAGTATCATAATAATCTATGTTTTGTTAAATTCATTATTTCAATTATTTTATATTAAATATGTGACAGAATTTATGACCTGACTAGGTATTTACACCATAGATTCACTAACATTATATAGTAGTCAATTGATCTTTTTCCGATCATACCTAATCGTAATAACATAATAATCTTCACATGGGTGTGTTAATAATTATTAATTTTACTGTATGACACGACAATAATATCCTCCAGATCGAATTTCGGTCACGACAGCCAGTCTCCACGGAGACAATCCATCTGATGATGATAAAATTTTTGAAGTGAATACTTCTTTAGGTGTGTTGGGCGATATTTAGATGAGTAAAATCTTATGAGTTTGCATCACCAACATGCTATAATGCCAGTACATATAATTTAAAAATGACGAAATTTGATTTTAAATACATCACACTTAATTTAAAAATCGGAAAAAAAAGCTGATTTCATTGTTTAAAGTTTTCACTTCTGTCAGCAGTCCCCAACGACTCATAATTAATTCCCTACCCTCATCGTACGATAAACTGCAGTATTAAGCTGCTATTGTATGTTGGTATTCTGTGAGAGCGTGGTTCTTCCCTGGTTCAGCTGACCCATTCGTGCTGTAACTATAGTAAAGCTGCAGCATGGCTTTATCGTGTATTATTTATAGTGCACGAGTGTAAGCTTTTTTTTTATAGGATAGGGTGACAAACGAGCACATAGTCCACCCTATGGTAAGTGGTTGCTGTGGCCCATAGACATCTACATCTATTCTCGTTTGCGAATCAAAATGCAGATGCGTTGCCATCCGTGAGGACTAAGATGGAATGCCTCTTTTCCAGTAAAAAAGGTCTCCGGTTCTCCACACTCACCATACGAAACACAGCAGTGTCTAGCTGCCATTTTACGCTGGTATTCTGTGAGAGCGTGGTCCTTCCCCCGTAGAGCCGACCCATTCGTGCTACAACTATACTACTAATATAGCTGCAGCATGGCTCTACCACGTAAAACAGGTAAACTATCTATTTCTTCACTATCATAGTCTGATGGAACGGAAATCCATCAAAATAATCCATCAAACATAGAAATCAAGCATAGGACCACTTACGTGCTTTCTGAGTCACGGGGTGATGCAACGCCAACTTTTTGACTCCGGGTTGCTACTGAAAGATTCTTGACAGAAAAACCACTTGATCAGCAGTACCGTTCACTACCAGTAGGTAGTCACCTATTAGGTAGTCAAAATGGCAATACACTACTTATACGGCTCTATATACATTAGTTGAAAAGAATATTTTTAAAGGAAACTGTCCATTTTACGCACTTGTCGGAAAAGTACGCTTTTCTTTTTGTTTTGTTATGTACTTCTATATTAACTTGAGGTGTTCTTAGATTAATTTTCATCCGCATTTTTTTCAGGGACATTACTCGGACTCGGTAATTACATAAATAATATCCTTATAAACGCAAAAAGGTACTCGTATTTCCGTGAAGCGCTTCCTGAAGAATATAGTTTTATTTTTTACTTAATTACATATGAGTGGTGTCTAAAAGTGAAAGCGGTACAAACTTTTTTGAGTTTAAAAAAGTAAATAAAGTTTGAATATCTGTGAGATATATATACTTATAAACTGATTATCATTTGTTTTTAAAAACATAAGACATTTGTTAGCGCGTTGTTATCAGGTATTGTGATTATTATATACGATTATTATGATTATGTATTCTACAGTTGCATGTTGATGCATCAAATTTAAACGTAAAAGGGCATACACGAAAGTTGACCCTCTGTCTCGCTCGAGACACCCTTCGACTAAAGAAATGAAAAAGATTGAAAACATTGCAGGGCAGAGCAGCGTGCTTAGCCAAGTTGACATTCTACAAGCGTTAACGCTAATAGAAAACTATACGTTAAGAAAAATGTCATTCCCATTCATGTTCATGTTAGTATTCTAGAATTTTATAATTTTCTAGTAGCTATTGTAGAAAGACAAATTAGATGACCGCAGATCGTCGTATCATGGTACGTTCATGTTGCGTGCGTAATATTCTACATGAAAAAGTATCCGTGCGTTAGGTACCCAGAATGCTTACTGATGCGTAGAAACAAACTAGATTGAATATTTCCGGAGGCGTTTTAAAATTGTTGCAACGAGATCCTGATCGTTTTTTGTTTCGATTTATAACAATGGCTAAGAACAACGGTCGAAACGTGACTTTATTATTACGATCCTGAAATTTGGAACCAGAACTTGGAAAAGATCATCTTCAACTTCTATGAAATTCCAGGCAAGTCCTTCCACCGGTAAGATCATAGGCACTCTTTTCTGGAATAGTCAAGGGGTAGTAATGATTGAATTTCTCAATCATGGAGCTACTGCGGCCACTTGTATGCAGAATAAAAAAAAAGGGCCAAGTGCGAGTCGGACTCGCGCACCGAGGGTTCTGAACAAATCCGTAGGTATATAACTTTGAAATTATTAGAAATATTTTTATTATATGATGTAACTAAAAATTTATTCTTTTCGCAATTTTGTCCTTTATCTGTGCTATAATACATTGCTTCGTACCAAATTTTAAGATTCTGTGTTCACGTGAAGATTCCCTTGCGAATGTCGAAAATTTGCGGCATAAAAGGCTGTATCTTTTGAGTGCGTTGGTTTAGAAGTTTAATTCTTTCACAGCTCCAAGGGACAGTAGACTTGAGTATTTGATATGAATTTCAGCTTGATACCTCCACGCGTTCCTGAGAAAAAGGGTCTTGACAGACAGACAGACAGACGGACTACAAAGTGATCCTATAAGGGTTCCGTTTTTTCCTTTTGAGGTACAGAACCCTAAAAATGTGCAATGAAATCCGTGCAAAACGGCAAAGCAAACTCGCAAAGTTTTAATAATAATTTATATAAAATACTTTAAAATTGTTGAATCATTTTTTACATTATCTGTGTGCGATAGAATTCAAGAGACCGTGTCAAAATGTCTTGAATGTTATAGTTATTGTTGCTAAAGACAGAACGATAAAATTTAAGCACGTGCTACGTCGCTTACATGAAATTTCACTTTCAAAAGTCGAGTTAGTATGGGTATTACATTGTAGCGTGAGTTGCGTTTTATCGAGTGTTAGCGAGATTAATGGCGGTTCGTCGCGCTCTCGGCAATTACACGCGCGATGTGGCGCCATCATGGTTTTGTTGCGCTCACCAACCGAACGTACATATGTTAGGGAAATGACACGCGTGAAACTCGACTTGCGCATATTTGTTGGTATTGTTCGCAACAGCTTTTCAAATATTTCCAACGTGCAGAAAAATACGAGAAAGTTTTGCATAAACTAGTTTGACATTTGTATATGTAAAATATTTTTTCCTATATCACAATCGAAAGGTATTTTCAAAGAGTATATAATCACTACGTTTTAGTATTTCATTCGACATGAATCTTAAACACCCTATTTTCCATGTTTGATTGATTGATGACGTCCATGTTCCATGTTTGAGGATTGCGACGGTACCAGATCATTTGGAACTTTTTTTTTTATAGAATTAGGGTGAAAAAAGAGCACACAGTCCACCTGATGGTAAGTGGTTGCTGTGGCCCATAGACATCTAAGTCTATCCTCGATTACGAATCAAAATGCAGATGCGTTATCACCCGTGAGGACTAAGATGGAATGCCTCGTTCCAGTAAAAAAGGGTCTAAAAGTAGGTAATTAGTAGGTTTAAGTAGGTAAAAGTTTAAAAAGAATCACTACAAAAAAGCCATTTAGGTCGAATATTTAATATGTTAATGATTTTATTTAACTGCTATCTTTGATATCATGTGCATGGTGCATGCTTGTAAATCCTTACTCGCTATAAGGTTTTGGTAACTGATAAACGGTGTATCCATTCTAAACGCTGAACGCAAACCTCACAGCGTGGTGATAGGTAGCAGATTCACCGGTGTGAATATGTGCAAATGTTACAAGTTTTGCGTGCAACAATCACAAATTGAAGTGGACTGTAGTAAGCAGTGGATTAATAAAAGCTGCTAAAGACAAATAAGATATTTACTATATTATATTTTTTGAAATTTCTCACAAATTATTATAAAAAAAATGTAATAATTCGTAGTAACAAAATAAGTAGTAATTGATATGAAGTATGCAAACCAACACTAACACTGCCAGTCACTATATATGAATCATGCCTACCTCTTCGCCAATAACCTTAGATTTTATTATAAGAACTAGCTGTTCCCCGCGACTTCGCTCGCGTGTTAGGATTTTTTTTGCACGGAACCCTAATTCTTTTTCTAAAATAAAAATGCCCTAAGTTACTCCTTATGACATCAGCTATCTGCCAGTGAAAGTCCCGTCAAAATCGGTCCAGCCGTTTCGGAGATTAGCCGGAACAAACAGACAGACAGACAGACAGACAAAAAATTTAAAAATTGTATTTTAGTTATAAGTACCGTATTTACTTTCATATGAATTTAGTAAAAAGCTGTGATTTTGAAATTACAAACAGACACTTCAATTTTATTTATTTGTATAGACTATAGATAACGTCCAATTGTCTGGGAAAGCTTTAAATAAAAATATGTTATGCACATATAGCAATGAATGGCAGCGCAGTAGAATAAAATACATAATAATTTAGACTTTATATTGTTATTTTATATACTTGAGTTTTAGATTACCACAATGGACAAAATCATGACACCAATTCCATTCGAATTCGAATGACTGACTTAAGCTATGAGTAGTTGCCTGCGCCGTACTTTATATTCCGTGAACGAGTGAATGTTAGTTCTACGCTCATTTCCTTGTATTCACTTTTATTTTCTACCCTCTTTCATATTACTGCAGGCTTTGAGACATTTCATCTTAGTTCACAGAGGTAACCAACGCATCTCTAGCCGTCATTGTTTAAAGTTGGCACCAGGTGTCATTGGGCTGCAGTACACACTGTTACTTAAGAATTGCTCGCTTAAAAAAATTAAAATACTTATAAGAAAAATTGTACACTGATAAAACAATTGTTCAATTGTATTAAAATATTTAGTCATGATATTTTTAATAAAGTAACTTTTTTAATTGTTGATTAATGTGTAAAACAGTAAAATATATTCATTTGGTTTGCAAATTAATATAATTTCCCTCTAGTAGCCACGTGCTCATACATATGAAATACTCATTCATAAAATATTCAAAACGGTTTCATGCTTCTTAATTATGTGTTTGTACGTCGGCGTAAAGTTTTACATGGCGTTTCAGATTTTGAATCTGATTTAGTTTCATTAATTCAACCATGTGCAAATTTAAACTAATTCTGAAATTGCAGACCGTATTCCACGCCTTATGTGTTTGGCATATAATATGAATGACGATCGTGTGGCTCAGAGTTTGAAGCTCTAGTTACTCTGTTTGAAGCCCGGGTTTAGATCTTAATCAGAATATATAATAATTGAGTTTTGATAGACTCGTATCTCTGACTGCATCCGAGACTACCTTTAATCCTATAGCATAAACGTTACATCGAATATGTTGCGTTTGTCTTTGTGCATAATTGTAGCATCATTGTATGTCAGGCAAATTTAATAAACTCAGACAATATTCGGATGCTCCCGTCTTTAAAGTCGGCAAAATATAATCATCAAATATAGTAATATCAAAAAATCTAATATATAACGAATTCAAATTATTCCAGTATATATTATGTATAAGTGGCTAATTTTATCAAAGACAGGTTAAATACAACTTTATGTCTAAACAAAAAAAATATATTAAGCTTAATTTGACAATTTGTATATCAGTTGTATCTAGGCTATGCTATGTAGTCTATTGCTACCTCCTAACCCATAATACGTAGCCGCGTAGCTGTGCCGTGTAGCCGCGTAGCACGTGCCGGCCGTCAGCTGGGCATCGTAATTACATGTCAAACGACGCAACTAGTAATTTAATTATTGTTCGTGTATATATAGTATGTACATGTTACGTTTTGCAATTGCACCGTTGTCATAGTGTACGTATACAGCTTTAATATGTGCCACGTTTGCAAATTAATATTGTTTCTTTATTATTAACTTACTTAAGGGAACATTGTTATCAGTATAGTAGTTATACGAAGTATATCAGTCAGTAATATTAAATAAAATAAAACTAACGAAAGATTTTTCTTATCCTGAATCATTTTCAATGAATAGACAGCAATTCTGTGGACATGGGTTACTAAAAAGCTAAGAGGTAAATCTGCTAAAAGGCCAAATCTCGCCAAAACGTGACTGAATCAAAAAGAATTTGTCCAGCTTAAGCCGTAGCTTTTCTCACATTCGATGGTTCAGATAGAGATAGTAGTCCCTTCTTACGAATAACCCAACTAAATCCTTAACACTCAACTAAAGTGGCAAATAGCAGCTCTTTTTATTTTATCACTTCTGTGTACGTTATAGACGAGATCTACTAGATTCGCGAATATAGTAAGATTAGATTTTTTTTTAGTTTGAATTAAATACTTACAAAGTTTCAAGGCCTTTTCTGGTGTTAACTGATTGTTATTAATGTATTGCGTTGCATGTTGTTGGTAATGCTTATTAAAAAATAACAAAACAAATTTATTTGAACAATAAATAAATGCCTTTATTTATTGTTCAAATAAAAATTTTGCTATTAAGATTTTTGTATTTTAAAAAGCGATACTTGGCTTCGTAAAACGTAAAAATATTTTTTATGTAAAATTTTAAAATCAAATACGATGCCAGCCAGCGATAAAATCAAAGTGAATAATGAAAAGGAAGCGTCAGTCAGCGCGAGGCAATCGCCTTGCGCCGCTCCCAGCAGGTGCAGAGATGTTCCATGATTTAATTTGGGACTTAGGGATCTGCTCTATTGAATCTATTGAATCGTACAACCTTTTCACCTGGCCGTGTCACCTTAATATTCACTTTACTTTCTCCACTCACGTAAATTATATTAGGCATTGTTCTATTAAATCACCACGAACAAATCGATAGTGAAACACTGTTTGAAATTCAGTAGAAATTAAACAATAAAAATAGTAAATGCTTGCGGTTATTTTACATTGTTATAAATTGTTGATCAAATATCAGTATACGGTTTGTTTCCAGATAAATGGGAATCGAAATAACAAAATAACCACAGGAAAGCACTCAGACACTGAACAAACGCACAAAAACAAAATCACGCATGGTTGATCACGCTGTGAGCCGCCGGAAATATGAAAGGTTTTTTTTTTGCAATAATTGCAACCCTTAGTCAGACAATGCACGGCTTTTATTGATACGTTTCGGTTTTAGAAACTAGTATTCTTGCGACTGTAGTTTTCTTAAAATGTGGAGACATCTGAGTTATAACTATTTTATAAAACATTTATTTTTTATAAAATAGTTATAATTTCTTAACATATCATATAAAAAAATCAATGCTAACAACGATAATTATTTTTTTCCTTAGGTGAAATTACATTTTGTAGTATATCTTCTTACATAATGGCTAATGTTGGGCGAATAGAAGTCGCGGAGCTATCGCCGGTCGGCAGGGCTTCGTGTAACGAATATCAAACAGGCTTTACCAACAGCCTTGGCTAATATTGTGCTGAGTCACATACCTTCGGCTAATGTGCCCCTTTATCGTTTTACTTCGCTTCTAGGCCGCTGAAGCAAGTTTTTTAATTAACCAAGTGCTTATTGAAAGTTTAAGAGAAAGACTATTACTAGAATGTATTAATATTATTTGATGTTCAGCTACGGTAATTAAACTGCTGGAGATTTATATAATGGAAAAAGATTGACATTGTAAACAATAATATAAGATTTTTTAAAATTATCAGATATAATTTTTGGCATCAGGCTTTTTCAAGTGCTAAATACGCCTTAATTTTTTTCACATTTTAGTGATATTATGCTTGTGTGTGCTTATTTATTTCTCAAATGTTATACTCAACTGCACACTATGGTATGAAGTCCCGCCAATCGACAGACTGTAAAAAATCCATTAGGATGTCCCGTAGGTACTCAAATCCCGCAGACTGATTAATTTGATCTTTTATTTCTATTCACATTGAAGTGTTAGTCCCTAATTTAATAAATGGTTTTTAAAGTTAGTTAGTTAGTTTAAAGTTAGGTGTGGCAGAAGACGCAGGAGAGTAGAATAAATGCTATAGAAATGCAATCATTAAGGAGTAAGTTTGGGATGACGCCGACTGACAAGTGAGAAATTATGTAATAAGAGGAAAGAAAAGTGAAGAAAGGAAAGCTTCGATGGCTTAGTCATGAAGAAAGAATGAATGAAGAAATAGTGACAAAGTAAATATATGATGCAGAAGTGAATGGAGTAGTTGGTAAGGGACGTCTCAGACGAAAGTTTATGGACAAATTTAAGATACATTGAAGATAAGCCGAATCGGGTGTTGCCTTAAACTACGAACATGTATGCGTAGGTAGAGTAGTAGGAAGAGTGTCAGGATCGTTAATTAATAGAATCAGGCGTTGCTTTGCGGAAATCCATTATATTAAAGTTAGTAAAAATTTCTTTGTCCATATCCGCTTAATGAAATAAAATGATGTGTCTTACTTAGCTTGAAGAGCACCTCCCGCCCTCCCTCAATTGCGTGCACTATCTCCGTCACCACTAATCCCAGCACCACTACTCCCAGCACCACTACTCCTAGCACCACCACTCCCAATACCATTACACTAGGAAAGACACATACCAACGATAATACGACACGTGTTTCGCCTCTACACGAGGCATCTCCAGGTGAAGAAAACTTTGCGGTGGCTGACCGCTAAGATGTCACACGATACTTACTTTTATGGCAGGATCGTGCCAGATGGAAATCCGTAGTTGCTGAATACTCCTCTAGGTGACAAGTGTGAATGTTTGTGTTTATGTTTTTATCTTAATTGATTGGAGGTGTTTCTTTCTTGTCTTTGTAGTTTTAATTTATATTTTCATTTGCGTTTACCACGTTGCATAATATAACTATAAATTAGACTTATTACAAAAAGTAGTTTATAATAAGTCCGAAAGAAGTTCCGCGGAAATATGCTACTAGAATGTTAAGTATGGAACTCGATAGCGAATGTCAAATTTCGCGAAGATGCCGCGATTAAACCACTTTTTTACTTCGAAGGGCTCTCTCAAATCATTGCTTTTACTCAACCTAATAAACCATATATGTAATAAGACGGTATAAAATTCAGTATGTTTTCAATTTTAAATATTCTTCATCATGAATTTTGAGTCAGGTTCTAAATTAATTGTGTGTTTGTGTTAAACACAATAATAGTGTAACCGGGCAGGATGCGAACAGGTTTCCCTGTCTAATTTATTAACATAATAGAAACCGGGCGTCCCATCATGTTCGTCGACGTCATTTGAATTGCATTCAATTATGATGTGATTTGTGATCGAGAAATGTGTTTTGATATTCAAATTATGTGATCGTAGCGAAATGCAATTGACGGTCACCTAAATATACACGGTTATTTTGCAATAACCGGCCAAAATTGCAGAGAAGGTTCAGGATAAGAAATATAGGCAAAAGGTGAAGAAAAATTACTTAAAAAAATTCTCAAACATGTTGTCCTTTTTATCTTTGAAATTCAAAATGTGTGGTACGCATGTACACATTTGTAAGGGTTGATCGGTGGGCAAAAACGTTGTTGCCAATAAATCACATTCAATTTGGGATAGTTTCAAATAAAAGTAGAAGCCTTATTTACTCGTATTTTCAAAAACTGCAATAACGGTATATCATTATTTATATATTTGAACTTAAGCTTAATATTTGGCTATTCTGAAAAATAACCCTGTATATGCGCATCTATAATAACATTATGAGTTTAGGAAAACTAAAGGTCAAATATTTTAATAAATGCTTCATGTCATCGGAAATAAGACCTGAAATCTTAGAAAATACATAATACTAGCGTAAAATAGGAGCTTTATGCTTCTGTGTATCGTATGGTAAGTGTAGGTAATCGTAGACATCGCATCTACATTTTGATTCTCAACTGAGGATATGTGTACGTAGATGTATATGTGTCTCAGCATTCAATTATCATTCTACACCATCATCTGGACTGTGTGCTCGTTGGTCACACTTATTCTATAAACAAATTAATCGATCGGCATATATCTTCTACAAAATAAAATTTCCCAATTGTAATATTCAATCACTCCATGTACTGGCTGGGTAAGAGAATCCCACATCACCCCGAAGGTGTCGTAAGGGAGGGAAATGAAACAGGAGATGGACAGCAGTATCTTCCTGATAACAACTCCAAACTGCGGTTGTCAACCCGCTTGTCAAGTGTGGCGACAATGGAGAAGACCTAAATCCAACAGTGTACTGTTAATACATAGGCTGTACGAAGAAAAATATTTTGAATCATTTATCAATTAAATATTTTACTTACATAAAAATTACATGAATCTGATATTTTAATGACATCTACGTACATTATACTTGGTAGAGCGACGTGGCAGCTATATTAGTAGTATAGTTGTAGCCAGAATGGGTCGGCTCGACCGGGGAAGGACCACGCTCTCACAGAATACCAGCGTGGAATGGCAGCTTAATGTTGCTGTGTTTCGTATGGTGAATGTAGAGAACCGGAGACCGTTTTTACTGGAAAGGAGGTATTCCATTTTAGTCCTCACGTTTAATAACGCATCTGCATTTCTTTATTGAGGATAGATGTAGATTCTACGGGTCACAGCAACCACTTACCATTAGTTGGACTGTGTGCTCGTTTGTCACCCCATCATATAAAAAAAATCTTATTCATACTAATATATTATACTAATACATCTGTATGATATATTAGTATAATAATTATATACACTAATATACAATTAAAATACTAATATATTATTCCAATAATTTTGGTTTTATAAGGGAATAATGCATCCCCATTTTTTCCCGTGGGTGTTGTAAGAATCGACGTAGGTTTGATTGGTAGAGAATGCCTTAAAGCATTAATTTCGCACTTTGTCACCCCAAGTTGAAGGAGTTTACAATGAATGATAAATATATAAATAAATAAATATGGGAATTCCCATAGATCTTGCGGCTTCCGATGTATGGCGATATAAACATTTCTGTACGTCAAACGTAAATTTCTCAAACCAGGGCGGGGAGCAGCGTCAAACTTACGAGACGGCTGGTCCTGCTGCAATTGTGAATTAGCCAGCCAAGCGTAACAATTAAAGAAAAATCTCCTTGTTCAGCACTGTATTTTTACAGGGTGATGAAGAAGAAGAGAATAGTGAATGTAGTTGTAAGTCTATTAATAACTATTTTTGGCTTACATGTAGGCAGATAGCCTATGTTTATCGAGCTGTAGTAATGTTAAAATTAGGTATATTTTAAATAAGGATTCTCAATGAAACGGGTCACGAATTAAAGTCAGAGCCGAGGTAATAATATTGTATACCTTGAGAGTATTTGAAATCCAATCAGAAAACGAGTGTAGAAGTGAATATTCGCTAACGTCCGTAGCAAAACATAAATTACTGATAGCGTTCGGGATACAGCCAAGAAAAATCACGTTCTAGATTGTCAAAGTGCATTTTTTATTTTATAAATTATTTAGTAATAATACTTATTTTTATAAAGTAAATCCCATTTTATTTCAGTATCAAGTATACAAACCGACAAATATTGTTGATAAATGTTTTGTTTGATTAGATTTATTGAGTTGATGCAATTGATCGAGTGTTTTAGATCTATGAAGGCTGTGCAAGATGTCACTAACTACTATAGGATTATATTTTTCGCCTTAAATCTTAAAAATAATTTAATAAATTACAACTTTATGAAAAAAATTACATAACACTGAACAAATTCTTATGAAGTTGCTAACACAGAATAATAAATGGGCATACAGCCGTGTGTTAATCTCAGAGAGAATAAATCTAGCGCGTTACTTCTCGCTTCTTTATCGCACCGCTGAAATCGTACTTCTTTGTGAGTAATCCCTTCACGTTCTGAGCATGTCGCCGACGAAGATAGAGCACGATCTTCACAAATAATGTCACATGCGATTCGTTTCAGGCGACGTGACTCGCATCGCCGCGGTCGTCGCCGTGCCGTGCATAATGGGATAAATATGCTGTGGTTATGCCCGCGCATGGCCCTCAAATTAAGTGAGCGCTATTTACTGCAGGCGGCAAAACTTTCTTAGCTGTCGCTTAATTAACTAGATTGTGTTTACCTATACTCCCCTTATAAACGGATCATGTTTTCCTGCGACGTTCTGGTTGGTCCTTCATCGTTTACTAAATTAATTAAAACACAGTGAGTCACTTTGATATGTAATAGTTAAGTAAAATGTAAGCTTCCATAAATAAATTATGAATACCTACAAGCCATAAGTAACCCGTATGGAGCAATATCATGGGTGCGAAATGTCTAGAATTGCGTGAGTACCTTCCATTTTGAAAAATACTTATAGTGTCTATCCAGAAATAAACTGGCAACTACCAACTTTTTAACCAAATATGGGTACCAACTTTTTGTCCAAATATGCACCTCACCTGCAATATTTACATCCTAAAGTTTGATGCCCGAGCCTTTGTCAACATATTGATCTCGAACACTTAGTAGTAAGTAAGTTTTTGCCTCATTAAACTTATCTAATTAAAAGGCGCGCTGTCGGTGCAGCGAATTAAAAAAAAAACGCCAACGATGAGTTTCTATGTTAGGATTGAACATGGAACTTTTAAATACTGATGGGTGTAGCGATATGGTATCTTAAGTGCTATAAACATTTCTTTTAAACTCCTTTTACTAATATATCGAAAACCTCTCACGGTCTGGGAGCGTATCAAGTAAAATATGTAATTTAAGATAAAGCGGCATCCCATTCCAGATAAGAACACAGCAAGACCCACGTCGAGAACCATCTAACTCGTTACGAGCCGCCCGAAGCGAGGTGTGATACAAAATCATCAATCTTGCCTGAGATTGTACTATTAAATGCCTCCTCGCTCTTTTCCTTCGAACTCCAGGCCAGAAACAAATGTAAAAAGTTGTGTGATAAGTTCAATTTGAATTTGTAAAGCCCCTTTCAACGTTCCTCGCCTGTTTATCTCGGTGAGGAGAGAACGAAAAATACAAAAGTAAGAGATAGGAAATGAAGAAGCGGAAAAAAGTGTCGGGTGCGGAACAAACGCGGAAAAGTTGGCGTTATCCGGGAGACAACTTAAATCGCAATTTATTAGGGCGTACTAGCGGGCTTAGCTGTGCTGCCATGACATCCCGCGGTCGCGCCGCCTTGTCGTATGCTTGCGCTTAGCTTTGTCTGACATCTATGAGCCGATTTATGTGATTAAGTCTTTAATTTGTAAACAAGTTTATAAGAAATGTTACAATTTATGAAAAAAAAAAATGTAAAATTAAAACGTTGTTTGTTTGTACTTATAATAAAAGAAACTAACAATGTTATTGGTACCAATAATATATAACACTGTTAATTTTATTGAAAAGATATAGGGGCTAATATCTATGTCATGTATTTGTAATAACAATACTCTGCTCTCACAAAAATAAAAAAGCAATAAAATATAATAGAAATCAAAGTGTAACTTAGTTTTTTACATTGACGATTAATTGTCGGTTTACAAAGCAAAGAACAGCGTAGAAACGTCCCATAGCTGGGCACAGGACAGCTGCTCCAATGCATGTCGGTGCTTATATCCTCGAAATATTTTTATTCAAAACGAGCAGGTTTTCTCACGATGTTTTCCTTCACCACCGATCTAGCAGTTAATTAGTTGCCATCTTAAAATGATTAAAATTCTTATTTTCAACAGACTTCAAAAAAAAGGAGGAGGTTCTTAATTCGATAATATTTTTTTATGTATGTTACCTCAGAAATTTTTTCTAAGTAAACCGATTTTGATGATTATTTTTTATTTGAAAGCTGGTGCTTCTTAAGTCATCATCATAATCATCATCGTCATCATTACAGCCTTTCATAAGTCCACTGCTGAACATAGGTCTCCCCCAAGGAATGCCACAAAGCACGGTCCTGAGCCACCTGCATCCATCGATTTCTTGCATGTCTTACCAGGTCGTCACTCATCTCTCTCATCGCTTCTTAAGTGGTCCCATATAATCAAGATCTGACCAGTAGTTTTTAAATTATCCGTAATACTGCGTATTTAATTGACTTCGATTAGATTGATGATGTCGTCATTTTATTTATATTGAAGTGGGTTGTACAAAATGTTTAATGTTAACACTTGTCATTTGATAAATCCGTGAACGTATTATCATTGTAATATCACAGAATTTATTTAAGAGTAATGCGAAGACATCAATTGTCTGATAGTTAGCCGCGCATTTACTACGCCAACTGGTGCCAGCGACCACAACCTCTCTGCTCGCAGACGGCCGAAATGAAATGCTTGAAGTTGCTTACACGGTTCGAAACCATTTATGTCATTAAGTTTACAAGTTAACGTAGTTTAATTTCATTACGAAACCAAGGAGATAATGACAAATAATTCATGGAAATTGTGGTAATTGTTAGGTTAAGTAACATCTTATATACGAGTACGTCTCACTGTTGGACACAGGCATCCTCTCATTTCTGAGAGGGTTGTGGAGCAAATAAGTGCACCAGAGCGTGTTAGAAAGTCGAAATATTTTATTTCTTAGACATGCCGGTTTCTCATAATGTTAACCTTCGCCACCGAACCCGTGGTGCATCGGTAGTAACTTAAAATTGAAATTATAAATTTGATTAGTGCCGGCTAGTATCGAAACTCAACCTAGTTTGACTTTTGATTTACTTGTGTACTGTGACCCTTAAATTCTAGTACCGTGGACGCTCGCTTAGATATAAAAATTATCATATATTTATTTATTATTTATTACTACACAAATTTTGAGAAGAACAATGATATTCTAAAATTATTTGTTGCAAATTTCTCCAGCAACGACTATGTCACTAAGCTACACAGCTTTTATAAGTGTATGGTAAGGAGAGTAGGTTCATAAGCTTTCTATCTATTAGATTTGAATCGTGAAATTCTATTTGTAAATAAGAATAGCAGATGGCCACAAGTTACCCTATCGAATGGGCCATACATCTAAACATATACATACAGTCGAAGTGTCTTACTGTAATATTTAAATAAATAACTGGTGTTTATTAAGCTCAGGGGATTATTTACATGCTTATCATGAATAACCATTTTACAAATTTTTGTATGTGTATCATTCTGTCAGTCTGTCTGTCTGTCTGTCCAGGATAATCTTCCATCCATCCATATAGCCGCCCATAAATGTCCACCGCTGAACATAAGCCTCCTCCATAGATTGCCTCATAGGGGTTATTTGCCATAGTTGCCACGCTTGGCAGGCGGGTTGGCAACCGTGTTTTTTATAATTTTTAGTTGTTATCAGTTGTTGTTGTTGCCCATCTCCTTATTTGTTTCCCTTTTATCTTTTTTTTTGATATGAGGTAGGTATTCTTACGCCGTCTCTACAAGGAATGGCTGAACCCATTGTGATAAAACTTTACGAACAGATAGAGATAGATATTTTATCCGAAAAACTTAAAAATAAAAAAAAACAACAAATTAAAAAATAAATGGTCTTTGATTTTTTTATATCATAAGTGTGACAAACGAGCACACAGTCCACCTGATGGTAAGTGGTTGCTGCGGCCCATAGACATCTACATCTATCCTCGTTTGCGAATCAAAATGCAGATGCGTTGTCACCCGTGAGGACTAAGATGGAATGCCTCATTTCCAGTAAAAAGGGCCTCCGGCCACCTGCACTCACCAAGCGAAACGCAGAGGTAAACCTCTACTTCACGCTGGTATTCTGTGAGGTCGTGGTACCACCCTGGTTCGAGCCGGTCCATCCGTGCAACAGCAAAAGCCGCCACGTGGCTCACTGTTAAAAAACTTAAAAAACTTTGATTATCTTAAATCTAAATAAGGTGTCATTAATAGATCCTATCCAGGTGAAGTCGGGACGGGTTACTAGTTTATTATAATTAAGGATAATTAGCTCTAAATGGAATCGTCGTGAATTAGTATCTGAAATATTTTTTTATGATCTTTCGTCCTTCTGGCGAATTTGACCATGGTGACAACTTGCAAAAATTGTAGGTTGTTATCAACAGCACATGAGTTATTTCGATGATGCAAGTTTTTCTATGGCTTAAGATGGATAATGGTATGTTATTTTTTTCGCCGGGCCAAAATACCCGTACTGATAACGGTCATCATCATCATCATCATCATTACAGCCCTTCACAAGTCCACTGCTGAACATAGGCCTCCCCCAAGGAATGTCACAAAGCACAGTCCTGAGCCAACTGCATACATCGACTATCTGCATGTCTTACCAGGTAGTCACTCCATCTAGTGGGGGGACGCCCTACACTTCGTCCGCCGGTGCGAGGTCGCCACTCGAGAACCTATTTTCCCCATCGGTTGTCGGTTCTTCGAGCTATACGGCCGGCTCATTGCCGCTTCAGCTTACTAATCCGATGGGCTATGTCGGTCACTCTGGTTCTACTGCCGATATCCTCACTTCGAAGTTTATCGCGCAGAGAAACCCCGAGCACTGCCCTCTTCATAGCTCGCTCAGCGACCTTGAGCTTCCTCATACGGCCAGCATTGAAGGACCACGTCTCAGTTCCATAGCTCATTACTGGCACCACGCACTGTTTACCGTAGACCGATAACGGTGAGTCGTGTTATCCCTTAAATCCTTGCGAGAGGTCCATGTCCAGCTGTGATTTTTTCCAGGATAGGGATGAAGAAGTGGATGCAGAACGTACCTCGAATAGTATATAATATGTTTACGTTATGTCTATTGTACTTTATTTTTTATCTATATTCGAGATTAATTGAACTGTAATGACGTTTTTTTTATTAATTTCAGGTATTTCTGACCACCTAAAGGGAAAATTTAACAGCAGTACACGGCCAGGTATAAGTAGTTGAAGAAAACAAAGATTTTTAATGCTTAATGTTTTGGCCGGCTACTGTAACACTTGTTCATATTACTATTATTAGCAACAAAGTGAATGGCCTATATGCGTATACCTCATAGGCTGGCATAGATCTCCACGCTTTTCTAGGACTACATAGTAATTTTTAATGCTGCGGATCTATACATACCTTATTTCTAAGACTTGCGGATTTACTTACTATGTTTTCCTTCACTGTATCTCACTTAAAATTGCAAAAGGTCGTGTAATACAAAACTCTCCCCCTTATTATATTATTATTATGGAAAATAATTTTAAACCGTACAGGAAAACCTGTGCGTGCTTATGGCTACATTCTATTATCATGTATATTCAAACTCGCGCACCACCAAACAACCTTTATCCCGAGTTTACTTTTAATAAAAAGAGCGCCACGGAACGTCCCAACTGTGTGTTTAACTATCATTTCAATAATATCTCGTATTATTATTTTGATGGTTAAAAGTAAATATGATCGCGACATAAAGCAATATCTCATCGACAAAAACATTATTCCTTTCTTGCTTTCAGGATGGCTTTTGAATTTTTAATAACGCTTTCGGATCATTACGTCTTTCCTTCGAAAATATTGGATTGGATGTTTGTGAAAGATACAATATACATATATATACATTATATAAATATCTAATCGTTGCTCATCACATTATTAATCATTAACAATAATTAATGGCAACCGTGTAGTTTAGTATACAAAGTACTCAAAGTGTTTACGTCTGGATTCAATAACTTTACAAGTCACAAAACTAACAAAAAAAAAACATTTTTTGGTCTGTAAGTGCCACATTTTCATAGAAAGTTTCATCGAAAGTAAACCTTTTGATACCTGCAAATAGATGTGCCATTACCCTTGGGTCAAGCATGTAAAGTTAGTACAGTTAAGCAGCGTTACACCCTAAATACGTACCATAGGTGGACAAAGGCTTCCTCTCATATCTGAATGGGATAAGGAGCAAATAGCCTCTGGTTCTGTTCCAATGCGTGCGCTTCACTTGCCTTCAAAATATTTTATCCCACAAACATGCATGTTTCCTCATAATGTTTTCCTTCATCTCTAAAGATGTGGTAAACCATCACTTAAAATCGCAACAAACAATTTCATTGGTGGTGGAGAGTCGAATCTGGGTCGCCTAAACAGCTGAACCAAAACTTCTAACAACTTACGATACCATGATCTTTAAAATCTCATTGTAAAAGTGAACATAATAAAAATACTTTTAAACATGTCAATAATATTGAATACATCTAAAAATATATTTGTTGAATTTACTCATTGTTGCAGAGACTAATCCAGTCCTCTGCCGTCTGAATATTCCATTAGCAACTGAGTCCTGCCAATCCACCCATAAATATTCATTTGAAATTCGATGAATCGGTTGCTCAATGTGTCCACTGACTGTATCAATATATGAATTTATTTATTATATGTATATTATACACTACTATACCACGCTACCAGAAAAATATTTACTTAGGTGAATCAAATATGCTGTGATCTATATTTATTACATTATCGAAATTGTACCGGCTTTAGTAAGACGCCACTTCCATTGCGAAGTTCTGGAAACAAACTTTTTAATTAGTCTGAGAGGACAAACAAGCTGTCTTCTTAGTTTCTCCAGATATATTTGTACTTTCTTGTCTCTATCTAAATAGAATAGAATAATTTGTTACTCTTGCATGTTAAATAAACATATATTTAAAATAAAATATAAGAGTTTAAAAAAGCTTTAACATTGATCATCAAGTGTGATGATCCTGATAATTATTTTATTTTATACTGGTGATCCTGATTAGGATACTAGGATAAAGTTGACAAATAAATATAAAGCTGAAAAGAGTTTAAAAAAGTCCTTGATATGCAAATTTTCAAGTCAATGGCCTGTCTAAAAGTTGGTGAAAATTAGATTAAAATATTCCGTTACATAGATAGATGGATAGATACAAGTGGAGCTAATAATAAAAGGTATTTTAAACTCCTTTCCTGTAGTTATAACTGTCCAGAAATTCATGATGTGAATTTATCAGATTATGCAAGTTGTTTTATTGATAGTCAACATGCCGGTTTTACCGCCTATTAGATTTCGTCTCTTCTTCGGACTGGTCGACATTGTTTTGCTATCGCAATCGCCGCCATTTATTGTTAAAGTATTTATTTATGTACGAAGTAGTTGTTCCTCGCGACTTCGCCCGCGCGTAATTTATTACGATTGGGTTTTATGGGTTTTAATTTTTTGCGCGGAACCCTAATTCTTTTTCTAAAATAAAAGTAGCCTAAGTAACTTCTTATAACATCAGCTATCTGCCAGTGAAATTCCGGTCAAAATCAGTCCCGCCGTTTCGGAGATTAGCCGGAACAAACAGACAGACAGACATACAGTAAGACAGACAGACAAAAATTTTAAAAATCGCGTTTTTGTTATAAGTACCATATATACTTTCCTATGTATATAGTAAAAAGCTGTTATTTCGACATTGCAAACAGACAATTCAATTTTATTTATTTGTATAGATATAGATGGAAATAAACACCTCCCTTATATTTGATTAGTCTATAAAAAAAACTAATATCTGCATGTTCGTCCGTGTCCAATTAGTGCACGTTAAATACTTCCACGATTTAGGAGAAATTTCTAGTTAGGGGTATTGTGTTTTTTTAAATCGGTAAATCCGATTACCTACATGGACGGAAATAACTCTCTAAATTTTGTATAACGTGATACAATTATTGCCTTCATCTGGTTATATAGTATATAGTATAGCCAGGGTCCACAATATAATTTATTAAATAATTATTGTTACTTACTTATCTTCACGCACAATCCCTGACGGGGTAGCCAGAGATTGTTCATTTAAGAAAATATAAAATTTATTAAAAATAGAGTGGATTTTGATATAAATATGTTTGTGTGTGTAGAAAAGAGGTGTTAGTTAATGTGATCACGTAGGCGAGACCCGACTGCCAGGCGCCACAATTATTCAAGCATCCGTAAATCATAAACATCAACCCTCCATTTAATCCAAATAGTCCGTCGTTAGTCGAGCAGTCTGCGTCTAATTTGTCTCTCAAACTGGAGATTAATTTATTAACATTAATTTCATCATAACACTATCAACTACAATGAGTGATGCTCATTTTTTAAATGATTCTAATATTCCTTAAGTGTTGCTCGTATATTAATATTATTAATTTAAAAGTAAAAAAATGATAACATGGTGTCTAAAAAACTGGATCGTTTCATATTTCTATTTATTAATTTTCGTTGGCAATATGTTGCACCGGTTCCCTAAATTACATTGGCCGGGATGAAACTAAATTGAGCATAACTTTTTATGGTTGTTTTGTTTCGTGTACTTCTTATTACATAAGTTTGCCTTTATAAACTTACAAAGTAGTTTTGACAAAATGTTTTATTTTTAGACTTTATTGAACAAATATACATCGTAACGAAAACATATTTTATTATTTACCCAGAACAATGGGATACACCAAATTTTGTTTATATAAATCTCAGTAGCAGTTATTATCATTGAGTGTGTATTTTTTTGTTTTAAATATTACTTGAATGCAATAATTATTGATGCGTGCCGTGTGGTGGCACCGTAACCTTATTTCCTCCTTTTGACGACGTAATAGGCAACTATGGGAAATGTCATAGAAAACTTATGGTTTCCAAAAGATGGTAATCTATGGCAGTATAACCCTCCCTTATATGCCAAGCATAAAGTACCCAGAACGGCGAAAGAAGCATCAATAAGGTGCGAGACGTTTAAATCTGCGATTGTCAAATCGCCTGCCAAGCATGATGATTAAGGAAAATCCTCCATGCAACCGAAGAGGCTCATGTCTAATAGTGGACTTTTACGGGAAGAAGAAGTAATAAATTAATCGATGTGTTGTTTAAAAAAAAATCACGACCGTCTAAATTTTAAGTGAAATTGGATTAGAAAAATGTTTTAAAATAGAAAAACTAAAAATGCATTTAAATAAAATCATGAATTATTAATATTTCCTTTTATAATAAAATGTCAACATATAAATTTATTATCTTACCTTGTCGATACCAAACATTTAAAATTAGATTTTACCATGATGCCAAGTTTCTAATTCACCTAGAAGATAGATTTATCAGATATGGAACAGATAGATTTAGGTGTATATTGCCCACAACATCCACTTTTATTTGGGAGGATTGTGTGCTCCTTTTTTGCTATTTTAAGCGAGTGCTTGACTACTACCCCATATAATTGTAAGAGGTGATATCATTTGTCACCCTTATTCTATAATAAAATAAATGTTAACCATCCATCATCCAATAAAACTTTAAACTACCGTTTCTGTGCATTGAATGTTTTTTTTTAAATTTGAATTGCAGTATTTATACAGAATATTATTGATACAGATGCCAAAACAACGTTTGGTCACTTTATCCGTCTGTCTGTCTGAACACACGTCACGCAAAAACCTGACGGATTTTAATGGGACTTTCATTATAATGTTACGTAAGGGACCGAAGTAAGAACCGTTAGAATAAATATATAACACCATGATATCTATCATAGGAGCTGGGTAGTAGACATCATTTTTCCTTTTGCAGCTATAAAAAGTTTTAAAATTTACATTGTTCTGAAATTGAAAAATTACATCATCCGATTTTGAGTACTTTTTTTTTATTTCATAGATAAAGGGCTTTGTCGCTGATGCGATTATGCCGCCCTGGTAGTTAAAAAAAATCTTAAATATAAACATAAAAATAAGTTTATTATACTTACTAGTTACTTAATCTCTTATTAACTAAGAAATACAGTTTTTTGGCATCATCTGATAACGGGAGGAAATTGTAAAAAATTGACAAAATCTTTACTTTATAACAGAAGTCTTTTTATTTCGTTTACAAATAGCGTTTATGAAATTATTTACATTGGACGTAATTAAATATTTATAAGTAAGAAACAAAATTGATTTAGCCTTGGATTTAGTTTTGAAATTTATCGACAAGTGTCACTGTTCACTGTTTGTCTATTGTCTACTACTACTACTTGATAGATGAGTCAATGCACAGCACAGCCCAAACCGCTTGACGTAGAAATCTGAAATTTGGATAGGTGCTACCTTATTTACGTAGGTATCAAATAAGAAAAGACTTTGGAAAAGTGAACCTCTAAGAGGGTTGTTACCGAGTAGTGGCGGTGTAAGAATACCTACTACCCCATATCATCCCGTGGCTGTAGTAAGAGGCGACAGAGGGAAATAAATTAGGAGATAAGCAGCGTCTTAACAACGACTAAAAATAAAAAAAAACTGCGGTTGCCAACCCGCTTGCCAAGCGTGGCAACTTTGAAAAATATCCCCCTATGATACAATCTATGAGGGAGACCTGTGTTTAGCAATTGACTTTAATAGGCTGTAACGGTAAGAGGGTTGTTAATATTTGTATGAAACTTTATTTTCGGGGACGATTGTCTCTATATTTATTGAAAGTACTGTTTAAATAAAATAAATAAATATGTATTTTGTGATTTAAAAGATGTTTATTTTGTATGGTAAAAAAATATTTAATCGTTTAATACTCTTGCTCTCTCTCTCTTCAAGGTGCTAATACTCTTGAAATAAAATATAAAATACACAATTTATTATTTTTTCAAAAATTTATCCTTAATTTTCAAAACTAGGGTGCAAATTTTCTTCGAAAAATATTGTATTTAGATGCACAGCACAAACCGCTGTGTGTGTGAGAGTGAAGTCGGAACAAAAGTTTCCTTTTAATATGTAGACATCCACTAAGAAAGATTTTGGCAAATTCAATTCCTTAAAATGAAGTCGCGGGGACAGCAAGTTTAATACATAATAGAGTTGACCACGAATCGCTGTAAAATGAAAATATTTTATAAGTACTATAAACACTTTTCATCTAAATTGCATTCATTTTAGTTCACTGCAGTGTCTGTTTTGTCCTTTTTCTACCGACTTCAAAAAGGAGGAGGTTCTCAATTCGACTGTATGCACATTTTTTATTTGTTTTACTTCATAATTTATTTCTGGGTGAACCAATTTCAATGATTCTTTTTTATTTGAAAGCTGGTGCTTTTTTCCCATATAAATTTGATCAGTCTGCCAAAATTTTTGTAGTTATTCTTAATAATTTATATTTAATTTAATAATTACAAATTTAATTTTAAATTATTATTGAGAATTTGTGCGCTTTCGTTTTCGATATATGTATGTAAGGATAATATGTATTTGGCAAAATATATTTACAGTACTATAACTCTTTAAATATTCGATTATGATACTAGTTTCTCGTGCACTTTTATGAAATTTACTTTGCTTTTGCTTCGTTAGCATATGAATAAAAATTAATATTGCATTACCCCCAACAGTCTCTTAATCAACACCTGCACGTTTTATTTGTACAAGCGTTGTTGTTCCGAATTTAGCGTTTCGTTCCTTTTCAAATAAAGGTTGGGAACGGTGCTGACAGTTGTTTGGAAAATTGTGGAGAATCGCCCGCGGAAAAATTACGTGGAGAAGCGGTCGCCAGCCACATGGCGCGCGACGATACGCCCTACATAACTGATGACTTTTCGATGGCTATTCATTCGCGGACACGCCGCTGCTCGTCGTCCCCATGCGCGCTTGTATTTTAAAACAAAAATAATGCTTGTTTGTTAACATAACAGACTGCCTTAATAATTTATGGTTAAAACATAAAGGACATAAAATAATAAAATAGTCTCATATGTTGTTTAAAATATTTTTAGTAAAGCTTAAGATGTTTCCGTTATCTATAAGAAATATTACAGACATTCGATCTTAGTCCTCAGAGGTAACAACGTATCTGTAAGTGATCTAAAGTTGGTTGTAGGTGTCCATAGGCTGCAGTAGCCACTTATCATCAGTTGTACCGTTGTTCGTTTGTCATTTCATTTCTAACCTTAAAAATTGATAATCATTCGTATTATCCTTTTAGAACCTAATCCAGAGTTATAGTCACATTAGGTATTTTTATAATGTATTTATGCAAGAAATTTCAGAGAAGTGCAGCCGGAGAAAGATTTACTAATGAAATTTGCGAAATGTTGAGGGTTACTTATTTCACAATTTGATCTGTCTGCATAATCAATAATTAGTTGATTGAGTTTTTTTATTTTTTTTTATTTTTATAGAATAAGGGTGAAAAACGACCACACAATCCACCTGATGGTAAGTAGATACTGTGGCCCATAGACATCTATATTTATCCTCGATTAAGAATCAAAATGCAATGACCCCTGAGAACTAAGATGGAGTGCCTCGTTTCCAGTAAAAACGATCTCCGGTTCTCTACACTCACCATATTAAACACAGCAGCATTAAACTGCTTATTTACGCTGGTACTCTGTGAGAGCACGGTCCCACCCCGGTCGAGCCGACCCATTCGTGCTACGACCATAATATAGCTGCAACATGGCTCTACCGTGTAATAAACTTTTTAAAATTTGAGTACCTGCAGAACCATAAACTTTGTCTTAAAGGGAAGAAAATTTTAAATTTTAAGCGATAAAGTAAACTTAAGCATCAAAGACTTTGCTCTAATGCACAGAGCACTATAATACAAACACAGGCCGTATTCGTTTCAGAAATATAGACCCACCAGTTCAGAGTAATATCAATGTGAAGACTTAGTTTTTTAACTGAGGACGAAAACATTATTCAGCAAATATTATGATAGCATGCATTATTGCAAGCATCCTTATGTTACCTATAATCATCGCCTAGCACTTTATAGGGCTAACAGAAACTCCAAAACGCATAGACCAATCACGGACTCTCTTGGCATTGGAATTTAATTTATCAATCACATTATGCATGTGACAAATGTCAGATCATCATACATCATACAGATGATACGAACATTCAATAATAGATGCGATAAAGTTCTGAGCAGATTAACGCGGAAAGTACCGCCTTAAACCCTTTGTGAAGTCAATTACTCCACATAGACGGACTGCTGAAATCCATGAAGATAAGGTGAGAATCACTTCAGCAACTATGGCGTAAATCTAAGACAAGAAGGAATTGGAAGAAGGATGTTATAGTCGGCTGGGTTGAAAGCTATGAAAAGTCAACAACCACCATAACTGTAACTTTCTTTTTTCTATGCCTTCTCTAAATCATCAGTGATATAAGGAAGGCAGTTGTGGTGCTGTAATCAGGACGGAACCCGCAGAAAAATAAAAAAAAACAGGCTATATCTATATCATCATCATCATCATTACAGCCCTTCACAGGTCCACTGCTGAACATAGGCCTCCCCCAATGAATGCCACAAAGCACGGTCGGAGCCACCTGCATACATCGACTTCCTGCATATCTTACCAGGTTGTCACTCCAGCTAGTGGGGGGTCGCCCTACACTTCGTCCGCCGGTACGAGGCCGCCACTCGAGAACCTTTCTTCCCCATCGGTTGTCGGTTCTTCGAGCTATATGGCCGGCCCACTGCCACTTCAGCTTACTAATCCGTTGGGCTATGTCGGTTACTCTGGTTCTACTGCGAATATCCTCATTTCTAAGTTTATCTCGCAGAGAAACCCCGAGCATAGACCTCTCCATAGCTCGCTGAGCGACCTTGAGCTTCTTCGTACGGCCATATCTATATATGAAATTGGAAATTCACCTGTGAACATAGGCTTCCAAAACTTTAGATAGAAAAGGTAAATTTGATATGAGCCAGAAGTATCTAGGAAGTGTAGGAAAGGATCTTAAGAAAGTCTACTTCCACTAAGTTGTTTATTGACCCGAGTCAAGATCAACAATGTGTTTGACTGTAGGGCAGCAGCTATTCAAATATATTGGCAATAATGAACCTGCTAATATAATTTCAACCGACACCCTTGGATTTAATTGCCAGAAGAGTGTTTCTAAATTCATCCTCATTAACAGAAAAAAAGAAAGACTGGAATTTTAGAAATCAGTTTTGACATCAGATTGAAAAATCTAATGCAGAAGTAGAAGCAAAATCATGATTCAAAATGTCGTTAGAAAAAGAGATGGACCACAATCCAGAGAAGGTGTTTTACCTACTCCTAGAGAACTGAGGAATTGCTCCACATTAACCACCGAAGAATTATTTATATTTCTGTCGATATATCGGCGTTTCGCACTCTTACTGAACCTTTTTTACTCGCGAAAAAACTCGATTTCGTGTGATCATTGTCTTCAATACTTTTACAGCCATTCAGGGAGCTTGTAAACGTTTTGGCGTACAAGAGCATGGTTCTCGCACAAAATATGAATTATTAAAAAGTTTATTTTATCTTTTGTGAAAATTCTATAAAAGAAGATGTAGCTTGCTATAAATAATTAGTTCGCAAACTTGGGCTTTCAACGTATAGACAATTATCCGTAAACACTACGCTTGGTAAATACAATGAAGACCGCAGTATCAGGAATCTTGTACTTGCACCCAAAGATTGTACCTTGCCATCTCTGGCCTGGATGTTTTACATTTCATTTTCTCAACCAGTGGATGCACGTTAAATCTTCTACCATGGCGTCTTCTTCTTCTGTTGTTTAATAAATAGGCCGCAATCACCAAATTCAAAGTTTTATCCATGACACTGTACCACTCTCGATCACGATCCGCATCGCACTGAACGACGAATTCATCCGCGACGGACGCAAAACCTCATCCGCGTGCGGACGGTCCGCGTCGCACTGAATAGGGCCTAAGTTTATGGGAAAGGGGTATTTATTGTGGAAATTAAGTTTTACAGATATTGTTACTTCTAACAAAACTCTTATAATGAGATGTTGTAATAAATTGTCAAACGCTACCTCGACACGACCTTATAAAGGTCATTAATAATAGTGATTTTTTTACTATTGTATAGATATATGTTACGTTGCAGACTTTGCTGCTATATTATGGCTGCAATATGCATGGATCAGCTCGAATGGTAAAAGATCACGCCTTCGATGAAGATTAGGGCAAAATAGCAGCATAATGCTGCTTTTTTATGTATGATAAGTATTCGTGTAAAGAACCGGACCCTTTTTTTGATAACATATATGCAATTTGATTCTTAATCGATGACAGATGTATGTGTCTCTAGACACAGTATCCACCACCCATCAGATAGACTGTGTACTCGTTTCCCAACCTTACTTCTATAAAAAAGTGTTATTTCTTTTTTATATTGGTTATTTGATAAAATATAATTTTATAGAACTTTCGTAGAATGTGTAATAAGAGAGATATTACGTACGTATAAAATATTTAATTCTTCCTTTCTTCTCTAAACGTTATTTTTCGTTAGCCCGTAAAATTTCATAGATACACAAGTCTCACCCGTTGTATGAATACCTTAAAGTCCATCAAAAGTCTACTGCTGAACATAGACCCCTCCCATAGATTATCTCATGGGCATAGTTAGGCTTAGGTTAGGTAGGCTAGGTTGTAACGCTTGGTAAGCGGGTTGGCAACCGCAATTATTTTTTTAGGTTGTTACAGTGAAGAAGCCCATCTCCTGGTTTGTATTGGTGTCAAAAATAATGCACTTAGACTTATCATTTCATATTTAAGTAACAGAGCTCAAAAAGTCGTGATCAATGCTAAAGGTTCAACCGGATCGGTAGTATCAATGGGAGTTCCTAAGGGCTCGATTGTTGGCCCATTCCTGTTCTTAATCTATATTAATGATTTACCTTATCTTGTAGAGGACAATCACGATATAGTATTATTTGTGGATGATACCTCTTTAGCTTTCAAACTCAAACGGCAGTCAATTAATTATGGTGATGTAAATAATGCTTTATCGAAATTATTTAACGCCAAAAATTTGCTCTTAATCGGCAATAAGACAAAATTTATTAAATTTACAGTAACCTAATGTTAAACATTCGAAAACCAACGTGCTCTTAAATTCGGAATAGTTGAGTTTTGTGGATACAACTGTTTTCCTTGGTATTACTATTGACGTGAAGCATCAATGAGGCTCCAATATATCTAAATTAGTAAGCAGACTTAGTTCTGCAACATATGATGTAAGAAAGATTAGAAGTCTCACAGATGTTGAGATAGCTAGATTAGTTTATTTTACTTACTTTCATAGCGTAATGTCTTTGCTATGCGGTAATACGACTGACATTGAAGCCGTACGTGTTTTGCAAAAAAGAGCCGTACAAAAGATTTATAACTTAAATTGTAAAGACTCCCTAAAAGAAAAATTTAAAGAAATAAACATATTAACTTTGGCATCGCAATATATTTATGAAAATGTAATGTATGTACATAAAAATATAAATAACCTTGATAAGATTAAACATGTTCATACTTTGAATAGTAGGAACAAACATAAGCTTGTAATGCCAGTTACTAGATTCCATGTAATTAGATATTCCTTTTTGGGGCAATGTATACGCTTTTACAACAAAGTCCCTGACAATGTTCAAAGTTTGTCAATAAATAAGTTTAAAAGTTTTATTAAAAAAATGTACAAAATGGGTTATTATAATATTAAGGAATACATGAATGAAAATATCCCCTGGGAATGAGGTAATCTCCACCATGCTGGGTCTATTAAAATTAATTTAAAAATTCTACAAACAAAATTATTCTAAAGTGAAATATGTTTAAAAAAGTCTCGCTGGGTTTCTTGCTAATTCTTCCCAGGAAAGAGGTATTTTCCGAACTAGTTGTAAATAAAAAAAGGACTTTCAATAAGTATTATGTAATAATCAATATTGAATAAAAATCATTCTATTCTATTCTATTCTTCTGTTGCCTTACGATACCCACTGAACGGATAGTAGATATTCTTATACCACCACTACGTTTTGTATGAATGCCTTACCATAATTGCAAAGCAGGTTGATTGGTGATTGCAGGAATAAACGGCGAGTCCTTTGACACGACTCTTCACCGCCTGAGCATTTTGATATTAGTAATTGTCAATTTTTATTATGTTTACATATACATGATAATGTTGACATAATGAAGAGTTAAATATTTGTGAAAACGTTTTTGTTTTGTTTCAAAATAATGCTTTATATTATTATCTTGTTATCAATATAATGAAATGATACAACGAAGTTGTGGTTGAATTGGAAATTCGAAGTAACAAGACATCTTTTATTATTGTTGTTAAAGTAATTAAAAAGTTGAAGGTTGATCGCTGAGTGGATGAGCAGCCCGCGCGACTTTCGGCACAAGAAGATACTCTAATGTATTTTATTAGAAGTATTTTATAGGTAAACGGTACTTTATATAAAGCGCAGATAAATATGATAAAGTAATAACGGGCTTCTTTCTTGGGTGTATTTATTGTAATATAATACAAAAAATATTTCGTACTCATATGTATTTATATAATACACATATCATCATTCTCCCCTATACATGAATATACAAATCCACTGCTGAACATAGGCCTCCTCCAAGGAATGCTACAAAGCAAGGTCCTGAGCCGGCTGCATCCATCAACTTCCGGCCGGCCAGGTCGTCACTCCATCTAGCCGTCCTACACTTCGCCTACTGGTATGACTCGAGAAACTTTCTTCCTTCACCACCGGGTACATGGTAAATCAGCATTGCAATTAACAATTTTAGCACTGAGCTATGTATATATATATATATATACTCATTTAATTCTATAAAGGTGGAGTCCGCGGCTGAACATAGGACTTACCCATTATTGTCTTATCGGTGGGATATTTGGTATAGTTGCCACGCTTGGCAGGCCAGTTGTCGATTGCAGTTCTTTTATTTATTTATGAGTTTTATTAGGTATCAAGATGCTGCTGCACATCTCCTGTTTCAGTTTCACCCTGTCGCTTCTTACTAGACATGCGGGAATGATACGGTAGATTCTCTTACCGTACCAAACTTATCAGATCGTCGTTGAGCGTCGGGGAGTATTTCCAGGTTGTAAAATATTTGGTATTCATTTTCAATCCTTCAGCCACTTATCTAAATTCACTTAGCAGTAGGACTGCTCAGTACTGCTTACGGCCTGATATTGATACTAGCTATGCTATGAATTTGAGTTGTTTTCAGGAACATACTGCCGCCCATCTCCTGCTTCATTTTCCTCTGTTGTCACTTACGATGTCCACGGAATGATATGGAGTAATGAGTGTGCCGTTCTTATACGTCGCATATTATGATACAGAATAAAATAATATTTTGTATCATGTAGTCGTGTAATGCTGATGTAAAATAATCCATAGCCCATTTCATCCCATGGGTGTTTAAGCATGTAAGAGGTGACCATAAAAATGACAGAAAAATCATAACTTCTATCGTAAAATACGCAGACCTAGAGTAATTGCTGCGTCGACGCTAAGCAAGCGTGTTAGGCAAATCTTCTAACACGGAAAGAGGTTCATAGACAGCAGTTGCTTTATATGTGCTGATGGAAGGAAAAGAAGGAAAAGAACTATATTCTGTATAAGAATAAAAGTATTCAATTATACGATATCCAAAAGAGGAGTTTATTCTTAGTCGTCAGTATAGATAAGCACAGAAGCACTCTCTAGCAAACTTGAACGTTGAGTCGTCGCACAATAACTTTTGTTAGCAATGCATTTCTTCGAAGGGATATTTCTGGATGAAACTCAGTAGAGAAATTTTTAGAAAACTTGTTTTATATAAGTATAAATCGATTAATTTCAGCTTTAAACGTTTAGATAATAGCAGTCTCCTCAACCGTCTTGATACTGCAAAAAGAGGTCTTAGGATGTATTAAATGAACGATTTTTAAACGTCTAGTCTAGACGATGTTTCTTTAACCTTACTTATATAAAAACTTCAAGAAGTTTGTACAAGGTGGTAAGAAGAATCTTCTTCTTATTTTTAATTATCACCATCATCATTACAGCCCATTACAAGTCCAGTTATCTGCATTCATCGACTACCAGCATGTTTAATCGGCGCAGTTCGGCTTTTATATTTTGTCAGATCTAAGTTTATGAAATCCAATATAATACATTTGAGGCAATACGTAAGTAAACATGTATATATTTTGACTGTTTTGTCAGTAGGGTTGTTAATAAAGAAATAAAAAAGATAATATTATTAAATACGATATTACTTCGTTCCAAGTAAAATAAAATAAGAAAAAAAATGTCGGCTTCAGTTAGTTTAAAAAATTAAAAATATAATTTGTATGTATTGTAATGACCAACATCATACATAAGTACATACACAAACTCTCACGCACATTTCCATTTGTCACAATCCTGATTACGACATACCTCTTTCGCTTCTTTCACGTGCATGTAATACACACTCTTCAGTTAAGGTTCTTTTAATTTTGCCTAACTTCATCAAATCGCTTGCCGACTCTGACACTCACTTCTGCAGCATACATTTGCTTTGTCACTCTTTCCTTATTTATTCTTTCTACTTGTCCAAACCACCGAAGCATTGTTTTCTTTATTCTATTCACAACATCTTCTTGCATCACACAATTTTTCACTCTACCATCCAGAGCCCTAACAAACATCTTAATGACTGCATTTTTACAGAATTAATTTTACTTTCATGCTTCTTCTGCAACAACCAACTTTTACTATCATACATTATTAATGATGAGATGACCGACAAAACCGGCAAAAACTTTATTTTATATCTAATTCAGTCCTTTCGTCAATAATTTACAAGATAAATGTCTTATATTGTTTTATTTTATTATGATTGATTAGCTATGGCAATGTGGCTCACTGAGAAACAGAGGCAATGTACAAATGGCCACTCAGCCGCTCCGGTACCGCTGCATTTCCGCTGTTCGATCTTTAAACAAAACCAATTTGGGAGGTTTAACTATTTATCACAATGCTTAACAAGCGTTATCGCGCTCACAATATCTAATAGTTCACATTTGTAGTGGACACGTCTATCTATCTCTGCTAGTGATCTAAGGTTTGTTGTTTTTTTTTTTTATAGGAGAGGGGGCAAACGAGCATGCGGCTCACCTGATGGTAAGTGACCACCGCCGCCCATGAACAACTGCAACACCAGGGGAATCGCAGATGCGTTGCCGGCCTTTTAAAAAGGAGTACGCTCTTTTCTTGAAGGTCCCTAAGTCGTATCGGTCCGGAAAAATCGCTGATGGTAATCGATTCCACAAGGAGGTCGTGCGAGGAAGAAAACATCTTCTAAATCGGACAGTGGTGGACCGCCAATCATCCAGATGGTGTGGATGGTTGTGACTTATATATTAAAAGCGAAAGTAACAGCATATGTAATAATATAAGTAGCAGCAGTAGGCTGTTGGGCACAGGCCTCCTCTCACTTCTGAGAGTGTTTTAAGGCAAAGAATAATTGGCCGCGCTGCCCCAATGCGTGTTGGTTAGCACTTGAAATTGCAATTGACAATTTTACTGGTACCGGCGGAGATCGAACCTGGGTTGCTGGCGTACTGCGAAATTTACAGCGAGTGCTAAGCGCCTCAGCTACCACGTCTCTATATATCAACATCTATACAAATAAATAAAATTGAAGTGTCTGTTTGTAATGTCAAAATTACAGTTGCTAAATGCATATGAAAGTAAATACAGTACCTATAACTAAAATACAATTTTTAAAATTTTTGTCTGTCTGTCTGTCTGTCTGTTTGTTCCGGGTAATCTCCGAAACGGCTAGACCGATTTTGACAGGACTTTTACTGGCAGATAGCTGATTTCATAAGGAGTAACTTAGGCTACTTTCATTTTAGAAAAAGAATTAGGGCTCCGCGCAAAAACATAAAAACCCTAACACGTGAGCGAAGTCGCGGGGAACAGCTAGTATTATATATAATACATAATCAACTTCAGTGCCAAATTTCATCAGGACTTCAGTGCCAAATTTCATAAGGACTCGATAAACATCCTGATTTTTTGGATGAAATGAAATGAAAATAAAAACTTATTCGCCGACAAACATATACAATATTCTACATATTAAGATGCAAAATATGATTTTACGTACCTATTATATGAGTCCCGGTTGTAGATATTATTGAAGGATTTTCAAATGTGAGAATAGTAAGGGAAAAGCATAGCTGTAGCAAGGTTCTCCCGAGGGACTTGCACTGTCGGAAGTCCTTTGATAAATATTTTACGCTCCTCACAACTATACTTCGCATATAGCGATGTGATTTCGATATAGATTTGAATACAGAACAAATAATTACATTAAAATATTACTGTATAATGTATCTACATACTTAACTAACCTAACGTAACCTTGTTACATTAATAAACTAAATGTTCGTTAGCTAAACATTTTTTCATATATTTTCTGTAAACTTATTTTAAATTAGATAAAAAGTATAAACCAGAAACGTATCTATCTATAAATATATATAGATACTATAATCAAATTGGGTATAAGAGTCAGTATGTATTTATTAGAAGAACTAGACAAAGCCACTAAATAACCATGTTTTAAATGAACACATTTAATCTAATATTTTGTAATGAAAAAAGTTTTGGGAAAACTTCTATTATTATCTTCATCCTAAATGCTATGTAAGATATATAAAGTTTATCGTTAACGCGTTCTATTTAATAGCAAATACATGATGGAGTAGATGTTGTAATAAATAATAGAATAGAATAGAATAATTTTTATTCAATATATAGCTAGATAGATTATAGTACATAATACTTATTGTAACTCATTTTTTACTTTTAACACTGGTTCGCAAAAAATCCTCTTTCCTGGGAAGAACCAGAAAGAAACCCAGCGGAACTTTTTTTTAAAAATTACAATTTAAAACAGCATGGTAGCGATCAACTCATTCCCAGGGGTTATTATCAGTCATGTAGTCTTTAACCCTTAATAGACAATTTTTGCTTAGTAAATAATTTAAACCTTTTGATAGAAAAGGTATACTGCATATTTTCTGGAACTTTATTGTAAAAGTGTGTACATTGCCTCATTAAGGAATTACTGACAGTTTGGGGTCGAGAAACTGGTATAACTAACTTGTGCTTGTTCCTAGTATTTACAGAATACACATCACTGTTTTTAATAAAACTAGTTTTGTTTTTGTGTACATACATTAAATTCTCGTAAATATATTGAGAGGCCACATATATTCACGAGAATTTATATATCTATATAATATAACTTAGGTCCGAAGGAATCCTTAGAAGGTTATAAATTGCTCTTATGTCTCTCTTTTGCATAACAAAGATAGTTTCAATGTCAGTCGCATTACCCCATAGCAAGATTCCATATGACTTTTTTACAGCATATTATGCTGCAGAACTAAGTTTGCTAGCTAGTTTGGGTATATGAGGGAAGCCATTGAAGTTTCGCGTCAACTGTAATACGGAGAAAAACAATGGATTCGACATGGCATAGCTCCTCCCCATTTAAAAGCACACTGGTATTCACCTTTTTAACATTAGGTGTAGTGAATTTAATACATTTCGTTTTATTACCGTTCAAAATCAAATTATTGACGTTAAACCAGTGTACTACTTTTGATATAGCATTATTTACTTCGTCATATTTCAATAATTGCCTTTTTAATCGGTGGTAAAATCAACGAAGTATCATCAGCAAATAATACTATATCATGGTTATTCCCTACCAAGTAAGGTGAGTCATTAATATAAACTAAGAACAGAAAGGGACCAAGAACTGAGCCCTGAAGAACACCCACAGATATTATCGATCCGGAAAAACTGCATCCATTAGTAACAACTGTTTGCGTTCTATTATTTAGATATGACATAATAAGTTTAAGCGCTATGTTTTTATACCATAATGATGTAGCTTCCTGATTAATGTCTCATGGTGAACACAGTCGAAAGCCTTGGAAAGATCACAAAATTTACCCAAAGTATCTTCTGCATTTCCCCATGCACAGAAAATATGTTTGATTAGATCAAAAGCGGCATCAGTTGTCGAGCAATCCCTTGTAAATCCAAACTGATTGTTCTGGAGTAATTAATTTAACTTTCCGAAGCAGAAATCCTCTCCGGAAGTCCTCCAGTAAGGTTCTAAGAGGGTTAGGGAGAGGCAAAACCAGATTAGACTCAAACAACCGCCCTAGAAGATACCCCTTCTTCCACATCCGTCATCCGCTTACCTAGATGAATTGTACTCCATTGCCCCATACACTGCTCGAGAAAGTCTCTAATTATAATTATTATTATTACATTTGTAATATCTGTAATTTATCAGTGTAAAGTATGTTGTTGCTAACTCAACAAAAGAAAACGACTAAGTTAGTGTCGGGTCACACTCAATGTATGGTTCCGCAGTTGCCGGTCACAATACGTGAACTTAGAAGGGGTCTTCTTGATACTATGAGCATATTGAGTTCGCAGTTTGACCACTATAACGATTAAGGATGATGGTTACTGAAAGACTTATATTCCAAATAGACATAGACAAATAGACTTAGAAAATAAGTGGAAAATACTTGCCAAGTCCGTCTTTTAGTTCTCGACAGTACAACTCTAAGATGTACACGACTGTAACGAACGTTCCCGTAAACCACCACTGCCCTTAACTACCCTCACGGTCGAACGTGTAACTAACAAAAAAACGACTGGTAGAGAATGCCATAGAGCATTAAGTCTACCAGATTATAGATTGGTCTGTAAGTGGGGGCTGGTGATCTGTCGTATAGAGAAAAAAACAAAACACAAATTGATTGTAGTATATTAATATTAAGTTGTATGCTTATGTTTATATTAAAAAATACTTGTTTTGCCGGTTCTCCTCTGAGAAGGCCTATTTTCATGTATGCCATACAGCCTTAAACAAGCCTCAATTGAATAAAGAGTTTTGATATCGACTATGAAGTGTGCGCTGCGAGGCATTTCAAGATAATTTAGCGTAACAACACATATATAAGTTGCTACTTTGTTTAAAGTTGGTTTCAGGGGTCGACAAGTTGTAAATGTTAAAACTATAATATTTTTTAAGCGAATGCTAATCTATTATTAAATTTATTCACGTGTATTTCTATTTATATATTCTTAACTGACTTCAAAAAAGGAGGAGGTTCTCAATTCAATCAACAGATTACTCGAAGACGCCTGAACCGAATTGGAAAATTATTTTTGTGTTTCACAGGATATACTTCCCAGATAATACCGTTAAAATTTTATCGAAGTAAGTTATTTTTTAAATTGAAGTGGGTTGTACAAAATTTTAAATTTCATCACTTGTAAAATAGGTAACCCATTATTAAGTCAATAGTGCGTTAAGTTTTACTTTAATTTATTATCGCTACAAATTCGTCAAAATCGGATTTAAGTCATGTTATGTGTAAATTTATGAATAGTATTGGAAGTTATCGACAAATTAAAGGCTCTCACTCGTCTCATCCTACGCGTTGAAAACGACTTTTATATGCAATAAGTTGCGCGGTCCAATATACAACCTTAAAAACATACAATTTGCTTATTTTCACTAAGGAGTCATTTCCTCTAAACACTAACTTACAGGGACATTTTTTGTATAAAACAAAAACGAAATAAGATCTTAAATCATTTAAAGTAGTTGAACGTGATAATGTTAACTAACGGAATTGAAACGCGATGGTTGTTTTCTACGCCGCACTAGCAGTTAAATAAATTAGATAAATCAGGACACACGCCGACGGAGGCACTTAGCAACTTTTTCCGATGTCGACACTTTTATATTTGTATTTACGCGATCCATTAAGAATATGTTTTTGGTGTCGTATATTTATTATGAACAAATGTTTTCTTTTGTTGTATTGTAAAAAAAGTAGTCGTATACTTTTTATTCTGTAGAGCGGAATTATTGCCGTAAATTTTACGGTAGTTTCGCGATCAATCCGAGTTCAAAATCCGCTGACGTCGATTAAATTGTTAGTTGCAATTTTATGTGCTGATTTACCACGTGTTCGGTATTAAAAGATCGTTTCGGTGTGAAAACATCGTCACTAAACTTGCACGTTTGAGGAACAAAAATATTTCGAAGAGAAACCCAGAATAATCTTATGGCTTCCTATAGAGGGCGTATAATCATCTCAATTACTCCTAAAGTCCATTACTCAGACTGGCGACGGGCAACAGCATTAAAGTGCGAGACTTCTGGTTCTGTGATCGTCAATTCGCCTGCCAAGCTTGACGGTTAAGACTTGCCAGGTATAAACATGTGAATTAATAGTATTTCATCGTTGTACGCCGACCTAGCCACGACCCCCGACCAATCAGACCGCTAAAAATTATAAAGTTAATTTCACAGTGACCAGTTGAAGTTGAAGGCATACCTTCGTACGCAACGGTTGTGTCTTTTGCGCGTTACTATATTTATGTAGCCTATAAATAAATTCTGGATTTCTGCATGCAATTTATATATGTAGAACGCCTCCACGATACGGGAAGAAATCGTGGTGCGGGTGTAATGTTATGTAAAACACTTCTGATTTCTAAAAATATTTCATATCGAATATTTCCAATTTATCTTTTTTTTTTAAAGGATTTTAACGTTTAATAATTATAATGTAAGCTTAATTATTCAAAATGATCATGAGTACACCTACGAGTATTCGAAATATCCTTTACTATCTTGATTGCCTTATATCAGGTGGCAAGGGGACGGGGAAGCGGTTACGTACTACAGTGGGCTTGCTTCGTGTTTTAAACTTGGATGCTTCATTTAATCAAAAGTTGGGTCTTTGAGTGTTTATTTGATCAAAGCATCAAGACGCTTTCAATCATACCATTTTAGAAAATTTCCAAGTTTTCTTTACGTTATAACTTTTAAAATGCGTCGAATACTTTACTGAGACTGCTTCGAGCCGGCAAAATATCACAGTGAAACTATGTGGTAAAGATTAATGGTATATAAAATATTCTGCACTGTTATTGCTTTTATTTGAAAACTTTGTTCAAACCATATTTTTGCTTCTCATGTCTTTTGTAGATGCACTGAATATACCAGTCGATGTACTATGGTGCTTTTGCTTTTATTAATAGAAAAGTGCAGGAGATTGTGAGTTTTATATATATTCTGATTAGATAGTCAAGAAAAAACCTACCGGCAAAGATGGATGAAAATATAAGGTGGATTGGATTTCGAATACAAATGTGTAAAATCAGATTTGCCGGTAGAGTTCCAGTCGTGTCGTATAATGGGACTTCTTTTGTGAAACATTTCAACGAAACAATGATATTCATTTATATAAGGCATATACTTGCTATAAAACTATTTGGTACAGTGTTGCTTCTCTTAGAAACACATTTGTATGTTGTGCTAGCCACTGAATTTTAGCGATGGTTACAAATAAGAGGGGATATCCTCCAATGAGGCAATCTATGGTATAGGCCTATATTCAGCGGTGTACTTTAATAGACTGTAACGGTAACGGTTTCAAATAAAGTAATTTTATTTCTTTTAAATTATTTATATATTGAAATTAAGAATTACTAATATAACTTAGAGCTACAACTTAGGCTTATATATTTTATAAGGATATTTATTCTTTAAGAGGTAGAGCTACGCTGAAGTTTTACTGCGGTTGCAGTACGAATGGGTCGGCTCGACCGGGATATGAAAATCGCAGCTTTTTTTCCTCGGGGTGATAGCGCATCTGCATTTAGATTTTTAATCGAGAATGGATTATGGTGTCCACCTTATCTACTTACCTTCAGGTAGACTGTGTGCACGCGTCCCACCCTTATTATATGAAAAATGAAATATTACCATCCTCTATCATCCACTGATCATTTTAGAGTTATTAGTGGTGAAATCACTGAATCATATTACCTAAAACGAAGCCATATAAAATACTTTTTTATGATTATAATGATTTCTTATATTTACGCCAACACTAAACATTTAAGTGAAACTAGTTTCAGCGGATATTATCGCGTATCTTATTTTATATTCCTGACGTTTCGAGTACTTTACAGCACCCATGGTCACAAGGGGGACTGAGGTGTTTGACGTCCAAATGTCATAGTTAACCACGGCTACCTTCAGATAAAAATTATTAATTTTTGTTCCGATCTAAGCAGTATGAACTTATAATATCTTATAGTATTGCCGTTGTATGCTTGGGTTGGGATTTAATTTTATTAATTATAGGATCCCAAGCAGATTGTAGCACCCAGCCATCTTCTCTATTGAAATTAGGATGTTTTTTGATTTCAATAGCCTCACGAATCGCCCTTGGAAGGAATCGGTGTTCTTTCGCGAGGATTTGTGGTCTATCACGTAGTAGCGGGGGCGATCCTGTACGTGTTCACAGACTGCAGACTTCCCGGAGCGTCGATTCTTCACATCCGCTATGTGTGACCCGCGTTAAGGAACAAATCTCACACACAATCACTTACATACGTCCTATGTACCTTCTGTGACATTAGTATTGTTATTTTAGGTTTAAATTTGAATAGTATACTATTAAATTTAAATATCAATTAGCAATTGATACTAGCGGGGATTGAACCCGGGTTGCTTTCACTTTATGAAATTTACCCTGAACGCTTAGCCCCACTGGCTAACTAAATAACCACCGCTCTTATTGGGAATTTTTTTATACCTATTAAATCAAGTCTTTTAATTAAAATAAATCGATTTTTTCGGATTTTATCGCGTTTAATTCAACTTTTTAATTCTCGACGTTTCGGGTGCTTTACAGCACCCATGGTCCCGTGGGGAGTGAGGTGTTTGACGTCCCGATGTCATAGTTAGCGCGGCTACCTTCAGTTTTTGAATATTAATTTTTGGTCCGATCTATGCAGAATGAGCTTACAGTATTTTGAAGTCTTGCAGTGGTATGCTTGGGTTTGGATTTAATTTTATTAATTATAGGATCCTAAGCAGATGGCAGCACTCATCCATCTTCTCTAGTGAAATTAGGTTGTTTTTTAATTTCAACAGCCTCGCGAATCATCCTTGGTAGGAATCGGTGTTCTTTTGCGAGGATTTGTGGTCTATCAAATGTAATGTAATGGCGGGGACGATGTGTAGTCTTCGCGTAAATATAAGAAATCATTATAAAATAAATCTATTATTTTTGACCATGACATGGCCCAAAAGACAGAGCTTATGGCTTCTTTGCCGCGGCTCCTGTTCACAACTGGAGCTATAGCAGGCTGTAAGGCATTCCATCTTAGTCATCTGAGGTGATAACGAATATAAATCCTTCTTTGTTTGAATTTGGTTGAAGATATCCATGGGCTACAGTAGCCACTTACCATTACGTGGAAAGTAAGATCAATTGTCCCTTCAGATTTATTAAAAAATATATTAAGCCGCTATTTTTCGTTGGTGTTCTGTAAAAAAGCAGTACTACCACGATCGAGTCGAACCATTTGGGTTGTGCTGTAGCCACAATACGCTGAAGCATGGCTCTACTCGTGTTATTATTTTTTTATTATTTATTATTATTATATTCTTGGTATAGCCACATAGCAACTACATATATTATGATTGTAAAACGAATGGGTCATCTCGACCGCAGAAAGATTAGGTACGCTCTCATAGAATAGCAGCGCAATATACTAGCTTAATGCTGTTGTGTTTTGTAAGGCGAGGTACCTAGTTTTCTAGTCCTCAAGCACGACGACGTATGTGCATTTTGATTCTTAACCGAGGACAGATGTAGATATCTTTGTATCCACTTACCATCAGGTGGACTGTGTGCTCGTTTGTCACCCGTATCCTATAAAAAAAACCACATAATCTGCATGTAGACGGCTCCGTAGCACAGTAGCTTAGCAATGAGTTGCAGCTCTAAGGGCCGCGGGTTTGAATCTCGCACGTAACAAGTTTTTGTATGGTCTACAAATAATTGTTCTGGGTCTGGATGTTTTTCCTTGTGGAATCTATGTATGAAAACACCCCCGCAATACAGGAGAAAATCCAAGTGGTAAGGTTTCTTAAAAAAAAATAAGAGAAAAAGAGTGGCACTATACATATAACAATATGCAATCGGTCGGGACGTCATCAAAACTAGGAAAGTAAACTTTAGATGACCTAAATGAAGTTTCTTACTGAGTTGCAGTTTACAATTGTATCTCGAAGTCACGGTTTATAAAGTAGGACCGGAACTAAAGTTGGTATTTTTTTGGGATGTAATTTGGTTTTTGTTTGAAATCCACCGGTCACTGTGAACCACGTTTCGAAAAATCTATCGTTATTGAAAAGATCAGACCCATCCAACTATAGGCCTATCGCGATCACCTCCTTGCTCTCCAAAATAATGGAATCCATTATTAACTGCCAGCTCATCCGGTACCTTGAGGATCACCAGCTGATTAGTGACCGCCAATACGGTTTTCGTCGGGGTCGATCAGCTGGTGATCTTCTGGTCTACCTGACCCATAGATGGGCGGAGGCAGTAGAGTCCAAGGGGGAGGCGTTGGCCGTTAGTCTGGACATTGCGAAGGCCTTCGATCGGGTTTGGCACAAAGCGCTTCTTTCGAAGCTCCCTCCCTATGGGCTTCCCGAGAAATTGTGCAATTGGATCACCAGCTTCCTTGCAGATCGGAGCATCAAGGTCGTTGTAGACGGTGCATGCTCTGACTACAAGCCTATTAACGCTGGTGTTCCACAAGGCTGTGTGCTATCACCAACGCTGTTTCTTCTGCATATCAATGATATGTTGCTAACTGGTAACATTCATTGCTATGCGGATGACAGCAATGGTGATGCTCTATACACCGGCCGTGCCAATATTTCTCGGGTAAACGTCGCTGAGTACCGGAACAAACTTGTGTCTGAAGTCGAGTCTTTGCTGAGCAAAGTCTCGGATTGGGGGCGACTAAATCTAGTCCAATTTAATCCTCAGAAGACACAAGTTTGCGCGTTTACCGCTAAAAAGAACCCCTTTGTCGTATCTCCTCAGTTTCAAGGCACTACCCTTCTTGCCTCAGCCAGTATCGGTATCCTCGGAGTCGACATATCGAGTGACGTGCAGTTTCGTGGTCACTTGGAAGGGAAGGCCAAATTGGCCTCTAAAAAGCTTGGCGTGCTCAGCAGAGCGGGACAGTATTTCATGCCGGCACACCGCCTGCTACTTTACAAGGCGCAAGTTCGGCCTCACATGGAATACTGTTCCCATCTCTGGGCAGGGGCTCCCCAATGCCAGCTCCTTCCACTTGACCGCATCCAACGCAGAGCGGCTCGAATTGTCGACGACCGAGCCCTTTCCGATCGGCTCGATTCATTGGCACTGCGAAGAGATGTTGCATCCCTTTGCATTTTCTTTCGCATCTACCATGGGGAGTGCTCTGAGGAATTGTTCGGATTAATCCCAGCCGCCAAATTTCACGAACGCACATCGCGGCAGAACTCCCGATACCATCCACACCATCTGGATGATTGGCGGTCCACCACTGTGCGATTTATAGGAATTTTTCTTCCTCGCACGACCTCCTTGTGGAATCGATTACCATCAGCGATTTTTCCGGATCGATACGACTTAGGGACCTTCAAGAAAAGAGCGTACTCCTTTTTAAAAGGCCGGCAACGCATCTGCGATTCCCCTGGTGTTGCAGTTGTTCATGGGCGGCGGTAGTCACTTACCATCAGGTGAGCCGCATGCTCGTTTGCCCCCTCTCCTATAAAAAAAAAAAGATAATGTTAAGGCATGCTATTAACTGCTTTTAACTATCGATAAAAGAATGCCTCTATCAGTTATATCACGAATAACACTAACTAGCAGTGACTAACTCAACATAATAGCGATATGGTCTTATTTCGCAGTATAACACTGTTATGGAGGCTGGCATTGTTTAGGAGTGTGTGAGAGAGATCGATTGTTTGCTAGAATATTATCATAATTACACCCCTTATAAAGTCCAACGCTGAACGAAGGCCTCATCCAAGAAATACCACAAAGATTCTGAGCCACCTGCATCCATCACCTTGGTACCAGGTCACCATTCCAGCTGTTGAAAGACCGAACTACGAGTACGAAGCTGCCACTAGAAAACCTTTTGCCCCTAGAATATATAAAATACCATAATGCTCTGACAAACTACAATAATTCTCTCAGAAGCCTGTGCCTAGTTAAAGGAAACCTCCTTACCTAAAGGAGAATTTTAATTTTGTGGGCCTTCCTGGGGAACCTTTACGCTCTTCTAGAAAATTCATTTTAAGGGTACCAACTCACAAAACATCATTTTTTAATAAATCTTTTACTGTCCAGTCTATGAAGTTCTGGAATGCCCTACCTTTGCGTATACATGAAGCACAAACTATTGTAATATTTAAGCGACTACATAAAGAGCATTACTTGCCGTTTTTGACGATTGACGTTTGGACACCGTTAGGATAAATTATGTGATTATGTATTTATTGTATTTAACCGCTTTATATTATTGTTTGAGGAATTTTGTAATTTATTTATGTATTTTGGGTAGATATGTAAGTTTGTTTGTATATTCATATATATATATATATATATATATATATATATATATATATATATATATATATATATATATATATATATATATATATGTATGTATATATATGTATATAAAGTAAAGCATAGAATATACATATATATGTATATTATATACTTTACCTTTTATTATGTATTAGTAATTTATATCATTTCATATATTAGCTATTTATATGTTATTTTATTGCATTTATTGTCTATATAGCGCATGTATTGATATTATATTTTATATATTTATATTGCACCACCTACCGAGTAGGTATTCATTGTTTTATTCCTTTACACCTTTGGTTGCCTGGAAGAGATCGGTATGTAGGGATAAGGCCGCCAAATTCTACATTTAGTCTTGTTATATAATTTGTATATTTGTTTGTGGTGTACAATATAGTATATTCATTCATTCATAGGACACCTATGAGCTGTAAAAAGGATCTGAATCAAAATACCTTTACAAATCCACTAAAAGAATGTATGCACAGAGAACGCATAGTTTTGTTTCAGAAATATTTATGTCACTTGGGTTGATCGTAAGCCTCAAATTGATAAATAAAAATCTGTAGCGCTTACGTAGTCAGTATAGTGTGTAGCTACGACTACGGGTGCTAATCAGCGGTGTAGGTGCAAGGGAGGTTAGTCGTAGCAAGGCGGCGCGGTGTCGCAACGGGCTGCGGGACCGTTCTCCCACTAATTAAATCTCGTCGACGCGGACGGTGCGGTTACAAACCGACAGCCTCTTAATTATTGTTCCGGCTCTTAACATCTGTCTTAATGTCACCTTTATTTTAATTCAAAAATTCTTCGAGAATAAGAAATGTTAATTACTGCAGTAGAAATAAAACGTAATTTTTGTATTATTGGAGATCATTTCAGCCCTTCACAAGTCCACTGCTGAACATAGGCCTCCCCCAAAGAATGCCACAAAGCACGGTACTGAGCCACCTGCATCCATCGTCTTCCTGCATGTCTTACTAGGTCGTCACTCCATTAAGTGGGGGGAGAGGGGGGGTTGGAATGCAGTCTAAGCTTCCACTACAATGACAAAGTATACGTATCAAAAATAATGGCTGATATTTCCATTATTTTGCATAAAACTTCTGTAGATATATTATGTAATTTAAAAAGTGTATAGTTGAATATTTTGCACGCCTCGAACACCCAGCAAGAGAAGTTGGGTTTTATTCATTAAGTTCGGTATATTATTTTTATACCATCCTAATATGTGAAGGAAAGCACATAAATATTAAGAAGAAACACTAATAAATAATACTTATGTTTTAATTAAAATTTTGCGATTAGTTTCTAGTAAAAAAATAATGTTTCCAAAACAATTTAATAACGACTTGACAAAATGACTTAATAATATTTAACTGTCTTCAGGATGTTAGAATGTTGGTTCGTGCAATGTTGGTTCCTTTCTAGTATCACCATTGTCTGCCTTCTCATTTTTTCTAGTAAAACTATATAAATATTGCTATAACAAAAAAGTTACATGTGAACAAACACTTTCTCAAAAAAATATCAGTGTTGCTAGTGGTACATAGAGTACATTTTAATATACAATAGTGAACCACACAATACTTTTTAATTATTAGTGGCGTTTTAAATCAATTAAATTACATGGTTGAACAGGAACATTTATTTAAAGTATTATGTATTTTTTTTAATTTAAGTTATATTAAATTGCCTATGCTTAACTATTTCGAAATACGTTAATATTAGTAGTTATTTGTTCAAAAATGTTTATGGACATAGATTTGTACTTTATTACAACCACAAACATCAGAAGCAGATCTCATTATATATCTACCTGCCTGCTTTGCTTGGCGTAAATTACGTAATAATTGTTATAGAAGTATCCTACTTTCTACTCCACCATATAATCGAAAATCGACTCCTATAACAAATTTCATCATTATCCGTCCAGCTACAGTCCAACATACTTTCACTACTAGTAAGATTTCTAAAAAATACGAATTTCACATAATTAAAACAGAATATTTTTATATAAATATAAACTTTCTTAAAGTGCAGACCTTTTAATTCGTATAAACACTTTGAAGTTTTTAATTTTCTTGCCGGTATACAAATTGGTTTCAGAAGCTAGAAAGAAGCGCTCGCCTCCGCATTTCGGCCAGACTTGGAGTCGAATACAAATGAAGAGGCAGATTTCCTTCTCGGAAAACTGGTCGATAATGTGCAACTTCTTGCTTCAAGAACATTCATATTAAAGTTCTAATAAAAAGTGGATAAAACATGGAAGTTTGAAATAAGTTTAATACAGAAAGCAAAGAAGGCTACACTGAAGTAATTGGATTCGTTTGAATTAACTTTAAAAAAAATACATTATTTTTAATAAATTGCATTTAATCCAATAATATTTTAAATTAAATTATGTTATTTTATTTTTGTAATAAGTATTTTAAAGTGGATAAGTATAAGAACGTAGTTCTAATTAGTAGTAAGTTGGGCCAAGTCTAGGCGAGTTGTGTCGAACTCCTTAATTATTAATGCGCTGCAGACTGAATAAGAAACACACTCTTGGTTCACTGCGTCAATTTAAAAGAAACAAATGAAAGTGTGAATCAGTGGGATAAATTTACGATCACCGTTCATTCTTAATTTTTAATGGCTTTATAATGTTGTCAATTAGAATTTTCTGTAAGTGCCAGTGGAACGCGGTTAATTATTGATGAGGTTCTGACGACCGACTTTTGGCGAGAAATCCACCCAAAAACGATGAACTCAAATTCACATACAGGTGATGGGCATTACCTGTGCGAGCGTAACGGCATTTTGCTAACCAAACCTTCTGCTCAATATAGTATTGGCAAATCAAATTTAATGTTTGCCACCTAGGGCAGTCTTTTAAGCCCTGTTCAGCACAGACTTAAAGCAGGCTTTTGTTGTGATGTACATTTTCGAACAGTCTTCCGACCGAGTTCAGTCTATAGTAATTAGATTCTGTTACTCTACACGCTTGACCTATTGGCTACTGTCACTTATTGAGGTATCTGATCTACTTATACATGTTTCTTACCCATAGAATATTATATTATATTTAGTATATACAGTATTTTAATTTTAAAACTTATATCATTTTGTTTTAATGTCAAATGAAGAAAAGTTTAATAACTAAATTTTGTTAATCTAAAATAGGTTAGAAGTAATTATGTTTGGCCGAATTGCAACGTCAATTTTTTTTTTTCACTCAATACTGCTCATTTATAAAGTCAAATTAGCTTCGAGCATCTTTAAAAAGAACGCAAACATATCGGCCCCGACGAGTGGGCCGGGGGTGCGCCAGTCAGTACAAAGGGCCCAGAGCAGTGAGGACGGAAAGTTTTAATATCCCTCCGATTAGATTCAGCCGCAGCCAGGGACGATGGTACGGCTGAGGGATTGAAGGGAAATATTTCACCATTGAACACGAATACGAATATCTAAAGATAAGGAAATCTTGTCAGTCTCATTGGATTTCTCGGTAGTTTATATTTTCGTATAGGTAGTTCACTTCACCGTCTCCGTGTGTATAAATGTAATCTAGATTACGTAAACAGTAATATAAATAAACATATACAAAAAGAAAAGAAAGACATAAGAAAAAGTATAATATATTGTTTGTAATACGAGTATGTCCTACATATTATTTTATATATTATATTTATCATTTAAGTTATTTTAATATTAAATATATTCTTTAACATAAAATAACATGGAATTTATTAGATGTAAGGTGAAATTATGAACTTTTTAATCAAATGTCAACTTCTCTTGCACAAAATAGCTGTCAGGATGTTTTATGCCGCTATGTTATTGGCGGTGTTTTCCTTTTCAGAATTCTGTTCCGTGTAATTATATGGAAGTTTTTATCTTGTTATTACCTGCAGATTATTTTTCGGTTGTCCGACTACGTCGATAGGGCACGAGGGTGCGCTACTGGGCGAATGAAATGGGGAGGACTCTAAATCCATATTCGATCGACGAGATCCTTATTGAGCCGATCTGACAAGCTGCCGATCTGTTTTGCATTTATATAAACAGCCCTTTCCTACCTTTAATATACGTGTTATCTTCCCCTGTAAACTTCGTTTCCGATAAAGATTTCTTTCGATTCTCGTATTAGAATGTTGTAATGATTAAAAACATGTAAAATATGCGATAAGACATTACTTTTGGATTATGTGTATTATTTTCTGAAATCGCTCTATAACGGTGCGTACATATTATATAACAAAACATGTTATAAAACATTATATAACATGTTTCAGTAATGTGGAGACTGAATGTTATAAAATGTGTTATATAACGTGACACAATTGTTATATAACTCGAGAGTTTAATTTCTCTAGTCAATAAACTATGCTAACCCAGTATCTATGTTTTTTTATTTAAAAGTACAAGAGTTGCTGCAGCAGCTAGCAAAACGTCAATGTCATATATCATTGTTATTTTGCATTGTTATTGTAATGTGTACAGTATTGTTACATGTTGCAATGTTGAAAAATAATGTAACATAATGTGGACGTGTTATAAAACAAAAGATACACAAGATGTTACTTAATCGGTAGGTATTTTAAGTTTTTCTTATATTATATACATTTTAATACGTAGTAGATCAAAGCTGCAGCTATATTATGGCTGTAGCACGAATAGGTCGGTTCGACCGGGGAAGGACCACGCTCTCACAGAATACCATCGTAAAATAGCAGCTTAATACTGCTGCGTATGATGAGCGTAGAGAATCGGAGATCCTTTTGACTGGAAACGAGGCATCCCATCTTAGTCCTCAGGGGTAACAAAGCTTCTGCACTTTGATTCCTTATCGATGATAAATGTAGATAAATAGATATCTATGGTCCACAGCATCATTTCTTTCCCTTATTGTGTAAAAAAGCATCTTATAAACAAAAAAATGAGGTAAGTAAGTCGTAACAGCTCAGAGACAAAACGCGAAATATACGTGAGTTTGATTCCTGGTTATAGCACTTATAAAATTATTTGCAATTTAAGTGGTGGTTTCTCACGTCCTCAACGGTGGGGGTAAACGCCACGGAAACCTTTTTGCCATTTGCATGGAGCAACGTGGTGGAATCTCCTCAGCTCCAATACCCTCTCAGTTATGAGAAAAGGCTTATGATTCGCATTGCGACATTAAAAAAAATTACATTTCTTTTTGCTGTTACTTTCTTGTAGATGTATAAAAAAAGTTAAAAGTCACATGTAGGGGGCTATAGACGGATAATGAAATCCGGATTTGAAAATCCGCAGATACCCAAATTAGCTATAATGGACTGAAGGCCTTGAACTTAGAACCTGTGGCAGCGCTGTCGTCGCGCCACAAATGAAACACATTGAAGTCTAAATCGCGCTGTCAAAGTTTTGAAGTTTCTACGCTATATATAGAACAGCTGTGTACTAACAAACGGATAGTTGGACGCTTTCTGGGCAGAGCACTTTGCCCGGCGGGAGATCTCCCCTTTTCCTTAGGAGAAGCCTCGTCCCGAATCGCAGGTCTAATCAAATGTTCTGAAGATTTTATCGCAGTTACATTGAGTTTTGGGTCTTTGCCATTTAATGTGCGATAATGAATAATTTAAAATTAAAAATTTTGTACAACAGACTTCAATATAAATTATTAAGAATAACTTAAAAACTGTTAGTCAGTCAGACCTTGATCAAATTTGTGTGAAACGACATGAGCTTTCAAATAAAAAAAGAATCATCGAAATCGGTACACCCAGAAAAAAGTTATGAGGTAATACACATTAAAAAAAATTAAATAAAAGTAGAATTGAGTACCTCATCTTTTTGAAGTCGGTGGAAAAGTAAAGCAAATGACTACGAAAAATGAGGCTTTCTGAGAAGAGCGTGTTGGTGGACTTTACATGTCTTGAAATATAAAATATATTTTTTTCATGAGCCGAGTACATTTTCTTTTTTAAAAACGCCACGAAGTGCTTAGGATTTCTCCTATATCTTAGAAGCGTCTTAATACATATAATACACACGAGCAAACATCTATACACGCAATAGTTAATGGACAACATATAACGTTAACCGTGTAGTGGCGGTGTAAGTATATTTTAACAGTGGTAGAGCCACGCGGCAGCTTTTGCTGTCGTACGGATGGGCCGGCTCGAACCGGGGTGGTACCACGACCTCACAGAACACCAGCGTGAAGTAGAGGTTTACCTCTGCGTTTCGCTTGGTGAGTGCAGGTGACCGGGGGCTCTTTTTACTGGAAATGAGGCATTCCATCTTAGTCCTCACGGGTGACAACGCATCTGCACTTTGATTCGCAAACGAGGATAGATGTTGATGTCTATAGGCCGCAGCAGCCACTTACCATCAGTTGGAGTGTGTGCTCGTTTGTCACCCTTATCCTATAAAAAAATCCCTAATAGGCCTATGTTCAGCATTGGACTTTTGATAGGCTGTAATGGTGATAGTAATGATTATCATGACACAAACACTTGTTCCGTACGGTATTCGAACCCGCAATCCACAACATTGAGCCCAAGCTATTAGCCACTGCAATATGAAGACTTACGTTTCCTCGCGATGTGTTTTTTTGGAAAATTAGCAACTAAAATTGCAAACCACAATTTCCTAGTGCCGACCGAGAATAAGGTATGTTCGTGTACTGTGAAACTTGAGGTGAGCACTTAATAATAATAATAATGTCCTCCAGACCGAATTTCGATCATGGCGGTCAGCCTCAACGGAGACTAGCCATCAGCGCAGGACAGGATTATAGCGAAGTGTATGCGCAAGCACAGGTGCACTCTCTATTCCCTCACTTTCATAGTCCGATGGGACGGTAAACCGATACGACCGGAGGGAGATCAGGCGCAGGACCACTTTACGAGGAAGGGCGGGGGGGGAGGATGAGACACCGCCAACTTCCTCACTGAAAAAGAATTTCTTGGCGGAGAAACTCAATAACTGATTTTTTATGGCACGACCCAGGATTCGAAATCTCATGATAAGCAGTCACGTTTACAACTCACGAACAAACACTTAACTCCTGAGCTATTACGGCGATAATATAGAAGACTAGCAGACTTTAGTGTCAGACACACACAAGAGTACACTTACATCGAGGCAAACATTATACGACCATAACCTAAACTAGGGATGCCCGATCTGAATCGATTTTCTGGAAGATCGATTCATGGCCATACGATCTGTCGATTTTTGAATCGATTCAAGGGAATGCGATCTTCACCCGATATGGCTATAAGATCGTATGAAATAATCGTATCAACTAAAACCTAAACATCAACCGAACAAGTAACGTCTTAAAGTATGAACTGATCTTTGCATACCTATCGTATTGCCGGGGAGGGGACAGTATAACTAAAACAAAGTTCTTAATTGTTTTGGTTACTGTCGTACCTAGTACATACACATTAAATGAGAGTAGATTCGAGTTACACCTCCATACCACATAAAAGGGTAGTGTATGAAATATGAAGGTAGGTATGATAATATTTGTGTTAGTATTATATGATCTTTCATTATTTGTATTATTGCGATAGGAAAATTTGAACTGTACCCTGAGCGTAAACTGTTACTTTAAAATACTTTTTAATATGGCCCCGCCAACCAAATCAAACGTTTGGCCTTTTTTTTAAATTAAATGCCACATGGGTGGACACTGTAAAATGTGTAAACAGATGGTTTAAACTACTAGAAATACCTACTACCAATTTAAAAAATCATCTCAAGAGTCATCATATAGACACTTATTCTAAGCTAAGCAAAAGTGAAGAAAGTTCTACTTCAGCAATTGTCGAAATCGTATCTATCTTCTATACGAATAAATAAAATTGAAGCGTCTGTTTTTAATTTTTTTTATAGGAGAGGGGGCAAACGAGCATGCGGCTCACTTGATGGTAAGTGACTACCGCCGCCCATGAACAGCTGCAACACCAGGGAGGGAATCGCAGATGCGTTGCCGGCCTTTTAAAAAGGAGTACGCTCTTTTCTTGAAAGTCCCTAAGTCGTATCGGTTCGGAAAAATCGCTGATGGTAATCGATTCCACAAGGAAGTCGTACGAGGAAGAAAACATCTTCTAAATCGCACAGTGGTGGACCGCCAATCATCCAGATGGTGTGGATGGTATCGGGAGTTCTGCCGCGATGTGCGTTCATGAAATTTGGCGGCTGGGATTAATCCGAACAATTCCTCAGAGCACTCCCCGTGGTAGATGCGAAAGAAAATGCAAAGGGATGCAACGTCTCTTCGCAGTGCCAATGAATCGAGCCGAACGGAAAGGACTCGGTCGTCGACGATTCGAGCCCCTCTGCGCTGGATGCGGTCAAGTGGAAGGAGCTGGCACTGGGGAGCCCCTGCCCAGAGATGGGAACAGTATTCCATGTGAGGCCGAACCTGCGCCTTGTATAGTTGCAGGCGGTATGCCGGCATGAAATACTGTCCCGCTGTGCTGAGCACGCTAAGCTTTTAAAGACGCCAATTTGGCCTTCCCTACCAAGTGACCACGAAACTGCACGTCACTAGATATATCGACTCCGAGGATTCCGATACTGGCTGAGGCAAGAAGGGGAGTGCCTTGAAACTGAGGAGATACGACAAAGGAGTTCTTTTTAGCGGTAAACGCGCAAACTTGTGTCTTCTGTGGATTAAACTGGACTAGATTAGATTCAAAATAAAAGCTTTTTACTGAATACATATCAAAGTATATACGGTACTAATAACAAAAACTTAATTAAAAAAAATTCTGTCTGTCTGTCTGTTCGTCTGTCTGTCTGTCTGTTTGTTTGTTCCGACTAATCTCAGAAACGGCTGAGATGATTTTGACGGGAATGTGACTGCCAGATAGCCCATATTACAGGGAGTAACTTACGCTACTTTTGTTTTAGAAAAAAATTTAATGTAGATAGCTGGAATTCATAATTTAAAACCTGTTTTATACTTTCAAAAGTAATAATTTGGAAAATCTCACTGGATACTGTAATAGGCATTGTTAAAATAAATAATAATGGATACATTCTGTGCTTTTCTTTATTTTTATGAAATTACGATACGATTTTCCGAGATCGAATAAGATCGATTAAATGCAATATGATTAAATCGTGAATCGATTCACGAGGTTACGATCCATTACGGTCCACAAGACCGATTCAAAACAAAAATCGGGCATCCCTAACTTAAACAAACAAAATATGTTTTTACAAATGTTGCCGAAGCCAACTGCTTATTAGCTGTGACACTTATGCCCAAAAACGATGGATTCAAACACATTACGTGCTTAAGTATAGGAGCAACGCTATGATAAGTTAGATGTTTCTTAGTGCGTTCGATATGGCAGGCAATTCATTTCAAAGAATACCGAATACTCAAGACACTCTTTGTTCTGCGTTTGAAATCTCCGTCCTTTTAAAATCTTCAGATTTTTAATAAACAGAAGAATTTTGAAAGTCACGTATCGAAGTACTTGTGTTGATCGTTCTTTGTAGGTTTACCAAACCAGGACTTACTGCGTGCTTGAAATCTAATCTGAGTCAATATAAACAACTTATTTTATGAAACACACTCACGCACACATGTGCATCTAAAGTCATTTGTAAGCAACGATGTGTTTTATGCACTTATGTGTGAAAAAGAAAAAAGAATAAAGAAAGATATGTGCATGAATGCGTGTCAGGAAGTTAAGCATAGTTTAGGTGTCACTTAAAATGTACACAGCGCTCCGTATATTTTACTTTAATGGTCCAAAGTTGTAAAACACTCAGTTTGTGATAGAGATATTCTTATAAATATAAAGAAAATAATATTTAAGATCTCACTAAAAGGTTGAAATACAAAAATTAGGTGGTACGAAGTTCACGCGAGGATACTGTTCCGTTCTTTTTTTAAAAAACGTTGCTCACACTAGGATTTTCTCCTGTGTCATACTGTCAGGAATAGGCACGAAAAGAGGGTGCGGGCTGGACCTTTATCAAGTGGTTGACTGGTATTAGGGCCTGCAATTGTTCCCCATGCCGCATTCCGCGTTCTACGCAACACATATTTCACCCACAGATTTTACAAATTAGCACTTCGCTTTTAACGGTTTAGTGAAAGTATTCGTAGTGCTAATATCTTTGTGTTTCTTTGTGGTTTAAGTAAATTAAAAGATGAAAGCTTTAATGAAAAACGGAGCTTTTTGTCGGTTCTTCTGTGAAAAAGTTTTGTTTTCTGTACCGGTATAGATATTAACATATAATAGCTTTTAATAAACCTAAGCTTGAAATAAAAAGTTTGGACTTTTGCTTTGACTTTGAAATACATAAACTCTATATTATGGCCTAATACATTTTGTCATTTCATTATAACGAAAAACGAAAAATGCAAATAGCTGTCTCTATAAAAGTCATAACAATTTAGGAAGAAATAAAAGTATGCATACATTTACTACATTTTCAGTGTTTCTTCAGTAATTAATCGTGTGTTTTTTATAAAGAATTACATAAATGAAACAGAAGTGTTTGTTAGATACAACAACGAATATACAGATATAGATAAAGATGTACTTACTTATTATGTTTTATTCTATTTATATTCTTTGACATTAGAGTGATTTACTGCGTTGTAGTTTTTGGGTAAAAACTCAATGTACACAAGTTATACCTACAGCTATATCTACAGTATTTGTAAAAATACAAGGTATACAATAAGGTAGCAGAGCAAGCAAGTGGGTAAGAAATATTAGTAGAAAATACATACTCATGTAATTTTTCTATATATATATATATATATATATATATATATATATATATATATATATATATTATAATCTAAAACTTATATTTATATAATTTATATAAATAAATAAAATTAATAATTTACATTTCTAGTATTTTTGCCCATTCCATATTTCCATTAAGTTCCTTTTATAGTTGTTTATCTTAAGCTCAACTTAGAATAATGAATTTGTATAATTCTTCTAAGTTGAGCTTAGTATGCCTCTAGGATAATTACATCCTAAGTTTAAACGTCGAAAACATAAAATTCCATTTACATTTCACATCAAAGAATAAAAACTGTTTGCACAAGAGGTGTAATTACAAAATCCCTCGCGCACCAAATTTGCCAATGTTTTCGCGCAGCGTACGTGCCGTAAAAATAATTCGACGCTCCTCCGGGATCGTTTGTAAAACGTCACGCGTAAAACATATTATAAAGCCAATAAAACGTGTTTACAAGGGTGAGTAGAACTCGCTGTCCTTGGGGCGTTCCGTTCCCGGGATATCCGTAAACATTTTAGCACTGCAATAAATTTAACATTATCCAACCTACGAAGAATTCCGTTTTCTTCCGTGTGGGATCAGCTGGTTAACGCTTGTAATCTCGGCGAATTTGATTTTAGGGACCATGAGTCAGTTTGTATAACAATAAAATACAAATTTTACATAGTATCAATCTATACATATACAAAATTTTGCATGATAAATAATAAAAAATATATTCGTTTACGAGACAAAAATCATAACAATGGTTCATTTCTAAAAAGCTATTTAATAAAAGACACTATAACTCCGGAATTCCGGCGGCGTGAGTCAAACACTAACCTCAAACAAACCTGAGAAAATAAGCGCCCTTGTTTTCTCGGCAGCCGACAGGGGTGAAAATGGAGTGTCTACATTCATGAAAGTGTTTTGGTCAATCTCTATCGTGTACTTTAGCCTTTTTGCGGCTTATTATTATCCTTGTTACAAGTCGAAACTATATGAGGTAAATGTACTAAAATTAAAGCTCGCTAAAAATTGAACATCGGCCTACTATTCAATCACCTGTTGATGTTGTTGAACCTAACCTCAAAAGTATTTTTTACGATATTGCTATACCTTGGCTATTTTGATATAATACAAAACGGGATTGTATTTACTATATCAGAATAATCCGATCTAACTATAATTTCTTTTTCTACACGAAAAATAATAGGAAGGAAATTGGCCATTGTTCTGTATCACAAAATTTGACTACATTTAAAACAGAACGTATTGTAGCGAAATATGCACATTACATCATTAAAGTAGAAAGCTATTAGTATTATTTTTATAAAGTAGTAAATATTTATTTTCCTTTTTGTTTGTAACTGCCGATATTTAACCATGCCGTTATATTATACTATCAGGTATACGTGCTAAGACACCCACTAACCTAACTGTAACTCGATGTTAAGCATATTATAATTGTTTGGTACTTACGACTCCTACATTGCTACATCTGGCCTATACTTCTTTACGGATGCGAGGCGTGGACAATTAAAGAAGACCTCATGAAACGTGTAGAAGCTTTCGAGATGTGGGCATATAGACGTATGTTGGCCATTAGTTGGACTCAAAAGATCTCGAACATAGAAGTTCTGCGACGCATCAACCAGAAACGGCAACTTTTGGAGACTGTCAAGAAAAGAAAAGTTGCATATCTCGGACACGTGTTTAGGCATGAAAGATATGAACTTTTGCAACTCATTATGATGGGAAAGGTTGCCGGAAGGAGAGCTGTTGGTCGCAGAAAAAAGTCTTGGCTGCGCTACATCCGAGAAAAGACGGGTATCAGGAGTGCTCCCGAGTTCTTTCGCCTCGCGAAGACCAAGAAGGAGTATTCAAAGCTGACTGCCAACCTTCGCTAGTCGGAGAGGCACTCGAAGAATAAGGTATTTGGCAGAGCCACATAACGAATCATTTTAAACCTCATGGGTGGCAACGCACCTGCATTTTGATACTTAATTAAGGATCGCTGAAGGTGTCTGTGGGTAGCAGCATTCATTTATCTTCGTCGAACTTGTGCTGGTATGTCACCATTACTTTTTTTAAACAAAATAAGATCGGTAGTGGCTGAGGATGCAATAACACGGAGACAACTCAAAACCGCAAGCACAACACAACTAGACCCAACATCGACAATTTGTATTTTGAATCGAATTCGAATTCAAATCCACATTTCGACGATGACGACGATTTCCCGTATTCGTATTATAAAAACATTATATAGTAAATCTAAAAAGTAGGAACCACGTTGGTATATTTTAATCAGAGTTGATATTGTTTTATGCAAATAAAATGTTAGTGGCAGCAAAACTCGATTACGTATGTATCGAGACGCGCTGGGAGCTGCGAGCGCGTGACATACCTATCTCCGCTTATTTCGTATTCGGTTAGAGAAACTTTACCCAGTAGGTTCATATATTTTTTTTACATAATATTTATAGTCTACTAACATTATTTATACGACTTTTATATACAGCTTCCCAAGGCAAACAGTTCTTGCATGCCTCAAATACTTTACAGTTTTTATTCAAAATTTTGAAATGTTGAGTAAAAAAGTATATTAAAAAAGTATAACACATTAATCAGCGAATAGCCTACTGCAATGGCTTTTGCAACGCTGATCCACTTTTCTACGGATGCGAGATTAAAGGGGAGAGTAACAAAATGAGAAATGTAACGATTTCAGGACGCATTGTTAGACAGCCGGCCGTTGTCGGATTTATGACAAAGAACAGCCGGATGATTCAATCAGGCCAGTTCTTTAGTTTGTTTCATTCATGTTACAGTCGGCATCCATGTAACTTTTTGTTACTAGCGTGTAGGCGATATTTTCTTTCATTCTACTTGTCTGCGCTGATGCATTATATTTTTGTGATGATTATTGTCAGGCGTTGTTTTACTGGTTCCTTTAGGCGTGGTTAATTATTATTATGTAGGGTTGCCAACATTTTTATATCAAATATAGTATTTTCAATGTACACCTGTAAAAATGTAATTTTCACAATCGAAAAATAAACAAGTAGTAAAATTAAAAATTTTGTACAATCGACTTCAATATAAATTATTAACGATAACTCAAAAACTACTTGTCAGACCCTCAAATTTATATAGAACCACATGAAAAGCACCAGAAAAAGAATCATCGAAATCGGTTCATTGAGACACAAAAAACATACAGTCGAATTAAGTACTTCCTCCTTTTTGAAGTCGGTTGAAAATCATATAAAATGTTTGTGGTAGCTTAGTACTGTGAAATTTACGGAGGCTACTCGCTCGCCGTAAATTTCACAGTACGAGAGCAACCTGGGTTTGATGGCCGCCGCACCAATGAAATAGTTACTAACACATTTAATTGCTCATTCAACACGTGTTCGACAGTGGAGGAATAAATCACGAGGAAACCTGCATGTCCGTGGATTTAATTATTTCGAGGACATTTGAAGTCCGCTACACAATGAAGTACCGCGGCGGACTAAATCGCTCCATAACCCGCTCAGAAATGAGGCTGTAAGATTAATTTTTTCTAAATTTTAAAAATTAATATTATATTTTTAAAGAATATTTTTTACTGCTTTAATGTATCATTTTTGCCTTAATTTGCAACCCCACGCCACAAAACGGACTTTATTAAAATATAGTTGTTTCGCTTAGGTACTATATATAATTTTGTTTTTTAATATTAAGACCTCTTAAGTAGAAGGATACTCTATTATGCAATAAAGCTAGCCACCTTAGTCTTGTGTGTGTTCTTAGGGCACAGGTAGATGAGAAAGAGCGAGGAGTTGTCACTTTCCGAGAAGGTCATGGATCGACCGCAGATGTGTGCGAAGGCGTTCCTGTGGAACCCCATGGGGCTTTAATCTGTTAGAATTCAACACAAATCGCCCTTGCCCTGCGAGGTGGCCATATATCATACAAACCATAGTTTTCGATAGTATCCAACAATTGTCACCGTATTTGAAATCGGCAAGGATCACATCATGATAACAGGATAATAGTAGACTAGATTTTTAAATTTTACTTTGGGTACGTATTTATTATTTTAAAATCACCGCGAATCCAGACAGACTGTTAACACTTCGTTGTGGCACGAGAAAAGCAACTGTGAAAAGGGCAAACTTTCAGCAAATAGGTATTCAGTACAGGGGTGCAATTTACAATTTAAATATTCTTAATGTCTCCAAGTTGTCGCTGCGGGGAGCTGAAGGGGAGCAACGTGGGCTGTGGGACGCGGTACGAGTACACTTCCACTACATCAATCACTCGCGGACTCTGCACTTGAACATTTCTAATTATTCGACTTGCTTTGAAGCGTTAAAGTGTTCGCTCTTATAATAGAGATTATAATACTTTTACTTTGGTATGCGAATTTTCGTTACACTATGCTTTATTTAAAATATATTGGTTAGATACTATATTAGTTTTCAACTATATGATACTATATGATGTAGAATACATTATGATGTCCCATCTGATCGATGATTTTGACTGCAGTGACCAATCAATTATAGCGTGTATTTGCTAATAAGCATACACTTATTCGTATGAAATAAATCACCACATTTGAATGGGAGTATTTCCTTTTTATATTTATATATATATATATATATATATATATATATAATATATTTTGTAAAATTATCAACGCTTACCCACTCTGCGGAGGCAAGAACTGAAGGGTGGAGGATGTTGATCTTGCAATGACCATAATCTCGTGGTGTTACCTATTATATTGACAAGGCCTCAGGAGCTGAGAGCGACTTACATGTTTATTCCCAGCAGCCTGCGGGATTCTCTCATCTTTCCCAAAGCAGAAAACATCAGAATACAGGGTCTCCCGTCTCCGTTCCTTCAGTTCCATAACGTCTGACGAACTGTGTCCGTGGTAATATAAATATATTATTACCCGTTTTCCAGCCCGTTAACCATAGGCTCCAAAAATCAGATTTGCCAGTAAGCAACAACGTATCTGGTCTATGGTCTAACTGCATCACCGATCACATTTCGATCGCTGAGCTGGAACCGAGAATGGTGCATCGTAACATCGACCCTATTTTTCCTCGGTGACCTAAGCTCGGCTGAGACAGGACTTAATAGTCAAGGAACTCCCATCTAGACTGAGATTGGTGCCTTTGCCTTCTTGGAGCGATCACCCTAGGCTGGCAACAACTTAGGCTGGTCCATGGAATCCTTTTAGTTATCCGGTGGCTTAGGCAACCATGTGGTATCCTTGGATGTCACATGGTCGTAATGAGTCTCCCGTTACAAGAAGCGTGTAACGAGATGACTTTTAGTGGAGTATGGTTGGTGGGTATTTCGAAAATAAGAAACACATTTATTGTATCACAATAAATATGTTAACGCTAAACATTAAACACAAATTTCGAACAAGCATCAGACAGAATAAAATATCACCAAATGTGTTTAAACCAGGAAGACTCCATTATTAATATTTTACGTTTGGTACTACGCCGATCATGTTGTTACCGCAATCTTCAGTAACAGCTCCTTATACAGTAGCAGGAAGTGGTCTCTCTAAACCAACCACACCTTAGAATGGCAGCAGTCCATTAATAGTGACTGGTACTTCCATCAACAAGTTATTACAAAGGACAAAAATGCCATGACGATCGATGGGAAAGATCTATACGTGGTAGTACGAAGAAGAAAGATTTATACGTGCAGGAGTTTTTCCTGCCACGCTGCAGCTGTATTAGTAGTATAGTTGTAGCACGACTGTCGGCTCAACCGGGGAAGGACCACGCTCTCACAGAATACCAGCGTAAAATAGCAGTTTAACACTGCTGTGTTTCGTATGGTGAGTGTAGAGAACCTGGATTCGCAATACGCTGACCAGAATAGTAAAAAATGTCACGTTTTAATGATACTAAAAGGTTATTATATGTATGGTGTTCAATAAAGTATGTCCAAGACGTAAAATAACAATTAGAGCAGACAGACAGAATCAATTATTACGATGATAATGAACTCCTGGTCAATTTCGACAATATTTCATAACTTCTTAACCATTTCAGAAGCTATTATCTGAGTAGGAGATATAACAGTGCAGCCATGAATGCCCGGGATTTGAACCTACTAGAGTAGGTTCAAATCCCGGGTCGCTTATTGGGTTTTTTGTCAAAAAATTCTCAGTAGCAAACTGGAGCCAAAAAGTCGGCGATGTTTCAAACTGGTACCTCAGTATAGCCAAAGTAAGGATCAATAAGGAAAAACTCCTGCACCTGATCTATCTTCAATCATGTTGGATTGCTCTTCGAAGAGAACAAAGATTGCACCTGTGCTTGCCACATACTCATGCACTATAATCCTGTCTTGCGCAGATGGTTAGTATTCGTTGAGACGGGCCGCCTTTACCACTGTAGTATATTATTATAACAGCGCAACAGTTTTTACGCTAAGACAGGGTTATTAATGTCCAAAGTGATAGAAGAAATAATTAAACAAGACATAAAGGATTGTAACATTTAATGGTATAAAATAATTATTACAAAACATAAACACACGATTTCCATCATTTAAGACAAGGGCATAAGTTAGTGAAGTGGTACTAAAAGTGAATTGCAGTACCAACAAATATGCCGCTGAGAAAGGCATTAGGCTGCGGAGATTAGACAGTGGTTGTCACCTCGTAAGAGGGCCCTCGTCGAAGAGAAGAGGTCCTCGAGACGAGTCGCCCCTTCCTGCTACATTTGTGAGCAAACACAATTGTGACAAAATATGCAGACAACGCCCTCAAATTAAGTTTAATGGTTGAAAGCTCACCGACGTATTCGACGTACGTATTCTCGCCGAGCCATAGATTATAATAGTTTTAACAGCTTGAATATTAAAAATATGTGTCGGGTTTTTATATAAGAAATTTTTATATAAGAATCACATATAAGAAATATTATTTTATGAAAATAATACGGTTGTTTAATCTTACACGTTCTAAGTTGGTAACAAGTAAATAATAATAACAAAATACAACCAATGTTGTTGACATTTTTCCAGTCTATAGTTTTTTCGATGTATATACTCGTAAATAAAAAAGGCAGTAAAATAATATTCTTTTAATTCCTCAGTTATGCAGGTTTGCTCAAGATGTTTTCCTTCACCGCCGAGTACGTGGTAAATCAGCACTTGAAGTTGCAATTAACAATGTAATTGGTGCCAGCGGGGTCGAACTCGGGTTGCTCGCGTTTTACGGTGCGCTTAGCACATTACCTACCACGGCTCGTTATAAATATGCGACTCATAGAGTCTAAGATTCGACTAGAGGGAGACAATGTGTTATTATTATAATATGTTCCATTCACAAAAAACGAGAAATATTTATTGATTGATCGTATTTTCGTTAATGTTTGTGTTCAGTTTCCTTGTATTCATAAAATCCTGTTCGATCAGTCGGAAATGTAAGTAACAAAAATTATTCGTAAAATCTACTTGTATTAAAGGAATAAAAGATGCCAACACATCGCGGATACAATAGACGTGTTTACAAGAAATCAGAGTCAACGCCTTCACGCCGAGCCCGCCGCATACGCAAACATTCCCTTTATACGATAAATTTGTCAAAGTACGCAAATCCAGGGTCGTTTCAGTATCAAGCTTTTAAATCACCGATATACAATATAGTATATCAATACTTAGAAATTGTAATTCACAAGCTTAATGACATAATACAAGTATTAACAACTTTATAACTCTACTCGAATTCTAATTAAATTAAATTTAAATAATTTTATTTTGGAAAGCATCTCAGTATATCCAAATGAAGTTCACAGACAGTGAAATAAAAATAATTGACAGATCAAACTTTCCAATAAATATCAGCGTTTGCAAACTTTCACAGTCGTCGAACTTTAATTCAGTTTTAATACTTAAATAATGTTTGTAGGAATTCGTTCTCCCGTTGGGTACACGAGCTCGGCAGTATCTGTATTCAAGCGCGGTTCGTTGGCGTTATGAATACCTATGGCATGTCGCTGGCATTATCTGCGTGTTCGGTAATATATTCAAATATGTATCAAGCCTCATCCGCACCATGTTGTCGTTGTTATTTTATTTCATACGCGTGACGTCGCATCGGCTTTATTTTTCTGCGATATAAGAATATCATATTGTCCTCGCAGTAAATTTTTACATCTTCAGTGAACATTTACATGTTAAATAAGAAGCTGTAGTATTTAGGCAGTTCTTTAGAGCCAAAAATATTTATTATTTTTGTACATTCTTTCAAAACTTTTATAAATTAAGCTTATATTAATAAACTTCACTTTAAATTTATCTAGTTTAGGCATATTCCGAATATTGAATGTCGAATAGTTATGAATTATTTATTATGGAGTTTAATTACAACACCTTCGTATGAGCCAATCAACAGTGCATCTACTAACGTGAGTGTGTTAGTGAATCGGTATTACACGCTGTAAAGCATTTCATATAAGTCCTCAGAGGCGATAACAATATGTGGTCTTCTTTGTTTAGAGTTGGTTGCAGGTGCCTCAGGAATGTAGGAGCCACATAGTACGAGACTGTTTGCTCATGTGTCAAACTTATATTTTTTTATAATAAATAATTACTTGAAACTATACATATATTTCTAGCTAAGTACAACATTAAAACAAGGTCTTGCGTAATGCGCTCGCGCACGTACTACGAAAAAAATTGCCCCGTAGAGGAGACAGCCCTGTCCTCGCTCCGGCGGCGTTCAAACGGATATTGATTACTTGTCTGTAAGGAATACAAATGTGTCAGGAAACTGTGTTCTAGCGCTCGTCTGGGCGCCATCCCTTGTTCTGACATCTAACATTAAACTTCATAGATGGCCGCTACGCTTTGTACAACGTAGATGAAATATACGATGCGCCTTTGTTATTTATTACACCCACACAGATGTGTATCAATTTTAAAATAATATCAGACAGCTTTAGATATATCTATATAGTTATAATCTTTCCAACCTGTCTAAAATTGTTATTCTTTATTTAATTAGACGTCCAGTTAAGTGTAACGAGGACCAGCAACAGCAAACTAGCAGGTGCACGTTAGGAAAGAAAAATTTAATAACGCAAAAAAGAGAAGTCGTAGCGGGTGGGGGCGGTGAAACCGACGGGGTGGTTTTTTCGAGAAAAGCCAGTTTCCTTTAGTGGAAACAGATAACGATCCGCTGCCGACGACAGAATACGTAACTGCATTCGCTGAGCGTAGATCTACATACTAACGGCGCATTGGCTTGTCAAAGGTATCTAACACAACAGATTTCTTTAGTGGAACGAACGAGCTTAGCTAGTTTCGTTTTCGCATAGCTTGATACTTATACATCTACTTTATTAGTTCAACAAAAACATTTTTAGCTCAAGTTTTGTATACTTCCCTCTGATGTTTATAACCTTAACAATACAAACATGTGATACTTGAATATTAGTGCAACTAGTATTAATGAATATTTTATAAAATATTATTAAAAAAGACATGGTCAATAGTAATTTTCTCAAAGGAGAAGATAAATTAGATTTTTTTTATTTTTAATATTTATTAATAACTATCTAGTACCCGGCGCGTTGCAGCAAGAAATAATTGTGTAAATATCGTTTTAAATTTGGAAGAGTTCTATCGTTTAATTAGGAGTGATAATACATTTATTGAAGTTGAATGATATATAACTTTCAAATTGTCGGTAATATACACGCGCCACCTATTGTAAGTTAATTGTACTATGCCTATAACTATCACGTAAATTAAAAAATTAAAATAAGTTTACAAAGTTTTAGCGCATTCTGATGATTATGACATATGGATAATACGAAAAAAAACAAAAATTAATTTATATATATGTATAAGATGTTTTGATAATGAAAGATATGCATCTGTTAAAATTTACATTAACCAAAGATATTGTCAGAAGACAAGCATTATATATTCCATATAAGTCATAAGAGGCGAGAGAGGGAAACTGGAACAGGAGATGGGCAGTGCTATCTTCTACAGATAAAAGCTCAAAATAATAAAAAAACTGCGATTGCCAACCCGCTTGCCAAGCGTGGTAACTATGGCAAATCTATGGCAAATCCCCAATAAGGCACTTATAGGGGAGGTCTATATTCAGCAGTGGACTTTTGATTGTTTATAATGGACGAATGAATTAATGAATACATTCATAGCACTATGATGTATTTTAATGTAGTTAATAATTTTGTTAATATCCAGCAATTTAATTTAAAAAACAAACAGTAAATTACTTAATATAAAGAGATGAACAACATAACAAGTCATTAAAATTATGTCCACGAACATATTTGTATGTAAGAGTGTTCACAATAGAATAAGGGATGTTGGTTTGGCCGGTATGCCGGTTCTGTGCAACTATTCGACGTGCGTGAGCCCCGGGCGTCGATGCTCGTGACCTGCATCTATTGCACCCACGATATGCAATGTTACGTGATCGTTCCGCTTATTACATATATTATGAGTAAAATTAAATGGGTTTTCCTCGTTACGATTTTATTTCACATTTCGCTAAAATTAAATCTTTTATACGTAAATTACCGTTGCAGCATATTAAACTCCACTGCTGAACATATGCTTTCCCATAGATTGCCTCATAGGGAGGATATTTGCCATAGTTGCCACGCTTGGCAAACGGGTTGGCAACCGCAGTTTTTATTTTGAGTCGTTATTAGGAAGATGCTGCTGCCCATCTCCTGATATGTTTCCCTCAATACGCAAATTATATGATTTCATTTTTGATTGGAGTATTAAAACTCTCACACTAGAATTTCATACCTTTGAGGAAAACGTCTTATAATTTTTAAGGGTGACGAATGTGCACACAGTCCATTTAATGGTAAATGAAGAGTTGTAATCGTTAAAAAATGAAATTAGAGATAATTATTCGACACTTAGGAGTAAGATTGAATAGCTTGTTACCTGTAAAAAGGGTCTCCGGGTCTGTTCTCTCTTCAAACAAAACTCAGCAGCTTGAAGTTGCTATTTAACGCTGGTATTTTGGCCATCCTTCCAGGTTGCGCCGTAAGCACTGTGATTCTTCCACGTAAGTTTACATTTAGTAGGTTTTCAGGTAATTTGTATCAACTCGTAACACGTTATCCTTACTACAGCTTTTCTCCTGTATCGTGTAAAAGTTTAGCATATGTAATTGGTACGTAATTGGTATGTAATTGGTTGTATGTATGTAATTGGATAAAAACCCGGAAAGTAATGGTCAGTGAAAATCTGGAACCTGTGGCTCACATCGCTGCAGCTAAACGCTACCATGCCATCTAATTGATTGATGAACTGTCGATTAAATAAATAGTTTAAATAAGAGTTAATTAGTAAGCTCTCAAAAATGAGGGGAGACCTGTGCCCAGCAGTGGGACGTATATAGGCTGTAACTTTAACTATTTTTTTAACTAGTAAGCCCAGATTCAGATTTTCTCCTGTTTTTGAAGTAACAACGGAGCAGGAAAGTTCGCTGCAGCTACACGGAAAGCAGCACGCTCTCACATATCAGCTTAAAACAGCAGTATAGTTCTGCTGTTGCTATTGGCGAGTGTAAATAACCGGATACCCTTTCTACTGATAACATGGTATTGGGAAGATTTACAGCAAAAATTGAAATTAGAGGTGAAAAAGTTAAAATTGATAATCAATGAGTTGTACCATATAATCCTTTGTTATCTAAAATGTTTCAAGCTGACATAAACATAGAATATTGTAGTTCTGTAAAGTCAATTAAATATGTTTGTAAGTATATTAACAAAGGAAGTGATACGGCTGTCTTTGGAATCACTGATGAAACTCGACAACACATCTGCATTTGATTCTTAAACGTAAAATACTCAGACCAGCCACGGGCAGGAGCGACTAGTAGGTACTATAATTGATAATTCAAAATTTTGGTTATTTGCCAAGCGTGACGATTAAGGCAAATTCTACTTACAACTGGAGAAGCAACAGTTAACTTTTATGCTATGGTGAAGATAATGAAGGACGGAACAAAAATAGTTCAAATTGGCAGATCTAATATCCTAAAAAGAAATGTTTTCTTCACTACCACTTACTTACTACGCCACTGCATCGCTTTATCATAGGTCATATGGAAAATTAGCGCTTACAATTGTAGTTATCAATTCTATAATGATGATATTAGAGATATAGAGTGGCGGCTCGTACCGGCAGGCGAAGTGTAGGGCGTCCCCCCACTAGTTGAAGGGACGACCTGGTAAAGACATGCAGGAAGTCAATGGATGCTGGTGGCTCAGGACCGTGCTTTGTAGCGTTCCCTGGGGGAGGCCTATGTGCAGCAGTGCACTTGTGAAGGGCTGTAGTGATGATAATGATATAGAGATTTAAACTCACGTTTATGTTTCAGCTACATCATAATTGCTCTTTGCTAGATATTAATCAATCGATCTAATTTCAGTCAGTTTAAGTTTCAGTCTATTGTTGGTTCAGTTTATTACCACGTTTTTATTAAGTCACTTTCTTGTTTGTTTGTCTGGCTGTCGCTCCGGGTGGAATCTTGCAACTCCAATTTCGAGCACTTCTCGATGAGCTAGAGATTTGAAATTTTGAACATAGCTCAGAATCGGCGTATTTTTCGTATAGAAATGTGCTATATTTTAGTACTAAATTAGTAAAAAAGATCACTTGCTTTTTAATTATTTTTTTATAGTATAGGGTGACAAATGAGCACACAGTCCTCCTGATGATAAGTGTTTGCTGTGACCCATAGACATCTACATTTATCCTCAATAAAGAATCAAAATGCAGATGCGTCGTCACCCGTGAGGACTAAGATGGAATGCCTCATTTCCAGTAAAAAGGGTGTACGGTTATACACTCACTATAAAAACACTGCAATGTCAAGTTGTCATTTTACGCTGGTATTCTGTGAGAGCGTGGTCCTTCCCCGGTCGAGCCGATCCATTCGTGCTACAACTATACTACTAATATAGCTGCAGCATGGCCCTACAACGTATAACATTTAAATTGAAATGAAAATAGATCTGAACGCAAATGCCTATTGCCGTCCATTACATGATTGAGGATTATGATGGAATTGCCTCTCAGCCTATTGTATAGACACTATTGTTATCTTATTTTTATTGAACTTGCAAACATACACAATTTAAACAAAACTCAGCTAAGGTATTAGCTGAGTTTTGTTTAAATTGTGTAAAAATTGAAACCCATAAATTTGTCGCCCTTTATAAGTAAATGTACAATATATCATTAAAATGTGGGGTGGGAACTTTTAGCATTTTATTTAAGCTTTAAAGTTTATAAGAATTGCAATTAACACCACTAATACCGGAAGTATAAATATCTACATGCTAGGAATGGCTTAAGTCAGTAATTGAATGACAGATTCGAACCTACAATCTTTTATTTTCGCAGTTTGTACACTTTACTATACAGCGTTGTTGAAAATGTAGAACGCAACTCGAAATGCAAAATGCAACCACAGCCATATAACAATTTCAAAAAGTGTACCGATAGCAATAATATCGTTCATCATTTACGTACTGAAATTAAGTAATCAGTTCAAATTTTGCCAAGTGGCGTCGTGTCGGGAGCGCAGCTAATGGCGGCATTACGATTCCGAACCGGTAGGCGCGCGGTAACCCGCCCGACCGCTGTGAATATGCAAAGTGAACAACGTTAAATATTGAACTGCCTTATTGTGCCTAAACGTGCCTTTAAAATCCTCAGCACTTTACCTTTGAACTTATTAAAGGCAATTACTTGATAAAACAATATTTTACATAAATTAAACATTGTTTGTCTGCCGTGATAGCTATGGTCGGTACACTCTGGTTCAATCCTTCGAACGAGAAACCCTGGTTCGATCCATGCCGGCACCAATGAACAATTTAAATGTTGATTTACCACTTGCTAAGCACTTAAGAAAATATCGCGAGGGATCTGACATGTGAAGTCTGCCGACACGTACTAGAGAAGCCCTCGCAGAATCCTCTTAGAAACACCCTTAGAATGGTGAGGTAACCTCTGTCCAGCACGGGAGCGTGTATAGGCTACTTTATTTTTTTTAAATTGTTAAAATCAGAATAGTTTAAATCAATAAATCTTTATCACCTATTTTTTAAAGTTGTAGAACCACACTACCATAGTTTTATGAGCGCCACATGATTGGATCGGATAAAACGAGATAAAACTACACTCTAACATAAAATACCAGCGTAAAAATAGCATAATATAATGCTGTGTTTCATCTGGTTCGTGCCGAGAACCTGATACCTTTTTATTGGTAACGTGGCATTTCATTTTTATTTAGGATCCTCAAGAGGGGCAACGTTTTTACCATCGCATGATCTGTGAGATTATGTGATAAGTGTAACAATTACAACATATTATGGGTTTTTCATCGCTGCAGGACGTTTAGATAAAAAGCACACATTTTTTACACGTGGTAGAACCATGCTGTAGTTATATTATAGTTGCAGTAGGAAGGACCACGCTCTCATAGAATACCAACGTAAAATAGCAGCTTAATGCTGCTGTGCTTCGTATGGTGAGTGTAGAGAACCGGAGACCCTTTTTACTAGAAGCGAGGCATTCTATCTTAGCCCTTAGGGGTGACAACACATCTGCATTTTGATTCTTCATCAAGAATAGGTAGATGTCTATGAGCGACAGTATCCACTTACCATCAGGTGAACTGAGTGCTAGTTTGTCACCCTTATTCTATAAAATCAAAACACTACCTATAGCTAGGTTTAGATCTCTTCTCACTTTTTAGATGTATTTTTGTAAAAGGGAGTCTCGCCATGCCATGCTATCCATTCATCTTCGAAAAAAAATATTTATCGTAGATTCATCTATGTTTTTCCTCACTGTAGCAATGAATCTTTTCTTCATTTTTCAATTAACATTCAGTAGTGCTGGCGGGTAACGAGCTCAGGCAATTCGCGTACTCACGGTCACGTAAAACGTATTTAAATATACATAATTATATGAATTTATCATAATAAAATATATACACATAAATATACATGAATGATGTAAAGAACATAAAATAATAGTGGAAGTTATCAAAGAATGTTTACAAACAAACCTTTAGGCTCTTACTTAATGCTTCTCAACTACTTCGCGGACAAGGAGCTCCCAAGAGTGGAACCGTAAAAGTTAAAGAGTTTGATAATGACCCAATGAAATGCTCTAATACTTTTCCTACTGTAAGAACAAGATCGAAAAATGGTTTTTGTTAAGACAAGTAGAGAAACGGGTATTCTGTTTCTTGACAAAATGTAAATTAAATCTATTCTTGTAAAAATCATGTCTTTTCACTCCAGTTAAGCCTTTCTTCTAAGTAAGTGTCACCTGTCAATTATTTCTTAGAAGGTTTTCTCAAACCCAAGGCGCTGGACAGGTGTGCATAGAACCGACAACCAACCTCTTGGTATGTTGCTTCCATTACCGATCTGTCAATGTATTCATAATGAGTTCACTGCCATATCTTCATTAGTAGGACACATTGCTTTGTTTGGAAAAAGATGGCGTAGTCTTCTTAGACCCCTGAAGAAGATTAATTGTAATACAAAAAATAACATATTACGTTTTGATTAATGGTAAACCTTCTGAGCCAGAACAATATTGACAAATATCTATAGTCAGTCATAATTTCGTGATTTGAAGATCTATTTAAATTAGTTATCAAAAGCGTTTGTTATACTAACATACCCATAATACATTCCGTTTACCTGATTATTTTATGAGATTTTGTTTATAGAATAAGGAAAACAATTAAAATATTAATAACACTTAACACAAGTTTCTTCCTTCACTGCCTAGAACGTATAAATAAGCACTTAAAATAGCAATTAACTGTTTCATGAGATCCGGTGAGGGTCGAACTCGATTTGCTCGCGTATTATAAAATTTAAAGGCTACCACTTATCCCCCGAGCTACCACGGCACGTTCATAATTTATTACGAGCTGTAAAGGATGCCTGGATAGCAGCCTGATAGCTAATTCTAGACGATAATACAAGATAGTAGAAAAAACACAGCATTTAAATAGATTTAGATATATTTTTTGATAATAGATATACTCGCAGTCAATATTATGTATTCTCTCAAAAGAAATAAAGTGTATAATAGTCCATTTGAGTGATTAGTACACATCATGCCAGCACACCGCCTGCAACTTTACAAGGCGCAGATTCGGCCTCACATGGAATACTGTTCCCATCTCTGGGCAGTGGCTCCCCAGTGCCAGCTCCTTCCACTTGACCGCATCCAGCGTAGAGCGGCTCGAATCGTCGACGACCGAGTCCTTTCCGATCAGCTCGATTCATCGGCACTGCGAAGTGATGTTGGGTGCCTTTGCATTTTCCTTCGCATTTACCACGGGGAGTGCTCTGAGGAATTGTTCGGATTAATCCCAGCCGTCAAATTTCACGAACACACATCGCGGCAGAACTCCCGATACCATCCACACCATCTGGATGATTGGCGGTCCACCACTGTGCGATTTAGAAGATGTTTTTTTCCTCGCACGACTACCTTGTGGAATCGATTACCATCAGCGATTTTTCCGGACCGATACGACTTAGAGACCTTCAAGAAAAGAGCCTACTCCTTTTTAAAAGGCCGGCAACGCATCTGCAATATCCCTGGTTACCCTGGTGTTGCAGTTGTTCATGGGCGGCGGTAGTCACTTACCATCAGGTGAGCTGCATGCTCGTTTGCCCCATCTCCTATAAAAAAAGGTATTTTAATACTTAACGTTTTAAGGTGAACTCTTGTAAAATTCATACTATTATAACTGATTTCATAACTCCAAAAGATATGACATTTTCAAGATTTTGCACCAAACGACAGCTTTTCTAGTAGTCTTAATAAACTAAAACTCTTTATGACTCAACTCAAACTTTAACGCACATGTTCGGACCAATTTAGGAGATTTTTATAGAATATGTGTGACAAACGAGCACACAGTCCACACGATGGTAAGTGGATGCTGTGGTCTATAGACATCTGCATTTAACCTCGATTAAAAATCAAAATGCAGATGCGTTGTCATCCCTGAGGGCTAAGCTGGAATGCCTCATTTCCAGTAAAAAAGTCTTCCTACCCCTACACTCACTATATGAAACACAATAGTGTTTTACGATGGTAATGTGTAAAAGCGTGGTCTTTCCCCGGTCGAGCCGACCTATTCGTGCTACAACACGGAGCATGCTCTACCACGTAAAATTTTCGAAGTAGATCTTAAAGTCATACTAGATAAAGTTTTCTATTTCGTTATCTTCATTTATGCTTCTTTTAAATATAGTCTTAAAATATTGTACAGCCCAAATGACAGGAAAAATTAATCTGCTTTAAGATATGTATGCTATAACAGTAATGAAATACCTACCTAATCCATACTACTTCTAGAAAACCCGTGAAATTATATGAACTTTTACAAATTAAAAATGTAAATTATATAAAGTATAGTATGAATTTGGACTAAATATTATATTAAAAATGCTTCGAAAATCTGAAATGCGCAACCGTCGTTCGTAACAGCCTGATCAACAGACAGCAAGTAAGTGACGGGGCACGTTCGCCGCCGGTGAACGACGCGTGCCTCTCAACACCGCCGACCACTCGAATTTGCAATGAGACTGCTCATGGCGACTGCTCGCGACGAATGTTAAAATTATGGCTACACAAAAATTGCACAAAAATATTATATGCACGTACAAAACATAAAATATTTTGAGAATTTGAAATTTCAGAAAATGTGCTTATAAAAAAATTTGCTCAGAAAATTTGCTCTATATAAGGCTTAAAAAGCCTTTTGAAGGGTATATAGAGACAATATAGATGTGGGTATATATATATATATATATATATATATATATATATATATATATATATATATATATACATAACCAACAACTTTACATTTTATTTATATTACACATTTTAATTATATTTTTTATATACTATGTTATAAATTATCAGGAGTTTTATCGCATTTTAGTAGTAAAAATTGCAGAAATGTTTCTCGAGATTTCAAAATTCAAAGGGAGCACGAAGCAGTACTTATACAAGAAGAAAAGAAACTGAAACACGAGTTGCTAAGATGCTATAAGTTTAGTGAACAAAGCAATTATTATCAAGGTCTTTTTGGAATAAATGCATATATGTAACTGTGCTCATTTAATATGTGTGATGCTGAACATTGGGCTCTTCCACAGACTACCACAAAACACGTTTCCAAATTCGGATACATCGACTATATTTGCATATTTCATTACGTCGTCACTCCATCTAGTGAAGAGACGCCCAACACTACAATTTTCAGTACAAAGCTGTCACTCGAGCACATTTCCTCCCTATCAGCTGTCCGTTCTTCAAGCTCAGCGTTATCATAGTTTTGGCAGTATTGTAGTACTTGAGCCCTGATCTCGGTTTGATCCCCGCCGGCACGAATGAAATTATTAATTGCAATTTTTTCTCGGCAGTGAAGGAATAAATCGATAGAATACCTGCATGTCTGAGAAATAAAATTATTCGAGGGCATATGAAGTCCTCTATTACGTACTAAAACAGCGCACAAACTAAGCGCTCCATAACCATTTTGGAAATGAAAGACGGCCATGGCCAGCAGTATGACGCATGTAGGCTGTAGCTTTGTATAAAACTAGAAGATACATTACTTGAAATTAAACAACCAATGGATTGGAGTCCACTATAACCTCCTCAACTTCTAAATTCAAACCTCAACGGAGGAAATATTTTTGAAAAAATAGAATACACTCGTATTGGTTGTAGTGTGATTGGGTTGTGCTTGTTACCGTGTCTCTGTCACTGTGTCTTCGCATAATATTGATCTTAACATATTCGTTTTAGGATACATCGGGCGCGTATAGCTAAGATGGGAGATTGCCTCATCTTCTAGCAGTATAATTTGTGCTGTGCACTTGATGGCCTCCGCTTATTCTTGAGATGATTAATAATCGATCAGGTTGACGTTGTCTAAATGCTTGCACTAGGAGTTTTTTTTGCAATATTTATTAAATGGTGAATCCAAACATTACGAGAGTGACCATCGTGCAGCTTTAGACTCAGTGGAGAGACGTGCCAAGAAACTTATTGATGTCTCGTATAGCTACACTCACACTTCGTACCTGCGGAGATTATTCCGAAGTTTCTTTTCCGAGTTATGATATTTTTAAACGATAGTAGATTAAAAAACATACAAGTTCTTAAAATGAAATTTATTTTCTTACGTTGAAAAATATGGAGTATATATTTCATTTCATTTCGCTGCTTTGCCTCAAGCACAGACGAAAGAGAGCCAGCCTCTCGGTGTTTTCTCGGATCTTTAGAATTGTAAGATTTAATTCCCCAATTGCCTTTTCATCTAAAGACCACAGTACGCCTGGTAGATTTCTATATTTTCGTTGTGGTTATGATAATTTCATCATTCGGATGAAGCGTTACGCAACATCGTTTATCTATATCAAAAGAATGGAACGATTTGCTTGCAACAGCCTGTCCATCCGAATACAAAGTGGGTGTCTTTAAGAGAAAATTGAGTAGGCTTTTTCCAAAGTAGTGCAATTTATAATCCAGTACTGCATTACTGATTACTATCAGATGGGATTGAGGTCAATTAATATTTTTTTTATAATTTATAAAAAAAACAGTAGAGGTATTTCTCAAAATATCCAACCTTTATTTTGTTAATAAATCCTAAGGCACCAAACACAAAATACGATCAGTATACATCGCGAGTTGAGCGTCGAATAGACGGGTAAGTTTATAGCGCTATATTCATGCAAAAATACTTTTCGATAAACTTATAAAAAGCGTACGCTGGCATGTCACAGCAAAATAGCAACGCGCAGCTTCCCTCGCCATGCGGCATTGTGCCCGAAATGACACGTGAAAGGCGTTAAGAGTGTCGTGCTTCGACTTCACAAAAGGCTTACAGATGCGCGCACCAGAAGATTTTAATGAGGCAACGACTCTGTGTGATTTTATCGCGTATGCCTTAATGAGAAATAACCAGGCGCATCCTCTTTGACTTCACTCGTTCGCAGTTGCTATCAAAAATGCTACAAGTGACGTCGCCGCTAGACTAGCATGAAGCGCTCTTATAGTGAAACTCGTGATATGTCTATATTTTAATTATTTTCTTCTCATTATTTTTTACTTGAAATTAAAAATTATCTTAATAGAGTAACAAACTTTGTATTGATTATGAAGCAATAATGGATAAAATAATAATTTAATAACAATATCCTAGGTATAATGGCTACAGTTTTACAAAAGCAATAAAACAAATTAGGCGACAAGAAAGTTACGGAAGCAAAGTATACTAGTCAATTCTCATCAATGCAAATCACGTTGTAGACTCGTCAACCCAATTACCAAGAAGTGAATTTAAATAAAGATAAGTATCGCCCTCAAGGAGACAATGCTAATAGGAGGTGGAGGCGTGATAATAGGCCCCGACTGGGGTTCGCGCTCACCGCGGTAGGTGCCTTAATTAGATCTCTCGACTTACGCGCCCGTGAGCCTCAAAACACTTGTTCAATTAGTGATCAGTCTTAAGAAACTGTATTATGCAAACGTTGATTCGCTTAAGCGCATGTATTTGGGAAAGTCTTTGTTAATTTGCTTCTGTTTAGATTCTCCTTACCTTTTTTAACTTTTTTTACCATTATATACATTGCATTATAATTAAAAAATGTTTAACTCTTTAAATGCGACTCTTATATGTAGCATTGTAAGCACATTCAACAATAATCATGATTGCATCATTTGTAAAAACGAGCAAGTTGCCACAATTTACGACGGCAACTCGGCACGGCAATTTCACGCAATGAAAACATTATTGGGTGGTCACGTAAACCTGGCGTGGGGGAAATCTTTCCAAGCGCGGTATTTTGTTCTGGCATAGACACGTACTTAGAAGTGAATGTATTGACTAATGTGAGGATAGGCTTTGCAAGAATAATTTATAACTCAGTTCTTTTAAACGAATAAGAAACTCTCAAAAAACTACAAGCATCGTAATCGTAATGATGATCATCGCTAACGTTTCAAATCTTAAACTCGGCATAGTATGCTTTTTCAAGTAATTTTGCGTACAAGAAACATGTATTTATTGAAAAAAAAAATAAACGACATCGTATCTATATCGAACATACATACGAGTATTTGATTGTATTTCTTTCAAACAACACAGGATATTGAATAGGCGTTCAAACGATTGTTGTAAGTTAGGGTGATAGTATGTAAGGCGGGCGGCGCGGCGGTGTGAGGACGGGGAAAGCTGTCAACATCTGCTTCCGCACTACCGACTAACTGACCACGACGCCCTATGCTTATTACGATGTCGGGCATGACTCTTATAACTTGCCTACTTCTCAAAAAATATTGTCTTTATGAAAGTATAATGGCAATATTAAAGCCATACAAATCTAACCATATATATTTTTTTAAAATTGTGAATAAAAATTATTCGTTATATTTTAACAAAATAATCTAGGTTTCATAGCTTAATATGCATATCTTAATTAATAAAATTTTATGAAACTAGGTACATACAGAATATTTTAAATTATTTATTGTTTTAGTCAAAACATCAAAATTTAGCTCTTAAAATTCATTATTTACCTTATTTGATGTCTTCTAGTATTTGTCCTTCCCAAAACAATGATGCAAGCAGTTATAAAACAAATATGTATTACATCCTCAATCCGTCGACTGAAAGATAATATGATACTTTATTTCTATTTTCCGTATTCACTCAGGGTTTATGTATCTCGAATAGTCACGTTCGGTCCCCGCGAAGGGTAAAGCATACAAATAAGTGAAAGTCCGAACCGTCCAAAAACGTTCTTTATCTAAGGATATCTTAAAAGAATTTGATCACATATAAGAATATTACAAGAAACATCTGTGACAAGGGACGAATAAAGTTAAATGTTTGGCTTTATTGCTCTGTTTTGATAAAGCAAAGCACCGGTAAAAATACTCTCGCTACCCTGTAGCAAACTTTGTAACTTAGGTACTAATCTCGCTAATATTATAGATGAGAAAGTTTATATGTTTTAGTATTTGTCATTCAATTACGGTAAAAAGATTTAGCAAAACCATAGGCATAAACTTTTATTACTAACTATATTATAATACGATGTTAATTTCTAAATAGCCTTAGACTGATCATAGACCATTTCTAAATTGAAATGAATGAAATTTAAATATAAATGTATGGAATTTATACTACAGATAGAGATAGAGAGAATAGATCTATCTCCATATAAAAGATCAACTCGAGCCAGCTGCTTAGTCATGAAAAGCTAACAAATATACATAAACTGCAATTCAACTGCAAGCACATCCATCATCATACATACAGTATTTTTAAGAAAAAATATGTCGTAAATATCTTTCAATATTTCGTTGCAAATCGTAACGTCTTCCAACTTTGTTGAAATGTATTTGATCAAAAATCAGTAAGATCAATAAATAATTGACTATTTGTGGTCATAAAATAGTCTTTTTTGGAAAAATATTTTCTCACAATCGCATTTATTAGAAAAATTTATAGTTTTTAACGCAAATCTTGATTTATTTTTATTATATAAAAAGTGAAGCTTTGCGAAATTGCTGATCCTAGCGAAGCATTAGTGCCTATAGTAGTTAGGTGTATTATAATTGTTTATATTCAAGCGAATACTATACATTAAACAGGATCAATTTTATGGATTTTTTGTGTTTAATTTAAATTTATTTTTTCACGCACAGCATTTTGGTTGATTTGCAGCCTCCATGGTTACGGAATGCTAAGTTTATTTTATTTTAAAGTCATACAGTTGTATATTTGAGTAACGATTTAAATTTTTTTAATATCAGAATTTGACGTAACTGGTAATGGTATTTAATCATTTTGTGAAACAGCCTTGTTAGCAATCGCTGTTCTATCGCAAATATTTGTGGTATATCTAATATTATATAACGGCGGAGACTTGAATATGGAGACAGACGACAAACTTCACAGGACGTTCGTATTTTACGTCAGAAATATGTTCGTTTACTTAAGTTTTTATCTTTTTGTTTGCCCGATATAAGAGAGACTACTACGATAGAAAACTGTGTCTTGTAAAGGAATTTGTTCGACGGTGCAAAATGACTAATCTTTGGTAGCTTGTCGAATGTTTTAATGCAAGATCGCTTTAAAATATTGTCAGTCTCGTCCGTGAATCACCTGACATATGGTGGTAGTACAAGGGACACACGCTTGACTGTTGCCTGTATCATTTGATAACTGTAATATACCCGAAGATGCGGAGAAAACGAATTTTCCTAGCTAGCGAAATGATGATTCATGTTAAGATTTAACGTTTAAATATATTATAGTACAGTAAATCCATTCAGTATAGATCGGACCAAAATAATTGAAAGAGGCTGAAGGTGCCGTTTATTAGTGCCGTATATACTTTCATATGCATTTAGTAAAAAGCTGTAATTTTGACATTACAAACAGACACTTCAATTTTATTTATTTGTATTTATTATATTTTATTGTAGTTGTAAACGATTTGCCCCTTGCAACCTTTTAGATTTTAGGTGCCTAAAACATTATAATAATCTCTAATAGGGATTTGGAGAACTATTAGTGAAATTGTCGGCCTTGATTAGAATTAATATATCTGAACCAAAAACAGAGCTTTTTACTTAACGAGTTTGACAGGATGGCACGAATAGGAATTTCATTCAACATTAAAAGATTGGGACAATTTTGACTGGATTTTTTGAATTAGGATTTTGTAGCGTATAAAAATTTAGCTATAATATTTAAAGATGCATTATAAAATATTTTAATTAATCCAAGGCAAGAAATGGGTACAGCTTTCCTCATCATCATTCATCATTACAGACTTATACAAGTCCACTGCTAAACATAGGCCTCTTCCCCCAAGGATTGCCATAAACACGGTCCTGAGCTACCTGCATCCATCGCATTCCTACATATCAAACCAAGTCGTCAAGTGGGGGGACACCTTAAACTTTGCTTAACGGTACGGGACTGCCATTCAAAAACCTTTCTTTCCCATGGGTTGTCAGTTCTTCGAGATATATGGCCAGCACATTGCCACTTCAGCTTACTAATCCATTGGGCTATGTCGGTTACTCTGGCTTGCCACTATAGATACTCTCATTATGAAGTCTATCACGCAGAGAAACTCCAAGCCATAACCCTCACCATAGCTCGCTGAGTGACCTTGGGCTTCCTCATGTGGGCAGCAGGTAAGGTACAGGTAACACACACTGATTGTATACTCTTGTTTTTGAGTGATAAGAAAATGTGTCGTAGTATTTCTATCGCTGCCCAGCCAAGTTGGACCTGTTTGGTCGAAGATGAACTTACTTAGTAGGACAATTTGTCAAAGGTAAACATACTCCTCAAAACTTCGAGCGTGGTGTTTCTAACAAATAACGGCTTAAGTTTAGCAATGCGTTACCAATAAACTTTTTTTGTTCATTTTATTTTAAGACCTATCTGATGGGAAATAGAATTGAAATCAGATTAGTGTTAGGATCCTCCAATTCTTCTGCCATAATAACGATATGGTCAGCAACTGCCTCGTTGGTCTAGTGGCCGTAAACGCAGTTGTTAATACTGTCCCGGGAATCCCGGGTTAGGTAAAAATGAATTATTGGGTTTTTCTGTCAACAAATAATCAGTAGTAGTCAAGAGTCATGTAGTTGCCGGTGCTTCACCCCACGTGCCTCGGAAAGAACGTAAAGCCTCCCCGGTCGTGTCGGATTACTATACCATCGGACTATGAGAGTCAGGAGATTAGATAGTGCACCTGTACTTCCGCATACACTTGGGTACTATAATCGTATCCTGCGAAGATGGCTAGTCTCCGATGAGACTGGCCACCGTGACTGAAATTTAGTCTGAAGGAGATTATTTTCATCGTCAGCAAATCGAAGGTTAGTGATGTAATATTTACTATTTGCTTAATATCGTTTCCTTTCCTAGTAGCTAGAAAACGTCTTCTAATGCAACGGTGAAGAGTTTCAGGGATGTAACGACACCAGGTTTTACAACTCTGTATACAATTGGATAGTTTCGCACTCTGGTTATATTCTACAAAAGCCATCGTAAGTGTACTATTCAAACACTTCAGCACCTCGACATTCAATCTTCCAAATCTGACGGGACTGTAAAACCACACAAATTTCTAAGTAAAATGCGTACGCGTCCGTAGTATATATAAAGTAGGTATATAATTATATTACCATGGTACACATAAGCAAGGCAAAGTAGCAGATTGTATTCTTCGATCTTCCGTATAATTAGCCGAAGAGTATTTATGTGGTGTATGTCGCTGTGAGCAATACACCACATACATACTTTTTGAAAACCCGTTTGTATAGGGGCTGAAAGTCATTAAGTATGACAAGCACGTAGAGATAACTTGCCCCACGTATGATTGAACAGCATATGAAGGTCTTCAAGTCTCTGTTTTCTATACGCTTTCAAAAGCTCCGCTGTAATTCCATCCTCATACTGGTTCTTGCCGTTTTTAAGGTGCTGGAGAACAATTTTTATCTCGCGTAAACTGACGTCCGGGATATTATCTGAATAGTGTAGGATACTACCTGCTCTTGGACGTTACTCGCTCTTGCGTGTTGCGCCAACGACGTTGTATATAGCTGTCCGTAGAACTTCTCATACATCCTCCATACTCAGGTTTCCTGGAAATGACACTGCCAACAACCAGATGGTAGGACTCTTTTTCTGTCCAAGAGTCCGTCTGGGTAGGTATTACCTTTTCACCCATTTGTGCAGCTAAATAGTAATGCTTGCACTGTTGTCCTTCGGTGTGAAGGGCATCGGGGTTATATAACGGTTATATATAATTATGTATATAAGGGTCGGCCAGTATAATTACGGGCTCTAAGGTATCCCGTCTTAGTCTTCAGGGAAAACTGTTGTTTTCTTTGTTTGAAGTTTACTGCAGATATCCATAGTAGTGTGGTGGCGCTGTCGTTGCGTCACAAGTGAAATGCACCAAAGCCTAAATCGCGCTATCAAAATTCCGAAATACTGCGGTATATATAGACTAGCTCGGAACTACCATACGGAGCGTTGGGCGCTCCCCGGGCCAATTGCCTTGCCTGGCGGGCCCCTTTTCCTTCCACGGCCAAAGTAGTAAACAGGTGGACCTGTAAGTTAATCTGTTACTTCAGTCGGTCTTTAATTTATAGATGTCACTCTTTCTGGAAAACAAAACTCTGGTAAACACTTTGGAGCCTTGCTCAATCTCTTTTTTAATAGGAGCTGTATTTAAGTTGCTTAAGTATGGCCGCATACATATGGAAATATGTCTGTTCAATTGTCATATCTGTTGAATATTGCAGTTTCATTTACCGTTTCATAGCCGTGAGACAGATCTTGAAAAATTTTGATCTGATCCTACGATCAGATCAAAATTTTCGGGGCTTTTTGATTACAGCACGAGGGGGACAGAGCATAGACTCCATTACTTGACCTCTTCAACTTAATATTAAGGTTCAGTGTGCCTCGGACCAGTCTACCAGTGGCAATCACTGAGATATCACTGAACAGTAATCAAAATAAAGTCAATCTTATTTTGTGTCAATCCATCGAGACTCAACTAGATCCACTTTCTGCGAGATCGTTTCTTGAAGAAATATATTTTCTTTAATAAAAATAATTTATATGGTTACATATTTGCAAATACTTGTGTAAACTAATATATTTTGTTTTTATTCAATGTATTGTACTTATTTCTTCAATATTAAATACGATCATTGTTTTAATCTCAACTGACGATACAATGGAGACATAAAGGTTGTGATAAGAAAGTAACCACCTTTGTAACTAATTATTTTAAAAGTGCGTAGAAATTTGGATGTTGGACTGGATACTCCCGTAGTAAGGGCAATTTTCTATTATTGCCACTTTAGGCAGGTGGTAAAGTGATCGAAGCATCAAATATCTCATATTTTTGACATTACTTCTCGTCACCGGTTTGGGTATTTGACGTATGGTGTAATTCCGGTAAAACACGACACATCTTAATCCACAAGATCTTTCTGGCACTTTCACAAATACACATTTTTGATTTCTCAAAAATTCAGTTTTCCTCACGATGTTTCCCTCCACAATCATGGGTGTAGATAAATCAGCACTTAAAATTGTCGTTACAATTTGATTGGTTTTGGCTAACAGGGATGATACTTGGTCCACTCGAGTATTACGCAATTTTTATGACGAGCGGTTATGAGCTGAGCTGCCACGACCCCATTTAAATATTCTTATTTTAACATAATGAAATTCCATTAATACTGACGTGGTAATAAAACTGTAGAACACTATTTATCAACAACGCGTCACGTTAGTGCAATGATAACGATGTACCCGTGAAGCCACAATCAATTTGGCGGCACGGACGGCTGTCAATTTGCGGCGGGTCGGATCGCGCTCCTGATGACTTCCGAGTGACCGACTCCGATTTGCATAAGGGCCAACCCAGCTTGATTATCCGCTTATTTCCAAATTAATGTATTGTAACTTAGTTTTCGAATATTAAGTCGGGGCAATGTTGGAAACCATAATTTGAATTATTGTTGCGTAAAAATCGATTAGAGATATTTAATAAGAGGTAAAGTACTGCCTCAACAACAAACTCTTTGGTTTATTTAAAAATATTAACATCTAAACAAATGTTTCTTTTAATTGATACTGGAATTATCATGGCTATCACAGCGGCAATTTACTAAAATAATTAGAAGTTATTAATTGCGCTGGACGTAATATAGTAATATCACACCTATTCAGTATACGCTTAAGAGATATAATACAATAAGATAGAGCTTCGCGGCAGCTTATGCTGTTGCACGTATGAGCCGGCTCGAGCCGGTGTGGTACCACGACAAGCTCTGCTTCCACGTTTCGTCTGGTGAGCGCAGGGGACCGGAGGCCCAATTGCCCCCACCTCATTCTCCATTAACATAGTATCGGTATTAATGTAGCCCCTGGAGAATCCCTCGCTGAACATCCATGACCAAGCAAATCCACTTCTGAGCGTGCGTGCTCAGGCTGCCCCGCGTATTTACATATACAGATTACTTGCTCATCCTCAGAGATCGTGATCTTCGTCAATTTTAACGCTTACCACGCCGAATGGCTCGGTTCACGTTTGATGGATCATGCGGGCAGATCTGTTCACGTTTTTACTTTGGCATATGGTCTGACACCACTGGTTACTTCGCCTACGCGGATTCCAGATGTGGAGGATCATGAACCTTCCCTATTGGACCTTCTGCTGAACTCTCATCCGAACAGATATCAAGTCTCCGTCGACATCCTCTTGGCTCCTCGGACCGTTTTCTACTCCAGGGTGCCACTCACGCTGAAATCGCGATTGCACTCTGCAGGCTGCCGCTGCGTTTGGCACTATAGATCAGTCGATTGAGATAGGATGCGTTCTTTCTTTGCATCCTACCCTTGGGGGCGGTTTGCTTCCCACCGGATGATCATAACGTTGTTGCTAATTCTGCCGCTGATGTGGTACTTCAGAGCATGGAACTTTTTATGCCATTCTCTGTGGTGCCCATCGGAGGCAGTTCTCAGCCATGGTTTAAAATAGCATCACGCTATAAACAAGAGTGCCACCGGGCTTGGGCTGATGCATCAACGTCCCGGAATGTAACTACCAGCCCCCTTAAAAAGAAGTACAATTCCGCCTCCAGGTCCTTCATAAGAGTCATTGCCAGGGCAAAGTCAGAGCACATAGGCAGAATTGGCGAGAAACTAGTTTGCCTTCCTTCGGGAACCCGTGCATTCTGGTATCTCGCCAACACTGTCCACGGAAACTTGTGTCTTCCATCTCTGCACAGGGAGGAGCGACTTACTGGCCCTTGTCGCAAAGGAGAAAGCCGATCTGCTAAGCTCTTTCTTTGCATCCAACTCAATGACGGGGGGAAGACACCGCCGACCATCCCGCGGTGTGAAAGTCCATGCCGGATGTGCGATTCATACAGTGTTCCGATTCGCAAAACACTCCTCTTCCTGGACATCTACAGGTCGAGTGGGCCTGATGGAATCCCCCCAATTGTGCTGAGGACGTGTGCTCCAGAGTTGGCACCGGTTCTAACGCGTCTTTTCCGGTACTCCTACTTCTTGGGCGTAGTCCCTAAATCACGGAGGACTGCGTTCGTCTACCCTATCCCTAAAAAAGGCGACCGCTCAGACCCGTCTAACTACAGGCCTATCGCCATCACCTCCTTGTTTTGCAAAATAATGGAATCCATTATAAACTGCCAGCTCATGCCGTACCTTGAAGCTCACCATCTGATTAGTGAACGCCAATACGGTTGTCGTTGTGGTCGATTAGCTGGTGATCTTCTGGTCTACCTGACTCATAGATGGGCTGTGGCAGTAGAGTCCAAGAGGGAGGCATTGGCCGTTAGTTTGGACATTGCAAAGGCCTTCGAAGCTCCCTTCTTATGGGCTTCCCCAGAAATTGTGCAATTGGATCACCAGCTTTCTTGCAGATCGAAGCATCAAGGTCGTTGTAGAAGGTGCATGCTCCGATTATAAGCCTATGATACGCTGATGTTCCACAAGGCTATGTGCTATCACCAACGCTGTTTCTTCTGCATATGAATGATATGTTGCAAGCCGGAAACATTAATTGCTATGCAGATGGCAGCACCGGTGGTGCTCTATACACCGCCCGTGCCGATATTTCTCGGGAAAACGTTGCCGAGAACCGGAACAAACTTGTGTCTGAAGTTGAGTCTTTGTTAAACAAAGTCTCAGATTGGGGGCGACTAAATCTAGTCCAGTTTAATCCTCAGAAGTAACAAATTTGCGCGTTTACCGCTAAAAAGAACTCCTTTATCGTATCTCCTCAGTTTCAAGGCACTCCCCTTGTTGGCTTAGCCAGTATCGGAATTATCGGCGTCGACAAATCGAGTGACGTGCAATTTCGTAGTCACTTGGAAGACAAGGCCAAATTGGCCTCTAAAAAGCTCGGCGTGCTCAGCAGAACCGGACAGTATTTCATGCAGGTACACCGCCTGCAACTTTACAAGACGCAGGTTCGGCCTCACATGGAATACTGTTCCCATCTCTGGCTGGGGCTCCCCAGTGCCAGCTCATTTTAGTTGACCGCATCCAGCGCAGAGCAGCTCGAATTGTCGACGACCGAGTTCTTTCCCATCGGCTCGATTTTGTATTTTCTTTCGAATCTACCACGGGGAGTGCTCTTAGGAATTATTCGGATAAATCCCAGCCGCCAAATTTCACAATCGCACATCGTGGCAAAACTCCAGTTACGCTCCATACTATCTGAATGCTTGGCGGTCCACCACTGTACGTTTCTCTAGGAGTTTTCTTCCGCGATCTCTCTATGGAATAGTTTACCACCGACGATTTTTCTAGACCGATACGACTTAGATACCTTCAAGAAAAGACCTTACTCCTTTCTAAAAGGCCAACAACAGAACTTCATTTCCCCTGGTGTTGCAGTTGTTTATTGGCGGCGGTAGTCACTTACCATCAGGTGAGCCGTATGCTCGTTTGCCCCTCTCCTATAAAAAAAGATAGATTCATGCAAATAATCACAATTGATCTGTGGCTACCTGGCTACTGTATTACTAATACTATGTTAGAGTCACGCTACAGCTATATTCGGTTCAAAGATCTTTATTTCTCAATAAGACAATCGTCACTTACATGAGAATAATATTACTAATATAACATTATGGTATTAGCACGAATAGGTTCGACCGGGGTTGGACCTCGCTCTCACAGAATACCAGCGTAAAATTTTAGTTTAATGCTGCTGTTTTTCGTATGATGACTGTAGAGAACCGGAGACCGGTTTTACCGGAAACGAGACATTCTATCATAATTCCTCAGGGGTGACAACGCATCTGCATTTTGATTTTTAATCAACGATAAATGTAGATGTCTATGGACCACAGCATCCACTTACCATCAAGTGGACTATGTGCTCGTTTGTCATCCATATTCTATAAAAAAGCTCCCAATGTCCGGACATGTGCGTTAAAGTTTGAGTTGAGTCATAAAGATTTTTAGTTCATTAAGACTACTAGAAAAGCTGTCGTTTGGTGCAAAATTATGAAAATACCATCTCTTTTGAAGTTCTAAAATCAGCTATAATAGTATGAGTTTTACAAGAGTTTATCCTCAAAACGCTAAGCGTTAAAATACCTCATACTAATCATTCAAATAGACTATTACACATAGTTGCGCTTTACACTTCAGAACACAGATATTTTCTTTCTTTTGAGAGAATACATAATATTGACTGCGAGTATATCTATTATCAAAAAATATATCTAAATCCATTTAAATGCTGTGTTTTTTCTACTATCTTGTATTGTCGTCTAGAATTAGCTATCAGGCTGCTATCCAGGCATCCTTTTCAGCTCGTAATAAATTATGAACGTGCCGTGGTAGCTCGGGGGATAAGCGGTTGCCTTTAAATTTTATAATACGCGAGCAAATCGAGTTCGACCCTGACCGGATCTCATGAAACAGTTAATTGCTATTTTAAGTGCTAATTTATATGTTATAGGCAGTGAAGGAAATCATAGGGAAGAAACTTGTGTTAAGTGTTATTAATATTTTATTTATTATAAATATTTGGAAGATATCAATTAGGACAATACATTTAAACAGCTCGGCGGAACATAAATTTCCTGCTACATAAATCCTCTTAGTAAATGGAGGAGGCATATGACTGTGGCCATATAGAGGCTTGTTATTTTTATTAAACAGTAACTAAATAAAAAAACAAAAACAACTAACAAAAATCTAAAGAGAACCAACGAACGTTTAGGTAAAAATTACTGGTGAATGCTGGTAAAATCATTTAGACACGCAGACTGTGTAGACCTTATTACTGGATACGAGGCATCCCATCTAAGTCCTCAAAGGGGACAACGCATCTGCATTTTGAATCTTAATCGAGGTTAAATACGATGCCACAATATCCACTTACCATCAGGTGGATTGTGTGCTTCTTTATGACCCTTATTATTTAAAAAAAGACAAACGAAATACCGGTAAAATCACAGTCAATAAAAACCGAACACCAATCCTAACTTAAGTCAATATAAGGTAAGAATATTTTCGTGGATTGGTTCCTTTTTGCGTAACTACGGGAAATATATTTTTTTTTATCTAGCCATTCTAACATATAAGTCGTCACATAAACTATTGCCAATTTAAGTCTTAAACTCGATAATTTGCATTAAGTTTAACTCCTATACGACAATAGAGTATAGTATATTTCATACCGATTTTAAATTGTATACGAAAAGACGTGTATACAATCAAAGAACTAATTATATCGTCTTAAAAACAACAAATTGTTTAAATTTGTTTTTCAACTCCTTAATTGTATCACGAAAAGCAAAAAAAAGTACTTTAAGATCATGTATTCAGTTAAGGAACATAAAGCAACACGAAACATATTTGTAGTCAGGCGGGCCAACATCTTGCGACCGGTGACAAAGGGATTACACCCTCCTCCGGATCTCCCTCGAATGCTACTGTCTGCGGTTTCTTAATTAACCCCTAAATACCTTGTATGCGCCACACTGCCTCGTGCGGTATGTAAGATTATTGCCAACCTTACCCCGCTTAATTTTAATGTACGCTATTATTGAAACAAATAGAACGTTTCGTCTCGTCGAGCTCATTAGCTTTATTGCATGTTTGCTCATACTCATCGCGTAACTTTCAGACTTATTAAATGTCTACGTTTCATATCTTCATTTAATTGGCGAATGGCGATAGACACAAACAAAACGCTCTGTATCGCTAGACTTTCTGACACAAATGATGGATGCGGTCAACTTTGTTTTCCTTAATTCTACTAAGTGTTCGGGTGCACACATCTTCCTGTTAGGTGCTATTTGTATGTTTGTTTTCTAAATATATAGTGATAATATTTTATGAATTATTTAATTATCATTATACATAATCATCATCATCATTACAGCCCTTCACAAGTCCACTGCTGAACATAGGCCTTCCCCAAGGAATGCCACAAAGCACGGTCCTGAGCCACCTGCATCCATCGACTTCCTGCATGTCTTACCAGGTCGACACTCCATCTAGTGGGGTGACGCCCTACAGTTCGTCTACCGGTACGAAGTTGCCACTCGAGAACCTTTCTTCCCCATCGGTTGTCGGTTCCTCGAGCTGTATGGCTGGCCCATTGCCACTTCAGCTTACTAATCCGTTGGGCTATGTCGGTCACTCTGGTTCTACTGCGGATATCCTCATTTCTAAGTTTATCACGCAGAGAAACTCCGAGCATAGCCCTCTCTATAGCTCGCTGAGCGACCTTGAGCTTCTTCATCCGGCCAGCAGTGAAGTACGGCGTCTCAGTTCCATAGGTCAGCAGATATAATAATAATAATAATAAACCTTTTATTTCCCATTACTTGTACTTATATTTTAAACATGCATATATTAAAATATTATTTTTTCCATCATTATAATAACTACGAAAAATTTTAATTTCCGTGGTATTCGCAATTTTCGCCACAAAGTGTATCGGATTTAAATTCAAATAGCTAGTTCCAAATTTGAAATGTCAGTAGTGTCAGTAACCCTGAGACAGGATTTAATCAATAACCATATTTGTCGACTAAGAAAAGCACGGTTAAAAGGGTGCGTTATGGTTGGTAATGCACGATTTACATCAGTTGAGTTAGGGGCAACGGTGTAGAAAATGGAGCATCGTGCTCAGAACTAATACGATCAGGTGAGCAAACACGTAACGTGGAGCTTTCATCTTCAGTTGGGTATCTGTTAGTAATGCGCTGCTTCACATACACAGATGCAGGCTAACGTAAACAGTAGAATAATACGCACTAGTGTGCATACTTAAAACAATTTATTAAATATTCAAGTGAAATAAAAATGAATCATGTGTGTAAACAACCATATGTCTTCGCGTTAAAATATGAAGTCAATTACTAAAATGCTTTTTATTACATACTCAGAATATTAAAATAATATTTCAGATCAAATAAAAAAAATACTTTTAAATTTAGAACAAACTATCGGCTAACTTTCATTACAGTCCCGGAATATACTTTGATACGTAAACACGCGGGGGCGGGCGAACTATTCGCAATGCAAGTTTATTCTCCAAACAACGCGGTGTACGCGAACCCTCGCCAAGTAGTGCGTCGCATCTCCTTTCCGACTGGCTCCGTTCGCTGAATGGCAAAATGTTTACCGAGTCAAACGGACAACTCAGCTGTCCAAGCTCCTAGCACTAACCCTAACTACAACACAACAACGCTACTACCTTATTGAGTTTTTCTGCCAGCCTTAATACTTTGCAACTCGCTGACGCACCTTTTATTGCTTACGCTGACACGTACGCGCAGAGGATACAAAAGGAACCAATTTGGCAAGCCGAAGACAAACGTATTTAAAATGGGCAAAGTGGAACAGCAGTCATCTATCTTGGAGCTTGACAAACGACGACATTATTCCTTATCGCCCACTCAATTTGTTTAAAAGCGTTCTGCTTTGATAATTTGAAAATTACAAATCGTATCCCCTGACACAAAAATGTTCTTATAACAGCGAAATCTCGCCAGCTACTAGATAAGATGAAGGCGAAAAAAAATTGCCTCGATTTATCTAAATTTAATATCTTTTATATTCCCCTTTGTCACAGGCGTAAAATTTATATAGTAATACGTAAGCTGTTGATAATATCGATATTCTGAAAATATGTTTCTCTTTTCCAGTCATGGAAGAGCCCGAGTTCACTGATGTTATACAAAACGTGACAGTGCCCGCCGGTAGGAGCGTGCGTCTTGCCTGCTCTGTTAAAAATCTTGGATCTTACAAGGTAATTACATTTTGCATTTGTTTTTATTGATATTTTAAGTTTATCTAACCTTTATTATTTTCTTTCTTACTTTGTCTTTACATGAACACAAAATAATTAGTAATGAACGCAAAAATGTCATTGTATTTAAAAAAATATACGAGTACTAGCTGTGCCGCGCGGTTTCACCCGCGTATATCACGCGTCTGCGCCTTGTCACATGCGAACTTCGAGAAAGACATCACGACGGACGGTTGCTGAATTAACAAAGATTTAAAAAGTGAAATATGTTACTAAAATTACATGTTTAACGTAATTGGTGGTCATGCATGATACAGGTACAAAGGTAAAAAGTAGTTATTGTGACATAACTGTAATAGTTAAACATATGGTATGGCAGACTTTTTTGTAGATATTGATATCCTCTATAAAACTGAAGTACATTACTTTCCTCTATTATCAATAGTTTCTAATAAGGATTCTTTTTGGAATTTTTTTCACACCTTGGGTTACATTAACGAAGTTTTCATACGGATACCTAACTTTTTTGAAAATATTATATAGCCTATGTTCATCAGAGATAATGTAGGATTCTAATGGTGAAAGAATTTTTCACATCGGTCCAGTAGTTTCGGAGCCTATTCAATTCAAACAAACAAACAAATCTTTCCTCTTTATAATAATAGTGTAGATAACATACAATACTATATGCAAGATGACAGAAAATAAACAACAGTTGTGGTTGAGTTGTGAAATTTTTTGATTTATTAAAAGGAATATAAGTAAATCTAAAAGTATTTATAATAGCTTGCTTATAAATACTCTATGTATTAAATAGTTTTAATTAATTTTATATAACAAAAAAGGACTATGTTACAGTCTACACTACGACACGTATCAGATTTTTTTGTATTACAGGTTACATAGATCGATACAACACTAGCTAAATAACAAACACAACTTTTTATACGACTACGAATGGAGCCGTCATTGGTTCCGTGGCGCAGTGGCTTAGCAATGAGTTACGTTGGTGAGGGTTGAGTTAAGGGTTCGAATCCCTTATAGAACAAATATTTGTATGGTCTTTGTGTAATTTATGTATGTAAACTGCCTCTACGATACAGAAGAAAATCTGTATCGTAAAGGTTATATTCATTAAGTAAAGTCAAATAAAGTTACTGCCTATATACATACAATTACTAGGCCCAGGCCTCTTCTGTTTTCTGAGGGTATTCAAGCAATGGTGAGTTCGCTGCAAGCCCTATGCGTATTAGCGACCTTCACATGCAGGTTTCCTCAGATGTTTTTCTTTGTCGCGGCAAATGGTAAATCAGTATTCAACAATGAAATAAAGATTAATGTGAAGAAAATATTTATTTATACACTTAAAATTTGTGAATAAATGGAGATTGCCTAATGGTAACTCAATTTCCTTAAATATTAGTTTTATTAACCAATCATATAAATACTTATATAAGCTACTCTAGTTCAATCTCAAGATACGAAACAATAGTGATAATATGTGAGTAATACTGAAAGAAATCATAAAATACGAAGCATTTTATCATTTGATTTAGAACGCTCCGTCGTAATAAAGTGTCCAATGGAAGCAGATTTGATTTACAACCCATACGCTGAGTTTGCACCTCGCTTTGGCTGTCGAGAAGACTTAAAAACTTTTTAAATATTCTTGTAAATGTTCTTATTTGCCCTGCGACATGATTACCTTATATCCAGATGTTATATTTATATCCACTATGATATAATTATTTTCTGTACGGTGGCGGCATAAAAGAATTCACCATTACATTTTCATCCAAAAAAAATAATTTTATGGTCTCCGAAGATCATCTATTGTAAATGAGATATAAAATACCCAAATCGGCGACGGGACAAGAACAAAGGTGAGAGGCATCTGATACTGCGATCGACAGTCCGCCCGTCAACGTCAATCACTTCAGTTTTGCGAAATCCTCCCTACAATTAAAGATACACATGTCCAGCTGTAAACTGTCTAGCTAAGGATATAATTATTTAAAAATTAATTATTAGACAAAGATTAATTATTGGCTAAAATTTAGAAAAAAATAAATGAAAAGTTCCGATGAGAAATGTATGCTTAAAGAAATTTAATACACGTTATACTTCCAATACTTTTCCCCCAATTCCTATTGAAAAATAACTTGCGACAGAAAGCCCTGCTCTTCAATACGTTATGGTAACAAAATAAACTTCTAGGTACAACTTACTTATCTATTAAATTAATTAAAATTACAGATTGACAAATAAAAACAAAACGGTGTACCTTTAGTTGTTAAGTAAAGTTTTCGTAATCTTGAACGCGAGTACGTCACGTCAACCGCAGAGTACGCTTCGAACTTGCTTTTCGCACAATCACAACGACTTGACGTTTTTGTGTGTTCAGCCCGCGAGAGGGAGATGTAGTCGGTAAACCTGCATTTCCTAAATTGTGTCCCAAGCGACACAGTGTCTGCAAAGATCGTACATTACCTACAACAGTGGGATGTTCCACCGTAAACTCACTAACCAGTTACCGCTCGCTTCAGCTGGCCAGCCCCCGGCCAGTACAAACACTCCTGTGTTTGGGGACCCCTGCTCCATTTTAAAGACTGCTTCAAGCGTGACTTGACCTCATTCAACATTGAGCATGGTAAGCGGAAAAAGAAGATGGAGGACCGGATTTAGTGGAGCACGCGGGGCAGAAAATTAACAACAGACCCTGTTTCGATAAACTAGCTGAAAAAAGAGTGAAACAGCACAAAACCTACAATACTTCATCCGTCGTGATACACACAGGTGTACGCACTTGCCGCTCTAAATCGGTATTTATAGTCACCAAAAGAAGTGTCACTAGCCGCACACTGGTTATATGGTCTGCAATAGCTATAGATTTAATAGTTTATTGTGGCAATATATTTAAAGGTATTAAAAATCAAATTCATTTTTCGAATACTGCTTGTAGTTTTTTCAAAGTGTGCCATTCATGATAACCTCTGGTGTCATTATTCCTAAGTACTTTGTGCAATCTAATTGTTTTATTGCAGGACATTGGTACATTGGAAGTCGGTCGAATCGCTTCTGCAATTATGAACTTACAAGTTATTTTTTTTACGTTAATTATTTTTTTTAATATGTATGTGATTAATTTTTTGCCGTGTAGTGGCGGTAAAGAATATCCACTACCCCATATCTCCCCGTGGGTGTCGTAAAAGGCGACAAAGGGAAACAGGCAGGAGATGGGCAGCAGCATCTTCCTGATAACAGCAAAAATACAATAAAAAAACTACGGTTGCCAACCCGCTCGCCAAGCGTGGCAACTATGGCAAATACCCTCCAAATGGATAAAGTTACTAAGAGACGGCCCCCAGTCCCCGGCGGCCCCACTATTCCTGGCTACGGTGGCAAACATGGTAACGGCGGGGCAGGGTGTGCTAAGAATCTCCGGTGGAGGTTCGGTTGCCACCTACGACGACTCGACCTGGCAACATACACCGCACGCACCCTGAGGACTGACGAGAAGATTGTGGAGCTGAAGGAAGAGATAGACAAGTTACGCTGGCATATTATAGGATTATCCGAAGTTCGAAGAGAGGGGGAGGAAACGGTAATCCTCGAATCCGGCAACTTGCTCTATTATCGGGTGGGCGACCATCTGTCCCAAGGAGGTGTCGGATTTATCGTCCACAAGTCTCTCGTTAACAACGTTGTAAAGATTGAGAGTGTGTCGACGAGGGTTGCGTACCTTATACTCAGAATCACCGAACGGTATTCGCTGAAGGTCATACAGGTTTACGCACCAACCTTGGCACATCCCGATGAGGAGGTGGAGAAATTACGGCACATCTTTTCGTCAGGTATACCTCAAAACTTGAAAACGAGACTGTACAACCAGTGCGTGTTGCCAGTGATGACATACGGAACTGAGACGAGTTCCTTCATTGTTGGCCGGATGAGGAAGCTCAAGGTCGATCAGCGAGCTATGGAGAGGGCTATGCTCGGAGTTTCTCTGCGTGATAAACTCAGAAATGAGGATATCCGCAGTAGAACCAGAGTGACCGACATAGCCCAACGGATTAGTAAGCTGAAGTGGCAATGGGCCGGCCATATAGCTCGAAGAACCGACAACCGATGGGGAAGAAAGGTTCTCGAGTGGCAGCCTCGTACCGGCAGGCGAAGTGTTGGGCGTCCCCCCACTAGATGGAGTGACGACCTGGTAAGACATGCAGGAAGTCGATGGATGCAGGTGGCTCAGGACCGTGCTTTGTGGCATTCCTTGGGGGAGGCCTATGTTCAGCAGTGGACTTGTGAAGGGCTGTAATGATGATGATGATGATGATTAATTTTTGAAGTGTCTTGTAGTCTTTGAAGTAAGTAAATAAATGGAACTCAAGTATATAAAATAATAATACTAATCCGTTGGGCTATGTCGGTTACTCTGGTTCTACTGCGGATATCCTCATTCCTAAGTTTATCACGCAGAGAAACTCCGAGCATAGCCCTCTCCATAGCTCGCTGAGCGACCTTGAACTTCCTCATACGGCCAGTAGTGAAGGACCACGTCTCAGTTCCGTACGTCATCACTGGCAACACGCACTGGTTGTACAATTTCGTTTTCAGGTTTTGAGGTATGTCTGACGAGAAGATGTGTCGTAGCTTCCCGAACGCTGCCCAGCCGAGTTGAATCCGTCGAATGACCTCTCGATCGAAGTTGGACTTACCTAGTCGGACTATTTGTCCCAGGTAAACATACTCGTCAACAACTTCGTGCTTAGTGCTCCCAACAACTACCGGCATATGTGTGATATGGACATTGAACATGATCTTTGTTTTGTCCATGTTCATCTTAAGACCTGTCCGTTGGGAAACACTATCGAGGTCATTGATCATAGTGCTTAGGTCCTCCAGCGATTCTGCCATAAGGACTATATCGTCGGCAAATCGAAGGTGAGTGATGTACTCGCCATTGATGTTGATACCGTATCCTTTCCAGTCCAGAAGCTTGAAAACGTCTTCCAATGCAGCGGTGAAGAGTTTCGGGGATATGACGTCACCCTGTCTTACACCTCTCTGCAATTGGATAGGTTTCGTACTCTGATTCTGTACTCGGATAGCCATCTTAGCCCTACTGTACAAGCACTTCAACACTTCGATATACCGACAGTCAACTTGGCACCGCTGAAGAGACTGCAGCACCGCCCAAATTTCGACGGAATCAAAGGCTTTCTCATAGTCCACATACGCCAGACATAGTGGCAAATTGTACTCTTCGGACTTCTGTACAATTTGCCGAAGGGTATGTATGTGGTCTATGGTGCTAAAGCCCTTTCGGAAACCGGCTTGTTCGGGAGGCTGGAAGTCGTCAAGTCTGCGCGTGAGACGATTCGTAATGACTCTCGAAAACAGCACGTAGACGCGGCTCAGAATGGAAATCGGTCTGTAGTTCTTCAAGAGAGCGTTGTCACCTTTCTTGAAGAACAAGACCACCGCACTTCTGCTCCACGCCTCCGGTGTAATGCCACCATGGAGGACGGAATTAAAGAGCTTCTGAAGGACTTCAAGTACCGGGCTTCCACCCGCTTTCAGAAGCTCCGCTGTAATTCTATCCTCGCCTGGGGCCTTACCGTTTTTAAGGTGCTGGAGAGCCATTCTAATCTCGCTCAGACTGACGTCCGGGATATCTTCGGAATAGTGTCGGATGAGACTCGCTCTTGGATCGTTACTCACACTTGCGTGTGGCTCCAACGATGACGTGTACAGCTGCCCATAGAACCTCTCAATCTCACTCAAAATCTCAGGTGTCCCGGAAACGATGCTGCCACATTCTGTCTTCAGCTTTGACAGTTGGCTCTTTCTGGCAGACAGATCTCTGGCAAAGACTTTGGAGCCTTGGTTCCGCTCGATCGCTTCTTCAATACGAGCTGTATTGAAGTTGCGTAAGTCCCGCCGCATGCATTTGGAGATCTGTCTGTTCAGATGCCTGTATGCTGTTAAGTCTGTTGAAGAATGTAGCTTCATCTCCCGTCTAACAGCCATGAGATTAAGAGTGTGATCAGAGAGTTTTTGTGTTTTTTTAAAATACATAATAATATTAAGTCTAAATTATTATGTATTTTATTCTACTGCGCTGCCAATCATTGCTATATGTGCATAACATATTTTGAGTAAAAGCTTTCCCAGACAATTGGACGTTATCTATAGTCTATACAAATGAATAAAATTGAAGTGTCTGTTTGTAATGTCAAAATAACAGCTTATTACTAAATGCAAATGAAAGTATATACGATACTTATAACAAAAACAAAACTTTTAAAAATTTTGTCTGTCTGCCTGTCTGTCTGTCGGTCTGTCTGTCTGCTTGTCCCGGCTAATCTCCGAAATAGCTGGACTAATTTTGACGGGACTTTTACCGACAGATACCTGATGTTATAAGGAATAATTTTGGCTACTTTTATTTTAGAAAAAGAATTAGGATTCCGCGCAAAATAACTAAAACCCTAAATTACACGCGGGCGAAGTCGCGAGGAACAGCTTGTTTAGAAATGAGAAAAAAAGCGATCGGTATAATAATTTAAGAAAAAAGTTAGTAAACGAAAATGAAATACTGAATTATATATTTGCTCTATATTGTATTATTGTATTTTACATATCATGTAATATCTTCGTATATTATGAACTGATTTGAATGATATTTATTTTATTTAAGTTATACTTCAGGGACGGATTTTTTTATGAATTTTTTATTTCTTTTATAGTTTTATGATGTCGGCTTTTAGTGAATGTTGAAAGTATTATTCTATGTTTATAATTTCCCATATCACTTTTACTAAGTTATCGTGAACTTAATCGTTTTGGTAAGTAATCTGATTCGTGACCGGAGATAAAAAAAAAACATAATATTTACTGATTTACTTGCTTTGCTTTTACTTTATGAAAGAGATTAAAAAGCTCGTTTAGTAGCTCATCATCTCTTACTCTCGTGATTACCATTTTGAAATTTCTTATACTGTATCAATATTATAACATACCAGATTGGGACGGAATTCAAAAACAGGCACATTTTAAGATTAAGGTAGTTTGGATGGTATGTATGTTGTAGAAAATAATGTCCGTTAATGTATGCGTTAATGACTCCTAAACTGATAGTTTGGTTTTGTCAAGAAACATATCGATATGATTTTTAAGAAAGATACGTGGTAGAGCCATGCTGCAGCTAGCTATATTAGTAATATATAGTATAGCTATATGTAGCACGAATGGGTCAGCTCGACCGGAGAAGGACCACGCTCTCACAGAATACCAGCGTAAAATGGTAGCTTGACACTGCTGTGTTTCGTATGGTGAGTGTAGAGAACCGGAGACCCTTTTTACTGGAAAAGAGGCATTCCATCTTAATCCTCACGGGTGACAACGCATCTGCATTTTGATTCTTTATTGAGGATAAGTGTGGATGTCTATGGGTGACAGCAACCGCTTACCATCAGATGTACTATGTGCTCGTTTGTCACCCTATCCTATAAAAAAGATAATAAGTACTCTTGTTACTCTGCTTCTCCATCATCATTAGCCCGTTAATGTACGCTACATAAGCCTCTCCCTTTTCCATCTACCCACCAAGTAGAGAGGATTTACCGAAATCGTCACGCATGGCAGGCGGATGACGATTTGACGCTGCTTCCAGTAGCCGGTTTAGTTTAAACGCATATTTATACTGCCGTCTATCGGAACTCATAAGATGTTTATGACATATGTCGCCTCTTACAACACCCGCGGGGCGAAATGAGGGTGATGCCCTTACGATGCCACCAAATGGCACTTTTATATAGTTTAAATATGAAACCGCAGTCAGGATGTATATAATAGAATAGACTCATTTTTATTTGATTACATGTAATTCTTATTGAAAGTCATTTTAAATCTCACAGAATACCAGCGTATAATAGCAGCTTAACACTGCTGTGTTTTGTATGGTGAGTGTAGAGAACCGGAGACCCTTTTTACTGGAAAAGAGGCATTCCATCTTAGTCCTCACAAGTGACAACGCATCTGCATTTTGATTCTCAAACGAGGATAGATGTAGATGTCTATGGGCCACAACAACCACAGGTGGACTGTGTGCTCGTTTGTTACCCTATCATATTAAAAAAAAACTTTTACCAATGGTTCGGAAGAAACCTCTGTCCTGGGAAGAACCAACAAGAAACCCAGCGGGACTTTTTTGAAGGCATAACTTACAATATAATATATATACCATTGTTATGAAAACATTTAGAAACAGCATTGTAGCGATCACCTTATACCCAGGGGTTATTATTAATCATGTACTCTTTAGTAGTATAATAACCAGTTTTTACTAAACAATTTTCGCTTAATAAATATTTTAAACCTTTTGATAGATAAGGTCTACATATTTTCTGGAACTTTGTTGTAAAAGCGTATACATTGCCCCATGAAAGAATTACTGACTCTTTGGAGTCGAGTAACTGTTTATATTTTTAACCAGCGATCCGCCCGGGATTTGACTGGGTATGATAAATTAATATAGCAATATTTAGATTTAAGATAATCAAAGCCCATTTATTTTATCATAGATAATATATATACAGATAATATATAGCCTAGATCACTCGTGGCATTGCTCTCTATCTGTTCTTGAAGTTTTATTAGAATTGATGCAGCCATTTCGAAGATTAGCCTGGACAGACAGGCAGACAGACAGACAGTCAAAAATTAAGAAAAACTGTTAATAACATGCATATAATCCCCTAAGCTAAGACAAGTTATATCGATGTTACAGACAGACACTTCAATTTTATTTAACAAGGATAGTAATATATTTTTGAATCGTAACGAAAAGTATACGCGTATATTGTGTGTAACATTCATTTGTTTACACTCTTCAATCATAATATCCTGTTTTGTGTAATACATATTGTCATTTACAAACATCCGACAAAAGATTCCGCTCGAAAACGAATTGATCTTATAACCTACTAACAGGGCTTGATATTCGAATATATCAATATGTCTAGTGCATTATCTATGATATGGCTACAGTAATGAACTGAGCTTTCGGCGTATATTCGAACAAGTTGTAGCGGCGACGACAGCCGGTGTGACCGGACGGCCGATAACCCGCAAGGTGACGTCTAACCGAAACTGCGCGTCCCACACGCTCCCCCATCCCACCGCTACGATTCACCCAAGACTCTTGTCAGTTTGGTTGCACCCGTTACCCTCCGAAACGTAGATTAGTTTCGATTTGATATTCATTAAATTTAATAGGTTGGGGAAAATGTTTCTTCGTATTTTGTTTCTATAAAATTGAAGAAAAATCTCTTTTGTTGTACTGTTTATACCTGGCTGGTTTTAATATCGATACATAATATTATAAGACGTTTAAAAAAAGAAAATAAAAAATTAAAAAACCACCTTCCCACTATTTTTCAAATGTTTTCTGTCCGCCAAAATTAGTGAATCTAACGAATAAAATCGATACAATCTGAAGTTTTATTACAAAAAAGGGAAAATGCGACTCAAGCCGCGGTCAAAAATTGTCAGTAGTGTCTAATACAGTTTCAGTAAGAGTAGCACAAAGTTAATTCAAGCGTTTTCAGTCCGGGAATTTTGATGTCAAAGATGCAGCTCGCTCTGTCGCAAGAGGTTGTCTTTAACGGATAGAGTCGATGCCATTTTTGAAAAGTGGAGCAAGATCGGCGTATTATTACGATATTGTCGAGGAATTGAGGATTGACCACAAAACAGTTTGGACCCATTTGAAAAATTCTGGCTCGATGTTTGGGTACCACACGAGCTCACTGAAAGAAACCTAATGAATCGTGTATTCATTTACGATTCTCTACTGAAATTACTGTTTATTATGAGCTTCAATCGCTGGACAAAACCATCGATTCAGAGCTCTACTCTTCAACAACTAATAAGAATCAAGCAAGAAATTGAGAAAAAACGGCCGGAATCGATCAACAGACAAGGAGTGGTCTTTCATCATGCTAGACCACACACATTTTTTTCCACTCAGCAAAAATTGAGAGAGCTTGGTTGGGAAGTTTTAATGCATCCACGATAAATAGTCCTGACCTTGCACCCTCAGATTTTTACCTGTTTCAGTTCTGTTCAGATTTTTTTGATCAAAAATATCAAAATTTCTACAGTCACTACCTACAAGATAACAACAAGTTATCGAACAAAGTGGCACATTTATATTATAATTAAATATCATAAATTTTTGGAAAAAAAATGTCTTGAAATTGTATATAAAATACTAAAGAACTTTTTCCCTGATCTTATATTTATATTTGTTAGGTTAAATAAATATTTTGAAAGTTAATTAATGATCATATTTATATTTTCATCATTATAAACATCATCATCTACTATCAAAGTCGACTGCTAAACTTAGACGCCCCACAGATTGCCTGGCCGCCTGGCAGGCGGGTTGGCAGCCGTAGTTTTCCATATCATAGTTGTTATTAGCGAGACGCTGCTGCCCATCTCCTGCTTTAATTCCCTCTGTAGCCTGTAGTATATTCTTACATCGACATTACACAATTTAAATTTAAAAAATTAAATAATATGGAAAAGGTAAATATTAATTAATACTATAACGAATATTAAAGATTCAATATTTGTATAATATCGCGTAATTAATTCATTATAATAAAAAGATCTATAATCGATTTTTACTTGGTTAACTTATATACAACATAATTCCGTACTTATAACAACAACACATACACACAACACAAATCCAATATGATTTTACAAGGCTTGGGAATCGTAATCTGCATGAAAATTTAATGAAATGGTACATAATGGTTACATACAATATCTATCTATCTATAGATGTAATAAACATGTAACTTGCAGGTGCCTGTACATTGTATATTTTGTGACAAAAATGATTGTGTGAAGTCTTAATATCAAGTGCATTTTAATCTTATCTCGTAAACCGTAATTAAATTATGTAAAATAATGTTTATCATTTATCATTATATCATTTAGAAAAAGTAGAATAATTAACCAGTGTCATCAATAGTTTAACGATAGATGGCACTGTTTATTTTTAATATACGAGTATATCGTCCAGACAGAACAGAGAGAACTTGGTAGATACACCCAGACATATTGTCATCGATTATGATGTTGGTGAGGGTATGTTTTATCCCACGAATTCACTTGAAACAATACACCTACAACTGCATTGACAATAAACAACGCGACTTGCAAGAGCGAATCTAAGTTGGGAGAGGGTTAGAGAGTGAATACTTTTATCGCAATTCTTTATGACGTCAAAATGACAAAATATTTATTTATTTAAAATATTAAGCCCAAAAACTAAAATCGTACATATGGCGGATTTAATGCCTTAAGGCATTCTCTCCCAGTTAACCATAAGGCTAAGTAGAGATAAACATATCGGAGGTAGTGCAGCAAAAATGAACGAATAATGAGACAGAAAAGGTAACGAACTTCGAATAAACCAGAATATATATATATATATATATATATATATATATATAAGGTATTTTATACAGACAAACATACAAATCTACTTAAATACATACAATATATAAAATATACATAATATTATATATGTATATATCTATGCCATGATAAATAAGAAATAATTCATACTTGCAATGCTTTACTAAAATGTTCACAAACTTTTATCTATCTTCTTCTCCTTCATCATCAGCTCGTAAAAGTCTACTGCAAGACATGGACCTCTCCACACTGATTTGCTGTAAATTTACTTTTTTATATCTATTTGTCTTTCCAACCTTTTCTCCAATCTTTGCCGTTGCTGTCCGTAGCCAGTTTGGTAATTGTATATCTGGCTCTCAGGAGATTTATTTGATTATAGTGCCATATATCAAAAACCATGAGATGTTTCTGGCGTTTCCTACAGTCACTCTTACTACACGGGGTTATGGATTAATTCACGTCGCTAGTACACGGCAAACGAATTGTCGTCCCCTCCTTATGTTTCCATATATTAACTCTGTTTTCATAAATTAATTCTATGTTTTAATAAATTAACTCTATGTTTTTATAAATTAGAGTAATTGTTAACTTCTTTTTTAGTTTCTCTCCTTCTTCTGCGATTTCAGGATCTCGATAGCAGCGCCATCTACGGGGTTTAATTGTGTATCTAAACCAATCACCCACTCAAACACACTAAAAATTCATCAAAATTGGTCCAGCCAATTTCACGTTTTTGCGAGATTAACGCACGGCAATTGATTTTTATATATACGAGATAACATTGAACGGATACGACACCCCCGGTGCTTAAATCATCCGTACACTTGATCGGTTTTATTACAAAACTACTATTACTTATTAAGTTGTTATATTTCATAAAATATAATCAAAACACCTAAAAACTAAAACATAAAAACAAATAAGTTACTAAGAAACATTCTATGCGAACGAAGTCGCTGGCACAGCTAGTATTAAACATATATTCACTTTAGATTTATACAACTTGTTTCTTTATTTTATTGTATTTACTAATGTCACGTCTACCTATCTGGGCGTAATAAAAGCGGAGATAGTGTTCTCTTACTTCTGAAATAAAGGCTTAACGGAGGAAGCCATCACGGTTGCCCTGTATTGACAACAAGAAGCGGATTTTCCCGAAAGCCTCGCCTGTGCCATTAGTTTTCCGCCTCGGTTAAAAAGATTTGCCTCTTCGTCCGTCTTTTTAGAATTATTGAGTCACGTGAAATATTGCGATGAAACGACAAAACATACTTTCCATTTCCATTTTGCTTTTACTATTATAATATATTGTGCAAACAATTTATTTGATCAAGAAACTGAAAAATTATTATTAATTGTTATTAACCTTATTTGTCAAATTATTATGGCTTAAATTAAATAATACTGGTACCGCTATTAACCGCTATGAACATTACTGATAAGCTTAAAATTGATATTATATATTATGGATAGGAGAGGTTTACGACAGAAGTCGAAAGGCAGATTCGAACCCACAATTTTTCGGCTGTGTAGTTCGTCCTTTCACCTACTAGGCTACTGTCGCTTAAAATTGAAAATGAAATAAACCAATTGAAAAAATCATACTAAACCCATACAGTATTTTAACTTTAAAAATAAGAAAACTAAAACGTTATAAAATTTGTAAATAATCTAGTTTCATTTAGTGTAGTGCTTGCATAAACATACTATATGTATTTGGTTTCTTTAAACAATTTCATGTAACAAAGGGCTTTAGCTTCTGTTGACTTTAAAAAAAACTCTCGAAAGATGCAAGAAAAAGAGGCTTAATAAGTATTATTACGTTTTTATTTTGAGTGAGATTGAGAGGTTCTATGGGCAGCTGTACACGTCATCGTTGGAGCCACACGCAAGTGTGAGTAACGATCCAAGAGCGAGTCTTATCCGACATTATTCCGATGATATCCCGGACGTCAGTCTGAGCGAGATTAGAATGGCTCTCCAGCACCTTAAAAACGGCAAGGCCCCAGGCCAGGATGGAATTACAGCGGAGCTTCTGAAAGCGGGTGGAAAACCGGTACATGAAGTCCTTCAGAAGCTCTTTAATTCCGTCCTCCATGGTGGCATTACACCGGAGGCGTGGAGCAGAAGTGCGGTGGTCTTGTTCTTCAAGAAAGGCGACAACGCTCTTTTGAAGAACTACAGACCGATTTCCCTTCTGAGCCGCGTCTACGTGCTGTTTTCGAGAGTCATTACGAATCGTCTCGCGCGCAGACTTGACGACTTCCAGCCTCCCGAACAAGCCGGTTTCCGAAAAGGCTTTAGCACCATAGACCACATACATACCCTTAGGCAAATTGTACAGAAGTCCGAAGAGTACAATTTGCCACTATGTCTGGCGTATGTGGACTATGAGAAAGCCTTTGATTCCGTCGAAATTTGGGCGGTGCTGCAGTCCCTTCAGCGATGCCAAGTTGACTGTCGGTATATCGAAGTGTTGAAGTGCTTGTACAGTAGGGCTACGATGGCTATCCGAGTACAGAACCAGAGTACGAAACCTATCCAATTGCAGAGAGGTGTAAGACAGGGTGACGTCATATCCCCGAAACTCTTCACCGCTGCATTGGAAGATGTTTTCAAGCTTCTGGACTGGAAAGGATACGGTATCAACATCAATGGCGAGTACATCACTCACCTTCGATTTGCCGACGATATAGTCCTTATGGCAGAATCGCTGGAGGACCTAAGCACTATGCTCAATGACCTCAATAGTGTTTCCCAACGGATAGGTCTTAAGATGAACATGGACAAAACAAAGATCATGTTTAATGTCCATGTCACACCTATGCCGGTAGTTGTTGGGAACACTAAGCTCGAAGTTGTTGACGAGTATGTTTACCTGGGACAAATAGTCCGATTAGGTAAGTCCAACTTCGACCGAGAGGTCAATCGACGGATTCAACTCGGTTGGGCAGCGTTCGGGAAATTACGGCACATCTTCTCGTCAGGTATACCTCAAAACTTGAAAACGAGACTGTACACCCAGTGCGTGTTGCCAGTGATGACATACGGAACTGAGACGTGGTCCTTCACTGCTGGCCGGATGAGGAAGCTCAAGGTCGCTCAGCGAGCTATGGAGAGGGCTATGCTCGGAGTTTCTCTGCGTGATAAACTCAGAAATGAGGATATCCGCAGTAGAACCAGAGTGACCGACATAGCCCAACGGATTAGTAAGCTGAAGTGGCAATGGGCCGGCCATATAGCTCGAAGAACCGACAACCGATGGGGAAGAAAGGTTCTCGAGTGGCAGCCTCGTACCGGCAGGCGAAGTGTAGGGCGTCCCCCCACTAGATGGAGTGACGACCTGGTAAGATTTGCAGGAAGTCGATGGATGCAGGTGGCTCAGGACCGTGCTTTGTGGCATTCTTTGGGGGAGGCCTATGTTCAGCAGTGGACTTGTGAAGGGCTGTAATGATGATGATGATGATGACGTTTTTATTTAAATACTTGCTGACCCGGCAGACGTTGTTCTGCCCTTGTAGGTGGCGCGATGCACACACACTTTTCTAAAGATTTATTATATGAATAGCTTAATCCTTTTATGACTAATAGAACCATCAGCATTATGACAATAATTTAACAAAAAAGGGAATAATATAACCCTTCTTTTTTAGCTTTCTGAAGATTGATATAATGTCTTTATATTATACACGGACATTTACTGCCTACATACCAAATTTCATGAAAATATATCCAGTAGTATTATTATTGTTGCGTGCCACTATTAATGTCTTGTACATGGCAACACTAGTTACCACTAGCGCCCTCTAGTATCGAGTAGCAAAACTAGGAGAGTCAAGATCCTTCTAGAAATTTCGAGACCGATATGTACTCGAACATACTAGATGTTTCTACCGTAGAAGGTTCAGGAAACTATCTGAGGCCCTATATAAGGCCGGTATAGACCATGACCGAGTGAGTATTGAATTGGCGATACAAGCGAATACTTCGAAGCGAAATAACTGCGAACCAAAGTGATCAGTAGTACAATTGTGTTTTATTATTAGTGTGGTTTTAAATTGTAATTAGTGTTCTGTAATTAAAGTTTCAAGTTTGGTAATTCAATCGGCAGTTTTTTATTGTCTCGAACCCCAAGCTTTACATTTTACATTATTAATTCCTGTTTTTATCATCTTAAATGTCAATGGTCTGCCACGTGTGTTGATTGAAATGTAAATAATTGCAGGGTGTGTTGGTCACTGTGAAGATAAATATTTATAATTTTAAAAGTTAAGGTTTTTGGATGTTAGCAGCCTGAAAGAAAAACGAATGCTATATACAAATGAGGTTATTTTGAATACTTTGAGCATAGATGTCAGAGACGACTCTGAATGATAAAGCGCGAATTAATTAATGAGAAAAAAGTCTGGTTTGCAAGATGTTGTTCTCAGAATTAAGAAAAGGAATCTTCGATGGTTTGGACACGTAAAAATAATAAATGAAGAAAGAATATAAAGCAAATTTATGCTGCAGAAGTAAGCGGCAGAGATCGACCAATTTAGCGATATTTTTTTATAGGATAGGGTGACAAACGAGCAGACAGTCCACCTGATAGTAAGTGCTTGCAGTGATATCTATGACATCTACATTTATCCTCAATAAAGAATCAAAATGCAAATACGTCATCACCCGTGAGAACTAAGATGGAATGCCTGTTTTCCAGTAAAATGTGTCTCCGGTTCTCTACACTCACCATACAAAACACTTGTTAAGCTGCCATTTTACGCTGGTATTCTGTGAGAGCATGGTCCTTCCCCGGTCGAGCCGCCCCATACGTGCTACAACTATACTACTAATATAGCCGCAGCATGGCTCTACCACGCAGATATATAAGGGAATTCTTAATTTGTCCCATAGCGTAGATATAAAGATGTGAAAAAATCGAGAGAGTTCTATCAAGATCGTGCCAAATGGATGTCCGTATTTTCTGCTTACGCCTCTGGGTGACAGGCGTGTTAGTTTATGTAGAGTGCATTATTATAAATAATTTTGAAGGTACATTGTGATCTTTCAGCAGTATATATAACAAATTGGAACGATACAGAGAAGATTAATATGACACTTTCCAAGTCCATACGCATTATTATCGTGAAACATATTTTAGCCGACTTCAAAAAAGGTGGAGGTTCTAAATTCACTTGTATGTAATTTTGGATGTATTTTACGTGATATCTTCATTGATGATTCGATTATGATGATAATTTTCCTTATTTAATAGATTATACTTAAGGGTGGTCCCGTATAAATTCTAAGAAAAATATGTCACCTAAAAGGATGGCAGAATAGTTGGTGAAATTTTTAAATGAAACTATTTATACAACATTTAGATTGTGATATTCCTTAATTCACTCGAAATGGTAAAAAATTCACTTCTAATAAAAATTAATTAGATGTTAGTTTTTATTAAGAGGAAATTTTTTAAAAGTACTTTTTTTTTCAAAGAAAAAAAAAGGATGTTTCACATTTTAAAGTAGGATTTTAATATTTCTAATATTTTAATACCGACTTCAGTTTATTCTTTTTACTTCTTTGAAGTCGGATTTTCTTTTTTCATCATCATCATTACTGCCCTTCTCATGTCTACTCCTAAACATAGGCCTCCCCCAAGGAATGCCACAAAGCACTATCCTGACGTAGCACTACGCTTACCGGTACGAGTTTGTCACTCAAGAATCTTTCATTCCCATCGGTTGTCAGTTCCTCGAGCGATATGGCCGGCTCATTGCCTCTTCAGCTTACGAATCCGTTGGGCTATGTCGTTTACTTTGGTTCTACTACGGATATCCTCATTTTACGTTTTATTAAAAGTAATTTTTTTTTACCTAGTCTTCAATCAGTCTGAGGCGACTGCCCTGAGTTAACTTAGCTCGCTGCTCGATGGGTCATCTCCCGTACCCTTCGCAACCTAGGCGAACTTGCGGGGAAATATATAATCAGTGACTGAGGGACAAACGAGCACCAGTCCTCCTGATATTAAGTTGATTATTTGCGATCGTGAATCTTCAAAGATTAAGCTGAATCAATCGTGCTGCAGTCACACTACAACGTCGCTTCGATTACTAATCGAAACCAGACCCTATAATCTTATAGCTAAGTACTCCAATATATAACAATATAATGCAACTGTTTCTTTTATAATACTAAAGTGATAAACGAACCTACCTAATAGAAATAGAAATAGAAACAGAAACTTTTTTATTCAATTTTATAAACAAAACTTATTAAATCTGGATGATTGGCGGTCCACCACTGTGCGATTTAGAAGAAGTTTTCTCCCTCGCACAACTTCTTTGTGGAATCAATTACCACCAGCGAATTTTCCGAACCGATACGACTTAGGAACCTTCAAGAAAAGAGCTTACACCTTTCTAAAAGGCCGGCAACGCATCTGCAATTCCCCTGGTGTTGCGGTTGTTCATGGGCGGCGGTAGTCACTTACCATCAAGTGAGCCGCAAGCTCGTTTGCCCCCTATTCTATAAAAAAAAAGTCACTCTTTTGTTTATTTACCACTGGTTTGAAAAAAACAACCTCCTGGGAAGAACCAGCAAGAAACCCAGCGGGACTTATTTAAAAAAAAAACAGCTTACAATCGTGTATGTTACACAATTAACAATACAACAAATTAGAAATAGCTTGGTCGCTACCTAACCACCTCATTCCCAGAGGTTATTATCATCTATAAATTCCTTAATATTATAATAACCCTTTTTATGCAATACTATATAACAAACTTAGTTTAATAAAGTTTTTGAATTTTGAGCAGGTCAAATTGTACTCGTATATTTTCTGGATTCTTATTGTAACAGCGTAACATCGCCCCAAGAATGAATTACTGACTCGGTGGAGTCGAGTAACTGGTACTACTAGCTTGTGTCTGTTCCTAGTATTTACAGAATGAATATCACTTATTTTTGTAAAACTACTTTTATTTTTGTGTACGTACATTACATTCTCATAAATGTATTGAGAGGCCAAAGTTAATAATATATTAATTTTCTTAAATTTTTGTCGCGACGGCTCTTTAGGCTTTAAATTATAAATTGCTCTTATGGCCCTCTTCTGTAAAACAAATATAATGGTAAGTGGCTACTGCTAAGTCAATGGACCTACTTTAAACAAAGGAAGCTACAGATGCGTTGTCACCTCTGAGGACTAAGATGGAATGCTTCACAGCCTGTAACTATAGCCTGTAACTATACCCACTCTCTATACCCATCGGGGAGTTTTGGCGGGAACTTGACCGGCGGCGGTTTGCTGCTCCTGTATTATTGTTTAAATAATGGTTTGAAGTGGACTTTGATATGTAAAAGTGGTGTGATTTTGAGTAGTAAGTGTCTGCGCATGTGAACTATTAGTGGAAACGGTGAAACAAGTGCTCTGATCGTGATGTGATTCTCAAGATAAGGTGTCTGTCTGCTTAGGCGCCTTGACCATCGCCAACTGTCAGCTGTCTGCTGGCTCAAGTTACCGTCAAAATTGCCCAAGGGCTGCACAATGTGACGCATCAACATATTGTGAAGCAGTGTACTATGAAGAATAATTATACATTGTAACTTCAGGCTCAGAAGGGCTAGAACCCAAAGCCTAGCACTAGAACAAAGCGTTGCAATTGGTGGCAGTAATAGATAAGTGGGTGGGACCTATCCCTTCGGACTCCTAGATAGAAAATGAGTCCTACCAACTATTTTATTTACCAACCAATAAAATACTTAAAACGATACTAAAGATAGATTAAAAATAAATTGTGGTTAGGTATTTAGAATATTTATTGTAACAAACATATACAAAAATACATGTGCCCATCCAGTGTGTTCATTGGCATGAAATGTCAAATACTCGGCAGTGCCATATACGTATGTGACTCAGCCGAGCAATAACATGCCGCAATGAGTCGCAGCTATGTAACGCCCGCTTCGCATACGAGCGCCGGCTGCTCACATTCTGGCATATTTCTGCTACCCTAATATCATTTGGCTTAAGTTTACATCTAATATTAATTCATTTCAAATGTTTTCCGAGAGAAATATTTTACAATATAATCTGTGAGATGTTTATTATCGTTACACATGTATCGTACATCATTTTCTAAATTACTCTTACCTATTGCAATAAACATTTAAATAATAACCCCATTTTCATAAATTAAATTTCTTCTTTATACTATTATTAAAGTCCCATAACAATAATCTATAAATTAAAATAGCATGGTAGTAAAAATATTTCAACACATTTATAATAATATATGACATTGTTTTTATCGTTATAAGACATCAGATTTGAAACATTTACATGAATCCAAAAGTAACTTATTGGCCAAAGATTTACGGAAAGGGTCCCTCGGTACAAATCCGTACCAAAGAGAGCTCTAAGTGGGCTTTTAGAGGGAATAAGCTAAGCCGTCCCGTGCAAGATGTTACTCATTTATATCTGCGCCATTGCATTACTTAAAAGTTGTCTATTTGCCACACTCTATTGCTGTATTTTCACTATTCCACAAACGTTTTTAGCCTATTCAGCAAATTCTATTACGATAAGGTTCAATGAAATATTATTATTTTTACTCATATTATTGGACATTTAGATTAAATTGTTGTTAATACCGCGTGTGCCAGTAAGTCCATAAGCTTATTTTTTTTATTTTATTTTTTAGGATAAGGGTGACAAACGAGCACACAGTCCACAGTAAGTGGTTGCTGTGGCCCATAGACATCTACATCTAACCTCTATTACAAATCAAAATGCAGATGCGTTGTCACCCGTAAGGACTAAAATGGAATGCCTCGTTTCCAGTAAAAAGGGCCTCCGGCCACCTGCACTCACCAAGCGAAACGCAGAGGTAAACCTCTACTTCACGCTGGTATTCTGTGAGGTCGTGGTACCACCCCGGTTCGAGCCGGTCCATCCGTGCAACAGCAAAAGCTGCCGCGTGGCTCTACCAATGTTAAAGTTCATGTATCTGCTATATATGATATAGAAAAATAGGCGTACATACAAATATTAAAAATACAAAAATAATATATTACCATAAATCATAACCTGACTGAATATAAAAGTGAAACAACTGAACTATTGACATTATTTAAACAACATTTTATCTGATGATTGAAAAACCAGCTCTAAGACGTTTAAGTTTGAGATTATAGCAGTAGAGCATTAACAAAATAATTTGTTTTTTATATTTATTACTAGCTGTTCCCCGCGACTTCACCCGCGTTCAATTTAGGGTTTTAATTTTTTTGCGCGGAACCCTAATTCTTTTTCTAAAATAAAAGTAGCCTAAGTTACTCCTTATAACATCAGCTATCTGCTCGTGAAAGTTTCGACAAAATCGGTCCATCCACTTCGGAGGTTAGCCGTTACAAACAGACAGATAGATAGACAGACAAAAATTTTAAAAATTGTGTTTTTGTTTTAAGTACCGTATACACTTTCATATGTATTTAGTAAAAAGCTGTTATTTTGATATTACAAACAGGCACTTCAATTTTATTTATTTGTATAGATAAGATGGAAACCAAATAGGGGTAAAATTATAAGGAGTCATGATGCTCCTATATTATTTCATGTGTTATACAGCATAATTCCACTTGATATAAAAATCGATTATAATATTTACTTTTCCTTGAATTAATTAGAGTACTACGTATGAAATTGTTTTATATTATACTAGCTGTTCGCCGCGACTTCGTCCTCGTGTCCCGCGTGCCGCACGTAGGTTTTAATTCTTTTGCGCGGAACCCTAGTTCATTTCTTAAAAAAAAGTAGTAAAGTTACTCCTTATATCATCAGCTGTCTGTGAATAAAACTACTTTTACGGATTTTTTCGCGTTTAATTAACTTATTTATCTTATTTTTTATTAATTTCCGACGTTTCGGGTGCTTTACAGCACCCGTGGTTACGGGGGACTGAGATGATTGACGTCCCGAAGTCAGAGTTAACCCGGAGTACCTTCAGCTTTTTTAATTATTAATTTTGGTCCGATCTACGCAGAATGAATTTACTGTCTTGAAGTCTTGCAGTGGTATGCTTGGGTTTTACTTTTATTAATTACAGGATCCCAAGCAGGTGGTAGTACCCAGACTCCCTCTCTTTTCTTTTCTTCTCGTTTTTTAATTTGGCAGGAATCGATGTTCTTTCGCGTGAATTTGTGGTTTATCAAATCTAATGTAATGGCGGAGGCCGTCTAGGATATGATCACAAACTGCAGACTTCAAGACACACTAAGTTCATTCTGCGTAGATCGGACCAAAATTAATAATTAAAAAAGCTGAAGGTACTCCGGGTTAACTCTAAGAAAAATCCGTAAAAGTAGTTTTATTCAATGTGTAGTGTTCGCGTAAATATAAGAAATCGTTATCAGCTGTCTGCTTTTGAAAGTTCCATCAAAATCGGTCCAGCCGTTTCCGTGATTAGCCGGAACAAACAGACAGACAAAAATTTAAAAAAATTGTATTTTTGTTATAAGTACCGTATATAATTCATATGCATTTAGTGAAAAGCTGTTATTTTGATATTTACAAACAGACACTTTAATTTTATTTATTTGTATAACCATTCATCCAAATTTCGAAAAAATGTAAAATTACTGATTTTGAAGCAATGTCTCTCAGGTTTGGCAAAGTATGACAAAGAGTTTTTAGTTACATCTGTATGTACATGCACTGCTACTTAACTGCAGAAATGGCTAAGATGTAAAGTAGTTCTACCAACTTAATATATTTCAGCACTTCTATCATGACAAATATAAACTTCGCTTTGTGAACAGGCGCAGAAAATGGAAGTAAGTGGTTTGTAAGAATACTTTGCGATGTTCCGCTCCACAGATGCTTCAAAGATACAGACGAATGATATTACTAGCCAAAAATGTAATAAACAACTTGTTTGTGAACATGTTTTTGCACTTCGGAGCATTCTACTCAGTTCGCGCGAAAACATATCATATTGTATCCACATACAACATTTTCTATATATTTTAACCTGTTGTAATTTTATGAATCACAAATAATGAATTTACATGGTTGGATACTACTCATTTTCTGTCAAAAATCTATTCAAGTAGGTAGTTAGGTTATTTCTCCTGCTACTATACTATACTCTTGCCTATTTCTATCAGTATACAGTAGTGTCCCAACTATTGTGTTTTAGTTAAATGGTGTCATGGATGAACAATTGATTGCAGATGTGTTTGGCCAAGGTCTCGATCCTAGATGCGACAGAAGTTCTAGGGTGTTTTCTGTAGAATAGGATGACAAACGAGCACAAAGTCCATACAATCGTAAGTGGATGCTGTGGCCTGTAGCCCAGAACCACCTGCATCTACCCTTGATTAAAAATGTAAATAAGTTTGTAGTCACTCCTTAGGACTATGCTTTACACGTACTAGCTCACTCATCTGCTATTTCTCTCCGGTATACTGTGAGAGCATGATCCTTTCGCCTATCGACGACGTCCATACTCTCACAGTATACCCACCCATTCAAACTGCAACTATTAGCAATTGCTGCAGCGTGGCTCTACCACCTGATAATTTTATTGGTTCAATAGAATATTTTTATTTGTACTTGTATATAATATAAGAAAACTTTAATATACAATAAATTACTTTGTTGAAGAGACTAAGATTAAGTACTTATATGTGACTTTGTTTAACTTCGAACTGTTATGTTCGATCGTGGAAAACATTATATTATATCTCGGACTATTTCCGATTCCTGTGTTTCGTTTTACAGTATAAAAGTAACTGAAGTCCATGGGCTGCAATGACTAATTAATAGGGGATGGACTGCACCTTGGTCAGCCTCCTCTATTATTTTACCTTTGGAGGAACCTTTTAGATAGAAAATCCAAAGATTTCAACTGCAAAGGAATATAGGATTTTACGCAAATGTACGCATGGCTAATTCTAATCTATGTATAATTATATCAAAGATCAAACGTGTGGAATACAGTGTTAAAACACTTTGTGAACCATACCATAAGCAACCACGCATTCTGAAAATGAAGCTATATAATTGCCTAATTGTTAAATTTGCGATTTTTCCTTGATTAATACTATGTAAGCGAATATACACATTGTTTATAAAGGTTATAAAAGCTAACTTGAAATTAGCAAAGTAAAGGTAATAGAGTAAGTTGAAGTGTCTTAAACGTTCCATAATTAAATCTGTCGTAATATTATTAAACACGTCTAGGAATCATCTCCTGCGGCGATGGGGTCCGTTGTTAAGGAGGTTCGGTGCGGTGCGCGGCAGAATGGCTAAAGTTTGCAACGAGTCCATTATAAATCAAACGACGCCTCCGAGGCATGTCCTGAGGGACGCGGGCGTCTCCCACCGTGCTTCAAAGTTCAAATTCGCCTCCTTAATTCCTCAACAATTAAGATAAAAAGAAAGAAGGGTCTAAATTAAAGGTGGTTAAAAGATAACGAGTTAATAGGCCTCTATATAACTTCAACACTAAAACTTAAAACCCGTGACTTGAAGTGAAGTTTGAAGTAATCTTGAAGAAATTTTCTTTTATGCAAAATTCTAAACATTGCTAATCTGAAGTAATGGGAAAAATAACTAACACAAATTTTCTGCTTTAATAACCTTAGGGGGCAATGACTTGAAACTTCTCGACATAGTATAAACAAAGTCGCTTGCCGACGTCTGTACGCTTAGATCTTTTGAACTACGCAACGGATTTTGATGAGGTTTTCATGAATAGATAGAATGATTTATGAGTATAATACATGCATATTATTATATATTATATAATTCTTTTGTCCGTGTGTTGTTACTGAACTCCTCCTAAACGGCTGGACCGATTTTGATCAAATTATGTGTGTGATTAAGTTGATTAGAGAATGGCTTAAATTCACAATTGGACCCGATAGGTGACGTTGTTGTTGATATCCAAAAATAAGACGTGTGAAGCCGGTGAGGATCATTAGTATTGAATAAAAAAAATTTTATCGTGTTTAATTTTAACTTACAATAATTTAATTTTTGGTGATTTGAGTAGTCTTTAAAACAAAAAGTATAGAAATTACGTATTGGAAATTACTAATACTTCCATCAACTACTCCAAGTAAACTTAAAGTAGTTGTTAGGAATGGTTCACGGCAGTAGTCGAAAGGTGGATTGGAATGCACGACTTTTCGTGTATCCAGTCTACACCCTTAACATTTAGCCTACGGTTGCTTAGAACTTTGACTGTTGCTTTGTAGCACACAAGGTCAAGGTAAGGTAGTCGATAGTCTTAAAGCTTATAGCTATAAACGTTTATAGCATATTCCTCGCGTTAGTGGTGGTTAGTGGTTTAATTTTTTAAAGGGTTTACGTTTATTTCTTAGTTTCTTCGTAGTCCCACTAGGAGCAGTGGACAATGGGACTACAAGGAAATCTATATCAAAGCAGTTCCAGTCCTATTTAGGAAATATTCCGTCACTCGAAATTAGTTTTGATCATATCCTAAATGGATATGCTCAAAATTACCACTACTACCTGTGAAAATTTTCTGACTTCTAATTATATTTTAAATCATCTATTACTATCAGGAAAAAAATATTGGGTAGGTATATACCAAATTATAGTGCCCGCGTTATCAACTGAGTCGTCGAGTCATAAATATCAATAACAGTAGCAATGTACGTGGTAGAGCCATGCTGCAGCTATATTAGTAGTATAGTTGTAGCACGAATGGGTCGACTCGACCGGGGAAGGACCACGCTCTCACAGAATACCAGCGTAAAATAGCAGCTTAACACTGCTGTATTTCGTATGGTGAGTGTAGAGAACCAGAGACCCTTTTTACTGGAAAAGAGGCATTCCATCTTAGTCCTCACGGGTGAAAACGCATCTGCATCTTGAGTCTTTATTGAGGATAGATGTAGATGTCTATGGGTCACAGTAACCACTTACCATCAGGTGGACTGTGTGCTCGTTTGTCACCCTTTCCTATAAAAAAATGTACCATCGCTGTGCGCCACTCACTACCTAACTTTTAATACGTGTTAGAATCATACTGCAGCTATATCGGTAGTATAGTTGTAGCACGAATGGGGCGGCTCGACCGGGGAAGGACCACGCTCTTACAGAATACCAACGTAAAATGGCAGCTTCACGCTGCTGTGTTTCGTATGGTGAGTGTAGAGAACCGGAGACCCTTTTTACTGGACATGAGGCATTATATCTTAGTCCTCACAGGTGACAGTGACACATCAGGTCATATCAAAAAATGCCTATTTGCATTTTGCATTTTGATTCGTAGTTGAGGTCGGATGTAGATGTCTATGGGCCACAACAACTACTTATCATCAGGTGGACTGTGTACTCTTTTGTCATTTTTATCCAATAAAAACAGTCCGCCTTATCGCAGTGGACAAAGTTTACAGTCAAACATATAAATATATATATATATATATATATATATATTGAAATACTTTTTGAACGCTGTCAAAGATAGAATCTACGAAACCCTAAGAGGAAACAACATTATGGCTTGAAATGAAGACCTGAAGCTAGGTGCTTACTGTCGATACACAGATCATGGCCATGCAGTTTAAGAAAGAGGTTCGACAAAATACTTGCTGTCTCGATATGCTGGTAGATGACCCAGAAATATAGACGTTTGAAGATCTTCAGATATGAGAAATCTCTTCATATAAAACAATTGCTGTTCGTAAGTTTCGCAAAAATTGGAAACTGGGTCGACAGATTCTGATGAAACTTTTTCTGTGCGCTTGAGTGATCCCTGGATGGTTTAGATTCACAATTGGACAGGTGGAATCGGTAGGTGGTGTTCCCGAGATCCAGAAATAACCCGTGCGAAGTGGGTATTGATCGCTAGTTAATAATTTTAACAGTGGCAGAGCCACGCGGCAGCTTTTACTGTCGCACGAATGGGCCGGCTCGAACCGGGGTAGTACCACGAAATCACAGAAAACCAGCGTGAAGTAGAGGTTTACCTCTGCGTTTCGCTTGGTGAGTGCAGGTGGCCGGAGGCCCTTTTTTACTGGAAATGATGCCTCATTTCCAGTAAAAAATTAATTCCATCTTAGTCCTCACGGGTGACAACGCATCTACATTTTGATTTGTAACAGAGGATAGATGGAGATGTCTATGGGCCGCAGCAACCACTTACCATCAGGTGGACTGTGTGCTCGTTTGTCACCATTATCCTATAAAAAAAAATTGAAACAGCAGTTCCTAGAAAAGTGAGTAATGGTAGTACCATAACTTATTTAGGTTCCGCAGACGAATGAAATTAACTGCAGCCGCCATTTCAAATATCATATTTGCATCTGCCGGCTTCATTACCCACTTGGCGAGTTGAGAATTGAATTTTTCAGTAAATGAGTTTGTAAATTCAGATACACATTTTTCAGTTATCTTAAAAATGCAGTTATATATTTCTTATTATCGTAATCTAGATTATAATTATTAAAATGAAATTTTTATATTCAATTCTATTTATAACAAGTCGTTTAATTAAAACTATTACCAAAAATCATAAATGTAGCAAAAATAATTAAAAATTTTGTACAACCGACTTTAATATAAATTATTAAGAGTACCTAACTCAAAAAGTATTAGTAAGATCTTGATCAAATTTATACAGGACCAGATGTAAAGTAGGTACCAGATTTCTAATAAAATAAGAATCATCGAAATCAGTGTACCTAGTAAAAAGTTATGAGGTAGTTTCTAATAAAATAAGAATTATCGAAATCAGTGTACCTAGTAAAAAGTTATGAGGTAAAAAAAACATTTGTTGGATTGAGTACCGTCTCCTTTTTGAAGTCGGTAGATGAGTATAGAAAACTGTAGACTCTCTTTACTGATAAACGAGGCATTCCATCGTAGTCATCAGGTGTGACAACGCATCTAAATTTTGACTCTTAATCGAGCATAGATGTAGGCGTCTGTCTATGTGTGGCTATAGCATCTACTTTCCTTTAGGTGGACTGTATGCTCGTTTGTCACCCCTATTCTCAATATAATCTATAAAAGTTTGTAATACCAATTCTTAAAATAAAATTATTCACTCTCTGGGTTCTCTGGATTCTCTGGGTTCCCTGGGTCACAGTTAAATCAAAGCAATAAAATTGTACAATACGTTTCAATTGTAATGCGTTTGCTTAACACAATTTCAGTCTTTAAGTCGTGCGTTTTATTATTCGAATTCCATTCAACTTGAGACATTACAAAATATTTCTCCCCGACCCCACAGACCGCGATATCCAAAACTCTTGAACTTCAACACTCAAAGCTTATCTTTTAATCAGTTGTAAAATTTTGATTTATCTTAATTGTTTGAGTAATAAATGTAAAGTTTGTAAGATACCCGATTGAGGTGTCTTAAAAGCAAGTGGATATTAATCTCCAATAAACTGAACATTCTAAAATACTGTATTCTAAAGTCGTAAATAATTATATCAATGTTGATGGAAATATAGTTGTTATCAATGTTGATGGAAATTGAACATAGGACTTCTTTAATTTCAACTGAAATAACTACACATAAGCTTATTAAGAAACTTGGAATGGAATGGGTAGGATGGGATGAGATGGGGTGAGATGGGATCGGATGAGATTGAATGGTATGGAGTGGCATGGGATGTGATGGGATGGAATGGATGGAACAAAATAATTTTTATTCAATATATATTACAGTTATTATTATTAAAAGTCATTTGTCTACTGGCTATTTAAGAAACACTTTGGAAGCGATTACCTCATTTTCTAAGGTTCTTATTAACCATGTACTTACTAATTATTTTGCATTGCAATAACGTTATTTATTTTTATTATTTAAATACCCTTTGGAGTCGAGTAACAGGTATCACGAACTTGTATTTGTTCCTAATGCTTACAAAATGTATCACCTATTTTTATTAAAAAATATTTTTTGTGAACATACCTTAATCGTAAATATACTGAGACATCAAAGTAGTTTTTTTTCACTGGCTCTAATGGCCCACTTCAGAAAAAAAAAATAGTCAAAATTATAAACAAAATCCTTTCCCCGCAGCAAAATCTCTCGGGACATAATACTATGGAAATATCTGAAAGAAAATCTATCTATATACTAAAGAAATCTGAACAAGTAGATATTATATTACGTATATGTACTGGAATGTTAAAGATGTCTTTTTCGTTGTGCGCGAAAAATCGCTAAGGGCACTCTAATATATAAAATCTTTAAAATATTCTGTGAAACATGGATTGTGGAGAAAGTAATACAAAATTATTGTTATTAGATTCATTCATTGCCGAAGGAAAAGTATGTCAAGTCACTTAAGTATTGAACGAAATTGGAATACATGGTCAAATTTGCGCAGGCCATACATGCAGCGAATGCAGAGGTTGAATAGACGGTCGGGTTGTCTCTATCACTTGGCCAAGTTTTCTTCATACGACCCTATTGTAACGCACTATCCTGTTTAATATGTAATGTCTTAAAAGTATGGATTTATCTAATGTTATTTACGACTAGCGACTCGTCTGGATAGGATCCATTTATGTGGCCTTATTTATATTTGTAATAATCAAAAAACAATTTTCGTTTTATTAAAAAATATTAAGGTTTTCGAATAAAATATAGCCTAGACTCGTAGATAGCATTGTCCTACGCCTATTCGTAAAGTTTCATCACCATCGGTACAGACATTATGACGTTAAGCTCGGACAGACAGACCGACAGAATTTAAAACAAATGTTGTTTATATCTAAATAGCATGCAAGTAATCCCCTGAGCTTAATAGAATCCACTTATGAATGGATGAATGAACGAATATACAATATTGTACACCACAAACAAATATACAAATGACATAACAAAAAGCAGATTATATGTACAATTTGGTGGCCTTATCGCTACATAGCGATCTCTTCCAGGCAACCAAAGGTGTAAAGGAATAAAGCAATGAATAGGTAGGTGGTGCAATATAAATATACAAAATAAAATATCAATACGTGCGATATATAGACAATAAATACAATAAAATAACATATAAATAATTAATACATGAAATTATATAAATTACTAATACATAATAAAAGATATGTACACAATTATATATATATATATATATATATATATATATATATATATATATATATATATATATATATATATATACATAAACAAGCTTACATATCTACCCAAAAATATATATATAAATTACAAAATTCCTCAAACAATAATATAAAGTTGATAAATACAATAAATACATAATCACATAATTTATCCTAACGGTGTCCAAACGATTGAGGCAAGTGATGCTCTTTATGTAGTCGCTTAAAGATTACAATAGTTTGTACTTCATGTATACGCAAATGTAGGGCATTCCAGAACTTCATAGACTGGACAGTAAAAGATTTATTAAAAAATTATATATTGTGAGTTGATACCCTTAAAATGAATTTTCTTGAAGAGCGTAGAGGTTCCCCAGGAAGGCCCACAAAATTAAACTTCTCCTTTAGATAGGGAGGAGTAGAAGGGTGAAATAATAAACAGTACAGAATAGAAAGAATATGCATGTTCCGGCGAAGTCGGATAGGTAACCACTTGAGACGTGAGCGAAATTGGGAAATATGATCAAATTTGCGCAATCCAAATATGAACCGAATACTAATAGTATTTTGAAGTCTCTCAGGCTTATTAGAATAGAATAGAATAGAATAGAAAAAAAATGATCGAGTCAGTTATTTCAATATTACAGACAGACACTTCAATTTTATTTATATGTATAGATTATATACTTATAAAATTGGTACTAATCAAAATATTGTTAAATCTATGCATGTAGTAGGTATGCGACGCGCCGCGGCTCGTAATTCAATCAGCGCTAACGGACGGACATAGCGCCCTTATTAGATTAGACGGCGGCCACAATTACGTAGATCAGATTTACATCTGTTCTGCCACCGTTAAAGTTACGCGCCTTCTAAACCAAAACTACTTTATTAAACCAACTTTATACAAATGATTTTATTTAGTGCTGCGTGAAATAAAATAATATTACCAATCTTTTCCTCTTAACAGTTCATTTTTCTAATCTTAAATATAATGTTTGTAATAAAATCAAGAGCTGTGGTAGCTCAGATGATTAGCGCTCGCTTTAAGTTTCACAGTACGCGAGCAACCCGGGTTCGATCCCCGCCGGCACCAATCAAAAATGTTAACTGCAATTTTAAGTGCTGATTCTCCACGTGCTCGGCGGTGAAGGTAAACATCATGAGGAAACCTCCATGTCTGAGAAATAAGAAAAAAATATTTCAAAAACATGTGGAGTTCGCCAACACGCTTTGGGGCAGCGCGGCGGGCACTTCCTTGCCCTAAAAACCCTTTCAAAAATGAGAGGAGGACTGTGCCCAGCTGTGTGCTTAACTTTAATAAAATCAAAATGTTTATAAATTTGTGTAAATTTTATAATTTTCATTTTTTTCATCCTTAATGATTTAAAATGTCGAATATAAATCGTTGCTTAACATTTTAAAAGAGCCAGGTTTCGCCCACGAGACAGGTTGTCGTCGTTAGAGGCGCTACCGTCCTATTGCATAATAAAATGGGCGAAGTTTCCTCAAGTCCATTATAAATTAGACAGCGGCAGAGAACCGCATCACTTGAGATAGGTATGATGTGACCCGGCACGAGTCAGCTAACAAACTTCCTTCTATATTGCCTTCGCAATCTTGATAAAAAGAACTACCCGTGATTCAAACTTATCGCTGGATTAAAAGATGAAGTATGCTCTCAAACTTTTAAATTTTATAAATTGGCCTTCTTTACTTGCTTTATTTGCTCAATGTTTACCACAATAAAGAGCCAAGACATTTTCCTTTTACGCTGTAACGACTAACATTCTATATTGTGCTTCATATGTATGTAACATTTTTAGGACAAACGTCGCATTTGCTTTCCAAATTGAAGTTCTAAGAAATACTTTCATTGAATGAAAAGTTTAAAAGTAGAAGATAACGCAATTGTTTCAAGTGTAACAATCTCTATAAAATGCATTTTAAGCGGTTAATGCCTTGGAAATTGGTTCAAAGCGGGATCGTGATAGCAGCTTCTTACAATTACACAGATGTCGCACTGGGCTCTGTACCAATGGCGAATGGCGACCCGTTAACATTTAACTTTGCTAGGTATTTATACTTTAACGTCGGCATTAAAACACATCAACGATGTTTGTCCGACATTACTAATAAATATCTTACATAAAAATCTAATGATTTGCAATTTATATGTCAACCTATGTTATATTTCAAGTAAAAAACCTTTTAGAGTAAAAGGAAATAGAAACTTCGGTAATATAAAAAGACCTTAAAAAATCTGTTACATTCAGGCTTATACTATGAAGAAATGTAATATTAAAGACTTAGAAAGGGGGCGACTTTTTAATTTCCGTTACGTCAATCGTCAAATTTAAAAGACGTTCCGAATTCAGTCACGCAACATATTTTGTTGGTTTGTCGTGATTTTCATGATTTCTATACATATAAATACCTGTCTATTAATATTTTTCAATTTCGTTCAATGACGAAGGTAATTTTTTTAAATATCTTTTTAAATTTCATTTCTTAATCTTCTTCATCTTCATTATAGCCCTTCACAAGTCCACTGTTGAACATAGGTCTCTTCCAAGCAATGCAGTCCTGTTTTTTAGATGGGGAAATGCCTACGCATAGTTATCACGCAGGGGCAAGGACATAACCCGTCCTACTGTAGGACTGACTAAACTTCCAGTGTTCCTAGTGTTCCACCTTCACCGCTTATTGGCAGAGCCACGGGAACGCTTTCCCACACATCTGCGACCACACCGGCGCCGTACCACCCCGTGGCAGCTCCTCCTAGGGAAAGGATAACACCTCCCCCTTCTCCTTCTCAGGTTAGGCGCACCGGAAACACGAGACGCGTCCACCTCCGCAGCCTCTAATTTCATTTAGCCTTGGGAGGGCTCGCTGCGCGGAGGCCATGAGGCCAGGAACGTCGAGCACTCATAAGAATTAGCCATCCCGACCCCAGTGGCGTATCTGGTCTCTGGCTCCGCTGCCAACCAAGTTTCGGCCGTGGAGCGTAGGGAGAGCGACGCATCGCAACCCCCCCCCCCCGCGGAACCTCCACCACCGCATCAATGGTGCGGCCCCGTTAGAGTCGTGGAAGAAGCACTACACACTTCTCTTCTCCCGCGACTCCATCTAGGCTGCGACGGGAAGGAGGACACCCCTCCCGCCACAGTCCAAGAACGCGCATCCGGACTGGGCTAGGCAAACCCAATCGGAGCGGCAAACCTCGGGCTGACCCTAAACAGCCTCTACAGCCAGCCAAGTGAATTTCTCTTCATGGGGTCACCCTAAACTTCGTTTATCGGTACGAGGTTGTCACGCTAAAACGTTTTTTTCGATTATCGGTTCTTCGAGCTATATACCATAAACTTCAAAGTTATTTAAATTTTACGAACTTGTACAGCATTATACATGAAAAAAGTCGTCATTCTAAATTTAAAATTTATTGTGAGCTTGACTCCTGAGGTTATTAGTAAACGAACTGCTCAGATCTTAGTATAATAAAAAAATAAACAGAAAAATGCAGTTTAAAATTTAAAGTTACAGGCTGAATACATCTCGCTGCAATTTGGTCAATCAAAATGGTATAGGATAGGCCGCCTTTCATTTGTAAGAAGTATGGATTGCAGTGCAAGAAATTGTGATCCTGAAATCCCATGGTATTCAGAGTTTTCGGAAACCCGAGGGTTCCCGCACCAGCTTGCGAATATGCACGAAGATCTGTCGCCAAAATCGTGATCTCCTCGATGAATCGAGCAAAATCGAAGAAAGGGCGCATGGACATTACTTATTATTTAAAAAAATATAATTACTTTCAAATTTGATTTTAAATTACTAAAAAGCACTTATTTTATATACAGTAGTACATTGTATATACAGTATACATACTCATAGGTAATCTGTATAGTCTCGTAATTTTCTCGTTAAGACTTTTCATTTGATACCTGAATTCAATTTGATGTCTGAATAAGTCCTTATTTTGGATTTTAGGCCTTTTACCCACGCGAGAGAACGTATTTTCAACGATACTTCATTTGTCGAAATATGACGAGGAGTTTAAGAGACCTGAGGGATCAGATGAACAGACATAAATATATACCTCCATTTGATTGATGATGTGAGTTGAAATAATTCTTTTTACCCGACTACGGGGTAAAAGAAATCATTTCAACCGGTTCAGGGGTTTTTGTGAAAGAGGTGAACATACCTAAAAACAAACTTACATTACAAAGGACAGTGACAAACAAGATAACCGATTGAATGACCTTAGTGGTACGGCTTCTAATGATATTAATCTATGTTCACACCTGTGCACGTGCATTTTATAACAAAATGCTGTTTAAAATATCTTCACATTAACATTTCACAACGGCATGCACATATCATATCATATTTAATATATAAAAATGTATATTTTTTTGCTCGTATTTTATGCGCTGCCATACCGTCCATCAGATTGCGGTAGGTAAAACCTTGTCAACTTATTGCTTGTACTTGCGCGAAGGCTATAGGCATAGTACAAATAATTTATGGTAGGTGGAGCGCGTGTGATACCGACAAATTTATTTGAAAGTTATACATCGCTCAACTTCAATTAATGAATTATCATTCCTAATTAAACAATATAACTCTTCCAAATTTAAAACCACATTTTCACAATTATTTCTTCTGGGGCAGTATCGCGCCGGGTACCAGCTAGTTATGTATGATAAATTATATTAAATATGTTGAGGTCAAAGTAATTATTTTTCCTCAGCAACCCTTTAACATTCAGTATCACAGGATATCTAGGGCACATAATGTCTTAAGAGATAATAAAACATCGACTGGCTATTACGATAAAGAGTAACACGTGCCCTTATTTTACCTAGGTGGCATGGATGCATTTTGAACAGTCGGCGATTCTGACTGTACACAACCACGTAATTACACGTAACCCTCGCGTGAGCGTGACTCACGACAAACATCGAACTTGGTTCCTGCATATCTCTGACGTACGTGAAGAAGATCGCGGCCGCTATATGTGTCAAATTAACACCGTTACTGCCAAAACCCAGTTCGGATATCTTCATGTTGTAGGTAAGTGGTTCAGTAATGCTTATTAATTTATAACAAATCACTATTGTAACCAGTAAAAAGGCTGTCAATTTTAACATCATTATTGTTTTCAATATATAGTACATTTTTAAATTAGAGTAACTTCATGTTTGCAATTTATTAATTTTAATGAAAAGCAAAGGGTTTATGTTTCTAGCTGGTTTTGGTTTTAAACGAGGAAAGCACATTTAAATATTCTGGTGCACAAACATAAGATATCTTTAGAAGTATTTTTGTATTATTTAGTTAAATGCGGACTTATGAATATAAGGATATAATTGAAAATTGCTAAAACCTAACTTCTTATACTGGTGATGGAAAGCAACATTACCAGTTGAGCTGGAGCTCGTCGATCACCACCACCCTGTCTAATCTGATCAGTACATTTAAAACTTCCTAGTAGTGCATACCAGCTGGCGCATATTTGGAATAGGGCTTTCCAAATATGCGCCAGCTCCGAGATTATTTTTAAGAACGTTTTCGTTGATGTTGTAGATTAAAATACGTTCAACAATGTATTATTAAATATTTAATTCCTACATAAAGTATGTAATAAAATTTTGCACATTTCATTTTGTTTCAGTTATTCAATTTCGTTTCAAAATCATAAATGTATAGCAAATATATAGACATATATAAACATGACACATAGTTCCAAAACTTAACTTATCCTCAATTACAGTGCCACCTTCAATCGACGACTCGTTGAGCTCGAGCGACGTTATCGTCCGAGAGGGAGCTAACGTCACTCTGACGTGTCGCGCTAATGGCTCTCCTAAGCCTACCATCAAGTGGAAACGGGATGACAGCTCAAAAATCTCCATCAGCAAAGGGCATTCAGGTTCGTCCTTATTAAGGATGATGAAATAATTTACTTAAAACCGTAACAATTGACACTTAAATTCATCTTATGATTGCAGTTTCCGAATGGGAAGGCGAAGTGTTGGAAATGGCTAGAATATCTCGATTAGACATGGGTGCATACTTATGCATTGCTAGTAATGGTGTCCCACCCACTGTATCTAAAAGAGTCAAAGTGAGCGTTGATTGTAAGTGTTCCTAATAAAAAGTAATAAAATGCCTATACAGGGTTATTTTACAATAACCGGCCAAATTTGCAGAGAAGGTTTAGAATAAATAATATAGGGAAATGGTGAAGAAAAATTAATTTAAAACAAAAACCTCAAATATGGTCCTTTTTATCTTTTACGAATTTAAATGCGTGGTAATGCATTATTTTAACTGACTTTACTGCGCACGCACACATTAATTTGTAAAGATGGATCGGTAGGCAAAAACGTTGATGCCCATAAATCACATTTGGTATAATTTCAAATAAAAGTAGAAGCCTCATTTACTCGTATTTTCAAAAACTGCAATAATCATTATTTTTATATGTGAACTTAAATTTAAGATTTGGCTATTCTTTGAAAATAACCCTGTATATAAATTCTATACAACTTTATCATCACTTTATATTTTTTCAGTTCCACCTATGTTATGGATACCACATCAACTTGTGGGGGCTCCCTTATATTACAACGTAACCTTAGAATGTTTCACTGAAGCTCATCCCACTTCGTTAAATTATTGGACCAGAGACGATGGTAATATGATCCACGAGAGTCCTAAATACCATATGGAGAATATAATAGGTGTACCAGCTTATAAGACGCACATGAAACTGCTCATAAGACATATTGTGACAGAAGATTATGGCACGTATAAATGTGTTGCTAAAAACCCAAGAGGAGAATCCGACGGCACTATACGATTATACAGTAAGTATAGTTTAAAATGAGATGAGATGATTGTAAAATAAGTGCTCATACTTATAAATTACCTTCCTTTTTAGCTTCTTCGCCACCAACGACAACTCCCGATCCTCGGGCCACCATTCCACCAGCTTCTCGCCCACCTCGGCGAGATAGTCCAGTAGCCGACAAAGGTTGTAAATTCCAAACAAATTTTAAAGTTTTAATATCATATTATTTGCGTTACTATACTTAAAATACATAAATGCGTACTAGAAAGAAAGAAAATACGTTTATTTAATAAAACACTATTAAAATTTTCTTACAACAATAGCATATTATATTGAATTTGGTAAATGATTACTAAAATGTACCCAACACAGCAGAGGTTTGGTGCTGCCAGAGCACTTCGATGCTAATCTTCTGGGCGTGAATATAATATAATAATTTCATTATTATTCATGATACATAAAATACATAGGTATAATTACATATTTTTATTTGTAATTTATTACGATTGGATTTCATGGGTTTTAATTTTTTTTTGTTCGTTACGCTAATTCTTTTTCTAAAATAAAAGTTGCCTAAGTCTTCCTCTCCTCTCCTCATAATATCAGCTATTTGCCAGTGAAAATCCTATCAAAATCGCTCCAGCTATTTCAGAGAATAGCCGGAACAATCAGACAGACACAAAAGTGTGTCTTTGTTATAAGTACCGTATATACTTTCATATGCATTTAGTCATGATCATTACAACCCTTCAAAGGTTCACTGCTGAACATAGGCCTCCCCCAAAGAACACCACTAAGCCCGGTCCTGAGCCACCTGCATCCATCGACTTCTTGCATGTCTTACCAAGTCTTCACTCCATCTAGTGGGGGGAGGCTCTAGACTTCATCCGCCGCTACGAGGTCGCCACTCGAGAATTTTTTTCCCCTTCGGTTGTCGGTTCTTCGAGCTATATGGCTATATGCCGTAATTTCCCGAACGCTACCCAGCAGAGTTAAATACGTCGATTGACCTCTCGGTCGAAGTTGGACTTACCTAGTCGGACTATATGTTCCAGATAAACATATTCGTCAACAACTTCGAGCTGAGTGCTCCTAACAACTACCGGCATAGGTGTGACATGGAGATTAAACATGATTTTTGTTTTGTCCATGTTCATCTTAAGACCTATTCGTTGGGAGGCACTATTGAGGTCATTGAGTATAGTGCTTAGGTCGTCCAGCAATTTTGCCATAAGAACTATATCGTCGGAAAATTGAAGGTGAGTGATATACTCGCCGTTGATGTTAATGCCGTATCCTTTCCAGTCCAGAAGCTTGAAAACGTCTTCCAATGCAGTGGTTAAGAGTTTCGGGGATATAACATCACCCTGTTTTACACCTCTCTGCAGTTGGATAGGTTTCGTACTCTGGTTCTGTACTCGGATAGCCATCGTAGCCCTATTGTACAAACACTTCAGCACTTCGATATACCGACAGTCAACTTGGCACCGCTGAAAGGACTGCAGCACCTCCCAAATTAGGCTTTCTCATAGTCCACGTACACCAGACATAGCGGCAAATTGTACCTCCTCGGACTTCTGTACAATTTGTCGAAGGGTATGTATGTGGTCTATGGTGCTAAGGCCTTTTCGGAAACCAGCTTGTTCAGGAGGCTGGAATTCGTCAAGTCTGCATGCGAGACGATTCGTAATGACTCTCGAAGACAGCACGTATATGCGGCTCCGAAGGGAAATCGGTCTGTAGTTATTCAAGATAGCGTTGTTGCCTTTCTTGAAGAACAAGACCACCGCACTTCTGCTCCACGCCTCCAGCGTAGTGCCACCATGGAGGACGGAATAAAAGAGCTTCTGAAGGACCTCAAGTACCGGTTTTCCACCCGATTTCAGAAGTTCCGCTGTAATTCCATCCCCGCCTGGGGCTTTGCCATTTTTAAGGTGCTGGAGAGCCATTCTAATCTCGCTCAGACTGACGTCCGGGATATCTTCGGAATCCATATATGTATATAGTGTCGGATAAGACTCGCTCTTGGATCGTTACTCACACTTGCGTGTGGCTCCAACGATGATATGTACAACTGCCCATAGAACCTCTCAATGTCACTTAAAATCTCAGATGTCCCGGAAATAACGCTGGAGCACTCGGTCTTCAGCTTCAACAGTTGGCTCTTTCTGGGAGACAAATCTCTAGCAAAGACTTTGGAGCCCTGGTTCCACTCGATCGCTTTTTTTATAGGATAAGGGTGAAAAACGAGCACACAGTCCACCTAATGGTAAGTGGTTGCTGCAACCCATAGAAATCTACATCTATCCTCTATTACAAATCAAAATGCAGATGCATTTTCACCCGTGAGGACTAGGATGGAATGCCTCATTTCCAGTAAAAAGGGCCTCCGGCCACCTGCACTCACCAAGCGAAACGCAGAGGTAAACCTCTACTTCACGCTGGTATTCTGTGAGGTCGTGGTACCACCCCGGTTCGAGCCGGCCCATCCATGCGACAGCAAAAGCTGCCGCCTGGCTCTACCACTGTTAAAAAAAACTTTTTGTTTTTGTTGTGCTTCTTCAATACGAGCAGTATTAAAGTTGCATCCCATGGCATGCATTTGGAAATCTGTCTGTTCAGTTTCCTGTATGCTGACAATTCTACTGAAGACTGCAGCTTCATTTCCCGCCTAACAGCCATGAGATTAAGAGTGTGATCGGAGAGTTTTGGTGTTCTTCTGCGGCGGGTCTTGCAAAACTTGCTACTTCCAAGTCTTGCAAAACTAGCTCCGACCGCATGGACAGTTTCCACGAGCTTGTCATTCAAATCGTCCACTTCATTGCAGTCTTCTAGGCACTGAAAACGGTTTTGTAACTCGAGCTGAAAGGTTTCGGGACTTTGGAGTAGGGCACGAGGGTCACGGAGCGTTGACTTCATTAAACGTGACCTCTACAACTTAACATTTAGGTTCAATGTGCCTCTCACCATTCGATGATCGCTGCCGGTTTTCACCCTCGTGATCACTGAGACACTGACTGAACAGTTATCGTCTGGTCGTCATAATGAAGTCAATCTCATTGTTTGTCGAACCGTCGGGGCTCGACCAGGTCCACTTCCTGTGTGACCGGTTCTGAAAGCAAGAGAGCATCATAAAGAGTCCCTCTTTCTCCATAAAGTGGGCCAGCTGCTGGCCCCTTGGGTTCCGTTGCCCTATTCCAAATTTCCCTACCTTCAGCTCACCGTTCTTTCTTGTGCCTAGTTTTGCGTTGAAGTCTCCCATTAATACCATATAGTGAGTTTTTTTTTATAGGAGAGGGGGCAAACGAGCATGCGGCTCACCTGATGGTAAGTGACTACCGCCGCCCATGAACAACTGCAACACCAGGGGAATCGCAGATGCGTTGCCGGCCTTTTAAAAAGGAGTACGCTCTTTTCTTGAAGGTCCCTAAGTCGTATCGGTCCGGAAAAATCGCTGATGGTAATCGATTCCACAAGGAGGTCGTGCGAGGAAGAAAACATCTATAACATAACATATATTTGGAGGAATACATGGCTCTAAATATATCCTGATACATTTCCTCCACCTCCTCAACGGGACGTGCCGAGGTGGGTGCATAAGCCTGTGTGACCTTCAGCGTTATACCGTTTGGTGATTCTGAGTATAAGGTTTGCAACCCTCGTAGAATCACGCTCAATCGGACGATAAATCCGTCACCTCCTTGGCACAGATTGTCGCCCTCCCGGTGATGGAACAAGTCCTCCCCCTCTCTTGGGACCTCAGATAATCCTATAATATTCCAGCGAAACTTGTCTATCTCTTATTCCTAGTAAAACATGCGGATTGGCTCTCAATACTCAATACCGACCATACAATACCTTGGGCGCTGCTTCGCATCGCCTGTCTGAGTACCATACGTCTAGCATAAACTAGATTGCTATACTGCCAGCTACGGGAAGTCAGAGATCTTTCCATAATCCCTAGTTTCGAGAGCGAACGAAACTACGTAATGTAGTATCTTGTACCGTCGCCACACTACAAACAAGAAATATTTGTTGAACGAAAGAAATTTTACATAATAATTAAAATTTAGAAATATTTTTTGTTATATTAATATAAAAGCACAGAGATCATATGAAGCAAATCTATATGTTACTTGTGCTTGAAACTGGTAAAGTGAATTCGGCTTGTGGCTTAGAAATTTTTGGCGGTTGATATTGATAGCTTTTGGCCGTTGGCCTATTTTATTCAAATAGATATGTAATGTCCAGAAATGTTACGTAAATATTTGTCATAGCTGACGTAGTTGACGGTATAATGCGTCGAAACAGGACTTTTATGTCAGCGATTTCTTTTATTAAGAGATAATATTACCTTTACGAGTTGTATCCCTCGAGATCGTTCAGTTTATTTTCATTGTTTGTTGCTGTTTCAGTTATTATTAGTGGTCGTTATATTTGTTTATAGATCGTAAACTACTACAGCTCCCTGCTTGTCGCCAGTCGGTAGGTTGTTAACTGGCTTCGAATGTTATGCTGATCGTAAAATGCAAACAAATCGTTTATAAACGGACATTTAGAGAAGTGGTTAGAGCTGTTTGCTTATTTTATCCCAGAGTTATTATATACTATTAAAATTAAAGCACTATAACTTTTACCATCATCATTAAATGATTATAAATACGTATAACAACGATTGTGTGGATAAAAAGTTCTTGCTTTTTCATAGAAGAGAAAAAACAAAACTAGCCTAGATCTAGTATAGATCATCTGATGGTAATTAACTATGGCCATTCATGCGCGTTGCCAGTCTTCTATTAAGGATTACACTTGCTGATAATTGTTGACTAAGAGATTTTGCGATAGCAAAATAATTTTTCACTGCGAAGCAAATATTACAGTTTATATTTACGGAGCAAACAGTCGTTTAGACCTTCCCATTTGGTAACAACGATAAGGTCGAAAAAGGTTTAAATGCTGCGTCAGAAACATGGTACATAAAAGGATCTATTTAGATCCGGCAACCATCTATTTTTGTGTATCTATACGGTGCCTTTATTGAAAAATAAGCCGTCGCCCACGCTTCATCAGGTAAACAAAACAAATATGTAAAAAATACTATTTATATCATTTAAATAAATGTGTACATCAGGCGCTGCTTCGCAGAAATGCATTATATTAAAGATCTTAAAAATTAATTTGCTAATATCCGCGTAATAAAATAAAATGATGGCCTCCCTCAGTCGCATGCACTATTTTCGTCACCACTAATCCCAGTACTACTAGTCCCAAAACCACTTGGAAAGACACACCACCGTCGATAATATGACACTTATTTCGCCTTTAGAAGCATCCTCAGGTGAAGTAGACTTTGCGTTGGTAGACCGCTCATTCCGTAGGATATATCGTTATGAAGAGACTCCGCACAGCTTCCTTGTGAGATTTACTACCACCAGCAATTTTTCCGGATGGATACTACATAGGGACTATCAAGAAAAGAGCCTACTATTTTTTAAAAGGCCGGCAACGCATCTGCAATTCCTCTGGTGTTGCCATTGGTAATCAGCGGCTGTATACACTTACCATCAGGTGAGCCGCATGCTCGTTTGCCATCTCTTTTATAAAAAAGACTATTCGATCGTTCAGCGTTATGCACTAATATTAAAGACAAAAGCAATTGCTTTAAAATTACATTTTCACATCTACAAAAGGGTGTTATAATGTCGGCCCATAATTTGCTTGTTGCGTCATCAGCCCGCCGAGGGTATAAAGTTGGTTATTTTCTCTGACTCGATGCCGGACAGCGACATCTTGCACGACAACCTATTACAACTGAACCTCAACATCCGGATTACCAACGTCCAACTTGTACGATTTTCTTTTCAACTTTCCATTGTTCTGTGGAAAATCCCGAAAAGTTGGTTAAATAAACTTGACACTTAATTAATGATTTCAAGTAATTTTATTCAGTGGGTATTTGCGGAGAAATATTAATAATTAAATTTCTGCTATGGCAAACGTAAATATGATATTAAAGTATGTAATAGTTTAAATTTAACTCAGAAATATGAATATCATCCCGTGGGTATCGCAAGAGGCGATAGAGGGAAGCAAATCAGGAGATAGGCAATATCGCCTTTCTAATAACGACAAGAATAAAAACTACGGTTACCAACCCGCTTAACAAGCGTGGCGTTTATTGCAACTATCCTCCAATGAGACCCAATGATTGCTTCATAGTAGGCTCATAGATCTATGTTCAGAAGTGGATTTAATAGGCTGTAACGGTGGTAACGGTCTCAATGCTAAGCAAGTGCTTCAGTTCCTATTCAGCATCGTGTTTAGTCTATTTGAGCATTTAAGATAGGTGGAGATACATTTACATGTAGACAAGACAGTACTGTACATACAAACAGTAACAGTACAGTAGTGTTAATGTGCGAGAAGGAACTGCCTTGATGTAATTAAAACAGAAAAATAGACGTTACGAATTATAGTACCCTCTATTTTTCTGCTTTAAGTCGTTAGACGGGATATCTAAGTTTCACGGCAGTTTTTGCGCAGCGCGGCAAAAGCACGCCGAGAACATCGACCGGACCCGCTGTTTTACTTTTTGCGTCCGTTACGAATTTACGGCCAGCCAGGCCACTCGACAATATTGCACGACTTTTCAATAACTGCCGGCCGTCCTGGCCGTCCCTTGCAATATTGAATCTTGTACCTAATGAGTTGCCGTGCTCTATCTTGGTAAAAGTTGCTAAAAACATTTCTCGTTATTTTTTTAATATTATAATAAATTAGTCGTGGTAATGTTTTCACTATTATATATTTCACTACATGCGAGCAAACCAGATACAATCTTCGCCGGCCTCAATGAAATTGGCCATTACAATATTAAGTGCTGTTTTACGACGTGCTCCGCGGTGAAAAAAAATATCCTGACAAAACCTGCATGTTTGAAGAATAAAAATTAATTCCTTAAGAGCTGTGGCTATGTGCTGTTTCCGAGTATCATTATGAATCGTCTAGCACGCAGACTTAAACACTTCCTGCTTTCCTGGTACCTAAACCACATACACAACGCATACAACATGTACAGAAAGCCAAATAGTAAAGCTGCCATTTTGTATTGGTAATGTGGACTATGAGAAAGCCTTTACTTTCGTAGAATTTCAGGTGGTACTACAGTAACGTTAGCGGTGCCAGATAAACTGTCGGTATATCGAGGTTCTGAAGTATTTGTATAGCATAGCAAAAACACTATATCCGAGTACATGTCCAGAGTCCGAAACCTATCCAACTGCAGAGAGCGTGACGTTATATTATCGTCGAAACTCTTCACCATTTCATTCGAAGACGTTTTCAAGCTACTGGACTTGAAAGGATACGATATCAGCATCAATGGCAAACGTATCGCTCACCTTTGATTTGCCGACGATACAGTCCTTATGGCGGAATTGCTGGAAGACCTCTTAGCACTATGCTCAATGACACCAATAGTGACTCCTAACGGTCTATCCGTCTACAAATGAAAATCGAGCAGACAACGATCATGCGTAACGTTCATTTCACACCTGCGCCGGTAGTTCACTACGCTCGGAGTTGTTGATTAGTACGTGTTAATCTAGGACAAATTGCTCGATAAGTTAAGTCCAACTTAGATTAAGAGGAGAGAGAGAGAGGGAGATAAAGAAATAGGCATTTTCAAATAAAATAAATCAATGAAAAAGTAATATTTCGAATGAAAAAACTTAAGTTTATACCACTTGTATACCAAGATACTGTAAGTTTATTTTAGGAGCTAGGGTTAATACTGACATCAACACGTTTAACTCTGCAGACCCACCACAACCATGAGATATATGTATAGCACTCGTCGAGAATATACAAAAAGAAGTAAATAAAAAGCAATCGAATTAAATTTGCCTATAGTAGTCCTATATATATATATATATATATATATATATATATATATATATGTAATATTTCAGGAATATATTAATTTGTACATGGTAGAGACATGGTGCAGCTATATTATGATTGTAGCACGAATGGGTCGGCTCGACCGGGAAAGCACCACGCTCTCACAGGATATCAGCGTAAAATAGCAACTCAATGCTGCCTTATTTCGTACTTTAAAATTCGGATTCGGAAACTAGGCCTTCAATCTTAGTCTCCAGGGGTGACATCTTCATTTTAATTCTTAATTGAAGACAAAAGTCTATGGGCCACAGCGTCCACTTACCATCAGGTGGACTGTGTGCTCGTTGGGTACTCTTATCCTATATAAAAAATATTAGTTATTTAAGCAACTTGTATTTAACAAACATATATTAAACATTATTTTGCGTTTATGTTTAAGGAAATAAGTATCAATCAAACCTGAACGAAATTGATAGACGAGAATCAGGGAAGCAGAAAACAGATGAGGGTGGTGGAAAAACGCATCTTAACTGGGTTGGCGGTGCATCGCAAGTCACAGGTACTAACAACAATTACAAACAGTAGCGCCACATTATGTATAATATTTGACGAAACTTGTTTTTAAGACTTTTTCTTGTTTTTTTTTTAATTATTAAATTTTATAGTTCTCATAAAATACCAGCGTGAAATAGCTACAGAGTGCGGCTTAACGTGAAAAAACCAACGACCCATCTTACTGGTTACGAGATATTCCATCTTATTTCAAAACTGGATGCGTTTTGATATAAGATGGAATATCTCGTTTAGATTCTTAAGCGATATAGATGTCTATGGACACAGTATAGTGGACTGCGCACACGCGTGTTACCCTTACATCTACAAAAAAGAAAAAAAGAAAAGGGAACTATTCGAAGGAAGTTCCTTATCGGACGATACGAATTTGGCAGATGACGATTAGGCGAGAAAAAGTGTAAGATTTTTCCGTCACGACCCCTTCTGACGTAGTGTAGACGACCTTGGCGGCTATAACGAAGCGAGATGGATCCATCTCCCTCGCACTTTTGATTGTCTTGCCATGAACGAAATATTATTTTATTTTAAATGACGCTTCATTTTAATATAATCTAGTAATGAATTTATATGTATTTGTTAGTCAATAATATAATACGTTTATCAATAATAATATACCTACTACGAAAGGAACTTCGTTCCAACTGAGTGTTCCACGATACTCACGCATATTTTATTTTATTAAAAATGACTCAATATAAAGAAACAATTTTTAATTTTATCCTAATATTGCAATATTAAGCTCTTCTAAACTATCTATATTGTGATTAAGATGAATTTATTCTTGCAGGCGATGCAGATTGGAGGAGAAGCCATCCATGGGTTTTAATTTTGTTATATCTATTTCAATTTATTTAATTAAAAATATTGATTTCTCGAGAAATCTCTTATTATTTGTTCTCTAGAACAATCTTTAGGGAAACACGTTAAAATGTAATAAAGAATAACAACATTTCTTTTTTTCATTTTTTAAAAACATTTCACAAAAGCCAGTTTGTGAAATTAAATAAGATTTTTGTAGGATTTTTGCAACTTGACGATGATCTATTAAATGTCATTCTTGTGGTTAACAATATTCTATCGCTCAATTAATCTTTCAAGCCTACGTAACACGAAGAATTTTTAAATGGTTATTATAATATTATAAATGAATTATTTCGGCCTGTATTATCTTTATAAAATCATTATAAATTACGAGAATAGCCTTATTATTATAACAAAATGTAAATGTTTTTTTGAATTAATTCCAATAGAATCCTGATATTTTAAGTTAATTATAAGCTGTCAAAATCGTGTTAGAGAACTTTGTATATTTATTTTTCTTTTTTCACCAGTCTCTGGAAACAGGTATTTAGAATATACTTAGTAATAATTATAGGTAGTAAGCAAATCGTCACTTACAATCTTGACACCTTTATTAAAATTACATCACCTGTTGTTTTTATATGTCATAGAAAAATTATAATTATGTATAAATATTGTTATTAATTATATTTATAATAATGTATAACAGTTCCTTGAATATTAATTATTATATTACGTGCACGGTGCAGTAGATTTAAAAATTAAGATTTCTTTTGTTTGAATAGTATCCAAACGTTGTTTACTAGCGCCTTACCTATGTTTATTTGTTAAATCTACTGAACCGTGATATCTAAACTCACATGCACATGTATTAATATAATATAAAGTGCACACAAATCAACGGTTTAAAATGTAGCGTAAGACTGAAAAAAAATATATCCTCTTAGCAACTTACTTTATGAGCTTCTAAGCATCATGTTTGCTGTGATAAATGATTTGAGTTAAATAGCAGCACTAAAAAATATTAATCAAATGAAAAAAATAGTTTTGTTTATCCTAGCTAGTATATAGGTAATAAAAAATATCTACAAATAACACAAAATACCTACTGCAGTTTTAATTATTTAATAATTTGAGTGAAGTACTTAATTTCCCTCACCCATATGCTTCAATTAAAAAGACAGATCGTACTCTTTTAAATGTAGAACACCTACGCTAACTTAAATATCTGTATCTTCTAGCAACGCAAATTGTAATCCAGGCCGAAACTTTGTTGCTTAAATTTTCGGTGGTTTACCTGAACACATCTTTTGTTCATCCTAACGTTTTTTTTTAAAAAATATTATTTAGCATTAATTTATCATGTTATCCCAACTTTCTTCTGTCAATTAATATTTTAAATAGATGATGTATTGACTTTAATGTTATATTTAACATGTTGCCAAATTGCTAAGTATAAGACGTAAGCTGCATAGTTAAAATTGATGTAAATATATCCATTAAGCCAAAGTAATGGAGTGTGTTTTTAATAACAGTGTTTTGACTGTTCAAAATGTGCATTGTACGAAGTATTATATTTGTAAGCCTCCTTACGTAACTATACGTACGATTTTGTGAATGAATAGGTTATAAACAAAATAAAGCTTGTTTTAAAAATGTTGTTTTAATGAAGTCAAACCTCTTCTTCCTGTTTTCAATTTTAGCTTTGATAATTATTTTGATTGTAAACGCTTAGTTACTTAACACTTAAGACTGAATCAAAACACTAGAAATTCCTTTTTTAATTGATGATTAAACAAACGTTTTACTACCAACGTAATGAAGATTAATAACTTTTAGTTCGTAATGGTGGTCATCCTAATATGAGAGTAGTCCGATATTGAAAATCGTGTCGGAAAACTGCTATCGACAAAAGATTTTAATCATTGGCTGCAGGCACTTAAAATGAACGCACTACAAATATGTATTGTTTTGCAAAAATGCACATAAAACATATAAATTTACAATTTGATTACACTAAGATGACATAATTATGTACCTATTTATTTACAATTTTTTTTTAATTATATAATGGACCCTGATGAAGCCGTAAGGCGAAACTGATGCGGTTATATAATTTAGCCGGCACCATAATTATTTGTAGACCACACCTTGTATGGCCTTGTTCCGCGTGGGATTTGATCCCAGGCCCTGTAACGTCTCAATATAACGCCTGGCCACAGGTCTCCACTGTCAAAATTATATTTAAAGTGTTGCTATTTATTTTACACAAGTCGCTTATTAAAATATAATATGTTTGTGCTAAAAATTCCAAGAACAAGATTAGCATTAAAATGTCGTTTTGGCCTATTCCATCAATATAATTTATGCACAGAGAGTTTTCATCCATCATATTTTGATGGACCAAAATGCTTGCAAACAATATGCGGCGGATTTTTGTAGATTAGGGGTTGGCTTTTTGGGGCGCCGAAGAGGCTCCAACTACGTATGGCCGCTCGCCAACTCCCGTAAGCCAATCTAACTTCTTTTAAATGTGTTTTTGATGTAAAGAACACATTACGGTACGCATCGCTTGCCACAAATCTAGAACCAAATTAGCTTTTTATTTATTGGATCTCGACTTTATAACTGCCTCACATTAAGAAATAAATTAAGATTTTTTTCTTTTTCGATCAATATATTGAACGAGAAGTGTACATACATATTAAATATTTATAACTATAGTCTGATGATTTATTAAAAAAAAACTTTTTATTTTTTCTGGATTTTAATTTAAATGGGTTTAATTATAGGAAAATTCAATCGATTCTTATTACGTACTTTTCACAGTGATTGTCAAATTACGTGATGTGGGACATAAATGAAAAAGCTAGGCATCATCCGTATGTTTGTATATCGCATTATCGACTGTTACAACAACAATTCAGTTATCGAAGGTCAAAAAATACCAGGCAACTCCTTGCTTTTAGTACCAGATGGAGTGTCAAAGCCAGCATTTGACGAAACTAAACTATACTTCATAAGAACTAAAGACTGCCCCTCGCTCTATACAAGTCTAAACCCGCTGGCTGGACTACAAATTGTATACTGATACAACTTCATGTAGCAGTGGTTAAATTCAACATAGCGACAGTGCATAAATCTTTCTAGATTCATATCTAGAGAATATAATATTATGTGTATATTATATAAAACAAATCAAAATAAAATATTCATAAATTTCAAAACACCAAAAATTCATTTAATGTAATTAAAACTTGTAGCGACTTGTATTTATGATTACAATCACATGTATCGCTAACTACTCATATAGGTAATAGGATAGTAATAAAGGTAATTCGTAAAACGGGCTCTCAATAAAATATACAATAAACCTTACCACAACATTTTCAAATTTAAAATTCACTTAACGAGAGTCAATACCATGTAACCTTTTATCATAATTGTCACGGTTTTAGTAGCGGGCTCATTACTTACCCGCAACACGATAGGCGTGGACTTACTTCCGTCAGAACCGGACACCATGGGGGACCAAATAAAATTAACGCTTATTGCCTTCCGTTGAAATCACCCTTAAATTATGGAGTTGAGTTTTATAAAGTTTCTCAATTTTTTTTATTCCACTTCACTAAATAAATTATAAGTATTGGATTTTAATGTGATTATTTGTTTTCATTTTGTTTCGTAATATAATGTATGCATATTAATGAGTAAGTAAAACTATTCTTCACAATGAGTTTTTAAATAAAGAAGTTCCTTATCGGACGGTACGGGTTTGGCGGATGGGAGCTAGGTTCCTATATAGGACAGTTATTATACTCTTTGGAGCTAGGCGACAAAAAGTGTAATATTTTTTCGTTACTACCCCTTGTGTCATAGTGTAGACGGCCTTGGCGGCGAAATAAGGAAGTGAGATGGAATAATATCCATCTGCCTCGCACTTTTTCTTAACTTAAACTGAAATATTATTTTATTTCAAATGACGCTTCATTTTAATAGACGCTAGTAATTCATTTATTTGTATTTGTTAAGCAATAATATAATACCTACGTTTATCAATAATAATATACTACGCAAGGAACTTCGTTCCAACAGAGTGTTCCACGACACTCACACATTTTTTTGAATTGATTTCTTTCGGTTGTTCAAGTATTCTGGAAGAATAGTATAACTTGTCTTATACGTGGTGGCAGAGTAATAGTCCGTTTGTCCTGGTGTAAGAGCTATCTATACCATGTACCAAAATACGACATCTCAGAGCTTCAGAATTGAAGATTTCAGAAGAATAAAAATAGCAGTAATCGGTTAAGGATGCAGACTGCGCACTTAAACAAGTGAAGTGTTCGGATTTGCCATTCGACTACTGTCGTGAATCACACTAATACAAGCATTTTAAGCTTACTTAGACTAGTAATTGGGAATGGTAATAACATTAAAAGTATATTTTAATTTGATAAATTTAAATAAATATAAAATATAAAAATATTATGCTTAATATAAATTATCAAAAATGGCGACAGATCGCGGAACGCATACCTGTACAAAGAGTTTAAAGATTGCATGTCTGGTACATCGCATTTGAGTGTCGGTACTAGTACTTACGTAGGTAAAGGTAATAGCTAATCCGCCTCTGGTGTGTAAGAATAACGCGAATCCATGGAAGAGGGCATGTCCAGCAAAGCGCTAGTTACGAACGAACAAGAAGTAATATTTTATATTGAATTGACATTGAATAATCGATACCGGCCTTCCTTAAGTGGATGAATAGCTACTTATGTTATCCTAGTCCCGCCGTCGGTCAATTTGTTGACCAAAATGTAAACAAAATTAAAAGTCGATTAGTCAAGCATAAAGCATTTCTTTTTTTTTTATAGGATAAGGGTGACAAACGAGCACACAGTCCACCTGATGGTAAGTGGTTGCTGCGGCCCATAGACATCTACATCTATCCTCTATTACAAATCAAAATGCAGATGCGTTGTCACCCGTGAGGACTAAGATGGAATGCCTCATTTCCAGTAAAAAGGGCCTCCGGCCACCTGCACTCACCAAGCGAAACGCAGAGGTAAACCTCTACTTCACGCTGGTATTCTGTGAGGCCGTGGTACCACCCCGGTTCGAGCCGGCCCATCCGTGCGACAGCAAAAGCCGCCACGTGGCTCTACCACTGTTAAAAATTTCCTTGTATAATTTTTGCAAATATAATAATTTCGGGGACATGTGGCCGGTTGTGCCGTTTTATTGCAAAAAGTAGTTCTTATTTAGGTTTTAAGTAGAGTCTGTGTGAATAAAGAAGTTCCGTGGAAAATGTGCGAACTAAAATATAAAACATGGAATGACCAATTTCGCGAAGACTCTTTCGCGACTAAACCTCTTTTTAAACCCGATAGTACTATTAATAAATCACGTTTACAAAAAAAAATACAGCTCTAGTGGGCGTTAATGTGGTTGCTGATCATGAGTTCCCGGGTTCGAATCCCGAATGGGGCTAGTATCAGTTATCTGTTCAGAAATTCTCGGTAGCAGCCCGGGGTCCTTCGTGACTTCCTGGAACTTTGTTACTCGCCAATTTCGCCCCGGAAAGCACGTAAAGCCATACGTCTTACACCTGATTCTCTCCTCCATCCTGTCCTCCGCACATGGCTAGTTCGTTAAAACTGGTCGCTGTGACCGAAATTTGTTCTGGAGGACATTTTCTACGTTTTGTATAATATTTCACCGATCTTGTACAAATCGTGGTTTATAAACACTGGACTGGTGGCCCTAGAGCACCTGTTGAACGTATATAAGATATAATTTGACTTTTTGCATTTAACCTTATATCTAATAATGGAACAAACAATTTGTAATTTAAAAACGTAAACGTATTTTCTCAAGATATTCATTATATTGACCCAGGACCGTGTTTTTGGTATATCCTTACATTTTATCTCTGTCTAATATTTATTTGCGTATAAGAATATAAAAAAACTTGAGCAATAATAATATTTCTTATTTTACAAACATAATTTTACGAATATAATACTAAAGCGTATTGTACACAAAGACCGTACGGCAATGTACACAAAGCGCAGTAACTTATAGATAACCCATCTTTATGTATCGAGCTAAGATAAATTGACTGTGCAAGCGCCGGTGAAAACAAAGCAATATTATTCGGACTAGTGAATGCGATCGTCTCTTTACGCTCCACATAGGGGCCCCTATAATTTCCAGGAGGCAAATTAATCCGAGCACGGGTAGGCCGATCGGCGCCGGTCAACGCGTTCCCGCATACTAATGCTATTGTTTATCGAAGGGGCTAATCTGTGCGTACCAGCCGTTACTGTCCACTCTAGAAATTATAACGGATCACTTTCGTCCCGCCTAATCCAACGCTGCCGAGATAGACGTGCCCAACCTTAAGTCTTTCCAAAACGTGTTTTAATACATTGTTTTCATTTCATGATAGCTACAACCAGGACGATGAAAATATGAAAAAATTATATAACTTAAGGCATCAAGTCATAATAGTCAATAATACAAGTATTTAATATAGAGATTAGATTCTTATAACCGAGATTTTACACAACAGTCACTAAAGTGATTACGGTAGAATAAAATAGAACAGAATAACTTTACCACTCACCGGCTAATTAACCCAGTGTCTCACTTTTAATAATTATTTACAATACTGTATGTACAATTAAATTTATAAAACGTTTAGAAACAGCATGGTAGCGATCACCTTATTCCTAGAGTTTATTGTTAAGTAAGAATATATACTCTTCATAATTTAATAAATACCGGTATTATTAAAAAAATCACATCTGATGTATTAAAAAGTAACAAAAATGACCCTGCAAATTTACTAAGACTTGTAAAAACGTATTTTACTTTTCCCCATGAATTAATTACTCACTTTTTGGAGTCAAGCTTACGCCTATTCGTAGTATGTAGAGATTGTATACCTATAACTATTTTTACTAAAACTACTTTATTTTTGTGTATACACATAAAATTTTCGAATATGTACTGCAAGGCCAAATTTAATATTTTATTTCACCAAAATATTCTTTAAGAGATTCCTGTTGATTTAGGTAATAAATTGCTCTTATCGCGCTTTTCTGCAAATGTATCCTTTTGCTAAATTTGGCATGGAACACTGAATGTAAGATATAACAAGCAAATTGTGTTATGACATTGAACACCCACTCTAAGTGAAAGTAAAATCAAAACTCGCATTTCAAGCACAACAAATTATAGTAGCACGTGTAAAGCTGTAAAAGCACCGTCCTTCACTGAGTGATAATAAAGGTAACCCTCTGCCTCTTGTCTGCGGCGCCTTTATTGTTATCGAATAAAAATAATCCCGGGATTTTTTGGGATGATCGTAAATTATGGCGGATACCGCAGGGAAGCGTGAGGCGCGCGAATATAGCTACGGTTAACGGTTTTTGCATCTTAAGTATTAGCTCTTGCGTGTTCTCATAAAATTAAGTGTCTAGGATATTTATCGTTAAAACTTAAGCGATTGTTTAACCACCAAACATACTATATAGTGCATTTACATTAACGTCAATAATATCTTAACTTAAAGAAGAAGGTTATCTTAATAAAATATCAACAATAGAATACCAACGTTTTACGTGGTAGAACCATTCTGAAGCTATATTAGTAGTATAGTTGTAGTAGGCATGGGTCGGCTCGACCGGGGAAGGGCCACGCTCTCACGGAATAGCGTAAAATAGCAGGTAAAATAGTTGCCGTGTTTCGTATTGTGATTGTAGAAAACCGGAGACCTTATTTACTGGAAATGAGGCATTCCATCTTAGTCCTCACGGGTGACAACGCATCTGCATTTTGATTTGTAATGGAGGATAGATGTAAACATCTATGGGCCGCAGCTACCACTTACCATCAGGTGGACTGTGTGCTCATTTGTCACCCATATTCTATAAAAAAAACAACAATAGTAATAATAATATAATAAAATATCATTAACAAAATATCAATAATAGAATAAAAATCACACAAAAATATAATCCGCTTTCTGCCGCCAAATCTGCACTTCTTTCTAGCTGCGTTCGCTGTAAAGAGTATTGAATGCTAGTACGTAGTACTATTATTTATTCTGAGATGCTGTGAAGCTTTTCCTTACCTGGCCTTAGCCCTCAGAGGTGACACCGCATTTGTAGCCTTCTATGTTAGGCTGTCCATGGGTTGCTGTTCCTCACCACCAGGTAATTTGTTAGTTCGTTGTCAATTCAGTTTATTATAAAAAAAAAATAACTACGAAAATTGCAGTTACGGTTTTTATACGTTCTACTACTGGGCACAGGTGTCCTCGCATTTCTTAAAAGGTAATGAAGCATTTAGCCTGTCTGTAATTTTTATTTAAAAAAAAAACTTAAAACTTTTAATGATCAGTATAAACTGAACAATGTATTGACTTCTAACAATAACCTATAACAAAGTTAGTCTTACATTAAAATCAGACTTATCTTTTACAATGTTTTGTTAAAACTTTATAAAATATGAGTTTGATTTTAATACTACAAAAATATTTTAAGGCTAACCCTGTAGTGCTGGTTCAACTAGCATATCGTTCCGAAGGTTTTGCAATACGTGACGAAGGGAAACACACCAGAAGGGTTAGCATATGTAGCAGCGTCTTCCTAATAACAACTAGAAAATAAAAAACTGCGGTTGCCACCCTCATGTCAGGCGTAGCAACTGTGACAAATATCCCTTCTATTAGGCTATCTTTGGGGGAGGTTTTTTTTTATAGGATAAGAGTGACAAACGAGCAAACAGTCCACCTGACGGTAAGTGGTTGCTGCGGCCCATAGACATCTACATCTATCCTCGTTTGCGAATCAAAATGCAGATACGTTGTCACCCGTGAGGACTAAGATGGAATGCCTCATTTCCAGTAAAAAGGGCCTCCGGCCACCTGCACTCGCCAAGCAAAACGCAGAGGTAAACCTCTACTTCACGCTGGTATTCTGTGAGGTCGTGGTACTACCCCGGTTCGAGCCGGCCCATTCATGCGACAGCAAAAGCTGCCGCGTGGCTCTACCACTGTTAAGGTCTGTGTTTTTATAGTATGTAATTAATGAATGAATTCTAAGACTGTACTGTTCTACATAATTAAAATGGAACTTTTCTTACGAATTTTTCTATACGAAACACAGCAGCTTAACCCTGCTGTGTTTCGTATAGTGAGTGTAGAGAACCGAAGACAATTTTTAATGGAAAAGGCGTATTCCATCGTAGTTGTCACGGATGACAACACATCTGCATTTTGATTCTTTATTGAGGACAGATGTAGATGTCTATGGTTCACAGCAACCACTTACCATCAGGTGGACTGTGTGCTCGCTTGTGACCCTATTCTATAAAAAAAAAACTTTAATTAACCACAAATCTCCTTCAGCACAGCATATCATTCTTGGATGCTTTAGAAAATAATTTGAGTGAAGTTGTTTTATTGCACTCTGAATTTATAATAACAACTTAGATTCTATATTTAAATTAATTAGCGAAAATAAGAATTATCTGTCTTAACTAATTTCAATTTTACTCAACTGCGGGCACTATCATTCTCACCACTAATCCGAATTAAGAAGTATTTTAGTCTTCAGACATGCTAGATTCCTTAACATATATTATAGTTCACCGCCGATGAAGTGGTAAATCAGCATTTAAAATTTAAATTAACAACTTCACCAATAAAATCATCGGCCACTGATCACCAGCTGCGATCGAACCGAGATTGCTCACGAACTGTGCAAATACCTACCAGCTTCCACAGCTCAGGACTTTGTAATCTTATTAATCTTAGCAATAATGTACCCACGACCGAATTACGGTCCCGCCCGCCAGTCTTAAGGGAGACTAGCCATCTGCGCAGCACGAATGTGTGCGCAAGCACAGATGTACTCTCTATTTCCTCACTCTCAAAGTCCGGTGAGACTGCAATCCTACACGACCAGAGATAATCAAGCTTACTATCCTGAATTTCGTGACTGATTTTTGACCCGTCCCGGCCTTCAAAGCTTGGACAGCCTATCAAAATTCCTGTATAAAAGGCACTTGTTTTAGCTCGCCGCTCACTTAGCGGTTAGCCACCGTAGAGTCTATATCACCTGAGGTTGCCTCGTGTAGAGGCGAAACACGTGTCGTATTATCGTCAGTGGTGTGTCTTGCCTAGTGTAGTGGTGTTGGGAGTAGCGGTGCTGGGATTAGTGGTGACGGGGATAGTGCACGCAATTGAGGGAGGGCGGGAGGTGCTCTTCATACTAGGTAAGACACATAATTTTATTTTATAACGCGGATATTTGCAAAGTAAATTTTTTTAAAAGCTTTTATATCAAAATTCCACCAGACCAGCCGTTGTGCTTTGGACATAAACGAGGCAGTCATATTTTTTGGTAGAGTTTTTTGTTCCTGAAATACCAGATTAATTTACTGTGCAAGGAGATCTCCTTCACTTTATTTAATTCTCTACTTTTATGCTTATATTTGATATACTAGAAAAAGTACTGAAATGGACGCACATTTGTGATCCTATTTCTGATATTATATTGTTCGTTTTAGTTAATACAATAGCATAAAATATCTTTAAATAATGTTAAATATGAAAATATTTAGTGTATAAGGTTAACCAACTGTTATTGTTGATTTTAATAATGATTTTAAAATGTAGGAAATATGTTAGAACTCTTTCAGTGGCTAGGGTTATCACCGTAACACAAAACTACATCCCGCCATTATAACCCACTGCTGAAGTGGACCTTCCATATAGATTGCCTCATAATGCCCCAATATTTCAATCAATATTTGCCATATTTGCCACGTTTGGTGGGTCCGCAGTTTTTTATTGGAGTTTTTAACAAGTAGATGCTGCTGTCCACTTTTTGTTTTCTCCCTCTGTCGACACCCACTGAATGATGATGGGTTAGTGAACAATTTCACGTCACCACTACACGGTTACACCTAAAATATTCTCTCATAAGTGGGGGGAAGCCTATGTTACGAGTACCTGCAGAAATATATTTATTTGTAAGGAGCTACTTCATTACCACCTCTCCAATCTCATTGTAACTGAGAAGTCCTTCTCCACTATTCACCCCCGGTATAACGCATAATCGCTAAATGAAAATATACATTGCATTTATTGCAATTTCTTTATAAGGTAAATAACCATTATGGAACCTGAAAGTGGATATACGAGAAAAAGGTGTATTAATTTAACTTCTGTTTATTCTTAATTGAAAGTTACGAACCAATCACCAATAAACAATTTCCTTCGATCATTTCCAATTTCCCTATGACTTCCCTATCACTTTTTTATTGATATAATAAACTAAATAGAAGAATAAATGCCCAAAAACGACCAAAATCAAAAATATATGTATATGTCGCTTGTAGGGTTAAAAAGCAAATGATATTTGTTGTTGAATAGAATGCCTCAAATGTTTCTCCAAACATTCTTGTTTATGGGCGTAAACAACTTATTATCTCGGATAACTATAAATATTATAATTTATAACCGGTGACACTTTTTAGCCAAACATATCATAAAGTGACTGGAATCATCAATAAAATGAGATACATCTAGAAAGTTATATTAGAGTTTTAAATAACATAAAAATAAAACAAAGCCCATACCGATGGGTAAGTAGACGGGAAGTTACGTAAATTGCCCATAAAACGCATACAAATAACTGCCCGAATGCCTTACTTTACTAGACATTGAGAATAAAAAGGCTTTCAAATTAACGAGACGTCGGCGAGAGTGCGGTCGGAAATAACTGGGCTCGGTACGCACATTTTTGACGGTGTGAAACGCTGAAGCCACCGATACCAACAAAAGTGGCAACTGAAACTAATGAATTATTCATAGAGGCGGTGCGGTGCATGTTCTATCACTGTTTTATCTATTGCGGGACCGTCGCCGCGGCCGCGACCCGCTCTTCTCCCGCCTCCTGCCCCGCCCGCAAGGGTTAACTACCTTCTAACCAACAATTTTAGAGCCGTTTGAGAAGACTAGATAAGCATGGTACAAATAAACATTACCTTAAAACGACCGCTAACACAATTACCGCTTGAGGGCCGTTCATTTATTCATTTTAGATTGTCTCGGCAACGTTCACGGCTAATTATGTTTGTTTTTAATAAGTACTTAAGACTATATCTTAAAGTCACTTTGTTCTTTTCTGGTAATAATGACAAAATTACACATGATGATACGAACGCTGCAAAAATACATTATACTTAGTTACAAAAACTTACATGTATGAATAAATGAATAAAATAAAAAAAAGATATCAATTGATTTCTTTTAAAAAAATATTATGCTCTATTCACACTTTGTTCAAAAAATAAATATATCTGTTACTGTAAAAGCCCGAATTTTGGTGAATCTTAGGTTTTACTTTTAAATCCTAGGATTTACCAACATGAGCTGGTAAATGTAAGGATTGTAATAAAATGCGACGACTTTTCGCGCTTTTACCGTTAGAGTTTGGTACATCCTAGGTTTAACCAAAGACTACCAGTAAGTGTTGGTTTTGGAAATGAAACAATATATTTATGTAACTAGAAAGTGTTTATTAAACATTGAATCATATTATCTGCATAATTTTAAAACAGTTTTATGTTGATTTCTGAAAGTAGAATATAGAAAAATAAACAGGCTTGTTTTTTGAAAGTAGAATATAGAAATAAAGAGATAATGTATCGATTCACAATAAATCGATTTCTAAAATATCGATATTTTTCCACAGACTGGCTCATTGAATATTCTTGGCGAAAAGAAATAAAAATAGCGTATAAAGATATTTTCAAAGAATTAATTAAAGCAATGCAATATGTGTATAAAATTGATTAATAAATTATGTCAAAGAACCGAATTGATTGACCCCGGACTCCACCTGGTACGAATCTGTCCTATCCCTAGAGTGTTTTTATAAAGCCGGAGGCGCGTAGGGGAATGCCTGCGATTTGTTACGCAAAGGCGCAGAGGCTGCTCTTCCCGCAGCGCCGAAGACGTTGCAGTCTCAAAATAAAAACAGGGTGACACAGGTAGCGGGGAGGGCTGCACACGCAAGTACGGTAATGCGCGGAACACGTCTAGACATGACTATTTTTCAACATTTACCGTGTCTTAGCGGCAAAACCTAAGATTTACTGAGTGAATGCTTGTAAAAGTCCGAAATAAACGATTACGACTTCGGACTTTTACCTTATGGACTTGGTAAATCTTAGGTTTTACTGCAAAATCTTAGAATTTACCGTAGTTCTAGCTTTTACAGTAACATATCTACAATATTTACCCATTCCAAATCCGTAAAAATGAAACAAATAAAAACTGTATTGCAAGAAATAATAAGACAACAAGAGATTAAAACCTGAATGTTAAAAAAATAAGATATAGGTATATGAATGTTATTAAGTTGTATATTACGTTACCTATTAAGTTTAAGTTTACGCAGTGAAACATCGTGAGTACACTTATCTGTTTAAAATCCTTCTAAGAAATTATTACAGGCCTATATAGTCTATTAACTCACTAATCCTATAATTTATAACTTTTCCATTATAGGGAAATGAAGACTATACATATCAATTCAGAATCATCTTCTAGTCATAAGGGAATTATTAAATACAAGAGAGATTTTTATCAGAAAATACATTAACCAGGTGATGTACTAATTTTTTTTTATAGGATAATGTGACAAACGAGCACACAGTCTACCTGATGGTAAGTGGTTGCTGTGGTCCATAGACATTTGCATTTAGCCTGGATTAAAAATCAAAATGCAGATGCGTTGTCACCCCTGAGAACTAAGCTGGAATGCCTCATTTCTAGTAAAAAACGTCTTCCTACTCCTACACTCACACAGCAGTATTAAGCTGCTATTTTATGCTAGTATTCTGTGAGAGCGTGGTCCTTCCCCGATCGAGCCGACCCATTCGAGCTACAACTATACTACTAATATAGCTGCAGCATGGCTCTACCACGTATAAAAATAATTGTACTGATTTATAACATATATGCTCCTACTTCAGCTTAACAACATTTTTTGGGTGGAAATGACTAACAGTGTCTCGCGAAGGCAAGCGAACATTTTTTTGCTCTTAATTTTGCAACTATGGTAAATTACGCCTTTCTCCTCATCTAAATTGACAAAAAGTACCTGAAATTCCATTATTTTATTCATTTATTTATTCTTGATTATATTTACTTTATCAAAAAGGAGGGACAAAAATTTGACACATTATATTGTACGATTGATATATTGTACGACATATCATTTACGTTTACTATTCATCTCATCTCACTATTCATAGAACAAAGATAATAAATAAACTTCAAGATAACTGACATTGATTCTACTATAAAATGAAATCTGACAGTAATTTTTGAAAACAAAGAAAAGGAGCAATATCATTTAAAAGCTTTTCTTACTGTTAAACTGTGACAATAACTTTGTGTCAAACGTATCACGCGCTGAGGTAAGTTAACCACATAAGTTTATGAAAATACAGGATATATAAATACTAGCCTTATATTGACAATACCTATTTCTCTACGAAGTAACGTGTGTTTATAACAGGTTACTTTAAGAACAAAAAATGGAAAAAATTGTTTTCATAGATCTGATGCCTAATCACCCCGTTAACTTGTACAGAAATCAAATCAAGATATACCTAGTGTGTGCTGTTTATGCTTATATGACCTTAATAGAAAGAACTAATATTTTTTTTATAGGATAAGGGTGACAAACGAGCACACAATCCACCTGGTGGTAAGTGGTTGCTGCGGCCCATAGACTTCTACATCTATCCTCCATTACAAATCAAAATGTAGATGCGTTGTCACCCGTGAGGACCAAGATGGAATGCCTCATTTCCAGTAAAAAGAACCTCCGGCTACCTGCACTCACCAAGCGAAACGCAGAGGTAAATCTCTACTTCACGCTGGTTTTCTGTGAGGTCGTGGTACCACCCTGGTTCGAGCCGGCCCATCCGTGCGACAGCAAAAGCTGCCACGTGGCTCTACCACTGATAATATTATTTTGTAAACTTGATTCAGATAAAACATACTATAAACTTTAAAATCAGTAATATTTCAACAAAAGAAAATACCCCATTTAGACTGTCCAGTCGAAATCCCGACATCTGGATACATCACAGCATTCTAGTCCGGCAGACACGGCGACGCCACTATCCGGACGCGTGGCCGTAAACAAGATAAAGCTGCCCGCTCGCCGCCGGTAACGCACGACACATAAATCTGCGCAGATTTCATTGCATGCTCTTACTTGATCCACGATTTCTCAGGTAATCCTAGTCGGTAACATTTGTAATACTTTTCTTATAAGAAGCTACTTACTCATTAATAAATGTGGTTTATTTAATGCTGATAGCGCAATCACTAAACATTTGATATCCTGAGTGAAACAACTATGACTTACAAAAAATTGTTTCAGGTATGTTTCTTTATAAACCATTTATAAGCGTAAAATATGCTTTTATGATAAGGAATTTCTTGGGCTTCAGTATTAAAAGAAATAAAAAGAAATCGCTATCTACTAATCTACAATCTCAATAATAGCAAAGGCACAAGGACTTAGATCACCATTATCCCAGGCCTCTCATTGTGATTAACCTTATTCATCACACAATAAAGTGGTAGAGCCATGCTGTAGCTATATTATGGTTGTAGCACGAATGGGTCGGCTCTACCGGGGAAGGACTACGCTCTCACAGAAAACCAGCGTAAAATAGCAGCTTAACGCTGCTGTGTTTCGTATGGTGAGTGTGGAGAACCGGAGACCTTTTTTACTGGCAAAGAAGCATTCCATCTTAGTCCTCACGGGTGACAACGCATCTGCGTCTTGAGTCTTTATTGAGGATAGATGTAGATGTCTATGGGTCACAGTAACCACTTACCATCAGGTGAACTGTGTGCTCGTTTGTCACCCTATCCTATTAAAAAAAAAGTAAAAAAGAAAGAAAGAAAAATAATATTTTACGTTAGGCGTCAACGCGATTAGGTTTTTTTTGGCATTGCTCAGGAAACCTCTTGCGAAAACCACGGGACCAAATGGATTGGTGGATCCTTTAACGCTGCCACGTCGTCGTTAACACCACACGTTTACTACTTACAATTTTATGAACAATCTAACGCTGAAAAAATTAGTGAAAATCATAAACTTATTAAACGCTACCAGGGTGACACTGAAAGTTCTTAGAAAATCAAAAACTGAACAAACTAGCAAGTTATAAGTTTTATTATATCTTTTTAAAATAGTGTCCATTTACATCAATACATCGCTGCATCCGATGGGACCACTGAGAAAAGCACTTTACCCACTCGTCCTTAGGGGTCTCTTCGACAGCATTTTGAAACGCAGTCAATGCTTCCTCGGCATCCGCAAAACGTTTTCCTCGAAGGTTTTCTTTTATTTTCGAAAATAAATAAAAATCGCAAGGTCGGGGCTATAGGGCGGGTGACCCAGTAGTTCCACGTCTGACGTCACCAATTAGTCGATTGTTTGCTTGGCGGTGTACGACAAAGCGTTGTCGTGGTGAAGGAGGATCCTACTGCGAGGTCGTTTCTCCGGAATTTTTCCAAGACAAGTGGCAAACAATTGTTAGTGTACCACTCTGCAGTAACTGGTTTTTGATCCTTTAAAACAATTATCGCGTAATGACCTGTCCTTCCAAAGAACGAGGCCACCATCTTTATCCCACGCTTCGACCTCTCTTCACTTTAGTTGGCAACTACTCCTAGGAAGGCAACACCCAGACAGCATACTGTCTCTTAGTTTCAGGATCATAACAATAAATCCAGCTTTCGTCACCCGTAAGTATGTCGAGTACGGCATTTGAGTCACCTTCGTTAAATGTTTGAACCATTTCACGACATCAATCAACACGACGGAGTTTTTGGGCCTCTGTCAAATTATGAAGTATCCACCGGGCACAAAGCTTCCTGACCGGTAAATGTTTATGGAGAGTTTTGTGCATTTAACCCATACTGATGCATAAGCTTGTCCGAATCTGCTGATAAGTCACTCTTTTGTCAGTCTCTATCATACGCCGCACAACACTGATGTTACCTTCAGTCGTCGCCGTAGAAAGCCGTCCCTCACGCAGATCATCGGTGAGATTAGTACGACCACGTTTATACTCATTAAACCAGTTGTAAACAGTGGCACGAGATGGAGATTCATCATGAAAGGCCAATCGAAGTCTATCATAACTTTTTTGTTGACTTAAATGACATCGAAAGTCATAAAAAAATAATTGTACGAAAATTTTCTCGCGTTAAATTTTTTTTTCGGAGTTTATGGCCTGGTATCTAGACCTTTAGGCCAAGTCTTAAGTATTTTTATTCGGTTTATTATAATTTCCCCAAATGTATAATTATCCTTCATAGTTCACTGCTTCACAATATGTTGATGCGTCACATTGTGCAGCCCTTGGGAGATTTTGACGGCAACTTGAGCCAGCAGACAGCTGACAGTTGGCGATGGTATCTAAAGGCGCATATGTAGACAAGCAGCTTATCTTGAGAATCCATCACCATCAGAGCACATGTTTCACCGTTTCCACTAATAGTTCACATGCGTAGACAGTTAATACACAAAATCGCACCACTTTTATATATCAAAGTCCACTTCAAACCATTATTTAAACAATAACACAGGAGCAGCAAACCGACGCCGGTCAAGTTCCCGCCAAAACTCTCGCGTTAAATTCATGCTGACGTGACACAGACAATTTTCAATATGCCACCAAACAAATGAATAAAATACATACACAATAATATTGGCAAAGAGTTCCATTTTCAAAATTTGAACTTATTTTTTAATTATATCGTTTATAAGTGTCCAGTTCTAAAAACTTTCAGTGCGCCTTCGTATGTATCTATATTCTATCTATCTATATACACCATAGTAAAATTGTTCCCTGGGCAAATCTGTACACCAAATCTTTTTTGAAAGATTTTATTGCGTTGCTATACTTCTTTTTTATATAGAAGCCAAAAACATTTTTTATTGTTGGTCTGTCTATCTGTCTGTCTGTCACTTTGAACACAATAGGTTCTGAAACTATTGGATGGATTTTGATAAAAATTTTGCATAATTTGTGCTTTTATCTTAGAATAACATTTAGGAAATATTTTTTCAATAACAGTCACATAGCGTGTTAAACGTGCGTGTTGTACCAAGTATACCGGAAGTATCTTTTTATACAATAGTTTTATATTTATTTATCATTTACAATAAATAATAACGCCATGCCTATAATCCCCGAAGCGGTAGGTAAAATTATGTACTGGCTTGCCTTCCTTACTTTTCTGCAAAAGAAGTCGACGCGATCGATACCCACATGTAATCAAAACTCAAGACGAACTGCATCAGTAATGGCTGTTCTTGTCTAAACCTTCCAAAATAAAATCAATGTAATTAAGCGTTAGTGTGTGTGCCAGGTCGACACAGCTGTGTGCATAGACAATATAATCACGTAGGAGTGTGGTCAAGGAAGACTGAAGCCTTCCACATCCGAAAGTATTATTGAAGAAAAGTTGAAGTTAATCGCCGCTGCATTTTCTAATTTGCTAATTTCCTCTCACTGTGGGTAAATTAAGTAGCAATTCCAAATAAGATTCTATTTATTTTTATTTCAAGTAGAAGTGTCGCAATTACTACAAAAACGGAGTTCAATCCTCGCATTTTCTATTCAAACTGTTTTCATTGGTGGTCTGTACGAGCGCAAATTTCATATGGTATTTCGGCTTCAATTCATTCGAATTCTCCAAAATTACAGTTCATAGCAATTACTTCAGATAAAAAAAAAACACTTTTACAGTTAAAACTTAGTAAGGTAATATTATATATCAAATAAGTTTATTAAATTTATTTGATATATAATATTATAATTAGGGAAAATTATTCTCTGTTGATTACATGAATTACAATCACACGTTATGTGCCGTTCGTTGTACCTAAACACGCAGGTAGTAGGTGGATAATTATACTCTACTTATTCAATACTGATCAGTGTTTAAATAGGTGTAGTATAATATATACTTTTGAATAGCCTCATTATCACTTAGTTAAAAAATAGGTTCGTTTAAAATTTACGGTTTTATTGTTTATAATTTCAAACATAATGACAGATAAAACAAATTCGAACGCTAGTGAAGTTGAGAGACAAGTCAAGTTGCTTACTATTCCAAAGGAATATACATTTCGAGAAATTCAATTACTATGTGATTTATCGAAGAATATCCAAACGGTTACAACTGCGTCTCAATTTGAGGCTAGGTTTAAGCGTATTCATTTAGTACGTAAAGAGTTCTTGGATTATACGAATCAAATAAATGATTTAAAATTAAAATTAAAGCCGGACAATATTATTGATATGAAGTCCGTGATTGCGTTTGACGACATGTACTACACCGTCGATGTCGCCAGGGCTGCGCTAAGCGAGGGTCGTACTCGGGCCGAGTTTGACTTCCGGATTTCATATCATAGTATGAAACCATGCGCGCAAGCACGCTTAACGAAACATGAATCACCTTGATGGAAAAATTGAAAATTGGAAAACTTTCTTCGAGACTTTTTCCACACGTATACATGAAAACAATAATATAAGGTAAATCGAAAAGTTTCATTATTTGTTGACGTGTCTCTCGGGTTCAGCGTTGTCAATCGCGAAAGGAGTGCCTGTTACCTCTGATAACTACCAAATTGTTTTTGACGCTCTTATCGAGCGGTTCCAAAACAAACTAATTTCGGCCGCAACTTACTTAGATAAAATCACGTTCAATTTCAGATTTATTGATTTGTCATAAGACTCAAATTATATGCAACAAATTTCAAAGCTAGTTAGACGCGGGCGCTGACGCGCGTGGCGTGCGCGTAGCGGGTGCGTGTCGTGGGAACGTGCTCGTAAAGCTGTGAAAATTAAGAAACTAGATGAGTTTATTTTATTTTATTTACCAGCACGTGTTTAAGATTCCGATACACGTAAACGTTTTGAGATGCAAAACGGGGAACAAATTCCCACGTTTTCTGATTTGTTAATTTTTTTACAAAGTTATAAGTGCTAGAAGTTAGTCAATCGGCTATCTTATCCGGGTCTGTTCTTCAATTGGGACAGTTGTATAAAAACCGGGCAACGAAATAGTCACAATAATAAACAATGTCATAAATCTACATTGAACACTGCTATAGCTTCAAACATAGAATTATTACGTAATTAGAATTATTGCGTAATAATTCTATGGCTTCAAATGCTACAAATAAAACAGCTGATTGTCTATGTTGCGGGGCTGTACATGCGCTTTTCAAATATCCGAAGTTTCAAGAACTTGATATTTCTGAAAGATACGGCTTAGTGTCTAATAAAACTGTTTGCATACATTGTTTACGTTTAAATCATAATGCAAATAAATGTTTTTCAAAAAACACATTGTAAACTTGTGGTGAGTGTCATCATTCGTTGCTCCACGATAACACTACCATTGTTGCTGTTCTGTGTTGCTCCTCTGACAGGACTATCGATAAATCAGTAGTTACAGCTGACGACTTGACGGCGACTGCGAGCTCCGTGACTACCGGCGCTCACTTTAGTCATAGTCGTGCTCTCGTTTTGCTCAGCACATGTGTGGTGCGCGTGCGCGGTTGCGGTGCTCCCGTTCAGTATGCTACTGCCCGCGCACTTATTGACAGTAAAGCTCGGGATAGTTTAATAACGTTATCACTCGCTCAACGTTTAGAGTTGCCCATTCGCCACTGCAATTTAGCTGTAACAGGTTTCGGAAAAAATGTAGTGCATCAAATAAAGGGCGAAACTTCATGCGTGGTAATACCAACGGATTCTGATAGTCCAAACTTCACTATTAGTGCTATAATAATGTATACAATAATAAGTAAAATGCCTTTTGTAGAAGAACCTTCTGAGGTTCGTGCAAATTTTAAACATCTAATTTTAGCAGACAAACAGTTCGACAAACCTACTAATATAGACTTGCTGCTGGGCTATTCCATAAAATTTATGATGGCTAACGCCTAGAGATAGGTCCTAGTTTACCAGTCGCTCTACATAGTGTGTCTTTGGGTGGGTGCTCACTAGCAAAATTGATCACAGCTGTCACCCTCCACCTATGGTTTCTTCCCTCGTTACTTCCACCTGGCTGTTGAATGACGTGGTCAAGCGTTTTTGGTAGGTCGAAGAACCACCGAAAACATTTATAGCGAACCCCGAAGATGTTAAATGCGAAGAACTACACTCTATTCTTGTATCACGTAAAAGTGACGGTCGTTAAATCCTTTCTTTATTACTGAGGAAGCCTTGTGATAGTTTGTGTGAATCTTTTGAAATGACAGAATCACGTTTATTCAAACTGGATAAGCGACTTGAGCGCAATGCAGAATTAAAAAAGGACTATTCTAATTTTATGACTGAATATTCATATCTGAGCCATATGAAACCTGCAGACGTTCGATCAGGCAAATGTGTAATTCCTCATCATTGTGTACTCTGCCCTGAGCGTACTACGACAAAACTACGTGTGATTTTTGATACAAGTGCCAGAACGACGAACGGAAAATCGTTAAATGATAATGTGTACACTGGGTCTAAGCTTCAAAACGACATTGTGATGATGTACTGGCAAAATTCCGTCTTCACGCAATAGTGTTCACGTCCAATATTTCGAAAATGTATCGTAATATAGATTTACGTCCGGAAAATTGAGAGTGGCAACACAGTGTTGTGGAGAAATTCTCTAGCTGATTCCGTGCATGAGTTCGAGTTAAATACCGTGACATACGGTGTGACCAGTTCACCATATTGAATAAAACTATTTTTACGGATTTTATCGCGTTTAATTTACTTATTTTATATTCCCGACGTTTCGGTTGCTTTCCAGCAACCGTGATCACGGGGGACTGAGGTGATTGACGTCCCGATGTCAAAGTTAACCCGGAGTACCTTCAGCTTTTTAATTATTAATTTTGGTCCGATCTACGCAGAATGAACTAACTGTGTCTTGAAGTCTTACAGTGGTATGCTTGGGTTTAGTTTTAATTTTATGAATTACAGGATCCCAAGCAGGTGGTAGTACCCAGCCTCCCTCTCTATTGAAATTAGGATGTTTTTTAATTTCAATAGCCTCACGTATCATCCTTGGCAGGAATCGATGTTCTTTCGCGAGGACTTGTGGTTTATCAAATCTAATGTAATGACGGGGGCCGTCTAGGATATGATCACAAACTGCAGACTTCCCGGAACGTTGGTGCTTCACGTCAGCTATGTGTTCTTTTACGCGGGTTTTTATTGATCGTTTTGTTTGCCCTATATATGAGAGACCACACTCACAATCAAGCTTGTATACTCCTGCATCTTGTAGAGGAATATTGCACTTGACGGATGGTAAGAACTGACTAATCTTCTTCGGCGGCTTGAAGAATGTTCTAATAGAAGCTCGCTTCAAGATGTAGCCAATCTTGTCTGTAACACCTCTGACATATGGTAGTACAGCAGGCACACGCTCGACTGTGGCCGGCTTCACTCGGTCACTGTGACGTAGGCGCGGAACCCGAAGCTTGTTGTCGTGCAGAACCTGCTTGACGTGCTGAAGCTCGGCGGCCAGGTGTTTGCTGTCACAGATCCCTCGTGCTCTCTGCAACAAAGATTTGCCCACGGTAGCTAACTGTGAAGGGTGATGGTGGGATTCACCGTTTAAGTATCGGTTTGTATGGGTCTTTTTTCTATACACAGTGTGACCTACGGTGTTATTAGGATTTCGAATAAATAACACATCTAGGAAAGCTAAATAATTATTTGCCTCTAACTCCATAGTAAATTGAATTTTAGAGTTTATGGAATTAAGATGTTCTAAAAATGCAGTTACTTTGTCTGATGGTAAAATTGTGAAAGTATCGTCTACGTACCGCTTGTAGAAACTTGGAGTTACTGGTGCAGTAAGCAGGGCTTTCTCCTCAAAGTCCTCCATGAAAATATCGGCGACAATGGGAGATACCGGTGAGCCCATCGCAACACCATCTACTTGCTTTTAAAACTGTTCCTTCCACAATAGGTAGCCAGATGTAAGGCAATGTCTGAGTAATACTGCATATTCTGCTGGCATGTTGTTTTCCTCTAGTTTCCTAGTTATAATTGAGATGCAGTCTTCAACAGGTAGGCATGTAAATAGAGACTGAACATCAAAACTGACCATAGTTTCATTGTCAGTAAGACATAGGTCTTTTATCTCACTGACAAAATGGTATGAATCCTTAGTGTGTGCTCTTGTATGTCCTCTGAGTGGTGATAGTACTTTTGCTAAGTGTTGAGCCAATCTGTAAGTTGGCGAATCGATCTGACTCACTATTGGACGTAATGGAGCGTTCGGTTTGTGTATTTTTGGTAACCCATACAACTTCGGCGGTTTGGCACACGTAGGTATTATCGAATTTACGTCTAGATTCAAATTTCTCGGAGTATTTCTTTATTAGATCGCTAGTTGTTTTAAGCGTATTAGTTGTAGGATCTGTTTTGACCTTTACGTACGTACTTTCATCCGATAAAAGTTGTTGTATTTTAAAATTGTAATCCGACGTATCCATTATAACCGTAGCATTACCTTTATCTGCGCGGAGAATCGTAAGATCTGGTCTGTTGCGTAAGTTTTTCAATGCAGTAAATTCATCTTTGGGAAGATTTAATTTTGGCGCTGAGCTTCGACGTAACAAGGACGAAATGTCTTGACGTATAGCCTCTAAATCTTCTTTACCAATATTATTTTTATACAGACAGTCCTCAACACTACAGATAATGTTTTCATACGGAATTTTTCGCGGTGTTATAGCGAAATTCATACCTTTGGCCAAAACATTTATTGTCGCGTCGTCTAGAGATTGTTTTGACAGGTTATAGACCGCACGTTGTTTATTACTCGCGTCTGTTGTCAATGATTGCGTTCCGTTATTACGTTGACATTGGCGTTGGACATTTTATTTGGTTGTTAGTTTTTGGTATTTATCTATATGTTTATTTTTGCATTCATTGTATTTAGTTGTTTCACGTTTGTCTAAAGTTTCCATGCAATTCTTATAATCAAATGTCGATAAAACTGTCTTTAGATCACGGGACGATTTGTCTATGGTTTTATTAATGAAACATAGATCGGTACGTTTTTGCTGAATCACCGTTATTAACAATTTTTTGCTTGCCTGATTTAAGATCTTAGCGCTTCCTCGAATGTCTTTTTTAGTAGATATCTTGACACACGTAGGAATGATATTATGGTCTCTGCATCTCTTCAAGAAGTTTAAAACTGTTATGTATCTTGCGCGCTTGGTTTTGAGATCTTCTAGTCGGCGTATTTTATTTGCTATTTCCAGTCCGTACTGGTTTACATAATGATTTCTTATATTTACGCGAACACTACACATTGAATAAAACTATTTTTACGGATTTTATCGCGTTTAATTTACTTATTTTATATTCCCGACGTTTATTTTATTTTTAGAACATCTTAATTCCATAAACTCTAAAATTCAATTTACTATGGAGTTAGAGGCAAATAATTCTTTAGCTTTCCTAGATGTGTTAGTCATTCGAAATCCTAATAACACCGTAGGTCACACTGTGTATAGAAAAAAGACCCATACAAACCGATACTTAAACGGTGAATCCCACCATCACCCTTCACAGTTAGCTACCGTGGGCAAATCTTTGTTGCAGAGAGCACGAGGGATCTGTGACAGCAAACACTTGGCCGCCGAGCTTCAGCACGTCAAGCAGGTTCTGCACGACAACAAGCTTCGGGTTCCGCGCCTACGTCACAGTGACCGAGTGAAGCCGGCCACAGTCGAGCGTGTGCCTGCTGTACTACCATATGTCAGAGGTGTCACAGACAAGATTGGCTACATCTTGAAGCGAGCTTCTATTAGAACATTCTTCAAGCCGCCGAAGAAGATTAGTCAGTTCTTACCATCCGTCAAGTGCAATATTCCTCTACAAGATGCAGGAGTATACAAGCTTGATTGTGAGTGTGGTCTCTCATATATAGGGCAAACAAAACGATCAATAAAAACCCGTGTAAAAGAACACATAGCTGACGTGAAGCACCAACGTTCCGGGAAGTCTGCAGTTTGTGATCATATCCTAGACGGCCCCCATCATTACATTAGATTTGATAAACCACAAGTCCTCGCGAAAGAACATCGATTCCTGCCAAGGATGATACGTGAGGCTATTGAAATTAAAAAACATCCTAATTTCAATAGAGAGGGAGGCTGGGTACTACCACCTGCTTGGGATCCTGTAATTCATAAAATTAAAACTAAACCCAAGCATACCACTGTAAGACTTCAAGACACAGTTAGTTCATTCTGCGTAGATCGGACCAAAATTAATAATTAAAAAGCTGAAGGTACTCCGGGTTAACTTTGACATCGGGACGTCAATCACCTCAGTCCCCCGTGACCACGGTTGCTGGAAAGCAACCGAAACGTCGGGAATATAAAATAAGTAAATTAAACGCGATAAAATCCGTAAAAATAGTTTTATTCAATGTGTAGTGTTCGCGTAAATATAAGAAATCATCAGTTCACCATAGTTAGCCATTCGTACTCTGCATCAATTAGCGGTCGATCATGCTTCTGTGTATCCTCAAGCGGCTGACTTTATACGTCATGACACTTTTATGGATGACATAACGACCGAAGCACCATCTCTAATACAGGCACTTGAGCTCAAAGATGAACTTATTAAACTACTGAGCTGTGCGCAATTTGAGCTGCGTAAATGGAGTAGTAATTCGGCCGAGCTTATAGCAGCTCCACCGTCTGTACATTGTCAAGTAACTAGGGCCTTTTGTGACGAAAATCACGACCATATCCTTAAAATTCTTGGTATCCAGTGGGACCCTGTAGAAGACTTCTTTAAGTAGTCATTGTTCGAGTTCAATTCCAATTTCACAAAGCGTGCAATATTATCAAATATCGCTCGTATCTTTGACCCAATTGGTTGGCTCACTCCTGTTATTCTAATAGCCAAACTCTTGCTTCAAGAGATGTGGCGCCTTCAGCTATATGGGAAGAACCCATTCCGACTGAGGTCCCTCACCATTGACACAACTTTATCTCTGTAATGCAACATGTTAAATAAATTAAACTGACTCGTAGAGCTACATATGATACATATGATGACTACAAGAATTATCAATTGATTAGTTTTTGTGATGGCTCTTCAATGGCATATGGATGTTGTGTATACTTTCAACGTGGTTGAGCCATGTTGCAGCAATATTAGTAGTATAGTTGTAGAACGAATGGGTCGGCTCGACCGGGGAAGGATCACGCTCGCACAAAATACCAGCGTAAAATAGCAGCTTAACACTGCTGTGTTTATTATGGTGAGTGTAGAGAACCGGAGACCCTTTTTACTGAAAAAGAGGCATTCCATCTTAGTCCTCACGGGTGACAACGCATCTGCATTTTGATTCGCCAACGAGGATAGATGTAGATGTCTATGGGCCACAGCAATCACTTACCGTCAGGTGGAATGTATGCTCGTTTGTCAACCTATCCTATAAGAAAAAAAACTTGAGGACAGTTCGTTCCAACCATTGTAATACGCATCTGCTGATTACAAAATCAAAATTCACATCCCTAAAACCACTAACGGTTAACCGTCTAGAGCTTTGTGGTGCTGTCCTTCTAGAGCGTGTTCTTAAGCACATGCAAAACTTGCTGCGAGATAAAATCCCTCTTAATAAAGTGATTGCCTTTCCTGATAGTAACACACTTCTAGCATGGCTACACACGGAACCTCATAAACCTAAGACTTTTGTTTCCCATCGCGTTGCGAAAATCATCGACGATGTATCAGTTGATAGCTGGCAACACGTATTGATATATGAGTATCCTGCCGATCAATGCAGTCGAGGTCTTAGGGGTTCACAACTAGCGACATGTTGTACGTGGTGGTCAGGTCCAAATTGACTCGCTAACGATTTCTCCACTTGGCCAGTAAAGTGCAAGTGGGAATCACAGGATGCCGTACCCGTGTTGCGCTCTACTGCTCATGTATTTCAAACGGATTCTAGCTCTGCTGAGCTTGACTTTATTAGTGGACTGTTAGACCGCTACTCCACGCTATCCAGCGTCCAGCCTGTACTAGCTTGGTGTCTGAGTGCTGTATCTGCGTTCAAACGAAACTATAAAACTAAGAATTTCCTGAGCGTATCAGAGCTGGAGCAGTCTATCGTCTATATCGTTTAAAATGAACAAAATCTTCATATTACAGATCAAACAGCCACCAAATCCGTTAAAAAACTGAAGTTTATTGATAATGCGGGTTTGTTGCAAGTGGAGGACCGTCTAAAGCACCCATAATCTATCGACAACCGTAAAACATCCCGTATTGTTACCAAAGGCTTCACGCTTATCCTTGTTGATCAGAGATCACTTTCATGTCAATTACTTACACAGTTGCCCTCGTACTCTTCAATCGATTATTCAGCGTAGATATTGGATACTTGGCATCCTTAACTTAATTCGGTCGCGTTTATCTAAATGCATAGCATGTTTTAAGGTGAAACCGGTTGCTTGTCAGCCTTTATTGGAAAATCCAATATTACAACCAATATTACAACCGACGCGGTGTTTCCGAAATGTGAGAATCCCTTTGCCAGTCCATTCATAGTGAAAGAGAGTCGTAGACGAAACGCTCGTACTTACAAGGCCTAAATGTGTATATTCGTTTGTCTCGCGGTAAAGACTATCCATCTTGAGGCAGTAACCGAGCTATCGACTTCTGCCTTTCTTGCGGCGTTAGATCGCTTTGTATCACGTCGTGACCTTTGTACCTTCATAGTGACTGACTGCAGCACTAACTTTATTGGTGCCCCGCGTTACCTTAACGAACTACAACAAATGGTTTGTAAGAATAATGATTCGCTTGAGTCTAGTCTTGCAAAACGAAACATTGTCTGGCGACTGAACCCTGCTACCGGGAGTGATTTTGGTGGCATATTTGAGAGCGGTGTAAAATCAATGAAGTTCCACTTAAACCGCGTTATAGGGTCACATGTATTGACTTTCGAGGAGATCATAACGATCCTTACTAAAGTCGAAGCCGTACTTAACTCGCGACCGTTGTGCTGTCTGTCTCCGTATCCTAATGAGGTTGATATTCTTACACCTGACCATTTTTTGTCCCATGGTCCTCTTATATCATTACTCTCTAATGAATATGTTCTACCTAGGGCCCGCTGGCAGATGTTGCAAAAACTTATACAGTCTTTTTGGCATATTTAGCAACTCGATTATCTACATTCCTTACAGCAACGCGCGAAATGGTTTCAAGAGCAATCAAATATTCATGTCGGAGATATTGTATTAATTGTCGACAGCAATTTACTACTAGAGTGGCGTTCAGGTAGAGTTCAAGACGTGCATCCTGGCAAAGACGGTGTAGTGCGCGTGGTCACCCTACGCCCTACGAATGGACTCCTTAAGAGACCAGTAAATAAACTGTGTCCTCTATCTTTAAATCTACCTAGTCAGGTCATAAGTATTGTCAGACAGTAAAAACTTTTCTTTTAGAATGCTGGCCACAAAAAAGTTTATTGAATTCGAATTTCGAATTGTTCATGAAAATAAAACTGTATACTTTTTAGAATTTTACTCATTTTGAAATATGGAGTGGACGCTTAAAGAATACCGTGTTGCAGTTATTGCGTTGCATCGTTGCGGTTACGCGCCAATTCAAATTTTTGACATAGTGAAAAATTTTAATATAACCAAAAGATTCGTTTATCGTACCATCAAACGATACAATGAAGACTCTAGTGTAGATGACAGGTCAAGAAGTGGTCGCCCTCGGTCTGCTAGGACTCCATCAGTGATAAGAGCTGTGAAGGCGCGAATTCAAAGAAATCCCAAACGTAAGCAGAAACTGTTGGCCCTTCAGATGGGGTTAAGCAGAACCACGGTGAAAAGGGTGTTAAATGAAGACTTAGGGCTTCGGGCATATCGAAGAAAAACAGGAGATCGTTTGAATGCTCGTCTAATGGACCTGAGACTGAAGAGATGCCGCGCTTTGTTGAAGCGGTACGCGGGAAAAAAAATTATTTTTTTCCTTTTTCGGATAAAAAAATTTTAACCGTAGAAGAGAGCTACAACAAACAAAATGATAAAGTGTACGCACACAGTAGTGAAAAAGCGAGCAACCGTATTCCGCGTGTCCAACAAGGTCATTTTCCATCCTCGCTCATGGTATGGTTGGGAGTTTCTTATTGGGGCTTAACAGAGGCACATTTTTGTGAGAAAGGTGTAAAAACGAATGCAGTTGTGTATCAAAATACAGTCCTGACGAACCTTGTGGAACCTGTTTCTCATACCATGTTCGATAACAGGCACTGGGTATTCCAACAAGATTCGGCGCCAGCTCATAGAACGAAGAGCACACAAGACTGGCTGGCGGCGCGTGAAATCGACTTCATCCGGCATGAAGACTGGCCCTCCTCCAGTCCAGATTTGAATCCGTTAGATTACAAGATATGGCAACACTTGGAGGAAAAGGCGTGCTCAAAGCCTTATCCCAATTTGGAGTCACTCAAGACATCCTTGATTAAGGCAGCCGCCGATATTGACATGGACCTCGTTCGTGCTGCGATAGACGACTGGCCGCGCAGATTGAAGGCCTGTATTCAAAATCACGAAGATCATTTTCAATAAACTTTAGTGTCATAAGAATCTATGTTTTATTAAGTTCATTTTGGTATATAAACGGTTACATAACGAATAAACTTGTTTCAATTATTTTATATTAAACATGTGACAGAATTTATGACCTGACTAGGTATAATATATAACTATACTTAGAACAAAAAACTTGTAAAATTTTTCTCACAACTAAGATTATAGTTTTCTTTTTGTTATTTAGCTTGTATAGTTATAAAATTTTGTAGCCTTACATACCTTTCTAATAGGTATGCAATTCAAATTCAAGTGTTAATATTAAAGTTAGTTAGGTACATATTATTCCAAGCTAGTTTATATTTCGTGAAGTATTTAGTTTTATAGGGAGAACTACTATTATCACTCATGAAATTTGAAACGATTTCAAGTGGGGGGAATTATGTACTGGCTTGCTTTCCTTACTTTTCTATCACATCCTTCCTTCCAATTATACGAGTACGCAAAACAGAAGTTATGGTGCCATCTGTTGGTCTACGACAAAAGCGTCTTCAAAAGAAGTCGACGCGATCGATACCCACATGTAATCAAAACTCAAAACGAAATGCATCGGTAATGGTTGTTCTTGTCCAAACCTTCCAAAATAAAATCAATGTAATTAACCGTTAGTCAGTGTGCCGGGTCAACCCAGCTGTGTGCATAGACTATATAATCACGTAGGAGGGTGGTCAAGGAAGACTGAAGCCTTCCACATCCGAAGATATTGTTGAAGCCAAGTTGAAGTTGATCGCCGCTGCCGCTAACCGTGAGTTTACCTATTTCATTTACCCTTCCTGGTGGGCCAGACTTATTTTCTCTCACTGTAGGTAAATTAAGTAGCAATTCCAAATAAGATTCTATTTATTTTTATTTAAGTAGAAGTGTCGCGATTACTACAAAAACCAAGTTCAATCCGCGCATTTTCTATTCAAATGTTTTCAAATTCCAAGAGCAGCAAGCCGAGTTAAGCAAAAAACATGGGTTTAGATGGAAAACGCGTTGTCTTCGCCCGGGCTTCCTTCGCAAGAATTTATCTATTAAGTCGACGTGCTTATAATACTATCGAGAAACATGAGCTCAACAAAGTTATAGAACGGCACCTGACTCTGTAGCGAAACTAATAAAAAACCCGCTCTCGATACGTCGATTTTTTCGGGGGTTATGGTGACCACATACAAAATCAACATCCGGATGTTTTTTATCAAAGTAGCAATATAAAATGATTTTTTAGAAAATATAAGACGGATAAATTAGTGTGTTTTTGATATATGGCTACTCTTATTATAGTGTAAGTGCAATTTGGTTATGATAGAGGCATTTTAAGACCACAAAATTGCTTGACCTTGACGTGTCGAGAGTATTATACTGCCTAATAACGCATCGCGTTATGTGGCGTGTAATAATAGGTTTTTTCGAAAAGTTTATGTTTTATTAAAATACTTAGCTGAAGTATTAACTAATCCTAGCCATTTTTAATTTTTTAAAACCACGCGTGGTATAAAAGCGGTCTTAGTGCTCGAGATATTCTCTACCTTTTTTGCCATTTATATGTAGTTTGTTGACGCTATTTTTGTAAATGACTGTTGCACGAGAATCGATGACTCTGCTTAGGAATTTAAATTTATGCCAATGAAAAAGTTATCGTAACTAAGAAAAGAGTGGAGGTCTTTGGCAAGGTCTGGAAAATATGGTGGATGAGTAAGATTCTCTGCCCTAGCTTTGCTAACTGTACCTATGGTTCTGACGTCTTCTGTGCTTCACTCAATTCATGAGATACTCATTTTCCAAGCTTCTTTATTTCACCGATTTTCTACAAATGATCTAATTTTAATCTAACCCAGCCGATGCTATTCCAGACGTATTTTAAGATAAATCCACTTCTACTATCGCCTTCTGTTCGTGATTATCATTTTTCTGTACCGGGCGGCCACAAGACACATTTATGAGGTCAAAATTTCCCGAATGAAATCGATTGAACCAATAACGCACAATTTGTTTTGTTTGTAGTACTAAACCCGTATAAATTTTTGATATTATGTACCATTTGAGACGCTTTTTTATCATTTTACCATCATTTTATTTGATGATGTCGATGTCTGATGCTGATGATTTGTCGTAAGTTGATTTAACTAAAGAACACAATAATATTATGGCGTTAACAAATAGCGAAATTACTTTTTCAAATATTACTGTCTAACTACCCACAACAGTTATCCCAATCTGTATCTAATTTGCACGGAGTCTGATATTTATCGCCAATCTGGTTGTATAATGTTACGATTTTAAAAAAATGCTAAATTTTTTGCAATTTTATATCCAACTTGATAAGCACTCTTTCTGGATTATGACCATAAACGCTTTAGATAAATGAGACCGAACGAATTTTTCGATGCTAACGCTTAGGAGCAGTTACGTAAAAAGTTATCACACAATCCCTTTTGAGATTTTGCACCTCATGTTAAGTGGTGGGCATATTAAACATGTTTTAGTTTACATTCAAAAATCGAAAGATGTCAGTCTACATTTAGAGTTGGGATCAGGCCGATACGACGCCGTGTCGTCTGCGCACTATAAAAAAGTTTCGCATTTAAACTTTTATTCGGGAGGTCGATATTGCCTCATGCACGGCTATACTTTGCTTATTGAATCTGCACAACTTACACACGAAGATATAGGAAGATTCCAGTAGCGTAAACGTGCATGTTAGTTTCAACATTTCATTTCGAAATTAGGTTTTATTTATTAAAAATATTAATCCACTTTTCAATACTATTATTCCAAATTAAATTAAAAAGACCTTTATTTGTGGCATTGAATGGTGTCAATGGGACGTGAACGTGTCATTGAAAAGTGTAAATTTGTGAAATGACGATGATGATGAAATGAAGAACACTTATATATCTTTGAGTTTCCGTGTACTCTTTACTTACAAATAACACAAATATATGGAAATTAAAAAAATATTAAAGCACAAAATATAAAACGAGAATTGCCAATATCTATTCCAAATCGTTTCTGTATAAGCATCATATGTTAGTATACTAAATATACAAAGATATCGAAGACAACGGTATTGGCAAATAATAAAAACTTTTAATTAATTTCCGTTTTATACAGCAGTGTAGGTATTTTAAAACCATAGTTTCAAGTTGTTATTGGTAAAGTTTTCGCATTAGGTTTTTACGATCATGAGAATAATATGCTTAGCAAATAGCGAGGTTGTTTACATAGAATCTAGATCGCGCTTTAACTAAAATTATACAGTCGTGCTTCCTGCCAACTGAATTCCGTATCTCAATGTTTTTGTAATGTTGTTTTGTCATAAACTTTAAACATGAACATAAAGCATGTAATCAATAATGGCCTTAGTTTGTCTTCTCTTGAACCTTTTGCACAATAATGTCATGAAAGTTTTAATATTATTGATATCATTAACTTAATATTTAAATTGATATTAAAAAAACTTTACCTTATAATGTGGCAAAGCACACCTATGAAACTGAAAGCTAATGCCTCGCCTATGAAAACCGGACATGGACAATGGCAGATAGCTTCCGGATGCCAGGTCTAGCCGACTTTCTGTTTCTATTTTGTTGCTGGCTTTCTACACATCCGTGTCATCCCTGACCAGCAACAAAATCTAAAACTGCATCTCGCCTATAAAAACCAAGTGCTACGATAACATGGGCACTAGTTGTTTGCTACCGGCCACATCCTCTCAATTATCGGATTATTTACACGTTTACCAGCTACAAATTATCAACAAATTTTGACATATTATTTGACTCAATTATCATTGAATTCGAGCTTACTGCTAGCTTCATATAAATATAGCATTATAGAATCGGTTTAAGCTAAAAAATCAGTTTTTTAACAATTAGCAACTAAATAGCAAATATTTAGCCACAAATTCCCGTGCAATTTTCATTGGTTTCTTCACTTACCAAGAAGAATTAAAAGATGTCGATGGTGATGATATTATAAGAAGAGATAATGCCTGCCTATGTGTAGTATAACATTGCTTTTGCGGGGATACTGGAAAGATTGTGCACAACATAATTCCTCAAGTAACAAAGTTAGATGTAACAAGCCTTCATGAAGAGCTCAAAGTCTGTGACGGAAAATTGTACCGATGCATATAAAATAGCTATGTGGATGTATGTATAGAAGGCAACCTAAATGCACATGATTTTATGGTTTATTACTATAGATTGTTACTACACTACGGATCCACAAGATAGGAAGCGTTTTACTTAACATTATTTTGCGAGATACCTATATGAGCACATAATTGCAGCATATTATATCTTTGAAAACGAGAACCTGTGGTCTTTTTAGTTTGTTCTTTCCTGTGTAATAGTTGGTGGGTAAATACTGTATTAAAATATTTATATTAAATAATGTTCGCCTATTGGTCAAAATTAACGGATGAATTTTGATAAATGGGTGACCACACGACATTCATTACAAGCTATATTTTACTTTCAACTGCACATTGATATATAAAACACAAATATCCATACGTATAAATAAAATTGAAGTGTCTGTCTAAAATAATCTAATAAGCTCCGGGGATTATTTGCGTGCTATTAAGACTAAATAACCATTTTTTTTAATTTATCTGTCTGTATGACTATCTATCTATCTAACACAACATTGATAAAATAAATGGTCTATGATTATCTATTATTGTGGCGTTAGTCTAAATAATAGATCCTATCCAGCCGAGGGCGAGGCGTGTCGGTAGTCTAATATACAAAATATTAAATAAGAGATTTTTTTGTCTCGACATACTCCACAGATTATTGAAAAGCAACATTTAAAATCACACAAAATTCACAGCTTATTCAGTCAATCTGGCAGAATTATTTGTTGGCAACAATTTAAAATTCTTTGGTGATAGTCACTTCCCTTTACTCTTTGCTCTCTTGTAGTGACCATATACTTTACTCAGTTACTGTTTGACCACAGGCTTTTATGTGTTTGACATTGGCAGTAGGCATGAACGTCAACAAACGACAGACTATTGTGTTTGACATTGGTAGTAGGAACGTAAACCGTGAATGTTTTATTTAATTTAATTTATTGTATTTGTAACACATTATATATATATATATATATATATATATATATATATATAAATATATAAATTTTAGCTTTCTGAACTTCTTCTCCATATAAACTTTAACTATGCCAAATTTTACTCTCCTTCTTGAGCGCAATATGCTTAAAAAGGGGTACAAAATCTTCTCTTCACGTATTAATATATAAATAAATTCAAGGAATAATCCTTTGTATTTTGTGCAAATGCAATCCTATGTTTGTGCAAAATTATTCCATGAATAATAATCATAATATATTGACATTAATAATGGTATATGCATCTTATTAGTAACGAAATTAGTGACAGAGTGGTCACCACTGCAGAGGTATTTTTAATCAAATATATTAAACGACAAATAATCACAGAAAACATGGCTTCAAATTATTATTATTCGCATTGGTTCTAGAAAGTACAGACCCTGCCGTAGCAAACTACGACATTTGGCTTTATAGTGAGGCTACGGTTACGAAATGTAGCAAGCTACGGCTTTCCTCCAATAAATCTCCCTAGCAATATGAGACGCCTCAATATCATAATAACCCGTTCCCGCAACGATGCCATCGCTTCACTTCCCACTGCCAACTATGAGACCCGCTCAAATTGAAATTATTATAATATATTCCGAGAGAGTTTTATTGAACCCTACCTAAAGGTACTAGTTTAGTAACTTAATTTTATTTCTTATCGTTTCTTCTACAATATTTTTACTCTACATTATAGTAAAAAAGATTTTTAAAAGTTCAAAATGTCAAATGTCAACATTTTCTGATGTTTAAGTTATGAAATTTCACAAGTGATATGAAGTAAATGTTATGAAAAGTAAATAATAACATCATAAACACTTAACAAATATTATTGGTTCAGATTATTGGAATGCCTTCATATGATATAAACACGTAATAGTGATAACATATTTCACAATTGATTAAATTTCACAAATGTGTGCGCAGACAGATATCTAAATGCCAAACAGAGGAATGAATCGAAACACGATCTCATTATCTAAATGCATCGAACCAAATTATGGTAATCTGGGAAACCTGTTCTGTATCAATAATATTAATACACAAACGTCGGCGAGCGGGTTCGACATTGGCACCGCTTTGCTAATTCGATATACACACTTAAATTCTAAAAAATAAAACCTTACTGCCAAAACAGTATTAAGATTTATTTTTATAATTTTATTGGTTAAAAATAACAATGGTTTTCAATTAAGGATTTTTGTATAAATAAATCTATACGAAAATTGTATGGTACAGGGACCAAAATTTAATAAAGCAACTCTATTTCCCCACGTCACTGTGTATTGTGACATGTTCGGCGACATGAAGCGCAGAAAATGTGCCATTATATGTAACAGCCAGACTCGGTTCGCGGTCTACTTCAGTTATGTCGACGACTAATGAATAAACAAAATGATTTTTATGTTACTGTTACTTGTTTTCTTTCATTTTTAAACATAACAGATATTTTATACTGCTTTGAGCCTCAATGTAGTTTCAAAATTATGCTCTTTTCAAGCATATAATAACCATTTTGTTAAGAGTAATGAATGAGCTAAAATATTTTAATTAACTATGTTCTTGTTTAATTTTTTTAATAACATGTAAAACTTAATATTTCCTTCTTTATGAGATTATTTTAAAATATGTTTTCAAACCGATATCAGATGAATGTCAACTGCAGGTGCAACCCATAACCAGAACTATTCTCCTTTTTTTTCTTTTTATAAATACTTTACCCCACTCTAGGATTTTCTTCTACATTGTGGAGGCAGTTTACATACATAAATTGCACAAGGGCAAACATCCAGACTCGGAACAATATCTTGTAAGCCATACAAATACTTATGTCGAATCCGCGGCCCTCTGCGCCGTAACTCATTGCTACGCGACGAAGCCTTCAAAAACTGTCATACTATTTCACAGAAGAAATATTCTACGACGGCTCCGTGGCGCAGTGGCTTAGCAATGAGTTGCTGCGCTGGGGGGCGCGGGTTCGAATCCCGCACGGAACAAGTATTTGTATGGCCTACAAATGATTGTTCCGGGTCTGGATGTTTGTCCTTGTGAAATTTGTGTTTGTAAACTGCCTCCACGATACAGGAGAAAATCCTAGTGTGGGGGTAACGTTTTTTTAAAAGAAAAAAGAAAAAAAAAAAAATTTCTCTATCTTATTATAATATCGTAATGCTAAGCGACAAATTTATTATTTTTGCCCTCCATCCAGTACTGGATATGAAATCCTGCCGTAACTAATGACTGTTCGTCACATAACGCACAATTTCTTTACGAATATACATTGAGCGTACGGAAAAGACCTGCGCCACTCCCTACTATTAGTACAATAGAAAGGTTTATTAATTTCTCATTGACGTTATCCAACTCTGCTTCCATTTTTAAAAATAGACACAGACAAATTTTTAAATAAAAGAAAATTGCGAGATTACCTTAACTGTTACGCTTGGCAAGCTGCTTTACGATAAATTTATTAACCACTAAATAAATTATTTAAACGTTGGAAATCTGACTTTGAAACAAACACACATTTGCACATTGAACTAAGCCTCTTTCCTCTGAAGCTTTCTTGCAAGGCCCAGTGTAACGATTATCCCAAAAGACAGATGAAACAATGGGATTACACATAGTATAGTAGTACATTCTTTTTCTTCTTCATGAGCTCGTTAAATTCCACAACTGGTAATGGCCTCTCGCGTTGGCCTTTTGTTAGGAGAACTGACGATCGCGGTACCAGTCTGGGTAATTTACATATTATGACGTAAATAAGATGGTTTTACCGCAAAACAGTTGCAGTACCATGCATATAGTAAGGACCTAAGAGCGAATTAAGCCTTTATCAATGTTGATATGATTATTTTGACTTTAATTATAGTTTCGACCCTAGTTATATTATTATGTTATATATACATCCATACATATAAAAAAAATTGAAGTGTCTATCTGTAATACCGAAATAACTGCATTCTATTGAGATGACTGAGACGATCAGAGGAAAATCAAATAGGAAAATAAATCAATGATTGTCGAAAAATAATTTTCAGCCTTATTAAGTTCACAGCTGGTCAAGCTGGATAAGGTTATTCTTGACTGTAAAAAAGCCTTTTTCAAATGTACCGTACACAAATACAAAGCCATATATATCTTGAAAACGTTGCCCTATACTTACCTCGTTGATTTGGTGAAAGTAGAATTAATACGTTCGTGCTACCTACCCGATAACTTCGGTGAACTGAATTTTGATAAAAAATTTATTTTATTTTATTATTTAAATTAACCGATTTACGATTAATATTTTTATTTTGACGCCATCGGAAATTTAATGCAGACTAAAGTAATTTTCCGCAAGCGCTGAACGGAAATTACCACATAGTGAAGTGACGTGTTCGACAAACGTCACGTAGCCGGATTCAAGCGCGGAGATCCTTATATCCAATTTCCGGCCGTTTTTGTTGGAAATGGGAATTAGTTGACGGACGGGACGAAAGGCTAAATATCAACGTCGATCTTATCCAGATATCGCCGTCGGTCGCGTTCCCGTGTAGACAGTATCGGTGATTGGTGATCCACTAGTAACTTTAACAAACATGGCGTATATCTATCAATTCCGCTTAAAGATTACTCTGTCCTATACAAAGGATTTTTTTTATATCTTTGTTTTTGAGAACATTTTGGAATTAAGCTCACTATATCCGAAGGTTTTCATCAAAACTTACCGATATGCATATAACCTGAATGTATACTTCATAAACGAAAAGCGAGTATATACTCGTTATATGGCAGAGATACTAAGAAATATAGCTATAAAGTTGACTTGGTTGGTGTCACGGTGAATCGAACAAGCGATAATGAAATTAAGTATAGTATTAAAGATAGTATATATCTCAAAAATTTTCTAGCTATTTGCTAAGTTTGACAGTGTATAAATTTATCGTTTTTATCACGGTCCGAAATCTCAATTAAAACTACTTGAAGAAGTCATTATAACTGACATTATTATTATCGTGATGTAAAAAAATTATTTGTTTTCGTGAATGCGCTTTCTGGTGTAGATAATCACGTAGAGGGCTCAAACATGGGCAACGATTTAAGGGGTTTATTTCATACTTTATATATTGATAAACTAATTATTTGAATGAACAGAAACAGAAATTATTAAATGAATCTAATTTTTACGGATTTTTTCGCGTTTAATTTACCTTTTTAATTCCCGACGTTTCGGGTGCTTTACAGCACCCATGGTCACGGGGGGGACTGAGGTGTACGACGTCCCGTTGTCATACTTAGCCCGGCTACCTTCAGTTTTTAATATTAATTTTTGCTCTGTGCATGCATGATCTTAAACCTTCCCTGTTGGACCTTCTGCTGACCTCTCATCTGGATGGATATCAGGTTTCCGGCGATGCCCCTCTTGGCTCTTCGGACCATTGTTTGAACCGGAATGTGGTGCCACTCACGCTCCCCTCGCGGTTGCGTTTTTGCCGGGTGATCCCAGCGCTGTTGCTGACTCTGTCACTGATGTGGGTCTACAGGGAATGGAACTATTTATTCCATCATCAGTGGTACCCATCGAAGGCAGATCTCAGCCTTGGTTTGGTAAGACTTCATTACGCAGTAAGCAGGAGTGTTATCAAGCTTGGGCTAAGGCTTCGGCGGCTCGGGATGTAAACACCAGCATGCTTAAAAAGAAGTATAACTTCGCTTTCAGGTCTTCCAAAATATTTCTTCTAACGGCAAAGTATGAGCACATTGGCAGAATTGTCAAGAAATTAGTTCGCCTTCCTTCGGGAACCCGTGCATTCTAGTATCTCGCCAAGGCTGTTCAAGGGAATTTCCGTAAGCCATCACTACCATCTCTACACAGGGAAACTTTTTAGGCTCCCTTTTTGCATCCTACTCGACTCTCAATGACGGGGGGAACACATCGCCGACCATCCCGCAGTGTAGGTGCTCTATGTCTGATATGTGTTCAGTACGCAAAACATTCCTTTCCCTGCACATGCCAGGATATCATTTGAGAATAAAATACGGGATGCATTTTTTAAGTCGCCATCCATTACTTTCGACTAAACTACTTTTTTAAATCAAATTTAGGACATGGTCGAGATAAATGGGTATTAATTGGGTAATCTAAATTTTGAAAAGATGTGTCTTTTAGTTGAGACGTAATTGATTTATTTATTGTTTTATCAAAATATAATAATTAATACGTAATGAATACGCGAAAGTAAATAATTTTTACCAACTTTTTCACTATTATTGAAAAAATTTTGAATAGTGCTTGACAATGCCTTAGCAAACTGCATCCGCGCACCTCTAGGAATTCTTTTAACTATTGGTACATTACGATGTTATTTGTAAATTTGCTCCGAAAAAAAGGGAAAAATCTGTATCATTAGAGGAGTTATTAATAGAGTTATGAATTTCTGCGGTAGGCTGTGAAGCCGAAATACTTTTACTATAACGTCGTTTCATATGTATATTTAATCCCCTTTTTATCTTTAAATAGCCTACCGTCGATGTAATTTTGACGCTGCAGGAAAATATTATTAATGTCAATATTGTTTGTGCATAATGTATGGAAGGGACTAGCTCCTGACCTACAAGATTCCTAGTTCAGGAGCTAGGGCTCAATCGGAACAAGTGTAACACTTATTTGAGTTTTAAAAATGTATTAAAGTGAAGTATTAAAAGTAAAGTAAAATATAGTACTAGTATTTTGATTCTTTATTGAGAATAGATGTAGATGTCTATGGCTCACAGCACCCACTTACTATCAGGTGGGCTGTGTACTCCTTTGTCAATCTATCCTATAAAAAAATGTTGCAAGTATGGGCCGGCTCGAGCCGGGGTGTTACTACGACCTCGCAGAATACCGGTGTGAAGTAGAAGCTCTGCTTCTGCGGTTCGTCTGGCGAGTGCAGGTGGCCGGATGCCCAATTACCCTCCCCCCTCCCTCCCCCATCATCATGGTAGCGAAATCATTCGCAATCCTACACTTAGGAACGGGTTTGCTTCTCACCGGACGAACCCAATGTTGCTGCCAATTCTGTTGCTGATGTTGTACTTCAGGATATTTAACTTTTTATTCCTTCCTCTGCGGTGCCCATCGGAGGCAGATCTCAGCCATGGTTTAGTCACTCCTGTAAAATATCATCACGCTACAAGCAGGAGTGCTACCTGGCCTGGGCTGATGCATAAACGTCCCGGGATGTAAGCATCAGCGCCCTTAAAAAAAGTATAATTCCGCCACGAGGTCCTTCGAGGGTCATTGCCATGGCAAAGTCAGAGCAAATAGGCAGAATTGGCAAAAAACTAGTTGGCCTTCCTTCGGGAACCCGTGCATTATGGTCTCTCGCCAAGGCTGTCCAAGGGAACTTCAGTCAGCCATCTCTTGCATCTCTGCACAGGGAGGACGAATCACTGGCCCATGCCACAAAGGAGAAAGCCGATCTGCTAGGCTCTTTCTTTGCATCCAACACGACTATCGATGACGGGGGAACACACCGCCGACCATCCCGCGGTGGGAGTGCTCCATGCCGTATGTGTGGTTCACACAGTACTCGGTTCGCAAAGCACTCCTCTCCCTGGACATCCACAAGTCGAGTAAGCCTGGCGGAATCCCCCCAATTGTGCTGAGTACGTATGCTCCGGAATCGGCACTGGTTCTAACGCGTCCCTTCCGGTACTCCTACTCCCTAGACGTGATCCCGAAATCATGGAAGACGGCTTTTGTTCACCCGATCCCTAAAAAAGGTGACCGCTCAGACCCGTCTAATTACAGACCTATCGCCATCACCTCCTTCTTCTCCAAAATAATGGAACCCATTATAAACTGCCAGCTCATGCGGTACCTTGAGGATTACCAGCTGATTAGTGACCGCCAATACAGTTTTCGTCGGGGTCGATCAGCTGGTGATCTTGTGTTCTACCTGACTCACCGATGGGCGGAGGCAGTAGAGTCCAAGGGAGAGGCATTGGCCGTTAGTTTGGACATTGCGAAGACCTTCGATCGGGTTTTGGCACAAAGCGCTTCTTTCGAAGCTCCCTTCCTCTGGGCTTCCCAAAAAGATACGACTTAGGGACCTTCAATTAAAAAGCTTACTCCTTTTTAAAAGGCTGGCAACGCACCTGCAATTCCCCTGGTGTTGCAGTTGTTCAAGGGCGGCGGTAGGCACTTACCATCAGGTGAGCCGTATGCTCCTTTGCCTCCTCTCCAATAAAAAAGGAAGTACGTGGAGTATCGATTACTAAATTCTTTTGACTATTATAAATAATAAACAAGTGCACAAATAGATGTATCTCGGCGGCAATCGTAAGCCAACATGACCCGTCGTTCAACTAAAAGCGCCCTTAATATTAATATAAAATTAAGGTAAAATATGTTACTTTATGTTTCACTTCTGTTTGGTAAACAAAAATGAATTTAAAAATCGTCGGCCAACTTTATTTCGTATAATTTTTTTACCTCTGACACTACTTTCAATTTTATGACGTTATTTTTTATACTCGAAAGTTGTTGAGAGAGTTGAAAAGGTGTTTTTTTTTATTTAATATACTTTGGCGGGTGAGATTTGGTTGTGGAGAGGCTCGTCGGTGTCACTCGCGGGTTCAACGGAGCGCGCGTAACGAACTCGCTGCCTGCTCCTCCGAGCTTCACGCCACTGCCAAGGGCCGCACTCGACACACCGATATTTTACATTCTATCTCCACTTTGAAACTCATCGTGTTTCAAAATAACATCGGCATATTTTATTTTAGAAACGTATAAAACATGTTAACATTCGTACAAATGTGAATGTACTGTACCGAGTGTACTAAAACGTTTTAAAGGTTTATTTTTATTTTATTTATTTATACTCTTTATTGCACATAAAACTACACAACACAGCAAACTTAAATTTATCAACGTATGTACAATTAGGTGGCCTTATCGCTAAACAGCGATCTCTTCCAGGCAAACCTTAGTGAAGGAGATAATTTTCATTTAAATATATAGAAGTGTGCATAAATAGTAGATAAACAAGCATATATTAAAAATAATATTATATATATCTATACACATAAACAAATATATACATACACACATACATATACACATATACCTACATATACATACATAGAATACATACACTTTTATAAATATTTCTGTAATACATTATAATTATATATCATATACATAAACCTTATCAAGAAAAGTAGATATGACAATAAAATATATTAAGTAGAACACATATTTAAATAATAATCTTTAACCACATTTTTGAAAGACTCAATGCTTTGGGCTTTTTTAATTGTTAAAGGAAGCGAGTTCCATAATTTGATTGCTTTGACACAAAAGGAGGAATGAAAAAATTTTGAGTTGTGAGCAGGCATACGCAGTAAAAGTTTATCAGCTATTCTGGAATGATCTTTATTTGCGCCCATGAACTCAAATTTTTCTTTAAGATAACTCGGTGTTTTAGGATCAAATAGTACACAGTACAGTAGAGATAGAATATGAGTATTCCGACGAAGCCTGATAGGGAGCCACTTGAGCTTAATACGGTACTCTGAAACGTGATCATATTTGCGAAGGCCAAATATGAACCTGATAGCGAAATTCTGAAGACGCTCAAGTTTATTTAATTGATCCTCAGTAAGATTGGAGTAGCATGCATCAGCATAATCAAGGATAGGGAGTAACAAAGACTGTGCCAGTAAAATTCTAGTAGGAATGGGAAGCGAGTTACGCAAACGTCTTAAATAAGATGCTGCCGCAAACATCTTTCTGCTGGACTCCTTAATATGCAGGGACCAAGAAAGATTCTGATCAATATATAATCCTAGGTCTTTTACAGATTTACTAAAAGGTATCACAACACCATCAACAACAATAGGTGGAAGGTTATCCCAAGAAATTCTCGAGATTAGAGTGCTATTTCCAACAATAATGGCTTGGGTCTTTTTGGGATTTAAATTAAGCCCGAACGACCTACTCCAATCAAGTATTGCAGCAAGATTCGTATTAGTGTCATTGATGGCATTGGTAAGATTCTGGAGTGATGTATGGGAGTAAATTTGGAGATCATCTGCATACAAATGGTAGAGAGAAGAAATTCGTGAGGTAATAGAATTAATAAATACAGAAAAAAGGAGAGGAGACAACACGCCACCCTGTGGTACACCAGCAGTTAGTTCACACCACGTAGATGTGGCACCCTCTACCATAACACGCTGCCGGCGGCCACGCAAATAGCTTTGAAACCATTCAATTGCCGCTGGAGATATGTTAATAGAACGTAGCAGACTCAACAATACGTCAAAATCGACGGTGTTAAAAGCGTTACTGAAATCCAGCAACGTAAGAATAGTGAGCTGCTGTTGGTCCATACCCCAGCGAATATCATCAGTGATTTTAAGTAAAGCTGTAACAGTACTATGACCAAGTCTGAACCCTGATTGAAAGGAGTCAAGAAGGGAGTTTTTATTTAGGTAGTAGTTAAATTGTGCAAATACCAAACGTTCAAGAACTTTTGAAAGGAATGGAAGGATAGATATAGGTCGATAATCTGAAGGAGAACAGGGGTTCTTCTTTTAGAAGAGAGAAATTAGGAGTTGATGCTTTAGACAGATTGTTTAAAGTATATGATTTTATATTATCATTTAAAAATGAAGATGTACATGAGAAATGTTGATTTAGTGATTCAATATCAACGTCTTCATTCGAAATAGTGGATTCTTTAGATTTTCCAACTCCTATTGATCTGAGAAACTTCCAAATTTTTGCAGGGTCTCCGTTCTCGACTGATTTTTGAACATGGTGTTGTTGTGCATCTCTACAAATTGTATTGCAGCAATTCCGTATGCTCCTGTACGTGTCCCTATTGTGGTCCGATTTATCACTGTTATAAATAAGCCTAGCTTTATTTTTCTTATTTAACAGTGATTTAATATCGTCTGTAAGCCACGGTGCAGGGGTGTGTTTAATTTTAACTTGTCTGACGGGTGCATGGGTGTCGTAAAGGTTAATTAAGATGTAGTTTAGTGTTTCTACTTTTAGGTCTATAGAGTCAGCAGAGCATACAGCAGACCAGTCAGCATTCCGAGCATCCTCTTGAAGACGTTCAATATCAATCCTACCAAAATTTCGTAGCATCAGTACCTTGCCTCGAAGCTTAGGAGTGCGTATTTTATGCGATAAAAAGATAAGGTCATGATGAGAGAATGCCACAGCTGCACATTGACCATGCTTTGACACGTGATCAGGAGATGAAACTATGATAAGATCTAACAAAGATGAAATACAGTTAGGCAAAGTGTGCGTAGCGTTAAGTGGCAGAATATGTAAATTACATGAGTCAGTAATAGAGCGCAGCCTTTTAGTGCGGTGATCATTCTTTATCATGCAAGTGTTAAAATCGCCCATTAGAATAATGTGATTGTATAGAGGAGTCAGATCTTCAAGTGTTTTCTCAAATGAGTGGAAATAATTCACATGGAGGGAGGGGCTATAAAAAATGCCCAGTAAGATTTTGGTGTTAGATAATGTAATTTCCAGTAAGAGATGTTCAGCTTCATTAGGCAAGGGTGGTTGAGTAGACAACTTAATAATCTTGTAAGGAATATCATATCTAAGGTAAATTGCTACCCCACCACTACCCTGCCCTACTCGGTCGTTTCGAATAAGATTAAATCCTGGTAGTGAATAGCATGTGGAAGGTAAACATGGTTTGAGCCACGACTCGGAGACAAGAATAGCACTGAAGAAACTAGTGTTAAATGATGCAAGCATGTCTGGAAAATGTGCCGGAATACTTTGGGCACTAATATGGATAACATTGAAATTTTTCAGTACATCTGAGAATTGAGAAGATAGGACTTCGTTTAAAGGAGTGAAATCTGTACTGTGAAAACTATCGTCACTACTGCCGCTTTCAGAGTAAGGTGTCATAAACGAATCATTATTTGGATTATTGTCATTAAACAAGTCAGAAATCATAATGAGTCTATATCCGACACTAATTATACGTATATATATATATATATATATATATATATATATATATATATATATATATATATATATATCATCATCATCATCATCATTACAGCCCTTCACAAGTCCACTGCTGAAAATAGGCCTCCACCAAAGAATGCCACAAAGCACGGTCCTGAGCCACCTGCATCCATCGACTTCCTGCATATCTTACCAGGTCGTCACTCCATCTAGTGGGGGGACGCCCTACACTTCGCCTGCCGGTACGAGGCTGCCACTCGAGAACCTTTCTTCCCCATCGGTTGTCGGTTTTTCGAGCTATATGGCCGACCTATTGCCACTTCAGCTTACTAATCCGTTGGGCTATGTCGGTCACTCTGGATCTACTGCGGATATCCTCATTTCTGAGTTTATCACGCAGAGAAACTCCGAGCATAGCCCTCTCCATAGCTCGCTGAGCGACCTTGAGCTTCCTCATCCAGCCAGCATTGAAGGACCACGTCTCAGTTCCGTATGTCATCACTGGCAACACGCACTGGGTGTGCAGTCTCGTTTTCAAGTTTTGAGGTATACCTGACGAGAAGATGTGCCGTAATTTCCCGAACGCTGCCCAACCTAGTTGAATCCGTCGATTGAACTCTCGGTCGAAGTTGGACTTACCTAGTCGGACTATTTGTCCCAGGTAAACATACTCGTCAACAACTTCGAGCTTAGTGTTCCCAACAACTACCGGCATAGGTGTGACATGGACATTAAACATGATCTTTGATTTGTCCATGTTCATCTTAAGACCTGTCCGTTAGGAAACACTATTCAGGTCATTGAGCATAGTGCTTAGGTCCTTCAGCGATTCTGCCATACGGACTATATCGTCGGCAAATCGAAGGTGAGTGATGTACTCGCCATTGATGTTGATACCGTATCCTTTCCAGTCCAGAAGCTTGAAAACATCTTCCAATGCAGCGGTAAAGAGTTTCGGGGATATGACGTCACCCTGTCTTACACCTCTCTGCAATCGGATAGGTTTCGTACTCTGGTTCTGTACTCGGATAGCCATCGTAGCCCTACTGTACAAGCACTTCAACACTTCGATATACCGACAGTCAACTTCGCATCGCTGAAGGGACTGCAGCACCGCCCAAATTTCGACGGAATCAAAAGCTTTCTCATAGTCCACATACGCCAGACATAGTGGCAAATTGTACTCCTCGGACTTCTGTACAATTTGCCGAAGGGTATGTATGTGGTCTATGGTGCTAAAGCCTTTTCGGAAACCGGCTTGTTCGGGAGGCTAGAAGTCGTCAAGTCTGCGCGCGAGACGATTCGTAATGACTCCCGAAAACAGCACGTAGACGCGGCTCAGAAGAGAAATCGGTCTGTAGTTCTTCAAGAGAGCGTTCTCGCCTTTCTTGAAGAATAAGACCACCGCACTTCTGCTCCACGCCTCCGGTGTAATGCTACCATGGAGGACGGAATTAAAGAGCTTCTGAAGAGCTTCAAGTACCGGTTTTCCACCCGCTTTCAGAAGCTCCGCTGTAATTTCATCCTCGCCTGGGGCCTTGCCGTTTTTAAGGTGCTGGAGAGCCATTCTAATCTCGCTCAGACTGACGTCCGGGATATCATCGGAATAATGTCGCATAAGACTCGCTCTTGGATCGTTACTCATACTTGCGTGCGGCTCCAACGATGACGTGTACAGCTGCCCATAGAACCTCTCAATCTCACTCAAAATCTCAGGTGCCCCGGAAACGATGCTGCCACATTCGGTCTTCAGCTTTGACAGTTGGCTCTTTCTGGCAGACAGATCTCTGGCAAAGACTTTGGAGCCTTGGTTAAACTCAGAAATGAGGATATCCGCAGTAGAATCAGAGTGACCGACATAGCCCAACGGATTAGTAAGCTGAAGTGGCAATTGGCCGGCCATATAGCTCGAAGAACCGACAACCGATGAGGAAGAAAGATTCTCGAGTGGCAGCCTCGTACCGGCAGGCGAAGTGTAGGGCGTCCCCCCACTAGATGGAGTGACGACCTGGTAAGATATGCAGGAAGTCGATGGATGCAGGTGGCTCAGGACCGTGCTTTGTGGCATTCCTTGGAGAAGGCCTATGTTCAGCAGTGGACTTGTGAAGGGCTGTAATGATGATATATATATATATATAAATTTCATCATTTATTTATTATTATATTTCATCATTTCATTCATATTATATTATATACTGGTGTATCGTGTTTATACAACATGTAACTAAAACCCTGTGGTTTCCGTTAAGTGCTTTATCGGCATCATTATGCAAAAGTATAGAAGTAACTTTAAAAAATTCGAACATAAAAAAATTTGAATTTTATTTAAATGCATTTTATTTGCAAATCGTATGTGGTTTTATTAATTATAACTGACATGCGCATCGGTAAAGCGGGTCCTTATAATTAGTAATCATGTTGTGGCACCGTGGCATGACACGGCAATTTTCGCCGCCCATCAATAAAAGAATCTTCACCGAGATGCTCCAAACAGCCGTCAATCGCTTAGGCGATTGGTTCCACTTATGGAGAATCGAAGTGAATCCTGAGAAAAGTGTAGCAATACACTTTCAAAGCATTCCGTCATACAATCGTAAATACAAAACCCCAAAAAAGCGATTGGTACGATCAACCTGTACACACGCCAGATTCCCTGACAATCAACGGCCGAATATCTAAGGGTCACATTCGCGTAACACATTCGCAATGTCCACAACCGTGCAAAATTCGTCACTAATCACCTTCACCCGCTAGTTAACAGCAAAAGACGATCTCTGAATATTTCAAGGATATGTCTCGGCGCTATTTCGAGAGGTCCGAGACACATCCCAACCCGCTAGTGGTAAACGCAGCCACCTACGCTCCGACTCCGAACGTTATGCAAACCCTCCGGAGGTCCCGCAACGTTCTAATCGTACCCCTGTTCCACCAGATTCCGACGACCGAAATGTCGCCGGCCAGTCATACACAAACACTACACAATCACCTAGTGCCATAAACACTCTTAGGACAACAACGGATGGGACGCAGCGAGTCCGAAGACGGGCGCGCCGCACACCACACCGCGTACACATCGTAGACCCGCGTTCTTGAGCGGTTCTCACCGCCTAGAACATCTATAGATATGAGTTAGCCGTAAGAGCCGGGGCCCGTCACCACCTGTTCGTACGGCCGTTTGACAACTCATCCATGTTACGTTAATGTGATCACAGAACCGAACACAATATTATCCCACCTAAGATTATCGATTATATATATATCGTCACTATTTTAGTGCAACGTCAACTACGTTTCACTAAAATAAATTAACCCCCCCCCCCCTCTATTTCTTTATAAATATAAATATATTTTATTTCTAAAGCTGTAAGAGCCGCATAGGCTAACAGCATTAACATCACAGAATCTAGACTGATATACATTATACGATGGGATAGCCACCTATACCTACGTGGTAGAGCCATGCTGCAGCTATATTAGTAGTATAGTTGTAGCACGAATGGGTCCGCTCGACCGGGGAAGGACCACGCTCTCACAGAATACCAACGTTAAATAGCAGCTTAACACTGCTGTGTTTCGTATGGTCAGTGTAGAGAACCGGAGACCCTTTTTACTGGAAAAAAGCATTCCATCTTAGTCCTCATGGGTGATAACGCATCTGCATTTTGATTCGCAAACGAGGATAGATGTAGATGTCTATGGGTCACAGTAACCACTTACCATCAGATGGACTGTATGCTCTTTTGTCACCCTATCCTATAAAAAAAGCTGCTCCATCTCAACGCACCACCTATATATTATGCATAAATGAAACTTGAACAAACACTTGGCCGATTAGCCAATGTTATTCGTCAGCATAGCGACTGAAAACTATTGATAAAATTTTATTTTAAAATATGAAAATACATTGACAGTATTTGTGTCAGTATTATGTAACTACGTATTTAAACAATACCACGATACCACGTGCTCGGCGGTGAAGGAAAACATCGTGAGGAAACCTGCATGTCTGAGAAATAAGAAAAAAAAATATATTTCGAAGACATGTGAAGTTCGCCAACACGCATTGGGGCAGCGCGGCGAACATTTCCTTACCCTAAAACCCTCTCAGAAATGAGAGGAGGCCTGTGCCCAGCAGTGGGACGTAAATAGGCTGCAACTTTACTTTACTTTACTATTATGTTATCACTTGTAAAAACACAGAAACAAAATAAAATATGATAAAGTTATGGAAAATAATATACCTAACGAGCAATACGCACACAACAGACACAGAATTGATACAGGGAGAATTTGTGAAGTTCCGAGGAGTCGGTTAAAGTCGGCATGGGTTGGTTAATGTGCTAAGGGTAGAAAAGTTTCAGGTAAGCGTCTTCTTGAGAGACGTGAGCAGCCTCCCTTATGTTAGCTGTGCCCAAATGGCGTGCTGTGTTCACACTGAAAAGTTTCCCTGTTGAATTAGTTTGAAAATGTTTATTTAATTAACAATTATTTGCATCCTTCTCAATATCGCTTTAGGTGCGCTTTCCTTAAGTTTAATCCATTACTTTAATTTTAAAGTAAATAACATATTATTAACAACATCTGTTTTAGCTTTCCTACGTTAAAGAAGTAAAATTGTCTATGTATATTTATATATTTATCTTCACGCACAATCCCTGACGGGGTAGCCAGAGAGAACAGATCGCCAAGTGTCACGATCCTTACATGCCTCTTTCGCTTCTTTCAGATTCATTATCTTCTTCATACATGCACGTCTAGGTATCCGAGTACTCTTGACCCTACCCTCTTCGAGCAATTTGCTCACATGGTCTTCAAAAGTTAGTCTCGGTCTACCTCGACACCTTTTAATATTAACTTTCGCGCTATATATTTTCTTCACCATTTGGTCCTCACTCATTCGCTCAACGTGCCCAAACCACCGAAGCACGCCCTTATCAATTTTTGTGATAAGGTCATCTTTCAAACCTGCCATATTGCGAATCTCTTCGTTTCGCTTTCGGTCGGCCATGGTAACGCCGCACATTTTACGAAGAGATCGCATCTCCACTGCATTCAACTTGCTTTTATGCTTCTTTTGACATACCCAGGTTTCGCTGCCATATAACAAAGTCGGTACCAACACTGCGTTATGTATTGCAAGGCGTGCACTCTTCACTACGCCTTGCCTTTTGACTAACGCAGTCAGGGCACCATTGACTTTGTTACCGGCAGCGACACGCCTGTCCACATCTAAATCACATCTTCCATCCCGGCTAAAAGCACTCCCCAAATATACAATTTCATTTACTTGTTCTAGACATTCCTGATTTACCCATATTTCACACTTCGTTCTCTCTTCGTCCCTTTCAAATTGTCTATGTAAGTAGTTTAAACACGACAGGAAAGAAAATTTATTTTCTTAATATAAATAATGTAGCCCAGCGAATTAAAATACAGAACACTAATTAAAATAAATCGAAAACAACCCACGAATTCAAATTTTAAACGTGAGAGGAAAAATCAAAGATCTGTGTAGCCTACGTACATTACTTACGCGCCGCAACTCCCAGTCGTGGGACCCGCTGAAGATGAAAATATAATAATAGAGGCGCATCAAACGTGATGTTATTAAGGGGTTCCGTGACCGGGATCGCGATGAAGCGGAGGGCGGGCGGCGTGCACGCAACACGCGTGCATCGAATACCAACCCATTCACATGCAAAATCAACTGCTCACAACATTATTTGGGACATTCCGCAAGCACCAGTAAGTTTGATGATACGGAGATTTCTTTTGAAGTTGTTTTCAAAGTTTTTAGAGAATTTTTATGCGCATGGATTAATAAAATGCAGAAAAGACGTTTTATTTATATATTTCTAAGAAATTAAGGTTAACTATCAAGTACACGGCCCACCTAATGATAAACGTAACCATAATGATAACCACAATGTTGAATTAAATATATTATGATGATGAAGTAAATGTCTTAAAACGTGATATCTATATTTTTATTGGATAGCAAAATCTCAATTTAAAAAAAATGTCTCCTTTAAAGGAAATTCTTTGATTGTAGCGCGTATCGTCTATAAATTCGGTACTATGCACTTTAATTTAGAAAAAAAGCGTAACGAAATGATGACCTAATGTTGCAGTCGAAATCGTCCCCTCTCCTAATAATTGTTTAACAGTGACTGGTATTGCGCTTTGAGACTCTGTACAAAAACGTAACCATAATGATGACTTGATGCTGCTTACAGGTTAATTCTACATGAGCAAGCTCTTGGACAGTTAAAAATTTACAATTTTGACCTAATACTACAGCCTGGATCTGTGTGATTCTCTTTTCGGTAGTTAATAGTTAATTGCTATTAGCTTATCTTGAAACTTGGTATGCCCGTTAAGACTTGATCAATTAGGTAAACCTAACAATGGCCATACACTGTAGCACGAATCGTTACTTTTCTGTAAAATTCTACTTTTGTATGCACGATAAAATCGGACAAAAAACGTAACTATAATAATGAGTTGATAGAGGAGCCATAATGATATCCTTTCGATGGAATTCATTAGTCATTATTAACCTGAGAAATATTCGTCCTTAACTCTAGTCTTTTTACATTGAATAAAGACACACAATCGTAATCATGAAAATGCTTTAGATATATAATCTTTATATATAAAAATCACGTGTCACATTGTTTGTCCGCGATAAACTCCTAAACTATTGAACTGATTTCAATGAAATTTTACACACTGTGTTCAGTTTGTTCCAGATAGGATACTTTGAGAGATAGGATACTTTTTATCCCGATATGTTTATATTTAATATTTTTTTGTGCGAATTTTTTATAGGGAGGAGCGCCGGGAAGGGCAGAACAACGTCTGCCTAGCCAGCTAGTATATTATATACTTCATTTTAACTGGTATCGTTTTGAATTTGACGTTAATATTGATAGAATAGAAAAATATTGGTCACAATGAAATCCTTTGCATGTAAATTAAAATCTAGCTTTAATTTAACTAGAAAGCTAGCTAGAAACTTACTTCTAACACACATCTTTTTTTGGGTTTCTCATTCAAGGCCCAAGCGTTTGATGGTTGAACTTACGCCTATCAGCATTATAATAAAGTTTAAAACATCCATGACACGGAGGCAAATACAAAACTTCCAGATTGAAGGCCGAAAATTGCAATAAAAATTATGAATTATGAAAAACAGTAATAATTGGTGTGTCGCCAAAATACTAACATCGGTAGGTATTGATATACCGAATCATAGCAATAGTGTTACTATGCTACATAGAACATAGTTACTTATTAAACATATTCGTACCATATTCATGATCTACCCACATTGTAGAAATACAATACAATATATTTTATTTCATTTAACGGGTTTCAAAATAAATCTAAATAAAAGAAAATGAAAAAAAATATTATTTATACGAAATTTATTACAATCGCTTAAAATATATTATAATAAAAAAAAACAAGCGTGAGGGTCGTTGAATACTCGGTTAAAACGAAGTTCTTTTCGTAGTATATTATTACTGATAAACATATTATATTATTGATTAACAAATACAAATAAATAAATTACTAATGTCTATTAAAATGAAGCGTCATTTAAATTAAAATAATATTTCTTTCATGGCAAGATAAAAAATAGTGCGGGAGAGACGTCGTCTACACTACGTTAGAGGGGTCGTGACGGAAAAATCTTACACTTTTTCTCGCCTAGCCTACATCGGCCAAATTTGTACCGTCAGATAACGAACTTCGTTCCAATAAATATTGAAATTAGCACTTGCACATGGAATGCAGTCGCGGCACTAATCGCTTCTTTCGCTAGGTTCACGCGCAAGGTTTTAAAAATCGTTATAAGGATGCTTCCCACTGAGCTGTTTGTCCAACACAGCCGGCAAGAAACTGTAACATTTCTTTTCCTTTCGTTCGCAATCGCAACCTAAAGGTATTCAAGGACTGTTGTCGTTTTACGTATAGATTATAATAGTTAACATTGATTTTTTCAATAAAAACCTAATTGTGAAGTATTTTTAAATTAAAAATTAAACAAGTTATATATAGAAAAATGTAATAATAACATATAATAATAATATAATAAACTTTATTTATATAAAAGTGATTGTAGTACATGGGTGGGACATTATATCGTTTGTATTTAAAATTAAAACTAGTTTTTACGAATTTTATCGCGTATATTAACTTATTTTATATTCCCGTCGTTTCGAGCACTTTACAGCACCCTTGTTCACGGGGGTTCACTAGCTTTGCACGATAACAAGCTTCAGGTCCTGCGCCTACGTCACAGTGAACGAGTGAAGCCAGCTACAGCCGAGCGTGTGCCTTCTGTACTGCCATATCTCAGATGTGTAACTGACAAGATTGGCTACATCTTGAAACCTGCTTCTATTAAACATACTTCAAGCCCCCGAAGAAGATTAGTCAGTTTTTACAATCAGTCAAGTGTAATGTCTCTCTGCAAGATGCAGGAGTGTACAAGCTTGATTGTGAATGTTGTCTCTCTTACATAGGACAAACCAAAAGATCAATAAAAATCCGCGTTAAAGAACGAATAACTCATGTGAAGAATTGATGCTCCGAGAAATCTGCAATCTGTAAACACGTACAAGATCACCCCCGCCGCTATATCAAATTTGATAGACCACAAATTCTTGCTAAAGAACACCCGTACCTTTCAAGAATAATTCGAGAGGCTTTTGAAATCAAAAAATATCCTAATTTCAATAGAAAAGATGGCTTTGTGCTACCATCTGCTTGGGATCCTATAATTAATATATTTAAATCCCAACCCAAGAGCATACAACTGCAAGACTCGAAGATACTATTAGTTCATGCTGCGAAAAACTAGCTTTATTTAAATGTGTAGTGTTCGCATAAAATTTGGAAATTATTACGTCATTATATAAATTCAATACTATTATCCTTTTGGAAGACGGTTCATTTATTTAAAAATATAACCCTCTTATATTCCAATGACTCATAAGTTCATATTATAATCCGAATCCATAAAAGTGATAGTTTCCCCACTTACAATGCTACTGAAAATAAAGTATTTTCCACACTAAGGTTTCTACTGTATCTTGAAGTATATATTTATTGAATATGAATATAATAAGTAATTCATGAAGCTTAAAATGGTCCAACATTTTGTGTTCGCTCCCATTCTCAAGGTGATTTCTTCAGTTGGCCGTAAAGAGTGAAATACTTTTATTTGTTGCAAGAGTAGCAACGCCCGACGGCGCCTAATCAAGGAGTTGGCCGGGACCCGCAGCGCTAACGAACAGGTGTACCTATAAATACTTTCCGAGGCGATTGCTCCAGGCTTTAATCAGCGCGGCGGCACCACTTTACCGCTTTTCATTGACTCCCAACTGACCTGTCGGCGCCGATTGGAAACCTACTCTCCAGGGGAATAATGTCTGAAGAAATTCTATGTTCATTTTCGGATACTTTATAAGTATTTTTATAAATTTAATATCGTTACATTTACATTTATTATTGCATCTCGTACCTATAATTAATAAATGAAATGTCTTTAGGTACTATCAAATATTTTAACGTATTTGCATATAAATGATAAATATCATAAACTTCTCCTAAAGGTTCCCGTCCCCGTTACGGTTTGGGTATTTTAAAATTTGAGTAAACGGGATGTTTATGTCGCCATTTTATCAGCAGCCTTAAAATCGTATGTCATAATTTGTTGTTGCAAGCTAAATATAGCTTTTAAACAGTGTTCGTAAGCTGTCGCTGTTCAATCATTGAAAATCGGACAAAAAATGTGTGATATGGTAAATTATTTAGGCCGGCTAAATAGGTAAATAATGATTCTGTACTTTTAATCCATAAAGAAAATGTAATATGTATTTTGAAATAATATTCAAGTATGGTTGTTCGCCGCAAGTTGTTAGCGCACGTCCTTTGTGCCAAACTTGGACTGGATCGAATTAAAAATGAATGCAATGAGCAGCCTACGTAGGGTTGTCAAGATCTAATTGTGATTGCAGTTTTCAGATACCGAAATTAACCTACTCATTTTTTAAATTTGTTCGAGTTGAATGTAGATTCTTGTAAGGTAGTTGTTCTCCACCAATAGATTAATAAATCAGTCCTAATGTTCTCAGTTTGTTCTTTGGTAATGAAATTATTTCAGTGATTCCCTCTCTTTACTTTTACGGACAAAACATATTTAATAGCATTTCACGTAAAATATGAGCTCATAATCCATATCCACCAACAAATATTAGAATAATTTAAAATTCTACTTTAATCTTTATAAAATTTTGATGAAGGTAACGAGATTTAAATAACGAAATAACTACCAAATACCATCGAACTTAGTCAAAAGCAGGGTGTATTATTATAAATCAAACGCAAGTAGCATGCTTGTCGTACCATCCAGGCAAGACGAGGATCGCGGCACGGCAACGAAACGATCGTTCAAAAGGCGCAACTTAAAAGATGTGCGGTATCGACTTTATAATGTCACATTACTGTTAGATGTCATGGTTTATAGGTCCCAGATTAGTTTAAAACTTTTGGCACATTTAATTATTCATATTTTAATTTTGTTTTCTTTATTTAATTAAAAGTATTTGCAATATTTTGTACTTCATTGTTTGCTAAGAACGAATTATAGGTGTGATCATGTTAAAAATTTGAGTTGAGGGAGTTGGTGGACTTCACAACGTCTTCGAAATACATATTTTTAAATTTCTCAGACCGCATGCAGGTCTCACATGTGTCACGATTTTTCTCTTCAACGCCGTGCCAAGTCGAATTTAACAGTTAATTTACTGCGTCAATCAGCACTTAAAATTTAAATTAACATTTTCATTAGTGGCGGCGTGGAGTGAATATTCGGGCTTCTTGCTTACTATGAAATTTACAACGAGTGCTTAGCCCCTAAACTACGACGGCTAAGTATTATAAAGTTAAGAAAGAAACACTTTTTACTAAATTGTGCTGTCAGGACATACTAAATATTATTGAAACGATACGTATCGCATATACTCTTTATCGCTTATATATACTTTTTTTCACTTACGCTTCTTAACAAATTACGTACTACAGATTAGGGTAATAGAGGCGGTCATTTAGAGATAATAAACCTCTTTAAAGTTGTCTCGCCGACACACTCACCATGCATTCTAATGTTTTTCATTAAGGGCGTCCGATGCGTTAATAGGAATCCCGCACCGCGATCCCATCGCGAGTACCTACCTACACATAGCGGGCTCCGTCACGTGAGATCATCGTACGCGCCGCGAGAGGCTCGGTTAACGTAGAGCACTACTACAGCACGTGTACAGTCGTGCCGACATAATGGATTATTTATTAACTTATTATTGACGAACATTTCTGTCTTTAGCATGTACTAGCCATATTTCATGTTGTATTTAAATTATCCCATATTTCAAAGTATTGAAGAGACTTGTAGTAACTTAAAATAATAATTAGATTAATATGCATAAAAATAAAACTTTGCATTTTATCCAATCAAAACTAGTAATAATGGTTGACTGGGAGAGAATGCCCTATGGCATTAAGTCCGCCATATGTGAAACTTTGTGCATGAAAGATTAAATAAATAAAAAAATATATTATATTATATAATTTTAAAAAATCAAGTCAATATGTACTTTCCGTTCTCTGCGAACATGAACATCGATATGGAACGCGTAATGATCGACCCGTAAGTTAGGAGAAAATGAATTTAATGAAGACAGAGTTAATATCATATCGTTAATAATAAGTTACTCTGAACTTATATTTCAAATCTAGCGTATTTTCACGGTGCACGCAGCACGCTAAACGCGGCGCGTGCAACGGGTCGCGCGACGAATACCCGTCGACTGATCCCGCTCGAAAAAAGTGGGAACTGTTACTTCTATTTTCTGTCTCGTTTTAATATTTTATAAACATAAAATATTTTAATATAAAATAAAATCAAGGACTAGGTATAAAATTTATTTACTGATTATGGCCAACCTGATTCTAAATTGATATTTTCCTGACAAGTAATGTCAGCATAATACCTAGTCAGGTCATAAGTATGGTCAGACAGTAAAAACTTTTCTTTTAGAATGCTGGCCACAAAAATGTTTCTTGAATTCAAATTTCGAATTGTTCATGAAATTAAAACTGTATACTTTTTAGAATTTTACTCATTTTTAAATATGGAGTGGACGCTTAAAGAAGACCGTGTTGCAGTTATTGCGTTGCATCGTTGCGGTTACGCGCCAATTCAAATTTTTGACATAGGTACTGAAAAATTTGATTATAACCAAAAGATTCGTTTATCGTACCATCAAACGATACAATGAAGACTCTAGTGTAGATGACAGGTCAAGAAGTGGTCGCCCTCGGTCTGTTAGGACTCCAGCAGTGATAAAAGCTGTGAAGGCGCGAATTCAAAGAAATCCCAAACGTAAGCAGAAACTGTTGGCCCTTCAGATGGGTTTAAGCTGAACCACGGTGAAAAGGGTGTTAAATGAAGACTTAGGGCTTCGGGCATATCGAATAAAAACAGGACATCGTTTGAATGCTCGTCTAATGGACCTGAGACTGAAGAGATGCCGCGCTTTGTTGAAGCGGTACGCGGGAAAAAAATTTTACCGTAGAAGAGAGCTACTACAAACAAAATGATAAGGTGTACGCACACAGTAGTGAAGAAGCGAGCAACCGTATTCCGCGTGTCCAACGAGGTCATTTTCCATCCTCGCTCATGGTATGGTTGGGAGTTTCTTATTGGGGCTTAACAGAGGTACATTTTTATGAGAAAGGTGTAAAAACGAATGCAGTTTTGTATCAAAATACAGTCCTGACGAACCTTGTGGAACCTGTTTCTCATACCATGTTTAATAATAAGCACTGGGTAAGCTCATAGAGCGAAGAGCACACAAGACTGGCTGGCGGCGCGTGAAATCGACTTCATCCGGCACGAAGACTGGCCCTCCTCCAGTCCAGATTTGAATCCGTTAGATTGCAAGATATGGCAACACTTGGAGAAAAAGGCGTGCTCAAAGCCTCATCCCAATTTGGAGTCACTCAAGACATCCTTGATTAAGGCAGCCGCCGATATTGACATGGACCTCGTTCGTGCTGCGATAGACGACTGGCCGCGCAGATTGAAGGCCTGTATTCAAAATCACAGAGGTCATTTTGAATGAACTTTAGTGTCATAAGAATCTATGTTTTGTTAAGTTCATTTTAGTATATAAATGGTTACATAATGAATAAACTTGTTTCAATTATTTTATATTAAACATGTGACAGAATTTATGACCTGACTAGGTATTAATAGCAGGTTAAGATTGGACACAGAATACCAGCGTAAAAAAGCAGCTTAATACTTCTGTGTTTCGTATGGTGAGTGTAGAGAACTGGAGACCCTTATCACTGGAAATGAGGCATTCAATCTTTGTCCTCAGAGGTGACAATTTATCTACATTTCGATTCTTTATCGAGGATAGACATAGATTGCCCTTTCCACTTACCATCAGGTGAGCTATGTGCATGTTTATTCCTATTCTATAAACCAACTACATATAAAAAAGGTACTCTAATTACTAAGCAACACAATATTTATTATATAAGTAAATAAGCGGTAGGTTATTTTTATTAATTTACCATTACATTTAGCTACTAGTGTAGAATAGAAAAGAAATTTTATTTTATATAGATTACACGAATACTTAATAAAAGTCATTTATGCTCTTTTCACTAGTTTCAAAAAAAATCTCTATCCTGGGATAAACCACCAAGGAACCCAGGAGGACGTTTATTAAAACATTAATTACAAGTTAATATCTATAATAAATACATATATCGTACACTATCAGTCTTAAGCTTCCTCTAATATTTTACTAATAAGTGAATTTGTATTAGTTTAGAGAAATAAATATCTTGAACCATAAACCAACAATACAATATGTTGTACAATTAAATATGAAAACATTTAGAAACAGCGATCACCTCATTCCCAGGGGTGGTTATCAATGATGCACTTCTTAGTAGCATAATAATGTTTAATAAAAATTTGCCTAATATTTTTTTAACTTTTTGATAGATAGGTCCTACATATTTTCTGGCACTTTTTTAAAAAGCGTCCCATGGAGGAATTACTGATTCAAAAGTAGAGTGACTGGTATTACTAGCTTGTGCTTGTTCCTAGTATTTACACATTGGATTAACTTTTTTAATAAAACTATTATATATTTATATTTGTACGCATACACTAAATTTTTGTATATATCTAGTGAGGTAGAGATTTATATATTTATTACTATTCTGCAAAACAAATATTGTAGATAATATACATTACATTCTATACTATCTTTGTTTTGCAGAATGACGTTCAATACGAGAGTCGCCGAAAATTTCATTGAAAAATTATTTATTACTTTTTTAATATAAATCACGATTTAAAATGAAGACAAAATATTTTTATGATTGTCGTACAACCCTTACCAACGATACACAACATACTTTACACATCCCGTGCTTCGTATATATTACATAACTACGCGGACTTTTCACTACACTCTGTAGCTTTTAATTGGGTACCCGTTGCTTCTCACGATTTGTCCTCGTGATTCAACCTCAAAAAAGAACAACCTAACAAAACTATTTTCGCTAATTAAATTTTCCAATTTCTACTTTAATTAGTAGTGTCTAATTAGAAGCATTCTATCTACACTATGAACGAATCCCGAAAGCAACTCTGCGCATTTCAGGGCAACGTTCCAAACTACCAACACTCGTACATTTGCAAAAACGAATTGAAACTAACCTTTAATAAAGTTTCATTAAAGTAGTAATAAAATATTTGTGCACAAATACATTTATTTTATAATTATAACTTGTAAATGTATCGCCCTTAATGAATAACAATAAATCAGAAAGAGCAATCCTAAACTTCTCAAGTAAATTAATATAAAGTTGTGCAATCCTACGTGCATTGGTATTCAGAGGGTACGTTCATATAACAGGGAAACGAAAGATTTTAATGAAAGCCTGCCATCTTGGGATTTACACCGAGCTGATTACACGATCGTCTGAAATAATTTTAATACTAAAGCGTTCGTGCTGAAAATTTTATTACTTACAGTTAATGGTAAATAATACTTATTATTATTACATTATAAAAATATTTCAATACATTAATTTTTTTTAAATAATTGACAGTTATTTTTAATTAAAACATCATAGTTTCATTATAAAATAAAATCAAGGCTTCTAAATTATTGCTCTTGTACAATTTAAAAATGTTAATTTCTCATACTTATAATCCAGGCAAATTTAGGTTCGACACATCATATTTCATAACACTTCTTGGCCTTATTTGAACGTTCTTTTATCTTAGTATCTAAAAAATATATAATTTTTAAAAAAACCTTCTATTAAATATAGTAGCCTTCGTTATTTTACAAGCGTAATCTTGCAAATTTTCAATCAGATAACAACGATAATATTACTTCTTTCGTCAAAATATGATACAAAACATGAACTCTATAAATATGCGCACAAACTTGCGCTCGCTACAGTCGCAACAGCTGGTTCCTTTAAGTACTTCTACTTGTGCGGCCGACCGCCCTCGCGCTCCTTAATTATTTGCTCTGCCTCTATTTTATTACAAATTGGCAGTCATCTTCCACAATTGCAGTGTTGATTTTATATAAAAGTCGTTTTTACATTTACATTTATTTTTTCGCACAAATTATGTAAAGTAGTGGGCGGTAGAATTCAATATTTTTTTCAGAAATGCATGTTTTTTCACAATTTTTTCCTACATCGAGCTCGTGGTACTCAGTATGTACTCAAAATTGCAATAAGGAATTTCATTGATTATAATAGAATTAAAAATTATAATCGCTTCTGTTTAGCTTACAATTCTTTACAGAACATTAAATAAAATGAATACTCATTAAGAGGCCATTTTTCGGCGTCAGAAAATAAAAGTTTCTCTAAGCCAAAGAAGAAACAATAAAAGAAACTCCTCAGGTATCCCCTTTTTGTCGTTTTTCTGCCTATTATTTATGAAAAATTAAAAAGAGAGACCAATAGTAAATTAGTGCTTCACGTGTTTTTAAATATTTTATTTCTTAGACATACGATAGTTTATTCTTTACCACCGAGCACGTGGTAAAACAGCACTTTAAATTGCATTTAATATTTCGTTTGTGCCGACGGGGATCAAACCTGGTAAAGTTGAGATACCACGGCTAGAAAAGAAAATATATTCGAGCAATATAAAGTACGGCTACTAGCTCAGATTAGTCATTCTACGATTCCTCGTGGATACTGTAGTAATTCTCTTGGTTTTGCTAATTTTATAGGTACAAGAAAAAAAAACTGTTGGTTTGCAAACTTCATCTAATTTTGGTACATAATATGTATACTGACTTTTAATTGAAATATTTTACAATATCTTACAAATTTAAAGAAGAAGCCTATGGAATTGTTATTTTACAAATTTATTTTGTTAAATATCTCTTTTTTAATTTTGAATAATAAATATAGCGATCAAAAATATTGAAATTTAAATAACATTTTGTGTTGCAGATCAATTTCATAATATATTAACAATCAATACACCAATTTCATAGTAATAAAAAATAATAAAATACATATTAGATCTCCTTAGATGTTCTAGAGACATATATGTCACTAGTAGGTGTAGGCGGAGCATGTACCGTCTACTACGAGCTTCTAAAGAAGCACTTTGAGCCGAATTCAAACGAACAGCTCAACCAAGTCTAAACTAACCGCCAAGGCTTTCTCCTTGGATTCTTCTACTTTGGCCCAATTATAAGTAACGGAAGCCGTATTGGCGGCCATTAATAAGCTGGTGGTGCTCGAGGTACCTCATGAGCTGGCAGTTTAGAATGGATTCCATTTTTCGGAGGACAAGAAGGGGATAGCGATTGAATCTATAATGAATAACAGAAATATTATATGATATTCTATTCTCTACTATTCTATTCTATTCCATGAGTTCGGCATTGCACTTAGGAAGTAGGAGTACTGGAAAAGACGCGTAAGAATTGGTGTCCACTTCGAAGCACACCTCTCCAGCACAATAGGAGGGACTTACTCGACTTGTTGACGTCCAGCGTGAGAAGAGCTTTGCGCACTGAGAAACGTGTAAAACTCACATGCTGCATGGTACTCTCACAATGCGCAATGGTCGACGGTGTATTCTTATTGTCATGCCATCAATTTGGACACAAAGATAGTGCGTAAAAGATTAGCCTTCTCCTTTGCGTCTGGGCCAGTGAGTCGTCCTAACTTACTAGATATAGAAGAGAAGGCTGACAGAAGTTTCAATGGGCCTTTGACGAGAAATTAGAATGCCGAAGAAATCCTGAAGAAAGGCGAATTAGTTTCTCGTAAATACTGCTACTAATAAAAAAAAAATTATCTTGGTAATAAATATTTTTAAAGGACCTGGATGGGGAAATATACTTACTTTTAAGAGCGATGGTGCTTGCATCGTGGAACGTCAATGCGTCATCCCATGCATCCTATGCCACTTGCTTACGGCGTGATGCAATTTTACGTAGTTGTGAACGTTCGGCTAGAAGCGAACCCGCCTCCGTGGGTTGGATGCAAAAAAGACCGCATTCAACGTGATTGGCACTAAAATCGCCAATAGTCACGACGTCTGCAAATAAAATCTGTTCTAGAGCGGAATCTGTTTTCATTTGGATGTAGTTTATAAGTCAGACTATGATGGCATTACCGCTATGTACAGTAGTGCTATAATTCTATATCCTGTTTGAAAAGTGACTGCAATTACATGGCTTGATTGTAAATGTTTTGTAATTTTTTTTTATTTAAAAACTTGAGAAAACTCATTTCCCACTTTATATTTATCCTTTATAAAATAACCATTTTATTTTAAGACAGTCGCTTCCTTATTGCGACGAAGTTTGCCAGTTTCAAAATTAACTACATTCCACGTGGCTTTAGTTTGGTTTATAGAAAGTTGAATTTTAAATAGCCAGCTCTAACTTTACTATAAAGTTTCTTAAAATTTTTGAGTATTTTTTAACATATTGTTGAAATGTTTCACAAGTAGTAAGATTTATTTTGTTTTATAACATATTTTATAGCTTGTCCTTACACGTTCTAATTCCTTTAGTCAAAATTGCTTGTGAATAAAATTACAAACCTGCCATCGAGATCATTCGCAGAAAACATCTCGGATAGTTTAATAACAATATTGTTTGAATTGTTACATTTGTTCTAAGTAAAAATGTCTACATTTAACAGGTATAATATGTCCACAATACTTTTAATGTGAAGCTGGATCTTTAAGGCTTTTTAGGCTTTATTCTCTAATCTAACTCTATTTAATATATATAAATTTATGTGTTATTTTACAATTAACTATAGTACAATGTGGTACTATTTTTGTAGCTTCATTAAAAAGGTACTACAAATTTAAAAAAATAAACATGTGTGCAGTCGTACGCGGTAGAAGTTAAATCTTCAGAACAAAACTTCGAGAGAATTAAAGGAATGCAGAGTATCAGGAGTACAATACTTCTAGGGTTTGTGTAATTAAAAAATGTAAATTAATTAATAATATACACTGTACTTATATTCTATTCTATATTATTCTCTCGTTGCCTAAATCCTGTAGATGGATATGTTTGTCTCTTTTTTGTTTCAACGAGTTTCAAATTACAACGATACTAAACAAATTTTCACTTCAAAAAATAAAGAATAAATAGAGAAATAAATCCTACTTTGTCTGGTGTTTTAGTTAGTAAATCATTATTTCACCATAGTGTTGAAATAACCACAAACGTCTATTTCATTATTTGTTTTAGATATCCTTTTTAAGACTTCTTTCATCTTTTATGTTATAGTACTATAATAAAAGTGTGACCAAACCAAATCTACAGATTTTTTAAATCTATATTGGTGTTTATTTCGTTATTATTATAGGAGCCAAAACAATTTTAATTTTATTTTTGTCTGTCTGTCTGGTCCTTTGAATACTATAGGCTCTGAAACTACTGAATGGATTTTGATGAAACTTGGCATTGCATGGCATGGCTTGGCATTGGCACCATTAAGAGAGGGAAGCGGTGCGCAGGAGTGGGAGTACTTGTTCCGTCAAGTACTTATTAGAGTTATAACTTACAAGAGGTAGATACCAACCTCTTAGCTATTTCTACCGCCAAGGTGAAGAGGGCCAGTATAATTATACGAGGTAGAGCCATGCTGCAGCAATATTAGTAGTATATTTGTAGCACGAATAGGTCGGCTCGACCAGGGAAGGACCACGCTCTCACAGAATACCTGTGTAAAATGGCAGCTTGATACTTTTTTTTGTAGGATAAGGTGACAAACGAGCACACAGTCCACCTGATGGTAAGTGGTTGCTGTGGCCCATAGACATCTACATTTATCTTCGTTTGCGAATCAAAATGCAGATGCGTTGTCACCCGTGAGGACTAAGATAGAATGCCTCTTTTCCAGTAAAAAGGGTCTCCGGTTCTCTACACTCACCATACGAAACACAGCAGCATGAAGCTGCTATTTTACGCTGGTATTCTGTGAGAGCGTGGTCCTTCCCCGGTCGAGCCGACCCATTCGTGCTGCAACTATACTACTAATATAGCTGCAGCATGGCTCTACCACGTAAGACTACTGTTGTGTTTCGTATGGTGAGTGTAGAGAACCAGAGATCCATTTTACTGGAAAAGAGGCATTCCATCATAGTCCTTACGAGTGATGACGCATCTGCATTTTGATTCTTAATTGAAGATAGATGTAGATGTCTATGGGTCACAGCAACCACTTACCATCAGGTGGACTGTGTGCTCGTTTGTACCCTATCCTATAAAAAATAAGAAAAAAAAATTACAGGATATGAAGCAAAGTCCTGAGAATTGACAATCTGTAATCTTGTTCGTTTGAAGTTGACTGAAATGTCCATGCGCTGCAATACTTATCTTCAGGTTGTCACTACAGTTTTATAAAAGAAAGTACGCGATCGAGTTAGCAGAGCATAAAGCAGTTGCAATGCGCATAATAACTCTACCAAAGCAGACGCGACGCGTGAGGGCAGGTATCGTCCTCGGTTGTCTCATAACGTCAGCATGTGAAATTTTTAACCACATTATCTGCGCTTAAATTCCTACCACACAAACTTATTTTGAAAGTAGGTGTGCTTATAGCATTACCTATAGAGAAATCTGAGCCCAACAAAGTTATGCAACGACACCCGAATCTGCAGCATAACATAATGGAGACGAAGGTTCTAATAATAGGTGTTCGGCCAGGAAACTTGTCTTTAAAATAGAATAAAATAGATTAGAAGAGATTTTTTTTATTCAATATAGATTACATGTAATTCTTATTCAATGTCATTTTTTACTTTTACCACTGGTTCGGAGAACCTGTGTCCTAGGAAGAATCAGCAAGAAACCCAGCGGGACTCTTTTTAAAAAAAATTACAAGTTTGTTTTAACTTTGTTCCCTGAATCCCGCTCACGAGGTTTTAGACAACCAATAAATTTCCTTTCCGCTTAAAGCGTGTTCAATATTCTTCCAGCGCCTGCTTAGCTGGGCTCCTACTGATTCGCATAGTACTCGTCGAGATACGCCGAAAAGTAAGAACAACATTTTTCGATATCACGCTTAGTTTCCGAGATATCGGTATTCAAAAATCGAATACTAAAACAGAATCAACACGCTCTGACTCCACGTAGTCTTACCCTAGAGTGTTTTCTTCGTCGTCGTAAGTCGTAGGCGCGGAGTGAGAGTAGCCCCCGCCGCCTCACTCCGCAGCCTGGCTTATTGGTCGCCTTCGGTAACCAGTCTCAGCCGCTACGGCTCGCACAGGTATCTGCGATCTGCTACGCAAAAGCGAAGGGTCTGCACTTCCCACGGCGCCGAAGTCGTTGCAAACGTAACTTTTGGTCAATATTCCTGTGTAAAAAGAGTAATTTTTGAGTATCGATATCTTGGAAACTAAGCGAGATATCGAAAATTTGATTCTTACTTTTCGGCGTATCTCGTCGAGATCTATGGGAATTAGCATGAAGCACAGGGACAGACGTCGCTCACTGTGGGCTCGGAGCTAGTGGAATAGTTAGCCTCGGTCAGTTGCTTTATCGTGAGTGAGCGATGCCGCCAATATTATTTTTTTTTTATAGGATAAGGGTGACAAACGAGCACACAGTCCACCTGAGGACTAAGATGGAATGCCTCATTTCCAGTAAAAAGGGCCTCCGGCCACCTGCACTCACCAAGCGAAACGCAGAGGTAAACCTCTACTTCACACTGGTTTTCTGTGAGGTCGTGGTACTACCCCGGTTCGAGCCGGCCCATCCGTGTTTCAGTAAAAGCTGCCGCGTGGCTCTACCACTGTTAAAACTGTAACTACGTTCCAAGTTAATCTGTTTAGAATGTTTATAAAGTGAGTGAAAAAAAAATAAGTAGAATTCAGAACGATATATATATCCTCTTCCTTCCCGGACTGCTCTTGGAGTGCAGCACTCTCACCGCTAATTTTCTTATTTTTAATAATTTAAAAATAATTTAAAACTAGTAAAAACGTAATACTAGGAGTGCATGAGTGAAGCATAAGTTACGCTGGCCGCTACGACAGTAATCGTACCGCAGTCTTAGCTACGCCCACCGACTTGACGTAGCACAATACCGGCACACCTGCCGTAGGCCCGTACGAACTGTGCTACGAGTCACCACTAACTGCTACGACGCCGCCTATCTACAGTAACGGACCTCCATGTTTTGCTATCGTCCTGGTACTTTGGAGCGATTGCGTCGGAACAACAGTGAGCGTTTAATAACATCGCGACATCGAGAGCCGCGTTCTTCAACATATCATTGCGCCCTCGTAGCGAACGGACAGGAAATGATGCATGCTTCGGTGTCGGACTCATATTGCCGAACAGGCTAGTGGAGTGCAAACGCCACCTAGCTATGTTTACCAACGACAAAAACGAAGCCGAGAACACGAATTTGAGGATGAATTTAACACGTTTAAGGGTGAAATGAAGAACATGATTACATACTTACTTAGCTATCCGCTGCACAACAAGCTGAACTGAAAAAGATTGTAACATCTCAAACTGAAATCAAACAAACTAACAATAACATACAAGAGTGCCTTGGTTTTCTCACTATTGAACTCAAAAACGTTGCTCTAATTACTAACGAATCAAAAGAAGATCTCACAAAAATGATAGCATGCCTCTCAAAGAGCATTAACTGCAACGTTAGAGAGGAATACATCAAGGATATTTACAGAATGCGTGGCAAGAAAAATCCTGATAAAAGCTCACCCGTCGTGGTCGAACTCTCGTCAACATTACTAAAGTCAGATATCTTAAAGATTTGCAAACTCTTTAACATTAAAAAGAAAGAAAATCTGCGAACCAAGCCCTTAGGAGCCACCAAAAAAGAAGAAACCATCTTTGTGTCAAAACAATTAACTGCACGAGGCACTCGTATACACTTCATAACCCATGACTTCGCAAGATCGGAAGGATATAAGTTCTGCTGGACCGCCTTTGGATGTGTGTATCTCCGGAAGGACGAAAACGCACCTATCATTCTTGTTAGAAGTGAATCACAGGTACACAATCTAAAATTGGTAAAATGACTAGATCTTATTACTTATATGTTAGTATATCTTTTGTTTTATCACGTGTATCTGTTGTTAGTTAAAGAAAGCATGAATGTAAACCTAAATTTTCACACACTAAATCTAATTATTACACACAATCACCCTAAAACTAAGCCCATAAATTTACCTTCCAATCTACTTTTCAACATTAAAACCTGCAATTATTTGCAGTTTACAGAAAAACTTAATCTTATAGCACCATCATCACATTCACAAGCGACAAATAAAGTAACACAGTTTCCTTCTTGTCACAAAACATGAATAACATTCTTACAAATATGAATGAAATAGACAACACAGAAATAGCCTCTGTCTTTGTATGTCGGACTGATGAAATGCCTACACTGATGCCAGTTCACGTGTCTGACTTTGTTATAGTGTTGCAGAACATCCGGAGCATTTACGCTAATTTAGCTGATTTTCAATTACTTGTGCGATTTTGAAACAAAAGTAGATTTAATTATTTTTACTGAATGTAGACTCCATATTGATAAACATATTCCTTAAATTAATTCATTTATTTCATTTAATACAACTAAATACTTAAATCAAGGTAATGGAGTGGTTGCTTTCATTAGAGATATCATCGCGGCTTCAATTACAGAAATAAAACTTACCCATGCGTCATGGCAATTTGTATCATTGGCAATTTTACCATGCGTACATTGGCTTACCTGAATGATAGTATTCATATTATGTTAAACACTTATGTATCGATGTTGTTCGGTTCAAATGAAGTTCGGTTCAAAATACGTTCAAGATAAATAATGGCGGATAAAAGAGTTGGAATCAGAGTGTAAAATTCAAAAGCAGTTTTTTTTAAATCATAGCTCTTAGTATGTAAAGCGTCTTCAATAGATTTAAAAAAAATAACGTCTGTAACGTCAAATTACTACATCTGAACTAACTATTATTGGCATTTATCATTCCTCATTAATTACAAACTCTGATGATTTTATAAACTCTTTGATTTCACACTTAAGTACTATTAATAAGTGCAGTAATGTAATAATTACAGGTGACATAAATATAAACTTAATACTTAAATCGGAGGAAACAACACAAGAACGCAATAATAGTACAAACTATCTTAATAAGCTTGCCATGCACGGAATGCTACCAGGACATCTCCTACCAAAAAGAGGAGAAAATTGTCTTGATCATTTTATAGTAAAAATTTAGAAAAGGTTATAAAACAGCGTCGATTGCAGTTATTGACTCCTGTATCACAGACTACTTTACAATTTTGGTTAAAATATCAAATACAAATACTAATATTAAAAAGTAAACTAAAATAATTATAAACTTCGAAGAAGCACTTAAAACTCTAAAAACCACAGATTTATCTAACTTATTAACAGTTAACGACCCGAATTTCATAGTAGAGCAGCTCACATTAACTATACAGAAATGCCTTCAATCCAACATGAAACAAATTTTGATTTCTAGAAAAAATAGAATAATTAAACCTTGGATTACCCTGAGAGTTCTCCACTGCATTAAAAATAAGAACGATATGCAACGTAAGGTAAAATTAAATCCAGAAAACGAGATTTTCAAAATTACATACAAACGTTACCGTAATTTTTTGATAATTGCTTGATCAAAAAACTAAAACGTAACTATGACAAAAAACAACTAGAACTAGCTATCAGAAACCCAAAAAACTATGGCAGACGATCAACAGTCGTACTCAATACAAACCAGCCAAAGTTCAAAACTTGGATCTCCTGAAACTAACTTTATTGCCCCAGGAATCTGCTGACAGTATTAACAACTACTTTGCTACGGTAAGGCAACAGTTAGCAGAAGGCATTATTAAAAGCACAACGCAACAAGCTACTGATACTCATACCATAACAAATACTCAAGTTTCATCTTTTGTTACTTTTGACACCGACCGTGAAAAGATATATAGTCTGCTCATGTCCATGAAATCAGACAGTGCCCGTGGGTATGACAATATACCAGCTCATTTTCTAAAAAGCGTCCATAAAGAGGTTATACCAATTGTTGTTCACCTAGCTAACCTTTGTTTTGAAAAAGGTATCTTCCCGTTGGTTCTTAAACAGCTGTATATAAAAGAGGTGACAAGTTTAACCCTTCAAACTATAGGCCGATATCGGTGATATCTGTAATAGCAAAGATACTCGGGAAATTAATAAATATTAGATTCTTTTCAAAATTTAACACACTTTCAACATCACAATTCGGCTTCCGTCAGAATTTATCTACAGAAGACGCAATTATAGCACGAACTTCCCTTACGATAAACCATCTTGATTCCGGAAGAAAATGTCTAGCTATCTTCTTAGATTTAAATAAGGCGTTCAACACAGTTTCCGTCCCTATTCTAGTACAAAACCTTCACAATGTTGGTGTTAGAGGTATACTGCTAAAACTTCTTGGTGACTATCTCAGCAATCGTAAAAGTCTTGTTAAAATCAGCTCAATCACTAGTTCTGAGGCTACTGTCACTTATGGTGTCCCGCAGAACAGTATGTTGGGTACCACTTTGTTCTTGGCCTACATCAATAGCTTGTGTAATATGCAGATAGAGGCTGGCGACATCCTCTCATATGCAGATGATACAGCTATTGTTTTCTCTGCTAATGATTGAGAACAACTTAAAAATCGTATGGAGACTGGCTTAGTAAAATTAGGATCCTGGTTAAACAAAAACCTACTCACTTTAAATGTACTTAAAACTAACTATATATGTTTTACCAAATATAACAACGCGCAGTTTCCAGATAACTTTAATATTAAGTTACATTATTGTAATAATCATTGGGTCTTGGATTGCTCTTGTCCTGAGTTAAAAAAGGTTTTTAATACGAGATACCTTGGGGTAAAGTTGATTCAGCGATTGTCCTGGCATCAGTATATAGAGCAACTCACAAGCAGAGTTAGGAAATTAATCTGGCCATTTAAGACCCTGCGACACGTAGCTCGACTGGACCTTCCACGTAAAATCTACAGCGCACTTGCAGAATCAGTTATTACCTACTACATATCAGTTTGGGGAGGCGCGACAAAAACTAGTTTCTTGAATCTGGAAAGAGCACAAAGGGCTCTTCTGAAAGTAATGTTCTTCCTACCATATAGATCCCCAACTGATAACTTATATTTGAAAAGTGGTATCTTGTTACAGATAAGATACCACTTTTCAAATATAAATTATGGAGAAAGCTGTGCCTACTGCGCATTGTCACGAGAAAGCACAAATCTATTTCCAATGACCCAAGAAAAAGCAATCGTAGGATGATCGTTAAAGTTGTTCCGCAGCCCCGTGTTAGATCGGTATTTGCAAAGAGGCAATATAACAGTCAGTCTACTTACATATATAATAAACTTAAAAAAACTAAATATTTACACTTTAGCATGTCTTGAATGTAAAAAGACACTAGAGAAATGGTTAATCACAAAAAACTATGAAGAAATTGAGAGTATCATTCATCACCCATACGCGCAACTGAGTGCTATGCAACTTTTGGTGACAATTAGAGAAAGTTATTCATTGAACAATGACAACTTCCGATCCCAAGACACAGTCGTAGGGCTAACAAACCAACAAACCAATATGTGTAATATTCCACACTATAATATATAATTCACAAAAGTACATATTCTATACATACATGCACTATGCGCCATACATGCACCCACAAGCACACACATCACATACACGCACGCACAAACACACACACACACACACACACACACACACACACACACACACACGCGCGCGCGCGCGCGCACGCACCATATCTGTGGCCCTAAATTCACTGTTTTTTTATATACTTTTATAATTTATTAATTAACTTTCTACTAGTCTTTACCTCAACTGAATGTTATATACCCATTGTTTGGAAGAACGGTGCTTCCTAGTACAAGCAAATCCTTAGCTTAAAAGGAAGCTTCAACCACAATTTGATGTAATAGATTAAGTTATGGAATAAAGAATTTGAATTTGAATTTTAACCTTCCGTCTCCAAAGAGAGTCACGACATAAGTCAATCGTTAAACACTGTTTAGCAGTATACATAATGAACGGCAATGCTAATGATGATCAGACATTTTAAAACAAAAAATGTTGTTATTTATGGATTCATTACGTTTATAATTAAAAAAAAGTGCCTGAGGATAGTAAACAAGGAAAGATCCTTAAAATAACAATATTTGTTTGTTATTATAAATGCGGCCGGGCTAAATAACTCTCTTAATATTTTAAACCGTAAAATCCATAATAGCTTATACCTGGAGTGGTGGGTGTTTGAAATGCGGTCCTAAACAAATAGCCGGATTTAATGAGACCAGCGCACGTCTGATATCGAGTTGCAACGTTGAGAAATTATTTAGATAAAATATACGCGTTGAATATTTAATATTTTATGAATTAAGAAGTAACCCAACTCTTTTATATTGAGAGGTTGCATAATATTATTAATAAATACATTTAAATTCATCAACTCATCAGTTGCAGTCTATAAGTCCACTACCGAATATAGACCTCATTGGGTTCATTTTACTATGGTTGTCAAGCTAAGCAGGCGGGTGAGCAACCGCAGCTTTTTATAATTTTGCTTTGTTGACATGATGATACTGTTATCCAATACCCATCTCCCGTTCTAGTTTCCCTCTGTCGCCTCTTATGGTACCCACGATGGGATAATATGGGGTAATGGATATTTTTACACCACCACTACCGGCTATATTTATAACTATGTTCTCTAAGAAAATTCGTGTTATTATTTAATAGGAATCCCGACGTGGAAAAATGCATTACCGTACATTTATTACCCTATGGTTTAAGCAAACGCTATCTTCTACACAAATATTTTATAAATGTGCTAACCTCTTACTAATTTCGGACACTAAGTAGAAATACACCATTTGCTGTGTTGCAATTTTGAGAATATACAGGGCCAGTGTAATACAAACTATGAGGCATCCCATTTTCATGAAATATAAAATTTGAATTCAAAGGTTTGACCCCGGATGAGGCAGTCAAACTATGACCCATGCGTAAATTGAGTCACAAGAAGTTGTTTATAACTCTTTGGTTGACTTGTGACGGTAAGTTGCTTTAGAGATTCTTAAGATCAATCATAACAATTACCGGAGAGATATGTGTCAGGAATCGAAAACCGTGATGTACCCTCGCGTTTAAACAAATAAGGTTCGATTGCTCTAGACCACTACTTTTCCACGCTTACGCTACGCTGGTCCACATAGTTCAAAACCGACTTCACAAAGTTATAAGTACCTCATGTAACTTTAAACTATAATTCGATTTTTTTCAACATGCGTCATACTTTCCAAACCGTGCTCTAACTGAATTTTATTTCGGAACTTGGAAATACATATATACAATACGTGGAAAAAAATCCTAATGACATAATACGACATGGCAAAATTAGTTTTAAATAATTCATCATCACAAAACATAATTATGGATAAAAACAAATACCCACTATAAAATAATTAAAATACAATATATAAATAGATTTAATTAGTTACAATATATTAATAGATTAATAATAATTTCAATAGGTTTATTACATGAATTGGATTTATCATATCCGTTAAAAAATAATTTATCTTTAGAATATTACCAATATTAGTTAGCTCGGTTAATAAATGCTATGAATTTAAGATTTGTTTCAAGGTAAATGTCATAACACGATTGTAATGCACGCCGACTGCGGAAATTTTCGTTGCAAATTCAGTCATCGTACTCCATACACGGCAGAGCAGATCTACAAATAGTCGCGTTATGGATGTCAAACTTAAACGAACCGAAATCGACTCCCACTACGAACAGAAAGCACATTCCTACATTAAGTATAGGGATGTCTGGGACAATATTGAATTATCTTACGAAAACCAATTTATCACTATAAATCCAAGCATTATTTTGAGTAATATAAATCTATTAATCTGCAGCCGAAACACCTATAAAAATTCCTTGTTTAAAACGTACTCCCAGTTCTTAAGAAATTCAATTCTATGTTGCGTTATTAGGAAAATAGCACGTAAAACAAAATGGAAAACAATTTTCTATGGTTAATTATAATAGGCTTAAACCATCGACTTAAGCCAACCCTATATTACACTCGTATGTATATTCAACGTAGACAACCTCCAGTGCTCTGTAACGAGACTCGCGGAACAGGTCGTGCGTCTTTACTAAGGAATTGTTGATCTATGTTCAGTTTACAGAAATCAGCTTTGTCGGTTACCTGATATATGTAGAAAATCAAGATTCGGATTCCTATTTTTTGTATTCATATTTTCTTTCTTAGGATATAGAATTCTTACAATTTCTTACAACAGCTGCTTACTAAAATTTTGTAAAGGATTTTTAGACTCAATGGAACTCAAACGAAGTTGTTTTACAGTATTTCTACAGATTAGAATTCATTTTAGTGAACAATTATTTAATTCTCGCTTTGTAGTTGTAGTAAAAGATAACTTAAAGAAATGTTCTGAAAATCTTCACGTATTCGTATAAACGACACAAAAATCTCAATTGTCACTCGATTTTTTATAGTATAAGGCTGCAAAGGTGTGCACAGTGCATCTGATGATAAGTGGATGCTGTGGCCCATAGACACCTACATCTACTCTCAGTTAAGATCAAAATATTATATACCAGTATTAATTGTCGTCGGTTGTCATCTTACGAAACACATCAGTATTAATCTGCTATTTTACGCTGATAATATGTGAGAGCGAAGTCGTTCCCCGGTGAATCTGACCCTTTCGTGCTGCAACAATAATACAGCTGCAGTCTGACTATACAACATTAAAACTTGATATTCTGGATATAAGCTCGTTATGGGGAGGAAGCATCACAATTTTCAATGGTTTTTGGAAGTTTTAATGAAAATGTCCAGCAGTGAAGTCGATGTTTTTTTTATAGGATAGGGGGACAAACGAGCACACATTTCACCTGATGGTAAGTGGTTGCTGTGGCCCATAGACATCTACATATATCCTCGTTTACGAATCAAAATGCAGATGCGTTGTCACCCGTGAGGACTAAGATGGAATGCCTTTTTTCCAGTAAAAAGGGTCTCCGGTTCTCTACATTCACCATACGAAACACAGCAGTGTTAAGCTGCTATTTAACACTGGTATTCTGTGAGAGCGTGGTCCTTCCCTAGTCGAGCCGATCCATTCGTGCTACAGCTATACTACTAATATAGCTACAGCATGGCTCTACCGCATATAAAAATGTTTTATTGGTCTTTAATGGCTATTCTCATAACGATACAATCTTATTAAAGAGATATCATAAAAATTTAATAAATTCTACACCCCAAATGTAACAACAATTAGAATCGCCGCATTTACGTAAAAATAATGTTATTACATAAAACAATACGATAAAAATCAAAGCAAAAAATAAATAAAATCATCAATCCTATCTAAGAAAAATGTCAAGCTGGGTTTTAAAACTCGACCTACAAAGAGCATGTTAAAGAGATTGGCCAAGATATATGTTAACGCCAGGTTAAATGTTAATACTATTTGCAAAACACAACATATGCTTCTTTTCGTAGTTTTAAAACATTTTGCTTCAACCTATAATCTAAACTACGACTAAATTTTAACATTGGAAGAAGGAATAGCATATGCAAAACTTATTTTTCGTGTTACGAATAAGTTTATGGAAATATTGGTAGTTTTTTGAGTTCTATTTTTTTGAGTTTTATTTCATAAAATTTTATTTTAAAATATTGAAAGCTAAAAATTTTGTCAAAAAAATTCTTCTTAATATAGCACATTTCATCTCTAAAGTGTTAAAAACATTAATCAACATCTTAATGATCCAATCAAATTGAAAAATAAATTAATCTTTGCCCGAAAATGAAAGGAGAATGAAATGTAAAATTTTAGAGAATGTGAAAAATAGTTTTACATATTTCACCAAAAAAATAGTTATAATAAGCAATTACTGCAATAATTATTTTATCTTTAATTATTTCATTATCTTGATATTTAAGTTTTAATTTTTTTTTGAATCGCAAAAGCGTAAAATTGATATTAGGTTACTCTTGAAAGTACTAGTATTTGTATTATATAAGGTATATTTTATGGTGAAACATTAAATCTTTGTAAATTTTATTTGTATTTATATCATATTTTTATTTTAGAGCTATTGTTCTCAATACAGAGATTTTCACATTTGTTAAAGTTGACAGTTCATTTCAAAGAAAAAAAGGAAACAAACGAGCACAGAGACTAGGTAATGGTAAGTATATATATGTATATATTTAACAGTGCTAGAGCCACGCGGCAGCTTTTGCTGTCGCACGGATGGGCCGGCTAGAACCGGGGTGTTACCACGACCTCACAGATAACCAGCGTGAAGTAGAGGTTTACCTCTGCGTTTCGCTTGGTGAGTGCAGGTGGCCGGAGGCCTTTTTTACTGGAAATGAGGCATTCCATCTTATTCCTCAAGGGTGACAACGCATCTACATTTTGATTTGTAATAGAGGATAGATGTAGATGTCTATGGGCTGCAGCAACCACTTAGCATCAGGTGGACTGTGTGCTCGTTTGTCACCCTTATCCTATAAAAAAGTGGGTGCTGTGAACCATAGATTTATAAATAAAGAATTTTGGTTATTTATACAATTGACTTTGTTACTTTCATGGGGGGTATATTGCCATAGTTGTCACGCTTGGCGAGCGGGTTGGCAACCGCAGTTTTTTTTATTGTTGTTTTGCTATTATCAGAAAGATGCTGCTGCCCATCCTCTGCCTCAGTTTCCCTCTGTCGCCTTTTACGACACCCACGGGAAGATATGGGGTAGTGAGTATTCTCACCCGCCACTACACGAGGAAAGGTTCTCGAGTGGCGGCCTCGTACCGGCGGACGAAGTGTAATGCGTCCCCCCACTAGATAGAGTGACGACCTGGTAAGATATGCAGGAAGTCGATGGATACAGGTGGCTCAGGACCGTGTTTTGTGGCATTCCTTGGGGGAGGCCTATGTTCAGCAGTGGACTTGTGATGGGCTGTAATGATGATGATACAATTGACTGATTAAGAAACGTTAAAAGATTTGTATATTATTGTTTTTAAATAATAATAATTTATATAAAATATACAATACTCAATATAGTATGTCTATAATGGTTTTTGAGAAATATTTTACTGATATTCCGATCTTGACCACTAAGTCACTGAATTCTTCTCCTGCCGTCGCCGAATCATTACTTAAACAAAATGTAAATGTGTGTACAAAGAATTTTACATTTCATAAAGTCTCATCAAAAGATATTCTAAAATATTTTAAAACTATTGATGTTAAGAAAACTGCGGATCTGTGGGGGATTTCCGTTAAAGTTATTGCGTCTATAATAGATACAATCGCGCCTCATTTAGCTATTATTTTTAATACTAGTATCGAATCTGGTGTGTTTCCTGATTTAATGAAGCATAGTAAAGTAATACCTTTATTTAAATCTGGTAGTACATTAGACCCCGCCAATTTAAGACCTATTTCTGTATTACCAACACTTAGTAAGATTTTTGAAAAAATTGTTCTTGATCAAATGTTAAATTTTTTTAATATAAATAATTTACTTCATAAAAATCAATTTGGTTTCACAAGGGATCGCTCGACAACTGATGCCGCTGTTGAGCTGATTAAATATATCTTTAATGCATGGGAGAATTCACAGGATGCTTTGGGTATATTTTGTGACCTATCCAAGGCCTTCGATTGTGTTCACCATGAAACATTAATCAGGAAACTTCAACACTACGGTGTAAGAAGTCATGCTCTTAAATTAATTATTTCATATTTAAGTAAGAGAACGCAAAAAGTTGTCATTAACAATATGAGCTCTTCCGGATCGATGGTACAAATGGGCGTGCCTCAAGGCACAATTCTCGGCCCCTTTCTGTTTCTTGTATACATTAATGACTTACCTTACATAGTAGGGGATAACCATGATATAGTATTATTTGCAGATGACACTTCTTTAATTTTCAAATTAAGTCGACAATTACTAAAATATGACGAAGTAAATAATGCTATATCTAAATTAGTAAATTGGTTCGATGTTAATAATTTGCATTTAAATGGCACTAAAACGAAATGTATGAAATTCGTGACTCCAAATGTCAAACAATTAAATACTAATGTAATTTTAAATGGGGAGAAACTGAGTCTTGTAGATACCACTATTTTTCTTGGAATCACACTAGACGCGAAGCTTCAATGGAGCCCCCATATATCAAAACTAGCAAGCAGACTTAGTTCTGCAGCATATGCTGTAAAAAAGATTAGAAGTCTAACCAGTGTTGAAACAGCTAGACTAGTTTACTTTAGCTATTTCCATAGCATAATGTCGTATGGTATTTTGCTATGGGGACACGCAGCTGACACTGAAATTATATTTGTTTTACAGAAGAGGGCCATAAGAGCAATTTATGATTTAAAGCCTAAAGAGTCGCTGCCATGCACATATATATATATATATATATATATATATATATATATATATATATATATATATATATATATATATATCATCATTACAGCCCTTCACAAGTCCACTGCTGAACATAGGCCTCCCCCAAAGAATGCCACAAAATGCTATATATATATATATATATATATATATATATATATATATATATAAAGTAAAGTTGCAGCCGTACGTCCCACTGCTGCTCTCATTTCTGAGAGGGTTTTAGGGCAAGGAATTGTCCCCCGCGCTGCCCTAATGCGTGTTGGCGAACTTCACATGTCTTCGAAATATTTTTTTTTATTTCTCAGACATGCAGGTTTCCTCACGATGTTTTCCTTCACCGCCGAGCACGTGGTAAATCAGCACTTAAAATTGCAACTAACAATTTCATTGGTGCCGGCGGGGATCGAACCTGGGTTGCTCGCGTAATGTGAAGCTTAAAGCGAGCGCTAACCATCTGATATATATATATATATATATATATATATATATATATATATGTACTATCTGGCCAGGCAGACTTTGTTCTGCCCTTTCCGACGACCCTTTCTATGAAGAAATCATTAAATACGCAATAAAAAATATTGAGAGTCATTTATCGGGATAAAAAGTATCCTATCTCTCAAGTTGGACCAAACTGCACACAGTGTACAAAATTTCATAAAAATGGGTTAAATAGTTTAGGAGTTCATCGCGGACAAACAATGTGACAGGTAATTTTTATATACATATATAAAGATAAAACTGGTACGTAATCGTTGGTGTGTCTGTTAGTGATCGTGTAAATTCTAAATGATTTAACCAATTAACTTCACATTCAAAAACATATGTTTTGTCACGACGATGGTTCATAGCTTTTCTTGGGTCTGATATATTGGGCTTTAGTTAATTTATTAACAAATTCTATAGAGTCGTTTTCACAACACTTGTCATGGAAATAAATATGCTATATTCGATAGGTGGCGGTGTGACCGAGTTATTAATAAATTTTGTATTAACTGTAAAAGTCCGGAGTGAATTCTGAACGAAATTCAGCGCACCACCTACCGAAAAGGGCAGACTGACGTCTGCCGGTTCGGCTAGTATCTAATACTACGTGATAGCTATACCATCTTATGTAGAAAGTCACAAGTTCTTCTGGAAATTTCTTTTAGATGCTTTAGATATGGGACGATGGGTTCTCGTTAATCTTTAACTCATGGCGGGTTTTTTTTAACTTTGTAGTCATTAAGTTTCAATACGGAAACCGTTCGCTCTTCGAACTCCCAAGTTAACGTTTCTTCATTTGCCCGTAAAAGTAAACTACTACACATGGGCCCCTTCCGTTTGTGAAAAAATTTGCTATGCGTGGTGGTACACTTAGCAAGTGTATTGGCGATCGCATTACCAGAAGTCACGCACCAGATGCTAGTCTTAATATTTAAGTAAACGGGACTATTTTATAAAATTAGGGTGCCAAATGTCCACACCTATTTTCGATAGGCATTTTCACTCCTGAGGACTAAGATAGAACGTCTCTTCTCCAGTAAAAAGGGTTTCCGGTTCTCTACTCTCAGCACTAAGCACTATTATTTAAAGCTAGTGCTCTGTGAGAGTCTATGAATGTGTGTAATTCCCTGATCGATCTGACCCATTTGCGATACAACTATAATATAGCTGCCATCACGTACCACGTATTACGTAAACGTGCACATAAACCACGTACCACGTGGACGTGTAGGACGGCTACGGACGGCTACGGACTACGAACGGCAGTCATTTTCTTAGCATTTCCCGTAATTAATTCTTACGACACCCACCACTTTCTTTACATGGGGCACGACACGGCGTGCACTTCATTAAAAATTGATTATAAATTTAAATAAAAACAATTAATTGAAATAAACACCAAAATTATTATCAACCATTTAATTTAAAATAAAATCGTTGACAAACAAGATAAGACATACTGAGTGATGACGCATATCATGTGACAAATAAGGCAATTATCCCCCCTCCCCCCCCCCATGAGGCAATCTATGGGGAAGGCCAATGTTAGCAGTAGACTTTAATAGGTTGTAATGGTAACGTTTTGATACCACTGAACAGTCTATTGTTTATCAGGAAAACGCTAATAAATGAATACTAAACATACATATAAATTACGTATGATTAAATAAAAATTAATAACTGATAACTCTAACTCACCATCACAATTTACTATCAGGCTATACCGCAAACTTAGACTTGCAATAACCACATACAAAACACGAAGCAATTCAGTATGAATATGGCATATTGATCGAGTCATCGATGCGACAACAATTTGCCGATATGCCCGCTTCCAGTGTCGCTATGCAAATGCTCAACTTCATTTTCCGCTGGGCCGCCGACTACGGAGGGCTTCGCAGGGTACTAGCGACTGGGGGAGGGACGATGGGGATTGCATGCCGGATGTACCGCTGTCGTCGCAGGAAATTGAGAGCATTGCATAAATCCTCATCCTACAAACGAAATTTGATTCGACCTAATCCGGATATTGATACGAAACAAACACCGCCGACGGCAAATTTAATGATTTGGATATTATTCTCTTTTTTACAATTTTTGTGATCAAAATCTTTGATAATTCGATTTTCATTTTTTTTCGATGATGTGTACTTACGATGATTTTTACCAAAGAAATTTATAACGCAGTAGAAGCGTTCTCTGTGAAATATCGTCCACTGAATTGAATACGTGCAGCTATTCGTAGTTATACAACGCAGTATTTTTAAACACTGCGTAATAAAAGGTGTGTGTTAAAACTTTATTTTTGTAACAAAATGGTTAAAAATCATTTCATATTGTTTAACTAGCGTTAGTAATAAATATAATAGTCAACGACGTGGCAAAAGAAAATCCCCTTGGCTGATTATGATCACGGTCACTACTTCTGAATATTCTGTTCAGATGTTTATTGTGAAAAAAATGTTTTAAACCTTGACAGCTTAACCTAATAGCTTAACTATTTGAATTAATTTATGGAAAAAATGTGATTACAACTTTTTTTTATATAGGATAGGGCGACATACCGATGGCAAGTGGTCGCTGTGGCCCATAGACATCTACATCTATCCTCTTTTGCGAATCAAAATGCAGATATGTTGTCACCCGTGAAGACTAAGGTTGCATGCCTCCCCTCCAGTAAAAAGGGTATCCGGTTCTCTACACTCACCATACGAAACACAGTAGTGTTTAGCCGCTATTTTACGCCGGTATTCTGTGAGAGTGCGGTCCCTCCCCAGTCGAGCCGACCCATTCGTGCTACAACTATACTACTAATATAGCTTTAGCATAGCTCAACCAAGTATAAAACTTATTCTTTTTCTTGACAGTGTTTTTAAAGATTGTCAATCAAGCAAAATATATACAATGGCTTGGTATATAATAATTAATAAAATTAAATAAAAAACAATACCTATTAAAAAATAATAAGAATTAATTATTATTCTTGAGAACGAATTTCGGTATCTGCGGGCAGTCCTAACATAAACTAGCCAACTGCGCAGAACGGCATTTAATAGTGCACTAGGCACAGGCAAGCACAGGTGCGTTCTCTATTCCCTCCCTCTCATATTCCGTTGGGCACGATGGTATGCCCGAACCAGGTTAAAAAAATAATATATTTCCATTTTCGCACAATTTTGTTTCAGCTTGAATTCGAACCCAAGTGCTTTTCAGTATATTACTAAAAATATATGTGTAATCTTTTAAAAAAAAATTAAGGGTTTTTTCAAAAATCAAAAATCACCCCTAGTTATAAGACCATCGTCCAATCAAACCCAAATTTTCTGTTACAGTTTCCACCAAATCGTGATTCCATAAGAATTTCCTATACGAAAATTGTTCATCGGCTCTTTCCACCTGTTCTCCGTGATTAAAGTGCGTTCTCATAAACATGCTGGAGCGAAGCGGCGAGACGACGCTCCACGACGCCAAATGTAAATGTTAGCCGAAAAAACCTTTTGCGGCAGGCCCAAAGAAAATTTACACGTCAGTTGCCTTTAGTTGATATTTTATTTACAAACTTTGATTTGTACCAATATGAAACATCAATTTGCAACATTTAATAACCACTGCTTGAACAACTTAAAGAAAATAAATTATGTTTCAAATAAAAACAGTCAAACATTTAACCCGATTGCGCGGTTCTCAAAAGGAGGGATATATTTGACTACTTTGTTTATTCTTTGTAATTATTACAAAAGATATCTCAATAGATTTATCATACTCGTAATTATGTGTTTAACATAAACATTATGTTTAATCATAAAAAAAAATTGTGAGCCGTCGCGAGACGCCTGGCAGATGTGAAATATCGAAATTATTTTGTGCAGGTAATATGCATAAAAGGATAGTTTACGACATTAAATAAATATGGCATAGTGAAAAATAAAATACTAATAATTTTTATTGATTATTATATATTATATACTGATTGAAAGTAAAAAATGACAGTTTATTTAATAAATATTTATATTCATTACATACAAAATTTTAAAACTGACCAAGTGCGTGTCGGGCCACGCACGAGGTAGGGTTCCGTAGTTGCCCGTCACAACACTTTCTATATAATGAGCATAACAAGTGAGTTCGCGGTTTGACCGCTATAACGACTAAAAATGGGCCCAAATATTAGGATGTCAACTGAAGGACTTATTTTAAAATCAGACTTATAGGAAGTGTTATTTAAAAAAGATTAAAAAACTTTTCAAATTTGAAAATAATACAATTTACATCAAATCATTCACATGCCAAGGTACAAAGGTATATATACATAGGGACTATCTATCCATATATTACCAGCAGTGCAACCCTAAGATATGACATATATGACCGTAACAAACCTTCAGGTAAACCACCACTGCCCTAAATTATCATGAGGTCGCCCGCGTAAACCAAGAGTGTAACGAATAAAAAACGAAACTGTATGAGGCAATATGCATAATATTTACATAAACATAAACACTCATGCCTGTCACCCAGAGGGGTAGGCAGAGACTATGGACTTCCATTTGACACAATCCTGACACACCTCTCTCGCTTCCTCCACATCCATATACCTACGCATACACGCTCGTCGGTTAAAGGCAATATGGTTGTATGAATAGTTTGAATGAGGCCTACAATTACTACCAACTAAAAGAGAAGTGAAGAAAATTCATTAGAATCCCACATAGTAAAGTGTTGTGACTGGCAACTACGGAACCCTACCTCATGCGTGGCCCGACACGCACTTGGTCAGTTTTAAAATTTTGTATGTAATGAATATAAATATTTAATAAATAAACTGTCATTTTTTACTTTCAATCAGTATATAATATATAATAATCAATAAAAATTATTAATACTATGTGGGATTCTAATGAATTTCATCGTCGAGTCAAACTTTTAGAAGAGCCGGTGCAATATTTACTTCCTTTGATAAGATATAAAATTGACAGCAAAACACAAAGGTATGTTTGAGTCGTTAATAGGTACAATACAACCAATAACAGTGACATGGGTAGGTACCGATTGAATCTCAACAGTCGTGAAAGTCGCCGAACGCTTTTACGTTTTTGTATTGAATAACAAACAAAATAACACGAGCTCCACTTGAACTGGTCTCGTTTGACCTCGAACTTAAATAGAAAAATCGTAGTGACGTTTTTCCTTAGAAAAATAAAAAATAAAATATCCTGACCTAACGTTTCTTTATGCAGTATTTTTATTTGTTTCACCTTGCCAAAGTTAGCGGTGTTAAAGACAAAGAGTATAGCAAAGAATATATATCTAGCTAAAGTCGAATTTATCGGCGAATAGTTGATTCGTAAGATAAACAACAATTCAGAAATAGATATTCAAAAATCAATCAAACAAACAAAGAATAACGTTTGTTACTTAATTATATACCTAATTTATGCAAAAGTCCATATCTTACTTACATCAGTTAGAGATCACATAAAGGACATCAATGTGTGCATTCCTAATGTGTTTAGATATGAAATGAATATTTAGCAAAGCTTATATGAGTAATATCATTGCAGACAGTTTTCTTGTTTATAAATGATAATTGGAAACTTGCTAAATAAAGAGCAGAGCGGCAATATTCCATCCGTCTTGTTATTTTTTTAAAACATTGTTACGCACCTGTAGATGCATTAGTCTTGCCGCTACCAAATTGGTGTTCATTGTCCCCAAAAGAAGTGTCATCAGTGTACAATATTTTTTCATTTAGACATTGACAAACAAACACACAAACCATCTGATAGTAAATAAATATAGTGGCTCAGAGACACCTACTTTTATTCTGGGTTTAGAATCAGATGTATTCTTTACTGTCGACTCTGAGGACTAATATGGAGTACTTCGTTACTATTTTGAAAAGCATTGCGGTGGTATTCTGTGAGAGTATGGTTTTTCCTCGGTCAAGCCGACCTATTCATATTGGAACTATAATTGACGTAACAAAAATAATTTTATTTATGTCATAGGTTTATTTATTACTTAAATTAAATGTCAAATGTAACCGATGCTGAGATATTATGGTTATCGATTTATAAACAAAAATAAAATAAATAGATATGTCAGTCTGTCTGCAACTACGAAACTCCTAACAATATTATATTAAATTAAATTTGTGAAACTACTTATAATATAATATTGTTAGTAGATTTCACAGATGGAACGGAAATGATTCTGATTTTACGTTTTCTGTTTTACTACATAGTAAATGATTACAGATTTACATAAATCATATAATTTTCAGAATCACAGTTCTAAACCATAAACTCTCCTTAGCTCTTTAATGTATGAACTGGTACCAACTTTATCAAATTCAGTCAGAGGCAAATTATATTTAACTATGACTAATACGATAGGAATTTCTACACTACTTAAAAATACAAAGTTTTAGATGAATACGAGGTTGTAAGCTTGAATCATTTACTTGCCGAAATAACTCAGATCTTTTTACGTCTTTTTGTTCCCCACTCGGTTTCCTCATGTAAACATAAAAGGAAAGTTTTCGAGTCTTATAAAGTGAACACTTCCTACAAAAGGACATCAATTTTCGAACTGTCGATTGAAGCGGACATTATTAGTTTAAGTATTGTTACTGACGACGTTATCTACTAAAGTAATTACGAAAAAAACTAGATCATTGAATTATGTAACTATAACGTTACGTATTATATGCTGCGAACGCGAAATTTTGTTCGGATATATTGAATTCTTGAATTTATTTATTGATTGATAGAAGTAACCCATGCAATACGAAAGCGAAAACTTATTTCCAGCGTTATTTTCTAAAAGTGTGTAAATTTTATGTCTAGCAACCCTCCCAACCTTCCTTACTAGGTAGAGTGTGAGTCTAATGAAACATCAAGTGAGGCGTTTATATAGCAGTAGTAGTTGTAATTATTATTATTATGTTCTGGACTTCTGTTATTCACTTAGTTATTATTATTTGCATAAAAATAACATCTGATAGATATTTTCAGATTTTAACTTACATAAAGTAATATTATGTTATGTTTATTGGTATACCACACATTAACACAGTCAGCGGAGTCCAAGCGATTCTATCGACGCGGAGAAGAGCCGGGTTGGGCAGGGGGTGCATTAAATTCAATAACACGAGTTAGGGAGTTCGACGCTCGCTACGACCGTCCTCAAATAAGTAAAGAAAACTTTTGAAAAACTCGGTTCAACTTGTACATGTTGTATGTATAAACATTTTTGTAAAGCAAACTAAAATTTTTATGCATCTATGAGCACATTATATTCAAAAATGCTACTCAGATATTTTTTAACTTGTTTAAAACTTCCCATTATTCTACAATACCGTCAACATGATGTTATTAACAATAGTATGTATTTATAAGGCAGCTGCCCTGGAAGAAACGAGTTCTCATGGAATATTAATGTAAAATTCCACCATAATGTTCCTGTGTTTCATAGAATTGGAGACCTCTTCTTAATGGTATCACGGCACTCCATCCAAGTCCTCAGGGATAACAACGCATCTATATTTTGATTCTTAAGAGTTTATGATGATGATAATTTATGATGATCATAGTCAATTGCGATTAACTGCTGATCCACGATGTCGCAGATGATTTTTTAAAGTTGGTATCATATATATAAACGTATAAATTTGAACTGGTAACATTAACAAATCGAAGAATTGTTATTTCTTGAGATTTAGCGTAAAGCAGAAGTTTCTAGTTTTCGTGCATTACCGTATTACTTGTTCAAAGATATCGAAGCAAGTTCCAAGTGTCGTTACTGTTTGTAGAGGCGCTGTCGTCGGAGCAGCATTTTGTACATTATTATTCGCTACGAGTCGGGGGACAGTTTACTTGTTAGGGCATTCTAAACTCGCCTCGCCTCGCCGCCTTGCCACTGTTAGTGCCTATGACTAAACTAATAAGTATCCGCTAGTTTGCTCTCCAATTTTCCATTAAAAGTTTTCATTTTAATGAAACAAAGGCCACTGCTAAACTCGAGCTCAAAGAAATTTATTACTGCATGTATTTTTAAAGGATATTATTTGAAAAAGATTTTTTTTATTTTCAATCAAATAGTGTTGATAACATATTATTAAGTTAAAGATTTTGGCTTTCCGAGTTCTTGATAAGTATTACGGAATCGTGAATCCTGGTTTACACATGATCTTTGTTTCTTCCATATTCATTTTAATACCTATCCGTTGGGAGACACTTTTGGGGTCATTGAGCATAGTGCTTAGGTCCTCCAGCGATCCTGCCATAAGGATCATATCGTCGGCAAGTCGAAGGTGAGTGATGTACTCGCCATTGATGTTAACACCATATTCTTTCTAATCCAGTAGCTTGAAAACGTCTTCCAATGCAGCGGTTAAGAGTTTCAGGTATATAACGTCACCCTGTCTTACACCTCCCTGCAGTTGGATAGGTTCTGTACTCGGATAACTATCAGCTTAGCTTTAATGTGGAAACACTTCAGCCATTCGATATACCGACAGTACTTTTATCGGACACTACGCCCAAAGTTTTTAACGAATATGTTTACCTGGGACAAATAGTCTGACTAGGTAAGTCTAACTTCGACCGAAAAGTCAATCGACAGATTCAACTCGGCTAGCCAGCGTTTTAGAGATTACGGCACATCCTCTCGTCGGGTAACCTCAAAACCTGAAAATAAGAATGTACAACCAGTGCATGTTGCCAGTGATGACTTATGGATCTGAGATGCGGATCTTCATTGCTGGCGCTCAGCGAGCTATGAAGAATGCTGTGCTCGGTGTTACTCTGCGTGATAGACTTAAAATAGACCAGAATAATCAACATAGCCCAACTGATTAGTAAGCTCAAGTGGCTTAACCGATGGGGAGGAAAGGTTCTCGAGAAGCATCCTCGTACCGGTAGGTAAAGTGTATGGCGGCTTTCCACTAGATGGAGTGATGACCTATTAATACATTCAGCAAGTCGATGGATGCAGGTGGCTTAAGATCGTGCTTTGTGGTATTCCTTGGTTTAGCAGTGGACTTGTGTAGGGATGTAACGATGATGATGATTATTAATACTGGGTTATTTTCCAGACGAAGCCATATGTCATATGGTTATCCCCGTATAATTTTTATCGTATATGTGTCTTGCTTGGCCGTCGGATTGGCGACGGGATAACCTTATGTCTACCAGCGGACTGCAAACGATTGGTGAAAAAAAAAGATAACAAATAACCATACTACCATAAAGTAATACTTGTTTGCTGTTGACATTTCATATTACAACATATCTAGAATTTGGAAATCAATTTCCGGAGCACTCGCGATTAGTAGAGGCCGCATATTTTTATTCCTTTCATAGGGATTTTTTTATTTAACTGTTATCAGGAAGATGCTGCTGACTATCGCCTTATTCAGTTTCTCTTTCTCGCATCTTATGACTTAATTATATATTATGGGGTATATACACAGAATATTATGGGGTAGTGTATACTCTTACGCCGCCATTATACTCCAAAATATACGTATATTAATGCGTATATTTTGGATTGAGATAAATAAAATGCTAAGAAAAAAAAAATTATGTCTTCTTCCTATAGCTATTGCTTTTGCACATCCCGCAATACATACGGTCTATTGTTACGAAAAGACTGCGAGGGCTTTTATTTCATATAAAGGTATTCAAGAAAGTTTCAGTGAACTAGGAAACAAAGGCGCACAAGTGGTTATTAATTTAGTAAAACAATGGTCCTTCGCGAAGTTTACCTACTCTGACACGCGGTTTTCACTTGAACCTTGTTTAATGAGATATTTTTACGTTCTTCAAAAGTTTGTCCGCTTGTTTCTGTGGCTTACACTATTGTTTTAAAATGATTGCCAATTTTGAGTTAAATAATAATAATAATGTTCTTCAGATCGAAGATGGTCATGACGGCATATCTTCGTACTAGATACCTGCATAGAAACGCAAACTTGGGAACAACGACTGGAGAGAGATCAGGTGCAGGACAATCGGCTTTACGAGTTTCCTGAGGGGTGGGGGTGAAAACCACCAACTTTCTGACACCGGGCAGCTTTTTGACAGAAACCAATAACTTAACTATCGTGTTACTAATTTTACTTTGGCTCGACCCGGGATGCGGAGCCTAGACCACGTGATCGGTAGTTGCGCTTAGAGACTAAAGGCAATTAGTTCAGTTTATATTATATACTCTATTATTTCTTCTTTTTCTTCTACTCGTACATTAACGTGAACCTTTCAAACCGATACCCAACAGTGAATGACTGGAGAAACTATATTTTTATTATTATTATTATTATTATATTCAGTCGAACTTGTAGGTAGAATCTTACCACTTCATAAGTATTATTCTTATTGAAATTTTCAAAAATAAGTGATTAGCGATTTAACACCACAATATAACAACATGGAACAAGGAATTATCCATCGCGCTGTTCCAATGCGAGTTGGCGGATTTTCATATCTCTTCAATATATTTAATTTCTCACACATACGAGTTTCCTCACAATGTTTTCGTCCTTCACCGCCGAGCACAAGGTAAATCAACACTTAAAATTACAATTAACAATTTCATTAGTGCCGGCAGGGATCAAACCCGAGTTGTTCGTGTTCATCGCTTTACAGCGAGCGTTTAGCTTCTGAACTACCAGGGCTTTGTACTGTACTGCACGATACTGTCTCAAAGAATCTTTTAAATATTTCTAACCAATAAAAAGTAACGTTGTAAGAACTTGTTCTCATAATGCTAGCCTCAAATGCTTGGATTAGTAATCGAACCCAGCTAGCAACTGACATGACGATAAATCCATTTAAAATGATCGCAAACTATGGAGCAGCAGCATCCCCAGTGCGAGAGTATCGCTTTGCGTATACCAACCAGCCTGCACGTGAAAATATATGAATTCCAATTGGCGTACTCTCGACAAATCCGTGCACTGTCGTGGTTTAATAAAGGAAGTTTTTGTTGTTCAACTTTACTTGACGCTTTTGGCAACCGATTGAAATAACTTCATATAGTACATTTTAAAACTTTCGTTACATTGTAAACGCACGATAAATAATAAATAAATAATATTATTCATTTATTCTCTCTCAACAATTTGCCAATCAGATATATGTATGATATAGTTACGTGTTACGGAGTTTAATTTGTAAGAGACTGGTGTCTAGGATGCCCTGCATGACCGATCAAAATACATCGTAAAATCGATATTAACAACCAGTCGAACTAGAACATAAAATGTGAAACTTAAAAAATAATACGATGTACGACATAATAATTATTTTTAAGTGCAATGGTGCCATCAAGTTAAGATGAACGCATAATAAAGAAGTGAAGAAGATACAAATGTTATATATCCGGTTAAAAACTAAAATGGCAGAAAAAACATTATTAAATTTATTTTACATTTATTTAATAAAATTGCAACAAGCCTAGCAATACAATATTTTGAATCGCTTCTAATAAAGTAGTCATTATGATCGCACCATGTTTTTCGAACGACCCCCCAGTAGCAAATAGCTTCTTGATTCAAATTAATCCCCTACTAAAACAATATGCTTTAGTAAAATTAAGATAATCTGTTTGGGAGATGATACAGCTTGTTGTTAAAAACAGTACTTGCTCGTACCGATGCTGCAACATTAATTATTCCTACGCTATGCCTCTACGTTATGCCATGACTTCCGCCGTGATTTTGCATATAATTTTCTGCTCGATAAAAGCTACGTGCCGTGTTGATATAAAAAGGTCGTTTAACTTTCATAACTAACAAAACTAGATATAATTTTAACCTTTTTAATAAATATACGGCAATAACCAAAAATAAATCCATTAAAATTGATAAGAATGCTACGCGTAGATTGTTAATTGAAAACGTCTAATATAATGTGTCGAATATTTTGTAGTAGAAAAACAAAATTATTTGATTAATTTTTACTAAGCTAATATAAGAATCAGACATTGTTTGCCAGCCGTCCCACATGATAAATCGGTAAATACACTCAAGGATATATCATTTAGGCAACGCAACAAAAAAGAGACAAATTACCATGAACCAGTTTGATTTGTTGAGTTTTTAATAAGAATTAATAAATTTTATTGCATAACAATACCTTAAACAATACTACGACAATTTACGAAATTATTACTCTTAAAACTGTAGTTGTTATCCGCCTATGAGGCAGAGACAATATTCAGCAGTAGATTTTTGATAGGCATATACATAACCATAACATGAAACCAGTAATTACTTTCAAATTGTTAAAAATTAAAAAGAAACTTATATTATTTAAATTATTAAATAACAAATGCCAGCAAATAAGTAGTAGTAACTAAAAAAAAATCGGGGTGGAAAAAAACTGTTTGAAAAAAACTTTCTTTTTTTTAAATTGCATTTTTTAATAGAATAAGGACGACTGAGTAGTATGTAGTGAGACTGGGTAGTGAGCACACTGTTGACCTGATTGTAAGTGGATGCTGTTGCCCATCTACATCTACATCTATCCTCGATTAAAGGAAAAATCGACAAAATTCTGAGGATTTAGACGGAATGCTTCGTTTTTATTTTAAGGTCCTCTTCACTCACCGTCAGAAACAGCAGCATTAAGCTGGTATTTTACGCTGATATTCTGTGAGAGCGTGGTTCTTGCCCGGTCGTGACGATCCATTCGTGCTACAACAATAATATAGCTGCAGCGTGGCCCAACCTACATAAACAAAGCTAGTACCTAGTTAGAAGCCAGTAAATATCAGTTATAATTCGATCTTCTTAAAAATATTTTTATAAAAAATGTACGGGTAAATGAGGCAATGTATGGGGCATACGGATCTAAAGTGCGTTCCTGGGTGAGGCAATGCGAAACAATGCGGTACACCCGGTACGGAGTACGGGCTATTTAGCAAGCGTCCCCTAATAGTGGGCGGCAATATACCGCGCATTTCTGTTGCAAGTCACGGACTAGATTACCGCGACGGCGGCCACATCCTTTCGATCGAACCACCGGACATATGTTTGATTATTCGTCGTCCTTTTGCAATGCACGCTATTAATTGTCTTTCAGTTAAAGGAATTGTGCACATTTTATAACACACTTTATAAACCTGTTTTAATTTTTCGTACTTCTTTAAAGAAAAAAAAAGGATATTAAGCATATTTCCGCTTCTACAAATTATCGCCTTTCTTTTTAATCAATTTTTATCTTCTTTTCCACTGCTGGATATATTCTTACACATACTCATGCACTCAAACACAACATCGTTCACAAAAAGATATACATTTTAATACATATTTTAACATTTTTCATTTTATTACAAAACACGTTTTGCTATGATTAAGATTCGCACTTTATTAATTGCATATCTTCTATGTGAGTTATACTTATGTTAGTCTGTTTACATATAATAAGGAAGAGCAAGGTGATCTGAAATAGAGATACTCGTATATGTTTATCCAGTTCAGACACAGATGTCTAATCATTTAACGGGGACTTAGTATAGACTATAAAGTAGTTATTTATATATGTGCTAGTTATGCAAATGGTGAAAATAAGATATTATTATTATTATAAGCCTTTCCAAGAACGCACCAATTGACGCATTCATTTCAAGTTTTCATATATAACCTATATTTATCGCACCGCAAAGTTGGTAAGCCCAGCGCCGATACCCTTGATAATTATTCGTCCTCGTCATGATTTTATCATCAGAATATTTCGTAAGAAAAACAATGAAAATAAAAAATTTTCAATGACCGAATGAGTTAACCGATGTAAAATAATTGTTTATAATTTATATATAATTTATTTACCTTTTCTCTTACCTTTGATCATAATTTTAAATGAACACATAATTTTACTAAGTTCCTTTTCTGCCTAGGAGTTCGTCTCTATAGGTACCGCCATCTTACCTATTACTGCCGACATATTCCTTCTGACCGAACCGCAGTAAATACCAGCATAATTACTATTACTACAGGCTGTGAGGCATTCAATCTTAGTCTTCAGAGGTGACAACGCATCTATAACCTCTTATATTTGAAGTTGGTTGTAGATATCTATGGGCTGCAGTAGCTACTTATTAGAGAAAAATTTAAAATTTTGTACAACCTACTTCAATATAAATTATTAAGAATAACTCAAAAACAATTAGTTAAACCTTGATCAAATTTATATATGACCACATGAGAAGCACCAGCTTAAAAATAAAAAAGAATCATTGAAATGGGTTCACTCAGAAAAAAGTTATGAGGTAATAAAAAAATAACATACAGTCGAATTGAGAACCTCCTCCTTTTTGAAATCGGTAGAAAAGGTGCATACGAATACGCGCCTCGCCTGAAGTCGTGCAAGGAAGAAAACCCCTAGTAAATCGCACAATAGTGGACCGCCAGACATCCAGATGATGTGGGTGGTAACGTAAGTCTTGTCGCGATGTGCGTTGGTGATATTTGGAACTAACCCGAGCAATTCTTTAGAGCACTTACCGTGGCAGATGCGATAAGAAATGCCAGTGAATCGAGCCCTTCGAAACGAATTCGGTCGTCGACGATTCGAGCCGCTATGCACTGGATGCGGTCAAGTAGAAAGAGCTGGCAATAGGGAGCCCCGGCTCAGAGATGAGAACAGTATTCTGTGAGGCCAAACCTGCACCTTGTAAAGTTGCGAACGGTATGCCGGCATGAAATACTGTCCCGCTCTGCTTAGCACGCCAAGCTTTTTAGAAGCCAAATTGGGATTCTCTTTCATGTGACCACGAAACTGCACATCAAACGGTAACGGTAACCCTGTGATGTGATAAAGTATATTTCGTTTGTTAGCTTGTAGCAAACTAACATGAGTTTTCTTTTTTCTTTTATATATGCATATTATAGTATTTCACCATGAGTCCTTTTCCAAACTTTGAAAATGAAGTGTATCAAAAGCGACACGTCTGTCTTGCCACCTCATGCATAAATTATTATTAGTAGGTATGAACTTAAAAGGCAATAAAATTTAATTTTTCTAACATTCACGACTGGTACTATCTCTGTAACATACATTTGACATAACATTGGTACTATCTCTATCATTTATTATTGTAAAAAGTAAAGATGAAAGTGGTCAAGAAAACCATGTCCTATCAATAAGTGGCAGTTTAGTTAGGAAATTGAATTGAATAAAACACACAACTCCGCTAACGAGCCGGTGTTTACCCAAGTGGACACTAATTGGCTTAGCCAGCGGTCGTCGTCACAGTAACATCGCTGTCCAAAATTCAACGCAATAAAATGGATAGGGCAATATACGTTTTTTTTTATAGGATCGGGTGACAAACGAGCACACAGTCCACCTGATGGTAAGTGGTTACTGTGACCCATAGACATCTACATCTATCCTCAATAAAGACTCAAGATGCAGATGCGTTGTCACCCGTGAGGATTAAGATGGAATGCCTCTTTGCCAGTAAAAAGGGTCTCCGGTTCTCTACACTCACCGTACGAAACACAGCAGCGTTAAGCTGCTATTTTACGCTGGTTTTCTGTGAGAGCGTGGTCCTTCCCCGGTCGAGCCGACCCATTCGTGCTACAACTATACTACTAATATAGCTGCAGCATGGCTCTACCACTCTCGTTTCATATCCATTTTCTTAATGTAACATTAATATTTCAAGTCCGTTTTCTTCTGTCACTGTGAAAGAGGTTAATCCTACAATAATAATCTTTGCATACCTAAATTGCACGTGGGCTAACTTTAAGACCCATAACAATTATAAAGCCAAATCAACAATATTGAAATACAATTTTTTTTATAGGATAAGGGTGATAAACGAGCACAAAGTCCACCTGATAGTAAGTGGTTGCTGCGGCCCGTAGTCATCTACATCTATCCTCTATTACAAATCAAAATGCAGATGCGTTGTCACCCGTGAGGACTAAGATTGAATGCCTCATTTCCAGTAAAAAATTTGTATCCATTTTCATTTTTTTGTATAAGCATGCTACTCGCGCGGCCAGAACCAAACTCTTAAGCCCTGCACTATTAAGCAGTGAATCTTAGCTTCACTTCTAAATTTAATCTTAACATACCAAGAGTATAGCTTTGTTAGTAGGTTACCTGAAGGTTAGGGTTTCGATTACAAGTGATGACGCTTTTATCTTCCTTAAGATTTTCAAAAACCCTAGTTGAGTTTTCTATTATTATTTATCCCTGTATAAGTAAGAGATCTAATAGATATTGTACGAGTATATACGCTATCAAACAGAAAACCCTTATTTATTTAAACACCTGCGCCCCATTACCTAAAATCACCATCCACTCCCGTGAACGCTTTGTATGGTGATCAAAATGAAAATATAAATAGAATACTTACCGTCATCAGACAAACACGACAAAAATATTTTATGTACTTAACTACCTCAAAACTAAAGATAATGTATATTATAAAAAAGTATTTTTACGTGGTAGTGCTGGTTGAGAGCGTAGCTACATCTTTATTATTATGGTTGTAGCACGAATGAGTCGGCTCCACCGGGGTAGTACCACTCTCTCACAGAATATGTATATACGTATGTAAGGTGAGTGTAGAGAACCGAAGACCCTTTTTACTGGAAACGAGGCATTCCAACTTAGTCTTCAGGGATGACAACGCATCTGCATTTTGATTCTTAATCGAGGATAAATGTAGATCTATGGGCTACAGCATCCATTTACCATCAGGTCGACTGTGTGCTCGTTTATCACCCCCATTCCATAAAAAAAAGTAACGAAACGTACCTAAACCGAATTAGAGATTAAACAATTCACATAATATCTTCTAAAAGCGATGTTAAGACATAGCGTGTATCGAGTAATGAAGCCCAGACTTCAGAAGCTGTATGTGAACATTATTATTTTTCTTAATTTCTGAAGTCGGTTTGTACTTGTAATTGAAGAATTTATTATTTTACCCTTTTGAATGGTCAAAAGTATATCATCAGTTCAAGATAACAACTAAAATGTTGTCTATTTAGTTCATTAAAATCTTCACATAATAAATAGTTAACACACAACAAGACATATGCGTCGAATATAGAACCATCTTGTTTTTGAACTTGGTTACTGACATTTAATTCAACATAAATTCAGAAATGATAATAGAGCTGAAGAGGCGAAAATTATCGCAGAATATTTTATTGCCTAGTCCACTTTCCGCTTGTAATTGAAATGTTTCTTAATTTTTCATATCATTCTCTTTTCTTCTACAGTATCAAAAAAATTGTAAACTTTAAGTTAAAGTAGCAAAATATAGTTTTAATAACGCCGATGCGATACCGGAAATTGAACTCGCGTTCGTACACTAACAACCCAAGTTCGATATCCTATATGTATTTGTAGTATGACATTTTTTCTTAGGAAATAGAGGAAGCTATGTACAAGCTGGAAATTAGAACGTCATTCTGAGGTTAAGTTTTATATCTTATAAATAATTTCACCTTTATAATGTAATTATAATAAAAATGTTATCAATGGTAATAATGATCATTTAAAAGCTTAGCATTTAAAAATAACATGGCGGGAATGTTTTAAATAATTTTGCATGCCGCATCCGATACAATACTCGTTAAATAATTTATGACCAAGGACATTTGGTCAAGGCGTCTTCTGAATGAAGATGCAATCACTGTAACTAGACGCGTGACTTATGTAACAGTTTTTTAAATTTACTTTTCGAAATTAATCAAATTGAGGTTTAAATATTAACTTTTGAAACCTCTACACTCTTCATCTCAATTATCAATCGAACATTTCATCGCTAAGTCATACATTTCATTAAAAAATAAAACTAAAATTACTGTGTATTATGTAATAATATTGAAGTTGGCTTACGGTTATAATTAAACGTAACCGCGAGTATAGCATTCAGTAGACGCGACGTTTCAGATGTAGTTTCTTAAAAACAACTGGAAGCTACTATTAACTACATCGCCTCTTTTTCATACAAGCTTTTTATACGTTTATACTTAACGGTTACTTATTGGGTAAATATGACTAATAAAAATGCATACTTGGTGTTTTATTATATTTACCTAGTAATTTACATAAAATAATATTTAACTGTATTATTCATACTATAATCTTGTCGAACAAAAATGAGATGGTTTGGCAAACGATTGAATTCGTTGGCAATTACTTCATCGAATAGAGCATAGCAGAAAATCAAAGCAATTACATCATCTGGAACAGGGCGATATGAGACCTCGATTCATTTCGGTCATAAACAACTGAGTGTTCGGCATGATTCATCAATTCAAAATTAATAGTTAAAGTTTAAGTTACAGCCTATACTACGTCCCACTGCTGAACACATGCCTCCTCTTATTACCTGAGAAGGTTTTAGGACAAGGAAATGTCCGCCGCACTACCCCAATGCGTGTTGGCGAACTTCACATGGCTTCGAAATATTGTTGTCGTATTTCGCAGACCTGCAGGTTTTCTCACGATGTTTTCCTTCACCGCCGAGCACGTAGTAAACCAGCACTTAAAATTGCAATTAACAATTTCAATGGTGCCGGCAAGGATTGAACCCTGGTTGCACGCGTAGGTACTGTAAAATTTACAGCGAGCGCTTATCCCCTGTGCTACCACGGCTCGCTCGCGGCTAAAAATTATTTAAGTTTTTTTTTTTAAATTGGTGTCTGCAGCTAGGTTTTTAGCGACAGTTTTTTCTAAAAGTATTTCAATACTGGTCCTTACATACAACAATATCTTTTTGAGTTTTGACCACAAGAACTTGTTGCAATATTTTAAGTTTAACTCTATTATAAGTTTTTTTTTTTTATCACTAAAAATACTACTAATATTCGTAAAGAAATTACAGTATCATATTAAAAGTTAATTCAAATTTATGTCATCTGTACTTCTTTGTACCAAAAATACGGTAATATGTGAAAAGAACAGTTATATTTCGTCTAATATATTATTACAAAGAAAGCAACGAAATCAAGATAATATTATCCAACTAGTTGCGACATCTCCATATTTTGTTTCTTGTTTTTATTTATTGATTCTTTTATAAACATTTGATATTGAATATTTGACTGTTGGTAAAAACAACTGCAGTTGCAGAATTTCTTCTCGATTCTCCGAATGTCTTAATGATGTTCAATCGAATTGTCTTCTATTTTATTATTATTATTATTATTATTATTAGTGTGTGTTTTTATACTTAACATCTTAATTTATATACAAAAAAGACTTGGTCTTCACCCGTTTGTTTCATTGTTGAGATCATAATTTCGAAAACGAGCAACCAAAAGTTTAAGAACCATGCATTCACTCTCGGTCTTTAGTTCATACAAATAACCTTCAACGTAACGTGCACTTGTAATTTTTCTATGAGCGCAATCTCAAAAAACAATAAGGAAATATCTTAATTTTTTAAAAGTCTCAAAATAGTTTTGGTATGATATTGATTTAAATTTCAAATTCTCAATCGAATATTAACTTGATTATATAACATCAAATATATTATACAACACCTATTTATAAACAACAACAGTTAATCAGAGGTCAAATAAGAAGTTATGTATTATTTATAAATCACAACTTTCTCTCAAAACGTTTAAATGTTAAAAGAAAACGAGACCTAAATAAAAGGCAAGTAATTTCGAAAGCGCCGCAAGGTAAACGCTAACACAGCCATACTTCTATTATTTACCCTCCAGAGCAAAGAACGCAAAGGAAAAATTTAAAAATTCAGCAGTTTGTTTACAATTTTGCAATTGCCTTTAAAATAAATACATTAGCTGTTTTTATAAGACTAACATACAGTAATTTTTTACATTTACCTAAAGCGTATACATTTTTGAAAGGTTTTGGCATATTTTTCTTTTTTCCACAGTCTATACATTACTTATTTAGATATTATAACTATATCATACAAAAATTAATAAAGTATTCGACAAACTAAAAGATCCATAAAAACCCGCGTTAAAGAACACATAGCCGATGTGAAGAATCGACGCTCCGGGAAGTCTGCAGTCTTTGAACACGTACAGGATCGCCCCCGTCACTACATTAGATTTGATAGACCACAAATCCTCGCTAAAGAACACCGATTCCTTCCAAGGATGATTGGCGTGGCTATTGAAATCAAAAAACATCCTAATTTCAATAAAGAAGATGGCTAGGTGCTACCATCTGCTTGGGATCCCATAATTAATAAAATGAAATCCCAACCCAAGCATACAACTGAAAGACTTCATGATAGATCGGAACAAAAATTAATAATTTTTAATCTGGAGGTAGCCGTGGTTAACTATGACATTGGGACGTCATACACCTCAGTCCCTCCCCCGTGACCATGGGTGCTGTAAAGTGCTCGAAACGTCGGGAATATAAAATAAGTTAATATACGCGATAAAATCCGTAAAATTAGTTTTATTTAAAGTAGTCGATTTTATAATCATAACTTATTTCATAGAAAATATATTAAATATTGTAGTCTGTCATAAACTGGTGTAAGAAGAAAAATACGAGAAACAATACGTATGGTATTCAGTGTGCAAAAGTAATTTAGAAGTGTTAATACAAACAGGGTGCGTCGCTCTCAACTGGCGACGGGCGGCAGTATCATTGGCTTGTATCTTGTGTTCAATTTGCATATAAATTGTGTCTTCCGGACAACCCGCCAAGATGACACACGTCGACGATGTGTCCGCAACCAAGGGTCCATTATTGCATATTTTGACTCAGACTTTATATATTATAATATACGTTTTTAATTTTACTGGTGATACGATGACTTTCACTCGGAATTTACTCTGGAGATTTTACAAAGAAAAAAAAATATATTAATAGCTCCACCAGAGTGCCAACTTGAGTCTATATTTTGAGATTTTCTCTTTTGTCACTAAATCAACATTCTTCTTAATATGAATCATTATGGTTTATACATTTTAAATTTGTTAATAATTCAACTACATGTCACCGTAGCGAGTCCTATTGGATCTTACCATCGCGTTGAAAGAGGAAAAAATACAATGTGTGAATATAACCTCAAACGTTCAAGTCATTCATCATTTCTCATCATCATTTTCTTGTTTGTAAAATAAATTTATTTTGGAGGTAATTAGATTTAGATCACCACGCTGCTCCAGTGCGTGTTGGGAGACTACACATTTCCTCAAAATATGTTATTCCCTGATATGCAAGTTTCCTCACGATGTTTCTTCACGATGTTTTCCTTCACCGCGAAGCGCGTAATAAATCAGCACTTAAAATTGCAAATAACAATTTCATTGGTCACGGCGAAAATCGAACCCAGATTGTTTGCGTATTGTGAAATTTACGGTGAACACTTATCCTCCAAGCTTCCACAACTCTTAACATAGTAAAGTAAAAATAACAAGCAATATTAAACAGTAATGAAACAGATAAAAATCCGCTGCGGTAGGTACTCCAGTGCGCATAGTTTTTATAAAACTAAATATATTTTAATTGTCAGGCGTCCTATATCCTAACCATAAAATATTATTCAGAACAATTTGTGTTGTTTCTTGTAGTGTCTACAATTGAACTCGTGATACCTGCATAGAATAAAATGAAAGACAAGCGTTTGATGTTTAAGAAACCATAGCACAGACCCTAAGCAAGCGAATATTTTATGTATCGATTTAAAAATACAAAGTTGTATATTATAAAATTTTGGATTAAACCAAATCCTCCAAGTGGTAAATCTCACCTGCAAGCCATGTACCCAGCGACCTAACGAATAAGACTGACGAAGCAAATGATGGTGGGAAATCCAATCCATTCATGTTTGTAAAACCTAAATACCTCACTGTAATAAATAGGGAGTAGTGTTATCAAAAGTATCTGTCTACACTCATTGGAACAGCGTCATAAAAATGAGTGACTGTTCCAGGAAATTTAATCATTTTTGTAAAGGCCAGTATATCCAGCAGTTGGTTCTTGTGACAGGTATTCTTTAAAAGAAAACAAAAATATTATTGTTAGCCCTAACTTACTTGAAGGTAATACTTAATTTTTTATAGTTATTTCCTTATACTTCTGAAATTTCTAAATCTTATAACTTAGAGGACAATATATTTATCGAATGAATGTAAGACTTAGCAATTTTTCGGTTTAATTGTGGATACAACTTAATAGCTGTAATAAATCTATCCTTTTATCGTTACCGCGTATAATTAACGCCTGTATTAGTCTTCATCACCGTAGCTTCCAACGCGAACGTCATGAAGCAATAAAACGATGAAAGAAGCTAATTTTTTAGCAAATCATCTCCGGCCCCCATAAAGTCATCAATATTCATTTTGCGGCGCGCCTCCGAAACAAACACCTTACCTAAGTAGCAACACGGTGCCTTTGTAGGGAACTATGAAGCGGGTGACTGTGACGGGCACGGACATACGCTAACTCAATTTATTTGGATAATTGGCTTGTTTCACGAACGTGCTCCATGCCAATAAATTGTTTCACATTAAAGAATAAATTAAACGAAATATCGTAACTTATTTTATATTCGTTCTTGCGTAATGGTTATTAATATAAGACAAGACAACTAACGCTTATGACCCTCCTATTTCAGATGATTCCTTTACTCTATCATAATATAATGTCTGATAATTATTTATAATTATTAATTAAAAATGTGTTATAAAGTACTTAATTTACTTATATTAAGGTGAATAGGTTATTAATGTTGACAAGATAATTTTTTTCTGCCTCTCAATCTTTTGAATCTACTAGTATAAGCCCTTTCAAGAATACTTCACATGACATTTTTCGTAAAAGACGTAGGTACTAACCTCTATAGACAGGCAGGTTGGTGAGCGAACTCCGATAACCATTCTTTATTCTCCTTTTTTTACTTATTATAAGCCAGTGCTTCACCACAATCCCACCTGGTGGTAAGTAGTGATGCAGCCCTAGATAGTAAATCGCGACTACGATTTCGTCTGCTTGTGTGCACACAGCAGGTTTCGGGCCTCGGGGCATCCCCCCATTGCCCGGATTTTCCTCACGGCCTACTTCTATGGGCCGGTTCACGGAGCCGTCACGGCGTTTTAGATAAAAAGGTCGGGAGTTCGATTCCCCGGTTGCTGCATATTGGTATCAATAAAGTCTAAGTTGGTCTTATCTGCGACATTGAGGGTTGTTACTCGACTCTATAATCTCTATAGAGAGAAGTTCTCTTGGTAGAGGTCGCCCGTCCAGGGCCCTCGGGGGTATGTAAAGGTGTCATATTGTTGAGGTGGGGTGTGGCCCGTTGTCAGTGTGGTTAAACATACCGCGCGCCAATCGCCAAACTCCTGGATGGTCTCCATCTTAAGGTTGAGCGCAATGACGTCATTCCGGACGTAGCGACCTGCACCGACGATGGTCCGTAATGTTAGGTTCTGCTGGGCCTACAGCCGTTGCCTCTGCCGTTCGCTCAAGAGTGCATACCGGAGCAGCGTAGATGATCTTTGGTGTTATGTATAGTTTATAGATTTTAATCTTGGTCTTAATGTCTGGATGCCAGGACGGGACGGAGCATCGCCCGCGTACATCTTTCATTGCGGACGCCGATTTCGACGTGCAAAGTCGTGCGCAACATCCTATCTATCCGGCATCCAAGGTAAATCACAGCCTTCTCATACGCTATCTCCTGTCCTCTTAGCGTTAACAGGGGCGGAAAATTCCTATAGCGGCGGGTGAGGAGAGCGGTCACCTTCCAAACGTTGACGGTCATCCTCCATTCATTCAGCCACGGTAGCAGCAGGTCCAGCAGGCGCTGCATATTGGCGGCGGCTGTATGGTCTCTTCTGAATGACGTAAAATAGGCGCTATCGTCTGCATATAGAGCCAGCCCTATATGATCCTCCGATTTGCTGCTAGAGTAGGTATGTCATTAGTATAGGCCGCGTACAGGATCGGCAAGAGACAGCTGCCCTGTGGTACGCCAGCTCTTATTGACTTTGCTGCGGACTTCGCATCTTCGACACAGACGTAGAAGCTCCGGTCAGCTAGAAATGATGCCACTACTAACCGCAGCATATCCGGAGGGACACTCGTTTGATCTTCTAGTTTGTAGAGTAGTCCAGAGTGCTACAACCTGTCGAACGCCTTCTCGATGTCTAAGAAGACGCCCAACGATGTGCGGTCCCGACTATGTTCACCCGCAAGATAGTGCATCACTCTGGTCAGCTGCGTGGCTGTGGAGTGGCCCCTCCTAAATCCATGTTGCTTCGCCCGAAGTTGTATGCATGCGCGGATTCTTCTTAAGGTGATTCTTTCAAATAATTTGGCTATGTGCGGTAGCAGCGTAATCGGTCTATAACTAGCTGCTCTACGCCTGTCCTTAGCGGGTTTCGGAAGCACGATGATTTTGCCAATTCACCAATCCTCCCGGAAATGGGAATTCCGCAGAATACCATTGTAGAGCCGTCCCAGCTCTACAATTGCTCTATTGGGCAGCTGTCGGTGTGCAGCGTTGGTAATTCCGTCGTGCAATGGCACCTTCCTCAGTTGCAGGCGGGTTACTGTCCTCCGCAGTTCAGCGGGAGAGATGAACCACTCTCATGCAAGCGGTGGCGCGGGCGATGACAGGAACTCCCGTACGCGGCTCTTCTTTTGGGCATGAAGCTCCATGGACTCTGTACTTGCTGGGTTTAGCATAAACTGCTCCTCGACGTGCTCAGGTAGAATATCCGCTCTTCCTTTGGCCTCATAGCAGCGTTCGCCCGCATTGTTGGTCAGCGGGCAAACAGGTAGTCTTGTTTTCATTAGCTGTCAGCTCAATCTATAGAGCGAAGCATCTTGCTCTTCCGTTTTCCAGATGCGCTGCTCCTAGGTCTCTTCTCTGTGTGCTTGGATTATAATCGATAGCTCGTCCGTTAATTTATTAAGCTGTGCTTTAAGTCTGGGGCAGCAAGTGCGCCCCCAGGGCTTTCTCAGTGCTCTTTTTCCTTTAAGTTGCACCTTTATATTTTGCGGTAGCTCTTCGATCTTTTTTGTGAGATGAACGATCGTAGATGCCTCGTTGAGGGCTTGGTTAACCGATGTTGAAATTATTGATGCAGCGGCCTCTACATCGTGCGCTGTGTTTATTAAGGTGTTTACTGGAGGTCTCTCCAGTAGATGTTGTTGGTAGAGCCTCCAGTTGGTCTTAGTTTTGAAAGCTCTGGGAGGCGAAATCACCGGCCTAAGGTGATTAATATCGGGAAATTCTGTGTGCTCAAGTCGTACAGCACCTCTACCACTATTGGGCAGTTGACGTTCCTAGCGAGCACGATTTCCAGTACATCCGGACGTCTCTGGTGAACGTTCTTCGGGACCTAAAACGTCATAGCTGTTCGCTTCTGCATTGTCGTAAAGTTCACGACCCGACGGGTTGTCTAGATATCCATACCGGGTGTTTGCCGTTTAGATCCCCCGCGATAATGATAGGTGTTTCAACTTCTATTATCGTCCGGATGTCTGAGGAGCAAAATGGAGTCCATGGCAGGTGATACGCTGTATAGATCCTTAGTTCCTCGCCCACCGTCTCCATTTTTATCTCGATTGAGCGCATAGTGCGATATTCTGATAGTCCAAGCTCTAGGTGGACGATGTCTCTCCTCACCAGAGCCGCCGTGCCTCTATAGGCGGCTCCTTGAGCGTTGACCTCGTCTCTCCTGTAAATATGGTAGTTTGACAGCTTTATGCGCGTGGACAGTCTTAGTTTCATTTCACCCAGCAGTATCACGTGTCGATATTTTGCTGTTGAGCGACAGTGCGCAGTTCATAAAGCTTCTGTTGGATTCCGTCCGGATTCCAGCATAGGAGGCGCAGGTAACCCGGATTAGACGACACCGTAGTGCCGAGCCAATAGTTGCGCCAGTGCATTCATCATGGCAGTTATAGGATTTGTCCCGGCTCTGATATCTGCCAGGACCTGGCTGCCGACCTCGATTGTGATGTCCACCAATCTCTGTATGGCATCTGCTGTATCGGAGATGGCTGTTGGTATTATTGTGGTTGTTGCTACTGGTCTCGGGTGTGGTTTCAGCGTTTCAATCTTTCTATGGGTAGAACGCGCTCTATGTGTAGAGAGGGCTTTATTTTCAGATGAAGCTCTTTCTGGTGCTCTACCCACGTTGGTTTCCTGATTTGGCCTATTGTTAGCGCTGGGGTAGGGGTAGAGCCTGAGGAGGCTGCTCCTTCTTCTTCCTTCTAACTCGCTTCCTCTTTTTAGAGGGTTGTCTCTCGGTGGCATCATTAGCGGGTGGCTGTAAAGTCGCCCCGGTTATGCCCTAGTGGGTGCAGTAGTCTTCCGGTAGTAACCGCGGTAGGGTGATCCCTTGCTTCCTTACTTCACGTACCTAAGAAGAAATCCCCTTGCCCTGATAGCCTCGCCTATTTGTTGGACATCCGTGCTCACTGGCTGCCCTCGCATACCCACTTTCGTGGGCTTTTTCTCTTTCAGGGTGTAACAGTACCAAGACATTGTTGGTAGTTTTTCGGAGATCTCAACCAGGTATTTCTGTGTTGTCGGGAACTTATCCGGGCTCTGAAGGGTAAATCTTACCCCCTTCCTGAACGGACGAGCATTCGGTGGGTGTCCCAACTTTCTGTTGAGCACCTCGAAGTGCTTCGTTCAATCCGGGAGGCACTCGACAACAATGGGTGGGTAGCATGCCTTTTCGGCCTACTTCTCTGATTGGGGTGCTGGAGCTTCCGCGGTCTTGGGCCTTGGTACTGTTGGAGCTGCTGCCAGTTGGTCGTAACTAGTTGATGGTCTCTGGCCTTCTTCCATTTGTAGGCCAGAAATGTTGGTAGTAAGTGCGGGTGGTGTTCCTCTGGCAGATGGAGCTAGGGTCGCGTACGTGGTGGATCCCCAGCTGTACGATTCTTCACCCCATCTTCATACTCGGCCATGTCGACGTTGCTCCTACGGTCCGGTGAGATGGAGGGTGTTGGTTGGTGTGGGCTTGGTGATTTCGGAGTTAAACGGTGCACCTTGTATCTGCCTGCAGACGCGGTTTCTTCGTCATCCGATGATGGTGGTGATGACGATGCTGAAGATGCTGAGAATTGGATTGGCGATCCCACGCACTGTCTCTTTTCAAAGAGCGACGCTTCCGTTTCCGCGGGTGTATGCCTTCTAGCCGTTTTCATAGCCCACTGTGGTTTTTGCGACGGTTCCTTCCCACTCGTGCACTCAGGTACGGTGGTCGTGAGCGCGGCGCTCAGTGCGGGCTCCTTTTGCGGCGACGATGGCTTCCGCGTGGATATTTGGCTAAAGGTAGCCACTCTTGAATGTTCCGGATTGAGTAGATCCCTGGCCAGAAGAGGTCGTTCTAATACCCCCAAGCGATTCGGGGGTCCCTAACGCGAGGGGGTGGTGGGGACTCTCCCTTCCCCTTTCCCGTTACTATTTTGGTTACAGCCGTTCAGTGGTAGTCTGTGTATTTTGTCTATTTCCCTGCCTAACGTGCCGACGCGAGACGAACGACGCGAGAGGTAGGGGTGGGAGGACAGCGATTGAACGCAACAGTTTGGGGCAATTCCTGCCCCTTTCGTCACGAAAGTATTAGACGAAGTGCTTGACAGCACTCACTCGCGCGACTAACACACAAACACACGAACGCACTGGAGTGCCAAGAATCTGCCTAAGGACCGGTGATCTTGACGCCTCTCAGAGTATGCGGAATCAACGCTTAGCGGAGTATATCATACCAGTGTTTGCTACTGCTAATCCTCAAACAACGCACACCTAGGAGATCCTTGGTAAATCGCACTGTCTTAGCGTAACAAAAGCCTATTCACTCTTGCCTTGGAGACGCCCAGATTGTATTCGGACGGAAAGATAGACGTCGGCAAATGATTCCACTCATTTGCTATACACATTACAAAAGACGAAGGAAACCGTTTGGTTCTAATGCGTGGAATATTGACAACAAAAGAGTGAAGACCCGCCGACCACCTGGTTTTCCTATGGTATAAAGAAGAGAGAGGAATTAAAGCGTGTAATTCCTGCGCATACTAACCGAAAGGCATCCTATAAAATACCGAGAGACTGGCTTCTCTGCGTCTGCGCTCGAGGCTGACAAGATTGGTTTCAATAAAATCGAGGTCATCAATGAGCCTCTTAGCACTTCTCTCCACTGAGTCCAACGCTGCCAGGTGGCATTTTACAACACCAGCCCATATGTGACAGCAGTAATCCATGCATGGCCGGACTTGCGCTTTATATAAGGTAAAAAGTTGCCATTGCAAGGACACCAAGTTTCCTTGCGGCTGCTTTAGCTCTGGACTCAATAAACCTCCCATAGTTGAGGTTCGGAGGAAATTCAACCCCTAACAACTGAAAGCGGTCAGTGTACTCCAAGGATACATTTCGGAGTTGTGTATCGCCAGCAACGCAAAGTCGGGAATTTGCATTTGGAAAAATCTTAAATTAGGGGCTTTTTAGGTGCTAATTAGGTGCCAAGTTTAAAAAGTAAGTGCTCTAAAATTTTCACCGCAACGAGCTGTTGAAATTTGCGTTGCTAGCAAAACGTCTCGCTAGCAACGCAATGAAGTTATTAGATATACGATAAATTTTAATAGCAAGGAATTAAGTGCTAATTATGTGCTGCAAGTATACGCAATAACAAGGCGCCCCTAATAAAAATAAAGTCTTTATTCAGAACATAGCAGTTTCAAAATTCAGATTTCCTGAAAATCAAAATAGAATCAAAATTTTCTTTTGGAATATGTCCAAATTAGGTGCTAATTAAGTACCAAATTTAAAAATTTGTTGCTGCAAAATTTTCACCGCAACGAACCATTGAAATTTGCGTTGCTAGCAAAACGTATCGCTGGCAACACAATGAAGTTATTAGATATACGATAAATATTAATAGCAAGGAATTAAGTGCTAGTTCGGTGCTGCAAGTATAGGCAATGACAAGGCGCCCCAGATAAAAATAAAGTCGTTATTCAGAAAATTATTCAGCAAAGCAAATGCAAAAATCAGGTCTTTGTGTTTGTGCCATCTAGCGTCTATCGTACTTATCACCTTGAGGGTCCATCGATTTTGGTTCGATAAAATGATTAAAACTATAGAAAGATGTAGATGGCGATATTAATTATGAAGCAATTTTAATGGAAAGAAAATATTATTTTGATTTAGTACACTAAAGTTTAGGCTTCACATGTTTAAAAATAAGAATTGTAACATTTATTTTACGTGGTAGAGCCATGCTGCAGCTATATTATTAGTATAGTTGTAGCACGAATGGTTCGGCTCGACCGGGGAAGGACCATGCTCTCACAGAATACCAGCGTAAAATAGCAGCTTAACACTGCTGTGTTTCGTATGATGAGTGTAGAGAACCGGAGACACTTTTTACTGGAGAAGAGGCATTCCATCTTAGTCCTCACGGGTAACAACGCATCTGCATTTTGATTCGCAAACGAGGATAAATGTACATGTCTATAGGCCACAGCAACCACTTACCATTAGGTAGACTGTGTGCTCGTTTGTCACCCCATCCTATAAAAAAATTATTTGGTTGAAAATTATATTCAATTATATTATAAATTATATTAAATCTGAAAAACAAAAAATGCCGTTCATACCTTATAGTAAGGTAATGGTGGTTTTAAATCGGATAATTTCCAGAATATTACCGTCATCTACATGCGACCTCATTAATCTTTCAGCACCTAATTAGCACTTAATTTTTTGGGCACTGATAAAGAACAAAAAATACCGTTCATACATTATGGTAAGGTGGTCGTGGACCCCATAATTCCCAGAATAATATTTTAATCTGTATCGGGTCTCGATAATCGCTCAGCACTTAATTAGCACTTAATTCCATGCTATTATTATTTATCGTATATCTAGTAACGTCATTGCGTTGCCAAGCGATACATTTTGCTAGCAACGCAAATTTCAATGGTTCGTTGCGGGGAAAATTTTGGAGCAACTAATTTTTAAACCTGGTACTTAATTAGCACCTAAAAAGCCCCTAATTTGGACTTTTTCTGAAAGCAATTTTGATTCTATTTTGATTTTCAGGAAATCTGAATTTTGCATCTGCTATGTTCTGAATATGGACTTTATTTTTATTAGGGGCGCCTTGTTATTGCGTATACTTGCAGCACCTAATTAGCACTTAATTCCTTGCTATTAATATTTATCGTATATCTAATAACTTCATTGCGTTGCTAGCGAGACGTTTTGATAGCAACGCAAATTTCAACAGTTCGTTGCGGTGAAAATTTTAGAGCACCTAATTTTTAAACTTGGCACCTAATTAGCACCTAAAAAGCCCATAATTTTGGATTTTTCCAAATGCAAATTCCCGACTTTGCGTTGCTGGCGAGACACAACTACATTTCGGAAAGTAGGAGCCGGTGTGAGCGGGCTCCTTTAAGCGATGAAAAGACACGCTTGTGTTTTGGAGGCGTTGAATCTCACGAGATTGGCCCATTCTGAGACTGCCTGTAGTGAGAGATTGCCACGCTCAACCACACGCCATTCACCAGTCTATGGAATTTAGGTTCAGCATCTACGAATTGATATACCACCATATAATAGGGTGCACCGCAATTGGTAAAAATTTGTGTTTAACAAGAAATGATTATCTCCTTTACAAATTCATTACAAATTAATACAAATTCGTTGTTCGCGTGCTCTACATAAGACTGAATTATGGCTCATTGCTACTTTAGCTTTCTAAATCGTTGGGCTAAGTCGATTACGTTACATAGAAAAACAACGCTCATTAAATATTTTAAGTCGACTGCTGAACGATGATCTTTTCTGGGATGTGCCAAAAGTTGGTATGAATTTCTAGCTATCAATCTGGATGTAAATCATTAAGTTTCAGTTACCCAGTAAGCCATGTCACGCAGAGTGTCATAGCTTGCAGCACGAATGGGTCGATGACCGAGGAAGGTACATGCTCGCACACTACCGGCGTGAAATAGTAGTATGATGGTGCTGTTTGTATGGTGAAATAAGAGAACTGGAGACCCATTTTGCCGGTAACGAGGCATTCCATATCTACCCTTAGCGGTTGCAACGCATCTGTATTTTGAATGTAGATATCTGCTTACCACAGAAACCACTTAGCATCAGTTTACAAAGTTACCAAAACACACTCGACTCCACATTCTGTATACATTCCAATTCAAGACGAAGTTCTACAACAAAATTCAACCACGGGTCTAGATGATTTTGAATATATCATTACAAAAGTAAATAAAAATTTATATTAGTAACTTTTAAATTAAAAAATTGCCGTGTAGTGGCGGTCAAGAATATCCACTACCCCATATCCTCCCGTGGGTGTCGTAAAAGGCGACAAAGGGAAACAGGCAGGAGATGGGCAGCAGCATTTTCCTGATAATAGCCAAATTACAATAAAAAAACTGCGGTTGCCAACCCGCTCGCCAAGCGTGGCAACTATGGCAAATACCCCCTATGAATGACAGTAACAAAGAAACGGCCCCCAGTCCCCGGCGGCCCCGCTATTCCTGGCTACGGTGGCGACCATGGTAACGGCGGGGCAGGGGGTGCTAAGAATCTCCGGTGGAGGTTCGGTTGCCACCTTAGACGACTCGACCTGGCAACGTACAACGCACGCACCCTTAGGACTGACGAGAAGATCGTGGAGCTGGAAGAAGAGATAGACAAGTTGCGCTGGCATATTATAGGATTATCCGAAGTCCGAAGAGAGGGGGAGGACACGGTAATCCTCGAATCCGGCAACTTGCTCTATCACCGGGAGGGCGACCATCTGTCCCAAGGAGGTGTCGGATTTATCGTCCACAAGTCTCTCGTTAACAACGTTGTAAAGATCGGGAGTGTGTCGACGAGGGTTGCGTACCTTATACTCAGAATCACCAAACGGTATTCGCTGAAGGTCATACAGGTTTACGCACCAACCTCGGCACACCCCGATGAGGAGGTGGAGGAAATGTATGAGGATATCTCTAGAGCCATGCATTCCTCCAAAACCCAATATACGGTGTTAATGGGAGACTTCAATGCAAAACTAGGCACAAGAGAGAACGGTGAGCTGAAAGTAGGGAAATTTGGAATAGGGCAACGGAACCCAAGGGGCCAGCAGCTGGCCGACTTCATGGAGAAAGAGGGACTCTTTATGATGAACTCTTTCTTCCAGAAGCGGCCCCACAGGAAGTGGACCTGGTCGAGCCCCGACGGTTCCACAAAAAATGAGATTGACTTCATTATGACGACCAGACGACAACTGTTCAGTGATGTCTCCGTGATCGCGAGGGTGAAAACTGGTAGCGATCACCGAATGGTTAGAGGCACACTGAACCTAAACGTTAAGTTGGAGAGGTCTCGTCTAATGAAGTCAACGCTCCGTCCCCCTCGTGCTCTGTTACAGAGTCCCGAAACCTTTCAGCTCGAGTTACAAAACCGTTTTCAGTGCCTGGAAGACTGCAATGAAGTGGACGATATGAATGACAAGCTCGTGGAAACTGTCCATGCGGTCGGAGCTAAGTTCTGCAAGACCCGCCGCAGAAGAACACTAAAACTCTCCGATCACACTCTTAATCTCATGGCTGTTAGACGGGAGATGAAGCTACATTCTTCAACAGACTTGACAGCATACAGGCATCTGAACAGACAGATCTCCAAATGCATGCGGCGGGACTTACGCAACTTCAATACAGCTCGTATTGAAGAAGCGATCGAGCGGAACCAAGGCTCCAAAGTCTTTGCCAGAGATCTGTCTGCCAGAAAGAGCCAACTGTCAAAGCTGAAGACAGAATGTGGCAGCATCGTTTCCGGGACACCTGAGATTTTGAGTGAGATTGAGAGGTTCTATGGGCAGCTGTACACATCATCGTTGGAGCCACACGCAAGTGTGAGTAACGATCCAAGAGCGAGTCTCATCCGACACTATTCCGAAGATATCCCGGATGTCAGTCTGAGCGAGATTAGGATGGCTCTCCAGCACCTTAAAAACGGTAAGGCCCCAGGCGAGGATGGAATTACAGCGGAGCTTCTGAAAGCGGGTGGAAGACCGGTACTTGAAGTCCTTCAGAAGCTCTTTAATTCTGTCCTCCATGGTGGCATTACACCGGAGGCGTGGAGCAGAAGTGCGGTGGTCTTGTTCTTCAAGAAAGGTGACAACGCTCTCTTGAAGAACTACAGACCGATTTCCCTTCTGAGCCGCGTCTACGTGCTGTTTTCGAGAGTCATTACGAATCGTCTCGCGCGCAGACTTGACGACTTCCAGCCTCCCGAACAAGCCGGTTTCCGAAAGGGCTTTAGCACCATAGACCACATACATACCCTTCGGCAAGTTGTACAGAAGTCCGAAGAGTACAATTTGCCACTATGTCTGGCGTATGTGGACTATGAGAAAGCCTTTGATTCCGTCGAAATTTGGGCGGTGCTGCAGTCCCTTCAGCGGTGCCAAGTTGACTGTCGGTATATCGAAGTGTTGAAGTGCTTGTACAGTAGGGCTACGATGGCTATCCGAGTACAGAACCAGAATACGAAACCTATCCAATTGCAGAGAGGTGTAAGACAGGGTGACGTCATATCCCCGAAACTCTTCACCGCTGCATTGGAAGACGTTTTCAAGCTTCTGGACTGGAAAGGATACGGTATCAACATCAATGGCGAGTACATCACTCACCTTCGATTTGCCGGCGATATAGTCCTTATGGCAGAATCGCTGGAGGACCTAAGCACTATGCTCAATGACCTCAATAGTGTTTCCCAACGGATAGGTCTTAAGATGAACATGGACAAAACAAAGATCATGTTTAATGTCCATGTCACACCTATGCCGGTAGTTGTTGGGAGCACTAAGCTCGAAGTTGTTGACGAGTATGTTTACCTGGGACAAATAGTCCGACTAGGTAAGTCCAACTTCGACCGAGAGGTCAATCGACGGATTCAACTCGGCTGGGCAGCGTTCGGGAAGCTACGACACATCTTCTCGTCAGACATACCTCAAAACCTTAAAACGAAATTGTACAACCAGTGCGTGTTGCCAGTGATGACTTACGGAACTGAGACGTGGTCCTTCACTGCTGGCCGTATGAGGAAGCTCAAGGTCGCTCAGCGAGCTATGGAGAGGGCTATGCTCGGAGTTTCTCTGCGTGATAAACTTAGGAATGAGGATATCCGCAGTAGAACCAGAGTGACCGACATAGCCCAACGGATTTGTAAGCTGAAGTGGCAGTGGGCCGGCCATATAGCTCGAAGAACCGACAACCGATGGGGAAGAAAGGTTCTCGAGTGGCAGCCTCGTACCGGTAGGCGAAGTGTAGGGCGTCCCCCCACGAGATGGAGTGACGACCTGGTAAGACATGCAGGAAGTCGATGGATGCAGGTGGCTCAGGACCGTGCTTTGTGGCATTCTTTGGGGGAGGCCTATGTTCAGCAGTGGACTTGTGAAGGGCTGTAATGATGAAATTAAACACAACTTTTAACTTACTTAAAATAACAATTTAAATCATGTATAAATTGCAAAAAAAACTGGTAATCTCCGGTGTGACTCAATCACCGGAGATTACCAAATACTAACGAAAATATCATCGAAAATATAAACAAAGTAATACAATTATAAGTTATATGCATTCAGGTAAGTAAATACTGTTGCAAGCTTACGCGGAAAACTGTACTAAAATTACATGTATTCGATTTTAATAAAAAAAATTAATTATTTCCCGATGAATGGCAATATACTACCTCGATTTCGTTGGACTTAAATTACCCATACCGGGGACGGACAACAGAGACAAAGGTACGAGAAGTTACATCAGGTAATGCCACAGTCAACCCAACCGCCAAACAGCAAATCCTCTATATGCATTACAAATTACAGTGTAAACGAGGCATTCCATCTTTGTCTACAGGGGTTACAACGCATCTGCATTTTGATTATTAATCGAGAATATATGATCAGATCAGATATCAGAGATAGGGTGCAAATGAGCACACAGTCAGACAGATATCTGACTGTGTGCTCATTTGTCACCCTAATTCTGGGTATTATCTATATTATTCAAGTTTTTAGTCATTCACAAATAGGTTTAATATAAAAAAATATATATATAAGCAAACTAAAATTACTCTCTATACAAATAACTTACGGACTCAATGCAATCACATTTAGAAGTTGTCCTCAATGAGGTTGCCGGTGGCGTATAATTTAAAGGAACGTCCAGTAGTCGCACCGCTCTCCGCACTCCGCTTTCCACCATCTACGAGCTACAAGTACTTTCCGTAGCACTTCGTAGCAGCGTTGTAGCGCCCACTCTTGTATTTACATATAAATTATAACCCACAGATATATATTGAAAACATAGTTTCATAGTACCTTAATAAAAAAATTGGATTTTTATCTTTTTACCCTACATATTTATTCAGTAGTCGAACCTTATAGTAAATCTAGCAATTTGCCCCGGATTCGCACGAATGATTTCTTTTTTTTTTTGGAAAACAACGCCGGGTCCAATTGTGAATAGAAACTTTTCTCGAATCAACATAATCGCACACACAAGATTTCATCAAAATCAGTCTAGCCGTTTACGAGGAGTCAGTCACATACATACACACGAACAAAACAATTAAATATATAAATATATGACCACCGTTTGTAGTTCTTAAGTTTTCCGTAATTGTAACACTTTGTATAAATGCAATAAAAAGTTATCTATCTATTTATCTATCTATCTATATGAAAATATAACTTTTAAATACTTTGTTTCCAAATAAAATTACATTAATTTGGTTAATATTTTGACAACGCGTCGGTATCGTATTAATTACTTCTTTTGGTTACATTTTTCATTTAAATAATATAAGTAAACTGTAAGATTAGGGACAGACTGGTCCCACATACGCAACGTATGCGGTGCAACGCTCCTAGGTTGGTTATACCCTTGACCCACGTATGTAAAGTACATTTGGCGTCAGATAGTCTTGTCATTGTTAGCCGACGCACGAGTAGAAATTTATACCATGTTTTCTAATTCTGAGAATTTGAAAATAATTTACTTAGTCTTATGTTCATAAACAAATATATCCACGCCAAAAAGGAAAACGTTTAGATAGTAATTCTGTTAAAATTTATGATTTATAGTTCAAAAAAAGACATGAATATATAGAAAACAATGTATTATTTTCGCAATATATCTATAAAACCATGTTTCATATCTTAGGCGCTACGCTAAACTAGACACTTTTGTGTCTTGTGTGGGATACAAGCTACCAATAAATATTTTATTTTCTTGTAATCAATATGAAATCAGCCATTCTTTGCACAGACGCAGACACTTTTTCCGTCCAGTTACTTCCATTTGACACATACCAACCGCCAATCAAAAAGTGTTCCGTGTATGTAACTGGAAATTTTAAGTCGTCCATTGAAGACACAAGCAACACAAAGCAAATTTCCTTACAATTGTGCGGCGCTGACATTAACGTGGTTGATTTGCCTGTAAATATTGACGGCGACGACGTCTACGTCAACGTGTAATTAACACAACAAGCAAAAGTAATATTTCCCCATTGTTACGGCTCTCAGTTGCCCAGACAGAAGTCGACTGTATTAGGGCCCATCAGTAATACACTCGACGAGCAACCTGAGAGTTCGGGCCCAATGGCCTATGGACTATTATCAACTAATAGCTGATAAGCAAGCACCAACTTACCGAGTTCCGGAGGTAGTGTCGACTACAAAGCGAAGTCAGGTGGTATGTAAGGTGTATGTAAGTAGTGTATGAAAGTGTGTAGATGTAACCTGACGTCACCGATGTATTCTGAGAGCAGACCCACAGGCGCTGCTTTTCTCCACAATGGGCGATCCCTCCAGTGAGCGTTCCCCAATAGAGATTTTCTGCTTTTATTTCACTATACTAGTTTATCAACCTTATTGTACATTTAATCAACTTCAAATTTAACTAAATCAACGTTAATCGAACTTAAAACAAGTGACACACTGCGCAACTTAAGAACGGTCGGTCAAAGTTCAATGTCCCACATTCAGTTAGCACAAAATTATAATCGAGCACACGCAATCTCCTCTCAAATCACAAAGTTTTAGCGTCCCACCCGACAAAGCAAAATTCCTTCGTACGATATTAAATTGCCATACAAACAACAATTCGTCGACGCAAATCAACGGCAATCGAAGTTAAATTAATCACTCAAAACTATTACAACAAGAATTAAAACAAGACTCGCCTCGTTGTCACGTAAAATGTACGAGATTAGACAACGCTATTAGATGCTGTTCCGAGCGCAAATTTCCAGGCCGTCTCATCGACACCGCGGACGCAAACAACTAAGCTCGCCCACGCGTCAGGCGACCGAGAGCTCGGCCAAGAGGCCCCCGCGGGAGAGGGGGCCGACGGTGACCTTAAATTCCATCGGAAGGACACGCCGAGACGCGCGTCTTGAATGCAAGTTTTTAAAATGTTAATATTTGGCCTAAACACCCATCGACATCCAAGGTGAAACTGTCAGAAAAGAAGCAACGAATTGTTACCAGTGTCCAGAAGTAGCAACCGGCCACTGTGTCCGATTGCCGCTACCGGACACAGCGACTAAGGTTTCCTGTCATAGTGTGCCGTGTCGATAACAAAAAGTTATTTTTGCTATCGACACGGTTGGCCACATTTGCGCAGCGCAGCACCTTAACATAAATAGAAAAATATACTTTTTTAACGCCTCGACTTCTCCCTTTCACGTTAATAACAAAAACGATAGCAGTAGGTGGATCTCACTAGGTTTACTATGTAGTTTTACAATCTCTTACCATATTGTATAACTTAATATGTCATCGCGATATTCTCCACATTCAATATTATAAATAGATTCGTATACCTATACTTCCTAAATCAGTGAGCTGTTCATCTCCCATTTTGACAGCAAATGCGTGCACGGTGCAAAGGTCTATTTGTTTCTGACCTAACAGCGAAGACCTAAGTAGAAATAGACCTAAGTAGAATTTGTTGCAGCAGTTGACCTGATGTAGAATATATTTTCGTATTAATAATATCATCATCATTCCATCTTATAGCACGGTCGTAAACTATCTACATTTGTAGGGTTCCTAAAATATTGTTAATTGGAACAGTATTTAGTTTCCAAAACCTTTACAATTAATATTTTAACTGTACAGATGAATTCAAATCGGCCGTCATAGTATGAATGACTAAATTATGTCGAAATGAGGGCAGTGGATGAGCGGACTTGGCGTAGCCAATGCACGTACGCGACTGTCCAGCCGGGCACAAGTCCGACGTCATTACTGCGGCTTGGCGCCAAATTGCAACATCCGCAGCCAGCTTTTAGACTCTATCTTCCAGGTAGTTAAGTTAAGCTATGTCTGTTTTTGATTATTTGTTGCTCTTAGTCTTTGTATTTCTTATATACATTTAAACGTAAAGCACGTTTTATTTTTGTAGAGTTGTGTTTTACTAAGATTATTAAAAACTTATTACGTTTCTCACATACATTATTAGCAGTCAGCGACAAGGAATAAATTAGAGTACTGCTACCTGTAGCCGTAACTTAAATACCTGTTAATGAAAAATGTTAAAGGCCCCACAGCTACTAGTGTTATATTGTGTAATATTTATCTTAAATTAGTATATAAGCCCTCAGTATTAGAATAGAGTTACAATTTAGCGCTAGACTATCCGATTAATGATTTTTAATACTTACGTGAACACTGCATTTGAAATAAAACAGCTTTTATGGATTTTATCGCGTTTTATTTTCACTTATTAACTCTCTAGTCTTGTGTAGTTCTAGAACGATGAATGAATAAGAAACGTATCTTAGCACTTTACTAGAAGACACGTTTCTGAAATCTGATTGTTAATCGGTCTAAGAGCTCTTTTCGTCCATCTTTTTTTACATGTGGAAATTCTTATGCATACCCGCCTCGCAGGGGCAAGGACAGGTTATGATGACCTCACACCGACTAAAACCCCATGTTGTTCCACCTTCGTCGCATATAGGCACGGGAACGCTTTCACACATATATGCGACCCCACAAGCGCCCGCCACCCCATAGCGGCCCCTCCTTGATAGAGGACTACTCCTCACCCATCTCCTTCTCAGGTAAGGCGCACCAAAATATATTGCGCGCCTTACTTCGCGGCCTACAACAACACGTGGGCAACGGACGCCCCTGTGTCTGATATGCGAAGGCCATAGGGCGAGGAAAAACGAGCACTCAGAAGCACTAGCCTTCCTCACCCCAGCGGTGGATCTGGTAAAAACGCCGCTTCGCAATACCGACACTCCTCTGTCACGCAGCCCCAACACTGCCGCATCAACGGTGCTATCCCGTTAGCATCGTGGAGGATAGGACGAGTATATCATTCGGACAACTGTTAACGAATGCCATAATGCTACCATTGACCTAATCCGTTAGAATGAGTCGATAGAGAAAGATATAATATGTTAGGTATACCAAAACCATAACGTGTATTTTAGCTTATCATCCGAAAAGACGCGAGACTCGCAGTATTTACAAATTACTGTACTTATTATCTATACAAATAAATAAAATTGAAGTGTCTGTTTGTAATGCTAAATTAACAGCTTTTTACTAAATGCATATGAATGTATATATACGGCACTTATAACAAAAACACAATTTTTAAAATTTTTGTCTGTCTGTCTGTCGGTCTCTGTCTGTCTGTCTGTCTGTTTGTTCCGGCTAATCTCCGAAACGGCTGGACCGATTTCGACGGGACTTTCACTGACAGATAGCTGATGTTCTAAGGAGTAACTTAGGCTACTTATATTTGAGAAAAAGAAGAGACTTCGTTTCGGCACTAGCGATCGTGTAAAAATTTAATAAAGTTTAAGTTATGGTATAACAAATATTGTAAAGTGTTTTATCTGCTTTTTATTATTGTTTTAATATTCATTGCGTACTTGGATGCTATTTATTTTCGCATCCTATAGATATGGGAATTTATATCACTTACGCTAATTATTTTTTGACACTTATAAATTTACACTTTTAATTTAAACAAGAAGTTATCAAGTATGTGTACCGGTAAATAGTGCTATATTGTGGTTGCAGCACGAATGGGTCGGCTCAAACGGGGTAGGATCACGTTCAGAGAACCGGAGACCCTTTTTACTGGAAACGAGGCATTCCATCTCAGTCCTCAGGGGTGACAACGCAACTGTATTTTGATTCTTAATTGAGGATAAATATAGATGTCTATGGGCCACAGCATCCACTTACCATCAGGTGGACTGTGTGCTCGTTTGTCACCCTTATTCTATATAAAAAAAAAGATATCGGCCGACTGAGACTGACTGACTGAGATAACCGAATGTGTATGGAATCATACAGATAGAGTTTGAACACTTTAGTGGTACTGATGACCGAATAGAGATAATAGAACAAAATAGGCACTCGCAGTTTATTTTTTATTTTGAGTAGTTATCAGGAAGATGCTTTTGCTCATCTCCTATTTCAGTGACATTCTATCGCCTTTTACCACAGCCGCGGAATGATATGGGGTAGTGCATTATCTTACGCCACCACTTATCGGCTCTCGGCAACGACTTACATCATGTAATGGGGTATTTGACACTCTAGTCAATTGCAATACTTTTTTAGGATTTGTCAAAACAAACATTGCTATAGAATTTGTATGAGAATATAATGTAATGACGTCATCAATTAATTTTTATTATAGAAAAGCGAGCACACAGTCCACCTGATGGTTAGTGGATGCTGTGGCGCATGTCTATTGGCTGTATATCTACATCTATCCTCCATAAAAATGCAAATGCGTTGCCACCCCTACGGACTAAGATGTAATATCCTCGTTTCCAGTAAAAAGAGTGTCCGGTTCTTTACACTCAGCATACGAAACACAGCAGCAATAAGCTGATATTCTATGAGATCGAGGTCGCTCCTCGGTCGAGCCGACCCATTGCTGCTACAACCATAACATAACTGCAGCATGGCTCTACCACGTCTTGTGGCAATTAATTCATCGAAATGGAAGGGGCTACAGCTGAATCATGTAAAATCATATGCATATGCATATGGATATGAAATACTAGTTTCACTAGTTATTTCGGGGAATTCCCATGCACTTGCGAAGCTCACGTGACTATATGGGGTAATGGATTTCCTTTCATAAACACCACACGCGTATAATCTTTATATATAAAAATTACGTGTCACGTTGTTTGTCCGCGATGGACTCCTAAACTACTGAAATTATTTCAATGAAATTTTGTACACTGTGTCCATTTTGGTCCAACTTGAGAGATAGGATAGTTGTTATCCCGCTAAATGACCCTCAAAATTTTTTATGGTGAATTTAAGGATTTTTATAGGAAGGGTCGTTGGAAAGGGCAGAACAGCGTCTGCCTGGCGAGCTAGTATTATAATAATATAGTATTATCCTCATCAGCCAATAAACTCCACAGTCACACATAGAATTATCCATGATAGTGAAGTTATGTCATAAGTTTGGCAGATAAATTGGTGATCGTAGTAACATATGTTTCGTATCCTTGACACTGTTTCCCGATTTTTTTATATATAAATACGACAATACTACATCACCATCAATTTTAGGCTAATAAATTTTCTGACTTTACGACACCTACAGGATGAAATGTATTGTTTTTTATGTGTCGCTTTTATATATCGAAACAAGAAAATATAATATATTATTATGAAAATGCTTTGTTAAAAATGAAAATATAGGCTTACATACAATCTCAAATCAGAGTCTCAGTCTTGAAATTTAGAAGATACGCATATAATTTCGCGGGATTCAGCTGTAGCTTCTTCCATTCCGGTGAATTAATTGTCCACAATAACAAGCCACTCCTGTTTATTTTACCGCAATGAATTCCTTGTAATATTTTCCCGGTATTTCTTTAAAAAAAAGTTGAATACATTGAGTACAATTCTCGGTGGCGGTTGCGCGCCCCTGGCAATCTTCAAATTGCCTCTTTATGTGCAGATGTTCCGACCCTCGGTTTTTCAGTCTTTTGAATGTCATTTCGCTGTTAAATAACGTACTCTTCTATTGTAATATGGATCTTTAACTTCATATTCTGATATCATCAGGGTACAATCAGATTTTTCAAATTATTTAATAAAATTTATAATACTTATTTCGACACCAATTTGCCAGGTAAAAATAAATTTATTATTTGTTTAAATTTATAAATGGTCATATAAAGATTTTCAAGACCTATTCTATTCCTGTTACGAAAATTTAAGTCCACCACCATCATAATTCAATGCTTATGCTACACTAATATAGGCTTCTTTCATCAATTTATATACTTGCTACAACTAACCGGTGGTCTGAAAGTAGGCTTAAAAATAATGAAACAAAAGACGTCGACGACCAGAATTATATGCTTGTTTAGTCGCTTTCTAGAAATTGGGTGATGGATACTTATAATAAGTACTTATTCTTCTATTATTTGCGGAATTGGTTGCGAAAATTCTTAATTTAAAAATAAAAGCTTAACTTTAAATAATTAGTGTGAAACTAAAATATAAATAACAACTAAAATATAAGAAAAACATGCGTGAGTGTCGTGGAACACTCGGTTGGAACGAAGTTCTTTTCGTAGTATATATTATTGATAAACGTATTATATTATTGATTAACAAATACAAATAAAGGAATTACTAGCGTCTAATAAATTGAAGCGTCATTTAAAATAAAATAATATTTCTTTCATGGCATGATAAGAAAAAGTGCGAGGGAGATGGATATTATTCCATATCGTTACGTCACTACATCAGAAGGGCTCGTAACGGAAAAAACTAACACTTTTTCTCGCCAAGCCCTCATCCGTCAAATTCGTACCGTCTGATAAGGAACATCGTTCCAAAAACAATCGGATTACAATTTTAAAATACAACAACTTTTATCGGGTGAAAGTACTTACGTAAAGGTCAAAACAGACCCTACAACTAATACGCTTAAAACAACTAGCGATCTAATTAAGAAATACTCCGAGGAATAGAATCTAGACGTTAAGTCGATAATACCTGTGTGTGTCAAACCAGCAACGTTGTATGGGTTACCAAAAATACACAAACCGAACGCTCCATTACGTCCAATAGTGAGTCAGATCGATTCACCAACTTACAGATTGCCTCAACACTTAGCAAAAATACAATCATGGGGTTGTTATAAACTAGTTTGCTTAATTCCGCGTAAAGAAAGAAAATTATTTTAATTAATTAAATGCAATCGATATACTACATATAATATTAATAATAATAATAAAAATAAAAATTCTTTATTTTCTCCACAATCTAAAAACTAATATAGTTATGAACTGGGGTTAACACCAAGGAACAAAATTATTTAGATTGTGAAAGACTGGCGTCTGAGATAGGCTGAAAGCCTGTGTTTCAGAGCACCAGGTCTCTCCTCACAGGATGTAGGTCATATTGGTGCAGAATATGATGAAACTAGTAACAAAAAAAAAGAAAAAAAAGAAAAGAAGGAAATGTTTTGTGTGTGTGTGTGTGTGTGTGTGTGTGTGTGTGTGTGTGTGTGTGTGTGTGTGTAAGAGGGTGCGTGTGCGCGTGAATGGCGTATGTGTGTGGGTGGGTGTGTGGTTGGGTGTGTGTGTGTGTGTGTGTGTGTGTGTTTGTGTCGGAGTGGGTGTGTTGGGTATGAATATATTATAGTAAATGATGTGTCCTGCCCAGTTTTAAGGGGACCTCCCACCCTCCTTCAATCGCGCGCACTATACACGTCTGGGATTAACGGCAACGGGTATGGTGCGCGCGATTGAAGGAGGGTGGGAGGTCCCCTTAAAACTGGGCAGGACCCCTTAAAATTGGTCGTGGATGCACAGCGAGGAATTCTCCAGGGGTGCTGGTACCATGTTGATGGGGGGGAGGGTTTGGCCTCCGGCCACCTGCACTCACCAAGAGGAACGCAGAGGTAAACATCTACTTCACGCTGGTATTCTGTGAGATCGTGGTAACACCCCGATTCGAGCCGGCCCATTCGTGCGACAGCAGAAGCTGCCGCGTGGCTCTACCTTAAAGTATATTTCTCCCATTGTCGGTATCCCCCATTGTCGTCAATATTTTCATGGAGGACTTTGAGGAGAAAGCCCTGCTTACTACACCAGTAACTCCAAGGTTCTACAAGCGGTGTGTAGTCGATACTTTCACAATTTTACCATCAGACAAAGTAACTGCATTTTTAGAACATCTTAATTCCATAAACTCTAAAATTCTATTTACTATGGAGTTAGAGGCAAATAATTCTTTAGCTTTCCTAGATGTGTTATTTATTCGAAATCCCAATAACACTCTAGGTCACACTGTGTATAGAAAAAAGACCCATACAAACCGATATTTAAATGGTGAATCCCACCATCATCCTTCACAGTTAGCTACCGTGGGCAAATCTTTGTTACAGAGAGCACGAGGGATTTGTGACAGCAAACACCTGGCCGCCAAGCTTCAGCACGTCAAGTAGGTTCAACAAGGTGACAACAAGCTTTGGGTCCCGCGCCTACGTCACAGTGACAGTGATCGAGTGAAACCGGCCACAGTCGAGTGTGTGCCTGTTGTACTACCATATGTCAGAGGTGTCACAGACAAGATTGGCTACATCTTGAAGCGAGCTTCTATTAGAACATTCTTAAAGCCGCCGAAGAAGATTAGTCAGTTCTTACCATCCGTCAAGTGCAATATTCCTCTACAAGATATACGAGTGTACAAGCTTGATTGTGAATGTGGTCTGTCATATATAGGGCAAACAAAATGATCAATAAAAACCCGCGTAAAAGAACACATAGCTGACGTGAAGCACCAACGTTCCGGGAAGTCTGCAGTTTGCGATCATACCCTAGACGGCTCCCGCCATTACATTAGATTTAATAAACCACAAATTCTCACGAAAGAACATCGATTTCTGCCAAGGATGATATGTGAGGCTATTGAAATTAAAAAATATCCTAATTTCAATAGAGAGGGAGGCTGGGTACTATACTGGGTAATTAATAAAGTTAAAACTAAACCCAAGCATACCACTGCAAGACTTCAAGACACAGTAAGTTCATTCTGCGTAGATCGGACCAAAATTAATAATTAAAAAAGCTGAAGGTACTCTGGTTTAACTCTAACATCGGGACGTCAATCACCTCAGTCCCCGTGACCATGGGTGCTGGAAAGCACCCGAAACGTCGGGAATAACTAAAAATAAGAAAAATAAGTTAATTAAATGCGATAAAATTCGTAAAAATAGTTTTATTCAATGTGTAGTGTGCGCTTAAATATAAGAAATCATTAAGTTATTTATATTTTAGTTCGACATATATATGCCGATTCTCAGTATCATATAGCTTCAACTCTTGCACAATAACAACGATGAGAATGTATATCCGTTCGAAAATGCTAAGCGCGATGGATTTATGATTATTCGTATCGTGTAAGCGTAACGAACTCTTCTTTCCTCCACGTTCTTGATGAGCTTAAGCGATCCGTTTACTAAACGGGCAATGTGTGTCCCACGGAACACAGAAAACCTTTGCTCTGAGGTGTTTTCAATTTCTTCGAAGTTTACCCATATGTTAATATAATTTGCACTCGGAACATTTTTCATTGGCGGGATATTGTTTGATATTTGCTTGCTTTCTTGATTTTCATGTGTTTGATTGTTTCTTCATCGCCATACACAAACAATAATGTGCTTTCGATTATATAAAGTTATGCATTTAGATCACGATGATCTAACAAAAACAATACAAGAAACTGAATACAAATATATATAAATAAATGTATTTTGTGAAAACGTCAAGAAAGACCATAAAATTAGCATTTTCATAAAACGCACAAAGCATATGCCCGCTACAGTTCATGGTTACTAAAATAAAACATGAAACGGTGTCAAATGCTCGGCTGATTCTCTCTCTTACTTATTTGCGTGTGCCGCGTAACATCTCAAAAAACAAAATTATTCCTGAGACAGCCTTTGTAATTTCTTTTCTATTTATAATAAAACGGAAGTTAATTTATTGTAGCACTCAAACATTCATCACATTTCGAAAACAAAAGAGAGAATTCTATTACGGGACAATTTAAGTAAAGTATGTATTTTAATTTCCAACTCCAATATTGTAGCTCTCCTAAGTACTACCCAAATTATAAAAGCAAACAAAAACTGGATTTTTACAATTATTTCTCTGAAGAGGGAGTTTCTTTGAATTTCAATTCAAATAAAGATCACAATTACACTTTTTACAACATTCGAACTCACTTATTTTCTCGAAAAAAAAATTTCTTATAAAGCAAATTAATTCCTTAGCATTATACTTCTTTCCAAATCTAAATAACCTTGAGCAAAATTTCATAAAAAATAGACGAGCAAGGGGCCCGCGGCTAATGCTAAATTACTTCGTTATTTCATGGTTCATACTTATGGAGATTAAGCAACATTCATATCTCTAAAGAAAATGTGTTACTTCAGGTCAATAAAAAATGTTTAAAAAATATATTATTTACACAATCATTTTATATAGATAATAGCTCCAAGAACCGACAACCGAGGAAGGTTTTCGAGTGGCAGCCTCGTACCGGCGGGCTAAGTGTGGGGCAGCCCGCCACTAAATGGAGTAGAGACCTGGTAAGACACGCAGGAAGTCGATGGATGCAGGTGGCTCAGGGCTGTGGTTTGTGGCATTCCTTGGGGGACGCCTATATTTAGCAGTGGACTTGTGAAGGGCTGTAATGATGATAGTGATGATGATGATGAACTGGTAAAAATTTAAACCACTATATCTGTTTATTCAGGTCGTTTGAAATAAGACTCGCAAGCATGTTTCAAAGCTTATATATTCTATTGTTAATCTTCTCCTCTCGTCAGCTTCGTGATGGTCTTAAAATAAGAAATATAACTGTAACAAAAAATATCCACTTTATAAAATGTACCTCCGAGCCAAATTAAATAGAATAATGAATGAAGCTTGTCAAACATTTGTAAACTTCTTGCAAATTACTTTTAAAAGTTTAAAAATACTTTTTTAAAAGATAGGTTAAAACGGAGCCCTATTAATGTCACGCAGCTGTTTGTCTGTCTTTCTGTTTACTTGTCCGTTTGTCCATCTGTCTGACTGTATGTCTGTCTATTTGTCTGTCATTATTAATTGAACACACATATATATATATGTGTTCCCGTTAAGTACGTTATCAGGATCAGTATTCAAACCTATAGAAATAACTTTTTTTTTAAACGTCCTTATTTTTTTATTTTATGTGGTTTTATTACCTCTTACTGACAATAGCCGATGCTAAAGCTAAGTAAAGCGGGGTCTTTGACAATCCTCTTACTCCCCAGACAATGCAGAGGTAATAAAACCATATACAATTTGCATACAATCATTTTTTATTTTAATAATTTATTGTTCAAGTTAAAATAATTAAGTATATATATAACCTTTAACAGAAAGTTGATTATCACATAAATAATGCTAGTTTATAAGAGTTTAAACAACATGAACTGATGAGGAGCTATGATGACCATGGTCATGATATTGTGTTTTGTAATAGGTTCTAAATTATACTTCTACGTCTGTGCAATTTTAGATTATTTAGATATCCTTAAATGTCAGTGGGTGAAAACTGAATTATAAAATTAAATTTCATTCACACATTCATACATACACACATAAATACATACTGGTCAAGCTTATAAAAGCTTATTAAGAAGAGATACAAATTGTAGACTTGAAAACATCTATTTGTAATGTAGTTCATAATGTACTTTGCGAACTGTGACCAAAATAATCAAACATTCTATAGGGGTTTTTAAGAGAAAAAAAGATTAACTTATTAAATATCTACTTTAAAAAAGTTTATTGGTTATAATATGAACGGAATCATAATCAAGCAAGGCCTGAATAGCATTTGACGGGTTTTATTTATCATAGAAAAACCAGCAAGATTTATTTTATTTTGCAGTGAACCACTTTCTTAAATTCCTTCTCCGAAAATGTTTGTCTACTTTGCATCGATTGCGATAACTGCCACAAAATACCCGCCCTATTACGCAATCTATGAGGGAAACGTATGTTCAGCAGCGGACTTTTGATAGGATGTAATGATGATGATGATGATGATGATAAATAAAATGGCTGGACAAACGAGTACGTCTCCGCCTTAGATTGGTGACTGAAGTACCGAAACTCTCGTACCTTTAACACTGTTCCTTGTTACTGGTTTGGGTATTTTACATATATGTCAAGATTATTCAAGATATATACCACCATTGATCAGACCATGTGGTGGTGGTGTAAGTATATCCACTAAACCATATCGTCCCGAGGTCGTCGTAAGAGACGACACAGGATAAAAATTAAAAATTAAAAATTTTGTACAACCGACTTCAATATAAATTATTAAGTATGACTCAATAACTATTGGTTACACCTTGATCAAATTTATATGGGACTACATGAGAAGCACCAGCTTTCAAATAAAAAAAGAATCATCGAAATCGGATCACGTAGGGCAAAGTTATGAGGTTACACATAAAAAAACATACAGTCAAATTGAGTACCTCCTCTTTTTTGAAGTTGGTAGAAAAATAAAAGAGAAAATGGCGAGCAGCATTTTCCTAATAAAATCTGAAAATAATAAAAACTGAGGTTGCCAACCCGCTTACCAAGCGTGGTAACTATGGCAAAATCCCATGAGGTAATCTATGAGAGAAGCCTATGTTCAGCAGTAGGCTTTTAAAGGCTGTAATAGATATATGGAAGGCATTAAATCTAATAGCTTTTTTAAAAATCGCCTCTTAAAAACCTCTTGAGAAGATATAGGGTGATGTATTACATACACAGTGCAAATGCCCCCACTACATGGCAGTAAGATTATATTAATATAAACATGCTCTTCTAGCCCAATTTGATAAAGTTTACCATTTCCTAATTACAATCTTATGTACATACATGCAGTTACACAAGTGAATGTTTACCAGACACACTCACTTCTCGATCCAATGTAAAACTTATGCAATCAGAGGTGACTTGAGATTTTACGTCAAAATCATAATAGTAATACATTTAACTCAAGAATCTCCTTTATGCTTTTGCACAATTGTTGGCTGCGATTCGAATCCAACACTGATGACACCACACATCGGGTACTCTGATCACTTAGCCAAACAGTCGCGTCACTAATTATATATAATAGGCATATCACTGATCATAACCGCATTAAAGTTCTCTTTTCAATTAACGCGTCCAGCAAACCATGATGTGAATTATTCGCATAAATTACTCTTAACAATAACCAATTAATTAAAAAAATATAGTTTCACAAAATGGAACTGGACAAAATTTGTAACAGAGAATGATTTAATGTATTTACAGACTGATGGCGCGGAAGAGCTGCGGTAATTATTACTTTTTTGTATTATCTTCAATTATAGTAAATAAATACTGATTTTTTGCAAAACTTTAAGCCTAAATAAAAAACGTAATATCACAAACTATATAATATGAGTATAAAATAATGTAAACGATACGCATTGATCATGAGCTCTGATAATTATAGTGACAATACAAGGCCATGGTCATGAAATGATTGATTGTCATCGGTTTATGTCGACCAACTTTCAGATTATTCAGTCGTCCGCAAGTGGATGAATACTGAATTATAAAATTTCATTACTATACTATATTTTACTATAAATACTACACTTGTTCATACATTCATACATAATTATTTTATAGAAGAGGGGGTAAACAAGTGCGTGGGTCACCTGATGGTAAGTGTCGACAGCCACCCATGAACAACTAAAACACCAGGAGTATTACAGGTGTGTTGCCGGCGTTTTAAAAGTAGTAAGCTCCTAAGGTCCTAAGTCGTAACGGTTGAGATAAATCGCCGGTGGTAAACAATTCCACAAAAAAGTCGTGCGAGAAAGATAACACCTTGTAAAATGCACAGTGTTAAATCGCCATACAACCAAATGGTGTGGATGAAATTGTAAGTTTTTATCGCGATGTGCATTAGAAAAATTTGGCGGCAGGAATTAAACCGAACAATTCCTCAGGGCAGTCCTCGTGGTAAATGCGATAAATAAGTCAAAGGGATGATAATCTTTTCGCAGCGCCAGTGAATCGAGGCAATCAGATAGAACTCGTTCGTCGACGATTCGAGCCGCTCTTCACTGGATGCAGTCAAATGAAAGGAGCTGGCACTGAGGAGCCCCGTCCAGGGATTTCAACCGGCCGAACTTGCGCCTTGTAAAGTTGCAAGCGGTGTGTCAGTATGAAATACTCTGCTAGGCATGCCAAACCTTTTAGAGAGCAATTTAGCCTTCCCTTCCGAGTGACTACGAAACTGCACGTCATTCGTCAAGTAGCACGCAAGTCATACATATTATGTCGACGCCAAGGATTCCGATAGTGGCTGAGGCAGTAAGGGGGGTGCCCTGAAATTAAAGAGATACGACAAGGGATTTCTTTTTTGTGGTAAACGTGCAAAGCTGGGTCTTCTCAGATTTAGTCCTTCCCAATCCGAGACTTTGTTTAACAAAGACTCAACTTCATTTACAAGTTCGTAATCGGAGCATGCAGCACCTACTGCGACCTTTTTGCTCCATTCTGCAATAAAACTGGTGATCCAATTGCGCAATATCTCGGGAAGCCCATAGGAAGGAAGTTTCGAAAGAAAATTCGAAAAAAGCGCGCTAAACCCGATCGAAGGCCTTCGCTATGTACAAACTAATAGCCTCCACCTTGGACTCTACTGCCTCCGCTTATCTATGAGTCAGGTACACAAGAAGATCATCAGCTAAGCGACCCCGAAGAAAACCGCGTAATCAGCTAGTAATTCTCAAGGTACCTACCTCATAAGGTGGTAGCTTAAAATGGATTCCATTATTTTGGAGAACAAGGAGGTGATGGTGATAGGCCTGTAGTTGGATGGAACTGAGCGGTCGCCTTTTTTAGATATCGGGTGCACTAAAGCTTCCATGATTACGCCTATGGTGTAGGAGTACCAGAGAAGACGTGTTAGAACCGTTGTCAACTCGGAAGTACACGTCTTCAGTACTCCATCAAGCCCATTCGATTTTTTGACGTTCAGTGACAGGAGTGCTTAGCGCACTAAACGCTATCTAAAGTGCTCATCCTCCATGGAGCACTCACACAGCGGGATGATCGGGCGTGTGTTTCCCCCGTCATCAAGAGTCGAGATGGACGCAAAAAAAGAACCTAAAAGATCGGCTTTCTTCTTTGCGCCTTGGGCCAGTAAGTCGTCCTCCATGTGATGGAAGAGATGACTGATAGAAGCTCCCTTGGACAGTCTTGGCGAGCGACCAGAATGAACGGGTTCCCAATGGAAGGCGAACTAGTTTCTCCCCAGTTCTGCCGAAGTGTTTTAACTTTGCCTTGGCAATGACTCTTTCTTTTACTTCTTTAAAGAGCGCTGATGTTTACATCCCATAACGTCGATGCGTTAGCCTAGGTCCGGTAGCACTCCTGCTTATAGCGTGACGCGATTTTATAGAAGCGAACAAAACATGGCTGGGATCTGCCACGGATGGGCACCACAGATGATGGAATATAAATTTCTATTCTATTCCAATCGGCCGACTTATAATGCTATACACGGTGGTAATCTGCAGAATGCAACCACGATGTTAACGTGAGTGGCACCATACTTCTGATCAGACAATGGTCTGAGAAGGAAAGAGGCACGTCGACGGAGACCTGATATCGGTCCGAACGAAAGGTCAGCAGAAGGTTCAACAGGGAAGGTGCATGTTACTCTACATCAGGAATCCGCGTAAACAAGTAACCCAAGGCAACGTTATAAACAGAATATCCTTGCATGATCGGTTTAACGTGAACTAAGCCATTCGGCGTGGTGGGCTCGGTGGGACCTGGAACCTCCGGTCACCTGCACGTACATGGCAAAACGCAAGTAAAGCTCCTACTTCTAGCTGGTATTATTTGAGGTCGTGGTACCTCCTTGGTTCGAGCTGACCTATCTGTGCGACAGCAAAATCAGCCGCGTGGCTCTAACCATTGTTAAAAATACATACACATCAAACTTATAAAAGCATGTTGATAGAAGATACGACTTGTCGATTATCAGCAATTACTATATTATTCTTCTTCGTCTTTCATATAGAGTAAATATGACGGAATCACCATGCTTAACGAATGAATTGGTAGTCATAGCATCAGATGTTTTATACAGACTTCGTTTTAAATATTTCATATCTGCAATAAGATCACATCAAACGAGACGGAGTGAAAATTTAATTGAAAAGCTACTAGAATAATAGAACAACATATTAAATTATACCATAAATAACTTAAACTGTTGGATATTTAGTGTCTTAAAATGCTATATAGCAATCACAATAAAGATATTAGTACACATTTATTAAAATAAATAACTTTAAAATAATAAAAAATATTGAGAGGACGCGGGAATATCACAATCTCAAGATTGGTTCACAATTAACGAATACATCACGTAACATTCATACAAAAAGGACATACAGTCAATTTTTAACCTCCTCCTTTTTACAAGTCGTGTAATAAAAAGATTATTACAGTAAATAAAATTTAAAATTGCGTCACGCCTGTTATCCCTGAGGGAGTAAGCAGGCTCAGACTACTCTTCGCCGGATAAATGGAAGATTGTGAAAGAAGTGATAGGAGGTTAACCATTGCCGATATAATCACAAACCTAATATCCCATTAGTCGCCTTTAACGACATGTTAGGGTAGTAACACAGCACATTCTTTTTTGTTATTAATAAGTTCCAAGTTGGGACCAATAAGTCCCTAAGTCCAAAATTTCTAAGTCCATTTCCAATTCCAATTCTAAGTAAAACCAAAATACTAACATGGGGCAAAGTAAGGAGCAAACATTTTAATAAGATAAAAACTTACATCTGGGTCATTTTGGTATGAGCATTTGTGAACGTCAAATACTCTTTGACATTTATCTTTATCAGGTGTATCTGTAAAGAGTTCAAATAAAAATATACCAATGTATTTCAGCCAATAGAAACATTACAAAGAAGATAATTATATTTATCTCACCCATGTGCTTGCATGGCAATATCATGTTGGAAACTCTATCGCTATACTGCTCGGGTATGAGGCTGACCATCATACCAAAATCAATATTACCATCGTCGTCAATCTAAAAAGATAAATTTAAATAATATATGTATATTATTAAATAACCTATATCCCAACACAAATAAAGGAAATAAAAAAGCAAAAGACTAAGTAACTCACAAGGCTCGTCTCTTCCAGCAAGCAATACATATAGCACTTCAATTTCGTATCCTCCTTAAATATGCCGTTTTCGCAATTCGTTATATCCTCTGGGGACAAGTAAGAATAAAGAGTCTTTAATGTAGCAAACATGAGATATGTTTTTCTAAACAACATCAACTTAAAACACGTAGAGGTGACGAGTGTATTCAAATGTAGTTGACACGAGCGTTACCGGTGGCTTCGTTCACGTAATTTTTGTAAAGAAAATAAAAATAAAAGAGCTAACAAGTAGACTATGCAGGTCTTTAAGATTGGTTCAGCAGTTTAGTCTTATAAATGCAACAAACATATCGACAAACTTTCATGTTTTTATAAAATGTACTCTGTATGCATAACAATAATAACGGTGTTTTATCACAAAATATAATATCCAAACGTATAACGTAAACTAATAAATTAACTAATTAATAGAGCACACATTTTTAATTTAAATAAAATTGGTGTACGATGGGATAGATTAGCTATGGTTTCACGCAAACACTATACATACTACTCGTATGAAGACAAGGCAGAAGGGAAGGCAGTTGTTATTCATTCACAGCAACACTATTTAAAACGATATAAATAATATTTCTTATCAATTATTATCACTAAATATTATTGAATCGAATTTACTGTTACTGAAAGTATTATTTGTCAGTAAATTAAAAATAAGTTAAGCCGGTATACTAGTTTTTATTGTATTTAATTAGTTCAGTTTAAACATTTCAAAACATGGAAACCCTTCCCTTATTCAAACAAGTCGTTTAAAAATTAATTTGTAATAAGAACTTTCTAATAAAATCATAACACTATAGTGCGAAGCTTAGTTGCGATGAATGTTTTGCGTCATTCGCATACGAGCGTAGAACAAAGGTAAGCGGAAATAAAATTTTCTTTTGCAAACTTACCCTCAGTGACCCCAGTTTTACCGACGCACTCGCTGTGAATATGTTGGATTATTTCTTTGATTTCATCGCTTAGTTCCTGCGAATATATTGAGTAATGGTACGTTATATAAAGTACGCACGTAAAATTATTGTACGTACAAAATTACACCTTTTCATGTTATATATCACAAGAAAAATTTTAAATTTTTATTATTAGATAATTTATTAGGAGTTATTAGTTTTCTTACATTTTAATTCAATAACCAGAAACCAAGCAATGTATAAAATGATAGTAGCTTAAAATATCTTAATCAAAAATGCATAACGCAAATATCTGATACATACATATATTGTAAAAATGATCGAGTGAGAGAGAGAGATTTGCTCTGCTTAGAAACCTTAAAAATGATTCATACACCTATTCAGTGTAGTTTCATTATTCAGTCCCTTAGTCTATCTAACCGTGATCTACATACGTTACCTTTGTGAACAACGAGGGAAAGCAGTCGCTTCAATATTAAAAATGAGATAACATTCTCAAAGAAAAATTATTAAGTCGAGATTCCACGGGGACCAACCCAATGCACATCAAGTTGTATCATAACGTTAAATATTAATTTAAACGGTGTGAGCTCGTTTCCATTGTCGTCTGGGAATATTTCTGGAACGTATATTAAAGTATGTAGAATATAATAAAATTTAATATCTAGCCGTTCTAACACGCCTTTTAAAAAGTAAAAATTTTGTCCGATATCAACCTATCTTCTTAGAACGATTCTATCTATATGGCCATAATATACAATATTTTTTTTTAAATTCTACTAACAAATTTAGGTGGGATCTTCGTGCGTTATTGAAACCGAGCGTCAATGTCAACGGATACAGTGAAGCTTGTGCTCTCTGCTTTAGTATTCGGAGACGACGTTGAGCAATAATGTCTCGCTTGTATTCCCATACCGTCACTCATCCATCAACCCTCACCTAACCCACACTGAGCACTAAACCATTTCATAAAGTTAGCGACACGTCCGCTTTACGAGAAAAATTGACTTTGTTAAAATGTCTCTGAATGTCTTTGGAGGTTTACTATGCGATTTATTTGAGTATTTTCAAAAGATATTTCATGTTATGATACTCTATTTCTTGACACAGGCATCTACTTATCGCTATATATCGCCTCTTTGTTATATTCTGAATGTGATTGACAGTCATCAAGTTTGTCACTCTTTTTTATAACAAAATCTTCTTTATTTTAACACCAAGGATTTCTCATATATTTATTAAAGCTTTTAAAAAAATTTACTTCGCAAACATCCGCGATATAAAATAAAATGATGTGTCTTACCTAGTATGAAGAGCACCTCCCGCGCTCCCTCAATTGCGTGCACTATCCCCGTCACCACTAATCCCAGCACCGCTAATCCCAACGCCACTAAACTAGGCAAGACACACCACTGACGACAAAACAACAACAACAGTTGTTTTGGCTCACCACTCACTTAACGGTCAGCCACAGTAGAGTCTACATCACCTGAGGATTCCTCGTGTAGAGGCGAAACACGTGTCGTATTGTCGTCTAGTGTAGTGGTGTTGGGAGTAGCGATGCTGGGATTAGTGGTGACGGGGATAGCGCACGCAATTGAGGGAGGGCGGGAGGTGCTCTTCATATTAGGTAAGACACATCATTTTATTTTATAGCGCGGATGTTTGCGAAGTAAATTTTTTTAAAAGCTTTTATATAATGGATTTCCGCAAAGTAACGCCTGATCCTATTAATTATATATATATTTATTAGACATAGGTGAATATCAAGAGTCGGCTTAATTGTTTAAGAAACATTAATACTTGTTTCATACGGCAATTGAATGCGTAGGCCGCAATCCATAGCCAAACACTTGGTCGCTATACTACAGGGATGCCGTTTGGAGAGAAAATTCGCATTTACCCTAAGCCAGAAAAATATATAAGTAACAAATATCTATTGTATCTTACCGGCTTGTCTTTGGCACAGTGTCCAAATGCAATGAACACCAAGAACACTGGCAGCACTGCCGCAGGCATGGCGACAAGCTGCCTTTGGTCTAGTGTTCCAGTGACAAAGGAAACCACTCAATTTATACTGACTGGCATTAAGACAGGATAGAAGTTTTGTTAATTGGTGTAGTTACACGAAGGTGACCATTAATACGTTAACAACATGCAGCGGTTTTGATGCACCACAAGCTATAATCATGAGGCGGGAAGTTTCAGACACGCATGAATTAATGGGAAGTTGGAGAGAAACTGTAATTAGCTTTAAGACGTCGCATTCTATAATTTTAAAAAATAATCCGTAATGATTAAATTTATTACTTAACAAGCAAACACAGTTGCAACACTAGATTCCAACAGAAATACCCTTATTTTTTATGGAATATTTTATAGAATGTAAGAGGTGAAATGTAAAGGCCCATAGGCATTTACATTTCACCCTCGATTAAGACTCCAAATGCAGATGCGTTGTCACCCCTGAGTACTAAGATGGATTGCCTCATTTCCAGCAAAAAGTGTCTCCGGTTCTCTACACTCACCATACGAAACACATCAGCATTAAGCTGCTATTTTACGTTAGTATTCTATGAGAGTGTGATCCTACCCCGATTGAGCCGACCCATTCGTACTACAACCATAATAAAGTTGCAGCGTAGTTCTACCACGTAGAAACCACACGTTATCAATCAAACTAACATCATAAGCAAAAATTATTATATAATACAGCAATAAATTTATATAAAAATTCCAATTGTGCACTTTTGCGCACTAATATTTGAGAGAAAAAAACTCCCGCTCGGTTTTTTGCTGGTAATTCCCAGGACACAGGTTTTTTTCCATACCAGTAGTAAAAGTAAAAAATTACTTTCAATAAGAATTAATTGCAATTCAAATTTAATAAAAAAAAAGGTTGTATTTAGAATTATTTGGTAGGAACTTGGGGAAGTAAGGTGTTTTATTTGGTAGAGGTTTCGTCCACGATTATAACAATAGCACTTGCATTAAAAGGTAATGCATCGTTATCGAGGAAATAAAAAAACCGGCAAAGTGCGAGTTGGACTCGCGCACCGAGGGTTCCGAACAAATCTGTAGGTATATAAGTTTAAAATTATTAAAAATATTTTTATTACATGATGTAACTAAAAATTTATGCTTTTCGCAATTTTTCCTTTATCTGTGCTATAAAACGTTGCTTCGTACCAAATTTCAAGAATCTGAGTTCACGGGAAGTACCCTGTAGGTTTTGATTCCCTTGCGAATGTCGAATATTTACGGCATAAACGGCTGTATCTTTTGATTGCGTTGGCTTAGAAGTTTGATTTTTTTCACAGCTCTAAGGGACAGTAGACTTGAGTATTTGATATGAATTTCAGCTTGATACCTCCACGCGTTCCTGAGAAAAAGGGTCTTGACAGACAGACAGACAGACGGACAACAAAGTGATCCTATAAGGGTTCCGTTTTTTCCTTTTGAGGTACGGAACCCTAAAAAACTGTTATAACCTTTTTAAAATTTAGAATCGTTTGTTAGGAAGGTGCAGGGGAGAGGGTTAAGGGGGAGGGGGAGTGTATTCCTTACCCTCGACACCACTACCATCAAAAAGTAATACACCGTTCTTGAAAAAATCAAAAATAAAATCCCATAGACCTAACCGCAATATGATATCATTTATCATCTCCAGCAGGAGGGGGAAGGGAGAGGGGGAGCGGGGTTGTCTCCTATTACAACTGTAAGGCTTTCTGCTCAAGTATTTCTGGGTGGTAAAAAAATAAACACGAAGACTGTGGCCGCAGTGCCTGCCGCAACGCTGAAATGTAATAAATGTTGTAATAGTTTTTTTTTCTGGAAAACGGTGTATTACCTTTTAATGCGAGTGGTATTGTTATAATCGGGGCCAAATCTCTACCAAATAAAACCTTACCCTTATAAACCTTACTCGCCCAAATTCCTGCCAAACGATTCTAAATTTTAACCAAAAATGTTCTATTCTATTCTTTAGCATTTAAGCATTTACATTCTAGGCGATCACATTCAGCGCAACTCACAATGTGAACATTTGCTGAAGGCGACACTAAGGTTTTAAAGTGGCAAGCTGAGTTCGGACCAGTATTCATTTGATTTATTTGTGAGCTCAATTCCAAATAAGTGTGAGCTAAAGTAGCATTTCCATAAATAGACAGTAGAATGTCAAAAACAGAAAACAGCAAGCTGTGTCAGGATTCAGTTCCTTCCCACAAAGTTACAATTACAAAATGGCTTATCATATATATGTGTGTGTGTGTGTGTATGTGTGTTTGCGTGTGTGTGCGTGTGCGTGTGTGCGTACGTGTGTGTGTGTGTGTGTAAATTTTCCGTTTCGTTGTATGTCAAATTACGCAACCATAATAAAACTTTGGACTTTAGTTGGTACATAGACAGGTTTATTACTTTATTATTTCCACTAAAGTAATTCTAAAGTAAATAATGAAATATTTGTAACAAAGATTTAACTCTCAAAACGTTTACTTTTGTAAGAGCTATGCTATTGTTGCTTATAGAGTAATTAGTTGGTTCGTTTATGTCAAAATATTGTGTGGGATCATACATACGTCAGGAACCCTTATCACCTTTAACGATAATTAATAGTTAACTGACAGCGTGTAAAATACCTCATCTCTATCTACTGCCCTAAAATTTATAACAACATACGAATATTTTATGTAAAGTTAAAATTACAGCCTATATACGTCCCACTCCTGGGCACAGGCCTTTTGACCTTTTTGAGAGGATTTTAGTGCAAGGAAATGTTCGTCGCACTTCCCAAATGCGTGTTGGCGAACTTCACATGTCTTCGAAATATATTTTTTCTTATTTCTGAGACATGCAGGTTTCCTTACGATGTTTTCCTTCACCGCCGAGCACGTGGCAAATCAGCACTTAAAACTGCAATTACCAATTTTATTAGTGCCGGCGGGGGATCAAACCCGGGTTGCTCGAGTATTGTGTAATTTACAATAAATGCTTTTTTATATCTTAAAAATATAGGCAACAATGTTATCAAGTTTATTGAATATAAAAATTTATCAATTTCCTAGGCAAATACTCGTAGATATGCAAAAATACTCATGATAGTCGGCAGGAGATTTATATTTATGAAATATCTACTAAACGTTTTTTGTAATCTCGCACGCATACCTATGCCGTGTTCAATCAACATGAAAAATCCATTAGGGTCTTTTGCGTCGGCAAACAGGCTGGCGTAGGCAGCGGCAGTGACCGTGCTAAGCGGATTTGGTGCGTCTCTGTCTGATGCATTGCATATCCATTGCCTAAAGCGTTCATATACACATTCGGGTATTTAGAGCAAAAACGAAAGAAGAAAAAGTCAATAACTTAATAATTGCATTTTAAAGAACTACCAATAGATCACAAACAATATGAAGCGAAATGAAAAATTATACTATCATTATAAGCAGTCGCATGTACCCTACCAAATATAGTGCCAATATTTCAACAGCACAAATTATTGATTTGGTGTTTTATTGTGTTGTTATTGTAATTGTTCTCGTTGTTGTTATGTTACGGCGTCGTATACGTTCGTTTTTGTATAAGATCGAAGGTAGACTTACCGTCGTTCTTGTATAGATTTTTGTATTGGGACAAGCTTTGTATTGAGATCTCTATGTATATTCACTTGTGACACTATGATATCTCCTGAGTAGTTTTAGTAGTAATAGCTATTAAATTGTTCAAATTCAGACAGCAATGTCATTTGTGACTTATTTAAGTTACTCCTAAAGTTTATTTGCAAAAACGATGTACGTAAGAAGGCGAATAGTACAACTTAGTAATTCACAACGTCCTGACATAAATCTCTTTATAATTTCTGAATTAATGTCGTATTAGAATTTATCATAAGTAGAATTTTTATTATTAAAAAAACGTTACCCCCACACTAGGATTTTCTCCTGTATCGTGGAGGCAGTTTACAAACACAAATTTCACAAGGACAAACATCCAGACCCGGAACAATCATTTGTAGGCCATACAAATACTTGTTCCGTGCGGGATTCGAACCCGCGCCCCCCAGCGCAGCAACTCATTGCTAAGCCACTGCGCCACGGAGCTGTCAAAGAATAGTAATTAGTATAGAATTTATCATACGTATGATAAAATCTAATATTAATTGAAATCTATTACATGCATATGCGGATTTTAAATACTTTTTTTAATTATTTGGTATCAGTGACTTCGAACTACGAACGCCGCAAGTTACATATTAACTAAAATATAAATAATATTGAGCAACATTTCTAAAATGTCAATTATTTGAATGTCACATCTATATTATAGATGGTGAGTACTAGTAAATAATTAATAGAATCAGGCGTTACTTTGCGGAAATCAATTATTTTAAAGTTGGAAAAATTTGGCTGATCAGCCACCGTAGAGTCTACTACACCAGAAGATGCCTCGTGTAGAAGCGAAACACGTGTCGTATTGTCGTCGGTGGTGTGTCTTTCCTAGTGTAGTAGTGGTGCTGGGATTAGTGGGGACGGGGATGGTGCACGCAATTGAGGGACGGTGGGAGGTGTTCTTCACACTAGGTAAGACATATCATTTTCTTTTATTGCGCGGATATTGGCAAAATAAAATTTTCCAACTTTAGTAAAAAAAATATATAATTAATGTTGTAATATATGGATTGTAAAACAGAGGAGCCAGTTGCTAGACCCCGGGTACACTACAAGGTATGGTGAAAAAGTCAGAACGATATTCACCTCTTATATTAATTAGCCTGAAAACGATTACTGAGATTTAATTTTTTTTTAACATGGGGGAAATACCAATGCATACCCGCCTCGCGGTGGCAAGGACGGGTTATGGCGGACTCATACTGACTAAAACCCCATGGTCCACCTGAGTCACATATTGGCAGGACCTCGAGACACATCGCACATACACTTTCGCACACATCCGCAGCCATCCGGCGCCGGCCACCCCATGACAGCCCCTTCTTGAGAGAGGATAACTTCTCCTCCTTCTCTCTCTCTCTCTCAGGTAAGACGCCAAAATACTAGATGCATCTTCGTCCTTTCCGGGTTCTAAATCTACCTGCGCAGCGGGCTGCCCCGCTGGCTCCAGCGGGTCATGGGTCCAGGAAAGTTCAACTCGTAAACACCAGCCTTCCTGATCCCAGTGACAAGTTTCAGCCGCGGAAGGTAGGGAGAGCGGCGCCTCCTTTCCCCCCGCGGTCCCACTACCACCGCATCAACCGTTCCGCCCCGTCAGAGTTGCGGAGGATAGAGTGAGTGACGCATCGTTATACCGACACGACTAAACCTCGGCTCAATCTCTCTGATATATTATTTTTATAACTATTTCACACGTTACCGATTATTGTTTTCTACATATAGTAACCCAGTCCGCCGGCGGTGGCCCGTGTTTCTCTTTGGTTTTCTAAGATCATAATCAAACGTCTTTTTTATTAACTGAAGTGACAAACGAACTTGGAATGTGCCTGGTAGTAAGTGGCTTGAGCAGTCTATGGACATCTGCAGCCAAAGTCTAAAATTTTTAGAGTTAAGTCCGCTTATGAAATGTAGCTATCACAGCAAATGTTATGAATATTAGTACTACGCGAGAGATCAAAGAGCACATAGTCACTACGCGATGATGCTGAACGAAGAATGAAAATAATACTTTCCGAGTAGCACTAGTAACCGACAACCGATAAGGAAGAAAGATTCTCGAGTGGCAGCCTCGTACCAGTGGGCGAAGTGTAGGGCGGTCTCCCACTAGATGGAGTGACGAACTCGTTAAGACATGCAGGAAGTCGATGGGAACAGGTGACTCAGGTCCGTGCTTTGTGAATTCCTTGGTGGAGGCAAATGTTGAATAGGGGACTTATGAAGGACTGTAATGATGATGATGATGGTGTCAGTAACTCTGATTCTACTGCGAATATCCTCACTACAAATGCTATCACGCAAAAACTCTGAGCATAGCCTTCTCCATAGCTGCCTGCATTACAATAAGCTTTATTCTCTCTCTATCTGATGCATTGCATCAGACAGAGATGTAAATTAATAAGTCCAGTAATGAAAGACCACGACACAGATCTATATGTCACAAGTCGTCACTTGCAACACGCGCTGATTGTATAGTCTTGTTTTCAAATTTTGAGCAATACGTGATGAGAAGATGTGTAACCGAGTTTAATATCTGAACATAATACTTTATTGAGAGTAATTATGTGTTTCAATAATAAAATAGATAAGTAACTAATTTGTCTCCGTTTTTACAGGACATTGCTTTACACTTATTTGTATCATATTCTCAATTAAGTGTCATTAATGAAATTTAATGAGTAGCTTTCACGTTTCCTGGTTTCTGCTTGCCTTTATGAACACTTATCACTTTAAGTGATTTAACGTCGGAAGTACCTTACAAACTTATTTGTCGTTGACATGAAGTCTAATAATTAAAAAGATACATATTAATATCTAAAAAAAATAATTATTCGAAGATAGTGAGTAGGAATAAGTGGAGAGGCAAGCGGGACTGAGAGACGTCATTACCGCAATCAAAGCATCCGAAGCCGCAGAGCCCAACGCCGCGCATCGCTCGCCTCCGCTAACGACGAGTGCTCTCGATAAAAATTAAAAACACGTGCAAGCCCAGCCTGAGGAAAGTTTTAATGAGAGTACACGGCTCGCGCTCCACCGACAGACAGTATACCTATAAGTGACTTGTGTTATGTGCGAACACTTTTTCCAAATTAGATTTTAAATCCGCTTTCAACGCTCTACCGTATAACGATCAGCGGTAGAAAACATGCTTGTTTATTTTCACCCTTCGTATAGCCTTGATAATAGAGATTAATAATCAAATATTGTACTGTCTAATTTATTAAAACAAAGATAACTTTTGCCTTAAAACTGAAATTTATATTTTAAACTGAATTAGTAAAATAATTCAAATTTTGAAACAGAATATATATTTATACAGAATATATATTATTAGGGATTTTAAGAACCTAAACATATTAAAACATTTGTTCGTTTGGTCTTTGCAACATTTTAAATTAGAATATAAATAAAATTAGAACCTAAAATGAACCAAGGCTCTTTGTCTTGTTATATGTATGCTTAAGCCCAAAAATATTTTATTCTGTAACCCAGATCTAATCCTTAAAGTTGTTGGGGAGTAAAGACGAGTGTGATACTGTTGGTAAGGAAACTTCTCTTCAATAGAACTTGGTTGATGGAAGTCAGCCCTACCTCTTTAATACGACACTTCTAAAATCATAGACTTAGAATATACATGTCCATTTTATTATGTATTTATACATTAATTAATTTAAAAACATCGATATACTTTTTACGCCTTTTTAAAAATAATTTGCACACGAAGGAATGTGAGATGTAGCATAGTTAATATTATATAAAGTGCATAATGCTAAAGTTAATCTATACAAATATATAAATATAGCCATACTGGAGCTATATTACTAGTATAGTTGTAGCACGAATAGGTCGGCTCGACCGGGGAAGGACCACGCTCTCACAGAATACCAGCATAAAATAGCAGCTTGACTTTCGTATGGTGAGTGTAGAGAACCGGAGACCCAGTTTATTGGAAAAGAGGCATTCCATCTTAGTCCTCACGGGTGACGACGCATCTGTATATTGATTCTTTATTGGGGATAAATGTATATGTCTATGGGCCGCAGCAACCACTTACCATCAGGTGGACTGTGTGCCCGTTTGTCACCCACATCCTATAAAATAAAAATAAAAAATATAAATAAAATTGAGGAGTCTGTTTGTGATGTTAAAATAACAGCTTTTTACTAAATGCATATGAAAGTATATACGGTACTATAACAAAAAACAATTTTTAAAATATTTGTCTGTCTGTCTATCTGTCTGTTTATTCTGGCTAATCTCCGAAATGGCTGGACCGATTTTGACCGGACTTTCATTGAAAGATAGCTGATGCTATAAGAAGTAACTTAGGTAAATTTTATTTTAGAAAAAGAATTAGGGTTCCGCGCAAAAAATTAAAACCATTGAAATCCAATCGTAATAAATTACGCGCGGGCGAAGTCGCGCGGAACTGCTAGTGTATTATAAATACAAATACATAAAAAACATACATTGTTTACGTTCATAATGCCAATATCAATTGTCAAACACATAGTAGTCTATCTATCTATCAACAATTGCATTTTGTACGACCACTAGACCGACGAGACAATCTGGAACATGATGAACATCGAGAAGATAGTAAGCGATTTTACGTGGTAGACCTATGCTGCAGCTATATTAATAGTATAGTTGTAGCACGAATGGGTCGACTCGACCGGGGAAGGACCACACTCTCACATAATGCCAGCGTAAAATAGTAGCTTAACGCTGCTGTGTTTCGTATACTGAGTGTAGAGAACCGGAGACCCTTTTTACTGTAAAACAAGCATTCTATCTTAGTCCTCACAACTGACAACGCATCTGCATTTTAATTCGCAAACGAAGATAGATGCAGATGTCTATAGGCCACAGCAACCACTTACCACCAGGTAGACTATGTGCCCGTTTGTTACCCTGATTCTATAAAAAAAAGCGAATGATAGAGTGCATAGATTTTATCCCCAATTAATATCAAAATGCAGATGTGTTTTGTCGTGGTCTAAAATGAAATGCTTAGTTATCAATAAAAAGGGTCTCGGTCTCGGTCGGGTTTTCTACACTCAAAAAATGTACAAAACACAGCAGCATTATGCTGCTATTTAATGCTGGTAATCTATATAGCGTAGAACTTCCATGATAGAGCTCACTCATTCGTGCTGATTAATGACTGCAGCGTGGGTCTATCACGAAAACATTAAACACATTCATATTTGTACATGTTTACTTACGTACCTACCATAAACTAAACTTTCTTCTGCACAGTCGGGTAACAAAATCTACATAAATATTAAAAGTACATCATTAGGTATATATTAGGTCCTTACATATGAATTTTTTTTTGTAAAATATATTTAATTAACAAAGTATGCACCGTTGTTATCTATGCACTTTTGCCATCTCATAGGTAGTTAATTGATCCCTTTACTAAATAAACCATAGGGGCGAGAATCAATAAACTCTTTGAAGGAGGTTTGGACTGCCGCATCGGAGTTGAATTTTTTTCCTTGTAAGAAGTCCAAATTCCGTAAAAAATTGTAATCTGTTGGAGCAAGGTCCGGGGCGTACGGTGGATGTCGCAGACATTCCAATTGTAGCTCATCTAACTTAGTGGTTGTTTGTTGTGCAGTGTGTGGTCTTGCGTTGTCGTGAAGCAACAGTGGCCTAGAGCGATTGACCAATCTCGGTCGTTTAGCAGCTAGTTAGTAAATATACCGATATTTCATGTTTTCCATTGTGCGGTAATAAGCGACGCCAAAGAAAAATAATGAGGAAATAACAAATGAATGAACATTTTCAAAACTCAAATGTACCAGCTAAATGAATTTATAAATTTGAATTTGGAATTCTTAACCAAATAGGAGATATTTCAGATCAAAGTGGTCAGTACGACAAAACGCTAATTTCATACGTAAGGACGTAATATTGAGGGTAACAGACGATGATGGTGTTAATTAATATTGATATTGATGCTATTAATAATAAATTAACTAATAAGACTCGAATTAATGACTCCATCATCGTCATCATCATCATCATAATCTACATTGTATTTTACATGTAAATAGAATCGAGCACACAGTCCACCTGATGGTAGGTGGATATTGTGATATCTACATCTATCCCCGAATAAAAAGGAGATCAAGTTTAGCATACGATCTCACAGCTTTGTTATTTTTGGCAATTGGCCTCCATAATGGTTTCTAATAGTAAGGAGGGTTTGTTACCGAGTAGTGTTCTTTTGTAATTATTATTAATATTATATTTAGTGTAATTTTGAGAATAATTTCTAACATCAGAAGTGGAATAGTTTCTTACATCAGAAGTGGGATAAAAGCTTTTTCTCGTACCTTTTTAATTTGTTAACAATACATACTAATTAAAAAAGTCGAACAATATAGACAGTTGTTTTTTCTGAACATGGAAAATGTTACTTGTTTAGTATTTAGGTATATTACTCGAAAATTTTGCTTGCTGGCAGGGAATAACAAAATTCACGTAGTCGGTTTAAATTTTTGTATAAAATTGAGTACATTAAATCCTCTTAGATACGGTCAACTGACTACACTCTCGACGTAGAGCGCAATCGATGCAAGTATATATCGCTCAGAATTTATAGTAAAATGAATGGGTTTTATTGTACAAACATTTTTTTCTCTTTATAAGCTATAAATTAATTTATAATTAAAAAAATTGTACAACCGGCTTTAATATAAATTATTAAGAATAACTCAAAAACGATTGGTCAGACCTTGATCAATTCATATGGGACTACATGAGAAGCACTAGCTTTCAAATAAAAAAAGAATCATCCAAATCGGTTCACCAAGTATAAAGTTATGAGGTAACACACGTTAAAATAACATACATTCGAATTGAGTACCATCCCCTTTTTGAAGTCTGAAAACTTTAATGCAAATTGAAAACATGGTCATTAATTTTTATATATAAAAATCGTTTCTATACAGTTTTTGTTAAATAAAATATTAAAACTTGGTAATAGACTGACCATGTATATTTTCTGGGATTATGTTATAAATGCGTATACATTGCCCCCAGCAATGAATTACTAACTCTGCGAAGTCGAAACTAAAACTACTTTTTTAAAATAACGGTTTCGTAAATGTACTAATAGGTTTGGCCCTTTAGTACATTTCAGCTAATACACATATATTTATTTCTTTAAATTTTTCTGTGAAAGACACTTTTGGCTTTAAGTTATAAATGGCTCTTATCGTTGTGTTCTGCAAAACAAAAACAGTTTCTGAGTGATTTCCCCATAGCAAATTCCTGTAAGACATAATGCTATGGAAAACCACAGGCGTAACTAGGGTGGGACTAGTAGAGCACATGGCCCGGGCGCCTTTAATAAACCAATTCATATCAAACAATCCTTTCCGCGATTCCCACGCTTTGCGAATTACCGAGAGGGAATGAATAGTGCGGGCAGGCAGTGCACTTGCGCGTTCGAATTCGACACGAATTTGTAACTCGAGCTGAAAGTTTTCGGAGCTTTTGGATTAGAGCACGAGAGGTACGGTACGGAGCGTTGACTTCATTAGATGTAACCTCTCCAACTTTACATTTAGATTCAGTGTGCCACTCACCATTCGGTGATAGCTGCCAATTTTCACCCTTGCGATCATTGAGACATAACTAACAATTGTCGTCAAGTCGTCATAATGAAGTCAATCTCTTTTTTCGTCGAACGCGTGAGGCCGCTTCTGGAAGAAAGAGTTCATCAGATTGCTTCTTTCTCCCTGAAATATGACAGCTGCCCGATGTTTCCGTCACCCTATCCCGAATTTCCTTACCCTTAGCTTACTGTTCTCTTTTGTGCCTAGTTTTGCGTTGAAGTCTCCCATCAACATCCTATTGCGGCGTTTGCAGGAATGCATAGCTCTAGATATATCTTCATACATTTCCTCCACTTCCTCATTGGGATGGTCCTAGGTTGGTGATGAAGATATAGAGGATGTTTTGCAGGGTGCTGAAGTATATAACGAGGATATACCTTGTTTTTTAGCTTTGAACGCCCGTGTTACAAATGAGAGTTACAGATGAGAGAAAATATCCTTAAAACACCAGCAGATGTCAAAAAAGAGCAACTTTGTTTGTGCTAATATTATTGTGCACGTTTCATGTGACAACCAGCACTGCCGGGCAATATTTACCACCGGTTGCCGTTGCCGGTTGCAGACATATCTTCGCAACAGTATGAGAAAAGATTGTCTAAATGGGTTTAATTGCATATTCATAAAGAAAGTAAAGAAAGAGATTGCTAAAAAGGTGAACGCTGAAGAAGTACTTGATACCTTCAGCAGAAAACATAAAAGAAAGCTATCTATAATAAACATGTCATTTCTCATTATTTAATGTTTATTACAAGAATTTTTAATAGTTGTTCTTGTAGTTCATTGATAAAGAATTGATCCTAAAAACAGTATAAAGCATAAGAAAGCAGCATAGTACAACGCCCGTGTTGGTTACACTGGTTCCACTGCAGTTATGCTCATTATGAAGACTAAAACGCAGAGAAAATCCGGACATAGCCCTCTCCATAGCCCGCTGAGCGACCTTTTTTATAGGATAAGGGTGACAAACGAGCACACAGTCCATCTGATGGTAAGTGGTTGCTGTGGCCCATAGACATCTACATCTATCTTCGATTAAGAATCGAAATGCAGATGCGTTGTCACCCGTGAGGACTAAGATATATGTAGAATGCCTCGTTTCCAGTAAAAAGGGTCTCCGGTTCTTTACACTCACCATATGAAACACAGCAGCGTTAAGCTGCTATTTTACGCTGGTATTCTGTGAGAGCGTGGCTCTTCCCCGGTCGAGCCGACCCATTCATGCTACAACCATAATATAGCTGCAGCATGGCTCTACCACGTAAAAAACCTTAAGCTACGACCTTAAGCTTCCTCATACAGCCAGCAGGAAAGGACCACGGCTCAAGTCCATATATCATCACTAGCAATACGCACTGCTTGTACACCCCAGTTTTCAAGTTTTGAGGTATACTAATAACTTGAGTAAAGTATATTTCGTATACCTATGGAACAAACATCAAAATTTTTCGAATGAGTTATCTGTGACGCGCAGCCTCATACTTATGGATACAGTATGGAGTTTTCGTACGTACACTATTTGAAGGGAATTCAAGTATTTTGATTTTTTGGAGGAGGGCGTACACATACCTGAGTCAGACATTTTATGTAGAAGGTACTCTTAAATTGTAAAAGTTCCATACTATTATTATAGTTCCATTCTATACTATGGTCATATTATAAATATAACGTCCATAAAACAATTATAATATAAAAATTCAGTCTTAGATATTAAAGCATTATCATTTTAGAGTTTCAACTTGAAAAGGAATAACATAATGCGCAGTACAAATATCCAACAATATTAAAGTACATAAGTAGGTAGGAAAGGTCAAAGCTTAAATAACTTTCAATAACTATTTAATCTTAATAATTAATATTTAATTTTTTAAGTGGTAGAGGCATGCTGCAGGTATATTAATAGTATAGTTGTAGCACGAATGGGTCGGCTCGACCGGGGAAGGACCACACTCTCACAGAATACCAACGTAAAATAGCAACTTAAGGCCTTAACAGTGGTTGAAATGCCTAAATCTAGGATATTTAAGTAAAAAAATCTCAATAACTGTTCATTTAATCCACAAAGAAAAAATACAGGGTAACAGAAGAAGATTTGGTAAATGTTTTTAATTTAACAAAATTGTATTTTTGTCAACCCCTTATTAGAAAAAAAATTCCCAAAGAGTACCTATCTTTGTCATATTTTGCAAAATTTCTCCAAAACGGCACAAGCTTTTTAAATAGTTCTTACACTAAAAAAAAGGTCTTAAAAATATTAATATTTTTAATTCAGAGTTTTATTTTTATTACCGGTTTTATAAGAGAATATATCATTTTTCCCTGAAATTGAATATATTTACGCGAGCGCGCATGCTCCGTCGCCATGTAAGCTCTGTCACAGTCCGTATTCGGACATCGTCGAGGGTGGACCGCACGTCGGTGTTGGAGCGACTTCGTTCAAATATATATTAGTTTTTTAAAAGTTTATACTCAATTATAAATATTTTTATGACTAGAAATACTTAATTTAGTTAATATCTGTACACTGGTAACTGTAAATATTATTTTATAAATAAATGAATTTTTAAAGTGCCCAAAGAAGAAATTTTGGCGGCGACGTTGATTAGTGAAATTGAAAAATGCATTTTTATATAATTTAGATGTGGAACGACGAACATGCTCTCGTTACTTAGATTTCGATAGTTTTTAATACCTATGTAATTTTATTGTTGCATATTTTTATTAATTAGTTGATACTGAATTTTATAATTATGTATTACAATAAAACGCTGTTTTTATGACTATGACTTTATAAAATATTATTGGAGAGGGAAATAAAGATACAGATACTTCCATTTAGGTACACTGTTATTAAATTAAATCAAACAATTTAAATAAATAAAAGAATGGTGCTTACCTAAGTATAAATAACTATATAAAGACATTCTTGGGTTTATGGTTTTTGTATGTTAGACAAACTATCATCTAAAAAATGTAAAAATTTTAAATTGGAGAAGGGTTTCTCTACGTGATAACTGACATAGCCCAACGGAATATTACAGTGAAATGACAATGGGCTAGCTATATAACTTGGAAAACAGATAAAAAATAGGAAGAAAGGTCCTCGAGTGGCAACCTCGTACAGATAAGCGAATTAGTACTCAACCTTTATTCCTCTTCACGTATTCTCATAAACTTTTCTTCACACATACACACACACACACACACACACACACACGCACGCACGCACGCACGCACGCACGCACGCACGCACGCACGCACGCACGCACACACGCACACACACAAATAGGTCACAAATAATACTTACCTAGTACTATTAGGCAAGAGTGAATAGGTTTTTGTTAAGTCAGTGCAATTCACCATCTTAGACTACATAACCACTTATCGATGGGATTGTAGTTGCTTTACTACTTGTTGGGTAAAAATAGTAGAAAAAAAAATTACCCTGTGAAAGTTTGCATTTAGATATAATTTTTCTAACCAATCATAAAAATATGATGAGAATATGTATATAAGTATAAAGGTTGCCTCACACGGGACAGTAATAATATAATATTATATCTTCCATTATCTACGCATGAAAACTTTTAAAATCTCTGAATTCCGAGGTATGTTCATATTAAGAGGCTGAATAGAGCCACATTGAAATGCATAGGGATCATTTTGTAATTTCACGTCATTATCGAAAAAAAATTGTACGTATTTCAGGTGGCGGTTTGCAAAACACGATTCCACAAAAATTAACTCAATAGAAAATAATTGCAAAGTTGCTTCTAAAAATACTTAAATTTTCAACATCAATTTTTTCTTACGTGGTAGAGCCATGCTGCAGCTATATTAGTAGTAGGTATGGTTGTAGCACGAATGGGTCGGCTCGATCGAGGAAGGACGACGCTGTCACGGAATAACATGTAAAATAGCAGTTTAACCCCGCTGTGTTTCGTATGGTGAGTGTAGAGAACCGAAGAACCTTTTTACTGGAAACGAGGTATTACATCTTAGTCCTCACGGGTGACAACGTATTTACATTTTGATACGTAATCGAGAATAGATGTAGATGTGTATTGGCCGTAGCAACCACTTACCATCAGGTGGACTGTGTGCTCGTTTGTCACCCTTATTCTATTAAAAAAAACTTTCTGAGATTTCAGTAAAATAATGTTAAGTATTGTAAGCACTCGTACAATTATGTCTCATGTTAATAAAGCTATTGGGCTATTTTGATTTGTAATAAAGTGATTTTACTTTATAGTTTAAATAATTTATTTACCTTTCTATATCAAGAACCATTTTTCTGTCACTCCTATTGAATTTAACAGTGCTTGCTGAAATTTAGCATGTTTAGATGGATCAGAATCGCGCGCTGATCCAGCTGTTAGATATTGCAAAAATAATCGAAAATATTTATTTTTAATTTCATGCCGAAGACTACTTTGTTTTATTTTATTACGGTCAAATAATATTTATTAGGTTATAAAGCAAGTATTTTTGTAAATGTTTTGTATGTAAATGTAAATGTTTTCATTATTTTATTATTCTATTGTTTACAGTTATTATCACGTCTTAGCTTTACACCAAGAATTATATTAGAAATTCTTGATGGGATGCGATGTAACGCGCATACATTATTTTCATCAAGAACTATAATATACATATATATATATATATATATATATATATATATATATATATATATATATATATATATATATATTTTACCAATAGAGTTTCAACAAAATCTTAAAAAAGTTCAAAGAATTAAAAAAATGCCAATAATTATATAATTTCAAGTCAGTGTTTTACATTTAAAGATCAGTTATAAAGAGCCAAAGTTATTATTTTCATTTTGATTAATTTAATTCGAGACTAAAATAAATGTGAAAGGGCTTTTATCTGCAATAATAATTTTCATCAAAAATAACATAGACTTATAAAAGTCATATACACGGTACGACGGTAAAAGTCATACACATACTGAAGATTATCAATTGTACTACAAAATATTTAAAAGACTATTTCCAGTATAATGACCCGAATATCATCATTAATGTTTCACTGGCACACTTAAAAGTTTTATCACATGGCTAAATGATTGACTTTTATATTATGATAAGGTCATGCTTTTCTATAAAAAGTTGCAAGAAATTTTAAATCACGGCCCTATTGGTTTGTTTTAATTTTTACTTAATTAGTGAAAAACAAGATCTAAAAGTTTACTTTCTTGTGTAAAAAGTGCTATTTAGAATTTTATGCAAATGATAATTAAAGTTTCTATGTAAATAAGTGTAACATAGCGGGTATTATATTCAATGGTAGCGGCCATCCATATTTGCAAAGCCAGCATCATTTTCTGTACAGAAACCGGCAAAGTGTTGCTCAAGGCACTATAAACAAAGCAGCTGATAAAATGTTACACTCATAACTGTTAACAAAAACTGTTTCCGCAAATGGTCTTATAGATAATAATAACTATTCCGCCGTGTTAGGTGCAGGAGCTATTATTAGATGGAGAAGAGGTAAAATTTTGTTTTAGAAATGCGCAATCAATATTGTTTTGTCTGCAATTGAGCATAAAATAAAAAATAACTTCAGCCAAAGAGCATAACTGGCACTATACTCAGGCCCATCAATTGGTATGGAAAAATAGTTTTACCAGGTTTCAAAAATTCAATCAAAATTCAAAAAAACATAAATATTAAAATCAAAAAATGTATATATGTATGTCTATACATACATAATATAATGAATTATGGCCGCTTAGTAAGTGACGGTGACTCACTATAACATCCTACAGTCACGCCGAAACTAAGAGGAGAGAATCACTGTAGAAAAGGTAATAATTTATTGCGGAAATTTTGTGATAAAGTCAAAAAAATTATAAACTTATCCAAGTTAATCTAACTTAGTCTAACTTATCCTTATGCGTTACAAAAAAATAAATAATAAAATAGTGAGATGGCGTCAGTTTTAGTAAGATATAACAAAAATAAACAAAAAAATAAATTTCAAAAAAGTTCAGTATTTAATTGATTATATACCGCTGACACTTAATCACGCTTTTCGAAACCACGCCAGTTGTAAACAATACTTGTATGAAAATACAAAATCTGCTTTTCAAATTTCCGCCGAGTTGTAAGTAGAAGGCCAAATAGGTCACGTGTCAATTTTAATTAAATATATTTTATATGAAGTGATCTTGACTACGTTTCATCAATTAACCATTGGTAAAAATTAAAACAGGAATTTTACGATTGTGTTTACAAAAAACATGATTAGTTGAACCTTGCAGCTTGTTCATTATTTTTAAAATATATAAATGTATATATTATTAATAAATAGTTCCCATAATATTTTGGATTATTTTTTATTTTGCCCTATCTGCAATGTTCTACGCTCTATAGAAAATGTGGCGTATGACATGACTGACAATCTTTCGAACGTTTTAGATAATAGGTACAAAGATGTTTTACGTTTTCGTCGCCTCCACATGATATTTTTGTCAGCATTAGGTACCCTTCTATATCTAAAACGAATATAAATATTGCTACAAAGTAAAGTAATAGGCTATACAAGTCCATCTACTGGGCACAGGACTCTTTTTTTATTTCTGAGAGGGTTTTAGAGCAAGGAAATGCCCGCCGTGCTTCCCCAATACGTGTTGACGAAAATTGCAATTACAAATTTCATTCGTGCTGTCGGGGATCAAACCCGGGAAAATTTACAGCGAACGCTTTGACCCAGATCTACTAATACGACACAAATAAATACTTTTTAACATATATAATAAAAAACTCTTACGTACTTGAAACTTGAACACTTGATAGCTCGTGACGCCTACCGGACAAAGCTACAGCACCACACCGTGCAATGTAATTGAAGATGCGTAACCGCGACATAATTCTCAGTGATGCGCAAGCATAACAGGCAGTATGTCACTTATATAATTGTCATCTCTGCAGACTATTAATCTTTGCACTTTTATAAGTAATACAGAACGTAGTTGCTAGACGGTATTGACATCGGCTAAAATCTCTGCGATCGCCGTTTCGTCAAGGTCATTCAGGCTAGTTAAAGCCTTAATGCTGCTGTGTTTCGTATGGTGAGTGTAGAGAACCGGAGACCCATTTTACTGGACAAAAGGCATACTATCTTTCTCAAGGCTTTAAACGCATCTGAATTTTAATTTGCAAACGAAGATAGATGCAAATGTCTATGGGCCACAGCAACCACTTACCATCAGGTGGACTATGTGCTCGTTTGTCAACCTAATTCTAAAAATAAAACTATTCTTGAAATCTATATTGCATAAAAATTATTCTATTCTATAATAAAAATATCGAACATCTTGACTAAACTCGAAAAGTAATAATAGTACGCCTAATAATTAAGGTATTTATTAATAATAATTAGGAACATTTAAGATTCCTTAACGTGTCGTCGAACCGCAGAATAAGTGGACTTGTATAATCGATATGTTTAAGGCATAAAAGGCATGTTATTCCAAACCAAATCCTCCATCTTTGTATGCTGTATTTTAACAGTGAGTCGACAAAACTTATAGTGGTCTTTGATGGTTGGGCTCCTTCTGGTCATTCCATCAATGAGGTTAAATGAAGGCCCAAAATACAAATGGGTTTGTTATCCATTAAATATTAAATCCGGTGGTGAGTACCTAGGTTTATTGTATTAGATTTACCATATCGTATTCATGCCAGAATTAAAATACTGAAGCCGATGACAAGAAGTAGCGTCAAAAGTGAAAAATGCTGCGATCGCCTTTCAAGCTCGTAGTTTACGGCAATTCCTCCCTACAGTGTGTAAATCCCATGTCCAGTCGTGAATTCCTCGTAATAATAATAATTTGCTTAAGACGTTATGACCAACTGTTACGTGCTTTTTGAGGTACGGGTTGGAACATCGCCAAATTCGTGAACTCTGACTCATCATCATTTATCATTACAGACCTTCACAAGTCCACTGCTGAACATAGGCCTCCCCCAAGAAATGCCACAAAGCACGGTCCTGAGCCACCTGCATCCATCGACTTCCTGCATATCTTATCAAGTCGTCACTCCATCTAGTGGGGTGACGCCCTACACTTTTTTCCCCATCGGTTGTCGGTTCTTCGAGCTATATGGCTGGCTCATTGCCACTTCATTTACTAATCCGTTGGGCTATGTCGGTCACTCTGATTCTACTGCGGATATCCTCATTTCTAAGTTTATCACGCAGAGAGTTTAGCTCTGACTGCTACTGGGAATTTCTTAACAAAAAAAAACAATACCTGATTTTAGCCCGTCCCGCTATTTGAACCCGAGACCACATAATCAACAGTCGCGCTTACGACCACTAGAGCAACGAGGCAGCCAATTGGCTCGTTCGTAAACAGTCTACTGCTGGAAATAGATTACATGGTGGAAAACAATGCAATTTTTATTTCTTCCTCCCTTTCTATTATCTAGGAAAGATTATTTTTTATTTCTGGATCCTTTTATAGTTGAACTTCCAAGAACAAGCACTGAATGCACATCTAGGCTCAAATGAATAGACCTCTATTAATCTAGCTAGCTCATCAAATTCGATTGCCTCATTATTTACAGCTAACCATACGTGATGGAACCATGCTGCAGCTATTAGTAGTTAGTTGTAGCAGGAATGGGTCGGCTCGACCGGGGAAGGACCACGCCCTCACAGAATAACAGCGTAAAAGAGTAGCTTAACACTGCTGTGTTTCGTATGGTGAGTGTAGAGAACCGGAGACCCTTTTTAATGGAAAAGAGGCATTCCATCTTAGTCCTCACGGGTGACAGCGCCTCTACATTTTGATTCTTTTTTGAGGATAGATTGGATGTCTATGGGTCACAGCAACCACTTACCACCAGGTGTACTGTGCGCTCGTTTGTCACCCTATCCCATAAAAAAACCAGCCCAGAGGAGCTAAGGCGCAACCGCGACCTACGTCACTGCTAATTTAAGCTAACCTTTACTTGTAAAGCAAGTGTACTTGCTCACTACCTCCACACGATGGCCCGAGATCTCTTGACCACTTACTAGCATTTAGGGTTTAATAATAATAATGCCGATTCCATAAGATTATCCATCACCCAACGCGCCGTGGCTGTCTTAAGATGCAACTATAAGAAATACCAGAATCATCAAGCAAAATCTTTTGGCTTCCAATTGATGGCGATATAACCATCACCCATACCGACGGTCAGCAGCATTAAAGGTGTGATAGTTACTAGTGTAGTAGTAGTAGTAGTAGCAGTAGTAGTAGTAGTAGTAGTAGCAGTAGTAGTAGTAGTAGTAGTAGTAATAGTGGTAGAAGTAATAGTAGTAGTAGTAGCTAGATACGGCTCCGCGTCGGCGCGCCGCTGTCTTCGTGATTTGATGTAGACGCGCCGTCACGACGAGTCACAACTTCCTTACCCGAAATTAAATGTAATACTAACCCAGAAGGGTACCAGCACCCCTGGTAATGGAGAATCCCATGCTGAGCATCCATGACCAAGCTACTCCACGGCGAAGCCGTCCTTACTCTTGCTGACCAAGACGCAGGTGTCCTCTCCGGCTGATACTTCGTACCTTTCCTACCCGTGGTACAAATTGGAACACTCCTTTGTGCCTCGGGCTGGAGTTTGCGTATACATCAGAGAGGACATCTGTTCTCGACGCCTCGACAGTCTTGAAGGTTTGGACATGTCCATCCTCTGGCTACGCGTAGCAGCGACGACTACATCATCGACCACGTCCAAATTGCTACAGATTCCTTGCTACAGCAGATCCCATCCATAGAAATCATGATCCTCAGCGATTGTAACGCCCACCACGCCGAATGGCTCGGTTCACGTTGAACCGATCATGCGGGGAGATCTGTTCATGATTTTGCCAGGGCATATGGTCTGACACAACTGGTTACTTCGCCTACGAGGATTCCAGATGTGAAGGATCATGCGCCTTCCCTGTTGGACCTTCTGCTGACCTCTCATTCGGATAGATATCAGGTCTGCGTCCACTCCCCTCTTGGCTCTTCGGATTATTGTCTAGTCCGGAGTGTGGTGCCACTCACACTAACATCGCGGTTGCATTCTGCAGGCTGGCTAAACAAGATGACCGTTCAGTCCCTTATAACTACAGGAGTATCGCCATCACCTCCTTGTTCTCCAAAATAATGGAATCCATTATAAACTACCAGCTCATGCGGTACCTTGAGGATCACCAGCTGATTAGTGACCACTAACGGTTTTCGTCGGGGTCGGACAGCTGGTGATCTTCTGGTCTACCTGACTCATAGATGGGCGGAGGCAGTAGAGCCCAAGGGGGAGGCATTGGTCGTTAGTTTGGACATTGCGAAGGCGCCTGCAACTTTACAATGCGCAGGTTCGGCGTCACATGGAATACTGTTTCCATCTCTGGGCTGGGGCTCTCCAGGGCTTTATTAAAAAAGCAAGCTGTTTTTGATAACAACAATATGGTTTCTATACGTTTTTTTTTTAATCTCTCCCTGATAAAACAATATCTAAGGCCCATGACCGGCCACGCCGAGCCGCCGCAATGTCGTCGCCGCTGAGGAATTTTTCAGGCCACGCCGCCGCCGTGGAATTGGCCTTCGGCGCTCATATCTAGTAGTAGCAGTAGTAGAGATGTAAAGCGTAAGTAAATCTTCCCTTCAAAAAAGTAAAAAAAGGGGAAATTCACGTCCAGCAGTGGACTTTTACGGGCTGATAAAGATATATTTTAATCCTTAGTTAATATGTTATTATAAGTTATTGCTACTGTTATTGACATTCGTTCGAACAAAAAAAAATACATCATTAATATCATAAAATTTTCACATATCCAAGTAAACATATTTTTATATTACACAGTCGTCGAGACTAAACGGTATTTTAAAATTGAGCAGTGTTTGAGTATTTAGGCATAAGTGATTTTGGTTCATGAATATAGAATTTGTTAACAACGTCGTTCAGATCACTAACAGAAGCACGAAAGAGTATAATAAAGATAAGTGGAAAATATTATGTAAGTAAATTACCATGAATATTAATCACTTAATAACTATCTTAAATTCCATTTTACATCCTGTCTACGCAATGTAAATAATGATTTAATTTCGTAATAACAGTGAACAAACACCCTAATTCTTCCGCCTAAAATTGTAAAGAACACAAAGGCCTTTCATTTCATCATGACCAAAAAAGCAGATGTTTTATTGTTCTCAATAACTTTCCCGGCACGATGCAGTCGAGTAAAAATAGGAATAAATTGTGAGGATCTTTGCAAAACAATAGTTGGAAATGGTCTACGCGAGAAAAAGCCGGATGCAAATGCCATTCATATTAATTAGCAAAGCGAGACGGGGCTTTTACGAAATTAGACCGTGATTTCAGTGAAGATTTATTGTTGTGTTTGAAACGGTTTTTAGAGCAAAGGTAGCCATTTAGACGGGAGCAAATTGGTGTTGTCAAACTGGCTTTAAATTGAATTGACTGAAGTCTCTTGATTACTTTGTGTGATTGCGCGGAGAAAGGTGTTAATTTTGGTTCTTATTTACAACGCTAAGATTAGGGTACGATAGTTACAATGATTAATGTGCCACTTAGCAATCGTAGATAATCGGCTAATGGTAATATATTACAAGGACATACGGCACCTAACTAATGATATGAAATAATTACGACAGAAACAAAAACTTTTTTATTCATTATAGATTATATTAAATAATAATTATTGAAAGTCACTATTTTGTTTAATTACCACTGGTTCGAAAAAAAACCTCTGTCCTGGGAAGAACCAGCAAGAAACCCAGCGGGACTTTTTTTTTTTAATAACAGCTTAGAATCATGTATGTTACACAATTAACAACACAATAAATTAAAAATAACTTGGTAGCGATCACCTCATTCCCAGGGGTTATTATCATCTATAAATTCCTTAATATTATAATAATCCTTTTTATACAAACTTAGTTTAATAAAGTTTTTGAACTTTGAGCAGGTCAAATTCTGTATATTTTCTGGAATTTTGTTGTAAAAGCGCCAATATATACATCGCCCCAAGAATGAATTACTGACTCGGTAGAGTCGAGTAACTGGTACTACTGGCTTGTGTCTGTTCCTAGTATTTACATAATGAATATCACTTATTTTTGTAAAACTACTTTTATTCTTGTGAACGTACATTATATTTTCATAAACGTATTGAGACGCCAAAGTTAATATATTAATTTCCTTAAATTTTTGTTGCAGCGACTCTTTAGGCTTTAAATTATAAATTGCTCTTATCTCCCTTTCTGCGACAAGACTCAGTCAAATGGGAAGGCCTATTTAAAATTACATTAGTATTTAATAGTATGACATTTTTAGGAGGATTTGAGGACATTTTTTTTCTTTAGGAGTCATGAATTTCATACACTTCGTTTTAGTGCCATTTAAATGTAAATTATTAACATTGTACCAATTTACTAATTTAGATATAGCATTATTTACTTCGAAAATTAATATCATGGTTATCCCCTACTATGTAAGTTAAGTCATTAATGTATACAAGAAACAGAAAGGGGCCGAGAATTGAGCCTTGAGGCACGCACATTTGTACCATCGACCCGGAAGAGCTCATACTGTTAATGACAACTTTCTGCGTTCTATTACTTAAATATGAAATAGTTAATTTAAGACCATCACTTCTTAAGCCGTAGTTTCCTGATTAATGTTTCATGGTGAACACAATCGAAGGCCTCGGATAGGTCACAGAATATACCCAAAGCATCCTGTGAATTCTCCCATGCATTAAAGATATATTTAATCAACTCAACACCGGCATCAGTTGTCGAGCGATCCCTTGTCAAAGCAAATTCATTTTTATGAAGTAAATTATTTATATTAAAGAAATTTAACATTTGATCAAGAAGAAGTGTTGGTAGTACAGAAATAGGTCTAAAATTGGCGGGGACTAATGCTTCATTAAATAAGGATCACACCAGATTCGATACTAATATTAAAAATAATAGCTATATCAGGAGCGATTGTATCTATTAAAGACGCAATAACTTTAACGGAAATCCCCCACAGATCAGCAGTTTTCTTAATATCAATAGTATTAAAATATTTCACAATATATTTTGATGATGCTTTATGAAATGTTAAATTTTTTGTACACGCATTTACGTTTTGTTTAAGTAATGATTCTGCGACATCAGGGAAAGAATTCAGTGACTTGGTGGTTAATATCGTAATATCAGTAAAATAATTCTCAAAAAGCATTGTAACGTCCTGATCTGATTCAGTTACTTTGTTGTTAAAACTTACCTGGTGACTTTGAATCGCGAGAGTTGATCTTACCAGTTTCGCTATGAATTACTCCACGTCATTTTAATTTTATTAAAAGCCGTCTTAATTTTATTGCTCAAATGCAAAGACTTGGCTGTGGAGCACACTCATTTATATATTTTTGAATATTTTTTTGCATATTCCCTAAATTCGGCGCTAGGATCATATGACCTTTCATGGTAAAGATCATATAACCTTTGTCTGCTCTTATGGACTCCTTCTGTCACCATTCATTGAATGCCTTCCGACTGCTCAAGGAGAATATATTAGAAGTAAAATTATTATTAAATTCATTGCATTGCTTTTTGTGAACATAAGGTAACGAAACTAATTGTCCACAGTGATCAGAACTTAATTTTTGAATTATACATATATGCAACGGCTTAACATTTGTAAAAATGTTATCTATAAACATGTTATTATGTTTGTTCAATTCTTAATAAAAATATCTACGCAAATGTTACATTCTAGTTAGTTAAAATATCGTCATCATCATCGTCATCACAGTCACACTACTCCACTACTGAACATAACTCTCCCCCATAGATTGTCACAAAGCACAGTTCTAAACTAACTGCATCCTTTAACTTCCTGCACGTTTCATCAGTTCGTCACTTCATATTAGTGGGGGCCGACAACACTGCGTTTGCCAGTACAAGGCTGCCCCTCGAGAACTGTTTTCCCTATCGGTGTACGTTTCCTAGAGCTACTTTTCCGACCGAATGCCACTTAAACCTATTGACCCACTGAGTTATGTCAGCTACTCTTGTTTTATTGCTGATATCTTCGTTACAGACTTTGTCACGCAGATAAACTAAGTTACTTTAAGCATCCTAGTATAACTAGCAATCAAGAGCCACGTTTTATTTTCGTAAATCATCCCTGGCGACAATAGTTTAATCATCATCACTACAGCCCTTCACAAGTCCACAACTGAACATAGACCTCCCTCAGAGTAAGGCCTGAGCAACCTGCATCCATTAACTTCCTGCATGGCTAACTTATGTAATTCTTAATGATGAAAATCTATCAATTACACACGCCCGACCATCCATCCATCAAGTACAGCCTACAAAAGTCCCAATAGATTATCATCCCATGGATTGGTAGGCGGGTTGTAAACCACAATATTTATTATAAGTTGTTATCAGTAAGATACTGCAGCCCATTTCCTGTTTCAGTTTCCCTCTGAAAGATCACTAGTGACGTGATATTTTGATATTTCTATGTTGGCAACCATTGTCCTCTGGAGGAACCGTGGGCAGCCGGGGGCACCAGTCTACGTTGGGCTAGGAAAAAATAATCATTATAGATAAGGTATAGTAGGTTTGCATAATTGATTTATTGTTATCTTGTTTTTACTTCTAACTGCTTACTGTGTTCCATGAATATTTTATAACTTAAAGCTGTTAAAACATTCCCTTTTATCGTAATTTCTAACATCAGCTCGGCTAGCATGGGCTGGGGACAAAAATTTATCCCCCGATTATATCCACTGACAAGAGATAAAATTATCTTGTACTTATGCCAAAGCACGGCTACGGGGAAAAGTATATCTCCGTTTGACATAAAGAGTAGACATATATCGCCCATCCGTAGCAAGGAGCCAAATTAAAGATAAAAAATTATGCTTTTTTGATATTTGAAAGGGACAATTTTATTTTGGTTCATTGGACGTGGGTTTAAGTTAATATTCATACAAAAATCTATCTAAGTCTATCTACCATTTTATCTACTGTGTATATTATATCCACCGGTATGCTCATGCTCGGAGGGTGGATAAAACTAAGCGAGGGGATAAGCATTGCTCCTTTCCCCTGGCATAAAATTTTCTCCTGTCCATGCTAGCCCTGCAGAAGTGGGATCATTTCTAACATCAAAAGTGCGCACGCTCAACACGGTAGCTGAGCAGATTGATTTGTTCAGATATTCTTTGAAGGAGTTTATAAATGCTTCTTTTATTTATTTTATATGTTTTGTGGTTCTTACTACAACTAAATGATTAACTTTCTTAACTTCTTTATCGCAAGAAGTTAGTCCCTTAGTGATGGTCGTAAATGAATAATATGTAGGTAGATAAAGTAAATAATGTAAAAGATAAAACAAAGAAATAAACATATTGACTTTATCATCGCAATATTTTTAAGAAAATGTAATGTATGTACATAAAAAGATAAGAACTAAGTTACAAGGTCGTAAATGCCTGTTACTAGATTATACAGAATTAGTTATTCAAATATGGAGCAATATGTATACACTTTTACAATGAAATACCAGAATTTTCAAAGTTAGTTAAAATTTTTAATAAACAAAAACTATAATATATATATATATATATATATATATATATATATATATATATATATATATATATATATAGAACCATGCTGCAGCTATATTACTGGTAATAGTTGTAGCACGAATGGGTCGGCTCGACCGAGGAAGGACCACGCTCTCACAGAATACCAGCGTAAAATAGCAGCATAACGCTTCCGAGAGCCGAGAGAGACGGAGACCCTTTTTTACTGGAAACGGGGCAATCCATCTTAGTCCTCACGGGTGACAATGCATCTGCATTTTGATTCGTAATCGAAGATAGATGTAGATGTCTATGGGCTACAGCAACCACTTACCATCAGGTGGACTGTGTGCTCGTTTGTCACCCTAATTTCCAAAGTTCCTAATCACAAGATGCGTAATATATAGTACCAATACCTATCTATGGGTTTATCGTGTATCGTGGGGCGGGGGAGGCGAATATAGGCAATACCAGACAGATCTTATGGCTCACGATAGAACACGGTACAACCTTCACATTTACCGACTGCGGACTGACATAAGACGCCTAGACCGACGAAGAACAGATTTTTTAGCTAATCTCTAAAAATCAATTGTTATCCGTTAGTCTCGCTAAAACTCAAAAACGACTCGACCGATTTTGATGAAATTTTGTGTGTATGTTTGAATGGGTCCCTAGATGATTTATATTTGGACCCGGTAGGTGGCACTGTTGTCGAGATCCAGAAATTATCCGTTTGAAACTGGGGCGGATCGCTAGTTAGATATAAAGATTGTAGAGAACTTTATGTATTTTCATAGATAAGTTAGGTTTTTTTTCTACATATGTTACTTGTTCCGAATGCGTACTCTTGTCCGAAAATTACGCAAACCTTGAAGTAAAATTATGCGTGTCAGGCAAACGCACGCATTCAAAGAAACTGGACGGATACTAAAATAAATCAAGCATTGGCGATAATCAACATTTATTAAACTTTGAGATCAGTAATATAATCTGTAACTTTAGTGTCATTAACTATGACAAATTAGGAACTTTGGACATTAATTACAAAGTAACGCCTACTCTTAAATTTACTAGATACGAGGGGCACTCTGAAATAATCGGGAATAAGAAACACCACATGCACGGTATAGCTAAATTGTATTTTATTGTTTTTCGAAGTATTCTCCGTTCAACTTAATGCACTTTTCCATTCCTGCAAACCAATCATTAAAACAGTAATTCCAGTCTGAAGTTGATGTTGACAAAATGGCTGATTTCTACGCTTCCACAGCTGCTTCGGGGTCTTCAAACCGTTGACCACGTAATAAATCTTTCATTCTAGGGAATGTAATCGTTTGGGCTCAGGTCAGGACTGTACGGAGGATGGCTCATCAGCTCAACGTTTTCCTGCTTCAAAAAATCATTTGTCTTCCGAGCCGTATGGGAGCTCGCATTATCGTGATGTAAGATGATGCGACGTTTCGGGTTATTTTTTCGGAGTTCGGCTATCATTTCTGGCAAACAAACCGTGATATACTACTCAGCGGTAACCGTTCTGCGTTTCTGTAAAGGAATTGTAGCAACATGCCCCTTTTTCGAGACAAACGTAGCGACCATTGTCTTTGACACGCTGCGGGAGCGAACCACTTTCGTTGGTTTGACCTCATCTTCGAAGACCCAAACTGCTGACTGATGTTTTCTTTCAGGTTCGTATGAATAAATCCATAATTCGTCACCTGAGACGATATTATAAACGGCATTTGACTTCGCTCCGTTGAAGCGTTGCAGAGTATTCCGGCACCAATCTACACGAGCCGCCTTTTGCTCTTTGGACAAATTGTGGGGAACCCAGCGGGAAACTAGCTTTCTTACACACAGCTCATTATGTAAAATCGACTGAATTGCAGTCTTTCCGATACTGATAACAGCCCGAATCTGCTCGTATGTCACAGGACAGTCATCTAATATAATAGTTCGCACAGCTGCGATGTTTTCAGGCGTGACCGCTATTCATGGTCGACCAGCAGAAGAAACAGTGCTGAGCGACACACGACCGCGTCGGAACTCAGCATACCAGCGGTATATTGTCGTTTGAATCGGTGCTTCAACGTCACAAATCGAAACAAGTTCGCTGAGACATTTATCTTAAGATAAGCCGCGACGAAAATTGTGATAAATTATGGCACGGAAATTTTTTCAACTTTAAATCAACATATTTTTTGTTTTAAAAACATTTTTTTAATTATTTGAATGTCATTAAGATTCTAAAAGGCCAGTGTTCAAATTCTAAAATAGGTTTTATTGTAACTCAATCCGAAATATTCTATTCCCCATCATTTCAGTATGCCCCTCGTATTTCGTAATTAGGTATGGGTAAGGTTAATCTTTACGTGGTAATTTTTACGTGGTCGAGCCATGCTGAAGCTATATTAGTAGTATAGTTGTAGCACAAATGGGTTGGCTCGACCGGGGAAGGGCCACGCTCTCACAGAATACCAGCGTTAAATGGCAGCTTGATACTGCTGTGCTTCGTATAGTGAGTGTAAAGAACCGGAGACCCATTTTACTGGAAAAGAGGCATTCCATCTTAGTCCTCACGGGTGACGACGCATCTGCATTTTGATTCTTTATTGAGGATAAAATTTAGATGTCTATGGGTCACAGCAAACCACTTACCATGAGGTGGACTGTGTGCTCGGATTGATGATGGATTTTTGACATAACAAACGTCGCACCAAAATATTCCGTTTTCATACACAGTAGTTTTTATGAAACCAGTCATTACCAATTATGCATTGGATCCAATCTTCTGGCAGTCGCACTTCTTATATCTCGCTACAATTCGGACAATAAGCAGACTTTTCTTTTCGGTTTTTTTTTAACTTCTGTGTTTATTTCGTTTTACGCTTACTGTTTGTTCACGGTGGTCCAGGATGAGGTTCCCAAAGATGTTGGAACGTGGATAGACTTCAGCCTCTCTCACAAAGCACCTTCACTGATACAAACTATTGAAGCACGTCTAAAATGACGAAGTATAATTAATAGTGAAACTGGTAAGGTCAACTCTCACAATTCAAACTACCAGTTAAGTTTTAACAACAATTTAACTGAATCAGATCAGGATGGTGAAATAGCTTTTGAGAAATATTTTAATGATATTCCGATCTTAACCACTAAGTCACTGAATTCTTCTAATGACGTCTGAAGATATTCTTCTAATGCCGTCGCCGAATCATTACTTAAACAAAACGTAAATACGTGTACAAAGAATTTTACATTTTATAAAATATCATCAAAAGATATTGTAAAATATTTTAAAACTATTGATATTAAGAAAACTGCAGATCTGGCGGGGCTTTCCGTTAAAGTTATTGAATCTATAATAGATAAAATAGTGTTTTCCTGATTTAATGAATCATAGTAAAGTAATACATTTATTTAAATCTGGTAGTACATTAGACTCCGCCAAATTTAGAACAATTTCTGTACTGGCAACATTCCGTAAAATTTTCGAGAAAATTATTCTTGATCAAATGTTAAATTTTATAATGAAAATAATTTACTTCATAAAAATCAATTCAGTTTCACAAGGGGTCACTCGACAACTGATTGAAACATTAATCAGGAAACTACAATACTACGGTGTAAGAAGTAATGCTATTAAAATTATTTCATATTTAAGTAATAACAGAACGCAAAAGGTTGTCATATAGTATGAGCTCTTCTGGGTCGACAGTTCAATGGGCGTGCCTCAAGGCTCGATTCTCGGCCCTTTCTGTTTCTTGTATATATTAATAACTTACCTTACATAGTAGAGGATAACCATAATATAGTATTATTTGTTGCTGACACTCCATTACTTTTTAAATTAAAACGTTTTAACATTTACTAAAAATATGACGAAGTAAATAATGCTATATCTAAATTAGTAAATTGCTTTAATCTTAATAACTTGCATTTATATGGCACTAAAACGAAATGTATGAAATTCATGACTCCAAATGTCATAAATTTTTTTTTATAGGATAGGGTGACAAACGAGCACACAGTCCACCTGATGGTAAGTGGTTGCTGTGGCCCATAGACATCTACATTTACATTTATCCTCGTTTGCGAATCAAAATGCAGATCACCCGTGAGGACTAAGATAGAATGCCTCTTTTCCAGTAAAAAGGGTCTCCGGTTCTCTACACTCACCATACGAAACACAGCAGCAAGCTGCTATTTGACGCTGGTATTCTGTGAGAGCATGGTTCTTCCCCGGTTGAGCCGACCCATTCATGCTAAAACTATACTACTAATATAACTGCAGCATGGCTCTACCACGTAAGAAAATGTATTTTTTATTTTATTAAATACTAAGGTAATAATACTAGTAGTAAGTAAGTACTAATATTAAATGGGGAGGAACGGAGTCACGTCGATACTACCATATTTCTTGGAACAACACTAGACGCGAAGCTTCAGTGGAACCCCCATATATCAAAATTAGCAAGCAGACTTAGTTATGCAGCATATGCTGTAAAAAAGATTAGAAATCTTACCAGTGTTGAAACAACAAAAGAGACAAAAATTTAAGAAAATTAATAAATTAACTTTGGGCTCTCAATACATTTCTGAAAATTTCATGTACGTACATAAAATCAAAAGTAATTATACAAAAATAAGTGATATTCGTTCTGTAAATACTAGGAACAGACACAAGCTAGTGGTACCAGTTACTCGACTCCACCGAGTCAGTAATTAATTTTTGGGGCGATGCATACGCTTTTACAACAAAATCCCAGAAAATATACAAAATTTGACCTCCTCAAAGTTCAAAAACTTTATTAAACAAAGTTTGTATAAAAAGATTTATTATAATATTGAGGATTTTATGGATGATAATAACCCCTGGGAATGAGGTGATCGCTACCAAGCTATTTCTAATTTGTTTTGTGTGGTTGTGTAACATACATGGTTGGAAGCTGTTATTTAATAAAAAACGGCCCGCTGGGTTTCTTGCTGGTTTTTCCCAGAACAGGGTTTTTTTTGAACCAGTGGTAATTAAACAAAAGAGTGACTTTCAATAAGTATTATCTATAATCTATATTGAATAAAAAACTTTCCGTTTATGTTTATGTTCTACTTTGTCTTACGTATGTAAACTATAAGGAAACCTTTGATTCCGTCGAAATTTGGGCGGTGCTGCAGTCACTTCAGCGGTGCCTATGCGGTATATCGAAGCGTTGAAGTATTTGTACAGTAGGGCTACGTTGGCGATCCGAGTACAGAACCAGAGTATGAAACCTATCTCACTGCAGGGAGGTGTAAGACAGAGTGACGTAATATCCCCGAAACTTCACTGCTGCATTGAAAGACGTTTTCAAGCAACTGAACTGGAAAAGATATCTACGGTATTAACATCAATGCGAGTACATCACTCAGATTCTATTTGCCGACGATATAGTCCTTATGGAAGAATCGCAGGAGGACCTAAACACAATGCCATCAAAAATATAACTTGTAAAAAACCATGAATAAATTAACTGACTTGGTATTACATGGATCTCACAACTTTTTACGGCAGAAGAAGTGAGTTGCGAGACTTGTTTTTTTTTACAAGTTATGTTTTTGATGGCATCTCATTTCTTTTTGTAGATAGTCCTTTATCATACTATCTACTTCTTGAACACCAACTACGGATTTTCGGGCATTTTAGTCTACTTAATACTTTGCGGGATTTTGGTAAAACTTCATAAGACCTGTACCATTCTTCCTTTTTCATTCCGTTGACCATTTTACAAGTTAACTTTGAACATAATTATATCTAGGTACCTATCTACATCTATTATTCCATTATATTATACATATATAGGTACACTGATTTATTCACTGCAAATGTAACTCCGTAATCCTATATATTTTTGGGGATTACAAAGTTATTTGTGCAGTTAGTGTATCTAGAAAACTGGACCCAAATTACAAAATATTTTAGTTTTAACTTTATATACTAAGCACTAGTTGTATTTTAAATTTGAAGCTTCTACGTCAGCTAAAAGTGCCTTAGGCTGGGAATACACGTCAGATTTTATATCTGATTGTCTGATCAGACTATCTGATCGTATTTACTCGATACACATCCGATTCTTACGCCAGACTTTGTCTGAACTCAGTCGTTCTCGCTTGATTGCGTACGAGCAGAAAGAAAAAATGTGCGACGAATTACTCTTACTTACGAGTATTGCATATTTGCTCGTGTTAGCGCTCTTAACTATCTTAATCTTTATAAATTAAAAAATATAAACTGTATGAAAATTGTTATAGAAAAAATCAGAAAAATTTAAACAAACGTTAACTGCTGGACGCTCACATACTTATATGAGCTGGTTGCAAATGATTTAAGATGCATAAACTGTGCTTGTGTTCTTATAATAAGTTTAGCGTGATTTTGGCTTGGTTTTCGCGTCATTACGAGAAATAAATTATTATTATACTTAAATATTTTCTTTCTCTTTTCAACATCCATTGAAACCCATGCTTCTTCCAATATTTCGTTACACACGTCTTCCCAACCCAAATCTTTCATCTCTATATCGTGATACCCTTCACTGCCTGTGATGTGTGTGTGCGTGTGCGTGTGCGTGTGGGTGCGCGTGCGCATGCGTGCGTGCGTGCGTGTTTGCGTGCGTGCGTGCGTGCGTGCGTGCGTGCGTGTGTGTGTGTGTGTGTGTGTGTGTGTGTGTGTGTGTGTGTGTGTGTCCCACCTTACCCTACTTTTGACCTCACTCTTACTCCTATCAGCAAAAATATCAAATGATCGGTCAGAAAACACAGGTCCATACATTTTAGAAAAATAATAATACTTAAATAAATACTACAATAGCGGAACAATATAAATGTAAAAAAAAACTTACTGGCCCAGATCCACGCATGTAACTTAAACACACTTTCCGCAGACACAAATATTAAAGGATTTATTTGCAGTTAACGTATTCGACGACCTGTGGCGACAAGTACTTATTTTGCGCCGATACGCTACGTGTTTGTGAAAATAATGTGCCATTAGGTTTTGAGAATACAGGCTTCAGCCACTGTCGGAAATCGGACTACTGCGAACTTTTACCCGCCGCGTGCTATTACCCCAAATGACTTCTACGATCGCTAATCCACATACCAGCATAGGACAAATCCACCGTCAACTATAACTTATTAAGTCTTATAAAGGTGCTAAAAATTATAACTCTAGCTTTATAACAAGCGACCTAAGAACACTAAGAAATTGTAGTTTCAATATTTTTTATAATTATTTCGTAATGAACGTTTAATAAGAAAAAATCCCAATGACCTTTTTCGTAGTTAAAGGGAAAGCTCAGAAGCAAGAAATATGCAAGGCAAAATTCTTCCACCGCTGTGGAAGAATTTTTGGAGGATCAAGACAGATTTTTCCCACGGCTCATTAGGGTTAAGAAAAAAACATATATCGCCATATGGGGAGGCTATGTAGAATATTTAACTTTGTAAATTAATTGTTTTCACTAATATATACACATAGGTAGTATATGGATCTATATGAAAAGTAAAGTCATCGCCATTATGAATTTTAGAGGAACTTTTCCCGGTTGTTTCCAGATCAATATGTCCTTTTTCAGAGGAAACGAATACATTATGATTTATTAATTTAATAAAACAATTACTTAGATGTTGTCATTTTCTCCACTCGGCTTACATGATCTTAATGTACCAATAAAAAACATATGATGAAACAATCTTTGGGGTACCAAAATACCTCCGCAATTTACACCCCGATTACGACACTAATTATTAATTTTGTGCCTCACTTTGGAGTAAAACAATTTTCTTATTCGTTCTGTGCTTTATGTACGTACTTTATGCTTTATGTACTTTATGTTCTGTACTTTTTACGTGGTAGAGCCATGCTGCTGCTATGTTACTGGTATAGTTGTAGCACGAATGGGTCGGCTCGACCGGGGAAGGACCACACACTCACAGAATACCAGCGTAAAATAGCAGCGTAACGCTGCTGTTTCGTATGGTGAGTGTAGAGAACCGGAGATCCTTTTCACTGGAAACGAGGCATTCCATCTTAGTCCTCACGGGTGACGACCCATCTGTATTTGTTATATATTTTGATTTGTAATCGAGGATAGTTGTGATCTATGGGCCACAGCAACCACTTACCATCAGGTGGACTGTGTGCTCGTTTGTCACCTTTATCCTATAACAAAAATGTGTTGTAATAAGACAAGTTAGATATAAAAAGGCAAGAGTTTATTATTTTATAATAATAATTTCATTTCTTATAGTCTATGTACTTAACAAGGGAGATCTTACTATAAAAGCAATTGTTAGGATATTTAAGTAACAGCAAAAAGCAATAACATTATAAATAAATATCACCAAGTGAGAAGTTTCATGATGTTATAAGTGACATGAGCGCCACAAGTAACTGCACGCCAATGAGTTTATATGTACTATGCGCACGTTTGCACTATTGTTTGAGTTTTTACTTCATATGAGTTTGTATGTAAACTATGTGAATGCTAGATGGATTGACGACTTGGTAAGACATGCAGGAAGTCGATGGACGCAGGTGGCTCAGGACCGTGCTTTGTGGCATTCCTTGTGGGGCTGTAATGATGGTGATGATACGAATGCGAGTTATACATACATAAGCTAATGTAATCGGCGTGGCGTGACACGCTGCGTCGCTGGGGCGTCCCATGGAACTTAAATATTTTTGCAGGAGCAAGTTTCAAGTGCCCTTATCTTTTTTCATTTGTAGAGACATTTTAATTACGCTTTTTACATTTTTGTATTATATTATTTTAATTTTGTTTTAATCTATACAAAATATTAGAAACTTCTCCATTGGATGAGTGGTATTTGTAGCGATATTATAGCTGTATTTTGGTTAGGGTACTCATTAACCAATAGGAACAAAAATATACTAACAAATTACAACAATAGGAACAAATGTAATAATAATATATACAAACTTCATTTTCTAATGTACCTTGCTTGTTAAGTTAAATGTATAATAAATAATCAAAAATCAAAATGTATTTATAGAAAAAACAATATAGTCATACATGAAGATTATAAAGAATGTGTAAATGTTCGTAAATATAAAAATCCTGTACAAATATATCCTCACGAAATGTTAATTAATAAAACACATTTATTTATTACAAACTTCATTTTAAATATAAGTAATACAAAAATTCCTAAAACGGCGAACGGAAAAAACTCCGTTCGCCGACTACAATGTCACAATCACATCAGTAAAACAAATACGGAAAATTACATTTACTGTATTAATAATTAATTATTATTAATCAAAATATAAAAGTAAGAATTCTCTTTTTTTTCTTCAATTTATGTAAAAATATTTTAATCTCATTTGATAAAAAATAAAGTATTATTTTAAGTTTTATTTAAATGCACAACACAACCAATATTAAAATTTGCGTTTAGTGACTAATGCCTAACTCGCGAAAGGAGAATCTGGAAATGGTCAATTTGCTAACTGACCATAATTCTACAAAAGACTACATCATGAAATACCTTATTTGGTAAAGAGCTAATTCTTAAAATGACTCATTCGATTTCAAGACCAATGCAGTGACTGAACTACACTGAAGTGGAAATGGGAGGGCCATATAACTCGAAGAACTGGGAACAGTCTTTTACCGGCCCTCCACTAAACGGAGTTACGACCTGGTAAAACATGCAGGAAGTCAATGGATGCAGGTGGCTCAAGATGCATGTTTTGTGTAAGACCATGTTCAGTAGTAGAATTGTGAAGGGCTGTAATAATGATAAAGATGATGATGGTGATACTTTAAGTGAGCAATTTTTTTCTAACGCAGAGCTAAACTCTGTCGATCAAGTACTACTATCACTATAGACTGACATTTTACCACCTTGGAAAAAATAAGCCGACTAAACAAGAACCATCAAATTTTTTCTAATACTATGGATACAACATAGCACTATAACAAAAATTAAAACAAACCTTGTAATATATTAATTTTGACTCCCAAACATTTACAATAATACTTCAGGTATTAATCAATAGGAATATGCAAAATATTGCAATGCACTTTTGGTCTAAACTTTAATACGTTTACAAATATGAAAATTGAAATATAGATATAGTTTTAATACATCATGTGATGATTTTATACAAACTTCATCACCACAAAGAAGTATTTGTCATGCTTGACGAGTTGGTTATACCACCTTACCAAACAGAGGCCATAAATAACATCGTCCTTCTATTTCCAATAGTCAACTTTTAGAACACTCAAGAAATGAAATATGATGATAGAATTCACTAGTCATTTTTAAATGTGCTTTTTCATTTGTTTTTTTTTTCTGTATTACAATAATTAGTAAAAGTAAAAAAATATATTTTACATCAAATTACGAATATTCATAGATAGTCTTCATTATGCAAAGTTGAATAACAAAAACTACAAATAAATCATTTCCTCCATCATGATAACAACAAATTCAATATATTTGTGACTTATTTTCCATTGATAATTCATTTTTTACGTCATTTTACAATCAACTTTGACAAAATACATAGCAAGTTTTGTGATAAGATAAAAACATGATAAAATTATGAGATAATAGGCACATTAAGCATGTTTATTTTATTAAAAACTGTATTGAGCATTTGTTATTATAACTAAAAACTATAAAAATCAAAATTGTCAACCTCTTGACTCAGATATTAACTTGACAGATATTAACAGGTTGGAACTCAAAATCAAATGCTAATGGTTGCCACAACCCCCTCTAGTACTGCATCTATGTGATACAGTAGTGGAATATGAGGTTCAAAACCAGTGAGGAGGTTATTAACCTCAACAACACACTTATAACTTTATTTTACTTTGATACCTATATTTAATGATATAGTAGAAGGTGATGCACATTTCTATTGTGGCCAAAATTCTGTCACAAGCATGGTGGAGGCAAAGGCATGTCAATTAACTTACATACTTCAAGTAGAAAATTCTTTAGTATAGCTGCCTGGTTATCCCTTGAGCCATTTAATGTAATAGTAGGAATGAAAGTTGGTTTAATGATGTTTGTGTCATCACCATGTTTCTTTAGTAAAGCTGAGCCATGTTCATTTGTAGCACAATCACGTATTGGTTTTGGATTAATCTTCATTTGCTTTGCACACTGAAAAAAGTAGTTAATATTAAATTTTAATGATTATTACAGCACTACAATGCCTTAAGAGAACTACAGGAGCTAAGTGACCACGAATGACACACACACACATTTGCACAATTTCTCTATAACATCAGGCCTCGGCTGACACTGTCGGTACATAGGTGTTAAAGCACACATGCTTACATATTATATTCAGAAATAAGAATATATGCGATTTCAAAGATCTATTGATTGTAAAAACTATTGAAAAAATTAAAACACTATTACATTAAAATGTTGCTTGTAGAATCTGACAAAAAAAATCAGAATTATTGCATGTATATTAGTATGGTTTTTAATTGATAAAAGAAATTTTTAGAGGTCTCTTTTTGATTTTTTTTTCTATCATATATAATCATATTAATTAGTAGTATCATATGTTCAACACATTATTTAATTAGCTGAATATCCTGAAAAATATCATATATATTTCTGATTTTGTTTACTGCAGTGGATCATATACTTTAAGGCATTACAAAACTTGCATTTAGTTCCTGCAGTCCTCCTAAAATATCATTCTGAATATTATAAGTTTATTTTATTTTAAAGATACTTAATTACATTACCCTTTCAAGAGCCTTATCAGCATCCATATTGTCTGCAATCATACAGTCAGTGAATTTTACTGACAAGCTCATGTTGCCCAAAGCTTCAATTGAGCAAGAGTGGATTTTGTTTGCAAAGCATTCTTCTTCACCATGCTGACACATAAAGTAATATTGTCCATTTTTCTCTTTAGTCTGTTATTAAAGGCAAAAATAAGTAAGCATTAATATTTCCCTACTGCTGATGAAATAATTGCTTAAATATAGAAAACATAATAAAATCACATTGAATTCATCTTATTCTTGATGCTGGAAATGTGTACTAAGTCAAATTACTTACAAGGCTCTTTTACTAAGAGCCTGTCGGGCTTGGTATCACTCTTACCTAATTCTTCTGCCGATCAGCAGTACAACTGCTGTGTAATAATTTAAAGGGTAAGAATTTCTTTATAACAGGCTGTGAGGCATTTCATGTTGGTACTCTGTGGTTATAATGCATTTGTGACCTTTTTGTTTGAAATTGCTTTTAAGTGTTTGTGGGATGTATGCAGTAGAAAATTATAATCAAATAAACTGTTGGCTTGTTTGTCACTCTTATGTATTAAAGAATTATTATTTACTTCAGATCAATAAAGTATTACAAAAATAATTTATTAGATACCAAAATATTCTTAAACAACACAAATAATATTAGAAAATATAGGCAGCATACTTACGGTAGCTTTTCCATATGGAACTAGTGTAACATCTATGAATTCTGATAATTTTTCTGTTACGGGACTTAAGTGTTTCATAAAGAAGTGCTTGGAATCAGGACATAAGGCTTCATAGTACACGCGTATTTTAACTCTGTCTTGTTTGTGTTTATTATATTTGTCATCTTCTAATACCACAATATCAGCCTAAAATGAAAAGAATATTAAGCAAATGAACCAATGTTGTGAAAAAATAACCAAATATATTGGTACTTCAAGTTATATATTTCCGTTTACCCCAGACAACTCTGTCACTGGTTTTTCAGGCATTAACCTCATAATTTGCCACATAATTAATACGAGCATTAATAATACAATCAATCGGTATCGTGTACAAGGATAAAAAACCATATTTTCAACACGTATTCACAGTATTTCACAAATAAGTCCCTGATTACTAAGACGGCCTAATTAACATAATTGTATGATAGACCTAATATTTTTGTTGTTTTAATATTATTATTCAAGATTTGATAGGAAACTATGATTATTGACATTATTCATGAGGAATGTCACCTTGTCACGCGACAAGACAATGAGACAAGCCGTGTCAGTGCCAGCTGCCAGTGACACTGACAGTGATAATCATAGATAAGGTATTGTCACAGCGAAAAGACCTTACAGTTGGGAAATGAATGTACTTGTGCAGAACAACGGCTTTGCAAGGCAGGGGGCCGACCTTGTGTCAGCACACTTCACTGATAAATACATGCGGTTAGCGCGAGCGCGTTTTGTAGTACTTATTTGACTAATTTTAAGTGCCGTTTTCGAAAAACATAATATCTATAATGGTGAAATACTTATAGTTATATAAGTCACTAAGTAAAATTGAATTCAAATGTAGGCCATACTTGTATTTTCCTCATTTTTTTCGACAAATTTGTTTATCCGAATGCGAATATACTACATAATTATATTATTATAACTAAAATTATTTTATTTTCATTTTCGTGACAACTTCTATTATACATACATAAATAGCATATATAGTGGCCAAAAACGCATCTGCAATTTCCCTGGTGTTGCAGTTATTCATGGGCGGCGGTAGTCACTGACCATCAGGTGAGCCGCATGCTCGTTTGCCCCCTCTCTTATAAAAAAAACACGCTGGCCGTGACATCGCCTGACATCAAAAGCTTTTCACAACCACAGAATAACTAGTAGATTCTAATTCACAAGTGTAACATCTTTAAGCTGTAGTATTGTTATGATTTGTGATTTAAAGTCCTTTTCATGAAAGAAGTCCCCCAGACACAGCGCTGTACTCGCGTGACATAGTGTTGCCATTTATGAGTAAAAATTTACCTATTTTACATTTAGCATATGTAATTTATCAAATAATATTCTTTCCATTCCAGCAGACTTCGATGAAACTATTAAATTGTATTAAGAAATAGATATATTTTAGATAGGCTGTAATTTCATTACTCAAGCCAATACTATAACAATAGTTAAGATTAGTGAAACATGTATATATCTGATAAGTGAAATGTATATTTGGGCATTTTTATCAAAATGTCTACCAACCCACTCATGGGATGACTCATGCAATAAGTCCAATTAACTAACGTTATTATGACTATGTAAGTGTCGTGTTATTATTAAATAGTTTCAGTGTTTAGGTGTGAAACTAAAAACCAGGGCTCGGAACCTGTTTAAAAAGAGCGGTTAATTTCGATTAATTACCGGTAAATTTATCGCTCCTTCAATTACCGGTTAAGAAATTAACCGGTTTTTATTAAACCTAAACGATAAAGGTTACCGGTTACTTATGGTTTTGACACCCATTCCATGTTTACGTTTTAACGGTGGTAGAGTCACGCGGCAGCTTTTGCGGTCGCATGCATGGGCCAGCTCGAACCGGGGTAGTACCACGACCTCACAGAATACCAGCGTGAATCCGCAGAGATCGTGGTCCTTGGCGATTTTAACGCCCATCACGCCAAATGGCTCGGTTCACATTTAACCGATCATGTGGGGAGATTTATTTCTGATTTTGCCTTGGCATATGGTCTTACACAGCTGGTTACTTTGACTACGCGGATTCCAGATGTGTAGGATCATGCACCTTCCCTGTTGGAACTTCTGCTGACCTCTCATCCGGACGGATATCGGGTTTCCGTCGACATCAGTTCCCCTCATGGCTCCTAAGGCCATTGTCTTGTCCGGAGGGTGGTGTCACTCACACTATCGTCGTGGTTGTATTCTGCAGGCTGCCGCCGTGTTTGGTACTATAGGTCGGCCGATTAGGAAAGGATGCGGTCTTTTTTGCATTCTACCCTTGATTTGCTTGGATTTGCTTCTCGCCGGACAATCCCAGCAATGTTGCTGATTTTGTCACTGATGTGTTTTTTTTTCGACTTTTTATTCCATCTTCTGTGATGCCCATTGGAGGCAGATTCCAACCATGGCTTGGCCGCTCATGTAAAATAGCATCATACTTTAAGCAGGAGTGCTACTAGGCCTGAGCTGATGACATATTTACACCCCGAGACATCAACGTCTATTTAAAAACGAATGCTCTTCAAAAGAAGTATGATTCCACCTCCAGGTTCTTCAAAATTCATTGTCAAGGCAAGGTCAGAGCACCTCAGCGGAGTTGGTAAGAGGCTAGTTCGGCTTCCTTCGGTAACCCGTGCATTCTGGTCTCTTGCCAAGGCTGTCCTAGGGAACTTCTGTTAGCCATCTCTGCAAAGAGAGGAGGACTCACTGAGTCCATGCCACAAAGGAGAAAGCCGATCTGTTAATCTCTCTTTCTGCGTCCAACTCGACTCTTGATGATGGGGGAACACACCGCCGACCATCCCACGGTTTGAGTGCTCCATGCCAGATGTGCGGTTTACACAGCGCTTGTTTCGCAAAGCACTCCTCTCCCTGGTCGTCAACAAGTCGAGTGGGCCTGATGGAGTCCCATTGTGCTGAAGACGTATGGTCCAAAGTTGGCACTGGTTTTAACGCGTCTTTTCTGGTACTTCTACTCCTAAGGCGTTGTCCCAAATTCATGGAAAACAGCTTTGGTTCACCCTATCCCTAAAAAAGGCGACCGCTCAGAGCCGTCAAACAACAGGCTTATCGCCATCACCTCCTTGTTCTTCAAAATAATGGAATCCATTATAAACAGTTTTCGTCGGGGTTGATCAGCTGGTGATCTTCTGGTCTATCTAACTCATAGATGGGCGGAGGTAGTAAAGTCCAAGGTAGGCGTTGGCCGTTAGTTTGGTCATAGCGAAGGCCTTCGATCGGGTCTGGCACAAAGCGCTTCTTTTGAAGCTCCCTTCCTATAGGCTTCCCGAGGAATTGTGCAATTGGATCACCAGTTTACTTGCAGATCGAAGCATCAAGGTCGTAGTAGACGGTGCATACTCTGATTACAAGCCTATTAACGATGATGTTCCCCAAGGCTGCGTGCTATTACCATCGCTGTTTCTTCTGCATATCAATGGTATGTTGCAAACCGGTAGCAACGACTGCACTGGTGATGCTTTTGTATATCAATGACATGTTGCAAGCTGGTAACATTTATTGCTATGCAGACAGCACTGGTGATGCCTTATACACCGGCCGTGCCAATATTTCTCGGGAAAACGTCTCCGAGTACCGGAACAAACTTGTGTCTGAAGTCGATTCTTTGCTGAACAAAGTCTCGGATTGAGGGCGGCCAAATCTAGTCCAGTTCAGTTCCCAGAACACATAAGTTTGCACGTACACCGCTAAAAAGAATCCCTTTGTCGTATCTCCTCAGTTTCATGGCACTACCCTTGCTGCCTGAGCTAGCATCAGAATCCTCGGCGTCGACATATCGAATAGTGTGCAGTTTTGTGGTCACTTGAAAGGGAAGGCCAACTTTACAAAGCGCAAATTCGGCCTCTCAGCTCAAGCGCGGGTACCTTAGTATCAGCTCCTTCTACTTGACCACATCTAGCGCAGAGCAGTTCGAGTCGTCGACGTCCGAGTTCTTTTTGATTGGCTCGATCGACTGGTACTCCGTAGGGATATTGCATCCCTTTGCATTTTCTATCGCATCTACCTCGGGGAGTGCTCTGAGATTCAGTTTAATCTCAGCCGCCATATTTTATGAACCCACATCTCTTCAAAATTTACAACACCATCCTCACCATCTGGATGCTTGACGGGCCACCACTGTGAGTTTTACTAGGAGTTTTCTTCCTCGTACAACTTCTCTGTGGAATTGTTTACCACCGGCAACTTTTCCGGACCGATACGATTTAGGGACCTTCAAGAAAAGAGCTTACTCCTTTCTAAAAGGCGAGCAACGCACCTGCTATTCCCCTGGTGTTGCGGTTGTTCATGGGCGACGGAAGTCACTTACCATCACGTGACCCGCATGCTCGTTTGCCCACTTTTCTATAAGAAAACGTACGACGAGGAAACCCAAAAATCTAAGTGTCTAAATTAACCCAATAACAGTACTTGGCACGACCCGGGATTCAAACCCAGGGCCAAATCATGATCCACAGTCGCGCTAGTAACCACTAGACCAATGAGGCAGTCGGCAATCGGACCAGTGAAAGGCCCGTTAAATTGGTCCAGCCATTTCGGAGATTAGCCGGAACAAACAGACATACAGACAGACACAATTTAAATTTTTTTATATTATATACTTTCATAATATGTATTTTAGTAAAAATCTGTTATTTTGACGTTACGAACAGACACTTCAATTTTATTTATTGGAATAGTTCCATATACGAGTATGAAAATTGGAAAAAAATTCGGAAGTGATTACTATATTATTTTGATCTTGAGGCGTGAGAAAACTTGGCTGCACTTTTAATAATTCCCTTTTATATTTCATTACAAGATCGTAGATATTAGTATGATTTATACTGATTACCTAGTTAATTGGCAGTTATGAATAATTACTTTAAATAAAATACAGGATTTTTTTAGTGTATGTTTGATTACAGTCGACAGCAAAGCATAGCCGAATTTAATCATAATGATTTGTTAGATTCAATTTTTTTTTATATTTTCAATATCAGTAAATTTAAATATATAAGGTCAAATTAAACTTGATATCGAAACTTAATTTTAAAGTGAAGATAACGCATAATTAATTGAAACAGAACTTACATCTGTTATTTATAATACGATCGTTGCTGAAAGATGAAAAAATATGAGGGAGTACGTTACAAGGCAGTCGCGTTGATGCAATGAATATATCGTACGTGTGTCTAAAAACCTCGTGAATTAAACAGAGGGCAGCCGTACAAAGTTGGGTGCAAGCGGGGTAAGGGAGAGGGGGGACATTACAAAACTTGCTTTTAACCGGTTAATTCTTACTACCTAAACCTAAATTTGTGAAAAACCGGTATTCCGCAAAAACCGGTTTTGGGGTCAATGACCGAAACCGGTTTGGAATTTCAACCGGTTTCCGAGCCCTGCTAAAAACAAAGCAATAAAAGCCGACGATTTTTGGTCATGATCAGTACTGGGAAACGTGGGATGTCACATTTCCTAGTTTAAGTTTATTTAAATATAAATTTTGATAAAAATGTCCATTTACATAATTTACTATATTTCTGTTATGTAAAAAGTATATTTTTATTTACTTTTATAAGCGGTGTTCTACCTACTTACAGGGAAAAGATGAGAAAATAGGGTAAAGAAAAGCATTACAATTTTTTATTCAGAGTTTTATTGAATAATTGTGATCAGCGGCCATAGGAACATCACTGTCTAAAGAGTGGATGGAAACTGAATCAGATTCTGTTTCAGTATCACTAGCCGTAGATATAATTATTCGGTCCATCTCTTCATCCATAAGGCCGTCATTTTTTAAATATTCCTCCTCTAAAAGTTCGACATGCGCGCTCTGAGCTGTCCAATCTTCCGCCGTAATAGACTCAAATGCCTCTACAGTTAATTTTACAATTTCTTTTGGATCTTGTGCCACATTCTTATCCGCCACCTTTCTTTTTACAAGGCTCCAGATTTTCTCCACCGGGTTGAGGTCGCAATGGTAAGGCGGCAACCTTAATACTTCGTGTCCGTGAGCTGTTAATAATTCATCCACTGCAAATGTCGGTGGACGTTTATTTTGTTTGATTAGCTCAAACAGCACAGCTTTTCTCCAGGTGTCTTCAAAATATATACCCTTTTGCCGGAGCCATTCCTGCATACTACTTTTTATATTTGACATTGAAGGGGCTTTGTTTAATTGAGTGCAATGGTAAGGAGCGTTGTCCATTACCACAAGCGACCTTTCAGGTAGATTAGGTATTAATTTTTTTTTAAGAAATTTACAGAGTTCACGTCATCGTGGTAATCTGAGGACTTTGATTGGGATTTAAACATTAATAATGCACCATTTATGAATCCATCTTTTGTTCCCGCATGAGCGATTATCCAGCGACTCCCTGATGACTCTGAGACGAACATTCCTGGCTCATCCTCACTCTGCCAACAACTTTTTGTATGATAAGTATTGTGTATATAGGTCTCATCTAAGTATACAACGGGTCGTTTATCCAAAGTGCGATTTATTCGTATTTTATCCAAATATCTTGCACGCCATGCGGTAATGTCGTGACGTTCCATAAGTAGTTTGCGTCTGGATTGACATCGCTTGTACTTGAAACCAATCCTATTTAATATCCTGTGCAATGTTGTGATGCTTCCCTGAAAATTGATGTCTTCTCTAAGAGCTGCTCGTAATTTAGCCAAAGTTGGTAATTCTTTATGCACAACGTAAAAACTGTGAATTTTTTGCCGGATAGCTCACAAATCGAACCCGTCTAAGTCGAACTTTTTCGGATGCGGGCGACTCTTCCCCGGGGTGACAATTTTTTTCGAAGTACTCGCCGCTGTTATACCTTCTTTTGTAATTCTTGTTATAGTTTTCTCTGACACACCTGCAATTAAAGAATGAACAATTAAAAATAATAGTCACTTTAAGTTTATAATGCTTATGTACTATGTAATATACGTTTTAATTTCGGTTACATAATTTCATCACGTTATGTATTTGTTCAATTTTGTCGCAAAACGAATTTATATCATAAAAGTCCCATCAATACAGCAAAAAATTATTATATGGCAAGTACCTGTTATGGCGGCGACTCTCTTCCGAACATTGTTCAGTGGTATTAAAACACCTTGATTCTTTTGTTCAGCTTCACAGAATTCTTTCACCTCCAATATCATTTCTCGAGCCGAACTTTTTACAACTTTTGACATTGTAAACAATCTTTAAAATGCACTAAGCTAGTTTAAACTCACAAAAATCTACCACAACAAACGAACTTGATAACATCGACGAACGACAACATGGCCGACCTGTCAAATTTAGTTCCAAAAATCACCGCGGGACTTCTTTCATGAAAAGGACTTTACATAGGCTAATCCTAAAAGGCTCCTAAATCCTAATCTAGTGATTTACATGAAGTTATAGATTTATCTATAACTTCATGGTAATTCATGATCATAGACTCAATCCTCTATCTACGATTATGATTTACTAACTTTACCAATTCAGCCAGGCAAAGGTCATATACCATACAGCCTAGTGTGTTATCTGCATATTATATTTATTTTATCCTTAAACTAGCTGTTCCCTGCGACTTCACCCGTGTATAATTTATGGTTTTAATTTTTTTTGCTCAGGATACAATTTCTTTTCCTAAAATAAAAGTAGGCTACTTTAGTTTTAAGTTAGCTATCTGCCAGTGAGTTCTCAATCGGTGCAGCCGTTTCGGAGATTAGCCAGAACAAACAGACAGGCAGACAAAATTTTTAAAAATTGTATTTTTGTTATAATTACAGTATATATTTTCATATGCATTTAGTAAAAACTGTAAATTTGACATTACAAACAGACACCTCAATTTTATTTATTTGTATATATATCTTTAAAATATGCTTCTCATATTGGAGTTTCGAAGAGATTTTGACGATAGTTTATCTCAATCCGCCTTAACGGATAAAAATACTTCATCAGCATTCAAGCACTTGGAACCCTGTAACATAGTGTTCACAAATAATTTGTCAAGTCAGGGCTCTTGCCAAAATACGCAGTTTGTACTTACTCAGTATCAGGGTTTCTGTAGCGAATTTACGATCAAAAGCCATCAAGGTGTTGGGATGTTTAAAAACTAGTGGATCTGACCAGATCTTAAACGACTTTTTGTGGTAGAGTTTCAATCGGGTCAGACTATTTGAGATTCCATAAAACGTACTCTTTCACCCCTCCGGTGCAAATTTGTCGATTGGTTTATATGCCTACAGTACAGTATTTTCTTGTTACACGTATGGGGGATGAGTCGCTCGCGTCCGTAGGCTTCGACCACCTAATCCTAGGCCCACCCTACACGTGTCCCCCGGGTGGTGCTAAACAAGCGACAAAGCCGAAAGAACTGACTCGGCTCCTCGCTGTGTGGTAGCGGCGTAAAAAAATACCACACCTTACTTTCGCACCATGAGGCAAAAAATTAACGAAATGGCCCCGAGTTCCCGGCGCCCCTTTAATGGGGCAGGGGTGCGAAGAATCTCCGGGAGGAAAACCGGCGACGAGGTTCGCCACCCGTCACGTTCTGTCCCCCGGAAGGGCGAAAAGTGGATTGCGGAAACCCGTCTGGCTACATTGAATGTATGTGGAGGAATGAATGATAAGATGGAAGAAGTATGCGATATGATGTATGATAGAGGAATAGACGTGTTATGTGTAAATGAGACGAAACGGAAGGGAAAGGATGCCACTACACATGGCATGTATACCGCGTACTGGTCTGGTGTAGACGAGACCGAGCGGGCATGCTAAGGAGTCGGTATCATCCTTTCAGAAAGAATGGGTCATTGTGTGAAAGAGTATGAATGTGTAAGCCCGAGACTGCTATGGATACGAATGAAAGTGGGCTTAAAGAAGTTGTTTGTTTTAGGGGTCTACGCCCCAGACATGTCTAAGCCCACTTATATCCGAGAGCAGTTTTGGGAGTTGGTAAGGATGGTGCTAATGAAATGCAAGGTTAATGAAAATATTGTGATATTAGGCGATTTTAATGGAAGGGTTGGGGTGAGGAGGCTTGGTTATGAAAGGATATTGGGAACATTTGATGATGAAAGTATAAATGAGAATGGTGAAAGCCTTCTCGCCGTAAGAAGATTCACACGTATACATGGGAAAGAGGTGATGATAGAAGTATGATAGATTTCATAATTGTTGATGAAAGAATGAGGAGCGCAGTGGTAGATACAAGGGTTTACCGGGGCTCTAACGTAGGGACGGATAATTACTTGGTCTTATGCCGAATTAATGGTCTTTTCAGACGTTGGAGGCATCGGATATCTGTGTCTACCACTGCGTTACAGCGTATAAGAACAGAGAGGTTACAAGATGAAGGTGTGAAAGAGAAGTTCAAATGTAGATTGAGAGAAAATATAAGTGGTATGGCTGAATTGTGTATGAATGATTTAGACTTGGAGACTGTGTGGTATAATGTCAAGAAAGGTATAGTGGATGCAACTACCGAAGTATGTGGTGTAAGTAAGAGAACGAATGAAAGGAAAATTAACACGTTATGGTGGGATGATGAGGTACGGATGGAAGTTGAAGCAAAGAAGAAAGCATGGCTAGATTTACTAGCAACCAAGGCTAGTAATTCTAACAGTATGAATGATGATATTGAAAGGAAAAAGGCAGTTTTTAGACACCTAAATAAGAGAGTAAAAGAAGTAGTTGAAAGGAAAAAGCAAGAAAGAACGGATAAGAATGATAGAAGAATATCGGATAACTTCCAGGCAAACATTAAAATGTTCTGGAAACTCGTAAGAACTACCAGGGGACATTCAAAACAGCCTAGAATGTATGCTATACGAGACCAGAATGGCTGTATTCTGAATGACGAAGTTTTGAGTTTAAGGAGATGGAAGGAATACTTTGAAAGCGTGTTTATGAGTGATGAGACGTTTGAATTAAATGAAATAGAAATTCCGAAAGAAGAGGAAATAGATAGAGATATAAGTATAGATGAAATAATGAAAGCAATGAAAAGTATGAAAGCAGGTAAGGCAGCCGGTTATGATAGAGTATCTCTCGAAATGCTAAGGGCTGGAGAAGGAGTGGTGGCAGACCTGCTGTACACCTTGTTTAATTTATGTTGGGAACTTAAGCGGGTACCGGGAGACTGGTGCAAAGCCGTGATAGTCCCAATATATAAGGGAAAAGGATCACAGCAGGACTGTAAAAACTACCGTGGTATCAGCCTTCTTAGCATTGTGGTAAAACTAAGGTAATAATTGAAAGAGTTATGAAAGAAACTGATGGAAAAATTTGGGATGTGCAAGCGGGATTTAGAAAGGGAATGGGATGTACGGATCAGGTCTTTTCCATGCGCATGATCGCGGAGAAGTTTTTGGCCAAAAACCAAAAAGTTTTTTGTGCGTTCATGCGGAGAAGGCTTATGACAGAGTGGACAGGGATGTGTTATGGCAAACACTGAACTCATTAGGTTTGAGCGCTGGTCTGATACAGGCATTGAAGTCTCTATATAGGGACTCTAGTGCTTGTATCAGGATCAACGGGGCCTACTCGGACTGGTTTGGCATCCATAAAGGTGTCAGACAGGGCTGTGTGGTTTCCCCGTGGTTGTTCAACCTATTTATGGACAGTTGTTTGGAAAATTTGAAAGTAGAAGAATGCGGGTTAAGAATGGGTGAGTTAACCGTCAAATGCCTTTTGTACGCCGATGATCAAGTCATACTTGCGTCGTCGGCAGCCGAGTTGCAAATGATGGTTACATTAATGAACAGGACGTTAAAAGAAAAGGGAATGAAAGTGAACGCAAGTAAGACGAAAGTTATGGTTTTTGAAAGAGAAGAAAATAAAACGTAAACTTGGAGCGATTATAAAGTGGCACATCTCTATCGACTAGCGTCTGAACGTGAGCGAAAGCCGTTCCGGCCGGCCAAAATACAACACGGGCCGTAAATTTTGCTAATAGTGCATGAATGGTATTTGAGATCATGCAAAGTGGGTGTTTCCTTCGTAAAGCAGGGTTCTCAATCTAGAGGTGTTGGTGTCTTTAAAATGAAAGACTATATAATAATTATTGCATAAAACTGTACAAAATCTGAATAGAAGAGGACTATACACAATTAGGTGTAAAAAAGTCGTTTTCCCGATGGATACCGCATTCGCTCTGTGAAGAGCAAAAAGCAGCTCACGTTACTTGGTGCGTCAGAACTCTCGAAAGATTTCACGCAGGATCCTCAAATGCTGTATACAACATCGTATCAGGTGACGAATCCTGGATATACGCGTAAGAACACGAAACAAAAAACCAGTCACGAGTTTGGGTGTTCGAAAATGAGTTAAAGCCAACAAAAATTGTTCGTTCACGGAGTGTTGCAAAAAAAAATGGTGGCCACGTTTGTCTCCAAAACCGGCCATGTTACGACTATTCCTCTTGAGGGACAAAGAACGGTTAATGCAGAATGGTATGCTAGCATTTGTTTGCCACAGGTCGTTTCTGAACTCCGTATAGAGAACTGCAACCGCCGCATCATCCTCCATCACGACAATGCGAGTTCTCACACCGCACACCGAACAAAAGAGTTTTTAGAGCAAGAAAACATAGAATTATTAGACCATCCGCCGTACAGCCCCGACCTACCCTAATGATTTCTATACTTTCCCTAAAATAAAGAATAAATTGCGTGGACAGAGATTTTCATCACCTGAAGAAGCTGTGGACGCCTACAAAACGGCCATTTTGGAGACCCCAACTTCCGAATGGAATGGTTGCTTCAATTATTGGTTCCATCGTATGGAAAAATGTGTCAAATTTCGCGGAGAATACTTCGAAAAGCAATAAATACATTTTTAAATAGTAATGTTGTGTCACTTCTTTGATTCCCGAAATTTTCAGTGCCACCCTCGTAGAACCACAGCGCGCGTAATCGTCGGTGGACCAATCGGAAGAGCTGTTGTTGTGGCGGTCGGCTGGTCGCGTGGTCCTGAGTCCCCTCACCCCGTACGACGAACTGACCCCCCACACCCCGCTGGAACCCAGTCTGCGCGTTGAAGTGCACGAACACTAGGAAAGCAAGCTCAAACATCTTATACAATCTAGCCTGCGCCTCCTTGTCGACATTAAGATCAAGGGGCGTTAGGCATAGAAGTGCATTAATAGGCACTCGTTAATTTGTCTTCAGTTGTATTTTGGTCGGCCTTATTACACCATACAATGGAGGCGTATTTTTTTATCTCCCTCACTATGCTGTTGTACATCCATAGGATCATCCTGAGACGCAAGACCCAGTTGTTCCCAATCATACGACTATATGTACCTAATAATTTCAGCCTTATGATATAAGTTGCTCAGGGAATCTTTACCAATACCTTAAGAAAGGAAGTTAAGTTTATCGTCTAAAGGATTTTGGTAAAGCATAGATCTTTTTACCAGCCCTAGGTATAAATATATGTTTAACAATTGCTCATCGTTTTGGATTGTATCTCCAAGCAAAACATTTTCTTAAGATTTTATCAGAAAAAGTATCATAAATAAAATATGAAAAATAAAATCAAGAATAATTTGAATCTTAAATTTATTACATTAAATGTGGGCTATTCAGTTAATTGTAAAGCATTAAACTTTTCCATATCATAGAAGCCGGCCTTTACTTGTCTACCACCAAAAAACCTACCATTTAGGTCTACAACAGCCTTAATAGCACTTTCAATTCTTTTAAATTCAACGAATATTCGTACAGCCTCTTCATTTGGAGCATTGGGTAGTTCGAAAATCAACACTTTTATAACATCACCATACTTTGTGTTACATTCATCTTTTACTTCTGGTTCGAGTTCATCATCAACATCTCCTGGCCCAACCATATTCTGGAAAAAAAATGATATTATACATAAAAATGCTATACAACAATACTAGAAATAAAATAGGTGTAGGGAAATGACGACCCCATCGTCCGCTGACGTAGCAACCAAGTAACGAAATTGCTGACACCAATGTCTGTCTGTCGTACACTGACCTCTAGAGTCCATATAGGACTGATTATACACCGTGACATAATGAGGCGATTTAATTTTCGTCATTTTGGCGCTGGCAGCAGAAGTGAGCTTCCACGGAACTAATAATAGAGATAAGACAGTGTAATAAAATATATGGATAAAAATTCCATACCCAGGCCTACCCGTAACATTACTACATATACAGTGAATCCCCGGTAATCCGACAAACGTTTTGCAGGGCAGTGTCGGACTATCGATTTTGCTGGATTATAGAGTACTGCTGAAGACTCCCTATAGTCCGGAATTTTTTATAAAAGAGGATCTTGTAATCCGACAAATTCCGGATTCAATGATAAGATTCTATATGTTATATATATGTACTCTGAAGTACAAATTATACTTCATTATGTATGTCAAATTTAGTAAATTAAAATTCAAAACAATACTCTACACGTAGAGAACAATAGTGGTGGTGCGTACAAGTTATAACTTGCTCAATCATGCATTTGCGAAGATTGTCAAAAAAATATTTAATAATAAATAATAGACCATGTTGGATTACAGAGTCCACTGTCCACTGTAATGCCATGTCTGAACATGAGCGAATATCTCACCTTTTATGTATCATCATATTAATATAATTCCATACATTAAATAAATGTATCAATAAATACCTAGGCCTTAGACGCAAGCTTTGTACCTTATTTTATTATTTTACAAATTTATTTTATATTATTATACTTATTTATATTTTTATTACATGGTTATTTAACCATGTAATAAAAATATGATATTAAGGGTGGATTCGATCAAATACCATGTTACACCAGAGTAACTAACCCTTAAATAACTGAACTCTTTGGTCTTACTCTTAGATAACTTCTTTTGCGTATTTCTAATACAAACATAGAATAGCCAATACCGAGTATTTTTACTCTATTTTGTGAATAGAATAGAATAGAATAGCTTTCTTCGCTTCAAAAACTCTTTCAGAAATTAATGAAGGACTATTGCTGTTGCTGGACAATATTACTTTACTTAACTTTTTTATATTCTTATGATCATTAAGTTAAAACAAAAAAAAAAACTAAAACAATGTTATATTTACTGTAACCAAATAGATTAGAATTTAGACTATTGACACAGTGGTCGTGAATCACACTTGTAACACATGTATAACATTTTGACCCTACATCAAGTGGTTCATTATCATTACAGCCATTCATAAGTTCAGTGCTGAACATAGGCCCAAGTAAGGCCACAAAACTCGGTGTTGAGGCACCTGTAGCTAGAAGGTACTAAGTCAGTAAGCTAATAGCCAACCATTATAGCTCGACGAATCGACAAATGATTGTGAAATATAGGTTCTAGAATGGCAGTGACGACCCTGTAAGATATTCAGGAAGTTGATGGATGCAGGTTTTATATTGCTGTGCATTATTTTTGTTATAACGGGTGATCCAAGTAGAGATACTTTTTTCAATAGCCTTTTTTTGACAGATCACGTGGGAGTTGTGTCATGCTGTTATGTTATTTTTGTCTAGTATTGTTCGGCATTTCATAATGAAAAGACTTTTACGCCTGAACAACGTTTACAAATCGTTCAACTTTATTACGAAAATTCACGTTCTGTGAGGAATGTGTTTCGTGCACTTCGTTCAACATATGGTCAACATAATCGGCCTACTGAGCGTACTATTCGCAACACCATCACCCATTTTGAGACCTAGCAGTCATTATTGGATAATATTCTACCGAATAGACCACGTCCAGCACGCTGTGAAGAAAATATAGCGGCCGTAGCTGAGAGTGTACATGCAGACCGTGGAGAGTCGATTCGGCGCCGTTCGCAGCAACTCGCACTGACGTATGGAACGATTTGGCGCATTTTACGTCGAGATCTTAAATTTAAAGCGTACAAAATACAGCTTGTGCAACAACTGAAGCCGCTCGACCTTCCCAAGCGACTTCGCTTCGCTCTGTGGGCTCTTGAAAAGTTCCAAGAAGATCCGACGTTTTGTTTAGCGATGAGGCCCATTTCTGGCTCAATAGGTATCTAATCAAACAAAATTGCCACATTTGGGACGAAGAGCAACCTGAAAAAATTCAAGAACTACCACTTCATCCAGAAAAAACAACGGTTTGGTGTGGTTTGTGGGCCGGTGGAATCATCGGTCCATATTTCTTTAAAAATGATGCCAGTGCGAACGTAACCGTCAATGGCGACCGTTATCGTACCATGATAACCGACTATTTGATGCCTGAATTTGAAGCTCGTGATCTCCGCGCCATTTGGTTTCAGCAAGACGGCGCCACTTCCCACACATCTCATCAATAAATGGATTTATTGAGAGAACATTTCGGTGAGCACATAATTTCACGTTTTGGGCCGGTCGATTGGCCACCAAGATCGTGTGATATTACACCGTTAGACTTTTTCCTGTGGGGATATGTAAAGTCTAGTTTATGCGGACAAACCCGCTTCGATTCAGGCCTTGGAGGATAACATCACGCGTGTCATTCGCCAGTTACCAGTCGAAATGCTCGAACGAGTCATCGAAAATTGGACTCAACGGATGGACCATCTGCGACGTAGCATCGGCCAACATTTGATAGACATAATCTTCAAAAAATAAATGCCAAAGAATGTTCTTTCAAATGATAATAAACATTCTCCATTAAATTTGAATTTTCTGTGTTTTTTTCTTTAAAAAAGTAGGGAACCTCGAAATGGATCACGCCTTATGTCTAATACATAAACCACCATTTTTCAATACTCAATGTAATAAATGATACTTACTCTCAATAATACAACTTTACTTGGCGATTTCATAATTTCCGTAATTGAAGGTTCCGATTTTGACATTTGTGGTGAATTAGACGATGCATTCGGTGAATCTGTAAAATGAACAAGGGATGCCTGGATGAATTATTTGGTCAGACTGTCAGTAATTTTTAATTATGAAAAAACATGTAATTTCCACAATTTTATAATGTATTGATGACTAAGGTAGTTTTTAATGTTCCACCATAGAGCCACCTGCCGTAATGCGGAAATTTGATTATGAGCAAAATTCCACAAGAACCACAGTGTAAAATTTTATATTTAAATTTACCAATAATGTATCTGACTCGAGTGTATAACTTCGATCATGGTACAGATAAAGAACAAAAATGTGCATGTGCAAAAAGTACTGTTTTAATATGTAGTTAAAATTAGGAACTAATACTTTATAGGAGAAAGGTGACACAGTTCACCTGATGGTAAGTGGATGCTGTGAGGACTAAGATGGAATGCCTCATTACCAGTAAAAAGGTTCTCTGGTTCTGTACACTCACCATATGAAAAAGCAGCACTAAACTGCTATTAGCTAAACTGTTATTCTGTGTGAAAGTGTGGTCCTACCCCGGTCCAGCCGACCCATTCGTATTGCAACCATAATATCAGCAGCATGGTTTTACCACGTAATTTACATTTAATTACGGGCATTTATTACAAATTCCGCCATATTTTAAGATATAAGAAGAAAAATAAATAGTTTATGTTGTCAAACAAAAAATCTATAATTTCCTCCAAGTGTAAAATATTTTATTAGCAAAATTGAAGACTAAAAAATATGAAATAATTGGCGAGAGGCACCGCTGAGAATGACCTAATTAAGAAAACTAGTGTCAGGGGTCGAAATTTGACCATAATTCATTAAATTTTTAAGTTTGTATATTAGTAAAGCTGTAATTCAATATCAACACATTTAAATATAAAACAAACAACTAATATATAAAACATAAAATAATCATTTTTGCCTTAACATGATATGCTCCACAGACTAGCACACAGACACAAAAACAAAACAAAGTTTTCCCTCACATATAAATATATAGATACAGGTAAACTAATTTAACAAAATATATAGATGTACTAATGAACAAATCCTCCATGAAATTCTCCATCCCAAATTTTAATAATGAATTGTGAAATTTATGACAAGTTTCAAAGGTTATGAAATTTACGCCATTGAAAGTCTGCCCTTCTTACAGAGAGGAAATAACCATCTCCGGACCTTGAATAAACTTTAAACATACTGACATAGAGCTTCTTCACAAATGTATGTAAAACTGATACTGTGATTGCCATTCTTTCTGCCAAACGTGGCATTTTCTTTCAACTCCAGGAAAGACATATGTTCAGCAGACAACTGTTCAAGGGCAGATGGATGAAAAAAAGTTAGTTTTTAGTTTACCTGGACCAGGTAGCGGCGGCATAGCAAAACCAGGTGGAGGCATGACGTTACCATCTTTTTCATGAATAATGCGGCCACCCCTCTTAGATGTCTTCTCCACTTGCAAAGCCACAGACATCCCTTGTTCTTTTTTTCCTAAACCTTGACCCTCCTAAAATAAATGAAATTGCCCTATTTATAAAATTTATTCAAGTTCAAAACATAACTTCAGTAATAAATACTTCAAATCAATAAGTATTAATGTGTGTGTATTAAAGTAATGATTAAATTGAAAACTAATAGCTGTGTCATCAAAATATTTAATATATAATTGTTGTATATTATATCAATTAGTGATGAGCAGTAAGCAATTATAAATTTCACTGCAATTTTTTAACTCCTTCCTATTAAACGGGAACACAGCAGTGGGTGCACTATTGTTTTTTTTTTTTTATATAAAACTAGCTGGCCAGGCAGACGTTGTTCTGCCCTTTCTGACGACCCTTCCGATGAAAATATCCTTAAATTCGCAATAAAAAAAATGAAAGTCACTTATCGGAATAAAAAGTATCCTATCTTTCAAGTTGGACCAAACTGCACAGAGTGTGCAAATTTCATTGAAATCAGTTTAGTAGTTTAGGAGTACATTGCGGACAGACAATGTGACACGTAATTTTTATATATAAAGATAAGGTGTCAAACAAGTATGCAGTACACCTGTTTGTAAGCCCACTTAGAATCAGGTGGACTGCATACACATACCCACACTGTGGCCAATAGACATCTACATTTATCCCCAATTAAAAATCGAAATGCAGATGCGTTATCACGTTTGAGAATTAAGATGGACTGCGTCATATCCAGTAAAAAGGGTCTCCAGTTCTGTACACTTAATATACAAAACACAGCAGCGATAAGTTGCTATTTTACGTTGGTATTCTGTGAAAGTATGGTTCTTCCACATTCAAGCCGACTCGTGCTATAACCATATTACAGCTGCAACTTGGCTCTGATCTAACTACCTTAATTATTTTTCTAAAATAAAAGTAGCCAATTTACTCCTTATAACATCAGCCATATGCCAAGTGAAAGCCCCGTCAAAATTGGTCCAGCTATTTCGGAGATTAAAGATAAGTACCGTATATATACTTTCATATGCATGCAAGACACTTCCATTTTATTTATTTGTATAGATTAGGAACCATGAGCATGGCTTAAAGCTACAGTCTTTTAAAGTTGACTCGCATCGAATAATTAGCGCCACTTTGAATTTTTTTTTACAGCAAATTATTGTTTCAGAGTAAAATATTTTGATAACACGTAAATACGCAAATTATAAGTAATAGCTACATTTTTTTTTGCTTCATCTATGTGGTCTATGTTAGATAAATTAAACAGTAAATAGAGCTCACTCGCACCCAACGCAATTTCGACCTTTGTTCGTGTACCATTATAAGGCAATCAATAATAAAAAGGCGAAATCTATTCAGCGAATTAATGCCTTAACATCTTCATCTCCAAAATGCGCTGTTTCTATTTTTCTAAATATCTTTCAGTGTCTTAAATAACAGGTCTCAATTTGGTCAAATTTAGCTGTTTTCACCTCATAAAAAACTATTTGGTTCATAGCAATAGCTGAAACTATTTATGTTATAATTATTTTTTCTCAAAGACAGGTATTAAATTAGACAAATATTAAAAAATAATCATTTAAGCTACTTTATTTCGAAATTAATAATTATTTCGATCGACCTATAAAATAATGAGTTGTTTTGTTGAAGAGCTGAGCTCGTCTCTCGTCGTCTGTACACTACAGCCGCTGAGCGGCTGTAGTGTACAGACGTCTTGTCTGTGCCAAATTTTTGCGCTTCCTCTCGCTCTAACATTGATCTTTTTCTCTCTTTCCCTAACCTTGGTTGTGCATTGTAACAAATTGAAAGTTGCTCTTCTTTATTATTTTTTGTATATAATTCTTTTAGGGTTTATAAATCATTTTGTATTTGTTTCATAAAGCTTTAATTTTGATATGGACCATAAATGTAAAAAATATGCTTGTACAAGAAAAAGAAAATTGAAATCAAATGTTAAAGCAATGAACAGAAATAGAATTCAAAGGTAAGTTTTTTTTTTTGTGTTTCATAGTACAATAGTTAACAACGTGCATGTGTGAGCACTTGGTTAAATATAAGGTTGCGTTATAATTAGGTACTTTTAGGAATTGTTTATAAACGAGTTGCATGTTTGTACCCAGGTCCGCTGCTGGTACTCGCCAACCATTGTCAGATGTTAGCAACATTGAAATTGACAAACACCGTTTATCAGGACATGAAGAAAGTAGACTTTTACGAACGACTTTAACAAATATTGAATCTATACCAAAGCCTGACAGTCAAGATATGACGAATAAGAAGGAAAGACGGAAACGAAAGTTTGAGGAGGCTTTTCCTTTTCGCCGAATTTCAGTAAGGAAACGTCAGGAGCTTATAGTATATACTTATAGAGCTTATAAATGTTAGTAAAAACCACCAGCTACAAATTGAAAATTACACAGAAATGACCAATGATGACGTACTTTTTTGCCTAGACGGATGAAGAATCGTATCAATCAGATATTTTTAGAAATTTTAGGGAAGATTGCTGATCATAATGCTAAATATTTTGGATGCAGATATACAAATCTGAAATGTATCGGTGAGCGACGAAAAGGTTTTGTATCAAAATTACGTTTTAAGTGTAAACTCTGCAATTCAGAGTTCGACATAAGCACTGAAGATCCGTCTAACACTTGTGATGTAAATCACGGTGTTGTTGCAGGTACTATTAGTATTGGCTGTGTGTATTGTTAAGCAATTTGAATGAATTATCAGGTAATACCGATACACCTGGTATGTCAAATAATTTATACGCCCAAACAAGCAAAAAAGTGTAGGAATGGTTCAATATAATGGCAGTGGAAGAAATGACCAAGGCTGGCGTCGAGGAGGCTGAACATGCAAAAGAAATTGGAAATGTAGACAGTGAAGGCACACCAATAATTGAGGTGATAGCTGACGGATGTTGGTTAAAAAGATCATTCCGTAATAATTATTCAGCATCATCGGGAGCAGCAGCAATAATCGGTGCATATACTGGTAAAATACTGTACCTTGGCGTGAAGAATAAATACTGTGTTGTATGCGCTAAAAGCGCGTAAAAGCTGAAAACAAAAAAACTACTAAACCAGCAAACCACATATGCTATAAGAACTTTTCTGGCAGTTCTCCCAGTATGGAGTCAACATCACTTGTTGAAGGGTTTAAATGCTCACTTGAAACTCATGGATTAATTTATGCTAGATTAATATCAGATGGCGATTCAAGCACTTATAAAAAAATATTAGATAGCAATTCCTATAAAAACTGTAAGGTTCAGAAGATCGAGTGTAGAAACCATCTTCTAAGAAATATATGTAACAAGTTGAGAGCACATATTAAGGATATACAGATACCTATTCAATCAGGGAAACTTTTAACGGACTTCAAAATTATGAAATTGCATTATCGCAGATATACGGTGCGGGCTATTAAGCTACGGATACGCGAAGAAGTGTCTGACAATCAGAAAATGATCAATCTTCGATCAGATATTTTGAATGCATTATACCATTCTTTTGGTAGTCACTTTAACTGCGATGATGCTATATGCCCCGCGACTGACGAAAATGATCGTAATACTGCACTTGACTTAGCAAACATAGTTTTGTGGAGAAAAATGAGTCAAATTGTCTCATTCTTAGCTTCAAATGCTAAAAGTCTCGTTTGTGACGTTGATAGCAATCCTGCTGAGACTTTCAATTCGGTGATAGCTAAATATGTGGGAGGCAAAGGAATTAATAACACACAAAGAAATTCATACCAAGAAAGGTGTGTGGCTACATCAATTTCTTTTAACACGAAAATGCCAATATATACAATCTATAAACGCATATTTGGCAAACCATATTCATATGAGACACAAAAACTGAAAAGAAGAGTGTACAAAAGATCTTTTTGAAAAAGATTTCGTAGAAATGTGGATGATCCAGATTATGGACAAAAAGCACAAAGACCAAATATGACCAATGAAGATTTTCAGATGTCAAAAAGTGAATTTCTTAAGCAATTGGAACTTTCTGACCAACAAAGAGACGATCTACAGATCACACGATAGATCAAAGTTCCAGTCAAGAATGGTTAGAAAACAGAAAAAATCGATTAACCGCGTCTATATTTGGCAAGATATGTAAACGGAAAGAAAACATCAGCTGCGCTCCGTTAGGGAGATCTATTGTGAAACCGCAAATCATATCTAATGTTCCATCGATAAAATATGGCAAAGCTAATGAACAAACAGCATTGACACAGTTATCTCGGCAGAAAAGTATTACAATTACTTGCTGCGGTCTATATATACATAAAACACTACAATTTTTAGGAGCGAGTCCCGATGGTATTTATAAAAATAAAGAGGAACAAACGGCATTAATAGAAATAAAATGTCCATTTTCCGCAAAAAATATGCAATCAGAAGAAGCTGTTAAAGCGAAAAAAATAAAATTTTGGTAATACAATGCAAAAAATAACACTCTTTCAGTTGACAAAAACCACGATTAGTATTTCCAAATTCAGGGTTAGTTAAACATTATGGAGATGGATATATGCTTATTTGCCATATGGACTGGAGAGGAGCATTCAATGAAAATAGAATATGTAAACAGAGACCCTGCGTTCTGGCGGAACAAAATGGTAGGGCCAGTCTAAATTTTATTTGAATTGTCTGCTTCCTGAGCTAATTGATTCTCGCCTTGAACGCTCAATGCCAATCAAAGACCCTCCATACATCATTCAAGGCATTGAGAATAAATTAAAAAAAAACCAAAAAAAACGCGTCTAAGTCTTCTGTCGATGCTGCTGTACCACAATAGTAATTTATGCATATTATAGGTAAATGCTATACAAAGTTACATATACTTTAATGAAAGACTATAAATATGTGTGATAGTGGACTGTTTCTACTTATATAGAAATTATTTTGAGTTTTCTTTTAATCTATTTTAGTATTTAAAACTACTTGACGTACTTGACGGATTTTTGATAGTGTCATCGACTTATTACAAAACCCTCAGTGCACGACTCATCCTCGCACTTGCGAGATTCATTTGAAAAATCAATAATACGAGCACATTTTATACAGGTTCTTGATGATTATCCTTTAAAAACCTTTACAACAAAACAACAAAAATTAAATATTGTTGTTGTTTTGTTTAAAATTATAAATATTTTTTTGTGTAATAAATTTTGTAAAAAGGCATGGAACAAAAATAGAGGTAGAAAATCTGTATGTAAAAATTTGTTTGCTAATTATCAATAATCCTGTATATTAGATAAATTGATACTGGAAAATCTTAGTAGAGCAACTTTCCTCGCTACAGTCAGAAAGATGATGGTCTGATGTAGATGTGTCACCTGAACGCGATTTTTCTGTTTTGCTCACAAAGACTGGGCTCTTAATGCTAACAAACATAGCAACCTTATTATATTTAGTTGTCAATTTAATTGCCAGGAATGAAGACATAAAATTGAAAAAATTCACACACCTTAAAACCATATTTAGCCATAATTTTAGCTGCAACAGAGCTGGCACCATAGCCACCAATTGAGAAACCAGCTGAGGGTGCAGTTACTGGGGCAGATGGCGGCGGTGGTGGTGGAGATGCAGTCTCGGCAGTCAATGATGGTGGCGGGGCTATGGCAGCACCGGCTGCTCTTTTCGATATTTCTTCAGCTTCTTCTTCCTCTGGTTGCTGGAAACAATAAATTATGATCGTTTCATACTATGAGTTTTTGTGTGATAGAATCCCAGTAAAGATATCTGTAGTAAAACCAGAGTAACCTACACAGTCTATTGGATCAGTAAGCTGAAATTGCATTGGGTCGGCCATCTAGTTTGAAGAACCTCATTTCTCAAAATTTCTCAAAAGATAAGCTCTTTGGGGGCACCTTTGTTCATGATGACTTTGATGACGATGAATGCAAATTTTGCAGTTTTAGGCTATAATAAATGTAATAATAAAATTCTGATCATTTTCTATTTAGATATAAAACATATACTTACATACTTTTCTGTTGATCTCATCATGATGAATCTTATTCCTTATCAGCCTGAAAGTCTACTACTGGATATGGAGTTCTACTGCTGTAGAGAGGAATTGCCTTAATTGCCATGCTCGGCAAAAGGGTTAACAATTGCAGTATCAAACGTCTCACATTTTTTACACTGCTGCACGTTGCAGGTCTGGATATTTTATATCTGGCATAAATAAGGTGTTAACGCCACCATCTATCAAAAACCATAGGATTTTCTGGAATTTCCTAAGGTCACCTCTTACGACACCCATGTTGCCATGATTATTATGCAGGTAATATTTATATTTAAAAATGATTGTTCTGACATTTCTTCCCATGAGAGTTTTAAAAGGCCTTTTAAAACCATATGCTAATGTAAGAAAGAGAACATCAAAGACATCAATTTATGGCAATTATTGTAAATGTTCTCTATAATGGAAGAGGCAAAATCCAGAGCATGATACAAAAATAAAAACAAGAGCATATTATGTTTAAATATTTGTACAAAAATAACATTACCATTGGAATAAGAGTCTTTTCAGGAATTATGGGCTCATCATCACCGAATCTTGATTTACGTTTCCTTTCTGATCTTTCATTTCTGTCCCCTCCATCTAGCTGTAGTCGTTTTGCTAGAAGCTCTAAAGAATTATTTATTATTATCAATTAAAAAGAAAAAATAATTTAAATAACTGGTACCACCTTGCTTTACAAACTAAAAATTATTTATTTAATCAATATGCTGTAGATCTTCTACTTCATCAGCCCCTTATAATTGACTGCAGGACATGGACATTTCTCATTGTAGGGAGGATTTGCTATATTTGAAAAGCTTGGCAGGTGGAGTGTTGAACACAGTACATGCTGCTGCCTTTGGCCATCTAGACATTTAATTTTTTTTATTTACATCTAGCTAAATATAATATTTATCTGACATTTCTTAGTCTTAGTCTCTTGTGACATCAATTCACACACATTTAAGCTAAAACTGCACGATTGGCTGATGATGTTCAATGTATTGAGGCATTGGGCCAATGAAGAATTGTAAGTTCTAAATAATTGAACTAACAAAAATTGATATTGTGAAATGTTAAAAGAATAAGGTTACAGTTTATACACATCCTAATGCTGGGCACAAGCACACCTAATATTTTTGAAAGGGATATGGAGCAATAAGTCTACCAATCTGATCTAGTTACATGTTGTTGGACACATCAAGAAATATTTTATTCCTGCTCAGACATGCAGGTTCCTTAATGATGTTTTCCTTCACCACCGACCATAAGGTAAATACTTACATATTGCAATTAATTAATTTCATTTCCAAAAATCAAAATTAAATTTTATCATGAAGTGAAAAGAAGTTTGTAAACTATTTAGATAATTAATAATTATTATGGCAAAATCAATTACTAGGAGTTAATCTCTTTGAATTTTCTTTTTATAGAATAAGTGTGACAAACAAGCACACAGTCCACATGATGGTAAGTGGTTGCTGTGGCCCATAGACATCTAAATCTATATTTGTTTGTAAATTAAAATGAAGATGTGATGTCAGCCATGAGGACTAAGATAGAATGCCTCTTTTGCATTAAAAAGGGTATCTGGTTCTCTACACACACCATACAAAACACAGCAATTAAGCTGCGATTTTACGCTGGTATTCTGTGAGAGCATGGTCCCTCCCTGGTCTAGCCCACCCATTCGTACTACAACAATACTATTAATATAGCTGCAGCATGGCTCTACCACGGAAAAATTATGAATACTTAATAGGGATTTTCTTTTTAATTTTACATACTATTTTAGCCAATTTTTATGTTGGTTATAGCAGTGCCAGATAGATGTATATTAAATAATCTAACTTTGCAACATTAATGGAAACCAATTTTTCCAAAGCACTTATATTTAAGAGAAGACGTCTTTCTTGAAAAGGCCTAGAACTTTGGTCAATAATAACCTCTACTAAATCTGGCCATACACAACGCTTGCATATCTTGTAATAGTATATTATAAAATTCTCAGACTAGGTACCTACCTATATTTTATGTGAAATACAAGTCTTACCTTTGGCAACCTTTTCATAATCATTTGGCCACATAGGATCATATTCATTTGCGACATTCCAATCAAAATCAGAAACATTTAATGAAGGTGTGAATGTCTTAAGTTGTAAACTTGGGCTGTTTGAATTCAATTCATCTTCATCTTTTTGTTTACTTTTTAAGTCTATTACTGGAGTTAGTACCTAGTTAATTTACATAAATTTAAATACAGCGAATATTAATCTTATATGTAATCTTGAATAGAATTTATTATATACTCACTTGTGTAGTACGCCGTAAAGCTTCTCTTTTAGGTTGAGTTACGGCCGCCTTTTTTAACTGTAGCTGTGATTGTAATAACTTGATACCTGAGGACCATCCCGCTACCTTTTCTGTTGTTCGTGTTTTGATAGTATCTAAATCATCGTATAAAGACATCGTATAAGAGTTTATGTATTCTTAAAATAAAAAGATGCACATTATAAAACACATAAATTCACTGAATTAAATGTAGTACTCTGTGCATTAAATTTATCTAACTTTTTGAAAACAATGCGAATACATTCTTGATTCGCAACTTATCATTTGTCATTTCAGTTTCAGTTCAGTTCATACTTCATATCACAGATAACTGTATAATAGTCAGAGATCATAGATAAATAAAAAATTAAAATGTAGCAAGATCATTTAGTTATTCAATTTCTGTTTCTAGTCACAGATTACTATATACCTGTGTTACCAGATGTAAATTGCAAGCTACCGCATCCGTATCAGCAGACTAAAATTAGATACAGTTTTAAGTATAGTTACCATAGAATTATTATGTACAGAATCCTAGTACACGCACCGAAAGTAAAGCATGTAAAACTAACGCGAAACCGCGTAAGTTCACTCGGGGATCCGTCAGTGCGCAACATCTCGTCTTACGGAGAAAAGTTCGCGACAAATTGTAAAAATTATTTAAAATATTATCACAACAGTGATGACAAATATAAAAAAGTGTTTATATTACATTTCAAAGATAATTTCATATATTTAACTGATTATTATCACAGAATTATCAAACTAAGAAACGCAGCAGGCGCACGCAAAGTGAAGTCATCTCAAGTTAGCCTTTTAATATATATATATATATATATAAACATAACAATCTGTTTACAAAGGCATATGATATGAATATAAGACTAAAAAGAAATGCAAATAGACATGTATTAGATGATGTACCGCGATCAAACAAATATAGTAAAAGCTGTTTAACCATGTGTATTCGAATTTATAATAAAATGCCAAATGAAATCAAATCGAATAATAATAATTTATTTAAAAAAAAATTATTGCTTATCTCAATGAAAATCAATTTTATGACATCAGAGACCTATTCGTTAAATGTAAATGATATATATTCATGAATTGATAATCTTTGTACGATTTTATATGTTTTAGTCTAATTGTTTTGTCTTATGATTAGAAAATTTCATTTATATATGTGCTATTTATGTAAATTTGCATGCTATTCACAATCACATAGCAAAACATGTCGTACTTTAAGAATTGTACCATCCTTATCTGTCCATGTTTTATGCAAATATATCTAATTAATAAATAAGGCTACGTACGACTTTTGGCTTTTCGGTGCGTCAGTATTATTAGGCATATATATGTTCTGTGGATTTACACAGTTATTTATGTTCTGTGGTCAGTACTCAAGTTAAAAATGTGCCAACTCGGAAAAATCACGACTCGAGTTAACTCGAGTTGAAATTCACGCAACGAAGTGGGGGCAAACGAGCATGCGGCTCACCTGATGGTAAGTGACTACCGCCGCCCATGAACAACCGCAACACCAGGGGAATTGCAGATGCGTTACCGGCCTTTTAGAAAGGTGTAAGGTCTTTTCTTGAAGGTTCTTAAGTCGTATCGGTCCGGAAAATTCGCTGGTGGTAATTAATTCCACAAGGAAGTTGTGCGAGGGAGTAAACTTCTTCTAAATCGCACTGTGGTGGACCGCCAATCATCCAGATGGTATGGATGGTAACGCGAGTTTTGTCGCGATGTGCGATGGTGAAATTGAACGGCTGGAATTAGTCCGAACAATTCCTCAGAGCACTCCCCGTGATAGATGCGATAAAATACGCAAATAGATGCAACATCTCTACGCAGTGCCAGTGTATCGAGCCGATAGAAAAAACTCGGTCGTCGACGATTCGAACCGCTCTGCGCTGGATGCGGTCAAGTGGAAGGAGCTGGCACTGGGGAGCCCCAGCCCAGAGATGAGAACAGTATTCAATGTGGGGCCGAACTTGCGCTTTGTAAAGTTGCAAGCGATGTGCCGGCATGAAATACTGTCTCGCTCTGCTGAGCACGCCAAGCTTTTTAGAGGCCAATTTGGCCTTCCCTTCCAAGTAACCACGAAACTGCACACTATTCGATATGTCGACGCCAAGGATTCCGATACTAGCTGAGGCAGCAAGGGGAGTGCCTTGAAACTGAGGAGATACGACAAAGGGGTTCTTTTTAGCGGTAAACGCGCGATCTTGTGTCTTCTGAGGATTGAACTGGACTAGATTTAGTCGGCCCCAATCCGAGACTTTGTTAAGAAAAGATTCGACTTCAGACACAAGTTTGTCCCGGTACTCAGCGACGTTTTCCCGAGAAATATTGGCACGGCCGGAATATAAGGCATCACCAGTGCTGTCGTCTGCATAGCAATGAATGCTACCGGTTTGCAACATATCATTGATATGCAGGAGAAACAGCGTTGGTGATAGCACGCAGCGTTGTGGAACACCAGCGTTGATAGGCTTGAAATCAGAGCATGCACCGTCTACTACGACCTTGATGCTCCGATCAGCAAGGAAACTGGTGAACCATTTGCACAATTTCTCGGGAAGCCCATAGGAAGGAAGCTTCGAAAGAAGCGCTTTGTGCCAGACCCGATCGAAGGCCTTCGCTATGTCCAAACTAACGGCCAATGCCTCCCCCTTGGACTATATTGCCTCCGCCCATCTATGAGTCAGATAGACTAGAAGATCACCAGCTGATCGACCTCGACGAAAACCGTACTGGCGGTCACTAATCAGCTGGTGATCCTCAAGGTACCTCATGAGCTGGCAGTTTATAATGGATTCCATTATTTTGGAGAACAAGGAGGTGATGGCAATGGGCCTGTAGTTGGACGGGTCTGAGCGGTCGCCTTTTTTAGGGATCGGGTGGACCAAAGCTGTCTTCCATGAACTCGGGACTACGCCTTGGGAGTAGGAGTACCGATAAAGACGCGTTGAAACCGGTGCCAGCTCCGGAGCACACGTCTTCACACAATCGGAGGCACTCGGCACAATGGGAGGGACTCCATCGGGCCCACTCGACTTGCTGAGGTCCAGGGAGAAGAGTGCTTTGCAAACCGAGCCCTGTGTAAACCGCACATCTGGCATGGAGCACTCACACCGCGGGATGGTCGGCGGTGTGTTCCCCCCGTCATCTAGAGTCGAGTTGGGCGCAAAAAGAGAGCTCAACAGATCGGCTTTATCCTTTGCGGCATGGGCCAGTGAGTCGTCCTCTCTGTGCAGAGATGGAAGAGATGGCTGACAGAAGTTCCCTTGGACAGCCTTGGCGAGAGACCAGAATGCACGGGTTCCCGAAGGAAGACGAACTAGCTTCTCGCCAATTCTGCCGATGTGCTTAGACCTTGCCTTGGCAATGACGCTTTTGAAGGACCTGGAGGCGGAATTATACTTCTTTTTAAGTGCGCTGGTGTTTACATCCCGAGACGTTGATACGTCAGCCCAGGCCCGGTAGCACTCCTGCTTATAGCGTGATGCTAGTTTACAGGAGCGACCACACCATGGCTGGGATCTGCCTCCGATGGGTACCACAGAGGATGGAATAAAAAGTTCCATACCCTGAAGTACCACATCAGCAACAGAATGGGCAACAACGCTGGGATCTTCCGGCGAGATGCAAACCCGCCCCCAAGGGTAGGATGCAAAAAAAGACCACATCCCGTCCCAATCAGCTGACCTATAGTGCCAAACACGGCGGCAAGCTGCAGATCGCAACTGCGATTGGAGCGTGAGTGGCACCGTACTTCGGATCAGACAATGGTCCGAAGAGGCCAGAGGGGCATCGACGGAGACCTGATATCCGTCCGGATAAGAGGTCAGCAGAAGGTCCAACAGGGAAGGTACAAGGTCTTCCACATCTGGGATCCGCGTAGGCGAAGTAACCAGTTCTGTTAGACCATATGCCAAAGCAAAGTCATAGATAGATCTACCCGCATGATTGGTTAAACGAGAACCAAGCCATTCAGCGTGGTGGGCGTTAAAATCACCGAGTATCACGATCTCCGCGGATGGGACCTCTTGTAGCACGGAGTCGATGAGTCGGTCTGTGTCGGCATTGCTGCTATGGGACCTATAGAGGCACCCGTAGACGCGAGGATGGTCGTCGCTGTCTACGCGCAGCCATAGGATGGACAGGTCCGTACCTTCAAGACTGCCGAGGCGTCGAAAACAAATGTCCTCTCTGACGTATAAGCAAACTCCAGCCCGGGGCACAAAGGAGTGTTCCAATTTGTACCCCAGGTAGGAGAGATATGAAGTATCAGCCGGAGAGGACACCTGAGTCTCGGTTAAAAAGAGCAAGGCCGGCTTCGCCATCTCTAGATGGTAATGGATCGCCTTGGTTGTATTGTCCCGCTTGCCCCGAGCAGCATTAGTCGCGAGCGGAATTTTGCTCCCCCCCCCCCCAGAATACGCGGGGCAGCCTGAGCACCCACGCTCAGGAGTGAAGTAGTCGTGGATGCTCAGCGAGGAATTCTCCAGGGGTGCTGGTACCCTCCTGGGGTAGTCTTTTATTTAATTCCACTACCATGTTGATGGGGGGGGGGGGAGGGGGGAGTATTAGGCCTCCAGCCACCTGCACTCACCAAGCGCAACGCAGAGGTAAACCTCTACTTCACGCTGGTATTCTGTGAGGTCGTGGTACCACCCCGGTTCGAGCTGGCCCATCCGTGCGACAGCAAAAGCTACCGCTTAGCTCTACCACTGTTAAGCAACTCGAGTTACCAGTATGAAACAGAGTAAATGATTTGTTGCAAATTACTTTTTTATAAATTTGTTTTTCTGTCTATCTCTTTGGTGGGTAGGGCTAACTATAATTACCAAACTTATTATGTAGGATTGAACTAAAAAGGGATATTTAGTATATATAGCAGTCTTCACCTAACAATATTAGTCTAGTTTTAAGATGTAGGTACATAAGCTATTAATAATTTATATATCACAGTCAAAATATTCTTAAATAAATTCAAATTCTAAATATTTATTGTAAGCTTAGTGTTACATTTGGCGTTAATTTAAAATAATATGATGTATCTTAGAACTTACTAATATTTTCGTATAATACAATAGGTTTAAATTAATTATAGGTTTGGGAGGACATAACTATATTGATAATAATTGATCAAAATTATAAAAGAAAATAAGTTACATAACTCGGCTATTATAAAATTCTAATTAACAAATTGTTTTGGTTGTGGCTAAATACTCTTTGAAACACAAAGCGCGCACACAACGAACGCATCGCGCTCTTACTTTTTTGCTGGCTCACTTGATCCGTTCATATACAGCAGCCCAAACTCAAGTTAGGGAGATCCAACTCGAGTTAACTCGAATAAGCAACTCAACTTGACTCAACATTAACTCGAGTTGACTCATCATTAACTCGAGTCAACGTACCCAGTAGGTACTACCCACGTAATCGTGTGAAGAGCTCGCGCAATTTTGCAAAAACATGACGTACTGTGCTGTGAAAGGGTGTCACAACACATCACATAATCATGAAAAAAATTTAAATATCTCATTTTACAGGTAAGTACTGCCTAGCATCTTATATTTTTTTTGTCTATATGACCCTTGGTATTGTGGTTATGTCACAATAATTCTACCAATGTCCGGTCTTTGGTCTGTAACACCTTGTCTTGAGGCTTTTCGGTGAAAAAGGAGTTAGCGGTTATTAGGTGAAAATGTGGATAAAACCAAAGCAACTAAATACATGAATTATGGACCACACAATATAATGCAAACATCTAGTTATAGGAGAGAATTAGCCTGGGCAGGGAATAGAGAATTAGGTTAAGCTAAATTTAGTACACAATAATTAGAGTTTAATATTGTTACGCGCTTGGGGTTCGAGACAATTAAAAACTGCCGATTGAATTACCAAAATTGACACTTTAATTACACAACACTAATTACAATCTAAAATCACACTAATAATAAAACACAGTTCGCCGTTATTTCGCTTTGAAGCATTCTCTTGTATCGCCAATTCAATACTGCCTCGGTCGTGGTCTATACCGGCCTTATATAGGGCCTCAGATAGTTTCCAGAATCTTCTACTGTAGCGACATCTAGAATGTTCGAGTACATATCGGTCCCGAAATTTCTGGAAGGATCTTGACTCTCCTAGTTCTGCTACTCGACACTAGAGGGCGCTAGTGTAACTAGTGTTGCCATGTACAAGACATTAATAGTGGCGCGCAATACTTTTATTTACTCGACACTAGATGGCACTAGTGTAACTAGTGTTGCCATGTACAAGACATTAATAGTGGCGCGCAACACTGCCCCCTCCTAAGACATGCTCGTCACGAGCATTATTGGCCCCATAATAACGCGCCAGTCGATCCACATGGACAATCTTAGGAGTACCTCTGGCACCTTTCTGTATCCGGTAGGTTACATCATTGATCCTTGTCACAATCCGGTACGGTCCGTCCCATTTAGCTTGAAGCTTAGGAGATTTCCCTTTGCTGCGAACTGGATTGTGTAACCACACTAGTGAACCTTCATCAAACCCCTTGTTGTTCATTTTGCGGTCATACCGTGTTTTCATCTTCTCAGACGTTTGCTGGCCCGTCTATCTGACGTGCTCATAAATGTCATTCATTTTGTTCCGCAAGTCATTTGCATAATCGGTTATACAGCGTGGGGCATCAGGTGGTATTCCGGTGATCAGGTCTGCAGGCAGCCGTAATTCTTTCCCAAAGTTTGCGAAAGCTGGCGTCACTAACGTACTTTCGTGAACAGCGCTTCGATATGACAACAAAAACGGTTGTATGTGCCTGTCCCAGTCTCGTTGCCGTTTTTCCACAACTTTTGCCAGGTACCTTTCCAATGTCTGATTAAATCGTTCTACCATTCCATCAGATTGTGGGTGGTAAGAAATTGTTCGTGTTTTATGAGTACCCATAACTCTGCAAGTTTCCTGGAATATTTGAGACTCGAAATTCCTTCCTTGATCGCCGTGAATCTCTAAAGGTACTCCAAAACGACAGAAGACTTCATGAACTAGTTTATCTGCAATTGTTGAAGCTTCTTGATTTGGAATGGCGAAGACTTCTGGCCACTTAGTGAAGTAATCCATCACAACCATGAAATACTTGTTACCACTTTCACTTTCCGGAAACGGCCCCGCAACGTCAATGGCTATCCTGTCCCATGGTGCACCAACATTGTACAATTTCAATGCGCCTCTACTACGAATTTGAGGTCCCTTTACAGCCGCACAACTTGTACATTTGCGGCACCAGTCCTCGACATCGTCACGACAGTGGACCCAGTAAAACCGTTCTCGGATTTTCAGTAGAGTTCGTTTAACTCCCAGGTGGCCTCCTGAACAACCACTATGGTACAGCTGTAGAACATCCGGTACTTTAGCCTTAGGGACAACCATTTGCAAATGACAACTGTCTCCCCGACCATTTTCCCATTTACGGCACAGGACTCCATCCTGAATCAGCAAGCTGTCCCATTGGGCCCAATAGCTTTTCGTGGTCGAACTCATTGCTGAGACGTCGCTCCACTTGGGTTTAGGAGCACTGGCCCTCATCCATTCCAGAATCGGCTTAATATCCGAATCTTCCTGCTGTGCATGTTGTAGGCTGTCCTTCCACTCATTGCTGAGCTGGGCTGTCCTGAGCATCCTCACAGATACCACTTCCTTACCCTCTTGCCTAGTACAATGCTTGCAATCTTCAGGGCAAGGTCTTCTTGACAATGCATCTGCATTGCCATGAGATTTCCCGCTGCGATGTTCGATCACAAAGTCGTATTCCTGCAGTAGTTCAATCCATCTCGCAACTTGTCCTTCCGGATTTTTGAACTGCAATAGCCATTTCAGTGCAGCATGGTCAGTTCGTAAGTGGAATTTCCGCCCTAGAAGATATTTGCTAAAATGCTGCAAGGACTTTACCACAGCAAGCAATTCCCGTCTTGTGACACAATGGTTCCGTTCCGGCTTTGACAATGACTTGCTGAAGTACGCTATCACAATCTCTTGGTCACCATTCCGTTGAGACAATACACCGCCAAGTCCTATATCACTTGCGTCTGTGTCAACTATGAATTCCTTGCCCGCATCAGGGTACCCCAAAATAGGTGTTTTGCACAGACGGTTCTTGAGCTCCTGGAATGCAATATCGCAACTTTCATCCCAGCAGAAATGTCGCTTCTCCTCAGTTAGCTTGTGCAGAGGTTTGGCTATATCTGCAAAGTTGTTCACAAATCGCCGATAATAAGAGCACAAACCCAAAAATGCTCTAACCTGTGTCTTGTCTTTTGGAACCGGCCACTCCTTGACAGCGGCAATTTTTTCTGGATCCGTGCGGATACCTTCTTCCGACACTACATACCCCAAAAAACTAACTTGCCGTTTGAATAGTGAGCACTTCTTTGGACTCAACTTGAGGTTGGCACTCTGGATCTTCATGAGCACGCGTTCCAGGTTTTGAAGGTGTTCCTCAAACGTACGGCCTACGATGATGATGTCATCCAAATAGACCAGACAGGCATCTCCAATTAGCCCGGTAAGTACAAGCTCCATCAATCTTTCAAACGTTGCTGGAGCATTGCACAATCCAAACGGCATGACTTTAAATTGCCACAGACCCTTTCCTGTGGAGAATGCAGTTTTCTCCTTGTCCTTAGGGTCAATTCAACCTGCCAGTAGCCACTTTTCAGGTCCAGCGTACTAAACCACTTTACGCCTGTGAGCATGTCCAGCGTGTCATCAATTCTAGGCAAGGGATAGCTGTCCTTCTTCGTAATGTCGTTCAGGCGGCGGTAGTCAACACAAAACCGCATGCTGCCGACCTTCTTCTTTACCAGCACCACAGGTGAACACCATGGACTAGATGAAGGTTCAATAACACCATCCTTCACCATTCCCTCAATCATGGTTTCCACTTCCTTTTCACGTGCTACAGGCAATCTTCTTGGCCGCTGACGAATAGGCAATTCTTGTCCTGTGTTTATTTTGTGTTGAACTAAGGCAGTCTTTCCTATGTCAGCTTCGTTTGACGAGAAAACATTGGCGTACTTGAGTAACAACTTCTTCGAATTGACCATTTCATTCGGGGAGAGAACGCTGCGACAGTCTTCTAAAAGTGTGGTCACTCTCGTTGGTCCATCCTTACTAAGGGTCCCGGTCGATAGATATTCGCACCGACGCAACCAATCCACTTCCTCACTAGTACCGACCAATGTGCCTTTTTCTATAATCTGTTCCTGATCACAAAGGTTCAACACACGTACTCCTGAGATGTCGGTGGTTCTGACCAAGGTTCGAGCCACTTTCCATGGAAGGTCATTGTCTACCCTTTCCACGAGTACACAACGATGAGCTTGCCCAGGACTCCGAGGAAGACTTACCGGCACAATCGTTTCCGATCTCGGCGGAAGAACAATCTTCTTAAGGCTGTACACATTCCCTGGTAACGCCCCTTCCATGAAAAGTTCCTCTTGTCCACATTTCAAAACACCTTGCTTAACGTCGATCTCACAACAATTCTTCCTCATAAAGTCTAGGCCCAGGATGCAGTCGTCCATTATATCAGCCACGATGACATTATGCAGGTAGATCATGTTGCCTAGCTTCAACTCCATCTCCTTCTCTCCACGGACGGGTATGCGCTGACCAGTGGCTGTCACCAAATTAATGCGTTCTCGGTTGTATGCGGAGTCCCCAAGGAACCGACTTATAAGTTGGGAGCTGACAACCGTGCGAGAGGCTCCAGTGTCTATGGTCAGTTTACACGACGTTCCGTTGACTTCGCCCTTGATGATCAGGCTGTTCCCATCACGGGTTTGTGAGATCGAAATCCTTGGGGCTTTTTTAACATCAGCCAGCACCCGCCAGTTTCCCTGCTGCTGCTGGGCGGTGCTGTTAGCCGCACTACCCTCTCGAGATCGATCACCTTCCCTTTCTATAGTTCGCTTAGAGCAGCTGGATCGAAGATGACCCCTTTCTCCACAGCCGTAGCACCTAGGGCTGTAGCTTTTATTGCAGTCCTGAACTGTAGCTGCTGCAACCTCCCTGACGCGGTGGGAACGATGATCCTGCCGCACGGCTTCCACCTCCAGTGCATGGGTCAAGGCGTCCTTAAGCGTCTCGTGGTGCCCGAGCCTCACAACAGCTCTGACTTCAAGGTCGCGGAAGCCGTCGATGAATGTCTGCACCAGGTTCCCTACAATGAGCGCAGGTACAGACTGGTACGCTTTTCGAACCAGCTTCTCCACCTCAAGGGCCCACTGCTGCAGGTTTTCGTTACTGCGTTGCACGCGATCTTTGAGCTGCGCACGAAAGACGTGTTCCAGGTGAGCGTCGCCATATCTCGCCTCCAATGCCTCAAGGAGCTGCTCGTAAGTCACTTCCTTACCGAGAGCTTCCAGAACAGTTAAGGCCTGGTCGCGCAGGCCTAGGGTGAGAGCAGTCATGGCCTGACTTTTATTCCAGCCGTTCGCTTTCATGACAGCCTCGAACTGGATTTTGTAGGCCGACCAGGAAGAAGTCCCATCGAACGGTGGCACTTTGAATCCACGTAGCGAAGGTGTTGTAGCTACCACGGGAGCTGTAACTCCATCCCCAATTTTGAGGTCGTTCAGCGTTTTCTTCACGTCAGCCATCACATTGTCAACCCGATTGTACACTTGGTCGATTCGGGTTTCAGCTTCCGACAGGCGGTTGTCATATTGAGCAACCTTATCCTTCACCTCACTTATTTCTTTCCCGAAGGTAGCGTGAAGGTCCTTCATGAGAAGTGTCTGCTCTTCCTTATCGCGTTTGAGCTGCTCTTCCAACCGACGGCCCTGTTCCTCCTGTTGGCGGGCTTGTTCCTCCTGTCCGCGCTGCAGCTGCTCTTCCAACCGACAAGCCTGTTCCTCCTGTCGGCGGGCCTGTTCCTCCTGTCGGCGAGCCTGTTCCTCCCGTCGGCGAGCTTGTTCCTGCAGCATCATCATCAGAGTACCTAAGTCAGGTGCTGCAGATGCAGGAGCTGCTGACGGGCCGGACTCCGTGGTCGGCAACTGGCCTGCCGACGTCTGTGACGTTGCACCACCAAATCGTCTCTGGTCCGTCTCCTGTTGGCGTTGACTTCGGGTACGGATACCCTCGGTGTCGTCTTTAGGTAAAATCGGCATATTTGATCCCACTTCTGACACCAATTGTTACGCGCTTGGGGTTCGAGACAATTAAAAACTGCCGATTGAATTACCAAAATTGACACTTTAATTACACAACGCTAATTACAATCTAAAATCACACTAATAATAAAACACAGTTCGCCGTTATTTCGCTTCGAAGTATTCTCTTGTATCGCCAATTCAATACTGCCTCGGTCGTGGTCTATACCGGCCTTATATAGGGCCTCAGATAGTTTCCAGAATCTTCTACTGTAGCGACATCTAGAATGTTCGAGTACATATCGGTCCCGAAATTTCTGGAAGGATCTTGACTCTCCTAGTTCTGCTACTCGAAACTAGAGGGCGCTAGTGTAACTAGTGTTGCCATGTACAAGACATTAATAGTGGCGCGCAATACTTTCATTTACTCGACACTAGAGGGCACTAGTGTAACTAGTGTTGCCATGTAAAAGACATTAATAGTGGCGCGCAACAATATTATACATTTCAATATATTTTGAGATCATATTGACATATATGGAATTGGGAATAGTTAAGAGGGAATTGATATTCACTGGTCGAGGGATTGTTTTGGGAAGAATTTCATATAAAGAAATTGGGTGATTTAGGCAATTAAAGAAAATGTGGTCTGGGGTACCTTCATCCAGACCACATTCACAGAGGGAATGATCTTTGATTCTAATTTTAGCTAGAAATACAGGAGTGCAGGCATGCCCAAGCCTTAAACGGCAGATTGTAGATGTGATTTGTTTGTTCAAAAAGCTAAATTTAAAAGACCAAGGTTTTGGAGGAATTTGGGGTTGAATTTTACCAAAGTGGCAACCTTTAGTATGTCTGGATATGTTCCATTCTCTGTCCCAAGAGTTCTTTAATTCAATTTGAGCTAATGACATTAGATCATGAGAGTAATTCATTAAATGAGAAGGACAGCCAATATCAACAGCTCCTTTGGCCCAGGAGTCAGCCTGTTCATTTCCTTCTATGCCACAATGACTAGGAATCCACACAATCTCTAAATCAAGCCCACTCTTATTACAGTTTAGTATGAGTTCCTTAATTTTCAGTATTAATGGGGAGATGGATTTCATTTTAAATATATTGCTCTGTAACGACATTAGGCAGCTTTTTGAATCAGTAAATATAACTGACTTAGGAATTATATGGGAAAGAATATAGGATATAGCCTCATATATGGCTACGGCTTCCCCAGTAAAAACAGAAGCCTGAGGAGGACATCTATAATTAAGGACAATTTTATATTTGGGGATCCAGACTGCAGAACCGACACATTTGAATGAAGACAATTTGAAAGCATCAGTAAAAATATATAGCCAATCAGACCATTTTTTTGCCACAAGGTTGTAGAAAGTTCTGTTTGCAGTTGGGGAATTTTTATTAATGTTTAAATTCAGAGTGATTTTAGGATTTAGTAATACAGCTTCATAGCTGGTTTCAAAATAGGGTAGAATTAGGGACGTTACACAAAGATAACCAATATTTTTTTAATCTATTTAGAGATTTAAGAATAGGGGGCCAGCTTTTATTAGACCAATAGGAGCTGTTTACAGCTAATAGTAGCAAGGATTCTAGTTTACGATGTAAGGGGTGAGATGTTAGTTGAAGTGTTTTTGAGAGAAATCTATCAGCTAGAAACTGTCTTCGTAAAGAGAGAGGGAGGTCAGCACATTCTACTTGTAAAGCATTTTTAGGAGTTGATTTCATTGCGCCTGTGATAATACGTACACATCTTGCTTGGATAACATCAAGCCTATTAAGGTCCGATTTGTTGCAGGGCTCCAGAAGGAAAGAGCCATAGTCGAAGTGACTGCGGATGATGGCATTGTATAGGATTTTTTGACACATGGGGTGAGAACCCCACCATACACCTGAAAGAGATCTAAGAATGTTAACACCTTTCTCACATTTGTCACTGATGTAATTAAAGTGAGCAGTACCGGTCATATGACAATCTAAGTAAATAAAAATTTTACTTTGTTAACAACTGGAATAGATTCACCATTATATTATACCATATATATTATTCACATGAGATATCAATAGTGGGGATAACACGTTTTCTACTAAAGGTTATTATTTTGCTTTTAGAAGCTCAAAGAGAGAGGCCATGGTCAGTAAGCCATTGATTAAGATAATAAATCCAGATATGATATCAGGAGCTGTTACATAGATAGCAAGATCATCTGCATATTGTAATATGTCACAGAAAGACGAAATCGAATGTTCAAGGTCATATGTGTAAATATTATAAAGAATAGAGCTTAAGACCGAGCCCTGTGGTAGACCCTTCCAAATTGTTCTGGGCGAGCTTAACATTCCTTTATTGCGAATTTTGATAAATCGTCCCATAAACAGATTGTAAATGAAGTGTACAGTCTTCGCAGGGATGTTCAGATGAAGCATTTTCTGCCTGAGCACCGGAAGAAGAACACTGTCATAGGCAGATGATATATCCAGGAAACAACCCATCAAGTATTCATTTTTAGAAAAAGCCAACCTAATATCTGTAGTTAGGATACTCAAACTGTCTAATGTGCTTTTCCCTTTACGAAAACCAAATTGACTTTTTGCAAGGATATTATTATGCTCCAGAAACCATTCAAGTCTGTTTTTAATTAAATGTTCTAAAATTTTGCAAAAAGTAGATGAAAGTGCAATTGGGCGGTATGAAGAAGCTTCTTTGGGATCTTTTCCGGGTTTAAGGATAGTTATAACAATTTGGCTTAACCAAGACAGAGGAATATTAGATGATATTATGTAAATATTGTTCAGAATTTGGAGAAGAATTAATTTTCCCTTAAGGCTTAATTTACATAAACATGCATAGGGAATGCCATCTTATCCTGGATAAGAGGATTTTAAGCCAGATAACACAGACTGTAGTTCGGACAATGAGAAGATTATCTCATTATTGTTGATTATAGACGGGACTGCAATGGGTGGGTATATTGCATATTCATTAGGAACAAAAGGAGGAGCTAACATATCAGAGAAGACTTCAGTTATCAGAAATGTTGGTATCAGAAAGAAGGGAGCCACGAATTTTTTTTATATTTTTCCAAACTATTGTTACTAGTGTATTAGGGGACATGGATTCACAAAATTTTTTCCATCCACTTTTTTTCTTTTTGGAAAGAAGGCCCCTTGTTTGAGCAGAGGTTTTTTGAAATTGTATAAAATTATCGGTTGACATACAGTGATTATTTCTGCAGCTTTTCTCCTTTTAATCATAGTGGAGCATTCAGCATCCCACCATGGAGGGGAGGATAGGTTCTTGCTGTAGGGTTTTTATTTGGGATAAATAAGTCAGCTGCTTCAGTTATATATTGTACCAATAAAGAGTAAGAAGTTATTGGTTTGGTTGAGGAGTCAACCTGCATTTGGGCAAATTTAGTATCTAAAAATTTAGTGAAATTAGTCCAATCTGCATCTTGGAGCTTATATTTAAGGAGGGGCATAGTAGAGGGTAAAGGAATAACCGCATTGGGTTTGGTAATAAGAATGGGAAAGTGATCACTTCCATATGTTTGATTGAGAGTTTTCCAAGAAAGCTGAGGGGCTAGACTAGAAGAACAAGATGTTAGGTCGACAGCAGACCTAGGGTCTAGTCCTGGGTATACTCTATGAGTGGGGGAACCATTGTTGATGATGCAATCTTCCAAAATTTGTATAAGTTCTGAAGAGTATATGTCACAAAAATGTGACCCCCAAGATACATGATGTGATTTAAAATCACTGGTATAATAAAAGGGTGAGGTAACAAAGAAAAGAGAGAGGATAGTTCTTGAATTAAGTGAGTATTTGGATGAGGGATATATATTTACATAATGTTGATTCCTGCAATTTTTGCAGCTACGGCATTAATGTTTTGGCTATGAGGAGGGAGTGTAATTTGAGAAAAGGTTAGCGATTTTTTTATGAGTAAGCAACAACCACCATAACCATCATTTCTATCTTCACGGAGGCAAGTAAAGCCTTGCAAGCGGAATTTGGAGCCAGGTAGGAACCATGTTTCTGATATTGAGGCAACAGAAATTGAATGTTTATTTATTACGAAGATGAGTTCTTATTTTTTAGGTTGCAAGCTTCTACAGTTCCACTGGAGAAGATGGAGGTCTTTTGTTTGAGTCATTTATATTATCTATTAAGCTAGCTAAATTAAAGATTTTTTCTGCAACGTTGTTCGGTAATGAGTCTGACATTTTCAAAATTAAATTATTGAGGAGAGAAATTAGGCATTCAACAAGATTTTAATTTGGAGATATTTGGTTATGCAAATTGGATAATGCGCATCCATTTGGAGTAGAGGATGGGCAGTCTGCAACTATTCTTTGATGAGCTTGTTGGTCATACCCCATGGGAATTCTAGGGATGGGACGGGGAGATTTGAAAATGGTTTTTCTATATGCCTGTGACATGGTGGGAAGGTTGAAGGAGGTAGTAGAAGTAGGTGAAAGCTGAGTAGAGGCCACTTCAGAATACGGTCTTTGAAGATTGTTCAAACGGATAGAAGGGATTTTGGCTGAAGCTTCTATATAGGATACATTTTGTTCTGACATCATAACTTTGATAGATTTCTGTCTTTGGTGTTCCGGACAATTTTTGTTATTAGCAAAATGATTTTTAGAGCATAACAGACAAGTGGCTTCACTTTCAGGAACAGAACAACTTGCTCCAGTATGCTCTTGGGCACAACGGAAGCAGCGTGGTTTAGAGCGGCATTGATCTGCTATGTGGCCAAATCGGCAACACTGTTTGCACTGGATGGTGGGGAGTTGATAAGTTTCAACGGAAAGTGATTTGAAAAATGCATATATATATATTTGGGGAGTATCTGACCTTCAAAAGTCAGAACAATAGATTGAGTAGGAACCCATATTGGGGATGATGACCCTTCAGCAAAAGTCTTTCTCTGAAGACGGCGAGTTTTTAGGATTTTACCACAACCGGGCGGAAGTTCAATAGCTTCTGCTAGTTCTTCCATTGACCAATCCACAGGGACACCGCGGATGACACCCATTCGAGAATTATTATAGGATGGATTTGTTGCAATCAATTTTTCTTTTGCAAGCATTGGATTATTAAGGAATTTGTTAGTCTCATCTGCTGAGCAGAATTCAATAGAGATGCGATTTCTGCCAACGCTTTTGACTCCCTCTCTTTTGATGTTTTCTATTTTATTTTTAGACAAGCATAAACCTAATTTAATTGGTCGAAGTAATAGCCCTATTCTAGGATCTAACGAAGCCCGGGAGATGTGGACAATAAAAGGGCCTTGATGATGTGGCCCATACATTCTAAAATTTTGTTCTAGGCAGGGATGTTTATATATACTGTTTATTGCCGCTGTTAAATCAATTACAGAATTCTTTTTATATAATACTGGTTCAAATAATCGAGTCTCAGCGTATCTTTTTTTACCACGGTCACAATAATTATTGTCAATTAATCCAAAGCACATGTCTTCATCGGGAGGGTCAGGGGGTTTCTCACGGGGAGACCCCGTTTCGTCACCCATAATTGGGTGTATTGTTCGAAATAACTATATCTTATAAACGTAGTCTACTTACAGCAGAGGAATCCACCACCACAAAATAAGGAAATTAAGGAAAATTAACCAAATACCGAAAAGCACTCACAAGTACGTGTTAACCATTCGACCGTTGGCCATAGACCTCCATCTTATATTTTTGTAAAAAACATTCATCAAAAGAAAAATAATAAATCGTAAATTTGGCAGACGCTAAGTTTCCTGTAGGAAAGTGCCATTTGCTTTGAATTTGTAGAGTTTGGAGAGAGTCAGTGAACAACTTTCTCCAGAAGTCCTTGTACATTTTCTCCGTATGTTGCCATATGTGAAGGTCATGTCATTACCCTCAGCGGATAGTGGTGGTTCAAGAGAAGGCTCGCCAATCAGGAAGTGAGACGGTGTCAAGCAGTCAAGGTCTTCGATATTCTCTGACAACGCCACCAGGTTTTGTTGCGGTTGTTCATGGGCGGCGGTAGTCACTTACCATCAGGTGAGCCGCATGCTCGTTTGCCCCCTCTCCTATAAAAAAAAAAAAAAAAAAAAAAAAAACCAGGGGGCGAGAATTGAGACATCCTTCAATCTGTGCCAACAGTGTGGAAAATTCTTCGAACGTAAATTTTTGATCCCCAAGGACTCGTTTGAGGTGATGTTTCAGGCTTTTAACTACAGCTTCGTAGAGTCTCCAGCAGAAGGCCAGGAAGGAGCGATAAAATGCCATTCAATGCCCCACTCTGACAGGTTAGTTAGGACGTCATTAGTTATGTAGCATTGTAATGCCTCCTTTCGTTGTTTTTCAAATGTTCTTGCTGCGTGCTTGCATGCCACGAAGTTGGTGCCGTTGTTTGCCATCACCGCCTTGTTCTCCAATATAATAATGGAATCCGTTATAAACTGCCACCTCATACGGTACCTTGAGGACCAGCTGATTAGTGACCGCCAATACGGTTTTCGTCAGGGTCGATCAGCTGGTGATCTTCTGGTCTAACTGACTCATAGATGGGCGGAGGCAGTAGAGTCCAAGGGGGAGGCGTTGGCCGTTAGTTTGGACATTGCGAAGGCCTTCGATCGGGGTTGGCACAAAGCGCTTCTTTCGAAGCTTCCTTCCTATGTGCTTCCCGGGAAATTGTGCAATTGGATCACCAGCTTTCTTGCAAATCGGAGCATCAAGGTCGTTGTAGACGGTGCATGCTCCGTCTACAAGCCTATTAACGCTGGTGTTCCAACATATCATTGATATGCAGAAGAAACACCAACGCAGTTTCTTCTGCATATCAGTGATATGTTGCAAACCGGTAGCATTTATTGCTATGCGGATGACAGCACTGGTGAAGCTCTATACACCGGCCGTGCCAATATTTCTCGGGAAAACGTCGCCGAGTACCGTAACAAACTTGTGTCTGAAGTCGAGACGTTGTTGAACAAACTCTCGGATTGGGGGCGACTAAATCTAGTCGAGTTTAATCCTCAGAAGACACAAGTTTGCGCGTTTACCGCTAAAAAGAACCCCTTTGTCGTATCTCCTCAGTTTCAAGGCACTCCCCTTCTTGCCTCAGTCAGTATCGGAATCCTCGGAGTCGACATATCGAGTGACGTGCAGTTTCGTGGTCACTTGGAAGAGAAGGCCAAATTGGCCTCTAAAAAGCTTGGCGTGCTCAGCAAAGCGGGATAGTATTTCATGCCGGCACACCGCCTGCAACTTTACAAAGCGCAGGTTTGGCCTCGCATGGAATACTGTTCCCATCTCTGGGCAGGGGCTCCCCAGTGCCAGCTCCTTCCACTTGACCGCATCCAGCGCAGAGCGGCTCGAATCGTAGACGACCGAGTCCTTTCCGATCGGCTCAATTCATTGGCACTGCGAAGAGATGTTGCATCCCTTTGCATTTTCTTTCGCATCTACCACGGGGAGTACTGAGGAATTGTTCGGATTAATCCCAGCCGCCAAATTTCACGAACGCACATCGCGGCAGAACTCCCGATACCATCCACACCATCTGGATGATTGGCGGTCCACCACTGTGTGATTTAGAAGATGTTTTCTACCTCGCACGACTTCCTTGTGGAATCGATTACCATCAGCGATTTTTCCGGACCGATACGACTTAGGGACCTTGTAGTGTTATGCTACTTACTTATCATTTTACATTATTTTAAATTCATTTTCCATTCTGTTTCGATTTTCTGCATTCACCTCAAAACTGGATATTTTACATCACCTTTATTTCCATAGGATCCTGTAACGATTTTAAACCATAAGAACACAATAACAAATCATTTCTACTTCGTATTTTCACATTATCAGCACTTTTAAATTGGAGTCAATGGAGTCTACCTTTTTTCGATCTTTTATTTAGTTTTCCGTAACTCTGCAATTTCGGGCTTTGTGCGTGCAGTTGCGCTACCTTTTTTCCTATATCAATAAAATCTCATTTTTCACTTAAATCTTGCCGTTTTTCTATTACAAGCCTAAAACCAAAATTTGACATGTTTTGACATCGTTGTTTATTTGGTCGCTATGACAATTATATTCAAATTTGCTACCGGTCTGTTGTTTCTATTTCGATAATTCTACATAAATACTCTGTCCTCTTGACCATTTACAGAAAATTTGCGTTTAATTTAAATAATTTTTCCGTTCTCTCTAGAAAGGTATGAAAGCCGAACAATCGGTCAAGAAAGTCGGTCTCGCTTCAGTTCTCGAGTTCGAAGCATCTCCTAAAGGCCTTATCCCGGGGCCGCACTGTCCCGGGATCCTGCAAGCCTCTGTCCTGCCTGAAGCCACTGGACTCTACGAACCTCTGCTCTACCTGAAGTCGCCGGATCCTACAAGCCTTTACTCTGCCTGAGTCGCCGGGATCCTACAAGCCTTTACTCTGCCTGAAGTCACCGGGATCGTACAAGCCTTTGCTCTGCTTGAAGTCGCCGGGATCCTACAAACCTCTGTCCCGCCTGAAGTCGCCGGATCCTGCAAACCTCTGTCCCGCCTGAAGTCACCGGATCCTGCAGGCCTCTGTCCTGTCTGAAGTCGCTGAGGATCCTGCAAGCCCCTGTCTGGCCTGAAATCGCCGGATCCTGCAATCACCGCATTCACCTGAGGTCGTCGCCTAGAGACGCCCACGCCTTCTCACCTACGCCGTGCGTGCTCGTTCCAGGCGCTGAGAGCACACTTTGGATCTTCAGACTCAACTTCGACTCTAATTCTTTTTTTTTATCACCTTTTTTTAAAAAAAATTTGTAAATCACGACATCCATCCTCATCTTCATACCCCATTTTATTATATAAAATTGTAAATATCTTTTAAATCTTAAATATATTATTTGTTTTTGTAGTATTTTTGTTGTTTTGTTGCTAACAGCAACAGGTTAGATTCTTTTATTTTTAATTGTCGCTTCACGACAACCTTCAAGAAGAGAGCCTACTCCTTTTTAAAAGGCCGGCAACGCATCTGCGATTCCCCTGGTGTTGCAGTTGTTCATGGGCGGCGGTAGTCACTTACCATCAGGTGAGCCGCATGCTCGTTTGCCCCCTCTCCTATAAAAGAAAATTTGGTATTTTGCAAAAAAAAGTCAGGGTGTTGATAATTTGCCTGAATGTGGTGAATACATTTTAATACAAAATATTTTACATGTACGCTAGGAATTGACTCAAATTTATCAAAATATTAAATAATAAATAATAAATATCTCTCTAACCTCCATGTCAGAAAGGTAGACCACCAGTGTTACCAGATACACGGTAATTTCCGTAAATTCGCGGTATTTTTTACCAAAACACAGTCTACGGTAATGACCTATTACCGTGTCTTTTTCTACGGTATTTTTAATATAAATTAATGTGTAAATAATAGTCGAATTTGAATCCGAAATTATAAAAAGTGCATAAAAAAACGCATATTCTAATTAGGTAGACTTGTTGACCTCCGATCTGATTCTTGGGGAGTTTTCTTAAGTTTATCGGGAGGAAAGTTTTATTTTCGAGTTATGATCTTTGGAGAAAAATATTAACTGCCATAGACAGTTTCTCCGGAATTTCTTTTTTAACATATTGTTAATATAAATACGTAGATACTTAACTAAGTATATAGTAAAGTAAAGTTGCAGCCTATATACGTCCCACTGCTGGGCTTAGGCCTCCTCTCATTTCCGAGAAGGTTTTAGGGCAAGTAAATGTCCGCCGCGCTGCCGCAACGAACTTCGCATGTCTTCGAGATATTTTTTTTTATCTCTCAGACATGTAGGTTTCATCACGATGTTTTCCTTCACCGCCGAGCACGTAGTAAATCAGCGCTTAAAATTGCAATTAACAATTTCATTGGTGCTGGCGGGGATCGAACCCGGGTTACTCGCGTACTCTGAAAGCCGTGGTAGCTCAGATGGTTAGCGCTCGCTGTAAGTTTCACAGTACGCGAGTAACTAAGTATTATACCTATTTATATCTTATAAATAGTTGTGATGGGGAAATAAAAAACGGGGACACAGAGTACATAATAGCTGCTTTATTTTTCATATAAGTATTACTTTTGATAATTACAAACATTTAATAATGAAATACATTATAGATGTTTATTTTAACATTCGACTTAAATACGAACTAATTTTATTAAGGATACTTGTAGGGATGAGTTAAATAAGATTGTTCTGTTTAAAGGCCAATATGTTTATGAGACTTAAAAGTATAAGTAATAATAAACTTATTATCATTTTAGTTGCATGAATTAAAAAAAAATAATGACATTAACAGAGTAAAGTGCACCAGGTGTCTGAGGATACAGATGCACTCTCCATTATCCGAATCTCGTTATGTTATGAAAATGGTCACTCATTCATGTACTGATCGCAGCAAGTGCAACTTAATCTCGCAGATCTATTGATTTTCGCAGCTTTAACTTATCCACGAGTTCATCTTCTCTACAACTAACACTATAGGCGATGAACCACGCTATTTAAGCCCACGGCACAACGTCATCAGCTATAAAGCATGAATCGGGCATCGAGCGTTGTGAGTATCAAATACTATGGAATTTGTACTATCTATATAGTGTACTACTACTACTACTATCTATCTATATATCTATATAGTGGCGCTTCAAGAGAATTACTAAATATATTATAACTAACTACGTTAAAATTTTATCATTGTGACTTGGGAATATATTCCGATGCTCCGCGCAAACCCTTGGGGAAAATAGCGTGATGCAATGAACTATCGCACTAGTGTGACCGTGAGGTACGGGCGGTGAAGTAAGGTAATACATTTTTTGGTTGATAAATAGATAGTTGGGTTCATAATGGTTTAAATAGTATAATTTCAAGATTATTTATCTTATATGTACTACAGTTTTATAATGTACAAAAATCTGACTCTATTTTTATCAAAATGCTTGAAATTTTATTATTATAACAATATCATACTTACTGGTACCAATAATGTAGAAATGGCTCCTTTTAATGAAATTGTTTTTATTCTAAACGAACGCAAACCGAGGATTTATTTTCTTGTTGTGTGGGCAAGTCTATCGATTCATCATAAACATTCAAGATAAATATCGACATTAATTTTGATATAGTTGAGTCACTCCCTAGCGTACATATAAAATTGCGTGCCGAGTTGCGTCAACCTGTCATTCAAAATCGGTTACAGAGTCATGAGATTTGGTATCCGTTTCTATCTTGCATTTTTGCCATAAGGAATTTTCTTCTCCCTTGCACACTATGTCGGTCTATACGCCAGTATATTCTAAGTCTATGATAATAATAAACTTATTTCAAAATCCACGGTGTGGAGAATTATCAAGTCACAATGTTGGTGCTGCTATGCTTTCAATACTGTTGATAATGATATCCTGTTAGAGATTCTGCGTTCTCTTATATATCTCTATACATATCTATACATATCTCCAACTGTAATTTCCTGGGTTTATAGTTATTTGCATGGGCGCGGGCACGTATTCGTATCCAAGATAGATTTTGTTCGTGACTTGATTCCGTAGCTTGCGTTCCACAAGGTGGCGTCTTATCTCCTCTTTTATCACAATCTTTATTAATATAATTATATCTCAAATATCTTCTCCCTATCACCTGTATGTAGATGATCGCGTAATTTTATTTATTTATTTAATCTTTCATGAACACATTTGTACATATGGCAGACTTAATGCCATAGGGCATTCTGTCGCAGTCAACCGTTAGGCTAAACAGTATATACTTACAAACAACCAATGAACTTCCCAAAGCAGTTGAATGTATCGACAAGTATCTGGCTTGTATTCTCGACTGAATTCGATCTTAAGGGTTAATGGTGAACCCTTTAAAATCAAGCCAAGTCATAATTATTGCAAGTTCAAGAATGATTTCCAAAATAAAAAAATGTCAACTATTACGCGTTAAGTTTAATGGTGTCCCTATCCCTTATAATGACGTTGTTAAAAATTTAGGCATCCTTTTGAATTCCAGTCTTTCTTGTACTCCCTAAATTAATGTAGTGAGCAGTAAAATGTATGCAGTATATCCAGAGCCTTAACTATTTTTTACTCATTTACACCAAAATTACGTTTGCACAAGCTTTGCTACTCTCTATCCTCGATTATGCTGACATTTGTTACCTTAATACCACCGACGTGCAAATTAACTAATTTCAGCGACTCCAAAATCTCTATGTCTCAAAATACCGCACTAAGCTTAATTGGCTCCCAATCCGTCTTCGTCGGAATACTCATATACTTTCTGCTCTCTACTGCGTCTTATTTAATATATCAAGTACGTCCCTATCTAAAAGACCGTGTTAAATTACTCAGCCCCAGTCATAATTTTTCTTTAAGGTCCAAAAAAATCTTTCCCTTAAATGTCCTGCGCACTCCTCGACTTTTTATGATAAATATTATTCTGTTCTTGGAGTAAGACTTTGCAACTCCTTACCCCAAGACAATTAAAAGTGTTCAATCCTTAAATGTACCCGTGTAGTGGCGGTTACGAATATCCACTACCCCATATCTTCCCGTGGGTGTCGTAAAAGGCGACAAAGGGAAACAGGCAGGAGATGGGCAGCAGCATCTTCCTGGTAACGGCAAAATACAATAAAAAACTGCGGTTGCCAACCTGCTCGCCAAGCGTGGCAACTATGGCAATATACCCCCCATAATGAAAGTTACGAAGAGACGGCCCCCAGTAATCGGCGGCCCCGCTATTCCTGGCTACGGTGGCGACCATGGTAACGGCGGGGCAGGGGGTGCTAAGAATCTCCGGTGGAGGTTCGGTTGCCACAAGTCCACAAGTCTCTCGTTAACAACGTTGTAAAGATTGAGAGTGTGTCGACGAGGATTGCGTACCTTATACTCAGAATCACCAAACGGTATTCGCTGAAGGTCATACAGGTTTACGCACCAACCTCGGCACACCCCGATCAGGAGGTGGAGGAAATGTATGAGGATATCTCTAGAGCCATGCATTCCTCCAAAATTTCCCAATATACGGTGTTAATGGGAGACTTCAATGCAAAACTAGTCACAAGAGAGAACGGTGAGCTGAAAGTGGGAAAATTTGGAATAGGGCAACGGAACTCAAGGGGCCAGCAGCTGGCCGACTTCATGGAGAAAGAGGAATTCTTTATGATGAACTCTTTCTTCCAGAAGCGGCCCCACAGGAAGTGGACCTGGTCGAGCCCCGACGGTTCCACAAAAAATGAGATTGACTTCATTATGACGACCAGACGACAACTGTTCAGTGATGTCTCAGTGATCGCGAGGGTGAAAACCGGCAGCGATCACCGAATGGTTAGAGGAACACTGAACCTAAACGTTAAGTTGGAGAGGTCTCGTCTAATGAAGTGAACACTCCGTCCCCCTCGTGCTCTAATCCAAAGTCCCGAAACCTTTCAGCTCGGGTTACAAAACCGTTTTCAGTGCCTAGAAGACTGCAATGAAGTGGACGATTTGAATGACAAGCTCGTGGAAACTGTCCATGCGGTCGGAGCTAAGTTCTGCAAGACCCGCCGCAGAAGAACACAAAAACTCTCCGATCACACTCTTAATCTCATGGCTGTTAGACGGGAGATGAAGCTACATTCTTCAACAGATTTGACAGCATACAGGCAACTGAACAGACAGATCTCCAAATGCATGCGGCGAGACTTACGCAACTTCAATACAGCTCGTATTGAAGAAGCGATCGAGCGGAACCAAGGCTCCAAAGTCTTTCAAAGAGATCTGTCTGCCAGAAAGAGCCAACTGTCAAAGCGAAGACCGAATGTGGCACCGTCGTTTCCGGGGCACCTGAGATTTTGAGTGAGATTGAGAGGTTCTATGGGCAGCTGTAAACGTCATCGTTAGAGCCGCACGCAAGTGTGAGTAACGATCCAAGAGCGAGTCTTATCCGATATTATTCCGATGATATCCCGGACGTCAGTCTGAGCGAGATTAGAATGGCTCTCCAGCACCTAAAAAACGGCAAGGCCCCAGGCGAGGATGGAATTACAGCGGAGCTTCTGAAAGCGGGTGGAAAACCGGTACTTGAAGTCCTTCAGAAGCTCTTTAATTCCGTCCTCCATGGTGGCATTACACCGGAGGCGTGGAGCAGAAGTGCGGTGGTCTTGTTCTTCAAGAAAGGCGACAACGCTCTCTTGAAGAACTACAGACCGATTTCCCTTCTGAGCCGCGTCTACGTGCTGTTTTCGAGAGTCATTACGAATCGTCTCGCGCGCAGACTTGAAGACTTCCAGTCTCCCGAACAAGCCGGTTTCCGAAAAGGATTTAGCACCATAGACCACATACATACCCTTCGACAAATTGTACAGAAGTCCGAGGAGTACAATTTGCCACTATGTCTGGCGTATGTGGACTATGAGAAAGCCTTTGATTCCGTCGAAATTTGGGCGGTGCTGCAGTCCCTTCAGCGGTGCCAAGTTGACTGTCGGTATATCGAAGTGCTGAAGTGTTTGTACAGTAGAGTTACGATGGCTATCCGAGTACAGAACCAGAGTACGAAACCTATCCAATTGAAGAGAGGTGTAAGATAGGGTGACGTTATATCCCCGAAACTATTCACCGCTGCATTGGAAGACGTTTTCAAGCTTCTCGACTGGAAAGGATACGGTATTAACATCAATGGCGAGTACATCACTCACCTTCGATTTGCCGACGATATAGTCGTTATGGTAGAATCGCTGGAGGACCTAAGCACTATGCTCAATGACCTCAATTGTGTTTCCCAACGGATAGGTCTTAAGATGAACATGGACAAAACAAAGATCATGTTTAATGTCCATGTCACACCTATGCCGGTAGTTGTTGGGAACACTAAGCTCGAAGTTGTTGACGAGTATGTTTACCTGGGACAAATAGTCCGACTAGGTAAGTCCAACTTCGACCGAGAGGTCAATCGACGGATTCAACTCGGTTGGGCAGCGTTCGGGAAATTACGGCACATCTTCTCGTCAGGTATACCTCAAAACTTGAAAACGAGACTGTACACCCAGTGCGTGTTGCCAGTGATGACATATGGAACTGAGACGTGGTCCTTCACTGCTGGCCGGGTGAGGAAGCTCAAGATCGCTCAGCGAGCTATGGAGAGGGCTATGCTCGGAGTTTCTCTGCGTGATAAGCTCAGAAATGAGGATATCCGCAGTAGAACCAGAGTGACCGACATAGCCCAACGGATTAGTAAGCTGAAGTGGCAATGGGCCGGCCATATAGCTCGAAGAACCGACAACCGATGGGGAAGAAAGGTTCTCGAGTGGCAGCCTCGTACCGGCAGGCGAAGTGTAGGGCGTCGCCCTACTAGATGGAGTGACGATCTGGTAAGATATGCAGGAAGTCGATGGATGCAGGTGGCTCAGGACCGTGCTTTGTGGCATTCGTTGAGGGAGGCCTATGTTCAGCAGTGGACTTGTGAAGGGCTGTAATGATGATGATGATGAATCCTTAAATGTGTTCAGAGATTTAATTGAACTTGCTTAGATCACAATTTGTCTCTCCTCTCTATTCCTTCTCTTATTTATTTTATGGTCATTGATTTACCTAAAGTATGTTGTCTTTTTAGTGTATAAGTTGATACCCTTTCTTATTTTAGTGCACCCTACCCGTTATTCTTTTAATTATTTTTTATTTAATTCTTCTTTTGGGTTACCTGGAAGACATTGCTATGTAGCAATAAGACCGCCTTTTGTTTTTCCTTCAGTATTTGTTTTTTTTTAATGTTATCTTTTCTGGCTGTACAATAAAGAATACTGTGTTGTATTTTAAAAGGAAAAAAATAAGAGGATATTGCTCTTGAGAAATGAGTCTACCCATACCCATACAATTAAATAATTTTCCCCAAGAAACGGATAAGAAAGTTGTATTTTCAAATCATGAACGTTAGAGAAAAATATTTACTGTCATGGACAGTGTGTTTTCCACGCGTATATGTACTTTCAGGGAGCACAAATAAAACACTGAATTTATAGTAATTAAGACGGCCGGTAGAAAACGTTCGTTCGCACTGCATTGGCGTTCTCAAGGAAGTCATGCGGAAGTGCACTGTCACCGACACGATGAGTCATTTTGTGAGTTTTTCCTGGGAATTTCTTTTCTGCCGACTTCCAAAAAGGAGACGGTACTCAATTCACTGTATGTTTTTTTTATGTGTGTTACCTCATAACTTTTTACTGTGTGAACCGATTTCGATGATTCTTTTTTATTTGAAAGCTGGTACTTCTCCTGTGGTCCCATATGAATTTGATCAAGGTCAGTTTTTGAGTCATTCTTAATAACTTATATAAAAGTCGGCTGTACAAAATTTTAAATTATTTAACATAATTGTAATAAATATAAACAGGTAGCATCATAGATAAAACTAAAAGAGTCATGTACTCCGTGTTTTCGTTTTTATTTCATCAGCAAACATTTCAAAATATTTTTTCAACCTACTTCAAAAAAGGGAGCAGGTCCTAAATTCGACTGTATTTGTTTTCTTTTTTTATTTGTGCTCCCTCAGAACTTTTTTCTAAGTGGACCAATTTTGATGATTGTTTTTTATTTGAAAACTGGTGCTTTTCATGTGGTTCCATACAAATTTGATCAAAATCTAACCAGTAGTTTTTGATTTATCCTTAATAATGTGTATTTAAGTGACTTCGACCAGATTGACGATCTTCTCATTTTATTTATATTGAAGTTGGTTGTACAAAATATTGAATTTTACCACTTGTTTTTAAATATATTAATTACAGTTAGTTCTTGGACTTTAAACAGAACAATCTTTATTAACGGGTTCCTACAAATTTCCTTTCTTAAATAATAATTTAGTTATAGTAATAATTTAATAATAGTTTAGTATAAAAAGTAAAAATCCATTTGCGTTGTATAAAGTTAAGTTTTTACAACGCTAATGGACCATTTATTGTCATTCCTCTTCTTGTTGTGTGGACTGCAAGTCTATGGATTTATTATAAAAATTCAAGATAAATATCGACAATTATTTCGATAAAGTTGAGTCAACCTCTAAAGTACATGTAAAATAGTTTCATGAAAAATGTGTCTACCAAAATCATACAAATCATCAACAACGTTACTTTTTCTTTGCAAAATAAAAAAATAAGAAAGTTATTGAAATTATTCTCTATTTTAAACAGTATAAAACATAAATTTTAAACTAAATTAATCGCGTCATAGCCATTGACTTATATATTACTAATAGTCATAGCAGTAATGACTTCCTGAGAATTAATCTGTGAAATATGCAATTATCAGGATTATTTCTCTTATATCATAGTCACTAATATTACAATCAACCATTGTTGAAGACAATTGTGTTTACTAAAAATAAACACTATTAAACTTTAAAAAAAAATACTGAGAAGCTCATTCCTTGCGTGCACGTCATCAATCACGTAGTCATGTGATTTGATATCATTTTCTATCTTGCTATATTGCCACAAGGAATTTTCTTTTCCAGCGTGTAACACTATGGCCATCTACCACAATCCTAAGCCTAAGTTTATTCATTTAACTTATATATCTTCTTTACATAATTGATCTTCTTAATAAGGCGCAGATGTAAGCATATTAAATCTTTTAATAAAGATATGTATATGACTTATTTTTTATTTTATTTTTCGTATTTCAGAAGGCTTACAATAAATATTTCGTTAAAATAGGACATGAATAAGTGTAAACAAGGGCCTATTATAGTTTCTAGGTCATAGAATATATTTTACTTTATGAATTTAAACGATTTAAATTTGCTTTTAAACGTCGTGTTTTACATTCGCTTTGATTTTGACTATGACATTAATATAAATTGAATATGTTAATTTTATGATGACTTTATTGTTCAAGTAAAATTTATATTGTTTATTTAATGCAATGGGAATTTTGTTAAGCAAAGATACACGAAAGCTTAGTTTCGATAATAAATTTCAAATAAATTCAGCATTATTAATAGATAAGTCAATTGAAGACAAAAATACATTAGCAATCAATAACTTAGAAAACGTAAGATAATTTTTTTTATTGTTTAAGTTTATAACATTTTAAATATTTCATTTATTTAATTGCGGACACACAAACGTCACCATAATAAACAATTTTGATGTGTGCGTTGAAAATAAAATGCCAAAAATTTAATATAAACTGAATAGAATATAATGATTTTTATTCAATATTGATTATTACATAATACTTATTGAAAGTCATTTTTTATTTACCACTGGTTCGGAAAATACCTCTGTCCTGGGAAGAACCAGGAAGTAACCCAGCGGGACTTTTTTTTAAACATAATTTCACTTAACAATAATTTTGTTTATACAATTTTAAAAGAATTTCTATAGAACCAGCATGGTGGCGATCACCTTATTCCCAGGGGTTATATTCATTCATGTATTCCTTGATATTATAATAACCCTTTTTGAAAATTTTTCTTTAATAAAACTTTTAAATTTGTTTATTGACAAACTTTGAACATGTTCTGGGATTTTGTTGTAAAAGCGTATACATTGCCTCATAAATGAATTACTAATTCTGTGGAGTCTAGTAACTGGCATTACAAGCTTATATTTGTTCCTAGTGTTTAAGGTATGAACATCCTTATTCTTATTAAAGCTATTTATGTTTTTCATGTACATACATTACATTTTCATAAATATATTGCGATGCCAAAGTTAATACGTTTATTTCTTTAAAATTTTCTCTGAGGGACTCTTTACAAATTAGGTTATAAATCGCCCGTACGGCTCTCTTTTGCAAAACAAATATAGCTTCAATATCAGTCGCATTACCCCATAGCATAATTCTATAAGACATTACGCTATGAAAGTAACTAAAATACGCTAATCTAGCTGTCTAAACATCTGTGAGACTTCTAATCTTTCTTACAGCATATGCTGCAGAACTAAGTCTGCTTGCTAATTTAGATATATGGGGGCCCCATTGAAGTTTCGCGTCAATAGTAATACCAAGAAAAACAGTGGTATCCACAAGACTCAACTCCTCCCCATTTAAGAGCACATTGGTTTTCGAATGTTTTACATTAGGTATTGTAAATTTAATTTATTTTGTCTTATTGCCGTTTAAGAGCAAATTGTTGGCGTTAAACCAAAGTAGTAATTTCGATAGAGCATTATTTACATCGTCATAATTAATTAACTGCCGTTTGAGTTTGAAAATTAAAGAGGTATCGTCAGCAAATAATACTATATTGTGATTATCCTCTACAAGATAAGGTAAGTCATAAATATAGATTAAAAACAGGAATGGGCCAAGAATCGAGCCCTGAGGATCGGCCATTGATACTACCGATCCGGAGGAACATTTACCATTGATTACGACTTTTTGAGTTCTGTTACTTAAATATGAAGTAATAAGTCTAAGCGCCAAATTTTTTACACCGTAATGTCGTAGTTTCCTGATTAATGTCTCATGATGAACACAATCGAAAGCCTTGGAAAGGTCGCAGAAAATACCTAAGACATCTTGTGAAGTCTCCCAGGCATTAAAAATATATTTCATAAGCTCAACACCGGCGTCAGACGTCGAGCGACCCCTTGTAAAACCAAATTGGTTTTTATGAAGTAATTTATTTGTATTAAAAAAAATTAACAATTGACCCAAAATTAGTTTTTCAAAAATTTTACTGAGAGTTGCTGGTACAGAAATAGGTCTATAATTAGCGGGGTCCAATGTACTACCAGATTTAAATAAAGGTATTACTTTACTATACTTCATTAAATCAGGAAACACATCAGAATCGATATAAGTATTAAAAATAATAGCAAGATGAGGTGCAATTAAATCTATTATGGACGCAATCACTGTAACGGAAATCCCCCACAAATCTGCGGTTTTGTTTTTGTTTTGTTTTTATAGTATAGGGTGACAAACGAGCACACAGTCCACCTGATGGTAAGTGGTTGCTGTAGCCCATAGACATCTACATCTATCCTCAATAAAGACTCAAGATGCAGATGCGTTGTCACCCGTGAGGACTAAGATGGAATGCCTCTTTGCCAGTAAAAAGGGTCTCCGGTTCTCTACACTTACCATACGAAACACAGCAGCGTTAAGCTGCTATTTTACGCTGGTTTTCTGTGAGAGTGTGGTCCTTCCCCGGGCGAGCCGACCCATTCGTACTACAACTATACTTCTAATATAGCTGCAGCATGGCTCTACCACGTAAAAAATCTTTACATCAATGGTTTTGAAGTATTTTACAATATTATGCGGTAATACTTTTTCAAATCTAAATTCTTTTAAACAGGTATTAACATTCTGTTTAAGTAATGACTCGGCGACAGTTGGAGAAGTATTCAATGACTCTGTTGTCAAAATAGGAACATCAGTGAAATAATTCTCAAACACCGCTGCAACTTTTTGATTTGATTTAGTCAATTCATTATTAATTTTTAATTGATAGTTTGAGTTACGAGGTTTCTCTTTACCGGTTTCGCTGTTAATTATACTCCACGTCATTTTAATTTTATTCTTAGCTGTCTTAATTTTGTTACTAATATGTAATGATTTGGCTGTGGAGCAAACTCTTTTAAACATTTTAGAATAACTTTTTACATATTCTTTAAAAGCATCGGAATGATTATATGATCTTTCATGCTCTTGTAAAATACCGTCTCTGGAGTAAGATTGAAGTATTTTGTTATAAGAAGACCATTGGTGGCCACGAGATCATTTCGCACATATCCGTAGCAGTGTAAGACTCCTTCAAGGCTGCTCTCTGAAAAGGAACTCTTTCTCTTCCTCTTTATTAAGCAGGACGCGCCGGAATACTAGCGGTGCCTTCCTGCCTTCTTCTCTTGTGTAAAGAACTTATTGAACTAGAACTCTACAAACTCCCCTAGTTCGTTTTGCGGAGGCATTGGACCAGTAAAATCGCACTTCCGAATGTACCAGTCTTGTGAGCCCAACAACGGATCTGTTCTATGGCTCCCGCTGCCGGCCACTTTTCGATCACGGAGAGTACGATGTGCTACTACATCGTAGTACCTCCTCCTACAACTCCTACCCACGCATTCCCACTACCACTGCATCCAACACTGATTCTTCCCTCGCAACTCTCGACCGCAGGCGAAGAGAACAACTCTCCTGCCGCAGTCCTCTAATACTCTGTACCGTGACCACAGGCTAGCTATTCACCTTTGATCAGGTATGTAGTTCCGCTTGGTTGCTTGACCAAGACAAGTAGTCTAAGCCCCCAAGCCCAGCCGGATAGGAGAGGGGGAATATTTAGTATCTAGCCATGTCTGTAAATGTCCATTGCTAGTAGTAGGCGTACCCTGTAAAGAAGAATGTTTCAAGTATCATCTTTTGTTTTTACAGGAATTATCTAGTGAGTTGAATTTTGAAGAAAATTCTTTTTATAAAGTTATACGTGACGAAGAATACAAATATTGGTTAAACAGGATCGAAAGTTTAAAAAATGAACACCAAACGATTACTAAGATTATAGAAACTGAATATGAAAAAACAATTGAAAATTCTAATAAATTATATGAACATCCAAAAATTACTGATGATCAAAGAAAAAAAATTAAGCCATGTTATAACTGGAGAGCCAAGGTATACGTGCTTACTCATATGTTTGATCGCACTGAGCTGGTATTGTTATTTACTTATTAGTATTTAATGTTATCTTTTTTTCTGATTGTTCAGATTTTGCAATGTTATGAAAATAATCCACAGCAATCCCTTGAATGTTCACCAATGGTACAAGCTTTTAACCAATATGTAGAATCCTGCAGAGTCGATGAATAACTATCAATAAAATAGGTGACTATCAATTTTCGATTCTTTATATAATATGCAGACATTTCACAAATAATAAGTATATTTCTTATTATTATAAACATGTCATTTTTAATAAAACAATATTTATCAGCATTCGATTTTCATTTCGGTACTTATATCAAATCGCAAAATTACTGTTATTTCAATATCGCTGGAACTGAAGAACTAGAAGTAGTGTCCCATATTAGCTGGGAACTTTACCATGTTTACGTGGGACTTATGACAAAAAAGATTGTACTAACTGTGTTATTTGCCTAGAATGACGTAAAAGGTGGTTAATGGGATATATAACTCTATTTTTTCTACAAAAATATACCCGAAAATTCTTAAAAGACCTTAAGGTGGAAGTTCCAGGGTGGCCCGCGAAATTCAAATTTTTTTACGTTTGTTGCAATTTGCAGGGCAGTGTCAGGTTGTATGTTTAAGGAAATATGATTTGCGAGCGTAACGAGTATGTATTTACAGAATTATAATCATTATAATCATCAATACAACTATGTTCGTATAATTCCAATGTATGACTATTTCCAGAAAAACTCATTCAAAGGAATTATACGAACTTAGGGGGTTGTATTGATGATTATAATGATTATAATTCTGTAAATACATACTCGTTACGCTCGCAAATCATATTTTGTTAAACATACAACCTGACACTGACCTGCAAATTGCAAAAAAACGTAAGAAAATTTGAATTTCGCGGGCCACCCTGGAGCTTTCACCTTAATTATGAAATCAATCCAATAATTTAGTGACTTACTTCATGATGCAATCAGAACAATACAAGCCAGTAGAAAATAATATTATTTTTTTACGTGGGAAAATACCAACGCATACCTGTCATATGGGGCCGCTAACGGGCTATGTCAGACTCGCACTGACCAAAACTCCATTGTGTTCCATCTTTGCCGCACACTGAGAGGGCTACGAGAACACTTTCGCGCATATCCGCAGCCCTACCAGCGGCAACCGCTCCATGACGGCAACTTCTCAGAAGAGGAAATTGTTGCTCTTATACCTTTACAGCCTATTTAAAGTCCACTGCTGAACATAGGCCTCCCCCCATAGATTGCCTCTTAGTCTTATGGGAGAAATTACCCATAGTTGCTTTGTTTGCATAGTTGCTCTTATATTATCGTATAAATCATGTCAAATGGGTTAAGCTGTCGAAAATTTCGTAAAACTTCTCAATGTAACATAACAACAGATTGTAAAGAATTTTGTTATACATCAGAGTAGCCTGTATGGCTTAAGACCTTTGCCTACCTTAATTAGCAAATCGTAACAAAAACAAGTAACTGCCAAATTTTGATAAATTGATTCAAATTTTCAAATTACTAACTTGCTTGACTTGACTTGATTTAGGTAGTATTTGTTTTCATGAAGTTTATAAATTCTTATTTTATGATAATATAAATAAAAATAAAAATAGGTTTAATGTGAATGCCCGCATTTTAGTTTGTTTATAGTGTATGTATTATTAAACTCCATAATGACATCAAACGATTCAAAAGTTGATGACGAAAACTCTGTTCGTCACACAATTTTAGAAAAAATCAATGCTAATAATCAGGATATCAATACAAATAAGGTGGGGAATCAATAATCTCCGTTGTTATGATTTCGTTATATTGATTAGTTTGGGTGTGTAATTTTACTTAAATAATAAGACGTTTGTTTTATTGTTCAGGCACCAGATATCAACGATTTTACTATAGTAAAACCCATTAGTCGTGGTGCTTTTGGTAAGGTATTTCTTGCCCACAAAAAAAATAATAAGGAACAAATGTTTGCAATAAAAGTTATGAAGAAATCCGACATGATAAATAAAAATATGGTCGCTCAAGTTGTTACAGAAAGGAACGCACTGGCTTTATCTAGAAGCCCATTTTGTGTACATTTGTTTTATTCATTACAATCTGTATCATCTGTGTACTTGGTAAGAGTATCTAAGTTTCCTTTTATAATACTTTCTAAACAGTTTAGTGTATCATGCAATTCATGTCAGAAAATTATAGTATCACAGAGAATTTTTTTTCCAAGTGCATGTAGAGACTCAAGTGAGAGTTTTTCTTTGACTAACTAACTTGGTTATCGTAACAATATTTCTTTTTTCAACTGACTTCAATAATAGGAGGAGGTTCTCAATGAACTGTATTTTTATTTTTTTATGTGTGTTGCCTTAGAACTTTTTGTTAGGTGAATGTATTTTGATGATTATTTTATTTGAAAGCTGGTACTTTTCATGATGTCCCATATAAATTTGATCTAGATCTGATTAGTAGTTTTTAAGCTGTCCTTAATAATGCATATTTAATTGACTTCAACTAGATTGATAATGTTCCCATTTTATATAAATTCAAGTTGATTGTTCAAAAATTTTAATTTTACCACTTGTATAATACTGAAGTAACAATTAACTCATTATTTTTCATTTTCACGTCACATAATTGAGAAAAAGAAGAAAAATAAAATATCCACTCTTGAACATATTTTTCCATTGAAGATAAAGATATGCACACAACATTAATTGGCCCTGATTTATATGCATACATCAGCTCTCTGCATGTTATTACTACTATTATCAGCTCCCTATAAGGTTATTACTTTATCTAGCAAACTTGTTTTACAAATTTGAATACATACTATAATCATAAATAGTTTTTTTTATTTATAGAATATGGGTGACAAATGAGCGCACATTCTACCTGATAGTAAGTGGATGCTGTTGCCCATAGATATTTAAATCTATCTTCAATTAAGTATCAAAATGTAGATAGATGCATTATCACCCTTGTGGACTAAGATGCCTCATTTCCAGTTGTTCAGTTCCAGGTTTCCAGTTCTCTACACTCACTAAACTCATATGAAATACAGCAGTATTAAGCTGCTATATTGTTAAAGTGTGGTCCTTCCCCGGTCGAGCCGACCCATTCATGCTACAAACATAATATAGCTACAGTGTGGTTCTATCATGTAAAATAGAAATATATTTTTTTACTCTCTACCACGTAAAATTAAAATATATAAATATTAAATAGTATAATAATAGCTAAACATTTTGCTTATCTATCACTTTTAGGTCATGGAATATATGGTTGGTGGTGATTTAAAATCTTTGTTGGGAGTTTATGGATTTTTAGAAGAGTCAATGGCAGTTTTCTATGTGGCTGAAGTTACTCTAGCATTAGATTACCTACACAAACATAATATAATTCATAGAGACCTAAAACCTGATAATATGTTAATATCTAAGACTGGGCATGTTAAACTCACAGACTTTGGTTTATCTAAAATTGAAATACACAGAGGTAAATAAAAAAAAAAACACTTTGAACTTCTTTTCCTATATCTCCATAATAACAGTTTTGACAATGTTTTCAGATTTGGAGATTTCTGATTTTGTCACTCATACACCAAGTTTAAACATGAGAACACCTGGTCAACTGCTGTCATTGACATCACACCTATCTTTTGGTTCAGGCGGAGGAGACAGCCAGCACAGCTCTGTTGTAGATGCCTGTGAGAACCTTCTTGATGAAATTAGGGAGACTAGTATGATATTACCGCTTAAGTTTTTTTACAGTTTTATAATATTTCCAATTTTATTAATGTGCTTCTATCACAGGTAAAATGAAAAATATGTTTGAGGGGCTCAGTGGATTGGAAAATTCTGCATCAGTGGACCATTCACAGTTATCTGGAATACATCCATTCATAAGTGCTGAAAGTATTAGTTTGGATGAAATAGCTGCAAGTATTTAAAGTTTATATTTTTAAATGTTTTATGAATTTTTATTAATTACTTTTAAACACCATTTATTATTAGAAACATTAAATGAAAATAATTTTTACAGATTTTATCACGTTTAATTTAACTTTTTAATTCCCGACGTTTCGGGTGCTTTACAGCACCCATGGTCATGGCTTAGGTGTTTGACGTCCCGATGTCATAGCTACCTTCAGCTTGTGAATATTAATTTTTGATCCGATCTACGCAGAATGACCTTACAATATCTTGAAGTCTTGCAGTGGTATGCTTGGGTTTGGATTAAATTTTATTAATTATAGGATCCCAAGCAGATAGCAGCACCCATCCATCTTCTCTATTGAAATTAGGATGTTTTTTAATTTCAATAGCCTTGTGAATCATACTTGGTAGGAATCGGTGTTCTTTTGCAAGGATTTGTGGTCTATCAAATCTAATGTAATGGCGGGGACGATCTAGAACATGTCTGCAGTGTCGGGAAACGTCGGGAATTAAAAAGTTAAATTAAACGCGATAAAATCTGTAAAAATTATTTTCATTTAATGTGTAGTCTTCGCATAAATATAAGAAATCATTATTAGAAACATGTCCATAATCAGTGATTGAATAAAACTTAAAAGAATTAAAGGGAGGTTTGGGAATTCTAATGTTTATGCCTAAATGAGAAAAATATCTAAGGAACTATAAGTTAATTGAAACAGCTAATGACCCAGACATACAACTGCAATTTGTAATAGTGTTAAATATTACTTCTTTTTAACAAAAAAAAAATCATATAAATCTCTTTACAGTGCCCAGATTCAGGATCAGAGACCGCAAGCTCCTACTATACATGCGAAAGTTCTAAAAATAGTACTAATTCAAAGAGTAACAAGTCAACTGATGTTAGCAGCAATAACGGCTCCTCAGTAGAATCAACAGTGCTGACAGATACTCAGCTTGATCATTCAACGTCTCCACTATGCAGAGGCCAGTCTTTGAAAAGGATACCTAGGTAGAATAATGTTCACTTATATTCTCTGAAGAGTAAATAAGGTTAACAAAATGCTAGTACTATATAATATTTTTATAGATGTGTGTTGTATTGATTGTGCATGTGTATATGGCCATTATATACTGTTTAGGGAGACAATGAATGCATATGTTTTCTTAAGTTTAATTTATTATAAATGACCACCTGCTGTGTAGTGGCGGCATATATGAGAAATATGTTGCAAAAGGCGACATAGGGACACTAAAACAGGAGATGGGCAGCAGCATCTTTGTGATAACATCTCAATAATAATAAAAATTGCAGATAAATATCCTCCTATGAGGCAATCAATAGGGGAGGCCTATGTTCAGCAGTAGACTTTTTTATATGCAGTAATGAATAAATGAGACGACCGCATAGATTGTGGTCAGTATCTAGCTACAATGTCACAAGTCCAAAACAAAAATGGACTCCTTGGCTTTAACTCTTTAATATTGAATAAAATGTAATGTTAGAATGTTGGTGGATTGCTGTGGGAGGGTTGGCCTCATCCTCTGCCTGCCGCAGCCGAGGTGCAGTCGCGGGGGAAGAGGGCGGGACTGACGGAGCCGCAATGTATGTTGGTATTATGAGGCAGCACTTTCCCTGTGCTTGTAGTTGTCTAAGGAGAATAGGAAGAGTTGTCTAAAAGGCAGTAGGTGCTGCTGCGGTTGCGGATTGTGCGAATGTGTGTGACGTCCACTGCCTATGAGGTGTACTGTGTGTTCATTTGTCACTGCTACTTCTATAAAAAAAACTAACATTCATACACATAATAAATAACCTTGAAAATTTAAAAAATAATTTTATTTGACAATCACTTTAAGATAAAGTTGGATTTGAGCAAACATAATTTATAATGCCTTTTAATAATAAATTTTACTTTAATATGTTTTTATATCATATTTTCTTGACGCTTTTAACTCTCCATATCTTTGTGTAATACGAACAATCCACTCCGGCTTTGTACGGGTGATTTCTGTATCTCGACAACAGTTGGTCCGACTTCACCTACTGTGTCCAATTGTGTCTAAACCATTCTAGAATCAATATACAAAATTTTATCTAAATTGATCTAGCTGTTTAGTAGGATTTCAGTCACATTTTAGTCACAGACAGAAGAGTTATATATATATAAATAGAATACCAGCGTCAATTTTATACTTGGTAGAGCTATGCTGAAGCTATATTAGTAGTATAGTTGTGGCACGAATGAGTCGGCTTGACTGGGGAGGGACCGCACTCTCACAGAATACCGGCGTAAAATAGCGGCTAAACACTACTTTGTTTCGTATGGTGAGTGTAGAGAACCGGAGACCCTTTTTACTGGAAAAGAGGCATTCTATCTTAGTCCTCACGGGTGACAACGTATCTGCGTTTTGATTCGTACGAGGTTAAATGTAGATGTCTATGGGCCACAGCAACCACTTACCATCAGGTGGACTGTGTGCTCGTTTGACACCCTATCATATAAAAAAAAAAATATATATATATATATATATATATATATATACAACGTGTCCCAAAATTCAACGATAAGCCAACACCGGAGGATAGACCTGCCCCGGACTAATCGGGTAAAAGAAGAAAAAAAAAATATCCCAATTATATTTTAAGTTATTTAAAAAAAATGAAATTCTTCAGAAATTGAGACCGTTTATGATATTTTTCACTACCATGACCACAATTTTTTAAATATTTTTTTCTTTTTTTTTTATAGGCAACCTGAATAGTACTGCTATCTACCACAATTCTTAAAAACTCCAGAATAACTCTTGTTTTATCACGAAAATTAATGAAACTTATTTTATTCCCTAAATTTTTTGAAGACTTTTACTTTTAACCAAATTTAACTTATCGTGGTGTAAAAAAAAAGTATGAACACTAGTATGGCAAGTTTTTTTAAAAATTGACGCAACCAACCAATATTCCAAAATGGTATAATACTCTAGGAAAACAAGTTATAAAAAAATATGGGCCTATTATTTCTTAACAGGGGCCAAATGACGGTCGGGTGTAATAAAAGTATTATTTCTTGAAAAATGTTTAATATTTCAAAACAAATGGTACAAACAGTTTCACATGTAATTTATTAAGTTATTAACATTATAGCAAATGTTCGAACTGTTTGCCACCAGCATTAATACATGCACGACATCGCCTTAAAAATGACCGTTTTATTTGTCTTGCATATCTTCTGCTATTAATGTAATCAGCAGCCTGAGTGATATTTCGACGAAGCTCGTCCAATGTCACAATGGGTTTTGAGTAGACCCTGTTTTTAAGACAACCCCAATAGAAGAAGTCCAGGGGGTTCAAATCGGGTGAACGGGGTGGCCATAAGATAGGACCAAGTCGCCCGATCCAACGCCCTGGATACTCTTGATTTAAATATTCTCGCACAGGACGGGCATAATGTGCTGGGCAACCATCATTTTGGAACCACATGTTTTGAAGATCACTTAAGGGCACGTCGTTTAACAATTCTTGCAAGTCATTTTGTAAAAAGTTTAAATAACTATTGCCATCTAAGTTTCCTTGTAACTCAAAGGGCCCAATTACTTTTCCATTTAATATGCCGGTCCATAGGTTAACCTTGAATTGATATTGGGATTTGTCTTGTCTCATCAAATGTGGATTTTCATTACTCCAACTATGTAGATTGTGAAGATTTAAATACCCATCTTTCTTGCACGTTGTTTCATCCGACCATAGAATTTTGTCTAGGAAGTGGGGATCTTCACTGTGCCTTTGCAGCATTACACGGCAAAATGTGACCCGTAGCGGATAGTCCCGCGGTAATAACGTCTGCACACGCCTGTAGTGATATGGGTGAAGCTTGTGACGTTTTAATATTCGATGTGCAGAACTTTTCGGGATTCCTGTAGCTTCTTCTATGGCACGTACCGAAGTAGTCGAGTCATTTTCTATCTCCTTGAGAACTTCTTCATCACGATCCAATCTAGGTCTTCCAGCGCTGCTCCTATTGGATGGCATACGACTCTCCGAAAACGCTTGATGCACATTAATAAACACTCGATAATCAGGATATCTTTGAGCATTTGGGTATCTTTCTGGATACAGTCTGCTAGCAGCGTTAGCATTACATCGGCATTCTCCATAGATTAAATGCATATTAGCGTATTCCTGTGGTGTGTACGGTTGCGGCATGTTAAACGCCAAACAGTCCAAAATGCGCCAGAACTCTAAATCACAAAACACACAATCGTAGTCCAAGATAATGCCAGGTCAGTTCAGTTTGCAGATCACTTCCAGTCCAAATAATGCCAGGTCAGTTAAGTTTGCAGGTCGATTCCAGTCCAAAAAGCCAAGCCAAAAGTCGATAGTATGTACGAGGGCCACGTAAGTTGAATTGGGTACGGTGCGCAGTAAACAAAGGAGCAGAGCGTACTGAACCGACTTGCTGAGAATAATAACAGCTTCTCTACCTGCCTTGTTGTTGTCTCTTTTTAACGTAAATATCTCTATCTATCTATCTCTCTCTAACATCTAAGGTATTAATGCCCCATTCGAATTCCTAGAAATTGTAACAGGAACCCATTTTGGGCATGTAGTAAAAGTGATTACTGACAATTACAATTTAAGGAATTTGGCCCCTGTTAAGAAATAATAGGCCCATATTTTTTTATAACTTGTTTTCCTAGAGTATTATACCATTTTGGAATATTGGTTAGTTGCGTCAATTTTTAAAAAAACTTGCCATACTAGTGTTCATACTTTTTTTTTACACCACGATAAGTTAAATTTGGTTAAAAGTAAAAGTCTTCAAAAAATTTAGGGAATAAAATAAGTTTCATTAATTTTCGTGATAAAACAAGAGTTATTCTGGAGTTTTTAAGAATTGTGGTAGATAGCAGTACTATTCAGGTTGCCTATAAAAAAAAAGAAAAAAAAATATTTAAAAAATTGTGGTCATGGTAGTGAAAAATATCATAAACGGTCTCAATTTCTGAAGAATTTCATTTTTTTTATATAACTTAAAATATAATTGGGATATATTTTTTTTCTTTTTTTACCCGATTAGTCCGGGGCAGGTCTATCCTCCGGTGTTGGCTTATCGTTGAATTTTGGGACACGTTGTATATATATAAAGATAGATATAGCTTTATCACACTTGAGGCAACTAAGTCCGATGGACTCGCTGACCAACAATGGGTGTTGTTGATTAGTCAGCATCTCGACCCGTACTACACCTGTTTATATAATTTAACATTTCAATAAAATTATCTAGTGTCAGTGGTAAAGTGGATGCCAGAGCTACATACTAATCAAAAGATTTTGTGCAGATAAATAATTATTGTCAAGTGGAATTTAGGACTTTAAAGTAACTCCTATATTATTAAAAATATTCTTTATTCCAGTTTTCGAGCAAAGAAAAGGAAGAGAATAATTGACTGTGATGGAGATACACCAACTGGTGTAACAAGTCTTTTAGAATGTAAGGAAAACCACAGCGGTCTTACTCAGGAGATTATGGCCTTGGAACTCAGTCAAAACACACCTAAACGAATATCAATACACCCAACACCTGAGAGGAAAATAAATCCCATAAAAGGTGTATTAAAGAAAAGGTTAGTTTTTGTAAATTATGTTATAAATTCATTTGTTCCAAGACGTAACATATTCCAATTGTTAATTTTTTAATATCTTTTATTTTTTATATTTGAAGTATACTTTCTATAATAATAAATGTAAAAAGTTATAATCTTTTAATTATATTAGCATTAGAGGGGCTGCTGGCTTAATAATCTCCACAGCAGAACACTACTTTACGCATATTCAAACACATACTTGACTATTTTATGTATAGTTCTCTTAAAATTTAAATAAAAACAACCTTAATTGACTATTAATTTTCTTATAAATGAACTAATTTATCATTAATCTTTTTTGAAGGTGGGCTTCACAAGATGACAGTCATCATTTTAATGTGGGAGTAATATTTTCCACACCAGTATCAAATAACAAATCTCCAGGTTGTAAAAAGCGGCAGAAAGCGACTCGCTTCAATCTACCAATTGATGAATCATTGTCTGGAACAAAGGAGAAATCTTTTACATTTAGCAAACATGTGTCCACTAGTTTAGAAATTTTCCCTACGAGAAGATTAAGTAAGGTGATTTTTTTTTTGGATAGTTATGTTATTACTTGTTGATTTCAATTAGGAAATGATTTGTGAATTGTCATGTGATTACATTTCAGGGTGAGGCCACTAATAGATCTCCAACTGATTTATGTAAAACTCCTTTAGCAACTGCACATACTCCATATAGAACACCTAAAAGTGTGAGACGAGGCAATCAAATATCGGATCAAAGAATTTTAGGTACTCCTGATTATTTGGCTCCAGAACTACTTTTAAGGTAGCATATTTTATAGTAAATAATTTATAGTATGTTGCCGGTCAAGTGAACATTGTGATGTCGCTTATGAGATTTTCGATAGGTTTTTTTTATAGAAGTATAAAATGTGGGATAACACTTTCTATACTTTATATTTTTCAGACAGATTTATTTCAGACAGAGTCCATACAAGTGACATAAGAAAAAAATTACATTATTATAAATTTAATCTCATCTAATTTAATTTAATTTAAATCAATTCAATCTAATCTATTTATCTAATTTAATTTAATTTAACCCAATTCAATTTAATTCATTTGTTTAACACCTTAATATTAATTACTTTAATAATATTAATTTTACAATTCAATTCAAGTATCTGCCACCTTCTGGGGCACCGGGCACACGCATTTGTGCTTGTTACCAGTGCCGTAGAAGGGAGCAGTCAGGCTTGTCGCTGAGCACGTTCAGGATGGTGTTGGCGCTCCCGCGCGTACGGAGCATCATCAGCGAGGCGATGCGGCGCCGCAGCACGGCGTGGAAGCCGTCCGTGTGCGCGTGCGCAAACATCGCACACGCACTACAGCAGCGCGGGAGCGCCACCACCCTGAATGCGTTGTTATATTGTACTTGGAGAGCGTTGATGGCCCGCTGCATGTAGTTGACCTTCAGACTTCAAGTGTATAGAGTTTGGCAAAAGGCTTTAAAGAGAGTTATCTTTACTCCAAAGCTACACCGCGCGAATCTGCGTGCCAAAATATTACAGCGGACATCGTCCTCCTTTTGCTTTGATGTCAGCATCGTCTTTTAAATCCTCGGTAACCACATGGCCGAGTTATTTAAACTCTTTCACCCTGCCAAGAGCGATGCCATTTAGCAGCACACGCGGTACATCACCCAGCTTACGACCCCTAGCTTGAAAGATCAAGAGCTCACTCTTTTTAACATTGTACAGGAAACCGTGTGACAAAACGTACTTCTCACATACACCTATTAGTTTTCTGAGACCGGCGATTGATGGGCTGTGCAACACCATGTCCACTGCATAACTGATACTGTTGATGCAGTGACTATCAATCGAACAGCCGACCCCTGTGTCGCTCAGCTCACCAATCAACCGAGTCACATACAAGTTGAAGAGAGGTGATGTTAGCCCTCCTGTCTCACTCCACACTCCAACTCGTATTCATCAGAAAGCACACCATGGCATCTGACCTGGTTTGTTTGCTATGCATACCAATATTTGAAAATATTGATCAACCCTCCCGGCATACCTGTGTCTTTTGATTTAGGCCAAAGAATATCATATCTAATTACGTCAAATGCCTTAATGAGATCAAGAAAGGCTGCATACATAGGCGTGTTCTTATCCGTGTAGTACCTAACAGTCTGCTTGAGAGATATAATTGCGCATTCTGTCGAAAGTCCTGGTCTGAAGCCGAACTAAGCGTCATGTAGATAGAGATACTCTTTAAGTTGTCTCTCAAGCAGGCCGTCAAGCACCTTAGATGTGGTTGTAGCTAATAATATCGGGCGGTAGTTGTACTTGTCGGAAGTATCACCAGTTTTGTTTTTAATAATAGGCACTATCACCGTCTTCATTAGCTCATTTGGCAGATAGAAATGCCTAATGCATAGCGTGAACAGCAGCCCTAAGAGTCTCGGTAGGTGTGGCCCCGCATAGCGAAAATTAATTAAAATACTCCCTGTTGCTTAGATACTCTTAAATAAATTATGTCAATAATATTTCCGTCGTGGAAACTACAGCAAATTATTTTATACTTAATAAAATGTAATATCACATTTTAATTGAGAACTCCAAATTTGGAATAAAAAGCAATAACCATTTTAATCTCTCATCCGTTTTAGAAAAAAAAAAGTGTTTGGTTTAGGTACATAAATTTACACTCAAAGCGAAAAAAGGTCGCAGACACAATTTCAGAATCAGAATCTTTTATTTAATTTCATTTATTCTTTATATATTTCGTATATTCATTTATTTTAGTTTATGTGTAATAAAGAAGTTTTAAAATAAGAGAATGATTGCAACTTTCTTTCAGGCAGGGCCATGGACCTCAGGTAGATTGGTGGGCGTTGGGTGTGTGTCTCTACGAATTTATGACAGGAGTACCTCCTTTTAATGATGAGACCCCTCAAGCAGTTTTCAAAAACATATTGTCAAGAAGTAAGTTTTTAAACTACACTTATTTTACATAAATATTAAACGTCGTTTACTTATTTAATACCCTATACTGCGCTGCTAAATTAGGGTGATTTATATTTTGGCCCCCACACTATGATTTTCTACTGTATTGTGTAGGCAGCTTACAAACATAAACTGCACAAGGATAAACATGCAGTCCCGGAACAATTAATTGTAGGCCATACAAATACTCGTTTCCTGCGGGATTCGAACCCGCGGCCCCCATCGCTGAAACTCATTGCTAAGCCACTGCGCCACGGAGCCGTCAAAAGTACCGCGGTCTTAACAGGTTATTTTGTTAAATTTAGATATAGAATGGCCAGAAGCAGATGAAGCATTGTCACCTGAAGCAGTAAGCGCTATAGAAGCCCTTCTCACTATGGAACCCACAGACCGGCCTGCTGCAAAAGAAGTACGGGTGATGCCATTGTTCCGAAATGTTGACTGGGAGAATCAGCTAAATAAGCAGCCACCGTTTGTACCAACACCAGATGATCTGTTTGATACAGGATACTTCCAAGGTATTAATCCATAAAGAGATTTTTTGATATATTAATTATTCAGGTAGTCCACCGGTCACCAACATTGCCTTTTCAAGATTGTATGTTGAATGTTAATGCATTGCAAGTTGCCCCCCTTACCCCATTCAGTAGTCGGATATGTGAGAACAGATCCAAGAGCCTCGCATTGGTAAAGTCTTTTGTGCAGTACACGGTATTTTACTATCCGTAATTTTATATCAGAGACTCAGTGTTGCTTAATTGTTGTCAGTTTTTCGGTCTTCATAGCATTTAAATAATTAAACTTAGAAAATAAAAAGAATAACATAATTTCCACATATTACGTGGAAACTATTTTACTCACATTTACGAAATAATTTTACGTATAGTCTTTTCGTTTAGATATGGTCTCCTTTGTGTAGCGCCCCTTTCTCACGTGCCGCATCTTGTCAAAGGCGTCGCCGCGACCTGAAAGGTCGCCTCGTGCGGCGTACACCCGCAGGAGAATTAGGCATTTTAAAAGAAAGCGCCGTAGTAATAGGTTCTTTGCCACCTAACATGTGTTTATTATTTATATTCGTATTTTATTACAATAATTATAAGAGTAAAATAGTATCCTATTTTATTCTTAGATATATTCTAAGAATAAAATCTTTCTACTATAGAAACATCTAGAATGTTCGAGTACATACCGGTCCCGACTAGGTGCGGATAGTTCTAAAAAGTTCTTCCATGGAAATTTCTAGAAGGACCTTGACTCTCCTAGTTCAGCTACTGGATACTAGAGAGCGCTAGTGGTAACTAGCGTTGCCATGTACCAGGCATTAATGGTGGCGCTCAACGGTGTTTTACTCCAGTCTGCAAAAGTATGTGTCATAGTCATAGTCGATATTATGTAGTTGTATTTAACTGTTTGCCGTGTAGTGGCAGTCAAGAATATCCACTACCCCATATCCTCCCGTGGGTGTCGTAAAAGGCGACAAAGGGAAACAGGCAGGAGATGGGCAGCAGCATCTTCCTGATAATAGCCAAAATTACAATAAAAAAACTGCGGTTGCCAACCCGCTCGCCAAGCGTGGCAACTATGGCAAATACCCCCCAATGATCAAAGCAACAAATAGACGGTCCTCAGTCCCCGCGGCCCCGCTATTCCTGGCTACGGTGGCGACCATGGTAACGGCGGGGCAGGGGGTGCTAAGAATCTCCGGTGGAGGTTCGGTTGCCACCTTAGACGACTCGACCTGGCAACGTACAACGCACGCACCCTGAGGACTGACGAGAAGATCGTGGAGCTGGAAGAAGAGATAGACAAGTTGCGCTGGCATATTATAGGATTATCCGAAGTCCGAAGAGAGGGGGAGGACACGGTAATCCTCGAATCCGGCAACTTGCTCTATCACCGGGAGGGCGACCATCTGTCCCAAGGAGGTGTCGGATTTATCGTCCACAAGTCTTTCGTTAACAACGTTGTAAAAAGCGGGAGTGTGTCGAAGAGGGTTGCGTACCTTATACTCAGAATCACCAAAGGGTATTCGCTGAAGGTCATACAGGTTTACACACCAACCTCGGCACACCCCGATAAGGAGGTGGAGGAAATGTATGAGGATATCTCTAGAGCCATGCATTCCTCCAAAACCCAATATACGGTGTAAATGGGAGACTTCAACGCAAAACTAGGCACAAGAGAGAACGGTGAGCTGAAAGTAGGGAAATTTGGAATAGGGCAACGGAACCCAAGGGGTCAGCAGCTGGCCGACTTCATGGAGAAAGAGGGACTCTTTATGATGAACTCTTTCCTCCAGAAGCGGCCCCACAAGAAGTGGACCTCGTCGAGCCCCGACGGTTCGACAAAAATGAGATTGACTTCATTATGACGACCAGGCGACAACTGTTCAGTGATGTCTCCGTGATCGCGAGGGTGAAAACTGGTAGCGATCACCGAATGGTTAGAGGCACACTGAACCTAAACGTTAAGTTGGAGAGGTCGCGTCTAATGAAGTCAACGCTCCGTCCTCCTCGTGCTCTGATCCAAAGTCCCGAAACCTTTCAGCTCGAGTTACAAAACCGTTTTCAGTGCCTAGAAGACTGCAATGAAGTGGCCGATATGAATGACAAGCTCGTGGAAACTGTCCATGCTGTCGGAGCTAAGTTCTGCAAGACCCGCCGCAGAAGAACACAAAAAGTCTCCGATCACACTTTTAATCTCATGGCTGTTAGATGGGAGATGAAGCTACATTCTTCAACAGATTTGACAGCATACAGGCAACTGAACAGACAGATCTCCAAATGCATGCGGCGGGACTTACGCAACTTCAATACAGCTTGTATTGAAGAAGCGATCGAGCGGAACCAGGGCTCCAAAGTCTTTGCCAGAGATCTGTGTGCCAGAAAGAGCCAACTGTCAAAGCTGAAGACCGAATGTGGCAGCATCGTTTCCGGGACACCTGAGATTTTGAGTGAGATTGAGAGGTTCTATGGGCAGCTGTACACGTCATCGTTGAAGCCACACGCAAGTGTGAGTAACGATCCAAGAGCGAGTCTCATCCGACACTATTCCGAAGATATCCCGGACGTCAGTCTGAGCGAGATTAGAATGGCTCACCAGCATCTTAAAAAACGGCAAGGTCCCAAGCGAGGATGGAATTACAGCGGAGCTTCTGAAAGCGGGTGGAAGACCGGTACTGGAAGTTCTTCAGAAGCTCTTTAATTCCGTCCTCCATGGTGGCATTACACCGGAGGCGTGGAGCAGAAGTGCGGTGGTCTTGTTCTTCAAGAAAGGTGACAACGCTCTCTTGAAGAACTACAGACCGATTTCCCTTCTGAGCCGCGTCTACGTGCTGTTTTCGAGAGTCATTACGAATCGTCTCGCGCGCAGACTTGACGACTTCCAGCCTCCCGAACAAGCCGGTTTCCGAAAGGGCTTTAGCACCATAGACCACATACATACCCTTCGGCAAATTGTACAGAAGTCCGAAGAGTAAAATTTGCCACTATGTTTGGAGTATGTGGACTATGAGAAAGCCTTTGATTCCGTCGAAATTTGGGCGGTGCTGCAGTCCCTTCAGCGGTGCCAAGTTGACTCTCGGTATAGCGAAGTGCTGAAGTGTTTGTACAGTAGAGCTACGATGGCTATCCGAGTACAGAACCAGTGTACGAAACCTATCCAATTGCAGAGAGGTGTAAGACAGGGTGATGTTATATCCCCGAAACTCTTCACCGCTGCATTGGATGACGTTTTTTAAACTTCTGGACTGGAAAGGATACGGCATTAACATCAATGGCGAGTACATCACTCACCTTCGATTTGCCGACGATATAGTCCTTATGGCAGAATCGCTGGAGGACCTAAGCACTATGCTCAATGACCTCAATAGTGTCTCCCAACGGATAGGTCTTAAGATGAACATGGACAAAACAAAGATTATGTTTAATGTCCATGTCACACCTATGCCGGTAATTGTTGGGAGCACTAAGCTCGAAGTTGTTGATGAGTATGTTTACCTGGGACAAATAGTCCGACTAGGTAAGTCCAACTTCGACCGAGAGGTAAATCGACGCATTCAACTCGGCTGGGCAGCGTTCGGGAAGCTACGACACATCTTCTCGTCAGACATACCTCAAAACCTTAAAACGAAATTGTACAACCAATGCGTGTTGCCAGTGATGACTTACGGAACTGAGACGTGGTCCTTCACTGCTGGACGTATGAGGAAGCTCAAGTTCGCTCAGCGAGCTATGGAGAGAGCTATGCTCGGAGTTTCTCTGCGTGATAAACTTAGAAATGAGTATATCCGCAGTAGAACCAGAGCAACCGACATAGCCCAACGGATTAGTAAGCTGAAGTGGCAGTGGGCCGGTCATATAGCTCGAAGAACCGACAACCGATGGGGAGGAAAGGTTCTCGAGTGGCAGCCTCGTACCGGTAGGCGAAGTGTAGGGCGACCCCCCACGAGAAGGAGTGACGACCTGGTAAGACATGCAGTCGAAAGTCGATGGATGCAGGTGGCTCAGGACCGTGCTTTGTGGCTTTCCTTGGGGGAGGCCTATGTTCAGCAGTGGACTTATGAAAGGCTGTAATGATGATGATGATGATGATTTAACTGTTCGGGGATTTGATATTGTATATATAAAACGTCCAAACACGTTGATTAAAGACGCACCGTTGATTTATTATAACTTATACTTGATAATAAAACCTTCAGCCATTTGACAAGACAATTTGCCGATTGAGTGCAATTGAACTGAACTTCAAAACGTTTGAATAAAACCGTGGAACGCGCGTCTCAACCCATCCCACGCGATCTATACCGTCTCTAATGAAGTTGTTTATTGCAATGAGCTAGGCGGTGATGAGAAAAATCCTAAGGAAGTTTCCATTATTGAGGAATAAAATATTTCGATGACATGTGAAATCCGCCAACAAGCACTGGAGCTGCGCTGTGATTTAGTGAGTGCTTTAGTCGCACATCGCGATAAAACTCGTGATACTATCCATACAATCTGGATGAATGTCCACCACTGTGCGATTTACAAGTAGTTTTCTTCCTCGCTTGAATCGACTACCACCAGCGATTTTTCCGGACCGATGCGACTTAGGGACCTTCAATAAAAGAGCTTACTCTTTTTTAAAAGGCTGGCAACGCATCTGCAATTCCCCTGGTGTTCCAGTTGTTCATGGGCGGCGCGGCGGTAATCACTTACCATCAGGTGAACCGTATGCTCGTGTGCCCCCTCTCTTATAAAATAACAATAATAATAATGATCTTTATGTTCATCAGATGGCGCTAGTTGTCTAATGTGAACTTATTTGTCACACAAATGGTCACAGTATCATCATCACTGAAAAGTTGCGTTTTAAATTGTTCTTGTGCATGTATTATACACAAAATAATGCCTCAGTGGTGTGTTCTTTAATTTTTTTTACTTTGAGTAATATCCGTAGTTTGATTTAATCCTTTTACTACCTAATTAATACAAAATATAACAAATAGTCCAGAAAGACATATTAACCTTTACACATTTCTAACAATTTTGATTAAATTTAAAATCACCTTATTTGAAAGTAGCGTCATCCTGGTGGCAGAAAAAGTTGTAAAAGCTGTCATTGTTCCATAAACCTCTCAGAAATGAGAGGAGACCTGTGCCTAGAAGAGAAGCGTATAAAGGCTATAATTTTACGGTTTTTTTTTAAAAATAAATTATCTATCTACTGAATATTAAAAACAAGAAGATGTAACAAAACTCATAAGAAAGAAACACATTTCTTTCTTATGCTTTTTTTTAAATTCAAATGGTGCACAATTGTCGCTACACATACCGACACTTGTGCACCATTTCAATAATTTTCGCGTAGAGCTTGTCTAAGTTGAAACGGTTCGCACCACTACTTAATTTAGATATGTGACTGCAAATATTTAATAAAGACACTATCTGTGTTGTCGCGTCGACTGTTCCGTGAACTTGGATCTGTACGCGTACATCACGGTCGACTGTACAGACCCACGATAAATCCGTCAACGCTTACTGTATGGAGCAGCGAATGAAACAATAGATCCGCTCTCTCGCGCGTTTAGCTAATTTATAACTAGTTGAACAACAAGTCCGAGCGTTAACTGAATGACCAATTACAGGCATTTTTGTGTGATTGCGTATTTACAATTTGTCTGTGTGCGTAAATGCGATAGTGTGGCACGTCATTTCAGCTTAGACAAGCTCTAGTTGGCTATTGAAAAATGAAGGAGAAAGGCTTTATGGTACTCACTATTCGCCTGAATATGAACCATAAAATCATAAAAATAGTGATCAATTTCTTTTCATCAAGGATGTTTCTGGAATTAATGAGCAAATTTAATTCTTAACTTTAGATGTCGGAGTAATACCGCGATTATTTGAAAACGCACAATAAATTCTTACTAATAGATTCAATTACCTCCATACTCTTCAAGATTATGGAGCGTATATTGAACGCCCACCGCCAGTACGGGTTTCGCCGAAATCGATCAACTGGGGACCTTCTAGCGTATGCCACTCACATATGGGGCGAAGCCCTCGAGAACAGTGGTGAAGCACTTGCTGTTTCCCTCGATGTTTCGAAGGCTTTTGACAGGGTTTGGCACGCTAGTCTATTGGGCAAGCTTTCAGCTTACGGCTTATCCCCTGGTCTAATTGTCTGGGTGAAGGACTTTCTGAGTGAACGGTATCTCCGGGTCGTCGTTGATGGCTGCTCATCCAATACTGTGGCGACTTAACGTCGGTGTTCCTCAGGGGTCCGTTCTCTCCGCAACTCTCTTCCTGCTGCATATAAATGATCTGCTCATTCCCGGTGTCTATGGGTATGCAGACGACAGCACAGTTGTGGAGAGATACCAACCAAGCGCCCGGGCCAGTCGGGATCAAATCCAATCAGAAAGAGAGGCTATGGTTGAGCGTGTGAGTCTCACACTACAGGCAGGCTCCGAATGGGGCGATGCCAATCTCGTGAGATTTAACGCCTCCAAAACACAAGCGTGTCTTTTTACCGCTAAAAGGAGCCCGCTCACCTTGGCTCCTACTTTCCGTAATGTATCCTTGGAGTACTGACCGCCTTCAGTTGTTAGGGATTGAATTTTCTCCGAACGTAAACTATGGGTGGTTCATTGAGTCCAGAGCCAAAGCAGCCGCAAGGAAACTTGGTGCCCTTGCAAGGGTGCGGCGGTACTTCACGCCGGGGCAGCTTCTTACCTTATATAAAGCGCAAGTCCGGTCGTGCATGGAGTACTGCTGTCACATATGGGCTGGTGCTGCAAAATGCCACCTGGCAGCATTGGACTCAGTGGAGAGACGTGCTAAGAGGCTCATTGGTGACCTTGATTTGGTTGAAACCAATCTTGTCAGCCTCGAGCACAGGCGCAGAGTAGCCAGTCTCTCGGTTATTCTATAGGATGCATTTCGGTAAGTGTGCGCAGGAATTACACGCCTTAATTCCTCCCTCTCCTTTCCACCATCGGACAACCAGACGGTCGGCGGGTCTTCATCCCTTTGTTGTCGATATTCCACGCATTAGAACCAAACGGTTTGCTTAGTCTTTTGTAATGCTTACAGCAAAGGAGTGGAATAATTTGCCGGCGTCTATCTTTCCGTCCGAATACAATCTGGGCGTCTTCAAGGCAAGAGTGAATAGGCTTTTGTTACGATAAGACAGTGCGATTTACCATCTAAGGCTGCATCACTACTTACCACCAGGTGGGATTGTGGTCAAGCACTGGCTTATAAGAAGTAAAATATATATATATTATTATATCTTAATGCAAAAAGTTTGTAAGATTGACGAAAAAAATTTACTACGTGACGCTAGATATCGCAACAACCAATTCACACTATTATAGACACAATGCTAATAGACATAACGACTTTGCCTTATCTAATCTGTTACTGCTACGTGAATGGTGTTAGTGATGTAGTTACACTGTGTGAACGTGATCTGACTTATCGATATTCAGTCAATATTAAAGTACCGGAAAATATATGATAACATTAGTAAAATAACAAAATTGTTTGGAATTTGCCTTTACGTACTACGTATATCCCTGTAATTTATATAGCCAACATAATATAATTAATTGTCTTTGATGGAAATTTATTAACAATGAACTAATTATCATTTTTGTATTGGAAACAAGGAGAATCATAAAAAATAATAATTTAAGCAATTGTTTATTGTCCTTGAAATAACACCATTTGTTTAATAAATTGTCGTTTTGTAATAACAAAGTCTAATTCCGTCCTCCATGATGGCATGCTCACGAACAAGTCAGTTTCCAAACGAGGCTTTAGCACCATATACCACATACATACCCTTTGGCCAATTGTATAGAAGACCGAGGCGTACAATCTACCACGCTAGTAGTCGACTCGACTGCACAGATTCATTCTTGGGACGATGTATACGCTTTTACAACAAAATCCCAGAAAATAAACAAAAGTTTACCTGGTCAAGGTTCAAAAACTTTATTAAACTAAGTTTGTATTAAAAGGGTTATTATAATATCAAGGAATTTATGGATGATAATAACCCCTGGGAATTAGGTAATCGCTACCGAGCCGATTTGTTTCTGTTCCACTTTGTCTTGCGTTTGTAGACTATAAGGAAGCGTTTGAATCCGTCGATATTTGGGTGCTGCTGCAGTCCCTTCAGGCTATCCTAGTACAGAACCAGAGTACGAAACCTATCCAACTACAGAGAGGTGTAAGACAGGGTGACCTAATATCCCCGAAAATCTACACTGCTGCATTGGAAGGCGTTTTCAAGCTACTGAACTGGAAAGGATACGGTATCAACATCAATGGCGAGTACATTCGATTTGCCAACGATATAATATATATTTTGGCAGAATCGCAGGAGGACCTAAGCACAACGTTCAATGAAATCAATAGTACCTCACAACGGATAGTCGGTTACTCTAGTTCTACTGCGGATGAGGATATCCGCAGTAGAACTAGAGTAACCGACATAACCCAACGGATTCGTAAGCTGAAATGGCAATGGGCCGGCCATATAGCACGGAAAACCGACAGCCGATGGGGAAGCAAGGTACTTGAGTGGCACCCTCGTACCGGTAGATGAACTGTGGGGTGGCCCCTTACTAGATGGAGTGACGACTTGGTAAGACATGCAGGAAGTCAATGAATGCAAGTGGCTCAGGACCGTGCTTTGTGGCATTTCTTGGGGGAGGCCGTGGTGAAGGGCGGTAATGATAATGATGAATAACAAAGTTTAATATTTCATTTTAGACAATGATGAATTCGGATACTAATGTAGATCATGATACGAAGATCACTTATGTTTCTGATTCTTTCCAAAAGACATGAGTAACTAAACTACTTACTTCTCTGGTTTAGCTACCCTAACAAAAATGTTCATTCATAGTGACTGTATCACCCTATAATTTCGTATATTTTCAAAGACATCCAGTATAAACGGAATTTTTGTGAGTTGCAGTATGTTTTAGTAAACTTTTATAATTAATAACACTTTATTTTTTTTTCAGCCAGAAACATCTTGCAGCAATTACATGTATCAAATTTTGACATGTAAGAAAGGAAGATTGTGAATATATTTATCTTTACAATAATTTAATATAACCTGATGTATGTGATCTGCATTATTAATATACATTCATGGGCATATTTAGAGGTCCTCAAATAAATTGAGACAGATTAGCATAAAAACAGAATTATAATATGTGTGTAATCTTTTAATAAGGATTGATTAAAGCAATTAAAAAAAATATATAGCTTTATTAAGAAAGTGAGAAAGTATATATGTTATAGCATGGTGCGGGTGACAGCTTACACGTTGGTGTGTCTAGAGATGGAACAATGTTAAATCGATTTAAAAACTGCGATTTTTTTTTATAGGATAGGGTGACAAACGAGCACTCAGTCCCCCTGATGGTAAGTGGTAGCTGTGACCCATAGACATCTACATTTATCCTCAATACAGAATCAAAATGCAGATGTGTCGTCACCCGTGACGACTAAAATGGAATGTTTCTTTTCCAGTTAGAAGGGTCTCCGGTTCTCTACACTCACCATACGCAACACAGCAGTGTCAAGCTGCCATTTTACGCTAGTATTTTGTGAGAGCGTGGTCCTTCCTCGGTCGAGCCGACCCATTCGTGCTACAACTATGCTACCAATATAGCTGCAGCATGGCTCTACCACGTAAACGTACACAAAGAAAATCAATAATTATCGATTAGCTATCGATATAAAAATTAAAGCTGAAACATATATTTTCTTTATAAACTACAATGCACGTAAAATTAAGTTAAAGTTTAATACAATGACAATAGTTTGTAATAGCTGTTCCTGGACCTCGCCCGCTTGGTATTTATTACGATTGGATCTCACGAGTTTTAATTTTTTTGCGCGGAATTCTATTTCTTTTTCTAAAATAAAAGTAGCCTGTGTTACTCCTTATAACATGAGCTATCATATCATATGCCAGTGCCAGCTATAAGCCGAAACAAACAGACATACATTTTAAAAATTGTTTCTTTCATATGTATTTGGTATATTTTGATATTACAAACAGACACTTCATTGTATGGATTATATTATTTATTCATTTGAAAATAAAAATAATCTATTTCATGTTGATTGCAACATTCATATTGACATTTAAACCAATAAAAAGGCTGCCAGCATCTGTAATTTTCACTACAGCGTTGACTGTAGCTTTTCGAGGTACGAGTAGCTTTCGCTCTATGTGTATTAGTGTTACCAGGTCCAATGGGCCAAATATCTGGACGGAAGGCGAAAATAATCGAGAATTTGGTTTACAAATCTAATGAAATAAAAATAAAAAATAGGTTTTTGTAGCCATTTTGGCTGCCATGAGTTATGGTAAAGTCTTTTTGACACATTGTGCAATTTGTTTTATAATTTTATTTATATTATATGGCAGTTTATCTAAAAAAAATACGAAACTTCATAGGCGTGAGCTGTCATTTGCACCATGCTACAACACAAATACTATGATTTTAAAAATTAAAGGATTTAAATGGAAGAGATTTTACTTAATATTTACAATAAAGTGTTTCCTGGGGTTTCAGGACTCCATTTCGGCCATGGCCAGCATCAGTGCTTCCACTGCTGTGCTCCGGTTTGAAGGATAAGAGCCAGTATAATTACTGTGACTGTGAAGCATTTCATCTCAGTTCCTCGGGACTGTACACCTTTAGCCCTCTTTGTTTGATGTCGTTGGATGTGTCCATGGACACCACTAACTACTTACTACCAGTTGAACTGTCATTTCGTTTGCCGCTCGAATATTATAAAAATATTATCTTTATTAAAAGTTCCCTCTAGCTGCCGAAATTGCATGCATGACGCAAAAGATATCACAGTATTTTCTAAAATATCCTTCACGTACCATACCAGGGACCCGTTTCACAAGATGAGTTCTATCTCCGTTCGCACTCTAATATAAATACCGCCCTATATCACTACTGACTCTAACTACGTTATACTCAGCGATAACCTTTTTATTATCTTAAAACAACACTAGTCAGTTTCAGTAATTTACTCCAAGCATTGTGCCTGTTTTGCTATGAACGAACTATAGCTTGACCTGTAGTAAGCTTCACTTGGTAACAATTTTCAGTTAAAGTTGCAGCTCGATAAACTTTAGATAAGCTGGGGGATCCGGCATTATAAAATGAGGTGTACGTAAAATGCAAAAAAATTGTAAAAAAAAAAATTTCTTAAATTATCATTCATGCTAATAATACTTAGCTGGAAAAAAATCATAAAATACGATGACGAGACGATACGAAAACTATTGAATACCGTGGTTTTTTTTTACAAATTACGGTATCAGTAGGCCAGGGAAACTAAATATTAAATATGTTTTTTTTCGTTTCTCTAAATAAGTCCATAAATTTATTTAAATTATTATCAATAATATCAACACAAGCTCGTATAATTAACATTAATAAAGTTTTATTGTAGCTAATTTGATGTTATGTTAAGTTATGATGGTTTTAATATATCCAAATACCTTTATAATGTACTCAATATCATTCAATTCAATGAAAGCTGCAAATATAAATTTTGTGGATAATAATAATTGTTAAATAAAATATGATGTTTGTTTCATTCATTTATTTGAAAACCTTACACTATTTGGCACAAGTTCAGGATTAAGAATTTGTATGTCTGTTTTTTTTAATCTAATAAACCAATTTATTAAGAAAGACAAGATGCCTGTATTGTCTTTCTCAAATAATTGACAGATGAAATTATACATAATAACTTGGTGGAAAGATAGGTAATTTAAAATTACAAAATATTTTATAGCGACGCATTTTCTTACAGCTGCATTAGTTCTTAGAATTTTTCTGTATCCAAGGCAAGAATGATGTTACTCGCGTATAAACGCCGGGATACTGTCCCTTTCCACAACCAATACCCCAAGAGACTACTCCAACTTGAGTCCATCGACTACCCTCGTTCACCATTAAAGGACCACCACTATCACCCTGTAAAAATTGAATAATATTATAAAAATAGAAATTAAACAATTAGATGCCATATTCATTGAAACTGTAACGACATACAAAATTTTATTTCAGTAAATCTGTTCAAAAAAAGGTTTCCAATAAGCAAAATTCACCTCTATTTTGTTTTTTGAATCTGATCATTTTGTAATAAGTCATTACTCGGCGTGTGACACTGTTCCACTGTTTACTTATACTTTAGAAATGCCACGAATAGTGACTACGAATATTTGGAGAAAGATGTGCGTATTTTGCACGTAAAAATTTACAGAGTGGAAGTATTTATTAGTTTATTTGCGATCAATTAGCCGAGTACTGAATACAAAAAATTAATAGGCTGAATACCGAATAGTAACTAAATATTTGTTGCATCTCTATTATTTTTTATTTTAATGTGAATTAGCTGGCCCGGCAGGCGATCTTCTACCCCTTCCTTTAGCTGGCGCGATGATTTTCTCTCCGAATTAATTCCGGACTGTTTACAATGTAGGTAAATATAAAATTTTGTAATAATAATTCTATCACAGCGCTTCATATAGGATCCAGATTATATGATTTCCTTTTTTAAAGCAACATATTATATGATATTGAATACGAGTAATTTTTTTGTTCATAACCCCGTAAATCCTACCTTACTTTATAAAGTTCAAATTGAAAATACCCATAGAGATAACAATTACGAATTATAGTACACAGCAGTTCAGGCTTAACATTTGAATGTTAAGCCTGAACAATACAAACAAGTCGTTCAGAAGTTACGCGATCACTAACAGATGCATTAAGGATTATATTATGTATGTTATAAAGATTTAAGTTAATTTATTAGTAAAAGTTGAAAGAAATGTAACTTACACTACACGAGTCCATGCTGGCCCTGCCTGCGCAAATCATGTGATCAACAATTCCACCAGGAGCCGCAGACCCGTACTTCAACCTACAATCGGAGTTTTGCCAAATTGGAATTGTTACTTCTTGCAAAACTGATGGCTGAGGTCCACCTAGGAAGAAATTATAGTTAGAATATTTCCTAGACTTTGCTTGTGTTGTATTTGTTTTGTCTCAGTATCAATAGCCTTTAAAGTCCATTACTGGACACAAGACATTCCATGAATGCGCTTACTAAGAGTCATGCCTCTTGAAAGATTGTATAAATTCACTAAGCCGGATATGTTGGTGATCGCAGAATCGATACTCTCGAATTGGCAGAGTATGGGACACATTACCAAATAACGAGATTTGGTTTCGACACAAAGCCTTCTTCGCCAAAAATTGGTCGCCAAAGGCCCTTAGATCAAATGGACTTGCTGATGATGTCACTTGGAGAAAAATTAGGAAATGTTCGATTTCAAACAGTAAGCTGTGTGGTGGTGGCGCAAGAAAATCCATCAGCCATTTCGTTAAGGAAGAAGGAAAGTCTTATAGTTTCCGATAGATAACCGGCGATGGGCAGCGGCAGCAATCCTCTCATCTACGGGATACACAATACACTTTTACGAGCTGATAAAGAAAGAAAAACACACATTTGAGGAGCGGCTGAGTTTAAGGTAAGTAGGTAGTGATAAAAATTATGATAAAACTAATCCTCGGCGTCGACATATCGAGTGACGTGCAGTTTCGTGGTCACTTGGCAGAGAAGGCCAAATTGGCATCTAAAAAGCTTGACGTGCTCAGTAGAGCTGGACAGTATTTCATGCCGGCACACCGCCTGCAACTTTACAAGGCGCAGGTTTGGCCTCACATGGAATACTGTTCCCATCTCTAGGCAGGGGCTCCCCAGTACCAGCTCATTCCACTTGACCGTATTCAGCGCAGAGCGGTTCGAATCGTCGACGACTCAGTTCTTCCCGATCGACTTGACTCACTGGCACTGGTAGGTAGAGGTAGAGATGTTGCATCTCTGCGTATTTTATCGCATGTACCATGGGGAGTGATCTGTGGAATTGTTCGGACTAATTCCAGCCGCTCAATTTCACCATCGCACATCGTGACAAAACTCGCGATACCATCCATACCATCTGGATGATTGACGGTCCACCACTGTGCGATTTGGGAGATGTTTTCTTCCTCGCACAATTTCCTTGTGGAATTGATTACCACCAGCGATTTTTCCGGACCGATACGACTTAGGGACCTTCAAGAAAAGAGCCTTTCAAAGAGAGATTCATGGGCTGCGGTAGTCACTTACCATCAGGTGAGCCGCATGCGCGTTTGCCTCCTCTCCTCCTCAATATTAATATTTTTTTATAGGAGGAGTCCTCCTATAAAAAAATATTAATTTTAAAAGTACAAGATTCGTAGATAGAATATGATGCAGTGTCTCTGATATTCACTGCACCATTAGGATGAGTTAGTGCCGCAATATTTATGTATGTATACACGTGTCCCAACATTTAACTCATGCGCAGTTGCAAACTTCGAAGAAAGGATTTTTGTTCTGTCACTGTGGTCAAAAATCGGCCAAGATGAAAAAGGTCTTATAAGTAGTTAAAAAACGCGATGCGCCTTTTTACAGAGCCTGTATGCGTCGCAGTCTCGGACACAGGCCTCCTCTAATTTAAGAGATTTTTTTCAAAATAGGATACGGGTAGATTTAAACTTGCAGCTTTTTTTGATAAATCTTATTTCAGCAATGTGATCATAATAAGTGAATAGATAACTGGACTACTACATTTCACTATTCTATATAACAATCTATATAACAAATTTGTTCGCCGCCATAGCTAAAAGTTGGCCATGTGTAAAAATAATTTTCTTTTTTATGCTTTTTTCACTTGTTTAGACCTAATTAAGTTTAGTTGACATCATACATCAGTTACAACCGGAAGGATACTTGTTTTTAGTGGGTAACTACGTGTTTTTCTACGTGTTTTCTTTGAAATTGAGAGTAAGTGACTTTTTTTATGCAGAGATTACAAACCTTTTGTACTATTTTTTGTTTTATAAAAAAAAATCATTTATATAGGTAGGTACAGCTAAATCTCCCTGGAAAACCTTGGTTTTTATTAAATTAAATTTTCACCTAATAATAACATTTGTAAATATCAAACAATCAATAACCTTATTTTGGAAAAAAATAAGGTTTATGATTCAATATCTATACATATAATAAAACTGTAAATAGCAGATGTCTGTACATTTTATATTTTTGTAATAAAAGTGATTGAGGGGTACTAAAAATAAGTAATTAAATACATTTCTACCATTTTTAGAATTTTCTGTCTGTCTGTCTGTCTGTCTGTTTGTTTGTTAACGTATCACGTTAAAAGTACTAATTTATATCATAAGAATTGTTAAGGAAATTCTAAAGTGTACCTTCGGGTTACATTTAGTCTTTATTTCATTAAAATCGGTTCATTCCATCAAAAGTTATGATAAATATTCTGAAGTATGGGTAGGGAATTTGCTCAACGGTGGCTTTGTTTGAGTCATCAAGTTGATGTTAGCAGCGCCATCTCTCTTTAATTAAATATATAGATATAATAAAAATGATGATAATATGTTGTGTCTCTTTCTGTACATTGTATATATATTTTGGTGACTAAAATCGTTATGGGGAACTAAAAATAATTAAATAAGTACATTTTTATAATTTTTAGAATTGTCTGTCTGTCTGTTTATCTGTTTTTATATGAATGCATCACGTCTAAAGTAAACATCTTTTATTTTTTCAAAGAAATCGTTAAGAAAATCATAAAGCGTATCTTCAAGTTACATTTAATCTTTGTTTTAATAAAATTGGTTAATTGTATCGAAAGTAATGATTATTATTTTAAAATGTAGGTTCGAATTTGTTCAATGGCGCCATAAAAATCTCAGAAATAGTAATAAAAAGATTTGTGTGTAAAAAAAACGTTCCATAATAATTAATATATTTATACTTAAAACATAAAACGAGATTTAAAAAAGGATGTTTTCTCACACAAAGGACGTAATAGATGGAGTTGTACAAATTACAAACTTTTCTGATTTGCTGTGTTGAGATTTTTCGCCGATGAATCGTATTGAGACTTACTGAAGAAATTTGTATCTATCGAAGCCATACAACGGAACCCGAACAAAAATAACAAAATTACAACGAAATGTCGTGATATTGTATTTATAATATACGCAAAATCAGTACTGCCATTTTAGCGCTTTGGGAACTAGATTTAGCGCTTTTTTGGAATGTATAGCGCGCATTTCGAAATTTTAGCACCTAGCACTTAATCCAGCGCTTTTTGGTGTATTTAGCACACATTTCAAAATTGTAGCGACTAGCGGGTTATTAACTCTTTTATAGCAGCACTGTTAGTCCACATTACCGATAATAATAATAATGACCTTTATTATTTTTTTCCACAAATAGTACATTGCAGTTTATCTTTTTCAAACATATTTTTTCCACAAAACAAAGAGCATGGGAGACGAGTCCAAACTAGGATACCCTGTGCTATGGATCTCCCGGCTTCCCCTTTAGGATGATCAACTTGATTTTTTTTATCGACGAGTATAAGCGGGGAAATCCCCTTCATTAAAGTTTTCGTTCATGGTTTTGGCAACACATTTATTTTGGTTTATTCAGTTTTAGTCAGTTATTTAGAGCACAGCTAAGTTAAAAGCTAAGTTAGTTATGGCAATTACTGTTGACAGCAATTGCCATAATTATAAGTCGATGTCCTGCGAAGTATTGATACATCAAAAAATATTGCCAGAAAAAAACTTAATGTTGTTTTCTTTATTATGATTAAATTTTTTTGAATTATAAATTATAATAAAAAACACAAACTTTGTTTGTAGTTAATTTAGCGCGAAATCTAGGGCTTTTTTAAAGCGCTGTTTTCATGAAATCTAGCGCTTTTTGTGTTGTCCTAGCGCTGAATGTGTTTTTTTGATCTGGCAGCACTGCCAAAAAACCCTCTATTAAGAAGTAACTTTCCTTTCAATTTTAAGCGCGTTCAGTTCCCAGTTACAGTCAGTGTGTGTTATGCGATGACCGTAAATAAAGCGCAAGGTCAAAATTTACGCGTTGTAAGAGTGGACCTCAGTACTGACTGTTTTGCACATGGCCAACTCTATGTTGCTTTTTCCCGCGTTAGTAGCCCCCGTAACCTTTTTGTGTACACCCCGGCTAAGTCTACTTCTAACGTCGTTTACACCGAAGTTCTATCATAAACTACTTAGAACTTTGATGATAATGATTTATTTGTTATCACTTATTGATACAGTAATGATATAAATCGTTTAATATTCTCTTACCTAAACGACAAATTCTTTATGTAAAATCTATATACGCGAGCTACGCCGCGGGCACAGCTAGTAATGAATATTTGAGATTGCAAAATAATGAATATTTACAAATGTTTAATATTATTTAATAGATAGATAGATAACAGTTTATTGTACGCCAAAAAATAACAAAAATATTAACAAAAAATGAAAACCAGAAATGTGGTACAATGGGCGGTCTTATCGCTAAGAGCGATCTCTTCCAGACAACCTTTGGATGGACAGCAGTGCAAGAAAACAATAAAAACGTGTGTGGTTTGCTGACAAAATAACATTATTTTTATTAAAGCCATAAAATAAAAATATATTATGGTATATAAGTAACTACATAGATAAGATAAATACATATATACCTATTAATATATATGTATTAATATACAAATAAATATATATTTTTATAAATATATAAAAGTACAAATATATACTTTAAAACTATTACATATAACATAAAAGTGCCATACATATAAACAAATATTGTAACTAAATAAAGCAGAATAATTATATACAAATGAACTAGATAGAATCAAAGTTGAAAAAAGTAATCAGCGCGTCTTGCTGTTTAATGTTATACAAATGTAGAAGTAAAGTCAATCTGAATATGTCTAATTAGTAAAAATAGCAAAACAAGTGTTTTCAAAAGGAAAAAAAGGCCGGCGCTATACGGCGGCGGATTGACAAAAGACTATTTACTACTATTAGCGATATATAAAAGACTATTAGCGAACTTTTTTATGCATGAGCGGTTTCGAACCGTTTGTTTCAAGCAAAGATAAACCTTATACCATATCACAAGAGCACATGGTACTTCGTAGGAAACCATATTCGGCCATATGAAAGTAATAAGGCAGTTCAACCATTTTAAGAAAATTAAACAATAAGACAAACGCATTGTTTTTTTATAACAGGAGACTTGTTTTGCAGAAATTTATTTACAACTTGAGTTTGTGAGCGATCGCAATGAGTGCTATTATTTATTACTTATTAGACTATTTTTTCACATCATGTGAAAAACCCACAAAGTAAAAAGAGTACCATGTACAAGTTAAAAAAAGGTTGTCAACCCCTAAAAATTTCAAAATATCCAGTAATGAAGCTGTACTTAGGCATGAACTACTTGCAAAATAATGAATATTTTGTTGTGGATAAATCTTCCAAAAACGCAATTTGAGCGAGTTATAACGATTTAAAAAAAGACACGACTCGCGTGTCATACGCCACACACACACAAAAACAATCGATGGCGCGCCTGGCGTGCCATCCGCACTGAACCTTTTAATTACTTTGGATGTTCTTACTTTAGGCGCAGAACTTTTTACTCACGTGCAGTATGTACATACTAATAATTTCTTCCAGACCCGAATTTCGGTCACTGTGGTCAGTCTCAACGGTGACTAACCATCTGCGCAGGACAGTATTATAGTATCCTACAGTAGTGATGGCACATCCTTTAATGCGTATTTATCTTAATAGGTACATTAATGACAGGTAAAATATGTGAAATCATTATTTTTATAAAGGCTTCAATCGTATTGCTTTCATTTATTGTTACTTACTTTCTCGCAAACTTCCCCATCCGATCACAGTAGCCACAAGACCAGCGTATGCTTTGCCGCCGCTAGGCAAGCATATAGGTCGAATTGTCTTTGAGAACGTTACTGGATGGTCTATCGTCAATAACGCAACGTCGTTGTACTGAAAAATACATTTTAAAGAGTGTTATGGTTCAATGATGAATGAGTTGATATAAATGTGAATATTTTATTCTTATAATATTATCTGTTGTTGGATATCGAAGCTTTGTGAGGGATACGAAGATGTTGACGCTACTTTCCGTTACCAGTTTATCATGTATTTTATATATTAAGGTTGTATCACTACCTGTTTATATTAATCTAGTTAGTAAGCTATTATGTACACTAGAAGATTGCGATTGATGTGTTGTAGGCTAAGACTTCTATGGATTATACTAAACGAGCACTAAGGTATTAGTCATATATTTAGTATTAACTGATATATCTATGGTAATAATACATTAAGCACTAAGTTACGGTTGATGCCCCGTAACTATAGTCGACTGCGAGTGGGCGAGAACTAGTCCATTGTTTTATAAACCGCGAACGTTGTTTTCAACAATCTAATACTGATTTTGTTTAATGTGACTAATAAAACACTGTCATTATTCATGTGCGCACTTTGTCAACGTGATTTGAAGTTTATTTCAGTCGTAAATTAAAATAGGTTAATCACATAGTTCAGTAAATTCGCTTTGCTTATTTCCACATTAAGAGTACAAATATTATTTTGGAATATTCCAAAATATGTGATGAGAAGTAACCATTACTGTTATGTAGGTACTAAGGTAGTTAGTGAACATTCGTCGCTATACTGCAGAGCAATAACTTAGATATATTTAGATAGAAGTTTCACGTTTAAAATATTTGTAATAAAAGTTTTTGTGTTTATTTAAAAGTCATTGTATTTGATTAGTAATCATTTGATGAGGGGTTCCATAAAATAAAAGGGATTTTTAAGAGTTTAGGAACCCCTGATCTAAGCTGAACTGTTTAGCTTACTGTGTGGCTGGCGGTTAATTAATCTGTGTAGTGAATAATGACTGCAGCATGAATGCAAGCAATTAGAGAAGGATTAAACTCACATAAATCACCATTAAATGAATCAAAAATACCAATACTTGCAGCATAATGTTGCAATTTTTCATAATATGGTCAGTGACTAGTAGAGAGGACTGTTTTCACGAGAAATAAGGCATTTCATCTTACATAGATTACGTTCGATATCGAGATATCGACAATATTCTGTTACTATCAGGTGAACTGTGGACTCTTTTGACATTCTGATTTCTACAAGGTAGTTAGAAACACTTATGTCAAACTTATTTTAATCACAAGTAAACACTGTTAGTTATAATAATATCAACAAAATTATAAAATTCCTGCTTGCCACTTTTACTTACTAGTACAAACTCAGAAGCGCGCAAATTTTTAAGAGAGAGAAAGAAGTACTTTTTTTAAGTCATCGCTCGATCATAATGAGCCGTTGTAGCTCAAGGGCTAAGCAGTCTCTGTAAATTTCATAGTACGCGAGCAACCCGGGTTCGAACACCGCTGGCACCAATGAAATTGTTAATTGCAATTTCAAGTGTTGAATTACCACGTGCTCAGCGGTGAAGAAAATCGTGAGGAAACCTGCACGTCTGATAAATAAGAAAAAAATATTTCGAAGATATGTGAAGTTCGTCAACACGCATTGGGGCAGCGCGGCAGACATTTTCTTGGCCTATAGCCCCCTCAGAAATGAGAGGAGCCCTGTGTCCAACAGTGGGACGTATATAGGCTGTAACTTCGATCATAACACTTCCTCAAATTTTACTTTCAAACCGTATAAGATTTGTGTATAACAATCTAACTTAGTACTTACCAATGTCTGCATGTTAAAACCTCTGTGTCTCACAACTCTCTTGATCTTGCGCTCAATGTGTTGAGTTTCGGTGTTAGTGCGAATATTGTGATCGCCAAGACGTGCGGTCAAACGAGCCACATCCCATGAGGTCATGCTAAAATATAATACACCCTTCTATAGTTAAAGGATACCTATGTGTTTTCAATGAAAACACCTCGATAATATGAGATGGTGCATTTTGTTTCTTACTTATAAGTATGTTCTTCGTTATTAGTCACTTTAAATTACTTATTGGTTTTACAATGTACTTTCTATATCGATAACTACGCACTACTAATTTTACTACACGGTAAGACTTTTTTGTCTAGGAATCGGTCTGGGTAAACATCACCCCCCATTCTTCTGCCTATTCTGCAAACATCAGTGCTGTGCGTGCAGAAAATCATTACGTAATTTGCAATAGCTTTTAGGTAATGTTTTTTTTTTCTAACCAGTGAAAAAAAAAGAAAAACGTTTATTTGTTTTGGTCACAGCTCATAAACTACGTTATGAAACGATTTTTCCAGTATTTTAAATACAATATAATATGGCAAGTACCTACATAATATACTAAATATATAGAAATGTTTTCACAATTTTATTTCCTAACAAATTTAGTTTATGGGAACGAAAAAGTGGTTCAAACTGATTTTATTTTTGGGTCAATATTTTGTTTTCGGTCAACATTCTTCACCAAATATCCAAATTTCAGGTATGTATCTAATTCCGTCTAGAAGCTAGGGGTCCGTGATGAACTACGGATAGACAGACAGACAAACAGTAGAGTGACATTAATAGCTCCGTTTTACTCTTTGATACAGAACGCTAAAAAAATCATGAAAAACAAAAGCTAGGTAAAAAGCTAAGCTAGGTATGATGCATTAAAATTATTACACTTGCTTCAAGCTTTAATAACCATCGAGCCCGGTCGAGCTGACCCTTTTCGTGCTGCAAAGGGTCGGCTTGGTCGGAAGGACTACGATGTCACAGAATACCAACATATCAGCTTAACGCTTCTTTGTTTCATATTGTGAGTGTAGAAAACCGGAGACCCTTTTTACTGATAACAAGGCATTTTATGTTAGTCCTTAGGGATAACAATGCATTCTACATTTTAAGATAAATGTAGGTGTCCATGAGCCAAAGCATCCATTAACCATCAGGTGCACCGTGTTTGTTTGTCACCCTTATTCCGTAAAATAAATTCACCTATCATATACAAAGATCATGGCATTAAGGTATGTAGGACACTTTTTCGAATTATTACACAAATAGCGTAATATAATACCGAAATAGAAAATATATGTAATTTAAACAAATAATCAAATATATATTAATATTCTTTTCTTTTCTTTCTTTTCCTTTCTTTTTATAAAAATCGTTACCCCCACACTAGGATTTTCTCCTGTGTCGTGGAGGCAGTTTACAAACACAAATTGCACAAGGACAAACATCCAGACCCGTAACAATTATTTGTAGGCCATACAAATACTTGTTCCGTGCGGGATATCGAACCCGCGGCCCCCAACGCAACAACTCATTGCTAAGCCACTGCGCCACGGAGCATAACACAATATAATAAAGTTTACACTTATATACATCTATAAAAAGGTATGCATATGTTTCGAGATATCACAAATCATATCACTGTACTATACTGTGTGTAGTCAACAACAAGACGATACTCTCAGTTTTTCCACATTGTCCACCTGACGGTAAGTGGAATCTGTAATCTATTTTATCTAGCCACTATATCTGAGGCTTGAGGATTAAGATGGAATTCCTCTTTACCATTAAAAAAAATTCCAATCCTCGTCACTTATCATGAGCATACAGTCGAATTGTGAATCTCCTCTTTGTTGTAGTCGGCTAAAAATAGAAATAGTTACGACTAAGGCTGAGTGGAGAGCGTTCGGCGAGGCGTTGCTGCGGCATACATTTTGAGCTGCTCCGGAAAATGTAATAAAAGCATGTGTTTGTCATGCGCATTAAACGACCCGCCCCGCCCTGCTGCACGCTCGTCACTCAATTGTCTACACTTACTGAGCTACACAGTGCGCTGCGGAGAGAATGTGTCTATCGTCAATGAGGGAACCACCGCAGAACTGCCGGCCACCGTTAAATAGCGCCACAATCCATGGCCACTCGTTCAATTCAGCGTTATGGCCACCCACTATTCTTTCTTCATCTTGCAACTCGTAAGTACTCTCGTAGGTCTAAATACAGAGACAAATTATACATACTTATTTACTTTAACTTCACCATATTAACTATTAATATACATACATACATATAAGTAGACGGACATATTGCGGCATTCTCTAATAAATAAATAAAAAATATATGATGAGTAGGAGAGTCGGGTATACCTCAAAACTTCAATACGAGATTGTGGAACTAGTGCGTGATGCTAGTGATGACTTATGAATCTGAGACGTGGTCCTGGCCGTATGAGGAAGCTCAAGGTCGCACATCGAGCTATGGAGTAAGCTATGCTCGGGGTTTCTTTGCGTGATAGACTTAAAAATTAGGATATCGGTATTAGAACAAGGGTAACCGACATAGCCCAACGGATTAGTAAGCTGAAGTGGCAATGGGCCGGCCATATAGCTCGAAGAACCGACAACCGAGGAGGGAGAAAATGTTCTCGAGTGGGAAACTCGTACCGGTTAGCGAATTGTAGGGCAGCCTCTCACTAGATGGAGTGAAGACCTGGTAAGATATGCAGGAAGTCGATGGATGTAGGATCCATCGACTTGCATATCTTACCAGGATCGTGCTTTGTAGCATTCCTTGGCCTATGTTCAGCAGTGGACGTGTAAATGTGTGTAGTGGCTCTAATGATGTTGATGATAATGAGTAGGATGAAGGGTGACACTTAAATTAAGGTTTTAATTTTCGTTTTAAACGCTACCGAGAGCTTATTTATTTGGGTTGGAATACCTCCTCGTAGAGTTGGCGGATTGCATGACAAAATGAAACACAATTACGGTTATATCAAAGTACAAAGAGTCAAGTCAAGCCAAAGAGATTTAAATATATAGGTATACTATCTACTTAAATGTCTTTGAGTCAAGCTTTTCAGATCGTAAGGGTCACTGAAGTCATAATAGACTATAGTTAACATGATGTGGAGTTCAATTATTAAAAAACAGAAGTACCTAGTAAAGAAAGAAGATAGGTAATTAAAATTTCATATACAAAAATTTATATTATAATTACCTGAGGGCCATTCTTTATACCACATGAACTATCCACAGAAGGCTGACCTGTTGGCTTTGTTGGTTGTGTTGGTTGTGTTGGATATATAGGAGGCCATGTCTAGAAGAAAAAAACGTATTATGACCATATTGTAATATTGGAAATTATTTAATTTTATGCTACGATTTCATTATCCTAAATTCTAATAAACTATGAAATTTTTGTTTTAAATAACAATTTTTCCGATGTTCATATTTATATTCATCAATGTAATAAAACGGAACATTTGGTTATTGATAATTATTTCATTAGGATTATATTACCTATTTGCAATTGTATTATCAAAAATCGTCCTTTATGATAATATATTTTTATGATAAAAACTTTAGAAGTTTCTATGTAATTACACAACTATGCACGGAATGAAACCAGATCGCCGTCGAGTAGGCATACACAAACACACCCACACACACCCACCCACACACACACACACACACACACACACACACACACACACACACACACACACACACACACACACACACACACACACACACACACACGGGCGCGCCCTCGCGCGCATGCATGCAAACACGCATGCACGCACGCATGCTTGTATTTACGCACGCACTCTCACACACACCACATCTCACACGACTCAACACTTCCCCTCCCAAAAACCACAGTATTTGACTTTAAAGACCTTCAAATGTAAATTAAGTAAAAATTTTAAATCTTACCTGCTTCGTAGTGCTTGCTGGAGGCTTTGTTCCCCAAGTAGTTGGTTTGTTTGTAGTTGGCTCTACATTACCTGCGACTATAAATCAATTTTTATATAGAAGTCAATTACAAATATTAAAAGCTTAAAGCTACTCGTGGTATTTTGTCAAGAACGCTCGTTTTGCTTCCTCTCTGAATGACTAGTGCGTGATAAAAAGAACTGTATTCGCAACTGACCGTTACCGCCAGCAGATGACGGTCGCTGGCGACAATACAATAATACTCGGAGTACAATTCCTTTAGAAATTTTACCGCGCGAGGACCCCACGAATCGATAGAATCTACAGTGAATAGTACGGTAGCAGATATTTAAATAAAATATATACCAATCGATGGCGGATGCGTAGCCGCAGTGTGATGAGGTGGGTGAGTTGGCAGCGGCGGGATAGTTGGTGGCCAGTTGGCTGGTATATATCTTACACGGTTCGCGTCCCCAAACGTCCACTGATGTGATAACGCAGACACGATGCCTCCCGAAAACCTGGTGAAATACGAATAGTATCTTCGTTACTTTTCGTTTAACTCTTATACACGTATTATGAAATATTACGTTAAAACGTATATAATTCAACTAGCGGCCCGCCCCGGTTTTGCCCGGGTTGAACAATATCTTAAATATTAGGTAGATATAATTCATTTTAAAACTTCATGACGCAGTGCACGCCGTAGAAGCTCTTAAAAGGCACGACCACAGAATAAATAAAGTATAGACGGTAGTTACAACCATATTGTTGTCTTTTAATTCGACGCTAATGCCAGTTGCAAATTGTCATAATTAGTACTAACCTATACACAATGATAAAATTAAGAAAGATTTATTTAACGATTAGTCTTGAAGCTTGTACTCCAGCTTAATTGTGAATGAGATCTCTCTTATTTGGGCTAACAAAAAGATCTATATATGTATACCCGCACAAAAGAAAACATATCTGATGTGAAATACCGACGCTCCAGGAAGTCTGCAGTTTGTGGTCATATCTTAGACAGCCCTCGCAGTTACATCACATTTCGCGTAATAACATCGATTCCTAACATGGATGATACGTAAGGCAATTGAAATTTAAGTAAAAATTATTAAAAAAAACTTAGAGAAGGATGATGGGTATTACCACCTGCTTGGGAGCTGATAATTAATAAAATTAAAACTAAAACCAAGCAAACCACTGCAAGACTTCAAGATACTGTAAGCTCATTCTACGTAGATCGGACCAAACTGAATAATTAAAAAGCTGAAGGTACTCCGGGTTAACTTTGATATCTGGACGTCAATCACCTTAGTTAATCCCCTTGTGACCATGGTGTTGCAAAGCACCCGAAACGTCGGGAATCAAAAATAAGTAAAATTAAATGCGATAAAATTTGTGTGTGTGTGTGTGTGTGTGTGCGCATGTGCGTGTGCGTGTGTGTGTGTGTATGCTGTGTGTGCCTGTGCGTGCGTGTGTGTGTGTGTGATTGAGATCATTGTATAATACTTACTAATACAATACTTACTAATTACTATTGCCAGAAATAATAAGTTAACTTTGTTTCTTACCCGGCAAAATGGGCAAGCGGTGCTTGCGCTGGTATCACTGGAGGAACTACGCCGAGTCGTTGAACATCAGGCTCTTGCTGTGGTGGCGTACCTACTGGTTCCGTACAGCATACTCCGAATACCTATTCAAAATTATTTGAAATAAGTTCGAATAAATTTAATTATTTTGTTAGCATTCCTACGGCAAGAGACAATGTCAAAAAGACTCGTCAGTTAATAGTTGTTTCAAGATGCCCGTACAAGGCAAACAGCTCGTAATGCAACAGCGGTCTTGTTGTATTGTAGTTGCTTTTTGTATATTTATTATTTTATTTTTAAAACTATCTTGGTAATTTAAAACGTCTGCCACATGTACTGGTATAATGTATGGTATAGCATTTTTACATATTTTTTTTATTTTATGAATATAAAATGTAAAGTAATTTAATTTTAAAATAGCACAAAGAATAAATCTGAATACAGCGTTTGACTTTAAACCAATTCTATAAATCTTTAAGTTTGCTTAAAATATTTTTAAATAAGTATTTAATTGGATTCGGTAAGCAAGTGTGAAAGAGTATTCTTACTATGAACGAATATCATCATGAAGAATTGGAAATGATCTCACCTCCATATTGTTAGAATTGACGTAACTGCATGTATCGTAGTGACCCATCACCCATCCGTCCCACCCGGATAGATCAACCACCTTGAAAAGTGGGTAGCAATCGCGAAAACTCTTACATGTTCCCTTCTTGCCTATAGTTGTTTCACAATCCAACCCGAAAGCACCATCGTCCATTGTTTGTCCCTGGATTTGATGTGAATTCATTAATAATACAACTTAAGACAAGAAAAATAAAAAAAAATTTAATTCGCATGTATACATGCAACCTTCATGAATTTGCACCAAAAAAAAAATGTTAAAGTCTTTTACCTGTATAATAATATTTCTTAGGCGTGTCTGAACTTTCAATTTATAATATTAATTATGATTTACATACTTCATAGCAAGATAAAATTAAAAAAATAATTTATTTCCATACAAGAACTACAAGCGTGTTTATCTATAACGTACTTATTATATTTGTAAATTATAAGAAAAGGTTGTCTTTGTGATCAAACTTTTAAATGTTTGTAGTTATCTTAGATAATACGTAACTACTGTATTTTCACCAAGTTTATGCCTAGTTTGATTACTGAATACATAATTTAAAATTTAGAAGTTTGTTCAACCGACTTCAATATAAATTGAGGTTTAAGAAATTTATTTCCCAAAAGAGTATACACTCACTTACTGAGAAACATAAAAGAAAAAAAAAAGAAAATGGGTTTTGAGTAGGCATAACATATCTGTGGACTTACATTAAATATTAAATATGAATATAAAATCTTGCACAAAAATATAAAAAAGACAGAGGGTAATTTAAGAATATTTCATATAAATTATTAAGAATAACTCAAAAACTAATGGTCGGACCTTGATCAAATTAATATGGGACCACATGAGAATCTCCAGATTTCACATAAAAAAAGAATAGTCGAAATCGGTTCACCTAGAAAAAAGTTATGAGGTAACATACATAAAAAAAAAACAAAAAAAAACATACAGTCGAATTGAGTACCATCTCCTTTTTGAAGTCAGTAGAAAAGCAATTGGCAGATTAGTAATTATTAATAACCCAAAATCAAGTTATTTACTCAGATATCGAAGTCTTTTCTTAGCTCAATCTAATAATTTGTTACCAAGCCAATACTAGATTTTAGGGTATAGAGAACATTTTAAATTATGAACATTAGTTACGGTTTTAGTTTAGGTTGAAAACCGTGTTTCGGTCGCACTCTACATGCTCTTATTATAAAACCAATCTATGTAACGAAGACGAGATTCGTCAATTTTATTTTCGTGTGAATAAAATTTAAAATACGTGTTGTTGAATTAAAAAAAGCATCAGGTTTGTTAGTGTTTCCTCTTTCTAATCATGTGCTTTCCAAAATATATTAGTGCAATCTGAAATAATAAACACGACTTAATGTGAGTGAAACGAGTGATTTAAAAAATTCGATAGTAGATGCCAACCTCTCCGCTTCGCATTCGATGTGTGCAAAACCACTTTGAAAAACACTTTAATTGTATTTATAATTCAATATTCGGTTTTCGGTCAACGCTCTACACCCAATATCCAAATTCCAGGTCTGTAACTAATTACGTCTACGAAGCAGAGATCGTCATATCGATCGATCGTCAGATCGTTATAAATAGGGTTCTGAATTCCGTCTTTTCCAACTCTGACATTACATTAAGTATGAGAGAAATATGTAAATATGTGTATAACATTTACACATTACGAAAAAATTAGAACTTGCCTGTCTAAGTCGCAGCAGTAGCATTTGCTTGTCATTTCGAGTAGTGTTTACTGCTTCACGGCGCACGCGCTTCACTGCCGCTGAAAGTATACGGCAATACGAGCAAAATATTATGCGGAATACTTTGATTATTTATTATGAACTAAAAATATTACTTTAAGTTTTTTATTAGGTTTATTTTTATCAGGCTTGAAAGAATGCTTCTACGTGGTAGAGCCATGCTGCAGCTATATTATGGTTGTAGCACGAATGGGTCGGCTCGAACGGGGAAGGACCACGCTCTCACAGAAAACCAGCGTAAAATAGCAGCTTAACGCTGCTGTGTTTCGTATGGTGAGTGTAGAGAACCGGAGACCCTTTTTACTGGTAAAGAGGCATTCCATCTTAGTCCTCACGGGTGACAACGCATCTGCATCTTGAGTCTTTATTGAGGATAGATGTAGATGTCTATGGGTCACAGTAACCACTTACCATCAGGTGGACTGTGTGCTCGTTTGTCACCCGATCCTATAAAAAAAAATCATTGTTGCATTTTTGCTGTGGTTATTAGTGAAGTTGAAGATAATTTAACTTATCAACCGAGCAGCGTCTAGTGTGGATAAAAAATTACTGCTATTGCGTTGTCGTTCTGAAAGGAGTAATTTATAACCTAATCTTTCACGTGGGTGTCATGAATGGCCAATCATTTCACGTCCCCGACGTTGCATAAAGGTTTGAATTACGTATGAGTGATGTTCAGCCACCAATGCGTATGGATATTTAAAAATAATTACATAACCCATTCGACGAGCTACCTGGTGTGGATCTGCAAAGGTATCTCCCACCGTACCTATTGTTGCTGCCAAATAGGCGTGCCCCCCGATGTGGTCCAGTCAGAAAGGTAGATAGATCTATATCTATATGCTGGTATAATTGAATAGGTTATGATGCATCCGGCCTTAGTCCTCAGAGGTAACAACGCATCCGTAGTCTTCTTTGCTTGAAGTTGGTTGCTGGTGTCCATGGAATGCAGTAGCTATTTAGGATCAAGTGGACTGCAAGTTCGTTTGTCACTTCAGTTTTATAAAAAAATTCTATAAAGAAGAAATTATTTATTACTTTATAAGATTACATCAGCAATATTTTATCGATCGATGCTAAAATTTTATTCTTCTTATTAACTTGTCAATAATATTAAAGGAAATAAAAACGTAAAACTTTTTAATTAAAAAATATGTGACAATTATTAAAATTTAGGAGCTTGAAATGCCTCTTCGATAAATATGCACCAATAAACAAAGTAATTAATTGAGGCTAATCAAATTTAATAAAAACTTAATTATACTTAATCAGTACTAATGCTACATTTGAAGTCTTGTCTTTTTAATTTTGGAATGTCAGTGACCTAGCGAGTAAATGTGATTGTTATTCACAAAAGTGTTCGCATACTTACTAATCTTTATGACTAATATCGAAGACGAATGACAATAACGTTTATTTGGTTTATTTGGATTTGGCCGGTCATAAGCCCTAGTGGTTTTGTGCTTTTTTATGATCTGAGCAAAAAATAAAAGTTGATGTTTTTTTAGTCTTTCATGCCTCTGACTTTGCATCTGAGCCTACCTCCAATCTTATCGTTATGCAGACTATGCAGGTAGTGGAATCCTTCACCTCATTTCGTCTCATGGGTGTTCTAAATTCCATCCAGACCTTGAGGAGGAAAACTGCTCCTTATCTACTTCTGGATATGGTTCACTATCATATCAGTGAGTTTTCCTGTAATTTGCGATTGTGATGGCAGTATAGAAGTCTTGCACCTTTGACGCTCCTCTCCGTCACCCATCTTGGGACTTTATGCATGTTATATTTACGAGATGATTATTTCGCTATCTATTGTAGGTCATAGACCTGATTATATTAAGTACTAGCTGTTCTCTGCGACTTTGTCCGCGTGAAATTTATTACGATTGGATTTCATGAGTATTAATTTTTTTGCGCAGAACCCTAATTCCTGTTCTTAATTAAATGTAGCCTAAGTTAATCCTTATAACATCAGCTGTCTGCCATTGAAAGTCTCATCAAAATCTTTTAAGCAATTTCGGAGATAAATAGTTTATTGAAAATCAAGTAACTAAATCGAGTTAGACATGCATTTTTCAATAACCGTATTTTTATTTACTGCTCCTGGAAATAAAACTACAGCGTATCAAAACCTTAAAGCTACACAATAAAACACTTATTTTATGAAAACAACACAATTGTGTAAGACCAACTCAATACAGAGAAGTAAGAGAAGTTTACTAACGCTTTGTCTAATATTTGGTGATCTAGCCGAAAATTATTTGTTGAATACGAATAGTTGATAAACCTACGGAATTTGAAAAGAATTTTTGGCCTCGACGCGTATGTTAACCGAATTCTCGCAAAGGGTTTATTTATTTATTTTATTAGGCACTCCCAACAATGAGTACACTGTTACATACATATGGAATGACATCACAATTAATATAACTAAATGTCCCATTACTTACAGTGGGGCACCACATGCATAAAAAAGAGACTTTACGTTGATTTTACAACAGTACATAGGTACAATTTAACTGTAATAAAATTTTAATTTAATTTAATAATGAAGAAACTTCCATTACAACATAGCCTTAATCGCCGATAACTACTTTTTTGATGCCAGCCATCGAGGTTGAGAATAGATCTATTCTGCTTTGGTATTCTTTATATAACGGAAACATTCTTGTTAAGGAACAGTGTGATCTTAAATTAGTTCGACCTTGGGGTGCAACAAATATTTTGCGGTACATTGAAATTTATCTTACTTAGAAGATCGGGACAGTCCAAAAATCCAGTCACTAATTGGGTTGAACCAAGCTTAGCTTAGCTTATATTTCAGGTCTAAGGCTGAAAATAGGTGAAAGTTTTTAATGAACTATTTACATGACATTCTAGTTACCTTGAAGTTGTGATATTATTACGGCTTTGATTCTTCGATATATGTCTTGCACTGAATCCAGAAGCTTTTATGTAAAAATACAATTAAATAACTATTTAATTACTAATTATTCAAGACGATTTTATAAAGTTTGTTAAAAGAAACGTTAATAGTAAAGTTACAATCTCTATAATATGTCTCTCATTTGTGAGCGAGTTATGGAGCGATTTGTGTATGACTCCAGTGTGTATGTTTAAGTTATTTAAAATAGTAAGTTGTTACATAACTTAATACATAAACGAATTAGCCGTGTAGTGGGGTGTAACAATATTATCCACTACCCCATATCGTCCGGTAGATGTCGTAAGAGGCGATAGAGGGAAACTGAAACAGAAGATGGGCAGCAGCATCTCCTAACAACTCAAAATTATAAAAAAACTGCGGTTGCCAACTCACCTGCCAAGCGTGGCAACTGTGAATATCCCTATGGCCTATGTTCATCAGTGGACTATCATATGCTATATTGGATGTTTGAATGAATAAACAAGTTTCTTTCGTATAAATTAGTGAAAAACGCAGCTGTTATATGTTTGCGCTTATGGAATCACAGCCAGAACTTCTATAAGTCGTTAACACTTTGTTTACACATTGGTTGCAGATGACGTGTAAGAATTTGCAAGGAATTCCTGCATATGTTTACCTCATTCTTGCTTTTTCTGTATCAGATACAGAGGCGTTGCGGTACAATACTCCCCGTATTTGTAAGCGTTACCCAATTGCTTATTCTAAAAGCGTTTTAAAAGCATTGGTCCCAACATGCGTACAAGTTATTTTGATCACCGCGTAACGGCAACTGTTTTGTATAAAATCAACACTACGGCATCCGACGCCATTTCAGTTGTCATTGTGGTCTATCTGAATGGTAAGTGTAATGTCATGCAATTGACATAATTAAGGAAGTAATAAAATGCAGAATAAGTTATGGTGACCGAAATTCGTTAACATTAGTCATTGCGCACCCAGCACGCGACAGCATAGAGTACAGTAATACGTGCGTGATAGTGAGTCGGGTCGGGTTCTAGCCGCAGGTAAGTATAATGTGTTTTTTAGTCAGGTGAGATATACTGTCGATAAACTGCTATGACACTGTCCACCTACTACTAATTATATCTATCATTCTTTTAACGAAATTAACCCATTTATGCAGAAGGCTTTTTAAAACTTAAATTCTAATTTATACAGGGTTATTTTTCAAAGAGTAGTCAAATTATAAACTTAATTTCAAATATATAAACAATGATATATCGTTGTTGCAATTTTTGAAAATACAAGTAAATAAGGCTTTTATTTGAAACTGTTCCGAAAAGAATGTGATTTGGCAACAATGTTTTTGCATATCGATCGACCCTTACGAATGTTTGTGTGCGCAGTAAAATCAGTTAAAATAATGCATTACCACGCATTTTGAATTTAAAAGATAACAATTAAAAATTAAAAATTTAGTACAACCGACTTCAATATAAATTATTAATAATAACTCAAAAACTATTGACAGACCTTGATAAAATTTATATGGGACCACATGAGAAGCACCAGATTTCAAATTAAAAAAGAATCATCGAAATCGGTTCAGCCAGAAAAAAAAAGTTATAAGTTAACACACATAAAAAAACATACAGTCGATTTGAGAACAGTCTCCTTTTTGAAAACGGTAGAAAAGGACAGAATATTTGAGATTTTTTAGAAATTAATTTTTCTTCACCATTTGCCTATATTACTTATTCAGAATTTTCAGCCGGTTATTAGAAAATAACCGCCTGTATAGTAAATTTATTTTTAGACCGATTGAAACTTAATTTATAGATGTAAGTAATACTCAGCTGGTGTATGGTTGTGTTACCGAAGACAAAGTCAAAGTCAAAACATCGCTTCAACAAGTCCCTGCTGCGGAGACTTTGTGACAAGAAGCGGCAAGAACCTCACAAGTAGACTCCCCCAACAGTTACAATCTGGTTATGCTATATTAACCAGAGTCGTTTGTACACAATCCCTAACGCAATCTTTATGTTATGTTAGGATGAAGTTGTTTGCTAGTTTCCATGACCTGGGGCCACTTATTATCAAGTGCACTGTTAGCCCATTTGTTAATTAACATCTAATTATAACATAACATAAACACTCACGCCTGTTACCCAGAGGGGTAGGCAGAGATTATGGACTTCCATTTGGCACGATCCTGACACACCTCTCTCGCTTCCTCCACATCCATATACCTACGCATACACGCTCGTCGGTTAAAGGTACTCTTGATATGGCCCATTTTTAATATATCGCCAATTTGGTCGATAAACTTTCGCCTAGGGCGACCCTTCCCGACTATGCCGTTCACTTCTGCAACATAGATTTGCTTTGTCACTCTTTCCTCATTCATTCTTTCTACATGGCCAAACCACCGAAGCATTCCTTTCTTAATCCTGGTCACAATATCATCTTGCAAACCACACTCTTCTCTTATTAAACAATTTCTCACTCTGTCATTCAGCTTCATCCCTAACATACTACTTAATGACCGCATTTCTACAGCATTTATTCTACTCTCATGCTTCTTCTGCCACACCCAACTTTCACTACCATACATTAAAGTAAGTACTAACACAGCATTGTGAATTGCCATACGTGCCTTTTTGGACACATTCTGACTTTTCACAATAGAGTGTAGAGCCCCATTCACTCTATTTCCTGCATTCACTAGTCGTTCTATATCCTTATCATATCTACCATCCCTGCTAAACACACATCCCAAATATACAAACTCATCTACTTGCTCTACCAACTCCCCTTCTATTCTTATTTCACATATCGTTTTGCTGTCTTCTCTTTCAAAAACCATAACTTTCGTCTTACTTGCGTTCACTTTCATTCCCTTTTCTTTTAATGTCCTGTTCATTAATGTAACCATCATTTGCAACTCGGCTGCCGACGATGCAAGTATGACTTGATCATCGGCGTACAAAAGGCATTTGACGGTTAACTCACCCATTCTTAACCCGCATTCTTCTACTTTCAAATTTTCCAAACAACTGTCCATACATAGGTTGAACAACCACGGGGAAGCCACACAGCCCTGTCTGACACCTTTATGGATGCCAAACCAGTCCGAGTAGGCCATCTAATTAATAGGGATTAATCTTTACTATTATAGTATGAGTATAATGAGTAATGCGTGATTACAGATGTCCTCCTCATGACGAGTGTGGCTCTGTCCCGGCCTTCCCAATATATCTAAATTGTTTACTAATTACCTATATGATATGAGCACCAGTACTATTATCAGAGGATAAAATTTTACTTTGCCATAAGTTAACATTACATACTTTTCAGTTGTGGCATACATAAGTATTTAAGGGTTATGTGCCTAAAATTATGTTTACATATGACAAATATTTTTATAATTCAATATTTGAACCGTTGTGTTGGTGACTCTGTTATTGTGTTTTGCAACTATATGGCTGTGAATTCATCAAAAATTGAACGACAAGTATGTTAAATAAAAAAAAGATGAAGATAATGAAAAAATGTATGTTGTTATTAATGCCATCAGAACTATTGCAAAAAATACAAAAACAGAATAAGATAAAAGTAAATAAATGGCCTTGGAGAGTTGTATTCAAGTTGCGACCGAATCTTCTCAGTGATTAAATCGGATTTCAGTCGACGCCGATGAGTACGATTATGTACCGACTATAAAAATTCCTAGGATCAACATTTAAAAAGTGCATTACATACTTACTTGGAATAAAATTATAGCAAAATGAACATTGTTGCTTGATTCTAAAGTAGTGTCTTATGGTGTAGATATTAAAATAGACGACACTGGTGATACGCGAAGATGGTATATTTTTGCATTATAACAATATTTTTATATAAATACTTAACTTTGAATATTATAACATTTTAAATAAATTATATAGGTTTTAATTTCACTGGAATATTTTATGGATAGTTAAAGATAGCAAGATGTTTTATCAAAATTTTAATTTGCTGTATGATTAAGTTTGATTCATATTTATCATTTTTTTAAAATAAAGTAACTATAATAGTTTGTGTACTATAATCGATCAAAAGTTATAACATTTTTTGATCATAATAATTTATATTATTTACTATTCGACCAAAACATTAACGTGAAAAAGGGCCTAACTCGGTACAAACGACGTTCAGGGGGTTGTTGATATCATAGGATCTATTAGAATGTACAACGTTCTTGGAGACTTGGGACTGCTTGAAGCTTGGTGTCCGTTCAAATCTCAACTCTTTTATCCGCGAAGCCAACAATCCTGAACGATGTTTGCACCGAGCTGGCCCCTTTATTTATGTTTCTGGAGGCATTTAGTCGCCATTATTGAAAAAAAAGTTATATCTTTTTACCAACATTAACCTTCAACGATTTTCCTTGTGTTATGCTTTACTTTATTTTTTATCTAAACTATTAGAATTAAATGTCCACACCATAGCTCCTAATTTTCAATGTTTTCCTTTGTATACGCCTAATGCGCCTAACCTTGATGGAGGCCCTTTTTATTGGTAACAAGGATGCCATTTTAGTTAAGTCATATCGCATCGCATCTGCATTTTGAATTTTAAGCCAGCTTAGAAAAAGCTATTAAAAAGCTGGGACAGTTATTGCAAAAATGGAGGATTATGTCGTAAACGCCACACTCGGTAGGCTGATTAATATTTAGTAGCAACAATGTGGGCATTATGTTCTAGTAATATTTGAATGAAAATTTATTTGCATTTCTATGAGTTGACTTAACGTTTTGAGCTTCTATGGACGAAAGTGGTTATTGGTTATGTAGTTATAAGTAACATCCTATTCTAGAGTTATAAGGCTGCAGTAGCCCATCACGGGCTGAAGAAGCCCATGGACACCTGCAACCAACTTCAAATAAAGAAGTTTACAGGTGCGCTATCAGCTCTGAGGCCAAGATGAAATGCGTCACAGCCTGTCATAGTACTTTCAGATCAGGACATAGTAGTATTAGCGACAGAAAAAGGGTAAAAAGATGGTACCTAACCATATAGACTCCTAGGCAGAAAGGATCCCTACCCCCTACTGAACTCTACATATAGAATTATGAAAGATGGATAAACTTTGGCTGGAAGATATTTTCATATACTCGTCTATGCAAGTAGTACCATATTCAGATTCAATTTATCTATTTTCATAGTTTGTTAACTAGTCAAGTCAGCTAGCATTTAAGCTTTACATAGTAAACAAGTTGGATCGGTGATAAATACAATTAATTGTCCTCTGGATTCCGGGTTCAGACTTCAATGTATGGAAATGTCAGCTGAGTCGAACACTCCGGCTGCAAAAAATGTAACACGCAGGTACTATTAGACACAACGGTCGCAGCCAAGAGGACAATGCTTGATTGATGTGACTTGCGGTAGCACGTGGGCGTTTGAACATTTGCATTGAATCGATGTTGTCGACATCATCCGAATAATATCCGTATGGCCCGGGTTGATGACCATGTCTTGTGACAAAAATATTTTTTTGGGTATTGAACATTTTTTATATTTCTTTAAGTACGCTTAATTTTCACTATATTCTAAAAGAAAAGTGATCGTGTTTCCGTCATAGAAAATATAGTATTTCGGATGTTTGTGGTGACTGTTCCAGGCATCTCAATGCATAATTCTAACTTTCTCTAGCCTCAAAACCTCATATTCATTTGGTGTACATTGTTTTGTGACCGCACTGTAGAAATGCTTATGAATATTATATGGTTTGTCTTTTATAAATAGTTGCCATCTCTTATTCATTTTAGTAAATAATCCAATAGTTAAAAAATGTATGAAGATGAATAATAAATTGTTTATTTTATTTTATTTAATATTGAATATTTATTTAATATTCAAATACTTTATCTTTCCTTAAAAATATTTGTTTTAAATATTTGTTAATTTAAATTATAAATAAGTTATGCCTTACCATTAATAATGACCGCATCTTCAGTGTAAAACGCACCATTTGTTTCAGAAAAAATATTAGTTTTTTCAAAATCACAACCGCATAGCGTAGCCGTTAGTCCCAACCAGAGTATTATTAATTTATTTTTAGTAAACATCGTTATTCGAGAAAAAAAGCATTCACAGATAATTTATTTATTTAAAATAAAAAATAAAATCGATTATGAACGACGCGGGGATGTACGTCCTACAAGGAGTCTCTCCGCAAAATGCTCGGCTCAAGTTGCCGCACCTTTATAATATTTTCACAAAGACGCTCTACATTAGGTTTAAAAGATAACAGAGCTTTTACTCCTTTTATATTAACTTGACATTAGCCGTCCATTGTATTTGGGCACTATAAAATATGACATTCGGTTTTAAACCTACATCAAAAAATTGATAACATAAAATGTTGCAACGTTCACACGACGTCATAAGAATAAGGATCAAAACTGAGATTTCATTGCTCGTTTTGGAGATAAAAGAACCACTTAAAAATTATTTCATTAAGGACCGCGCAGTAATGAAAAACACGAATTGATTCCCTGCACAGAAAATTGATGGAATAAGAACCTAAATGATAATATATTAATGTGCTTCTATCAAACGAAACGTATAAACTAATCATGGACAGTCGAGCATATCATTCCACAGTTCGAGTGAAGGCATTTTTAGTCGACTTCAAAGGAGAAGGTTCTCACATCGCCTGTATTTTGCTTTATTTTTGTGAGATACGCGATATCTTAGTTTATTGTAAACCGATTTTTAATGATCCTTTTTTATTAAATATGTCCTTAAAGGAGGACCTTGAATTTGAAAAAACAGTCCATTCTTAAATACATTATTAAATGTGGGAAAATTGAGGATTAATTTTTAATGTGACCGACATTCTATTTGTTATCTTGGAGTGGTATACGTAGTAGAGCCATCCGGTCTTCGGTTCTCTACACTCACCATACGAAACACAGCAGTGTTAGGCTGCTATTTTACGATGGTATTCTGTGAGGGCGTCGTCATTCTCCGATCGAGCCGACCCATTCGTGCTACAATTATACTTCTAATATATATCTTCTATACAGCATGGCTTTACCACGTTATCAATCGTTAATCCACTACTGTGTTCCGGTCTGAGGTGTATTTATAGCAAGCAGGTGACTTCCTCATTGGTCTAGAGTTCGTAAACGCGATTACTAACATGAGGTCTCGGGTTAGAATCCCGGGTCGAGCTAAAATCAGTTATTGAGTTTTTCTGCCAAAAAAATTTCAGTAGCAGATTGTAATCCATGAAGTTGGCACTGTTTCAGCCCGTGTGCCTCGGAAAGAACGGTAACGCCGTTGGTCCTGCGTCTGACTGTTCATGTTGGATTAGCGTTCCATCGTACTATGAGAGTGAGGGAATAAAGAGTTCACCTGTACTTGCGCATACTCTCGGGCACTATACTGCAAGTAGGCATAATTACTCAGCGGTGACAACGCCCTATATCCTTCTTTATTTGAAAATGGTTGCTGGCGTCATGGGGAGCAGCAGCAGCAGTAACCAATAAACATCAAGTGGTCAGTGAGCTCGCTCCATACTTTAATGTTACTTTAATAAAAATCTGTGTAGTTCTTGTCTACTGTATTCATAATATATACTTTCGAGAGCAATGCAAACTGCTGCAAACAAACAACAGATGTTTTGCGTTGCGGCATGTTACAAAATTTAAACCAATTGTCTATTTCTTCTATTAGCGCATACTTCAATATTTTAGAATGCAAGATGGCATTAGAGGGGATTTTTTTAAGTCTCACACATAGTCCGAGCTTGTCCTAGACAAAGTGCGAATATTTGAAAACCGAAAAAATATAAAATAAAATAAAAAGGCTTAACACTTGAGCTTTAGTGAATTAATTTTTGGGGCGGATGCACTGTCGGTTTTTTAAAGGTTTACCTTAAGCGCAAGAATTGCATGTTTGAATGATTAATAGATATATATATATATTAATATGGCCAAGTAAATGTCACTAGTATCAATTAAAATCTAAATAATTTGTAGGTAAAACCAAACTGAAATTTATATTTATGATAAGTATGTCCAAATCTGTTAATTTTCATTAATAACTAGTTGCAATTATGTAGCGACAGTGCATACTCATAATCATACGCTATACAGCAAATTTATGAGTGGGTTTCCGAATTGAAGTTTTATTGTTTTCTTGTGGTTTAATGAATCGCTCTTAAATATACTCATGGACTTTTTTATTAGTCCGAGGATGGACATCTACGTGTATAAATTTCTGTATCTACACGCGAACAATCCAAAATTTTTACATATAATATTTAATAGTTTCCGAAGGAGATTCCTTTGATCGGAGAAGAAAAGGCGAAAGAAACTGCAGAGGTATCATCTTAATTGGCATTTTAAAGTAAATATTACAAAAGCATAGTATATACAGAATGGAAAACAATACAGACCCATTGGTAACTGAAGCATGTTCATTGACGCAAAAAACATCAGAAAAAAGGAATAGAAAAAATTTGGAGCTTATCAGTGAGCGAGCATACCAGCCCCCACAAGCAACAACTGTTCACAAGTAGAATCCAAGTGGCAGTCAAAGCCATTCTCGAATACATACTACAAAAACATCTCTAGTATGCTAGTATTTTTTTTAACTTTCAAATACGTATTTTGGGATACGATAATACTATATATTATGCTACTAATGGCCCTTTGCGAGAGTGCACAAACTGGTTTACTTAACCTGAAAGATTGTCCCATATTCACTTCACTATGTTGGGCATGCAGATTGGTGAACATAGAACTGATACCTTCACGCTAGTAATGCTCCTTATCAATAACGATGTAGAGCCGTGCTGCAGCTATATTAGTACAATAGTTGTGGCACGAATGGGTCGGCTCGACCAGGGAAGGACCACGTGCTCACAGAATACCAGCGTAAAATAGCAGCTCATCGCTGCTGTGTTTTGTATGGTGAGTGTAGAGAACAGGAGACCCATATTACTGGAAGCAAGGCATTCTATCTTAGTCCTCACGGGTGACAACGCATCTGCATTTTGATTCGTAAACGAGGATGAATGTAGATGTCTATAGGCCACAACAACTACTTACCATCAGGTGGACTTTGCGCTCGTTTATCACTTCCTATAAAATAAAAAATAATAAGTCTTATGAATTTGCTGGTTATCATAGTACATATCGTTCCTTTGGTGACAACATCGGATTCAGATGCGATTGCTATTTAGAGTTTAGAGGAGAGGTTGTTGAATTTCTTTTACATCCTTCAGAATATTTATTTTAAAAAACAAATTTTACTTTACTTCTTTTTAAAATTAATTTACTTTAATTTTTTTTTACATAAGTTCCTTTGACTCGTCGCCCGTCAGAATTACTCATGTTTATTTCGTAGTAAATTTTGTTAGGTATTTGTTGACAGATTGAGATTCTAATGTGATTGATAAAGTACCGTAATCACAGTCAAGTAGAATGCCAAATAACAAAGCCATGAACTAGAGGTGGATGACCTTTTAAAAAATGAGTTTCATTAATTATAATGTTGTAAGTGTAACGTTTAATATAATACATTTATGTTTAATAACGAATAAGCTTAAACATAATCCAATACTGTGTTATACTTTTAACTGTAGAAAGCAGAATTCTGTGTTCAAATTATGTAAAGCAAGTACATTATTATTAAAAGTAAAAACGTAGCAGTAACTAAGTACATAAACACCTAGTTCGGCAACATAGTTTTGACTGATTTTATTATGTTGAGGGATATTAACTATCTCCATTTTTAACCCCCGACGCAAAAAGAGGGGTATTATAATTTTGAACGCTATGTGTGTCTGTCTGTTTGTCTGTCTGTGTGTCCGTCTGTGCCACCTTAGCTCTTAAACGGGTGAAGCGATTTGGGTGCGTTTTTGGTACGAAGTTCTTTATCGGACAGTACGGATTTGGTGGATGGGGGCTAGGCGAGAAAAAGTATAAGATTTTTCCATCACGACCCCTTCTGACGCAGTGAAGACGGTTTTGGCAGCTATAAGGAAGCTGGATGGAATAATATCCACCTCCCTCGCACTTTTTATTATCTTGCCATGAAAGAAATATTATTTTATTCTAAATGACGCTTAATTAACAGACGCCAGTAATTCATTTATTTGTATTTTTTTTATGGGATAAGGGTCACAAACGTGCACACAGTCCACCTGATGGTAAGTGGTTGCTGCGGCCCATAGACATCTACATCTATCATCTATTACAAATCAAAATTCAGATGCGTTGTCACCCGTGAGGACTAAGATGGAATGCCTCATTTTCAGTAAAAAGGGCCTCCGGCCACCTGCATTCACCAATCGAAACGCATTTGTAAATCAATAATATAATACGTTTATCAATAATAATATATTAGAAGCGTCAGTAGCCTAATGGCAGGGCGCGGACCACGAATTCGAAAGGTCGTGGGTTCGAATCTGCTATTCGACTTCTGTCGTGAACCACTTCTAACACAAGCATTTTAAGCTTACCAGAAGTGGTTTAAGGGAATATTAGTAATGTTAAATAGCATTATTAGTATTAAAAAATTACTACGAAAAGAACTTCGCTCCAACCGAGTGTTACACGACACTCACCCATGTTGTTTTTATTTATAAGCAGGTTTTCTAACGGTGGCTCATAGACATGTTTTATTAAAATCGATTCAGCCGTTTCAAGGTCATCAGCTGTTTTGTTTCGGGGGGTTTGAATTTTTTTAATTTTAGTCATTTATGTAAGGAATTAAAACTTTGCTTGTCGAACATTTTTTTTAATCTATGAGATTGCAGACTGTTGAAAATACCTATCTGTCATATTAGTATAAACTTTATGGGGCTTCTTCTCTGCTTAAGAGTACGGCTGTGCTTCCACTATCCATTAATCCATTGTAGTTCTAATCACAGGGTCAACACCATATCAACAGAATCAAAAATATAATAAAAAGGCTGCATAATTATTAGTTTTAATTGGAACATGTATACCATATTATCTTCCTCTTCTTTATTATTTAATCTATTCTGAACTACTGATTGACTACAATTCCATCTGGTGGTACGTGGTGATGAAGCCCTGGATGTTAAACCGCACTGTCTTAGCGTAACAAGATCAGCTCGCAAAGCCAATTGCTGTCATGTGCCTTTCCCACTGTAGGGATGATTTGCCTTATTGGCCACGTTTGGCAGACACTGGTTACATATTTCTAGTTGTAACGTCATCTATAGAAAGCCACAAGATCTTTGTCTCCTCTTACGACACCCCCGGGATGCTTCCCTCACATCGCCACCACACGGTGATCTTAATACACAAACGAAGATCACAATATATTTAACATGTTTATACAGTTTGTGTATCAATATACCTAAATTATAAACCGGACATAAAATAGAAATTTATAACGCAATAGAACACGTCGATTGCGTCGATCTTTGCTCTAATAAAAACCGGTCAAGTGCGAGTCGGACTCGCGCATGAAGGGTTCTGTATCATCATAGAAGATTTAATACTATGTACGCAAAAAAGTTCTTCACTTGTACACAAGTACTTCACTTCTTCACGTGGTCCTTCACTGCTGGCCATATGAGGAAGCTCAAGGTCACTCAGCTATGGAGAGGTTTCTCTGCGTGGTAAACTTAGAAATGAGGATATCCGCAGTAGAACCAGAGTGACCGACATAGCCCAACGGATTAGTAAGCTGAAGTGGCAATGGGCCGGCCATGTAGCTCGAAGAACCGACAACCGATGGAGAAAAAAGGTTCTCGAGTGGCGGCCTTGTACCGGCGGACGAAGTGTAGGGCGTCCCCCCACTAGATGGAGTGACGACCTGGTAAGTCATGCAGGTAATTGATAGATGCAGGTGGCTCAGGACCGTGCTTTATGGCATAATTTGGAGTAGACCTATGTTTAGCAGTGGACTTGTGAAAGGCTGTAATGATGATAGTGGCAATAGAAATACACATTTTGTGAAAATTTCAACTGTCTACCTTTTACGGATCATGAGATACAGCCCGCTGACAGACACACGGACGGACGGACAGCGGAGGTTGAGTAATAGGGTTTACTTACCCTCCGGGTACGGAACCTTAATAAACTAAGGTCTAAATATAGAAAAACGACTTTTTTTTTTATAGCATAGCTCATTTAATGTAGAGCTAAGTCATAAATGTTTAATAGTCTAGAAATAAACATAAATAAAGACGGTTAAGCTTTAATAACATACTATAAACTAAATAGCAATAATTATGTATGGTAAACACAAAAACGATGTTAAAGGAATGTCCATATTGAGAGTATAATAAAAACAAAATTCAGTGAAAGTTATATTATAATAGTAATAATAACGGGTGTACAGGGGATGTTACAATATTTCTCCAAATGTTAACTTCACGTGCTTGTCAACAAATGAGACCATGAAGCTTGAACTTAAACCTTATGGACTAAATAATGGTAGCACCAATGATACGGTGGGACGGAGTTTAATTTAGATTCAACATATAGGAACGCGAATTGTTTTAACGCCCAAATAACTCACGATCCAAGCAGGTTATTGTTTTACGATACTCTCTTTATGTATAAACATTGTTATTTAAAGTCAATAAAAAAATCGTATATAACATATATAACAATAAATATACCATTAAAATCCACTGTAGTTTCTACACCAAAGTAACACGGTTACCTTCGCAGGAAATTTTTGCATAATATAGTAGAGCTTTGTGACAAAGCATGCTACAATCAATTTGTCCTCATTAGCTTAAATGGTTTACAGATATATTTGTAAATTAATTAATAAATCTATTTAAAACTGTTTATTGTAAGCAGAGCGAATGTAGAAAAACTATATGTCCCATAAAAACCGGAACTGGATGTGTTGGCAATGAATGTCACTCTACGCTAGCATCACATATAAGATGATTAGTTGATTAGACTTAAACGCGTACGTTCTAACTGTCATTAATCTAGATTAATCCCGTTATTATATCTACATAATATGGAACGCTGTCAGCCGGGCAAATGCGAAAATATAATTGTAGTAACTACATGATCGCATGTGATTAACAAGCATGTGATTTATTTAACAATAACAGTAATGTTTACATTACAGTGTTCTATTTTAAATTCAACGCAATGTATAAATGATCTAAAGAATACGCAAAATAAACTTTGTAAAAACTTTATCAGTTATTGTGTGTACATATTTTTGTACGTGGTAGAGCCATGCTGCAGCTATATTATGGTTGCATCACGAATGGGTCGGCTCGACCGGGGAAGGACCACGCTCTTCAAGACCACAGAAAACCAGCGTAAAATAGCAGCTTAACGCTGCTGTGTTTCGTATGGTGAGTGTAGAGAACCGGAGATCCTTTTTACTGGCAAAGAGGCATTCCATCTTAGTCCTCAAGGGTGACAACACATCTGCATCTTGAGTCTTTATTGAGGATAGATGTAGATGTCTATGGGTCACAGTAACCACTTACCATCAGGTGGACTGTGTGCTCGTTTGTCACCCAATCCTATAAAAAAATGATCTTCGAATCTCATTAAAATGCTAATATTTATTTTACTATGGTGCAAGATTTTAGTGGTTTATCATAGTTTTCCTGAAAGTGCGTGCTTTTATTACGTTCTATTTTATTTAACCCCTAATATTGTATTCTCATCGGAATGCTTACAACAAGAAACTCTAGATCTAGATTCTAAAATTAATAATTTAAACATTGCAAAAATATTTAGGTACCTCGACTGAGATTCGAAGTCACTTGGACATGAATAAGCATGTGCTGGCCTACAGAAAAGGAACACCTTTTTACCATGGCAAGCTGACACTATAGACTGAGATTGCAAAATTAAACAACATTCGTTTCGAACAATTTATATTTAAAAAAGTCCATACCTACTACATTCCTTTATGTTTTTGCGTGATTACGGGTTTGGTTTCAATAATAATTTGCAGGAGCGCCTCGAACCAGCCCGGCTATATTTAGTGATTAGGGCAATTACCTTGCATGTAAAGGCCATGCCCAGGGGATGTCGATGACATGAATATACGACGACGTACAAGAGGCAAAAAAGTATACCAAACAAATGATTTAAGTAAATTAAGGAAAATGTTTTTTGTTTAAAAAATGTGCTCGTAAGTTATATTACAATTAAATTAAATGGCCCTGACGTTGAAGTAAAAATCAATATCTTACCCACACCAAAACTCAATCATTTTATTATATTAATTTATACGTTGCTTAAGCTAACTGGAGCAACTAGCTTACACTTAATTTTAGCAATCATGAGATATGTATTTATTTTTAAAAAAGCTGTGTTAGAATGTAAAATTCTCGTCTCTCGCCAAGGCTGTCCAAGGGAACTTCTGTCAGCCATCTCTTCCATCTCTGCACAGAGAGGACGACTCACTGGCCCATGCTGCAAAAGAGAAAGCCGATCTGTTGTGCTCTCTTTTTGCGTCTAACTCGACTCTAGATGACGGGGGGCACACACCGCCGACCATCCCGCGATGTGAGTGCTCCATGCCGGATGTGAGATTTACACAGCGCTCGGTTCGCAAAGCACTCTTCTCCCTGGACGTCAGCAAGTCGAGTGGGCCCGATGGAGTCTCTCCCATTGTGCTGAAGGCATGTGCTCCGGAGTTAGCACCGGTTTTAACGCGTCTTTTCCGGTACTCTTACTCCCAAGGCGTAGTCCCAAATTCATGGAAGACAGCTTTTGTCCACCCGATCCTTAAAAAAGGCGACCGCTCAGACCCGTCCAACTACAGGCCTATCGCCATCACCTCCTTGTTCTCCAAAATAATGGAATCCATTATAAACTGCCAGCTCATGAGGTACCTTGAGGATCACCAGCTGATCAGTGACCGCCAGTACGGTTTTCGTCGGGGTCGATCAGCAGGTGATCTTCTAGTTTATTTAACTCATAGATGGGCGGAGGCAGTAGAGTCCAAGGTCCAAGTCCATTGGCCGTTAGTTTGGACATAGCGAAGGCCGTCGATCGGGTCTGGCACAAGGCGCTTCTTTCGAAGCTTCCTTCCTATGGGCTTCCCGAGAAATTGTGCAAATGTATCACCAGTTTCCTTGCTGATCGGAGGCATCAAGGTCGTAGTAGACGGTGCATGCTCTGATTTCAAGTCTATCAACGCTGGTGTTCCACAAGGCTGCGTGCTATCACCGACGCTGTTTCTCCTGCATATCAATGATATGTTGCTAACTGGTAGCATTCTTTGCTATGTAGACGACAGCACTGGGGATGCCTTATATACCGGCCGTGTCAATATATCTCGGGAAAACGTCGCCGAGTACCGGGACAAACTTGTGTCTGAAGTCGAGTCTTTGCTTAATAAAGTCTCGGATTGGGGCCGACTAAATCTAGTCCAGTTCAATCCCCAGAAGACACAAGTTTGCGCGTTTACCGTTAAAAAGAACTCCTTTGTCGTATCTCCTCAGTTTCAAGGCACTCCCCTTGCTGCCTCAGCCAGTATCGGAATTCTTGGCGTCGACATATCGAATAGCGTGCAGTTTCGTGGTCACTTGGAAGGGAAGGCCAAATTGGCCTCTAAAAGCTTGGCGTGCTCAACAAAGGGAGACAGTGTTTCATGCCGGCACATCGCTTGCAACTTTACAAAGCGCAAGTTCGGCCCCATATGGAATACTGTTCTCATCTCTGGGCCGGGGCACCTCAGTGCCAGCTCCTTCCACTTGACCGCATCCAGCGCAGAGCGATTCAAATCGTGGACGACCGAGTTCTTTCTGATCGGCTCGATACACTGGCACTGCGTAGAGATGTTGCATCTCTTTGCATATTTTATCGCATCTATCACGGGGAGTGCTCTTAGGAATTGTTCGGACTAATTCCAGCCGCTCAATTTCACCATCGCACATCGCGACAAAACTCGCGTTACCATCCATACCATCTGGATGATTGGCGGTCCACCACTGTGCGATTTAGAAGAAATTTTCTCCCTCGCACAACTTCTTTGTGGAATCAATTACCACCAGCGAATTTTCCGGACCGATACGACTTAGGAACCTTCAATAAAAGAGCTTACACCGTTCTAAAAGGCCGGCAATGCATCTGCAATTCCCCTGGTGTTGCGGTTTTTCATGGGCGGCGATAGCCACTGACCATCAGGTGAGCCGCATGCTCGTTTGCCCCCCTATTCTATAAAAAAAGACCGAAAAAACAATTGTTTAAATTTTTGGTCTGTATCTGTTTGTTCCGGCTAATCTCTGAAATGGTTGGACCGATTTCGACAGGACTTTCTCTGGCAGATAGCTGATGTAATAAGGTGTTACCACAGATTACTAAATAGGTGTTACTTAGACTACTTTTATTTTAGATTCCGCGCAAAAACTAAAACCCATTAATTCCAATCCAAAAATTAAATCAAATTCCATGCCGATAAAGTCAAGGGAAACAGCTAAAACCTACAGAATAAATAACAATAATTGCGCAACGACATCGGCGACGGCGTGGAAAACTCCCAAATATATTTTTTTCCAGCAACGTTCCAGCTCACGTGTACTTCGTTCCTTTGAAATATTTTTCGATATACAAATGTATATAATCTATAAATACATACACAATTAAATAAAACTGTGACGCCTGGCAGGAAATTCACGAAATTTAAAAAAAGTTCTTTAATAAAATGAAATGCTATAAATTTTTTATCAGGCACACATATTACGGGGCGCATCTGGAGCCGATACTAGGTGCCACAGCATGCGAACCATCGCCGGTGAGGAGTTGAGCAAGCGGGCTCCTATCGACAAAACTGTTACAGCTGATCGTAGTGAGTTGAACAGGCGGGCTCAATACGTAAAAGCCACAGCCGATTCCAAGGGGGGTTATTCTATTTCATTATTTTCATCCATAGCGGAATTAAACGAAAGACTACCCCAGGTGGGTAACAGTACCCCTGGAGAATCCCTCGCTGAGCATCTACGACCAAGCTGCTCCACTCGCGACTAACACTGCTCGGGGCAAGCGGAGCAATAAGACCAAGGCGACCCCTGTCACGCTACCCGGGCTGGAGTTTGCGTATACGTCAGAGAGGACATCTATTTTCAACGCCTCGGCAGTCTTAAAGATACGGACCTGTCCATCCTATGACTGCGCGTAGACAGCGACGACCACGCACCTACCCCGTGTCTACGGGTGCCTCTATAGATCCCATAGCGGTAATGCCGAAACAGACCGACTCATCGACCATGTCCAAATGGCTACAGATTCCTTGTTACAGCAGATCCCATCCGCAGAAATCGTGCTCCTTGTCGATATTAACGCCCACCACGCCTAGTGGCTCGGTTCACGTACAATCGATCATGTTTTCTCATCTCTGTTTATGACTTTGCTTTGGCATATGGTCTTACACAGCTGGTTACTTCGCCTACGTGGATTCCAGACGTGGAGAATCATGCACCTTCCCTGTTGGACCTTCTGCTGACCTCTCATCCGGACGGATATCAGGTTTCCGTCGACGCTCTTTTAGGCTCGTCGAACCATTGTCTTGTCCGGAGTGTGGTGCCACTTACACTAACGTCGCGGTTGCATTCTGCAGGCTGCCGTCGTGTTTGGCACTATAGGTCGGCCGATTGGGATAGGATGTGGTCTTTCTTCCTCTGCCTTCCCTTTTTGGGTTTGCTTCTCGCCAAAAGATCCGAGCATTGCTGCCGATTTTGTTGCTGATGTGGTACTTCAGGGTATGGAACTTTTTATTCCATCTTCTGTGGTGCCCATCAGACGCAGATGCCAGCAATAGTTTGGTCGCTCCTGTAAAATAGCATCACGCTATAAGCAGGAGTGCTACCGGGCCTGGTCTGACATATCAACATTTCGGGTTATAAATACCAGCGCTCTTAAAAAAAAGTATAATTCCGCCTTTAGGTTCCTTTAAAAGAGTCATTGCCAATGCAAGGTCTGAGCACCTCGGCGAGAATTGGCGAGAAGCTAGTTCATCTTCCCTCGGAAACTCATGCATTCTGGTCTCTCGCCAAGGCTGTCCAAGGGAACTTCTGTCAGCCATCTCTTCCATCTCTGCACAGAGAGGACGACTCACTAGTCCATGCCACAAAGGAGAAAGCCGATCTGTTAGGCTCTCTTTTTGCATCCAACTCGACTTTAGATGACAGGAGGAACACACCGCTGACCATCCCACGGTGTGAGGGCTTCATGCTGGATGTGCTGTTTACACAGCGCTCGGTTCGCAAAGCACTCTTCTCCCTGGACGCCAACAAATCGAGTGGGCCTGATGGAGTCCCTCCTACTGTGCTGAAGACGTCTGCTCCGGAGTTGGCACCGGTTTTAACGAGTCTTTTCCAGTACTCTTACTCCCAAAGCATAGTCTCGAATTCGTGGAAGACAGCTTTGGTCCACCCGATCCCTAAAAAGGTAACCGCTCAGACCCGTCCAACTACAGGCCTATCGCCATCACCTCCTTGTTCTCCAAAATAATGGAGTCTATTATAAACTGACAGCTCATGAGGTACCTTGACGATCACCAGATGATTAGTGACCGCAAATACGGTTTTCGTTGGGGTCGATCAGCTCGTGATCTTCTGGTCTACCTGACCCATAGATGGGCGGAGGCAGTAGAGTCCAAGGGGGAGGCATTGGCTGTTAGTTTAGAGATAGCGAAGGCCTTCGATTGGGTCTGGCACAAAGCACATCTTTCGAAGCTCGAGAAATTGTGCAATTTGACACCAGTTTCTTTGCTGATTGGATCATCAAAGTCGTTGTAGACGGTGCATGCTCTGATTACAAGCCTACTAAAGCTGGTGTTCCACAAGGCTGCGTGCTATCACCAACGCTGTTTCTATTGCAAATCAATGATATGTTGCAAGCTGGTAACATTCATTACTATGCAGAAGACAGCACTGGTGATGCCTTATACACCTGCCGTGCCAATATTTCTCGGGAAAACGCCTCTGAGTACCGGGAAAAATTGAGGATGACTAAATCTTGTTCAGTTCAATCCCCAGAAGACCTTGTGTCTTGCGCGTTTACCGCTAAAAACAACCCCTTTGTCGTATCTCCTCAGTTTCAAGGCACCTCCCATTGCTGCCTCAGCTAAAGTCGGAATCCTCGGCGTCGACATATCGAATAGTGTGCAGTTTCGTGATCACTTGGAAGGGAAGGCCAAATCGGCCACTTAAAAGCTTGGCGTGCTCAGCAGAGCGAGACAGTATTTCATACCGGCACTTCACTTGCAACTTTACAAAGCGCATGTTCGGCCTCACATGGAATATCCCTTCTCTGGGCCGGGGCCAGTGGCGTAGCTACTCAGGGGCTAGGGGCCCCCAAAGCTAAGGGGGCCCGTCGGCCTTCAAGAACGACGTTTAAAAATTTATGTACTATCCTAGTTATGTAAAAAATTTTCGAGTTTTAACTTTTTGGTCCCTGACCGGGAACGGCTCGAACTAAAATCACAAAAATTACTCCCACTTCCGGAAAATAAAAATGACATTATTAAAGGTAATTGTCTACTTCGTTTTATTGTCTTCATTATGTAGAAGAGTGGGACAAATGAGCATGCGGCTCACGATCCAAGGGCGGTGGTCGACACTTGTCGACCACCGCATATCTATACATATAATAAAAATGTAAATAGCATATGTCTGTACATTTTATATTTTTGTAATAAAAGTGATTGAGGGGTACTAAAAATAAGTAATTAAATACATTTCTACCATTTTGAGATTTTCCTGTCTGTCTGTCTGTCTGTTTGTTTGTTAACGTATCACGTATAAAGTACTAATTTATATCATAACAATTGTTAAAGAAATTATAAAGTGTATCTTCGGGTTACATTTAGTCTTTATTTCATTAAAATCAGTTCATTCCATCAAAAGTTATGATAAATATTCTGAAATATGGGTAGGGAAGTATAGGTACGAATTTGATCAACGGTGGCTGTGGTTGAGTCATTAAGTGCATTTTAAACTAATATCATATCATAAATCATAATTAAATTATGTAAAATAATGTTCTATAATGATATACTTATGTATATTTAAAACGCAGTAAACAAAAGTATTAAAGAACGTATTCAGTATATTACACAAAAATATATTAACCTTATTAATTAATAAATCTAAAAGTACAATAGTTAACCAATTTCATCGATAGATGGTGGTGTTGTGCAAATATAATGCAAAAAGGCAGGTTGTGGTTTTTTCCTGTAGATGAGTTTTCATATTTACTGCTAATCTTTATATTACTAGCTGCCCTACTGCGTGTTGACAAACTCAATTTATTCTTTACCGCCGAGTACTCTATATGGTAATCAAATTTTAAAAGAGCTATTAACAATTGCGTTGGTTTTGGCGAGGATAAAACTTTATTTTTTGCTTACTATGCAGGTACTGATTTATAAGTTCTTTTACATTTTATATAATGTATCAATCGCGTCAATTAATCTTTTTTATTTTAAGAATTGAAGTTAGCAGCGCCATCTCTCTTTAATTAAATATATACATATAATGAAAATGATGATAACATGTTCTGTCTATTTCTGTACATTGTAGGTATAGTATATTTTTGTGGCTAAAATCATTATGTGGAACTGAAAATACTTAAATAAGTACATTTTTATAATTTTTAGAATTGTCTGTCTGTCTGTTTGTCTGTTTTTTATGAACGCATCAGGTCTAAAGTAAACATCTTTTTTTTTTTCAAAGAAATCATTAAGAAAATCATAAAACGTATCTTCGAGTTACATTTAATCTTTGTTTTATTAAAATTGGTTAATTCTATCGAAAGTAATGATTATTGTTCTGAAATGTAGGTTCGAATTTGTTCAATAGTGCCATAAAATCTCAGAAATAGTAATAAAAAGTTTTGTGTATAAAAAAACGTTCTATAATAATTAATATATTTATACTTGAAACACAAAAAGAGATTAAAAAAGGTTGTTTTCTCACACAAAGGACGTAATAGATGGTGTTGTACAAATTACAACCTTTTCTGAATTGCGGTGTTGAGATTCTCCGCCGGTGAATCGTATTGAGACTTACTGAAGAAATTTGTATCTACCGAAGCCATACAACGGAACCCGACCAAAAGTAACAAAATTGCAACGAAATATCGTGATATTGTAATTATAATATACGCAAAATCAGTGCTGCCATTTTAACGCGACAGCTGTCCTCAAGGGAAGTATGCAAAAAAAGACTGTATCCTGTCCCAATCGGCCGACCTATAGTGCCAAACACGGCAATCTGCAGAATGCAACCGCGATGGGAGTGTGAGTGGCATCATAATCCGGATCAGACAATGGTCCAATGAGCCAAGACGTCGACGGAGACCTGATATCCGTCCGGATGAGAGGTCAGGAGAAGGTCCTACATGGAAGGTGCACGATCCTCTACATCTAGAATCCGCGTAGGTGGAGTAACCATTTGTGTCGGACCATATGGCAAGGCAAAGTCATAAACAGCTCTTCCCGCATGATCGATTAAACGAGAACCAAGCCATTGAGCGTGGTGGCCGTTAAATCACAAAAGATTACGATATCTGCAGATGGAACCTGTTGTAGCACGGAGTCTGCAACGATTTGGACGTAGTCGATGAGTTGGTCTGTGTCGGCATTACCTATAGAAGCGACCGTAGACGCGAGGTTGGTCGTCACTGAACTTCAAGACTACCGAGGCGTCGAGAACAGATGTCCTCTCTGACGTATAAAACTCCAGCCCGAGGTACAAAGGTGTTATAATTTGTACCCCGGATAGGAGAGAAGTATCGACCGGAGAGGACATCTGCGTCTCGGTCAAAAAGTGCAAGGTCGGCTTTACCGTCTTCAGATCGTACCTAGTGGACTTCGTTAACGTTCGAATGAAATCCTCTGATATTGCAGAAATTCACGGATAGCGTGGGAAAGGTCACCTTTGTCTTATTGCTCTACATGCCACGAGCAGTATTAGCCTTAAGCGGAATTCCCGCCCCCTCCTCATTATACGTGAGGCAGCCTGAGCACCCACGCTAAGGAAGAGTAAGGTAGCCTGAACGTGGATGCTCAGCCAGGGATTCTCCAATAATGCTGGCAGCCTCCTGGGATGGTTTCTTATTTAATTACACTACCATGTTAAAGGGAAGAGGGGTTAGGCCTCCGAGCACCTGCACTTAACAGGCGAAGTAAGCTTCTACTTCACGCTGGTCATCTGTAAGGTCGTGGGTCTCTTTGATTCGAGACGGTCATTACATTCATTTATTACTGTTCTTCATTTCATGTCTTACTAAGTCGTCACTCCATCTAGTCCGGGTCACCCGTGCGACAGCAAAAGCTGCCGTGTGGCTCTTCCACTGTTATGTTGTCTGCCTATATTATTAACTGTAATCTACTTCGCCAATGTTTATGCATTACACATAATACCTAGTAGTAAGTAGCTTTGCTTTATTATGTCCTGCAGTGGGTGACAAGGAGCTGATGATGAAGTAGCTTTGCACCTTGAAAGTATTTATTTTAGTTTAAATGGGGCCCCAATTTCATATTTGCCCCGGGACCCTTGGTCACATAGCTACGCCACTGACCGCGGCATCCCAGTGCTAGCTCCTTCCACTTGACCGCATCCATCGCAGAGCGGTTCGAATCGTCGACGACCGAATTCTTTTTGATCGGCTCGATACACTGGCGCTGCGTAGGGATGTTGCATCCCTATGCATTTTCTATCGAATCTACCACAGGGAGTGCTCTAAGGAATTGTTCGGATTAATTCCAGGCGCCTCATCATCTGGACGCTTGGCGGTCCACGACTGTACGTTTTACTAGGACTTTTCTTCTTCGTACAACTTTTCTGTGGAATTATTTACCACCGGCGATTTTTCCGGACCGATACGATTTAGGGGCCTTCAAGAAAAGAGCTGACACCTTTCTAAAAGGCCCGCAATGCGTCTGCGATTCCTTTGGTGTTGCGGTTGTTCATGGACGGCGGTAGTTACTTACCATCAGATGAGCCGCATGCTCGTTTACCCCCTCTTCTATAAAAAAAAAACAACGTAGAGCCATAATAAAGAAAAAAACTACTTCCACAATAAACTATAGAGGAGATACAAAACGACGTAAAAGAAGAGTTAGATCGTCTAGAATTTAATCATTCGACCCAAAAGTCACATAACTCTATCGACCATGTACAACAAATACTTACACCCACAGAATCAACCCAAGTGCAACATAGAACTCCCCAGAATCATATAGTAGGTACTAAAAATAGAACGCACACTCGAATGAGATGTACTAGTGAACTAAATGAAGCTATAATGCGTTCTTATTATCGAGTTACAGATTTAAGCAGAAACGAAACAATATATAGAAGACGCATATGTGACGATTTTATCAACAGATTTCCTGCAATTGCTCTTCTTAACGAACAACGAATAGCTGATTAGAGGAGAGCAATTGTAAACAATAATTACATCACTAGTGACAGATTAAATTCATTAAAACTAGAAGTATCTGAGGAACATGACTACATTATCTTAACTACTAAACTAAACTTGTCCGTATAGTTAGTTACCTATGTAAACAAAACAATTTTACCTGAAAACGTTAATAAAGAAACTGACTTCTATGCCTTACAGAATACTACATATTGTGCGGCATGAACTGCGGCTGAAATTAACGGAGCAAAGATAACCCTTCAACCAAGAGAACTCACCCAAAGGGTGAAAAGAATATAAATCTAACTGGGAGACACGATTAGAACGAAAATTAAATGATTTACGATCAAAGACAGAACAAATGACGCAATTCATCAAATGCAATAAAAGTAGGAAAGTAATTAAACAAATTAACAAAATACTAGAACAATAGAGAATTCACAATGCTCATGAAGAACCAAATACACAAGCTGCTCACACATTAGACACGCTTTAACAAAAACTGTCAGTTGTAGCAGGCCGACTATAACGATACAAAACATGTGCCTAAAGAAAACTGCAAAACACTCAATTCACCCACAATGAAAAACTTTTCTACTGCAATATTAGACAGGCGACATCTAACGTTCAGGATAACACCCCAAAGAATGATGATCATAACTAAAAAAGCTAATGAGTATCATAATAGGTTACATTGGTAGACTTTCCTTCGGAGTGTGCAAACTGTGCTGACCGATTTTGTAATGACTGTGGCCACAGTCGTGTTCTGCATAAGCTTTACTTTTACTCTGACATTGTGACCGCTCTCCAAGGTGCGGCGACTTTGGCGAGTCGGGGAGGTGCGAGGAGGGACGAGGGTGGCCCGCGCGTAGCTGAGTGGAACAAACACGTCAGTGAGGTTCACAGAGAGGCCAGATCTAAATTCAATGACTCGGTATTGTGTGGTACACCCAGGTCAGGTTTTCTTTACAAAGAAATGTGTAATAGCAGAAGAGTGTTCAAGTCCCGATGTTATGTGTGAGCCATTCCTACCTGCCCGCGGATTTTATGACAACCGTGGTGGTACCTATAGTGAAGAACAAGACGGGTGACTTGACTGACAAGTGTAACTATCGGCCTATTTCTCTTGCCACCGTAATTTCAAAGGTGCTTGACGGTTTGCTCAACACACAGTTGAATAAACATGTAATGCTCCACGATAACCAGTTCGGATTTCGTCCTCGCCTATCCACTGAAAGCGCCATATTTTGTCTAAAGCAAACCGTCAAAAATACTACACTGATCGCAGGACGCCCGTGTATGCGTGCTTCCTCGACCTATCCAAGGCCTTTGACCTGGTGGAATATAAACTGCTGTGGGACAAGCTACAAAACATAGGCTTGCCACAAGAACTTATCAGCATACTCCAGTACTGGTACGCAAACCAGGCCAATAGTGTCTGGTGGGCGGGGGTAATGTCGGATCCGTATCGGCTTGAGTGTAGAGTCAGGCAGGGTGGCTTAACATCACCAACCCTATTTAATCTATATATCAACGAGCTGATCGTAGCGCTTAGCAGTCGGCATGTCGGCTGCCACATTGACGGTGTTTGTGTCAATAATTTGAGTTATACAGACGACATGGTGCTGCTGAGTGCGTCGGTCTGCGGCCTGAGGAAGCTGATACGGATATGCGAGGAATATACATGTAGCCACAGATTATTGTATAATGTCAGGAAGAGTCAATACATGATCTTTGAGGCCGCTGGTGCAAAATGTCCTGATAATATACCTGAAATAAAATTAAATGGTGTACCCCTGGAAAGGGTTAAACAGTTTCAATATCTGAGGCATTTACTCACCATCGACCTAAGGGATCACGCTGATATGGGTCGGGAACGGAGGGCGCTGTCTGTTCGAGCTAACATGATCGCTCGTAGGTTTACGCAGTGTTCAAAGGAGGTTAAGGTTACGCTCTTCCGAGCGTTCTGTACATCGCTCTACTCGTGCAGCTTATGGGCTAATTACAGTAGGAAGAGTTATAGCGTCCTCCGCATCCAATACAATAATGCGTTTAGGGCGGTGATGGGGCTGCCTCGATTTTGTAGCGCCTCTGGTGTGTTCGCGGATGCGCGCACCGATTGCTTCAATGCCACCATGCGCAAGCGGGCCGCGTCCCTGGTGCGCAGAGTGCGGGTCAGCTCCAACACTGTCTTAGCGATGATCTCAGGAAGGTTAGACTGTTATATTATTCGGCATTGCTGCGACAGACATGTCGCAGAACAGTTGCCTCTGAGAAAGTTTTGGTTGATCTCGTCTCCTGACTAATAACAGTGTGTTTTCTTTTATTTATGTATTAATTTTAATTTATTTGATTAGATTATTTTATATACTGACATTACTGCTTATTGAAATTGACTGGATTTATTATTTTAAAATTGTTATTTTGTTAACATTGATTTATGTATTGTATTGCTAAAATTGTGTAGATTGATTTTAAATTCGTTTATTGCAGCACTGTTGCCTCAGAGAAAGTTTTAATTATTGATCTCGTCTCCTGACTGATAAATGTGTGTAATTCTGTTATTTATTTATTTATTTTAATTTTATTTTATTTCATTATATTATTTATATACTGACATTACTGCCTATTTACATTGACTGGATTTATTATTTAATTTTTTTTTGTATTGACATTGATTTATTTATTGCTAAAATTTTGGAGACTGATTTTAAATTCATTGATTTTACTGGATATGGATATATTTTCCTGAATAAAGATGATTATTATTATTATAACTACCTTGACTCAAAGACGTTACAAAACTTCTGGGCAGGAATTTGGCAACAACCAATCCAACATAACTCAAGCAGAGTGGATACAAACGGAACTGACAAACAGCAACACAAATATTCAATCAATGACATTAGATCACATATCCCCAGATATTTTCCATAAAGTACTTTCTCGATTACATAACTGGAAAGCACCCGGTTCAGACAACATTCACTGTCCATAGTTTTCTATTTAATTACATAAATACTTTCATCCAGAATCCTAAAACATAGTATTGTTCCTAAAACAATACCATCCTACATAACTTCAGGTACAACTTTTATGATACCCAGAGATCGTAATGATCTCCCGAATCCAGCAAAATACCGACTAATGTCATGCTTACAGACCTGGTACAAAATTATCACATCTTGTATATATCATATATCAACACATCGACATTAATAATATCTTAGCCGAACAACAGAAAGGATGTCGCAAATTCAGCCAAGGCTGTAAGGAACAATTAATCAAACAAATCATAGACCCAGTTATCCTTCAAAAAGTTCAAAAAAACCAGAATTAGATATTGCAATAGGAGATACAGGCAAACCCATCGCAATACCATCTTTAACAGTGGTAGAGCCACGCGGCAGCTTTTGCTGTCGCACGGATGGGCCGGCTCGAACCGGGGTGGTAGCACGACCTCACAGAAAACCAGCGTGAAGTAGAGGTTTGCCTCTGCGTTTCGCTTGGTGAGTGTAGGTGGCCGGAGGCCCTTTTTACTGGAAATGAGGCATTTCATCTTAGACCTCACGGGTGACAACGCATCTACATTTTGATTTGTAATAGAGGATAGATGCAGATGTCTATGGGCCGCAGCAACCACTTACCATCAGGTGGACTGTGTGCTCGTTTGTCACCGTTATCCTATAAAAAAAAATCTACTTGCTTGTAGAATTCTTCCTTCTACAATAGATAGCCAGATGTGAGGCAGTGCTTGAGTAAGCAGACTTGTTGTTTTCATTTAGCTTCCTAGTTACAATTGAGATGCAGTCTACAATAGATAGATATGTAAATAATGACTGAACATCAAAACCAACCATAGTCTTTTATTTAACTAACATAATGTTGTTAACCGTCTTGTTTGTCCGCTAATGGGTGATAATACGAGTATTTTGGCAAAATTTTGAGAATCGTCGCCATCGGACGTAATAGATCACTGTATTAATGTATTCAAGGTAGCCCATACAACTTCGATAGTTTGACACATAATAACATTATCGAATTAAAGCCGAAATTTAACTTTTCGGCGTATTTCTTGATAACATCGCTAGTTGTTGTAAGCGTACTAGTTGTAGGGTCTGTTTTAACCAAAGACTAATATGATGTTTACGCATTTTTTGACCTTTTGTATGTTCTTTCATCCGATAAAAGTTGTTGTATTTTAAAATTATAATCTGAAGTATCCATTACTACTATACCATTACAAATAAACGAAATGCTAGGGCATTTAGTTTATTTGTGCGGGAAATCGTAAGCTCTACTCGGTTGCGTGAGTTGTTCAACGCTTTAGGAAGATTTAGTCTTGGCACTGAACTTCAAAGTAACATAATAAGTAATATCTTGTCGTATGGTCTCCAAACCCTCCTTATCAATATTGTTCTTAATCTGACAATCCTCAACAGTACAGAAAATTGAGCGTTACATCAATCTTCAAAATGCAGGAGTGTACCAACTTGATTATGAATTTGATCTCGCTTACATAGGGCAAACAAAAGCGATTGATAAAAACCCGCATAAAAGAACATATAGCATATAGCATATTATAGCATCTGCAGTCTGTGAATATGTTCAAGATCGTGCCCGTCATTACATTATGTTTGATAAACTACAAATTTTTGCAAAAGAACAGCGATTCCTACCAAGGTTGATTCGAATGATAAAATTAAATCCACCACAAGGCTTCAAGTTACACGCTTAACAATATCAGTAACGTTAGTTTTATTCAACGAGAAGTGTTGAAGGAAATATAAAAATAAGAAAAGTAAAATAACAAAAAATAAGTAATTGATTGCGGAAAAAAAATTAAGTTGGCGTGGTCACCTTTTATATCTGGACCAATTAACCCAAATTATTAAATTATCACAAAAATTTGGTAAATCTGGAAAACAATCTTGAAAATTAGAAAAAAACCGAGTGTCGTGCCGTCGTTTGCTTCTTATTTTTCTTACTTAGCAGAGAAATCCCTTTTACACCATTTTGTGATCTCTAGGCTGGATGGAAGATATCCTAGTAAAAAGACAACTACGTGGGGCACACTGAAATGATCGGGAATAATAAAAACCACACGCACGGTATAGCTAAATTGTATTTAATTGTTTTTCGAAGTATTACACTCGTGCAAACCAATCATTAAAACAGTAATTCCAGTCTGAAGTTGATGTTGACAAAATGGCTCATTTGTACGCTTCCAAAGCTGCTTCGGGGTCTTCAAACCGTTGACCGCGTAATAAATCTTTCATTCTAGGATATCGTAGGGTATGTAAAGAAATCGTTTGGGCTCGGGTCAGGAATCTACGGAGGATGGCTCATCAGCTCAACGTTTTCCTGCTTCAAAAAATCATTTGTCTTCCGAGCCGTACGGGAGCTCGCATTATCGTAACGTAAGATGATGCGACGTTTCAAGTTGTTTTTTCGGAGTTCGTATTATCATTTCTAGCAAATAAACCGTGACATACCACTCAACGGTAATTGTTCTGCGTTCCTGTAAAGGAATTGTAGCAACATGCCCCTTTTTCGAGACAAACGTAGCGACCATTTTTCTTTGACACGCTACGGGAGCGAACCACTTTCGTTGGTTTGACCTCGTCTTCTAAGACCCATACTGTTCGTATGAATAAATCCATGATTCATCACCTAAGATGATATTATAAACGGCATTTGACTTCCCTCCGTTGAATCCGGATAATATCCCGGACTTCAGTCTGAGCGTGTATAGAATGGCTCTCCAGTATCTTAAAAACAGCAATAGCCCAGGCGAGGATGGAATTATATCGGAGCTTCTGAAAGCGGGTAGAAAACACGTACTTAAGTCCTTCAAAAGCTCTTTAATTCCGTCCCCCATGGTGGCAATACTCCGGAGGCGTAAAGCAGAAGTACGGTGGCCTTGTTTTTCCATAAAGGCGACAACGCTGTCTTGAAGAGCTACATACAGAATTTTCGTATAATCTTATACAAAAATTCTCGACCTTCATTCCGTGAACGTATTTACCTCCCCTCGCACAAACTCTAGTTTTATTCAGTCGTCCATTCATTACAGCCCACTGCTGTACATAGAACTCGCCCATAGATTGCCTCATGGGATGGAGGGACATTTGTATTCATTGCCATGCTTGGCAGGCGGGTTAGCATCCTAAGTTTTTTAATTATTTTGATTCGTTGTCAAGAAAATCCTGCTGCCTGCCCATCTTCTGTTTCATTTCGCCTCTTACGACGGCCACGGGATGATATGGAGTAGTGGATTCTCTCATTCCGCCACTACACGAATAATTCAATACTAATTAAATAAATAACGCACCGTACCGTTACAGGCTATTAAAGGCCCTAACCGTAGTTGGGTTACATTGATCATTTAACCATTGACAGTTGCCCGCTTTGCTGACTTTTTAGTTAAACCGACCCTGTTGTGAATCAGTATAATATTCGCAATATTTCTAAGTCTTAGTATATTTTGTGGCAAATTATAATTTTAATGTATTAAATTTCTTAAACAGCCTTTATCTTAGCGTTTACTTCCTATAGATAGAACTAGTGACTAACCATCTCTAAAAATATGGTAAGAATCGAGACCTTGAACTCTAAACTCGAACGATCTAGATGACAAATCAAACCGATTGATCCAGTAACTTGGTGGCCTGAAAGTATGGGGTAGTATGCGTCAAATCCCTTAGTTCTGATTTTTTGCAGACTTGTTTATGATGTTGGCTTAATGAATAATCCAAGTTTGTGACCTCGAGCACCGAACGCAACTTTGTCAAAAATCGAAAAAAGCGAAGAAATTGTTTTGTTTTAAAATTTTGGCGATTATAACCCTAAAGGACTAGTTTTTGAAAAAACTTTTTAGGACGTTTTTAAAGTAGACTAATTTTGCTACAATGTGATACTAGAACTGTCTCTGTAAACTCAATAGTTTCCGAGATTAAGCCTTTCAAAGTTTATCATTTTTTTCGAACTTCACATATTTTGCAATATTTTAGACGTCACTCAAACAACTCTATTGGGATGAAGTTCCAATTACCTCCAACGCAGTGTGCTAGTATTGCTCGTGTAAGGTACAAGCGTGGTTGGGAGTCACACTGAACCCTCTGTTCTTGGGGTGGATATCCACGCCACAAGGCCTCAACCCCCAGCCTCAAAATAATGATTAGAGATGCAGTCTCACAACACCTCTTGCGGATGATTTCTTGCGGCTGCACGAAGGGTTTTTGGTCTTCTCTCCCGCACACCTTGAAAAGCTTTGGGTAATGCAACTGTAGTATACGATTCAGAGTTAACTTAACTACAATTTTCCAGCATTGACGTCGACAAATGTCCGCTCCACAAAAAAAAAACTATCCACCATTCTTTTGCCGACGTTGCGAGGTCTTTGCAGTCGGTAACTGTCCTTCTGAGTAGACCCATACCGATGATTGCATTTTATTTTCCGGATCGTATTGATAGATCCATGTCTCGTCACCAGTAACGATTTCTGAAACACGCCTAGATGCCCCGTTTTCAAAACGTAGACGCATTTCTTGGCACCAATCCACACGAGTCTGCTTTTCGCTTTCGGAGAGAAAAACGAGGGATCCATCGACAACAAATCTTCCTCACTCCAAGATGTTGATGTAGGATGGTATGAAGGCTACCCGAACTAATGCCTACAATCTTTTCGATGTCCGTATATGTGATTCCTGGATCTTCTCGCACCAACGTTTCAGTAGTCCATATATTTTCTACCGTTACTGCTGCTTACCTACTTAGATATCCCAGAAGGCGACGATCTGTCCGATATCGAAATGGAGGATGACTTGTGGGCACAAGACGTCGACGATTCATCACCATCCCCTGATGGGGATTTGCCATCCCAATACGTCGATCCAGATACGGACGAACCTCAACCGGGACCTTCTAAGAGGGTTAAATTAATTAAATTTTTTGATTTTGAATATTACTCAATTTCCTAACAAATAAACTTATTAACTGTTGTTTTACTTATCATTTTTACTTCATTATTAGTAGCTTAGGATAAACAGCATCGTTTACACTTCTCATTATCTTTTTTAACATCTCATCATAAAAGTACAGGGCTTCGAGAGTATAATCAGGGTCGAAACTCATTCAGAACGACAGAATTGCATAAAATTTCGAAATTCGAAAAAAATCATAAACTTTAATAAGCTTAATCTCGGAGACTATTGGGTCTACAGAGTAGGGATGTTACGGAAGTGGTTATATCGGAACCGAATTCGGAAGCGGAGTTTTTAAATTTTGTTTGTCGGAACAGGAACCGAAATCGGAACCGGAATCGAATGCGTAAAAACAAAATCTGGCACTAGATTTTGTTTTTACGCATTCGATATCGAGAACGTTAACTACGATTTGTATAGAATAAAATCAGCGCCAACTAGTGGCAATAATCGGAATCACAATTCATTATTAGCTATTTGTTTATGTTTCGTAATTTGATCAAGGTTTCGACAGTTTGTGTTAGTTTTATGAGATTGAGAATTAGCCTTATGTTAATTATTGAAAGTATTAAATTGAAAGCAAAAAACATGAAGATGTTTTCATTCTAAATGATTTTATGGTGACATTTATGGAGCAGTAAATGGAATTTAGTTACTTAGTGTTAAGTGAACTTATGATACTTACTACTGACTTAATTATTAAATAGTGATGGTAGGAACTTGAATTTATCAAACTGGATTTATAAAAAAAAAATTAAAAAACTTGAATACTTTCTTAGAAAAGGCGATATCTATCCTTAAATTACCTGTCATTGGGGTGTAATAACGGACTAAAATATGCACAAGCTCTTGCTTCAACACTGGCTTTATAATAGTAGTCATCAATTATTATTAGTTATTAATGCCTTTGTGGCTGCAAACATTCTCCTAACGAAAAAAATAACGTCCTGCCTAAATTATATATCGTTCTCACAAAACGAAATAAAATTAACTCTTCATCAATTATTCTCACTTTTCTATCTCACTATAAAAATTTAGATGAATACTTTTTCGATATCGACCGCGTAAAGTTTTACGTCTCGAATGATCGAAATTGCCGCTCCAACCAATCACGTGCGTTAACGTTCTCACTGACGAATCATAGCTCGATGGTGATTCCGATTATTGCCACTATTTGGCGCTGATTTTATTCCATACAAATTGTAGTTAACTTTCTCGGGATAGAGTGCGTAAAAAAAACATCTCGCACTAGGCACACAGAGGTGGAGGCAGAAGAGATGTGTTAAGGGCAGGTCTATTGCACTGTATTTTTCTTTTCAGTTTCAACATTTTTGAATTCTTTGAATTCAGTGGCATGCACAGACTTTAAATGAAGTAGTCGTACCTCCCCTTCGTGAATATATCTTCTCACATAGTTCACACTTTGCCCTGTTCCCAGAAACTTCATTGAAATATTTCTAAATGGCACTTGATTTTGGCTTCATTGTTCAAATAAGTTTGTTACATTAAAATAAAACATCACTAAAACTAATCAAAAACTTGGATATGTATAAATGAAGCGCAAACGCACAACATGTCAATTGCCAAATACGAAACAAAACATCAAGTTAAAGAATAATCCACAGAAGGCACGGGTGGAGAGAGGTTTCCGGGACGACAAGTATAAATTTGTTTGTACTTTGTACACGCTGATCGCGCCTCCGATATATAACTTCCGATTAAAATTTAACGGAACCGAAATCGGAATGGAAGGTGCAAAATCAATCGGAAGTTTCGAACTTTCGGAATCGGAATCGAACCTCCGTAACATCTCTACTACAGAGATAAATCTAGTATCACATTGTAGCAAATTTAGTCTACTTTAAAAACGTACTAAGAAAGTTTTTTTCAAAAACTAGACCTTTAGGGTTATAATCGCCAAAATCTAAAAAAAAAAAATATTTTATCGCAGTTTTTTCGATTTTTGACAAAGTTGCGTTCGACGCTCGAGATCACAAACTTGAATTATTCATTGGGCCAACATCATAAACAAGTCTGCAAAAAAATTAGAACTACCGAATATGACGCATGCTGTGATGTATAAAGTTACTGGACTAGATTACCGAAATAAATAAACTTTCCATGCTTTTTAAACTTGTGAAATTTAAACATTGTCTTATTTAACTCCTGTACGCCATAATTTACTTGAGTACATACATAAAAATTAATAAATTATTGATATTAAGTTTGTACTTGAACTTTAAAAAATGTTCTAAATAAATTTCCATAAACTGGAATTCTAATGGGAAAAAATCATACAATGATAAATTAATTTATATTTTTTAAACATCTAGGTTTATAATATTTTATTTGTAACAATAGCTCCTTAATGTTGTGTCAATCATTAATAAAATAAATATGAGTGGAAATGAATAGAGAATAGAAATCAAAAGCGTTAGTACCACTTTCGATAACACTATAAATTTTCTATGTAAATACACCGCGTTTATCAAAATCTGTTTTTAAATAGATGGTTTAAAAAGTCATAAGTAATGCTCTGCTGAGGTTGGAAAAAATGTTTATATTTAAAAAAATGTTGAGATAAAAAACGTAACTATTCCGTATTTCAACTAGTGGGTGACATTGAAAGCGACTTGTGTTTATGCAATCTCAGATCCGTTGACGACCCACGCCTCTTGCTGTCTGAACGTGCGGCGTCTCATGCAATTGGCATCAGAGGCTGTGACGCTACAGTCGCCTCTTTCCTCAATAATATAAGTTTTTATTACAAAACGTACAATGTTTACAACGAATGTATTTGGAGTATGTTTATTCGTAATTGTGTTTAAAAATTGTTATGGAGCAATTGATATTGGTGAGTTATTTTTAAATTTTAATAAGTTGTTCATTTAGAAATAAGACGTAAAATAATTTTTTTCTCATTTAGATATTAATCATATACCAAAAATTTTGGTGATATAAAATACCTTGGCCGGCAAGAAAATGGAAACTCGGTCAAGGGTGCCATTATGGTAAATCCTTCCTTGTGTGGAAGAGACCCATGTTCAGGAGTAGACTGCTACTGGATAATAAAAAAGGAAAATTTGGGGGAAACATTTGCGTTTACAGGATGAACTCTACTGCCTAAGGGCCTCTGATGATGGCGGAATATCCATCCACTATTCAAATACCGCAGACTTATGATGGGGTGCAGCATTGCGAGTATCGGTCTTATGCTAACATACCCATCTTGGTAGCTAGGTGACTGCATACCTTTTTCTAAATGCACACAATCTGGCGCGTTTTCGGAGAGAAGCTTTGATTTTATACATGTTTGTAAACAAAGCAAAGAACTATGTCCGCTACTTAAAAAGGCTGAGGACGATGTCGATTAAAATTATAGCTTTATTTATAACATAGATATTCTCGCGTTAATTATTATGCATATATTATCGTGTATAACTAATACTAAGTATATTTCAAAATAACAGGAAAATAAAATTCAAAACAAAATAGCCACACTTTGGAAAAAAGGTTTGACAATATTTTTTCAACTATAATTATAATTACACAGCTAATTTTAAGACCAATAGAAAATTTTTCTGAGGTTGATACCTTTTACAAATTAAATAACAGATATAAATTGGTTATAATGGAATGTATATATGTATATTTCCCACTGGTTGTCCGCTATATAGTCAACTCATGGTCACTTCGGTCTACTGATCCGTTCGCCTATATCAGTTTTTTTGTCCTTCTATAGATATATGTACGTGTTACGGATTTTATCCTCTTCCTCCCCATAGCTCGCTGAGTAACTCTGAACTTCCTCATACGACCAGCAGTCCAAGTACCTACAGGCCCTGAATCAGTCATTTGTATGTTGCACAAACATTAGTTTCAACTGGGATTATAACACATGATCTAATAATGCTAATACCAATTCACTGGTACATCCTCATTAGGGCCAACATCACACACACATAAACATTCACGCCTGTCACCCAGAGGGGCAGGCCGAGACTACGGATTACCATTTGGCACGATCCTGACACACCTCTCTCGCCTCTTACTCTTAATCTGGTCCATTTTCAATATATTGCCAATTTGGTCGATAAACTTTCGTCTAGGGCGTCAATTGCCAACTCTGCCGTCTCTTTTTGTTACTCTTTCCTCATTCCCTGCCATAAAATAAATTCAATTTTGGCAGTTTTATGAGTTTGTGACTAATTGAAATTATGCTAGGTACGTCATTAAATGTAGTCTCTATTCGATGTAAATTGCTGCTATCTATTACCGAAGTAACACGTCAAACATTGGAATATTCATCCTTTTTGCTGACATACACATACTGATCAGGTTTGACCATGGTTAACCATACATTTATGCTGAAAAGTACAAGTAAGTTTCTTCTGTGCCGGCTTATTCCCTGTCCTGATTGACTAGGTAAAGGATTTTCTGAGACGTCACGTCAGTCAGGATCAAATCCAGTTCGAAAGAAAATCTATGGTTTAGCGTATAAATCTCTCACTGCAGGCAGTCTCCGAATGAGGCGACGCCAATCTTCTAAGATTTAACGGCTCCAAAATACAAGCGTGTCTCTTTACTGCTAAAAGGAGCTCGTTTACCCTTGCTACACTGACCGCCTTTCTTCCTTCCTTCCTTGTTAGGGGTTGTGATTTCTCCAAACCATTTTATTAACTTTGTCATACATTAATGCTAGGAACAAAACAGCGTCTAGAAAAGTAGGAGCAAGGTTGCAAGGGTGCGGCGATACTTCACGCGAGGGCAGTTTCTTACCTTATATAAAGCGCAAGTTCGGTCGTGTATAGAGTACTGCTGACACATATACTCGTATGGGCTGGTGTAGCAAAATGCCACCTAGCAGCGTTGATTTCATTGAAAAGACGCGTCAAGAGGCTTATTGGCAAACTTGATTTGGTTGAAACCAATCTTGACAGCCTCGACCACAGACGTAGAGTAACCAACCTATCGGTATCCTATAGGAAGTATTTCGGAGAGTGAGCGAACTTATTTGTACAATAGGTTTGATTCGTCTTTTGTAATGTATACAGCAAAGGAGTGGAATAGTCTGCCTGCGTGTGTCTTTCCGTCCAATCCAATTACATTCTAGGCGTCCTCAAATCAAGAATAATTATTCTTTTGCTACGTTAAGACAGTTCGATTTACCATGTAGGGTTTCGTTTCATCACCACTTACCGCCAAGTGGGATTTTAGTTTTATTTTTTTCCTTTAACAAGTAAATAAACATTTTAAAAACATACATTTAAAATAAAATACGGTCGAGCTGATAACCTCTTTTTTTAAGTAGAATGTACAGAAGCCGGGGATTTTTTTTTTTGTTTCGCCCTGCTGTAATTACATACTGGATATATCTCGTAATTAAGATGGTACTTGAAACTACCTGAGGAAAAATTACGATCTCCTATGATATCATCGTAAATTAACAACTAAACGCTAAATGGTTTAATAATAAAATATAGATATGTCTATTCGTATTTATTTATAATGATTGTCACTTATTTCAGTTATTTGTATCTAAAAATAAACAAAACTTTATTTTAATACTTTTATAAATAAATATTAAGCTACATAAGTTGTAAATGTTACACTCTTGGGCAAAGTCCTCCTGTTATTTCTAAGAGGGTTATTTAGATGTTAACCCGCCGCGCTGCTCCTGTAATTAGTGGTGGACTTCACGTTTCCTTGAAATATTCTATTTCTCAGACATCCTAGTTTCCCCACGATGTTTTCCTTCACCGTAAGTACAGCAAGTTAAAATCTCATTGATGCCGGCAGGCTGTCACCATATCCCAGCCCTTTCTAATTAGAGGAAAGAACTATAATTCTTTTCCACTATCTTGATTGATTGACAGTGGAATAACCTTTGTCCAAATTTTTACAGGTTATAATCAACAATATACCCTGAGTAACTGACTGAACAGCCTGCTTGCCAAGTGTCTTGATTATCACTAAACTTTTTCTTATGGGGAGGCCTAGGCTCCTAGGTCAATACTGTATTTGATAGGCTGGTAGGTAATCTTTATTTTTAAGCTATAACTCATATCCAGCTCCCTCGCGCTTGATGAAAGCTCTTATATTCTTCATACATGTTTTATTGTACATCCTCAACACTTTTGTCAAATTAAGTCTGCCCACACTCGTATTGTATTTTATTTTATTTTTGACAAGTAATCTGATTTTCCTCTAGTAAGTGAATGGTTTTATTTCGTCGAAAATAAATTCTTTAACCTTGTATTACCAAGGATATACTGATAGTAATTATGTATTGAAAACGTATATTTCACAAATCTAAGCATTTAATACATATGTACATATTTGGACGCAATTACGTAAAAAGAATCCCACGCACAGTCAAAGTCAAAAAGCGTCATTAACCAATAGCAGTCCTGTGCCGGACATGAGCCTCTCCCGTTGTAAGACGTATTTTACAGTAATAACACGCTTGGCAGGTGAATTGCCGATTGCATTACGCAAGTGAGAACAGATTTCTTGCCAAGTTACCATCAAGTCCAGCTATTAAGGGCTATAGCAGACGAATAATTTAACATTTTAAGTTTACCAGAAGTCTCATAGAAACATCCTTAAATTAGATAATAATGATACTCTTTTTGTCTTAATACATAATTTACGTGTAAGGAACAGGATGTTGCTTACTTGGATAACAAATACTAAAACAAAAAATGTAATTGCCGGGGTTTTTGTTTATTATGTAAATAGACGTAGTTAAGCAAAAACTAGTCATCAACTCACAGTTTGGGTCAAAAATGAGATATGTATTACGTATGCAAAAAAATATTTTAAAACAAAATTGAATCAAGTCATTCTTCAAATTTCAAAATCTCTAAAATAGCTTTTTGTGGGTTGAAAACCTTTTTGGGTAACCACGTCAAATTGTTCTTTATTTAAAATAAATCGTACTACAAGCCATTTTCTATAAAGCAACCGTTTTTGTTTTAGGTAAATACATCCCCGTGTGTGACAGAAATTCACCTGAAGTCAATGACTGTTTGATCGAAGCAGTCAGCAAAGGTCTTGATGCCATGGCAAATGGTATCAAAGATTTAGGGGTGCCTGCTATTGACCCTTACCATCAAAAAGAACTAAAACTCGATTACAATAATAATCAAGTAAGTAATTTTATAGACAGTTATTTAGCAACTTTGAAAGTTTAAGAAAAGCCTCTTGTACGATCAATGTATAAGTCATAAACACGTCAACAGAATCTAAGGATATTTTATATTTCATCAAATATCTAAAAATCTATGAAGAATTTTCTGATATAGTAAATTGAAGAATAATAGGTTATTGTAAGGTCTTTAATAAAAAATAAAAAAAACATTTCGATTTTTTTTTGTTTTAAATAAAAATGTTAATTTTTTTATTCGCCGTAGAAAATCAGTATGATAAAAAAAACTTCATTTCTTCTTATGAAACCATTATATCAATTAAATTGAAAAAATCGTATAAAGTCTAATTACTAATAATCAGTGTTGCCACCTCTTACATTAATTACACATCGACATCGATTGTTCATACTTAAAATTAAATTGTTCATATTTTGCTGCGGTATGAGGTCCCATGTTCTTTGCAAGTGTTCGTAAAGTTATTGTTCCATCGTCAAATTTGGCGAGAAATCTCTCAAAGCTTTTGGTTGTAACGTCCCAGGCATGCTCGATAGGATTTAAGTCGGGCGAATGTACAGGCCAATCCAAAACTTGAGTATCGTGGTCTCGGAGAGCGGCCAACAACAGCCGCGCGTAATGGAAGGAGTATTATCGTGCATGATTAGAAATTCCTGGCCCATTTGGATTCTGTGTGGGACAATAACAAGCTCTACTACTTCCTCCTGGTATTTTTGTGCAATCATGCTGCCTTGGACCCCAACGAGCTGGGTTCTTCCGCCAAGACGAATTCCTGCCCACATCATGATTGTCCCGCCTTGTTATGAGTGGACCTCCTGAGGGTGCCGTAGGCGACTAACTCTCCCTGGAGTTCTCCAAACGCGTGTTCTACGTGAATCCAAATGAAATCCAAACTGGAACTCATCGGTGAACAACACCAAAGACGTTCGTCACTCATGGTAAATGCTCCCGAGCCCACGAAAACCGCCGACTGCGATTCCCACGTCGCAGTCTTCGAGCATAAAGACCAACTTCATTCAACCTCCATCGCACAGTTTGGTCGCTTACCAGCAGATAGTGGTCCTTCTGGAGCCTTTATAGTAGTAGCATCATTGTGATATTGGGTTGTCTTCTGGCGGTCATTTGGAGAAATCGATCCAGTCTTGGCGTAGTAACACGATATCTACCTGTGTGCCGTTCAGCCAGATCTTACACCTTGCTATTACGTTTTGGCTGGTGTGTAGGGTCTCAGCAACGATGCGTAACGTACTCTATTCTCAACGATGTAGCGTTGAATAGCAGCATTTTCTAATATGCCCACGGCTCGTAACATTTCATCTCGACTCAAAATACGACGTAACGTAACATGACTCTTAAAGCTCATACCGCACGTTAAATTAATAAAAAAAACAATCTAATCCCTTTTCATTAATTGATATCAGTAGAATGATTTTAATTTTACTTGACGTAACGAATTACTAACAATTTTTCCGCCGTATTTTGTTTTTTTCTTTTGTTTTTTCTTTTTATTTATATTTCTAAAATTAGAAAATAGAATAAAAGAGGTTTCAATCTGTATATAACTTGTTTATGGAAACTAAAAAGATTTTAAATTATAAAGTCGTAAATAATTTAGGATTAAGCAATTCCTGAGATTATGTTGATGTGTATATTGGCAGCGTCGATGGGCGAGTTGCAAATGATGGTCACTTTAATGAACAATGAGGAGTTGATTTAGGAAGTAGATGTATTATATACACATATAGGATGAGTGTTCAGCAATGATGGTAGATTTGACAAAGATATAAAACGAAGAGTGAATGCAGGACACAGAATAAATAGGGCTCTTTACTCTATTGTGGGAAGTGAAAATGTACCAAAAAAATGCAAATAATATGGCAATTAACAATGATATAGTCGTCCCGTAATTTCTTTTATAGAATAAGGTTGAAAATGAGAAGAGAAAAATGCTGTTGTCCATTGACATCTACATCTATCCTTAATTAAGGATCAAAATGCTAAGACTAAGATGGAATGCCTCGTTTTCAGTAAAAGGGGTCTCCGGTTCTAATAACACTTTTCTCCACTTTTATATCACACCTATAGAAATATGTATATAGAGGTTAAATGAAGTTTTTAATCCATAATTGTACATTGTGGTAAATCAGTAAGACATTTCAGCATGACAGGCAGTTTTCTGGCGCACGGTTTCCGGATTACGTGAAAAATAATTATTTTAATCATACTTGCGTCCGTTCATATGCGATCTAGAATGCCACATGTGTTGTACTCGTACTTATCTTCTAGTGACTAAGTCACTTCTTCTCGAAAGTAATTGGGTAATTGATACATGACACCACTTACTATAATAATTAATAACTAATTTGAATTTGCTACTATAAGTACCTAGTATCTTAAAACTCGGTCTATTTTCTGTTTTAACTATGATTTAATATTATGAATTTCAAATATACAAATGAGATGTTCCTTCGTATAATAATACTTTGACATCGCTAAACATTGCAGAAATATTTTTTAAGATATTTTACTTGATATTAATTTATGATTATCGTGTGTTACCAATGCAACACTTTTCAGTTAGGTTATATGTTTCTTACTGTTGGTCGGAATTTCAGTCACGGCAGCCAGTCTCAACGGAGATTTGCCATCTGCTTAGGACAGGATTATAGTGCACGTATGTGCTTGCGCACAGGTGCACTCTTTCACTTTCATACTATGATGGTACGGCATTTCATACGCAAAGGTGCTTTCTGGTGGTGGTTACGTGCTTCCTGAGGAACGGGTGTTAAGTATCGCCAACTTTCTCTCTCCAGTCTGCTACTGAGAATGTTATTGAAGAAAAATCCTTTTCGAACCCGGGATGTGTGATCCCGGGATCAATAGGCCTACGACCACTAGACCAATAGAGGCAGTCAATAAGCAATATAATAATTTCATAACATAAAAATGTATCATACTTCGTCATGGAAACGAACTAGATCAGTGAAACAATGAAGGAAACTTTAATAATTGCGAAGGCATCAAACGTACCAAAACGTTTCGGTCTGTCAAGTATACCTTTAATTCTGTTTTATTTATTTAATTAAAATTTATGCAAATTAGCCAAAATCTAAACACTTCTACTCAGAAATTTATTGTATCAAAATTAAACATGTTCTGCGATAAAAAAATATCGGCCTTAAAATTTTGCATTGTTGTTGCAAGGATATGCATAAACTATTTATGTTTAAGGTTTTTGTATAATTCAACAACTCGTATTATAACCATTGCTTTTCAAAAAGCTGTTTAAAGTGGGGGGGGGGGGGGCTGAAGTATGCACTGTATATACTTACTATACTATTTGGGTGTTCAATGTCCCAATGTCATAATAAACCACGGTTACCTTCAGTTTATAATTTTAAATAATTTTTTGATCCGATCTACGCAGAATGACCTTATATGTAGTATCTTGAAGTTTTACGGTTGTATGCGTAGGTTGGGATAAAATTTTATTGATTATAGGATGGTAGCACCCAGCTACATTCTTTTTTGAAATAGTATGTTTTTTTATCTCAATAGCCTTGCAAATTATCCTTGGAAGGAATCTGTGTTCTTTAACGAGGGCTTGTGGTCTATTACATCTGACTAGAGACTTCCCGGAGCATTGATTCCTCACATCAGCTATGTGTTATTTTCATTTAAGAGAAGGTCACTTGTTTTTGTGATTTTTATTACACAGTTACCTCTAACAATACCTATGTGATGAATTGGGGTTTGTTTCCCTTAAGTCGCCATCAAGTGTCGTACTCTGTGCATTATAAAAATTGAAATATCAAATTCGGGTTGCTCACGTACTCTAAAATTTACACCGAGCAATTTTTAGCCCCTGAGCTACTATGACTCTTAACCTAAATAATAAATTAATTGGTAATATAAACTATGTGAAGATCGTAGAAATTCCATTACCTCATAGCATTCCGTATCTGTCGTAAGGACAGAGGGAAACTGAAATAGATGCAGCAACATGTTTTTAATACCAACAAAAATTATAAAAACTACAGTTGTCAACACGCCTGCTAAGTGCAAAAACTAACTAAAATCCCCCCTATGAAGCAATCTATGGAAGCCTATGTTATGACTATGGGCTTTGAGAAGCTGTAATAAATGTAAGAGGGAATAAAATAGTAGAGGTCTGTCTGACATTTCCCTTATAAACCCAATTAATATGTTTTTTTATAGGATAGGCTGACAAACGAGCACACGATCTACCTGATGGTAAGTGGTTGCTGTGACCCATACACATCTACATCTATCTTCAATAAAGAATCAAAATGCAGATGCGTTGTCACCCGTGAGGACTAAGATGGAATGCCTCTTTCCCAGTAAAAAGGGTCTCCGGTTATCTACACTCACCATACGAAACACAGCAGTGTTAGGCTGCTATTTTACGCTGGTATTCTGTGTTTGTTTTATGAAAGCAATCTTCTCTAAAAGAAACTTCGCATTACTCCATTAAATAAAATAAATAAAATAAAATAATTTATTTTTCTTCACAAAAATTAAATTAATTACATAGTTGATTGGGGTCTCCATTTAAGCAAGTAATGCTTGTGTTTGGAAACCCCGCTCTTCCTTATCTAAACATACATTTTAATTCTAAAAACCAAAAATGACAAACCAATTACTCTATTTTAACATACAAAAAATGACAAAAACTAATTTATTCTATATTTACAACCAAAAATTACAAAAAGTACTAAAGTATGTGTGCATGTACGCAAGTGTATGTGTGTGCGTGTGTGCGTGTGTGTGTGTGTGTGTGTGTGTGTGTGAGCACGTGCGTGTGAATGCGTGTATGTGTGTATAGAAAGTATTATTATGTTATATATCGTAAAGAACAGTGAATTATGAAATGCGTTCCATTAGAAATTCAGTTTCGTCATATGTTTTTGACTGCACACATTTTAGTATAAGGTTTCTACACTCCTTGTACGTTTTGTCGTATTTGTTTAATTCTCTATTTATTAAATTATATAGGAATGCAGAACGGGAGCTAAATTTCCTACTAGCAAACACTGTTTTGGAACCAGAAGACACAGCCACAACATCTTGTCGCCGCTTTTCTAAGATGCATGGGTCAAAGGGCAGGGATTTATGTGCTTTGAGCGTTGTCATAGTAACGTATAATTGTCTAACTGAGAGCAGACCACTTATTTGATACAGTTTTTTAGTGGAAAAACGTCTTTTTTCAAAATACATCACCTTAAGAAGGATTCGCTGAACTCTTTCCAAGTTAAGAAATTGGGTCTTTGTAGCTCCACCCCACACCGGAATGTAATAAATTATGATAGATTGTGCAAGGGATATGTATATTTGGTTTAGAAGATATCTGGGAGAGTCCGACTGTTTAGTATTATCTGGTATTACGTGTCTTAGGGTTTTGAATATCCAGATCAATTTTCGAGTCCTACTGATGACATGCTCCAGGTGTGGGTACCACGATAGCCTCTGATCTACAATGACGCCGAGATATTTAGTGTGAGAGACTTTTTCAATTGATGGGCAGTCACAAGCTTTGTTTTTAGCATCCTCATTACATGTATGAATTTTAAGGCAAAAGTCAGTCTGTGGTTGCGAGTTGTTAGTAATGCTAAAGCAAATAAAATTTGTCTTACCTGTATTTAGAGTGAGAAGATTTTGTTGCAACCACAGAGCGACTTTAGCTAGACCACTTTCAGCACTTGTCTTGACAACCTCCCAAGATTCACCAGCAAAAACCACAGCCGTGTGATCGGCGTACGACAGGATTTTAGCATTTGGTATGGTCATACTGCACAGGTCGTTGATATAAATTAGAAATAAGGTTGGCCCCAGAACGCTACCCTGTGGTACGCCATATGATGATACCCCCGCATCCCCACTAGTGAACCCAGGAAGCTTTACCTTTTGTTTTCTCTCTGACAGGTAGCTTTCGAAAAGAGCAAGCGGGGTCCCTCTTATTCCAACTTTTTCAAGCTTGTGCACAAGCATAGGGACAGAGATGGTATCGGATGCTTTCTTCAGATCAAGGAAAACTGACAAACATTTTTTACTGTTGTCGAGTTGTTTTGTTACAAATGTGCTTAATTCAAGAATTGCATCTTCTGTCGATCTTCCTTGTCTGAAGCCAAACTGTGTGGGTGCCAATATATCAAATTTATTTAAGTAGTTGAGTAATTTAATATTAAGTAACTTTTCTAGAACTTGATGTCTATATTTTTTTTCTTTTTTCCATTACTCCCAATATTTGAACAATCTATTTCGTAGTCCTGACAAACAAAATACATAACATTATTATTGGTCCTAACCTGACTCGAGTGAATATTTTGTGTACTGATAAACTGTCAGACCTGATAATATATATGTTTTATGAAACCACTAAGTATTATATAAAAACCATCTACATTAAACATTAAGTATTTATACTTAAGGAAATGTTAAAATTGTATAAGGCCACGGCAACAATTTTTCCTTTTAGGTAACAAGTTTGGTTTCAAGGTGAAAGTCAAGGTCAAATATATTTAGTTCGGTTAAGTTTTAAGCTTATAGTACTTTTTCTCCTTCCTCTTTCTACTCCTGATCCCATTTAGTTATGAGTGGCCTTCGTAATCTGCATTTACCATTCATCATATTAACTTCTAGGCGTCTTTGTAAGTGACCGTACCACCGTAATGTTTCCGTATTCTGGTTTACAATATTAATATGACAATTGGTTCCGACTGCTATTATAGCTTATTTGTAATGTATAAATGAAATATTTTTAATAAAAAGCTATTCCCCACTCTACACTACGTTTTATACTATCATCATCATCATCATTACAGCCCTTCACAAGTCCACTGCTGAACATAGGCCTCCCCCAAGGAATGCCACAAAACACGGTCCTGAGCCACCTGCATCCACCGACTTCCTGCATGTCTCACCAGATTGTCACTCCATCTAGTGGGGGGTCGCCCTACACTTTGCCTACCGGTACGAGGCTGCCGCTCGAAAACCTTTCTTGCCCATCGGTTGTCGGTTCTTCGAGCAATATGGCCAGCCCACTGCCACTTCAGCTTACTAATCCGTTGGGCTATGTCAGTGACTCTGGTCCTACTGCGGATATCCTCATTTCTAAGTTTATCACGCAGAGACACCCCGAGCATAGCCCTCTCCAGAGCTCGCTGAGCGACCTTGAGCTTCCTCATACGGCCAGCAGTGAAAGACCATGTCTGAGGTCCGTAAGTCATCACTGGCAACACGCACTGGTTGTACAATTTCGTTTTCAGGTTATGAGGTATGTCTAATGAGAAGATGTGTCGTAGTTTCCCGAACGCTGCCCTGCCGAGTTGAATCCGTCGATTGACCTCTCGGTCGAAGACTTACCTAGCCGGACTATTTGTCCCAGGTAAACATACTCGTCAAAAACTTCGAGCTTAGTGCTCCTAACAACTACCGGCATAGGTGTAACATGGACGTTAAACATGATTTTTGTTTTGTCCACGTTCATCTTAAGACTTATTCGTTGGTAGACACTTGAGGTCATTGAGCCATAAGGACTATATCGTCGGCAAATCGAAGGTTTGTGATGTACTCGCCATTGATGTTAATACCGTATCCTTTCCAGTCCAGAAGCTTGAAAACGTCTTCCAATGTAGCGGTGAAGAATTTCGGGGATATAACGTCACCCTGTCTTACACCTATCTGCAGTTGGATAGGTTTCGTACTCTGATTGTGTACTCGGATAGCCATCGTAGCTCTACTGTACAAATACTTCAGCACTTCGATATACCGATAGTCAACTTGGCACCGCTGAAGGGACTGCAGCACCGCCAAAATTTCGACGGAATCAAAGGCTTTCTCATAGTCCACATACGCAAGGCAAAGCGGCAGATAATACTCCTCTGACTTCTGTACAATCTGCCGCAGGGTATGCATGTGGTCTATGGTACTAAAGCCTTTTCGGAAACCGGCTTGTTCGGGAGGCTGGAGGTCGTCAAGTCTGCGTGCGAGACGATGCGTAATGACTTTCGAAAACAGCACGTAGACGCGGCTTAGAAGGGAAATCGGTCTGTAGTTCTTCAAGAGAGCGTTGTCGCCTTTCTTGAAGAACAAGACTACCGCACTTCTGCTCCACGCCTCCGGAGTAATGCCACCATGGAGGACGAATTTAAGAGCTTCTGAAGGACTTTAAGTACCGGTTTTCTACCCGCTTTCAAAAGCTCAGTTGTAATTCCATCCTCGCCCGGGGACTTGCCGTTTTTAAGGTGCTGGAGAGCCATTCTAATCTCGCTCAGACTGATGTCCGGGATATCTTCGGAATAGTGTCGGATAAGACTCGCTCTTGGATCGTTACTCACACTTGCGTGTGGCTCCAACGATGACGTGTACAGCTGCCCATAGAACCTCTCAATCTCACTCAAAATCTCAGGTGTCCCGGAAACGATGCTGCCACACTCGGTCTTCAGCTTTGACAGTTGGCTCTTTCTGGCAGACAGATCTCTGGCAAAGACTTTGGAGCCTTGGTTCCAATCGATCGCTTCTTCAATACAAGCTGTGTTGAAGTTGCGTAAGTCCCGCCGCATGCATTTGGAGATCTGTCTGTTCAGTTGCCTGTATGCTGTCAAATCAGTTCAAGAGTGTAGATTCATCTCTCGTCTAACAGCCATGAGATTTGGAGTGTGATCGGAGAGTTTTTGTGTTCTTCTGCGGCGAGTCTTGCAGAACTTAGCTCCAACCGCATGGACAGTTTCCACGAGCTTGTCATTCATATCGTCCACTTCATTGCAGTCTTCTAGGCTCTGAAACGGTTTTGTAACTCGAGCTGAAAGGTTTCGGGGCTTTGGAACAGAATCTAACCATTCGGTGATCGCTAACAATTTTCACCCTCGCGATCACGGAGACATCACTAAACAGTTGTCGTCTGGTCGTCATAATGAAGTCAATCTCATTTTTTGTCGAACCGTCGGGGCTCGACCAGGTCCACTTCCTGTGAGGCCGCTTCTGGAAGAAAGAGGTCATGATAAAGAGTCCCTCTTTCTCCATAAAGTCTGGCCCCTTGGGTTCCGTTGCCCTATTCCAAATTTCCCTACTTTCAGCTCAGCATTCTCTCTTGTGCCTAGTTTTGCATTGAAGTCTCCCATTAACACCGTATAGTGGATTTTGGAGGAATGCATGGCTCTAGAGATATCCTCATACATTTCCTCCACCTCTTGATCGGGGTGTGCCGAGATTGGTGCGTAAACCTGTATGACCTTCAGCGAATACCGTTTGGTGATTCTGAGTACAAGGTACGCAACCCTCGTCGACACATCCTCAATCTTTGCAACGTTGTTAACGAGAGACTTGTGGACGATAAATCCGACACCTCCTTGGGACAGATGGTCGCCCTCCCGGTGATAGAACAAGTTTCCGGATTCGAGGATTACCGTGTCCTCCCCCTCTCTTCGGACCTCGGATAGTCCTATAATATGCCAGCGTAACTTGTCTATCTCTTCTTCCAGCCCCACGATCTTCTCGTCAGTCTTCAGGATGCGTGCGTTGTATGTTGCCAGTTCGAGTCGTTTTAGGTGGCAACCGAACCTCCACCGGAGATTCTTAGTACCCCCTGCCCCGCCGTTACCATGGTCGCCACCGTAGTCAGGAATAGCGGGGCCGCCGGGTCTGGGGGCCGTCTCTTTGTTGCTCTCATTATTGGGGGGTATTTGCCATAGTTGCCACGCTTGGCGAGCGAGTTGGCAACCGCAGTTTTTTATTGTACTTTTGCTGTTATCAGGAAGATGCTGCCCTCTCCTGCCTGTTTCCCTTTGTCGCCTTTTACGACACCCACGTGAAGATATGGGGTAGTGGATATTCATAACCGCCACCACACGGCAAACGTTTTATACTATGCTTATCGCTAAACGCTAAAGGAAAGGCGACCATATAATAGATTTTTTTATGTGATCAAATCAATCAAAACAGTGTAGCCACACTGCGCTACTTTGCAGCGAATGATTACGAGTATGGTGGCATTTAAATAACATTATCAAGTCTGCTCATTGTCATACACACATCTACCTATTTTCTACGTTTAAAGTAGTGAAATACCTCTTAACGTCGTAGAGCCACGCTGCAGCTATATGGGTTGACTCTACCGGCCAGCCCATAGTGGTGAGAATGGGCAAATCTTTTAAGAAAAGTGACATCTGAAGCATTCTTGAAATATCCTATACTCAGTAGTAAGTACATTCAAAAGGTTAAGAGGAAGAAGAATTTTTCTTGATTTTGAATTGATCTTGTCAACATCAATCTTTATATTATGGTTGTAGCACAATTGGATAAGGATCACGATTTCACAGTGTTTCGTATGATGAGCGTAGAGATTCGGAGACCGTTTTTTTCTGAAAATAAGGCATTCTATCTTAGTTCCCAGGGGTGACAACGCATCTGCATTTTGATTCTTAATCGATATCAAAGTAGATATCAGTAGGCCATAGCATCCACTTACCATCAGGTGGACTGTGTGTCTGTCGGTTTGCACCCATATTCTATAAAAAAAAATAAAAAAAATGTTTTTGCCGACCAATCGACCCTTAACCACTCAACCGTCCACGGTGACTACCACAAGTGACTACAGTCCCCTAAAACCATTATTGCCTCACCTGTCTAGGCACCAAACGACATCTTTCGGTTTAAACGCGTACAGGTCAAAAGACCTGTACGCGTTTAACTGTAAGCTGTTATTAATACAGTAAAAAATTACAGATGGTGCTATATGTAATTTGTCGTCTATAAAAGTGAATTTTATCTGTATAATAGTAACAAAATATTTAGAAAAAAAAATGTTAAAATTAAATTTCGCTATTTTTGTTTGTAGAATGTTAACGTGTAAAGCCGCGTCACCACCAAAGTTTTGTTGTCAACAAAACATTTGGCAACAAAAGTTGTTTCGATTTTCGGCGGCAACATCAAAGGAATACGCTTGTTTCTAATGTTATTGTACATCAAACTAATTGTGAAAATATTTTCTTTAGTAAATATGTATCATTACGACAATTCCAAAACATTTACATATAATAATTTTGCTCTAAATTTTAATCACTATACACGATCATCGTTTATTGATTATATGTTGTTTAAAATGTATTCTAATCAGTTTTTTGTGTTAAATGAATGCAAAATATAAAATAATGATTCACTATTAACACGTTGATAGCAATTTATAAACGAAATATCTGTTGAGATGTGTCTAAAAATTATTACAACCTATCTTTTTCATTTATTTACTTATTTATTCAAATTTATATTGGGTAAACATTATATATATATTTTATATATTATTTATTACTATATTGAGTATATAAGATATTATTGATATTGGTGTCATTTTAAAGGCAATATCATGTACTATTTTAATATAAAATAATTGTCTCCAGTAAGTGTTATTATACTTTACTTTTAAAACTCGAAATAAAAAAATAAATACGATTTTTTTTGATATTCCCATTTTTAAGCTTTATTTTTAATTTTACTAATTTTCCTTTAACAAAATAAAATTTTGAATTCTTTTGAGAATATTTTTATTTGAATGTAGTTATAGTAGTTTTTCAGTAGAAATCGTTTTTGTTAAGAGAGTCTCGCGCGGTCGTAAAAATAGTGACATTTAATGCGCGGACAGGTCAGACGAGAATTACTCGAGCGGGGCGGACGGTTGAGTGGTTATGAATGTGTGCGTGCGTATTAAAATTAGTTAAAATAATGCATTACCACGCATTTTGAATTTAAAATATAAAAAAGAATGTCTGAGACTTTTTTTAATTGATTTGTCTTCACCATTTGCCTATATTACTTATTCTGAAATTCTCTGCAAATTTGGCCGGTTATTGCAATATAACCCTGTATATCAGCTGTAAACTGTTTTAGCATATCATGCGTTATTAATACATTTTTTTTTCATACAGATATCAGCAAAAATGTCTATTAGTAATATCTACGTATCAGGCGTCTCATCAGGATCTACGGTAAAAGATGTCAGGTCAGCATTTAAAACTTTATTATACTCTCTTTAATATCCTTTTTTATTAGGTCACTTATTTCTTTAAAAAAAAGTTACCCCCTTACTAGGGTTTTCTCCTGTATCGTGGAGACAGTTTGAATACATAAATTCACAAGGACAAACATCCAGACCTGGAGCCATTATTTGTAGGCCATACAAATACTTGATCCGTGCGGGATTCGAACTCGCGGCCCTCAGCGTCGCAACTCATTGCTAAGCCACTGCGCCATGGAGCCGCCATTACGTATTTCATCAGCTCTGTCAAGTTTATTGTTTTTTAAAATGCGTAGATTGTATTCGAGTATAAATCTTGTTGCAATTTGATTTGATAGAGATTAGGATTAGAGCCATGTTTACGTGATAGAGGCATGCTGAAGCTGTATTAGTAGTATAGTTTTAGCAGAAATGGGCTCGACTGGGGAAGGACCACGCTCTCCCACAATACCAGAGTAAAATAGCAGCTCAACTCAATAAGAATAGCTGCTGTGTTTTGTATGGCATGTAAAACTAGAAACCCATTTTACTGGAAACGAGGCATTCAATCTTAGGCCTCCCGGGTGAGAACGCATCTGCATTTTGATTCGTAATAGAGGATAGTTTAAGATATATATAAGCCACAGCAACCACTTACCATCAGGTGGACTGTGTGCTCGCTTGTCACCCTTAACCTATAAAAAAAATTGAGTTAAAAGAAGTTGAAGTCATTCTGTTTTAAAATTCAATAATATCCGTTATAGAATACATTACTCAATTTTGTGCCTCAATGCTATGAAAAATACCAGAAGATCTCATGGCTTCTCACGGATGCCGGTATAATCATCTCATTTACGCCAGATGTAAAATACCCAGATCGGAGACTGGCAGCAGCGTAAAATGTTTGAGACGTCTTGTACCTTTATGGACTAATTAAAAAAAATCTTACTTTCTAAAATTAACAATAATAATAAAAGCGTGTAGTGGTGGAACCCATATCGGCCCATGGATGTCGTAAAGAGGGAAATAAACTCTACTAGAATTATCTTGTGCGTGCAGTTTGGGTCATAAATCATTGGAGTATTTCGCTCTCTCACGGGGTGATATGAGTGGGACTCACAGGCCTTAGGGGCGAGCATAGTGATGCGCATTATTGTTATCGATAGTGTATATAGTTTTGTCATTATGTGGCTTAGTGATAAAAATGAAAAAAAAAATAGATAAAACAACGTTTTTATTAAAATAAGAATAATAAGGATTTAAAATAAATTATTAATGAGGTATCTATGTATTAAAAAAAGCTATGAGTACAAATGTTTGGAATGTAACAAGTTATATTAAAATTAAATATAAATATAAAGATAATAACTTATATCTAAAATTAAATTAGTTGTTATCTATAATGGCGTTGCGCCTGCGCAACATGCTCACCACCGTAGCCGGACTGAGGCCGAGCTATTATTTATGATCCCAACTGCACGCACAAAATAATTTTACTACAGGAGATAGGCGCGGCGTCTTCACAATAACACGCAAAAATACTGCTAATGCTAACCCGCCTGTGAAGCGTGATAACTATCTCAAATAGTAGTAGACTTTGATGGACTAAAGTGAAATTTAATAACAGAGTTTAATTGAAAACAATATTTCTATAATTTTCATATCCAAAGTAGTCTTTTACTTTTTTACTACTTTCGTGATACTAGTTCCACTTCCTATTTCGACGGATTCCATGTGTTAATACAGGACATGGTATTTGTGTCCATATTCAAGAAATATTCTAATGTCTGACGGGAGGCCACATTCATATCCGTTCAGTTATTTATGCGTGATGGTGTTGCATACTTTTAAACATCCTCACAAATATTCAAATATTACAATAGTAATATGATTTGTTCATATATTATAATCAAACACTTTTAATTTTGACAGACTACGTGCCGAGGATGACAGTTTTCACATGGAAATAGATATGTTTACACCACAAATAATTTCCAAAGGCCATTACAGCGGCGGGGGAAGCTACAACGCATTACGCATCAATGCTTCTGGCGACTTTAACACCATTATGAGTCAGTAAAATCTTATAATATTATAATGCACCGATGTTGTAAATTATAGATCTTGACTTGAAGTAAGCGAAATTAATAACTCTACCACAGCGTCACCTGTCATTCGCATTCATGATTTTATTTTATTTTAATTTAATCCAACATATTATACACTCAACTTATTACCTATAATGCTGCTGTGTTTAGTAAGGTAAGTAAGGTAGAGAACCGAAGAACTTTAGTTTTTACTGAAAACGAGGCGTTCCATCTTAGTCCTTAGAGGTGACAATGCATTCTGCATTTTGATTCTTAATCGAGGAATGATGTTCCATTCTATATTTTTAAAAAAATGTTATATTGTGAATATGAGTTATTTCAGTCCATAAATATAGAATTTACTATACTTATCTTCACGCACAATCCCTGACGGGGTAGCCAGAGAGAACAGATCGCCAAGTGTCACGATCCTTACAAACCTCTTTCGCTTCTTTCAGATTCATTATCTTCTTCATGCATGCACGTCTAGGTATCCGAGTACTCTTGACCCTACCCTCTTCGAGCAATTTGCTCACATGGTCTTCGAAAGTTAGTCTCGGTCTACCTCGACACCTTTTAATATTAACTTTCGCGCTATATATTTTCTTCACCATTCGGTCTTCACTCATTCGCTCAACGTGCCCAAACCACCGAAGCACGCCCTTATCAATTTTTGTGATAAGGTCATCTTTCAAACCTGCCATATTGCGAATCTCTTCGTTTCGCTTTCGGTCGGCCATAGTAATGCCGCACATTTTACGAAGAAAAATATAGAATTTGTTAACAATTTGACGAAAGCTATGGGAGCCTAGCATAGCTAATAACAAATAACAATTCAAATATAAATGTACTTATTATGTGAAGTTATATGACCACTAACAAATGCATCAACGATTATAATACATAAATATTGTAAGCACATTCATAAAACCTCCGTTGACAATGTTTTGCACTCTGTCTTGTTAGGACTAAAAACAAACGCAGTCCATAAATTATTTTTTAAAACAACGTAATAAGCAACAATATACAGAATAATATTGTTGCTTATTTAATTTAAAAAACAACTTTGTAGCGATCACCGTCTGAATCTAATATCAGTTCTGTTAGTAGGGTCTTTTAGTTTACATATTTGTATTTTAAATACTTCTCTCTTAAATATTTTAGAATTATAAATATTAATAATAATAAATAATAGAATTATAATAATTTAAAAAACAACTTTGTAGCGATCACCGTCTGAATCTAATATCAGTTCTGTTATTGGGGTCTTTTAGTTTACATATTTGTATTTTAAATACTTCTCTCTTAAATATTTTAGAATTATAATTATGTATTGTTGTTATGACCCTCTTTTGCAAAAGAAATATACCTAATTACTTTCACTGTTAACCACGTTTCCTCCTTGCAAAATTTTATAAATTATGACATAATATATTCAAAATAGCTAAAATATACCAACCTAGGGCAAGTTGGTATTATTTAGTTATTTTTTATTTTGTCTCTTCTAAAAATCTATCCCACTTGCATTCTACTAATCAACTATAAATAAAACTCTATCCCACTTACACTCTACTAATCAACCATAAATAAAAATCTATACCACTTACACTCTACTTATCAACCATAAATAAAAATCTATCCCACTTGCACTATATAAATACCCATAAACATTAATATTACAGGTGACCTGACATATACCTGGAAATTAGATGGAACTCCTGAAAAAATCGATGGCGAAACATATGTAAGAATAAATTCGTTTTACATGCGACCTGATGTCGGCAATATGGTGACAAATATGACTAACGAGAATCCTGATAGCAAGGAATTGAGTAAGTTTTTTTTTTAAAATTGTAGTGTTGTTTATATTATGTGTTTTCTGTTGCGGTGGTTAATAATAATTCGGTATAGAGTAAGTTTTTGTTGAAATTATACCATGTGGTAGCGGTGTAAAAAAATTCATCACTCCAGTTCCTTCTGCGGGTGTCGTAAGGAACGACTAAGGGTAATGTCAGAGAAGTTTTGTAGCTTTTGAAAGATGCTGATATAAAATCTCTTAAAGGCTTAAAATATCAAGACCAGTGACGGAGAGTGACGTCACAAGACGTCTGGTATAGAAATCGTCAATTCGCTTACCCTGTGACAATCGAAGCAAATCCTCCCTATAACAGGTTAGCTCCATATCCAGCAGTGGCCTTTTAGGGTCCAATGATGACATAGAAGAAGCTTTCAAGGAGTTGATAAGCATACCTTCTGACACTCGTGTTATAACAACACTTTGCCTTTGCTATGGAAGGGTGAGATTACAAGGAGCTCCTACACTGAGGATACTACGGCTTTTTAGGCGTATTGTGATGGTCAGAAAATTATAAATCTTAGTTGTTAACAACGCACCTGCATACTTCTTTGTTTTGAAGTTGACCACAAGTGTCTATCAGCTACAGTACACTTATCATCAAGTAAATAGTTTTCTGATGTCATTTTAATCAAAAGCTCCCTATAATAATAATGTCCTCCAGACCAAATTTCCGTTACGGTGGCCAGTCTCATCAGAGATTGACCCATCTGCGTTAGATAGGATTAAAAAACAAGAGTGAGTGTGAAAGCAGAGGTGCGCTCTCTATTCCCTGGCTCTCATAGCCCGATTGACGGCAATCCGACATGATCGTTATGAGGTGAGTCGCAAGACCAACCGGTTTACGTGCTCTTCCGAGGCAAGGAGGTGAAGCACTGTACTTCCTGAATCCTGACTGCTATTGATTTCTTGACGGAAAATTTAATAACTTATTTTGACCACTTATGACTTCTAGACCGATGAGGCAGTCAAATAAATATAATGATAGGTAACTTTTCATCCTGAATTGAATCTTTTCATTTTACGCCACTTACGTAAATAAAGCTAAGCAAGTCGAACTGATAATTAGACTCCTGCGTCACCATTATTTCGTAATGTTTTAGACTTTTGTGCACTACTGTATGTTTTTATTTATTGCTAATATTATTATATTTTTGTTTTAGCTGATCTGGCGTTACGACTTACAAATCAAAACTGGAGGTTATTATATCGTGAACTTTTACCGTTTGCACAAAGCAACTGGAATAAGACCGGTATTCGTATCGCTAACAAACTTTTCCTTAAAGTACCCTATGACCAGTTGTTCCCAGTAAAATCTTAAATGATTTCTATCTTCTTTAATTTCCGTATTGGGGTACTTTTGTGTATAGGTTTGTGATAGTATGTTTAAGGTTTTAAGGCGTATTGAACTAATTTATCTACTATGTTTAAGTATTTTGTTAGCTACGTTAATTTATTATATTACATTTTATTTTTATTTTTATAACTATTATTATATGTAATAATATTATGAAAATCAAAATTATGTTAGAAATGTTGTATTCAGTTACAATTTCCTTTAGTATTTTTGTTGTTTTTTGTTGTTATGGTAATTTTTGTTTTCATTTGATACATATTTGGGAATGCACCTGTTTTGCCAAATAATATACAATGTATGATTCTTGTAAATAAATCTTAGAACAAATATAATATTTATCGGTATATTTTATAAGTTTCATTTCAACCTCATATATACAGCATGGTAGATATCTTGTAACTTGCACTTAATTCTTTTTTTCTATAAGTGAGGTATTATAATTGGCTTACTGTAGTTATTGTATTATCTATCCTAATAATATCTTCGAAATAAAATAAAATTTGTTACCATACCATTTATCCAATAACCTAAGATGATACTTTGGCGAATTGTTGTGAGGAAAGAGGCGAGCGCGAAGGTTTTTAATGGCATGTTTAGATTATCGGACGAACAACTCGCCGAATCACTAGCCAAGTTATTCGTGGACGAGTAGGGCGTGTTTACATATTCGTCTGTATTCATTCAACGTAGATCTTTTAAACATGGAATACGTGCGTTTTGTTGCTACGACTTTATGTCTACTTAATATTTATAGACTCACAAATATATTTTTAGTAATTAATTATTTATTTTGTACGTAGTAGAGCCAAGCTGTAGCTATATTATGGTAGTATCACGAATGGGTCGACTCGACCAGGGTAGGACCACGCTCTCACAGAATACCAGCGTAAAATAGCAGCTTAACGCTACTGTGTTTCATATGGTGAGTGTCCAGAATCGGAGACCCTTTTTACTGGAAACGTAACATTTCATCTTAGTTCTCATGCGTGACAACGAGGATAAATGTAGAATGTCTATGGGCTACAGCATCCTCTTACCATCAGGTGGACTGTGTGCTCAATTATCTGACCTTATCCTCCCTCTTATCTTGAACTGACCATATTCTCACCGCACATTTCATATCCATACATTTTACCAGGTTTTACTTAATTCTAGTACTAAACAATTAGGGAAGATTTATCGCGACACGCAGTAGTAAATTAGATACAAAATATGTCAAATTGCAACGTAAGGTGTTTGGTTCTACAGTAAAATGAACATGGTTTACTGTAGAACAAAACACACACAAGGGTGGCAGATATAATTACATAATTACATTAAAACATAGAATACCTTAAATAAACATCTTCATCTATCCTCGCTCGTATTCGATTAAGAATCAAAATGCAGATGCGCTGTCACCCCTTAGAACTAAGATGGAATGCCTCGTTTCCGTTACCATAATATAGCTGCAGCTTGCTTCTGCCACGTAAAATTATACCTAATTGTTGCATCAAACAGATTTAGCTTCTGGTGTTACACCTGACAGTAGGCTATATATATTTTAATCCCTAATTCTGCCACAGAGGTGATTATTCCAAGGTTTACAATTTTTAGCACATAATTCGAAAAGTGTACCTCACGGCTTGAAGCTATCTCTGAATCTCGTTATGGATGCTCTTGCTGCGGAAGCAGAAGGGCATCCTAGTTCTAAGTCTACAATTCTAAGTCAAACCGTGTTTGACTTAGAATTGTAGACAATGGGGTATTGTTGTCATTGCTGTTTCAGGTAAAAGGCTGTGTGGATGAATTGCATTGATGAGTTATCAGAAAGGTGTTGCTCTACATTTTCTCTTTCAGTTTTTCTCTGTCGTCTCTCACGACACCTATGGGACGATATGGGGTGGTAGATATTCTTGCACCGTCACTACATACTGGTTAAATGTATACTAGACATTCTTAAAAAATTGTTGTAACTACATCATTTTTCACTTTTTTGAATCGATATGCTAGCAATAAAACAGGTTTTATTGAAATGTTTTGAACAAATCCTTGGAAATTTTTTCTTGTTCTTATATTTTGACCTTTGAATATTTATTGGGCTGCCAGTTATCACATGTGAAAGCATTAATCCACTCACGTCTTATTTCTGGGTATTTTGGAAATCTAAAACATAATTGCTACAATAAAAAAAAGGTAACTCACAAGCGCGCAAGGCAGCGTGCCTTCAACCGCATCGCCTATATCTCGCGTCATCGCTCCCGCCGAAGTGTAATTTAAAAATTATACTATACAGAACTGTTATAAAATATACATTTGCTATAACGCTATATTTCGCGATAATCTGTGAAGTTTATATGTGTGAAAACAGAAGGCAACCAAACATCGTGGCCGCAGCCCTTGAATCACGAGGTAGATCAGCAGAAATCCAGGTGTCCAGTCCAGTGCATAGCACTCCTTCACATCCTCCCTGCTGTATAGCGAAATAGTAAATTCCCACCGCCTCATACAGTCCATTAATTTACGTAAAATCATCCTTTAAATAACTCTGAACCAGCAGTTAGTCATTTAAACCAACATGCCATTTTTGGGCTATAAAACTGCACCTGACGAAAACTTACCCCTAGAAAAGTGATGGTTACTGTTTGGTGGTCTAGCGCCGGTGTGATTCATCACAGCTTCTTACCAAAGGGGTTGGGCATTACTGCAGATGTGTACTGTGAGGAACTTAACACAATGATGGAGAAACTAGCACGTCTCCAACCAGCTTTGGTCAATCTCCCGTCCCTGCTACTCCTGCACGACAAAGCGCGACCTTATACTGCACAACAGACGGTCACCAAGTTACAAGAGCTGAGCTTGGAAGCTCTCCATCATCCGCTATAGTCACCAGATCTTGCGCCTACAGGCTTCTACTTTTCCAGAATTTGGATAATTTTTGACGGGAAAAAATTCAGTGCATATAAAATGCCTTTGAAAAATTTGTTGCTTCAAGAAGGGCTTCAGTAAACTGCCACTATATTGACAAAGATGCATCGATTGCATGGGTGATTACTTTGATTAATAGAAACAAAAATATAGAAAAAAAAATGCGTTAACTTATTTCTTGTTAGATTCTTAATCGAATACGAGAATGGATGTAGATGTAAATAATGAACAGCATCTAATTATCATCAGGTGGACTGTGTGCTCGTTTGTCATCCTTATTCTATAAAAAAAACTATTATATAATACAGCTTTTATTAGCCGATTTTACAAAAGTAAGAAAATATCAATTCAAGTGCATGATTTTTTGTAAAAAAAACATTACGAAAAAAATTGCAAAGAAAAAGATTACCGATTTTAATGATTCTTATTTTTAAGGAATGGGTTATACAGGGGCGGTTCCGTGGAATTTTGAAAACAAAACTTCCTTAGTTTGAAATATATGAAATGAAGTTTTTAATGTAACTACAGGATGCGCTATAAGTTCTGGAACTTTTGGAACTACCACGAAAAAACATTATATTTTGTTTAAATAAATATTTATTTACACATGTACTGTAGGGTTCAATATTGTTAAATAAATAAAAATATAGGTATTAACATGGTTCTGTTACGGTGAATAGAAACCATCCACTATCTTTTTCTTCTTCATTTCTTATTAATTTTCTTTTAATGGTAAACGTATAAAAAAATTAATAACTAATAGCACAAAGGCAAAACGCAGCAACAGTTTCATTAGGTCACAGGTACATCGCAGCGGGCATCCGGAGTTCAAGTATAACAACGAGTGTGTACATGCTGTGTTCGAGCCTCTACGTGACGAGAGGCACGCGAGATGACGAGACGAGCGTGTACAGCCACCATGAGATTCTCCAAGGCACATTAACATGTTGCCGTATTCACGAGCACTATAAACGTACGCGTTAGGTATTATTAAAACAAAACAAGAAAAACAAAACGTAATAACAAGAATGTAATAAACAAAACGATTGAACTGTCGCCCACGCGCATGTGATAGTCAACACGGAATTGTCTCAAAAATTAAATTAATAATCAATCCCGCCAAAACAAATGCGCACGATGCATTCGTCCTTGAGCACTGAGCACTACCACATACCGTAAAACCCTTACGACATTGCCAACGTTTATTTTATTTATGTTTTGTTATCCCTACGACTAGTCTTCATATGGAATTTAGAAGTTATGGTTGTCATTTTAATACAATTACACAATCAATTGTACCCTGACGCAATAAGCAGTTCTTTACTACAAAAATTATATTAAAATTAATAAACTTACCTAATTGGGTACTCAGTACTCAGTTACACAATTATGAACACTAATACATCGTTATCTTTGATTTTGTATAAGAAAATAGAAATGAAATGGTACTGAATAATTTAATAGTTAAAATCAATTGCAATTATGAACGACAGTTAATTAATCTATCAAAATAAATGTAAAAAAATAATACTTTTACTTTATTTTAATTGACTTTTCGTATTTGATCCGACCAATACTTTGAACTTAAAAAGAGGTCATCATTACAGTCCTTCACAAGTCCACTGCTGAACATAAGCCTCCCCCAAGGTATGCCACAAAGCACGGTCCTGAGCCACCTGCATCCGTCGACTTCCTGCATGTCTTACCATGTCGTCACTCCATCTAGTGAGGGGGCGCCCTACACTTCGCCTGCCGGTACGAGGCTGCCACTCAAGAAGGTTCTCTTCTCCATCGGTTGTCGGTTCTTCAAGCTATATGGCCGGTCCATTGCCACTTCAGCTTACTAATCCGATGGGCTGTGTCGGTCACCCTGGTTCTACTGCGGATATCCTCATTTCTAAGTTTGTCACGCAGAGAAACTCCGAGCATAACCCTCTCCATAGCTCGCTGAGTGACTTTGAGCATTAAAAATAGGTACGTCAAAATTATTAAAAATCACCTCTAATTCTTATGTCGCTGGCAAACTAAATTTCCGTGCAACGTGGCAGCGTTGCCAACATTAATTTGTCAAATTCCCGCAAATTCATGTCAAATTCCCCAATTTAAGGACAAAACTTCAACAGATTCCCCACAAATCCCCCTCAATTTTATTTTAAGAAATGAATCAATTTTCAACTAATTTTATAAGATTTACGTTTTAACTAACATTATTTTTTTCTTTAAAATTAAAAAATAAAGAAATTAGATGATACACAAAAGTTGCCGAAATAAATCTGAAAATTAAATGTGGAGCAATGAAGATAATTAAAAAAAGGAGTCATTCGATATTCATAAGTAACCTCTAACAATTTTGTTAACATTTAATTTTGTCAACAAAATATTCTTAACATTTGTTAAGATAAGTATTTAGATTTCTTAGAAAAATGTTCTGACTTGGCCCTGGCTATCGATTTCCAAAATCCCATATTTTCCCCGCATAATACCAATCCCCATAAAATCCCGAACCAACTTTAAATTTCCCACAATTTTGGGAATTCCCCACATGTTGGCAAAGCTGACATGTGTGATTTCCACAGCATGAGGCGACACGAGCCGACCGGGCGGCGATAGGGCGTGTGTGAAAGGGAAGGTTATAGTGAGTAGGCATTGTTTCGCATCGAGCTAGATACATAAAAGTTCGGCGTCCCCGAGAATTATTGATTTATTTATTTTAAATTTCACTGCTGGTTTAATGTTTAAGTATTTTCATGACTTTTTTAAAGAATTATCGTTCTATTTAGCAGTACCAACATGAGAGTGTTTAAAGCTAATAAAACGTTGCGAAAAGATGATTTTTTTCCTCAGCATCCATTTTATTTCTCACCCATCATCAAAGATATAGTTAGTACTATCGTCTGTCTTCGTTTTCGGGAGCGTTTGACAAACACCCGGTATTTTTTATAGAGTTTTTATAGAGATCCGAACATGAAAAAATGTGGAGAGAAGCCAGGGGAAGACTTAACGGGAAAGCCTACGAAAAATAGTTACATTCGCTCCAATTTTTTTTTCAGACTGTCTTATCCATACATCACAATTAAGATAATTGAAGGACAATACAATTCTATTTAAACAAAATATTAGTACCGGTAAGTGTAATTCTGTGAAAAGGATTAATTCAACATCTGAGAATGTGATAGCTCGAAAAAAGGAGACTGGAGATGACAACGCTGAAGAAGAAGAAGAGTCCGCCGGTACGAGACCACGACTCGAGAACCTTTTTTCCCCACCGGTTGTCGGTTCTTCGAGTTATATGGCCGGCCCATTGCCACTTCAGCTTACCAATTCGTTGAGCTATGTCGGTCACTCTAGTTCTACTGTGGCTATCCTTATTTCTAAGTTTACCACGCAAAGAAACTCTGAGCATAGTCCTCTTCATAGCTCGCTGAGCGACGTTGAGCGTCCTCATATGGTCAGCAGTGAAGGACCACGTCTCAGACCCATAAATCATCACTGGCAAGAGGCACCCATCGGCTGTCGGTTCTTCGAGCTATATGGCCGGCCCATTGCCACTTCAGCTTACTAATCCGTTGGGCTATGTCGGTCACTCTGGTTCTACTGCGGATATCCTCATTTCTAAGTTTATCACGCGGAGAAACTCCGAGCATAACCCTCTCCTTGACCTTGAGCTTCCTCATCCGGCCAGCAGTGAAGGACCACGTCTCAGTACCATAGGTCATCACTGGCAAAACGCACCGGTTGTACAGTCTCGTTTTCAGGTTTTAAGGCATACCTGACGAGAAGATATGGCGTAATTTTCGGAACGCTACCCAGCGGAGTTGAATCCGTCGATTAAACTCTCGGTCGAAGTTGGACTTACCTAATCGGACTATTTGTCCCAGGTAAACATACTCGTCAACAACTTCGAGCATAGTGCTCCCAACAACTACGGCATAGGTGTGACATGGACATTAAACATAATCTTTTTGTCCATGTTTATCTTAAGACCTATCCGTTGGGAGACACTATTGAGGTCATTAAGCATAGTGCTTAGATCCTCCAGCGATTCTGCCATAAGGACTATATCGTCGGCTAATCGAAAGTGAGTGATGTACTCGCCATTGATATTAATACCGTATCCTTTCCAGTCCAGTAGCCTGAAAACGTGTTCCAATGCTGCGGTGTGGTTTCGGGGATATAACGGCACCCTGTCTTACACTTCTCTGCAGTTGGATAGTTTTCGTACTCTTATTATGTACTCGGATAGCCATCGTAGCCCTACTGTACAAGCACTTCAGCACTTCGATATATCGACAGTCAAATTGGCACCGCTGATGAGAATGTAGCACAGCCCAAGTTTCGACGAAATCAAAAGTTTTCTCATAGCCCACATACGCAAGGCAGTGGCAAATTCTAATCTTCAGTCTTCTGTGCAATTTGCCGAAGGGTATGTGGTCTATGGTACTAAAGCTTTTTCGGAAACCGGCTTTTCCGGGAGGCGTGCGAGACGATTCGTAATGACTCTCGAAAACAGCACGTAGACGCGGCTTTAAAAGGAAATCGATCTGTAGTTCTTCAAGAGAGCGTTGTCATCTTTCTTGGCGAACAAAACCACCGCACTTCTGCTCCACGCCTTCGGTGTAATGCCACCTTGGAGGACGGAGTTAAAGAGCTTCTGAAGGACTTCAAGTACCGGTGTTCCACCCGCTTTCAGAAGCTACGCTGTAATTCCATCTTTGCCTGGAGCCTTTCCATTCTTAGGTGTTGGAGAGCCATTCTAATCTCGCTTAGACTGACGTATGGGAAATCGTCGGAATAGTGTCAGATAAGACTTGCTCTAGGATCGTTACTCATAGTCGTCATAATGGAGTCAATTTCATTTTTGGTCGAACCGTCAGGGCTCGACCAGGCCCATTTCCAGTGGGGTTGCCATTGAAAGAAAGAGTTCATCATAAAGACTCCCTCTTTCTCCATGAATTTGGCCAGCTGCTGGCCCCTTGGTTTCCAATGCCCTATTCCTAATTTCCCTACCTTTAGCTCATCCTTCTCTCTTGTGCCTAGTTTCGCATTAAAGTCTCCCATTAACACCTTATAGTGGTTTTTGGAGGAATGCATGGCTTTAGAGATATCCTCATACATTTCCTCCACCTCCTCATCGGAATGTGCCGAGATTGGTGCGTAAACCTACTGGTGACCTTCAACGAAAACCGTTTTGGTGATTCTGAGTATAAGGTACGCAACCCTCGTCGACACCCTCTTAATCTTTACAACGTAGTTAATGAGAGACTTGTGGACGATAAATCCGACACCTCCTTGGGACAGATGGTCGCCCTCCCAGTGATAAAACAAGTTGCCGGATTCGAGGATTACCGTGTCCTCCCCCTCTCTTCGGACCTCGGATAATCCTATAATATGTCAGAGTAACTTGTCTATCTCTTCTTCTAGCTCCAAGATTTTCTCGTCTATACTCAGGGTGCGTGCATTGTACGTTGCCAGGTCGAGTCGTCTTAGGTGGCAACCAAACCTCTACCGGAGATTCTTAGCACCCACTGCCCCGCCATTACCATGGTCGCCACCGTAGTCAGGAATAGCGGGGCCGCCGGGGACGGGGGCCGTCTCTTCATAACTTTCATTTCATGAGGGGATATTTGCTATAGCTGCCACGCTTGGTGAGAGGGTTAGCAACCAGTTTTTTTTTATTGTAGTCTTGCTGTTATCAGGAAGATGCTGCTGATTTCTTATATTTATGCCAAGACATTACACACATTAAATGAAACTAAATTTTACAGATTTTATCGCGTTTAATTTAACTTTTTAATTCCTGACATTTCGAGTGACCTTCGACAATACTTTTATTGTAGGCTCGTCCAGCGTTTGTTTTGGCAGATTATAGACCGTGCGTTATTTATTGTTTGCGGCTATAGTCAACGCTTGTTTCGTTTCTACGTTGACAATGATGATTGGAATTTAATTTGATTGTTAATATTTGGTATTTTTCTATTTGTTTATTTTGCATTCATTATATTTCGATGTTTCGCGTTTGTTTAAAGTTTCAATGAAATTATTAAAATCAAATATCGTTAAAACTGTCTTTAACTCTCTGGACAAATTGTCTATGGTATTATTAATGGATTGTAGATTTTGCGGAATAACCGTTCATAATACCTTTTTACTTGCCTGATCTTAGCGCTTACTTTTCTTTTTTTAATTTAAATTGAGTTGCTGTCGACTCTTAAAACATAAAATAGTAAGTATTATTAAAATAATATTAATAGGCCAGGTCAAGAGTATCCTAAACGGAAGAGCATTTATGAAGGGAATAATGAAAGTGGACGAAGCGAAACAAGTATGTAAGGATCGTAGCAAGTGGAAAGAAGTGGTCTCTGCCTACCCCTACGGGAAAGAGGCGTGATTATATATATGCATGTATGTATGTATTAAAAATATTTCAAAATATATTAACGGTTACCGGTAAATCACTAAACAAGACTAAAATCCCTAGCTGTGATACCATTATAAACTACAGTTTGCTTAAACGCACAGACTAATATGATGCTACATGCTACGCATCTTATTCGTGTTCTTATAAGAAAAAAATACTTACCACCCTTGTATTTGCAATCAGTGTGGACATTATTTACAAATAAATATTTATTTATAAATATTTATGTGGTATTTTATGATATCCACGCTAGATAAATTACAAAAGTGCACAAATTTATAGCCCACACTGTACCCGACTTTTGATATAAAATATTATTATAGTTTTATACGAAATAAATCATATATTTCAGATATATCTAACATTGACTTTTAATAAAAAGTAAAACCGGACTTCAAAGAACCAAAAACAAAAAAATATTTCTGCATAACAGCGCTATACTCTATGTTCTGCCGCCGACTTTTGAAGCTATTATACGAAAGTTATTTTATCATTTTTAGTTTTTTGAAGTCGGGTTTTAATTTTTATTAAAAGTCTATTTTTATCCTTAACCATTACCTAATAATGTTAGATATATCTGAAAAATATTATTTATTACTTATAAAATATTTAATATCAAAAGTCAGTTTAAAATGACCCCGTTCGTGTAGTAATTTTCTACCACCACAAAGACCGCGATCCAAATTAATATGCAAATGTTTACCTGACTTGGGTTGTTTTAAATTTTCGCATCAATATCACACACTCTTCAAATGTTTAATTTATGTATACTAGTTATGCCCCGCCCGCCCTGCATGGACCCAATTCCTGTGGAAATTTCCGAAAATCCCTCGTTATGCACGTCGTAGAATACTCAAGCATTAGGTTGTTCTTTGCCTGTTAGTTAGTTATTCAATTATGTTAGAGATCGTCTATTTAAAAACATAGACATAGATAGAATGGACTGTGCATACCGTATTCAGTTGTACAGTGTTTTTCAAAAAAAAAACGTTTCTGTTTTTCAATACCAACTCGATCTCATGTCACTCCATTCCTAAACCGACGTGACTTGATGAACATGTCCACCAGACGGAAGCTTCACATCGCCTCCCTGCTCTTCGGAGTAGTTAAAACTGGGGAACCTTCTTACTTATACGACAAGCTCAATTTCTCACAGCGTTGCGTTAGAGCAGCACCGCGACAGCAACTACACACCGTACAACACTGCTGCTTTCCGTGGTAGTTTTCGTTTTTCCGCTACTAAGTGCTGGAATGATATTCCCCCCCCCCCCCCCCCCGATAAGAAACTCGAAAACCATAAATTCATTCAAGTTAAAATTTAAAATGTTTTTGCTCTCCTTACAAAAGTCTAGCACTTAGTTGTCACTCAGCATTTTCATCCCTGTCTCCACATCCCTCTCTCATACGCACACACGCACGCACACACGCACGCGCACACGCACATGCACACACACACACACACACACATGTACCTTTGTTTGTTTTTATTATGATTTTTATAACCTTGTTGTTTTGGTTTTTACTATCATTATTTCATATTTTGAGATCTGTTACTTGGTTTTTAAGATATTTGTGTAAGCTGACGGTATCGCCATCTACCTTCTTATATATAGGTTCCACTGAAAATCAGCTTTCATGAAGTTTCTTATTATTAAACTTCGTGAATTTAACGCTGAGTGGAAACCTTTTTGGTGCACTAATAGCATAAAATATTTTTATTCTCTTTGTAACTAAATTACTGTGTTTATGTCTTTTATGTGTTTTTTACGTTTGTGTACCAAATAAATATTTTTCTTTCTTTCTTTCTTTCAGTGAATACAGACTGAAATGTGCGAGAGAGACAAAGCTAATGTATGGCCAGTAGTTGTCTCTTTCTAGATTTCTCATTGGTCCACGTCACAGGTGGTCAGGAGAGTATCATTCGGCGCTGCATCTACAACTGTAAGCTTTCGGTCTTCGACTTGCAGGAAAGTGACAGGTATTGGCCGCACAGTCGCTTTGTGTCTTTCTAGAGAATGGTCACTTTTGTGAGGCTAACGCTCAGTCCATTGTCTCTATGTTTAAAAACTGCACACGGCTCTTGTGTATAGATAATTTTCATTTTGTCACATTTACCGTATAATCTGTCATAAATTCTTAATCAGCGCGCACTTTCAATTGTGTTTTAATAGATCTTATTATTTTTATTATATTTGACATGATAAAAGTGATAAAATCTCCAAAAATACAATGGTGTGTGCGTTCTTTTTTTTTCTTATAGGAAAGGGGGCGAACGAGAATGCGGCTCACCTGATGGTAAGTGACTACCGCCGCCGTTGAACAACCGTAACACCAGGGGAATTGCAGATGCGTTGCCGGCCTTTTAAAAAGGAGTAGGCTCTTTTCTTGAAGGTCCCTATGTCGTATCAATCCGGAAAAATCGCTGGTGGTAAACTATTCCACAAAGAAGTTGTGCGAGGAAGAAAACATCTTCTAAATCGCACAGTGGTGGACCGCCAATCATTCAGATGGTGTGGATGGTATCGGGAGTTCTGCCGCGATGTGCGTTCGTGAAATTTGGCGGCTGGGATTAATCCGAACAATTCCTCAGAGCACTCCCCGTGGTAAATGCGAAAGAAAATGCAAAGAGATGCAACATCTCTTCGCAGCACCAATGAGTCGAGCCGATCGGAAAGGACTCGGTCGTCGACGATTCGAGCCGCTCTGCCCTGGATGCGGTCAAGTGGAAGGAGCTGGCACTGGGGAGCCCCTGCCCAGAGATGGGAACAGTATTCCATGTGAGGCCGAACCTGCGTCTTGTAAAGTTGCAGGCGTTGTGCCGGCATGAAATACTGTCCCGATCTGCTGAGCACGCCAAGCTTTTTAGAGGCCAATTTGGCCTTCTCTACCAAGTGACCACGAAACTGCACGTCACTCGATATGTCGACGCCGAGGATTCTGATACTGGCTGAGGCAACAAGGGGAGTACCTTGAAACTGAGGAGATACGACAAAGGGGTTCTTTTTAGCGGTAAACGCGCAAACTTGTGTCTTCTGAGGATTAAGCTGGATTAGATTTAGTCGCCCCCAATCCGAGACTTTGTCCAGCAAAGACTCGACTTCAGACACAAGTTTGTTCCGGTACTCGGCGACGTTTTCCCGAGAAATATTGACACGGCCGGTGTATAGAGCATCACCAGTGCTGTCATCCGCATAATAATGAATGCTACCGGTTTGCAACATATCATTGATATGCAGAAGAAACAGCGTTGGTGATAGCACATAGCCTTGTGTAACACCAGCGTTAATAGGCTTGTAGTCGGAGCATGCACCGTCTACAACGACCTTGATACTCCGATCTGCAAGAAAGCTAGTGATCCAATTGCATAATTTCTCGGGAAGCCCATAGGAAGGGAGCTTCGAAAGAAGCGCTTTGTGCCAAACCCGATCGAAGGCCTTCGCAATGTCCAAGCTAACGGCCAATGCCTCCCCCTTGGACTCTACTGCCTCCGCCCATCTATGAGTTAAGTAGACCAGAAGATCAGCAGCTGATCAACCCCGACGAAAACCGTATTGGCGGTCACTAATCAGCTGGTGATCCTCAAGGTATCGCATGAGGTGGCAGTTTATAACGGATTACATCATTTTGGAGAACAAGGGGGTAATGGCGATAGGCCTGTAGTTGGACGGGTCTGAACGGTCGCCTTTTTTGGGGATCGGATGGACAAAAGCTGTCTTCCATGATTTCGGGACTACGCCTAGGGAGTAGGAGTACCGGAAATGACGCGTTAGAACCGGTGCCAACTCCCGAGCACACGTCTTGCCCACTCATACCCACTCGACTTGTGGATGTCCAGGGAGAGGAGTGCTCTGCGAACCGAGCGCTGTGAGAACCGCACATCCGGCATGGAGCACTCACACCGCGGGATGGTCGGCGGTGTGTTCCCCCCGTCATCAACAGTCGAGTTGGACGCAAAAAGGGAGCCTAAAAGGTCGGCTTTCTCTTTTGCGTCGTGGGCCAGTGAGTCGTCCTCCCTGTGCAGAGATGGTAGTGATGCCTTACAGAAATTCCTTGAGTGAATGTTGATGTTGCAGAAATTCACGGATAGCGTGGCAGGGGTAGGCTTGGTCATGTGGCTTAGTTTGCCCCGAGCAGTTATTGTGTTGAGCGGAATTTCGCCCCCCCCCCCCCCCCCAGAATACGCGAGGCAGCCTGAGCACCCACGCTCAGGAGTGGAATAGCATGGTCGTGGATGCTCAGCGAGGGATTCTCCAGGGGTGCTGGTACCCTCCTGGTGTAGTCTATCATTTAATTCCGCTACCATGTTGATGGGGGAGGGGTGGAATTGGGCCTCCGGTCACCTGCAATCATCAGACGAAACGCGAAAGCAGAGCTTCCACTTCACGCCGGTATTCTGTGAGGTCGTGGTACTAACCCGGCTCGAGCCGGCCCATACGTGCAACAGCAAAAGCTGCTGCGTGGCCAGCAGCAAACCACCTTTACCAGCGTTCAGTTTTAAATTAGTCAATCTCTACTATTACGTATGTTTTATAGTATTATGTTTGTATTTTGTATTTGTATTCTGCTGTACATATAAAAATAAAATTTAATATTCAATTTCCAATTCAAACCCCTTTTTTATTTAAAAATTATTTAATTGGCAATCTATATAACATAAGCTGTGTCTCAGTCAGTTTATAAATTAGGTAGCTGGCAAAACGTATCGCTAGCCACGCAGTGACGATAATAGATATACGATAAATATTAATAGCAAGGAATTAAGTGCTGAAAGATTATTGAGGTCGAATGTAGATTACGGTAATACTCTGGTAATTATAGGGTCCGGAACCACCATTACCTTACTATAAGGTATGAACGGCATTTTTTGTTCTTTGTCCAGTTATATATTATAAATAAGATAGGTCGAATCTGTACTAAACCGAATCAGAACGCCCTGGCTCCACGTAACCTTGTCTGTCCTACACCTAGAGTGTATTTGTAAAGCCGTAGGCGTGGAGGGAAGGCAGCCCCCGTTCGCAGTAGCAAATCGCAGTGGCTGAGGCTGGTCGCCCCAAGCGAGCAATAAGCCGAAGCTGCGGAGGTGAGCATGGGTGCTTGTGATTTGCTACGCAAGGGCGAAGGGGATGTACTTCTCGCAGCGTCGAAGTCGCTGCCGAAGTAACTATGTTAATATTCCTGTGTAATAAAGTGAGGTTATGATTTTACAAAAAAAAATTAAGTACTCATAAACTATACATTTTCGCAAGATGGGAAGCGTAGGGCTTCCCTAGAACATCTTTGGATGTACAGAAACTCCGTAAACGAAATGCGTAAATATAAAATGTAATCCATTAACATATTGTGAGGAACTTTGGAACAAATAATTATTAATGATAGTCTCCTAATACTTGACACTGACGATAGTACAATCGTACGAAGCAAGTACCAAGGAATAAAATACATTTTGAGTTTTACATTAGAAGTCAATCCTCGAACGGAAAGTTTTGGCGGGAACTTGACCAGCCGCGGTTCGCTGCTCCTGTATTATAGTTTCTGCGATTGCGATTTTATGTATTAACTGTCTACGCATGTGAACTATTAGTGGAAACGGTGAAACAAGTGCTCTGATAGTGATGGATTCTCAAGATAAGCTGTTTGTTTGCATAGGCGCCTTTAGATACCATCGCCAACTGTCTGCTGTCTGCTGGCTCAAGTTACCGTCAAAATCTCCTAAGGACTGCACAATCTGACGCATCAACATATTGTGAAGCAGTGAAATTCCATATATTCAAAATAAAAAAGACAAGGCTGTATAGCGTAGTTCCTTTGCCTGCTCTTTCGAGCGAATAATAAAAACAACAACAATCCTCGAGCTGTCAGTGTCACTGTCATCTGCCATCCCATCTGTACTGCATCAAGTCTGAGCAGAAAACTGATTTGAAAATAGGAAAATGTAAATGATAATTTTTGTGTTGTGTCACTGTTATGAATAAAAATATAAAAATAGACAATGTCTCTAGTATACAAATGTGTAATTGCCGGCTTAGTAAGATACTGGCTTATTCACATAGACTATTGGCAGACAATAGCTAATAGAGTGGAAATAGCTACTCCTTTAAATTCCTGGAAGAGATTAATTGAAGGTGTTTACTTGTACGACAATAACATCAATCCTTATGAAGGTGACTCTTTTCACGAATCACCATTGATGTTGCTATTCTTCCACTTTGTAATGAAAAAAACTCCGTACATACTGCCACTTCTATTTACAATTTTTGACTTAACTACTGGTCTTCTATTATACAAAACATCGAAATCGTTTGCGCAGATGTTTAAAGAGTCACAAGATAAAGTTAAAGATGATATAAATGCAGATTCTAAATCCATGCTCCTAAGTAATTCAAAATTAAATGAAGCACCTGAATATGTTCTGTCTGTATACCTGTTTAATCCGTACTCTGTACTAAACTGCGCTGGCATGACAACTACAGTCATTCAGAACTTATTAGTTGCGGCATCATTATGGGGAGCCTCAAGTGGTTACAGAATATTGGCTTGTGCATTCATTGCCCTTGCTACACATCAAGCCTTATATCCAGTTCTGCTTATAGTTCCTATTGCAATATTATTAGCAGATATAAATAAAGGATGTAATAAGTGTTCATACATAAGAACTTTATTAGTTTTTGTACTATGTTGGGGATTCTTGATATATTTTTCAGCATATATAATGGATGGATCATATAAATATGTATACAATACTTATGGATTTATGTAAGTTTTTATTTTAACTTAATTAAAAATTCTCTAAACTGAATTTTAATAAATTAAGATACAAAATGAGAGAGAGTAAACACATTCTGAGAGCAAAAGACTTAAAGAAGTAGTTATTAAGTAGTATTTAAAATAAAATAAGTTTTAGTTTTGGGCCTGCTTTCACTGTACTGTGCATCTAGCATGATGAATATGCTTAACTAAAGAAATCCACATTATATTATTGTATTATTGTATTTTTCCTTAGGTAAGGGTTCCAATCAACAGTCAGATTATAGGAAGTCAGTTTATGTTACTCCATAATCTATTAAATGCTATTGATTTTTAAGGTATAGAAGTTTACTTTAATGGCACTATAACTATATTAAGACTTTCAAATTATGTAAAATGATAAGTTTTATGTATAGAGGATTGGTATGTTGTAAAATGAAAGAATTGTCCCAAAACTAAAACTTCTTTTATTTTAAATATTAACTTAATAATCCACTCCTTAACTTTAGTTTCAAAATGTGACTGCTCCCATCTTGTATCATTCTCTTTGTCTTTACTTTATGACTTACCCTTCATTCCTCTGTTTCATTTCTCAACCACTCTTCTATTTATGGTCCTTCACTCATATGTCTAGATACACAGATAATCAATCAATCCTTTAAGCATAAATTAGAATTGAAAATAGAATGTTTCTTTACTTACAAAAATATATCTTTGTTTCAGATTAGCAGTGCCAGATCTAAAGCCAAACATTGGTCTATTCTGGTATTTCTTCACTGAAATGTTTGAACATTTTAGGCTACTGTTTGTATGTGCATTCCAGATAAATGCATTAGTACTATATATTGTTCCATTAACCCTGAGGTTTAAGAAAGAGCCTGTCCTTCTGGCCACAGTGTTGATAGCATTGTCAGCCATATTTAGATCTTATCCTTGTGTGGGTGATGTTGGATTTTATTTGTCTCTATTGCCTATGTGGAAGCATTTATTTACATGTATGTCATATGCATATAAATATTGTATTATATTAGTGTTAACTGAATAATTGACCTTTTTAACTAATTGATTGTGTCTTTTCAGTTATGCAACAGAAGTTCATCGTGGGATGTGCATTTATCATAACATCAGCACTTGGACCGACAGTATGGCATCTATGGATTTATTCTGGTTCAGCAAATGCTAACTTTTTCTTTGGAGTAACCCTTTCATTTGCAACTGCGCAAATTTTCCTAGTAACGGACTTATTGTTTGCTTATATAAAAAGGGAGTTTACACTTAAAAATGGATCATCTCGTCAGATAGATGGAAAACCTGCAAAATTAGTTTTACGATAATCATGTTGCTTGTTTTTATTTTATTACTTGCATTTATCAGTAGATTTTATTACTTCATTAGTTCAGTTTGAGTTATTTAATAACAATTAATATTTTTAAATTCTAGAACAAATGTGCTACACATGTATTTATTGTAACTCATTTTTTTAATAATTAACTTTTTCTGTTTATAGAATGTTACAGTAATGCTGGTTACATGATTGAAAAATTCACAATTATATTTCAATGACATGTGATTGTGAAGTCCACTAATTTACACTAGCACAGATCTATTTCTAATTCATAACCTTAGAAATTAGATGAGGCTTGTACCCAGCAGTAAGATATATGTAAGATGCTACAAGCTAAGAATTAATTTTTTGAGCACAAGTATCTTCAAAATATTGATCAATTAAATAAATATATGTAATACAGATATGGATTTGTTGCAGGTAAATTGTTGTGAACAAGATTATATTAAAAAGAAACATATTCTTTTTTACAATTTGATGTATTGTCACCAAAATTTTTAATTTTTTTAGTGTACAAATAATTCAACTAAGATTATCTTATATGAGGTGTGTTGTTTTAATGAGGGCTAATAATCTTCCACTCACCAGATGTCGCTAGTTGCGACTGAGGTAAAGTCTTTTGTTACACAATGTCAGTTAACTTGAGAAATTAGTTTTATGATAATAGTTTATCATTATCTTGAATATTATATTAATACGCAACACAGTGCGTCAGTAGTGTGCTTTTTAATTTTTTGCACTTTATAACTCTTTTAAAATAAAATCGGCTTTTAGTTATATTTTATAGTTTGGTTTATTCATTTCTAATGTAATTAATATAAAATATAACTAATAATACAGAAAGAAACCTTAAAGATTACATTTTTTCAAGAAATTATCATCCTCGCTATGAAATCTGTCAAATATTTTACCTCACTGTAAAGTGGCGCTGCCCTGGTGGCAGAAAAAGTCGTGGATGCCCTCATTTGTAAATGACAAATATGCGTTTTTAGTTTTATGGTAGTAAAGTCAAGCCGCAAGTGATAATCAAATTGTATGTGAAACAAGTGCTATTGTAGATACATACTTATATGTTTAAATCAAAATTACTATATTCTTAATATTTTGGTAGTATTTAATAAAGTACCTACTAGAAAAAAGTTGAATTCTGAAAAGGGTAATCAAGTTGCACAAAGGGTCATTCATGGTTAGTTTGAATGTAAGCAATGACTCGTTGGAATGATGTATAACAATATTATATTAATATAATATAAACAACAAACAAAATATCATAATCCATTTCAAAATACTCTAGTGTCTGTCACGCAATCTCATTTCCCAAATGGGTATTGCTAAAGCCGATTTAGGCCCTACAAAAGATTGCAGTATATTCAGCTCGTATTTATTCATCATTATATAAGTTACCCAGACCGGCAACAGGAGACAAGGTCAACGGTGTAAAATTGCCAAGCGTGATGATCATGACAAACAATAGGTTTTTGTTCAGCGTGGATTTTTTATAGGCTAACAAGGAGAGGAGGATTTTGTAATATCCGTATGTTCATATGAATTCCAATTTTTATTCCTGTAATGTAATATTTTATTTATACTCATTAAAAACGAGAATTAACATTCTGCATGCTTTAATTTCATAAAAATTTGTTATGCCGAGTTTTTCGTCGGCTGCAAATTTTGTAGTAAAAGTTATTTTCGCTTAGTGTTTATTTCTATTTTATTAAAGTACATACTCCAGGCGTTAGCAATATTATGTAAACTTGGTCAATAAAGTAAACAGAGACTGGTGTTGTGAAATGTAGTCGAAGGAGTTTATTGTCAATAAATAAAAATGTAATTTATTTTTATACTTTGTTGTTCTTTATAAAAATCATAGGTACATACAGTACTTTGTAAGTATACCTAAAGCAATGATCGTAAGATAGTGACATCATCATTTTTATCATCATTTACCCATATAAGAAAACTAGTTATTTCTGGCCTAGTGGTAACAGAGTACCTGGCTATAGTCAGTGTGCAGAGGGTAAAACTCCTGTTTCTGCCACTAAATAGTAGTGATTGCATTGCTGTTCCGGATTGAAGGGTAGATGACCAGTGTAATTACAGACTGTGATGCATTTTATCTTAGTGCTCAGAGAAGACAATGCACCTGTAGCCTTCCGCTTTTAAAGTTGGCTGCAGGTTGCCACGGACTGCAGTGACCACTTACTGATGGACTGTAAGCTCGATTACGTAACTTCAGATTCCAAAATAAACATTGTCTCTAATTGCTGGCAGTCTGCGAATGAGGCGATACAAATGTAGAATTCATAAAAGCTTAGAAAAAATTTACTTCGCAAACATCCGCGCTATAAAATAAAATGATGTGTCTTACCTAGTATGAAGAGCTCCTCCCACCCTCCCTCAATTGCGTGCACTATCCCAGTCACCACTAATCCCAGCACCGCTACTCCCAACACCACTACACTAGGCAAGACACACCACTGACGACAATACGACACGTGTTTCGCCTCTACACGAGGCATCTTCAGGTGACACCTCTTCATACTAGGTAAGACACATCATTTTATTTTATAGCGCGGATGTTTGCGAAGTAAATTTTTCTTAAGCTTTTATATAATGGATTTCCGCAAAGTAACGCCTGATTCTATTAATTATAATGTGGAATTCGACGCCACCAAAATCTATTCACCACTAAAAGGAGCCTACTCGCCCTGGCTCCTAATTCCCGCGTGTCTTGTCAGTCGTAAGCATAGGCGGAGTGTAATAATATCCTCCAGACCGAAATTGGGTCACGTCGGCCAGTCTTAATGGACATTACCCATTTGTACAGAACAGGATTATAGTGCCCAAGTGTTGCGAAAGCACAGGTGTACTCTGTATTCCCTCACTCTCATAGTCCAATAGAACGACAAACCGACACGATCGGAGAAAGATCAGGCGTAGAACCAACGGCTATCCGAGGCACGAGGCTAAAACACCGCCAACTTCCCGAGTCCAGAATAAAAATAATTTTCCAGAAACGTCTGGAATTGAAAATTTTATTTATTAAACGCGATAAAATCCGTAAAAATAGTTTTATTTCATGTGTAGCATTCGTGTAAATATAAGAAATGCCTGATTTCGGACTGCTACTTTTTTTATAGGAGAGGGGGCAAACGAGCATGCGGGTCACCTGATGGTAAGTGACTACCGCCGCCTATGAACAGCCGCAACACCAGGGGAATTGCAGATGCGTTGCCGGCCTCTTAAAAAGGAGTAGGCTCTTTTCTTGAAGGTCCCTAAGTCGTATCTGTGGTAAATTTCTTGACATAAAACCCAGTAACTGACCTTTCCGGCCCGACCGGGATCTGAACCCGGGACCTACTGATCAGCAGCCGCGTTTTCGAACGCCAATCCAACGAAGCGTAGATTAACCAACCCAGATGTTCTAGGATCTCTAAAAAACACTTTTGTCATGAGACAACCAGTTGTTTCGTAGGTTGTGACTTCCTACACGTTCAAATTAAACGGTTTGCTTCGTTGTTGCAATGCGTACAACAAAGGAATGAAATAGTTTACTAGCGTCTGTCATTCCCTCCGATTACAACGTGTGTGTCTTAAAAGCAAGAGTAAATAAGCACACAGTGCATAGCCACGAGTGGACTGAAGTATTCAACGTTCCAGTGTAATAATTGCTAACAACGCCTACCTTCAGCTTATCATGAGTGCAGCAAAGTACTCGAAACGTTGGGAATATAAAAATTAAACGCGTTAAATTCCGTTAAAAATCTAATTTCATCAATACTATTGTTAATTTTGTGTTTTGATGGTGTTAAACCAACGTTAGAAGCGTGCAAAGCGTATTACACCGAAAATATTAGACAGCCGCTTCAAAAATCCCTCATTAAATGAATTGCTTACAATTGGATCCTACAATGGTATAGTGAGGAGAGCCTTTGTTAGTTCAATAAGCGTAGTTAAGTTTCTGATACCATGATCTCTGGGGCAGGTAGCTCCCGACTATTTAGATTATCTTTTGTCTCTCCCACGTTGCGTTTCTAATACGTAAACTACTAAAATTACAATAATAACAATCCTTATTCATTTAAAACCACGACATTTGGTTTAATTCAACCATATATTGTTATTTAAACATGTAATTATAAAAAATTGCACGGGAGTTTAATTCCCTCGTCGCACAATGATTTTATCTTATCTATCTGCTATCAGACACTCCCTAGCGCGCGACAATACAGTGTAGTTTCAACTTTACACCTGTAGAATAATGTATGTTAAATAGCTAAAACAATGGTGAAGAAACTCCTATTATTTGTTTTAATAATATATTGTGAGTATTTATGCCAGATAAATGAACAAAGTTCATATTATAAATTAGTGAAAGTTTTATATAAGTAAGGATTATCAGCAGTTTTATATTTTGTGGTTCTTAAACTCCGTTGTTGAAAAAAGTAAGAAGTGAAAAAAGTCTGTTTTTATCGCACATTTCAAGATTTACCTAATTATTATCATGTTACACGTGTATGTTTCAATTTTCTTTATAAACAAGCAGATAGTAATATATACGTATAATTATGTATTTGTAATACGTTTAAAACCCTAAGCGTTAATCATATAAAAACTAAAATTATGACATTTAAAAAATAATTAATTTTGTTGATTTCAGTAATAATGCATATGGTTCTCTAATTTAAATATAGATAATCTTAAAGTAAGTAGCACAGAAATTATCATTATAGCTCATTACATCTTGTTAGGCTATTAAAGATAGGTACTGTTGAATATTAGGCCAAAATATGTACGCAAAACGACACAGTTAAAAGTATTCTCATACTCGTACCCACCACTCTGTGGTCAGGCGGATTAGTAAACGTAGAGCTATTACCCAAGCACTGGTAATATTGCCCTTCACAATTTAGGATTTGTGTCAACTTATGCGAATAGATTTCTTCCGTGAGACAGAGATTGTAGGGTGTATCTCGTATATACCACGTTTAATGTTTTCAAAAAAAGTTACTATACTTCCCTTTGCCATGTATACGTGTACCATGAATGCCGAGTAGTGGTAAGAGAATCCACTACCCCATATCATCTCGTGGAACCCAGTAAGAACTGAATAGGGAAATAAAACAGGAGATGCGGCATGTTCATGACAACAACTGGAAATAATAAAAATATGCCCCTTTTGAAGCAATCATATGGGGAAGGCCTAGGTTCGGCAGTAAACTTTTGATAGCCTGTAATTAATGTAATGTAAAAATATACTTATGACATAAGCGAAGAACATCATGTAACTATGTATTTGTTCTTATATTACATAGCTGGTGAAGCTGAAGTTATGTCAAGCGTGCCTGCTCACCTGATCGCTTGCTACCGCAATGGAGGCCCGCTTCTGAATGCACCGCATCGTATCGAGGTATTCCTGTCAATTGTGCGACGCTTAGAACTATCTGCTCGACTGGATATGAGATTGTTTAGTGCTTCCTTAATAAGAAGGTGTGTATAATTCTTGTTTTCGGATACAAATCTTTATTATACCTATTGATAAAAAGCCGCCAGTGTACAATACCAAAACATACAATTTATGCTACAAGTTTGATCTACCACATGAAATATTAGGCGGGTAATTTACCATCTGTTAATAAGCATAAGATATTCTTAACATTTCTCTTAGTCGATTAGTAATAGTACGAGTAATAATTTTTACGACATGCACTGGACGGGATAGGGATACACCTTACGCCGCCAGTACACGCCTGTAACACACTAATTTGCGTTTCAATTCAAATAGTAACATTTTCACTGACTGATTTTTTAGCTCTACTATGTAGTTTCAAATGTATATTGTTGTGAATATGAGTGTAGTTCACATTCACAGTGTAGTTAAACGTAGTTATGTGTGTTTTCAATGTGAACGTAGGTTCTTTTTCTTTATCATCATCAGTCCTTAAAATTCTCTCTCTTCTCGTCCCTAAATGTTGCTGCCCGTCACTTCTCTGGGTACTTTGTTTCTTATTTAAAATTTTAAATTATAATATTATATAGCTTTTAAACACAAGCTTTACTTACGTTTGAATTTAGGTCATCTTCTACAGTTATCTTGTAAAAAGTTTTAAATAGTTTGGAAAATCCAAAAGTGCACGCCTCGTGAGTGTTTCATTTAGTTTGTTGAAAAAAAAAAACAAATTACCAAAATAAATCGATTACACAAAGTATAAAATCGATATAGGCTGTACGGTACATTTGTCCTTTGTCTATCAAGGGCTAAAGAAAAAAATGAAAGCGCCTTTAAATTTTTGATAGCGATATAACTTATAAAACTTGAAAATCATTTTATTAAAAAACGACGCGAAACTAGGCTGTGGATATGAAATAGGGAAAAAGTTGATGTAATGCTGAAGCTAATAAAAAAAATCCGGTCTCGATACGTCAATTTTTTCGGAAGTTATTGTTACCACATACAAAATCAAGTAATTTTTTTTTCAAACCATTCTTTATCAAAGTAGCAATATAAAAAGATTTAAAAAAAAATATAAGAAATGCATTAATGACGGCTAATAATTTTCTGCTCACCAGATGTCGCTAGTAAAGTAAAAAACACCGAGGTAAAGTTTTTTTGTTACACAATGTAATTTCATTGAGAAGTTGTTTTTTAATAAAAGTTTATCAGTTTCTAGAGTATTATATTAATACACAAAACAATGCGTCAGTTGTTTGCTCTATAATTTTTTGCATTTTTTAACTTTTTTTATTTTTCTAGTTTTATGAATATCTGTGGTTTTATTTATTTATATTTAATGTTATTAATATAAAATATAACCAATAGTACAGAAAGAAACAATAACTTTTACTTTTTCCGAACAAATTAACTTCCCCGCTATGAAATCAATGTGGCAGAAAAGTCGTGGCTGCCCTCATTAGAGTGTTTTCTTGATATATGGCTGCTCATATTATCGTATAAGTGCAATATGACTATGTTAGAGGCATTTTAAGACCACAAAACTGCTTGACCTTGACGTGTCGAGAGTAATACCACAGAGTAAATATACTAGTACAGAAAGAAACAATAACTTTTACTTTTTCCGAACAAATTAACTTCCCCGCTATGAAATCAATGTGGCAGAAAAGTCGTGGCTGCCCTCATTAGAGTGTTTTCTTGATATATGGCTGCTCATATTATCGTATAAGTGCAATATGACTATGTTAGAGGCATTTTAAGACCACAAAACTGCTTGACCTTGACGTGTCGAGAGTAATACCACAGAGTAAATATACTACCTAATAACGATTTGCGTTATGAGACGTGCAATAAATATGTATGCAAGTACATCTCGGCTTTACGTTTTATCTTACATGTTTTAAATTTGGTTAAAAATTTTGAAAGTAAAAGCATTATCACAGAATTATTATATATTACTATGATTTAGGGAAATATAATATTCTGTGACACCAGATAGATCCTTTGCATGTCAGCCTTATGTTTGAAAAGTGTGTTGTAGTTCTAATTCCTAGTATTATTAATTATACTTAATATTAACCTAGAATTTTATTAACATAAAGTTAAGGCCAATATTCGTAAATCTACTAGGATATGCCTTTTCTGGTTTTTGAGAGGGTTTTGGGTTTCAGGCGAGCACTTGTCTATCCTATTTATGAATAATACGAACATATTTATAATTTCGTTAATACCTTTTCAATATAGATTCCGTCTGGATGGCATACAACAAGCATCGAATCCAGTTGAAACAGAATTTGTGCTGCCATTTAGAGCATCAGCATTTCAGTTTAATAAATTTAAGCTCCTAATGGATCTGTTTTTGCCGAGTCAGAATCTTTTAGATATGGATGAAAGTCTATCACTGATAGAAAGCTGTTTATTACATAAACTATTGAGTTCAATGGTACAACCGTGGGAGAGGGGTGACGAAAATTTGACTTGTCCAGTGTCTACAGAACACAGACAGAAAATGATAAACGATAGCGCCAGTAGGTATGTTTAAATATCATTGTATTATATTATTAGTATTTAAGGTAAAAATTAAATTCGATGATTAATTCGTAGAAGCGATAACCATAAGGAAAGAAATATCCTCAAAGTCTGATAAATGTCGCCATTTTTGGATATACTTACTGCCACCGCCGGTGTCCAGCGGCTTGTACGTCATACTACCGTATGTAGCGTGACATTTGGTTAAGAACGCAATGAACTGGATATTTATCTAAAAATATTATTTTCCAGAATATACAGTAGATGCCCAATAGAAAATGGCGTTATACAAACAGACTGGGGTCCCATAGCACCGGGTACAGTAGTGGCCGCTATAACAGCATCACTAGAATCGCAACGAGTGTCAATCACGGACATATTAAGCGCCAATATTTATAAATCAAAAGTATCAAAACCTTTAATCGAGTTAGCCAAGAGAGATTGGGAGAAACGAGTTGAAAAGCTAACTGCTGGCGACAACAGTGTAAATTTTGAAAAATCAAAAATAGTTAACAATGAAAATAACAATGAAATCAGTAATATATGGGTAGCAACGCTTGCTGGTAAGTTTCATTTCTTTAGAGACTTTTCTGAATAGTTCGGTCACCGATACTTACGCTTGATTCGTAGGTAATATACACCTGATACGAGTAGCATAGGCAAGGAAAAAACCAAGAAACTTTTAACGTGGGTTTAAATTTGCAAAGGAAAAAACTGGCTTTATTTTTTATTTCGCATAGTTTAAATACACATTCTTAAACTAAGTACATAAATTTGTCTTTACCTGTTGGAAGAAATATGTTTGGGATTCAGTGACACAAGAGCTTGATTACATGTTTTTGTCAATTTATCTGGAGGACTAAGAAACTAAACACGTCTTATGCTTATGTTTTTGCCTGAGTTCGTCGTCCTTCTCAAGGCTAGTCGACTAGTAGTTTCAATAGCTACTGAACTTTTTAAGTTAAGAACAATCTTTTATATTTATATTCGGCCGTGTAGTGGTGGCGAATCGAATCAAAATAATAAAATGTGGTTGCCAACAAAATTTGCAAAAATCTCCCCTGTGCGGCAATCTATGATAGACGGCTATGTTGTAATGTTGTAATGGAAAAGAATGTGTTCATTTCTAGGTGACTTAGCCGAAGTTGTTGTGAATCAAGGGCCTAGAGTGGGCGCATCGTCACAACATTTGGTGGTCGGTAGCAATAATAGATGGAATGATTCTGTTTTGCCTCGTACGTTTTATCTATTGCCTCAGAGCAGCGGCGTTGTTGACTGGCATTTTACAGACGCGGAAATTCTTGCGGGAATTGACGGTAAGAACAACCTCACTGGAGTATTTTTTTTTATTTGGAGGCAAACTACACTAAAGATTTATATCCACATAATATGTAATATAAGTTTTAGCGGCGTAAGAGAATCGAACATCGCCATTTCGCCCCGTAGATATCTTAAAAAGGTAACTATGGGAAACACGAAAAACATTTCATGTCCTCCGATAAAGACGGCTAACATTGTTCCACTCATCAGATGTCGCTACTTGACACTGAGGTAAAAGTTTCAGTCATTTAATGAGGGCTAATAATTTTCTGCTGACCAGATGTCGCTAGTTGACACAGAGGTAAAATTTTTTGGTACACAATGTAATTTAATTGAGAAGTTGTTTTTTAATAAAAGTTTATCAGTTTCTAGAGTATTAAATTAATACACAAAACAATACCTCAGTGGTTTTGCTCTTTAATTTTTTGCACTATTTACTATAGAATACTATAATATACAAGTATTATGGTATTCTATGTTTTTTACCTCTTTTGATTATTTTTCTACGTTTATTAATATTTGTGGTTTGGTTTATATATTTATAATCTAATTAATACAAAATATTTACATTTGTCGAACAAATTAACTCATTATTAAGTGGCGCCGCCCTGGTGGCAAAAACTCGTGGATGCCCTCAATGGCGGTATAATATACATCTTGTATACTTTCCAAATGTCTAAACTCAGACTAGCGACAGTTATTAGCTTTAAATGTGCAAAAAATCTGAAGACACAATAACCTGTTCTCTTGTCATGCTTGCCAAGATTTTTTTTTAAACTAAAGTGACTGTAAACTTACAGTCTACCTGATGGTAAGTGGCCACTGCAGTCCATGGACACCTGCAGTCAACTTCAGACGAAGAAGACCGCTACTACACTAACTATTATTATTATTTAAAATTACGAAAAATTTACATAGGCTGCGTTTGCTAGTACTTGCAGAGTTGCCGTTTTATAACCTGTCCTCTCTAACAGTTCTAAGAACTATGGGTATAAAAGCTGGATCTTGTTACTTGAGCTTAGTGATCCCTTGCATTTATTTATTTTTTATTGCAAACACCTTTAAATAATGGTATGGTATTTTTATCTCACGATGGCGGTTGTATTGGAGGTGCCCATGCACATTATTTTGGTATGCCTGAATATAAGGGCTATGTCGGTCTCAGATATTAAATGTTATGTCACCTATTATATAAATACATATACATCACAGGTTTAATATTAGCGAGCTACGTGCCTTCCTGGATAGAACAGCGCAGGTCGCTGAGGTTATCTCAAGTGCTAGAAATGTACTATTCAAACGAGGGAGTATCGTTCGACCCCACAGTGCGGGCTTGCAACCGACTCTCTTTGTACACAAATGCTGTGAACAGTTCACTGTTGACGTCGCAGACCTTGAGATTCGCACACATTTTGTCTCTGAAACAAATAACCGTTTATATACCATTAGAAGAAATGCAGAGAATGAGTGAAGCTGCTGTCACAGCTTTCATGGAATATGTCCGTGAGTATTTTGAATAAATACCGATATATTATATACATTATTAAAAAAACACACACTCATAGGCATATGGACATATGGATCTATGATTATAATAAAATATGTAAGTTTATAATTAAACACCACAAAATCAGTGAAATTAGTTATATTCAGTTTCTTTATTTTAGCGTCTGTATTACAAAGGTATCACCAGAATTGTCTGTCGAGCCATAATGTACCAGAGATAGACTTAATAGTCGCGACCGATGGCTCCTGGAAAGGATATGACGTAGAACAGTTTACGTCGTGAGTATATTTATGTACCTATACTAAGTTCTCTTAAGTAAGATTTAATTTAGTTAATTACAATTAAACTAATTATTTAACCATTCAATAACTATATATATATATTTCACCTTGCAGCGCCGGTGCAAGAAATCCACTACCCTATATCATCCCGTGGGTGTCGTAAGAGGCGACAGAGGGAAACAATCCAGGAGTTGGGTGGTATTGGGAGCAGTGACGTCCTACAACAAAAAATAAAAAATGCCGTAACGGTAACGGTAATTTTAGCACTATTAAATTCCAAAAAATTCACTTGATTATTGGTTATATTATATGAAATTGTAAAATGTGACATTTTAACTGAAATTCTTATTTCAACAATGTAAAATTTAATACGTAATTATATTAAGTAGGTACTTATTATCTTAAGCTACATCACTATTCATACATATAAAGTTATTCCCGAGAGGGTAGGCAGAGCCCAAAGAGCAGTAAGCTACTCGGATCAGGTTTAGCGAAAAAATATTTATTTATTTTCCAAAATTTGATTGTACACAACTTAAGGAAAAATACAAGATATTTTTTAGTTCAAATACCTACCTCTTCTGACCGCTGCACCCCTGATTAACAGACGAGGCCCTAACGACCTAATAGTGTCAAAAATTAATTTAAAAATACTGTTACGAACTTGGGGTTCGAGACAATAAAAACTGTCGAATGAATTACCAAAATTGACACTAATTACAGAACACTAATTACAACTCAAAATCACACTAATAACAAAATACAATTGTACTACTGATCACTTTAGTTCGCAGTTGTATCACTTCGAAATATTCGCTTGTATCGCCAATTCAATACTGACTCCGGTCGCGATCTATACCGGCCTTATATAGCGCCTCAGATAGTTCCAGAACCTTCTACTGTAGAAAATGTTCGAGTACATACCGGTCCCGATTGACTAGGTGTCGATAGTTCTAGAAAGTTCTTCCATGGAAATTTCTAGAAGAATTTTGACTCTCCTAGTTCTGCTACTCGATACTAGAAAGCGCTAGTGGTAACTAGTGTCGCCATGTACCAGGCCTTAATGCAATAATACTAAAACCAAAATTTATAAAGTACGAAGGTATCAGGTCTGCTCTCACCAATAAGAACTGCCAGTGAGGTGAGTATAGGCAACACTACCAAGCTTAGCTACCAAGAAATGCTAATGTCAACTTACATATCCTCGAAAAAGCTTATATCAAAGCGCTCAAATTTCATTGTAAGCGAATAACAAATTAATTCAACTGATGTTATATTATATATTCGCTATACGCTAACTCATTGGCACGGCAAATTTAAGTGCTTATTTATCACGTGTCTGGGTTCGGCGCTAAAATTAAAAGTAAAAAGTGTTTTTCCAAAATTATTTTATTTTCGATGCTTACGTCTCCAGAAAATCATAATATTATATATTTAAATGAAAACATCGTGAGAAACTGCGTATCTGAGAAACTTAAATATTTCGAGGATATGTAAAGTTTGTCAACATGTATTGACGAACATCTTTCAGAAATGATAGACCTGTGACCTGGAGTAGGATGTATGTTAACTTTTTATTTTTACTTTATATTTAATAATCCAAGTAATAATATGAAAAATTCTAATAAAACATATTTTATGCAGCTGGATCGGCAGAGCGTTGGAAATAGACCAGCAGAGAAGTACCGTAGGATTGCTTCACGGCAATACGGGTCGATGGATCGTCCCGCCATCTAACAACATGACTGCTTTCTTTAGTCATATCGCTAACTTCACTGACGAATGTACGTAAGTTGTGAGTTATGAAATACAAAATTGAGCGACAATAGTTTATTGGCTAAGGGTATGTACTACGTAAAAAGATCAACAAGTATTTTAGCTTAGATACCAAATCATCATAGCGCATTTTATTTATTTTATAGGTAATCTAAATAAATCTAAAAAAAAGCGTTACTTCCACAGTCGTATTTTCTCCTATAACGTAGAGGCAGCTTATTACCACATACAGATATACAAACACTTGCTCCGTGCGGGATTTGATCCCGCGGCCGTACAGAGCTGCGACCATACGCTTACCCGGTGCCTGCTGTCTACTCTACACTCCGTAGCCTACGGAGCCGTCAAATTACAGCCATTACAAGTCAAAACCAATTTAATTTCAATCGGTTAACTTTTTACTACCGTGGCTTAATATCCAATAAATAAAAATTAATTTTTGTTTGTTCGTATTTTATATTTTATATTTTTTTTGTACGTGGTAGAGCCATGCTGCAGCTATATTTCTGGTATAGTTGTAACACGAATGGGTCTGCTCGATCGGGGAAGGACCACACTCTCACAGAATACCAGCGTAAAATAGCAGTTTAACACTGCTGTGTTTCGTATGGTGAGTGTAGAGAACCGGAGACCCTTTTTACTCGAAAAGGGGCATTCTATCTTAGTATTCACGAGTGACAACGCATCTGCATATTGATTCGCAAACGAGGATAAATGTAGATATGTCTATTGGTCACAGCAACCACTTACCATCAGGTGGACTGTGTGCTCGTTTGTCACCTTTATCCTATTAAAAAAATGCGTTGACATTTCTAGAGTTGCCAATCATACTGTATAATAACGTATCCTACTAATATATATATATATATATATATATATATATGATATATACTTTTGCAAAAAAATAAAGTATGCCAAAATACTTTATTTCAAATCTTTACTGTGATGCGCAAAACCAAACACCTATACCTAATTTTTGAATGATTTATCGATTTTATCGATACCTGAGGTACAACAGAACGGAGTACACACGATTAAAATTATTATTTGTTACTGATCGAAACGGTAGATGTCAGTTATGACATGGATAGGCGACATCTACCTTTTAGTCATAATAGATACTAGATAAAAAGATAATACCTAGATAAAAATTAAAACTAAGCAAACCTAGATAGGTTTGCTTAGTTTTAATTTTTGTTCCCGCAACCTCAGCTTTTACTGAAAGAGCTTTTTCGGAAAGTGAAGTGGCGAGAAGAGAGAAACAGATCGTCCATAAGTTTAATAAAAATTTATTTATATTTTTAAATCTAAACTTAGATTGTAAAACTATTTTTGAAACTTTTAAAGATAACTAAAAATTGCTAGCGTGTGCTAAAAGCAAAAAAAAAGTGTATTTAAAGCAATAAAAACTCAAATTTTTATAGAATTAGGGTGACAAACGAGCACACAGTCCACCTGATGGTAAGTGGTTGCTGTGACCCATAGACATCTGCATCTATCTTCGTTTGCGAATTAAAATGCAGGTGCGTTGTCAGCCGTGAGTACTAAGATAGAATGCCCCTTTTCGAGTAAAAAGGGTCTCCGGTTCTCTACACTCACCATACGAAACACAGCAGCGTTGAGCTGCTATTTTACGCTGGTATTCTGTGAGAGCGTGGTCCTACCCCGGTCGAGCCGACCCATTCGTGCTACAACTGTACTATTAATATAGCTGCAGCATGGCTCTACCACGTAAACTAAAAAGTACTTTTTTTCTTGCTATTTATTTATTTTTTCTTATTCAAAGGATTAAATAAGTATTTTCCTCAAAAAAAAAGTTGACTACTCTAGCCAATCCGTTCATCAGATTGCAGTAAAACTTTGTCAACATAAAGATATGTACAACTTTGTGCATGAAAGATTAAATAAATAAATAGGTAAAGCTTCCGCGAAGGTTATAGGCATATTACAATTAACTTACAATAGGTGGCGCGCGTGTCGTACCGACAAAATTTGAAAGTTATGTATTATCATACCTACGGTATTTAAACAATATAACTCTTCCAAATTTAAAACGATATTTCCACAATTATTTCTTCTGCGGCAACAACTTGCCTGGTATTAGGTAGTAAAACAATATGTATCTATGTTATTGAACTAGCGCTATTTTTCTTTGAAGTACACTTTAATTTCCTTTGTGAATCACCGAAATAATATATATTTACCCATGTATTTAACTACCGGATGAGGCAAGACCAAGATGTTACTGGCATTTCTAAATGTACCTACTTCTATCATTCCAAATCAACGGGACTACATGAGCGATTGTTTGACCACGACAGTCTCAATCAGTCAGACAGTCTTTAGTGCAGTAAATTAAATACAGAGATTATTATTGTCGTGTGATCAAGGCACAATTTCATTCTTTATTATTTTCAATTAGTACATACCTATTTTTTAAACAGTGAAATCTCGCAGCTAGTAATAGATGGCGGTATAATTAAGCGATGACAATGGTGACGATCTCCGATGAGTTAGATGTTGCCGAACTAGAGGGCGTAAACATGATATTTTACATTTTTTAATATTCACAGGGCCTAATCGTCTTAATGTACCAAATATATTATCAAGAATAAACGAGCAATTGCGTAATCAAACACTGCAAAATATTATCTCCGAAAAAGCCAGTGCAGGACGCAGTACGGTTGTATTAGTGATCAGTCCAAGTGATCAGCTCACTAGCGATGAACTTGAAAGATCCAGAGAACTAATGTATTCCATTAGGTCGACTTACTTCGACGCCTATTTCGTCTATGCAGCTCAGGATTTAACAAACTATAAAAATATAAACAATGAATATATGGACTATTCGGAGATTTTCATTACGGTGAGCACTTAATAAATATCTATCGAAGCTGTTTTTATAACATTCCTTTTTTTAATGTATATTTATTATTTATCTTCAATAACATTCCTTTTTCTTAATGTATATTTATTATTTATTTTCAATAACATTCCTTTTTTATGTATATTTATTATTTATCTTCAATTAAATGCAATAAACTTAGCGCAATCTAAATTTATAAATATTTTCTTCTCTTTCAGTTGACTTCATCTAGTGTGCTAGATGTAACTAACGCTATCGATACATATTTGATAAAATCTGATATTCCGAAGAAAATAGTTGGAGCTCAGTGCCCCATTAATGGCACATGGTATGATCAAGTACCTTATGAAGATGCGATATTGCCTGGTCGGAAGCAATACTATCGCATTCATCCTTTTTACTTAAGACAACAAGCGCGTATACATGTACAGGTATAAAACAGCGCCATCTGTTAGAATGATACGACTATAAATAAAAATATAGCTACGTTGACATGTTTCAAATCAAGGGCATTTTTATTAAGCTTATAAAATATGTAGCTTGTATTAATTTATTATTTAAATTTTGTGTATTCATAATTTCAGTTTCGTAATGATGCTCATGGCAGAATATTGGTGTGCATGTGGCGCGGTGCTGAGACATCACAAAGCTGCCAAATGTTGACTGAACGAGATATATATACGTTTAACCTCACCACACCTTGTCCTTCGCCAGACTTCTGTCCGCCTGCGCACTTTGCAGTGACCATATTGTCTACCTTGAATTCTTGTGCCCGTAAGAACACAGCAAAATAAATAAATATTTTATATGTAAAAATTGCAAAATGTATGCCAAAAAGTGTCGAGAACACACTCGTAGGCCCCGGGGGGATTCGAACCCCCGATCTCCTGTTTACTAGACAGGCGCTTTAACCAACTAAGCCACGGCGCCGTTGAAACAATAACTGAAATTTAATATGAAATACAAATATAAAAAATGACATTAATACTAAACTACGATATCTAAAAAAAAAATTCCCTATTGAATTAGGTAGGTAGATGCCATAAGATAAACAATACTTTGATAAATTTCAACTGTATGGTATGGGAACTAAACTGAAATGACATGACATTTTAAGAGTATGGAACACCAACCCTTAAAAGTCATCAAATTTTAAATTAGTATGCAATGTTTTCCGTCATACCTAGTAACGCTTTGGCAACTATAAATCGAGTTTTTTTTTAATAGCTCCTTAAAATAATTTATTAAATCTCAATAGGTATGCCTATAAAAATTCCGGTGTGCGTGTTCTTAATTTTTGTCCTGTGATAAACTTGACCGATTTTGATGGAATTTTTATTACCTGCACGGTTCTCAACTAAAGTTGGACCCGGTAAGTGGTGCTGTTGACGAGATATTTCTCAATCTCGACAATATTAGCACCCGTGTGAAGCCAAGAAGGATCACTACTAAAATTGTAGATTATATTTGGCCTTTATGTTTTTTATGTTATTATGAGAAGTTATTTAAGTATTACTTTTTTGCAAATAACTTTCAGACGCCGATTGCCGTTTCCCAAATCAAGTTGGCTACTACATACGACATTCGGGTTTTCGTTGCTTCCCGCTGCTCGGTGCTGCAGTCGCATTGTCGCCTGTTTGGAAAGTGCACTTAGGACTTTCTCTTATGATCTCATTTTTGTATTTCAATCAATAAACGTGAATTTAAAAGTACTTCATTGCTGTCATTTTGTCGGCGTAATATTCTTTAAGTTATTTACTTGTGAACTAAATTAACATTTATAAAATTAATTGCATGCATACTTACGCAGTTAATGTGGATATAAATTCCTATATTTAACGTTTATTTGTTAAATAACGTATAAAAAATTTGGATTCAAATTACAATAAACTTGACAGAGGTTTCTTGAATAACGATTTAAGTTTGGCTTTATTTGTATTCGCTTTTATAAAGGTATTCCTGTAGCAATTGTTGCAAGTTTTAAATTTGGACGCATTTGGACGTTACTACTTATAGTACTATAGGTACCTACGTTACGTCTCTTGCAAACTAATACAAGGAATTGCATCGCACCACATTGTTAAATTTAAACTTTAACGTTGGTAAAGAAATATCGGCGATATGATACGATAATACGACGCTAGAGAATCAAAAAATTTGTCAAACTAATAGTGTATTGATATATTAGCTATATTGTCACATAGGGGATATTTGCCCATAGTTGCCACGATTGGCAAGAGGTTAGGAACCATATTTTATTTTCATCTTATTGCCTAGTTAGCGGGAAGGTGCAGCTCCCCATGCCCTGTATCGCGTTCCCTCTATCGCCTCTTACACTCTCTGACACCCACAGGTAAGACCAGGGGCGTAGCTATCGCCGTATCAGCCGTAACAATGATACGGGGCCCCCGGGCTACAGGGGCCCCGAAAAAATTCTAAGGACTTCTATGGGTCAGGATGTTGGTTTGAATTGTTTGGCTAGCTTAGTTCCTAAGTAATAACTTATAATCAATTAATTATTTTAATTCAGTGCGAGAGTTTTTGTTCCTTTTGTAAAAAATCTTTACCCTTCATTTGGGGCCACCCGACAAATTTTGATACAGAGTCCCTCTAAGGCACGCTACTCCACTGGGTAAGACACAACCTCATACCTATCCAACCCATATCAGAATATGTATAATATTGTAATAATACGCATCAAACCGTGTAGTGGCGGTGTAAGAATATCCACTACCCCATATTATCCCGTGGGTGTCTTAAGAGGTGACAGAGGGAAACAAATCAGTCTTCCTAATAACAACTAAAAATTAAAAACTGCGGTTTCCGACCCACGTTCCTAGCGTGGCACAGCTATGGCAAATAGCTCCCCTATGAAGCAATCTATGGGAAAGGCCTATGTTCAGCAGTGGACTTTAATAGGCTGTAACGGTAACGGTAACGCACTAAAAGCCGACATCACAAGGCTTATTATGTTTACAAATCTGTAAACGTTATCTATGAGTGAAGAGTATGAATCATGAGATAAGAAGTGTTTACTTTTTAGTATAACGACAGGCAACAGTTTGTGATGGTAATGGAAAATTAAACATTTTAAGCAATGTGCTAAAAAAACGATGTATAAAAATATACACGCTGATATAAATCCTTTTTTAAATCGTTGACAAGTTGTGTAGTGGCGGAAGAAAATTCAGTACCCCGTACTATCATTATGTGTGTCATTAGAGGTTAGAGACAACAGCGGGAAATGAATTAGGAGATGGGCAGTAACATTTTCAAAATAAATTCTCAATATAATAAAAACTGCGGTTGCAATCCCGCTTGCTAAGCGAGGCAAATGGCAAATCAAATAATCCTATACGAGACAATCTATTGGTGAGGCCGATGTAAACATAGCATAATATAACCTAGCAGTGGCCTCTTAATTCAATTATTAAGACTTAATAGGCTGTGAAGTAATAATAATAACCCGTGCTAAATTAAAATTTTTATATAAACGACTTCAATATGAATATAGTTTATAGTTTATTTCTTAAAAACCCCTCGACCGAAATCCATAAAATTTAAATGGGACCACCTGTGATGTATATACTATACCTACCCTTTAAAAAAAAAAGAGAATTTTCCAAATCGATTCAGGCGTCTTTGAGAAATCGATGAACATACATAAAAAAAAATTCCAAGTCGTTTGAAAATACAAAGTAAAAATATGTCTGGAAAAAATAGCTTTTAGCGATAAAATCGCCCATTTAACACTTTTAACTGTTACTTCTTGTTTTGTTCATATTTTTGTTTTGGATTAAAGAGTTATCTGTCTAATGTCTATCTATCTATTTTCTATCTACTTACATATAACAGTGATGCTAAAGACTTTAACAAGTATGGAGCTATCTGCAAGTGAGATTTAACATTTTGTTCGATCATTCGATACAGTCATCAAGTCATCACCTTTACTCTGCTCATCTTTGTTTCTATTTCGGTCTATGTACAACGAAATGAAAAGTGAAATTCTCTTACGTTGCCTATAAATATTACATATTTCATAATACCAGAACAATAAAATCTTCATATCTCATGCAAACAGCACTCACAATAATTGTTGTTAAAATAATGAAAGGCAAATCTATAGGTGTTAATGACATACTATGTCCATACGTGGTAGAGCTACGCATGTCCTTATCATTTAGTGGCAAAAAAGGCAAATCTATAAGTGCTAATGACATACTACGTCCACACGTGGTAGAGCTACGCATGTCCTTATCATTAAGTGGAAAAAAGGCAAATCTATAGGTGTTAATGACATACTATGTTCATACGTGGTAGAGCTACGCATCTCCTTATCATTAAGTGGAAAAAGAGGCAAATCTATAGGTGTTAATGACATATTATGTCCATACGTGGTGGAGCTACGCATGTTATTATCATTTTGTGGACTCTGTACTAGTTTCTCACATTTATTCTATAAAAATACTCGCGACTTCTGTGTCTAGTGGGCTTCTGCTGGGTAATCTTTTTACGCTTTGAACACTAAGTGTCAAAATCTCTTTCCTTTCCTTGCATAAAATATGTATATATTATATACATGCGTAAAACACAAATATACAATTGTTACTGAATATATAAGCCACCGCTTACTCAGTTTAATTACCAAAGCTTTTAAGAAGATATACGTAGGTATAAAAAAATCGCCGTGTGTTGCGGCTTAAGAAGAATTCATCGCGGCCATTCTGAAGCATACCCTGTGGGTGTGGTAAATAGTCGATTAAGGGAAATTCCAGATTGATCTTGCTGGTTCCGAATGATGACGTTTATACCCTATCTTTTACGTCAGGTGTAAAATACCCAGGCCAACGATGCCACGGTACACGGTGAGCAGCATCAAAAATAGTGCGAGTACATTCTACAAACATTTAAGGGATTTATACCGCTGTATGCCAGTCCCATATCTTATTAAAGTTGGTAAAAATAAGTTTGCTTATATCCGCTTAATGAAATAAAATGATGTGTCTTATCTACTTTTGAACAGCAACTCGCGCCCTCGATCAATTGCGTGCACTATCCTCATCACCACTAATCATCACCACTACTCCCAACACCACTACACTAGGAAAGACACACAACCGTCGATGATACGACACGTGTTTCGCCTCTACACGAGGCAAGCTCAGGTGAAGAGGACTCTGCGGTGGCTGATCGTTAAGATTTGCGGTCAACCACCGCCAGTCAGTAGCTTTTTTGCCAATTGTGAGCATTTCCTCTTCTTACTTTCTTAATTAAAAAATTATTAATATTCTTATTAAATTATGACGAAAATCATATCAGAAACTCATATCAAGAAAAGAGCGTACTCCTTTTTAAAAGGCCGGCAACGGATGTGCAATTCCCTCCCCGGTGTTGCAGTTGTTCATGGGCGGCGGTAGTCACCTACCATCAGGTGAGCCGCATGCTCGTTTGCCCCCTCTCCTATAAAAAAAAGACAACAAAATATGCAAACATTGCATCGCATAAAATTTATAAAATTTTGAATAAAAATGAATCCTATACCCCTGGTGGGACTCGAACCCACAGTGAAGAGGACTCTGCAGTGGCTGATCGTTAAGACTTGCGGTCAACCACCGCCAGTCAGTTGCTTTTTTGCCAATTGTGAGCATTGCCTCTTCTTACTTTCTTAATTAAAATTATTAATATTTTTATTAAATTATGACGAAAATCATATTAGACAACAAAATAACAAAATATGCAAACACTGCATCGTAAAAAATTAATAAAACTTTGAATAAAAATGAATCCTATACCCCTGGTGGGACTCGAACCCACAGTGAAGAGGACTCTGCGGTGGCTGATCGTTAAGACTTGCGGTCAACACCGCCAGTCAGTTGCTTTTTGCCAATTGTGAGCATTGCCCCTTCTTACTTTCTTAATTAAAAAATAATTAATATTCTTATCAAATTATGACGAAAATCATATCAGACAACAAAATATGCAAACATTGCATCGCATGAAATTAAAAAGTTTGAATAAAAATGAATCTTTTACCCCTGGTGGGACTCGAACCCACAATCCCCGGCTTAGGAGGCCGATGCCTTATCCATTAGGCCACAGGGGCTACGACATTTGTGTTAAAATTATGAGAATGTTTACAAATAGTACCAATACAAACTCCCGTCACAGAATAAATATTAGTACTACACTTATCCCCGCGGTATCGTGCCAAGAACGGTGGCTGCGTTACAAGCCCTGACTCCGATAAAGCTGTAAGAGCCGCATAGGCTAACGGCATTAACATCACAGAAACTAGCTGGCTGCGTTTCCCCGCTGAATGGCCAAACTTAGCCTTTAAGCGAGAAAAGAACCAGCCCTCTTATAACCAGCAGCAACGACCAGTCGCGGATGGCGTTCCTTTCCTTTTTTGTTTACTAGAATAGAAATAGAATTTGTTTGATGTCATAATTATAATATTATGACATGAAACAGATTTAAAAATTCATTCCTACTTACCCATTTATATTACATGTATTTGTATTATCATACTTCAAATTATTGTATTCTACATTATTTCTTGGCACGATACCACAGGGAGTAAGATGTATGATAATTAAAATTTTTAGTTTTTGTTTTTCATTATTATAGTTTTTTAATATTGTTTGTACCTTTTAATTAGATTTAATTTTATACTACATATGTTTTAACATTGTAAATAAATTTAAATTTCCATTAAATAAATACAAAAAAATCGTTATATTAAATATATTCTTAAAACTTTTCAACAAAAAATAAATTTTTGGGTACTTCTTATTATTATTTTCATTATTTTATAGACTTCGTAATTTAATATCAATGATGTAGTAATATGCCATCTATACATAACAATAGGCAAGTTGACTGTTAAGTAATACATTACTTATATTCTAGAGGGCGCCAAGCTCCCTGTTAGTATTATCACAGAATAAAAAATAAATTAGTTATAGTCTTACAAATTATATTAATTTTAGTTAATAACGTTTAAGTTCTTATGTATTTCATATTTTATAATTTTGATTTTTAAATATTATAGTACTTATACTGTATAACTATAATAAATATAATTATTTTAACAATTTTAGCAACGACTCCGTGGCGCAACGGTAGCGCGTCTGACTCCAGATCAGAAGGTTGCGTGTTCAAATCACGTCGGGGTCAATGTCACTTTTTATTAATTTCATTTTTTATCGATTTATTGTTCAACATAATTAAACAGCTAACAGTTAAATGTTGTTAGTGTTTTTTAAGCATTGCTTCATAATGTAATATAATAATCATAATATTTTATTCTGAAGTATCAGCCGAAAATAGACGGTTGCTGGACCGTTAAGATAGAACGACTTGCTCATTTTATAAAGAATTTACTCTAATTGCCATGAATAATAAGTGGATTAGCTATAGCAGTACCACCGTGCACCTTGCACTAGGCTAGATGGTAGGACCCTTTATCTGCCTAGTACTCCGTCTGGGTAGGTATCATCCTCTTACTTATTTTGCCTAGCACCTTGCACTAGGCTAGTTAATAGGATTCTTTTCTTCTTCTTCTGCCTAGGAGTTCCTCTGTATAGGTATCATCCTCTGCCGCCAAACAGCAAAGCGTACACTATTGCATTCCGTTTTGGAGGTTTTAGAGAACCAATAAAAGGCAGGTGAGGGTAATATGGTCACCTTAAGCTTTGCCGTCCTATAAAACCAAAACTAGAAGGAGGACAGAGACAAAAACACAAAGACGTATACTATAACTAATATATTAAGAAAAAAATAGCAAATAAGCTTAAAAAAAATAACTATACGACACAAAACTAAAATCGACTAAAATATTTACAATGAATTCATCTGCCAAAATGGCGTCGTCAAAGCGGCGCCCCTTTGACTCTTTATTATTTGATTGACTGATGAAGATGATGATGATATACGATATACGAGTACTATACCGCCATCTACCGAAAGTCATCAGATCTTTGAGGAAATTTCCATAGTTGGATGAAATTGGATAATGAATTCTCGATTCTAGTACGCCGTAACAAACAAAGCTCGGTCTATCCTATTAAATATAAAGTGCATTTAAATGAGTGTTTTAACTTAAATATGCTAATCCATTACTGGAAATTACACCACTTATGGTACTGTTTATTAAACTGGGTCGCCTTAAAGCGGTCGATGACATTAAATTTCTCTGAATTATACGTTATAATATAGTAATTTTTTATTTCTGTTCTGTTTATTTAAAAAACAAATCATCATAACCTCTCGGTAGAGAGTAATTGTGAAAATTTGTGTCATAATTCTTATATTTGCTGGAAAAACAAGTCTTGGGTGCTGTAATAAATTTTTAGAATAAAAAATAAACTAAGAAGGTTATTAGATTTTTTTTTTTAATTCAAGATTCACGCAACAACTAAACGGATTGTATGAGATTTAGTATAGGTAGTTAATGAACCTGGGTAACACAAAAGCTACTTTTGTCTGAACACGGAACTGAAAGATGCAATTAGTAAATTAGAATACTGTGACAAAAATATAACGTTACTTCATTCATTCATTACAGCCTACCAAAAGTACTAAGTAAGCTGAACATAGATATTCCCCATAAATTGCGTCCTAGAAGGCATTTTGCCATAGTTGCCACGCTTTGCAAATGGTTGCCAATCAATATGGCCAATGATATGAAACGAATATCGCTAAGAATGCCGTATATTAAAGGAACACCGTGAAGACATACATTATTTTTGTCAATAAAAATAAATAAATAATGTAAAATAATTAAAATTCTGATATTATTTCTTTATATATTTGTGATACGATCATTTTTGACCGACGCTTTCATTGGACCATTTAATTATTTTAAAAACTAGGCCCACTAGAGAAACAGTTTCAATTTCAAGCGCCACACACGCCCGCAGGAGCTTCGATCTCAGTGTCGACTCCTGACACCCGGCAGTACTACATATTTGTATTGAATACGTCCGAATTAATAAAATCATTCGAAAGAAAAATGGGTATCTAAAATATTATGGAATGAACTTGAGCTTAAATTTTTAATAAAAATATAGGCCCTTCGTCTTCTCTATTACTTCATTATTATTTTTTGTTTAGATATCTGTCTTTAGTTGCTCTATCAAGAGTTTCTATCACTGAAGAGGTCCGATCATGGCAACTTTGTATGATAATGCTACTTTAAAAACTCTTCTGTTGATCAAATTAAGGACGCTTTTCCGTCAACGCGTAAGTCTATTTCTTGACATGTGCCACTCCTTTGAGGGTACTGTAGTGTTAAGGTAGAGTGAGAAGTAGTATAATGAAAGTCCTAGTACCAACAACACGTCTCTTCTCATTAACACCTTTCCTACATTACATGGCAACCCAGCCAGGCGGTGCAATCCTATTTCTGTACCAAACGTTACGTACCTTTGATTCTGCTTCTGCCCCTCGCCGAGGGTCAAGGTGTTTTACGCTTGGCGTAAAGAGATTATACAATCATCAGAATTCATTTCATCTCGTGGGCGACGTAAGAGCCCTTATGGGTAACCCAAAAAGTGGTGTGCGGCGAACGGACGGTGGTGAGTATGACATGAACAAGTGTCGTAAGATTGCATTATTGCATTTTTTTGAGTAAAGTATTAAAATTCATTTATTTATATATTTATGCATCCACGGCATAGTAATGGCAAATTACGAGTATTAAAATAATTATAACATTCGAATTTTTAATCTTGTAATTATTTTTTACTTACTTAAAGGTTTTTAGATAGCTTTTCAAGTTTGTACGGGAAATCTGTATTTCTAGCCGAACATTAAGTTAGCATTGTATGTAAAACTTGAAATTTTATTTAAAATGAAGTTTAATCAAGGCCTCCTAAAGTTGAGTTTTTACTGTCAAACGCGGTAGTAAAGTCGTTTCGTTGTGGAGTAATTTACAGTCGAGACGATCAGGTGACTCGCATACGTGTCTGCTGGCGCCTTTTCAAATGAATCGCATTCTTGAACATGCACACATAGGTGCATTGCGCCTGTGTTGATTTCTGTATAACTACAACCAGCTATGTGCACGTACATGAACACGCCTTCTACCTTTGAATGTGTGCAAAACAGAGGCGTGTCTGTGTTGAGCCTGGAGGTCATAGTATGGTGACTGGAGAACGAAGTAAAATTTTTTTCTTACGTCAATACGTGTTCAGCTAGTTAACACTTATTGGGGATTCGAGCGTTGTACGTGATGATTATGACAGTTTATTTTGAGCGATTTTGTCATTGCGTTTGTAAACTTTACACAAGAATTTCCATGTATGCTTTTTCATGGAAATTTTATGATTTTGGACGTTTTTTTTATAGCATAAGGGTGACAAACGAGCACAGAGTCCATCTGATGGTAAGTGGTTGCTGTGGCCATAGACATCTACATCTATCCTCTATTACAAATCAAAATGGAGATGCGTTGTCAACCGTGAGGACCAAGAGGATGGATGTCACATTTCCAGTAAAAAGGGTCTCCGGTTCACCCACGCTGGTATGCTGTGAGAACGTGGTCCTTCCCCGGTCGAGCCGACGCATTCGTGCTACAACTATACTACTAATATAGCTGCAGCATGGCTCTACCACGTAAATATTGAATGATTATACCACGTAAATATTGAATTTGATTAATTTCGTGAAACTCTAATTATGAATAATAAATATACTAAAAATAGAAATATACTCTTTGGCCATTTTACATATTTTTGAACAAAGAGCTTAATTATGACGCTTGTAATAACCAGCATTATGGCAATGAACAAGTGTAAATTTGATGGATAAGAAAGTGCAGCTATTAATAGTCTTTTTTATACTTAAGTCCAGACGGGATTGAGTTCAGTTTCTAATACAGATGTGTTTGACGAGTCTTCTAATAAAGTATCTATTTATCATTCTGCCAATACAATGTTAATCTAATTAATTTTTAGATAAAATGATAATGTTAATCCATTTACAAATAGTAGGAAAATAACTAACCCATGTCATTTAAAATGCAAATAGGGGCACAGTGTTCCTACGTACGTCATAGTAATTAAATGCATTGTTTCCATTATTAATAGTGTTTTTAATGTAAATCAGTACATAATTATTATTAAGGCAACAAAATCATATACTCCTTGTGTTTAAAATGCGATAGAAATTAGGAAACTGAAAAGTGAGTAGGTAATTTTTGGTGGTTGAGACAGAAAACTATGCAGAAAATTTAAAATTGTCAACAGAGAAAAGGGAAAATTGATTTGAAATGGAAGGTATCAGCAATTCAAAATATTCAAATTTATCTTTGTGTATGTACGGGTAAACTATCGTCAGGAATAAAGGGTCTAATTTTAAGTGTGCTTTAATTCTTCATTATCAACCCATAACAGTCCACGGCTGGACAAGGACAAGTTGCCTGAATTACCACGCTTGCCAGGCAGTTTGGCAATTGAACACAGCTGCTATTTTATGCTGTTATTCTGTGCCAGCGTGGTCTTTTTCGAGGCGTATAATTGCTTGTATGTAGGAATGAATGAATTGGTGCATGTACATATAGGTCTGTTCCTATGCGATGTCATGTAGCCTTAAGTGCAGGGTGTCGTTACATTCGTCTTCATCTCCGGATAGTAGTAGGCTGCCAAAAATGTGGCAATTGCTTAAAGCAAGTGTTGTATTTTAAATTAATAACACGTTCTTCAGTGTTATAGAACGTGTTATTAATATAAAATGGATTACTTCAGTAAGATTCTTTGCTCAATACTATTTGTCTAAACATTGCATGGTTGGTTTTTGCAACGCAGTTGATTTTTTTTGACCTTAATAGACTTGCACGATTAGGTAGTAACTAGTTTGATGACGCTAATACAAATGTTGACGCAAATCGTCAAACATCTACCCAATATGCCTTGATTATTGTCAATTAAGTTTTTTGTGAACTTTTCGGTCCAATTGACCCTCATTCTAGTCGGCGTGCGTGCGCTACACACAACATCACTCTTAATACATATGAATGTGCGGTTCTATGTTTCGTGTACATTTCATATTATGATTTTTTTTGCGGTAAATTTGTACGGTGCAAAACTATAATAGTATAGCGTTTTATGTATAAAGTATCTATATGTTTAGCAAAGCCGTAAAATGGGAATGACGAAAATTAGCATTAAGCTAAATCTGGGCGGCTGTAACCGGCAGAACCTGATAATAATAATTGTATACATGATGTCAATATGTTAAATGGTCAAACAATTTCTGCTTATTAACAGGAAGCCACCAAATGCCCTTGATAGCATTTAACATCATGTAATATGATAATATATTACGGACTATTACAAATTGATCTACTAGTTTCGGAAAACTCTCTTTAAACTAGGTAGATCACATAATTTTAATTATTATGTATATTTTTATATAAAGGATTTCCGCAAAGTAACACTTAATTCTATTAAATACTGAGATCGTTAAGCATAGTACTAAGGTCCTCCAGGCATTTAGCCGTAATGACTATACTGTCAAAAATCGAAGGTAAGTGATGTAGTGGTGAAAAAGACTGCAGCCTCATTTCCTATCTAGGTATTTCACATTTACAGTAGAGTCACCCGAGGCAAGTGTGACATAAATTAATTAAAACTAAAATGAACATTGAAATAGAAGTATTTCTCTGTAAGGGTTTAACATAGATAACTCCGTTTCAGAACATCAATTATTAAGTGATTGTTTGTTTGATCAAGTATTTTAGTATCTATAAGTAGCATTTTGTAATTGGAGGTAATTAAAACTAATTAAGGTGGAAGACTGTTACACTTACCCCACCAATGAGGCAAGTGTGACAGTACGCTTCTGTTTGTAGTTACTTTATTATTATCTGTAGCTTACGAGAAAATTTATGAGATGATACTAATGGCAATATATTTTATGATCTATTTGAATGACTTGAACGTATATTTTTGTGTAACAATGAATTTTTCTACGCATGGGTAAGTGTGACAGTTTTTAACTGATATAGTGATGTGCCTATAAATGGATTTATGTCACACTTGCCCTGAATGTTTTGAAAGTGTAATAAAACAATGCTAAGTAAAAATAACTTTAATTCCGCTTAGTTGCAAATTATGGGAAGAATGAGGCGGTAGTTCTAAAAGGGTAATATTGTTTTCGTTAGACTTTATAATAACATTTAAGTCAAGGTGTGTTGAATGGCCGTCATATATTATAAGGTGTGGGTAGCCTGATTTGCATATTTCCGGTATCAGTACATTTGAAAAGTAACTTTCGAAGATTTGCCGCTACGCCCAAAGGGTTGGATGGCTTCCATCCAACCCTTTGGGCGTAGCGGCAAATGCCGAATTAATCGAATTCAAATGAATATAAAAACCATGTGTTCCAAAGATACGTTCCTTTAAAAATTATTAACGGAGAAAGTTTCTAGTCCCAGGCATTGCATGCGATCAATACACTTGTATTATCGCAGCTTGGTGAGCTATTGGTTCTTGTGGTTTGAAAACCTTTTAGGCAAATTTTATTTTCAACTTTCCTGGGTATTGACAGAAACTTGTTTCATCAAGATTCCATTATTTGATCACCTTTGAATTGTTGCTTTTGTACGACTGTCTCAAGCATATCATTGAACTCGTTGGCAAATACTAGTCGGCAGCTTTTCTTCTTGCGATTTGACGGCTTGAAGTTTTTTTAATCGATAGTTTGTTCCTTGTTATTAACCACTCGTCTCCCGGAATCCCATTTTTGCAGGAAGTATCAATTTCATTGCGAAGAACATATTGGCCAACTAAAGCTCTGACTTCTCGCTGAGTTAAACCATAGACATATCCCATGAACTGATATTTTTCACCCCTTTTGACACACCCCTCCATATCTGAAAAACTACCAGTTTTAATTGAAATCAGATGTCTTTCAAAAGTTATCACCGTGCATACAAAATGATGCAGACATATGTACATACAATCACAAGTACAAGTAGGTTTAACGTGACTCTGAGATCTCACTCCCTTCGTCCGCTCGTTTATTAAATATAAACATAAAAGTAAATACTTAAATATAAATACATACGAACACACAGGTAAACAGCATCCACCTTTTTTGAAAGTCAGGTAAAACAATAGGCTGTCCCATTACTAGTTACGATATTCTCATACAAGATGATCGGGGTACGCGTGACACTGTCACACTTACCCCGATGTTAGATAATGGTGAGGTAAGTGTAACTGTATCCGTATTGCAAGGGATAGTGGATTTTAGATCACAGAAACATATTACACTATAAGTACCAATATTATTCTTTATCACTCACCTTGTAGCTTGTTTAAAATAACTTAATGACGTATCGAAACATTTAAAAACTTCGCCTCTTAAAATTGCGCGGGCTTTCGCCAGTTGAGTAGTTTTGATAAAATGACGTCTGTCGATAAAATAGTTGAAGTTATGTACTTAAATGTCGGTATAGTCAATAGCATAAAAGTTCCTGCGTTGTTCAAGAAATGGCATTTAACCAAAAAATCATGTTTATGCCGCATAATTTGCATTTGTCACACTTGCCCCACTGTCACACTTGCCTCAGTCTACCTTATAATCGAAGAGTTTTTGGGTTCTGCTGCGCTTCTAACAATATTTCGTTCGTATGTACTGTTTCCACGAGCTTGTTAATGATATCACCCACCATATTACAATCTTCTAGGCACTGGAAACAATTTTCTAACTTGATCTTAAAGTTATCGGGATTTTGGATAAGGCCATGAGGAGTTAGGCGCATTGGCTTCATTGGACGGGATCTCTCTAGTCTGTGGTTAAGGTTCAGTGTGCCTCTAACCACCTCTGTGTTCACTGCCGGTTTTCACCCTAGAAATTACAGAGAGATCACTAAATAGTTGCCATTTATTCGTTAGAATAAAGTCAACCTTGTTTTTCGTAGAACCGATGGGGCTAACCCAAATTCACTTTCGTTGGGACTGCTTCTGGAAGCAATGAATATTTAAATAACTATTAAATTCTAACAGATTTATTATTTTATCGTTTTGTGTTAAACAGCGTAGGTAGTGGCGTTGTAAGAATATCTACTACCCCATATACTTCAGTGGGCCTCGTAAGAAACTGAAACAGGGGAAGGGAAGCAGCATCTTTCTTATAATAACTAATACAAACACAACTCATACACACACGCACGCACGCACGCACACACGCACGCATACACAAAACGAATATAAGAAATAATAAAAAAAAAACTGCAGAGAAGGAAGATGTTTAGCAGTGAATTTTTATAGGTATTGGAATGTTTTGTATTTACATAACTACATGTATCTTTTCCTCGATTTGCTTACATAAGTTAACATAATTTTCTTATTAATTTTCATGATGGTTCTAAAGAGAACGGTAATTAAATGAATTCATGATTGTAATCAGATATCAAAAATTATTGCAATTTTATTTAAATTATTAATTTATAAAAGTTTTTGTTTTTGCGTAAATAAATAAGGCGCCGTAAGTGGTCGATACGTATGATGTATCTTTTGATAATATTTTTATTTGCCTTTTATCCTTGGACCCTATAAATGAATTTATTGGGTTCGGTTACTTTTCAATATGTGAAGTTCATTCCTTTTTTTCCATTCTCTTTCTTTGATTTCCTTATGAGATGTCATACCTATATATGTACGTTTGTGTAAGCGCGGTCTACGCTCCACAACATATTTGTCACTCCGGTGACGTATGCGACCGGTTCATGACCACTTTAGTTTGCAAGCAAGGTATACTATTTTGGTAATGAATATGGTTTTATTACAAGGAAGATAAAAGAAAATATGATACCAAATTTTAAGTAATGGTAATTTACATAACCCTGTAAAATACCTATATACCCCTATATTATCGTACCGGCCGATTTAAAAGCGATTTCATTAAAATATAAGAAGCACAAATAATGGTAATTAATTTATTACACGGTTTTCGTAGAAGGATGGACACGCTTCTATGTAAAACATAATCTAATCGGCAGTAGCAGATCAGATTCAATCACGTGTCATCGGCAATCGTCATCTACAAATGTTGAATGTAGGTGCTGCCGTATTGTCAACGATGTTTATACCCATATTTATAATAATATACAATATATACATAGTTCAAGCCTGTGAGCAGGCTAGTGAAACTTCCATAGTAAAAATTATATGTACGAAACGGGAGCAGATTTTAATGGCGGTTACCTCTTCTTTCTAGTTTCTACTTTTCGTAATATGTCTATCAATGACAGTGTCAAATCAAATAGATTCAAATGTCAAATCAAACGGTTACATTTGTATTTATCTTATTTATTTAGATTGCTTTTAATTTTGATTTTTAATGTTGTTCATTTACAGAATCGTTTAAAAATCAAATATGCATTATGCTCGTAAAATTAGATGGTGTAAAAAAATAATAACATGAAAAAGCTATTCATAACTGTATTTCCCTTAGATGATGAAATGTATGTGGTGATTCCAAATTAAATTGTAATATGATTTTTAAGGCGAATAAATTTTGGACTTATACAAACATACTCTATTTCCTAACTGTGATAGTTCGATGGGATGTCAATCCGAAACGAACTATACTTAGAAACTATATTATCAATTGTAACTGCTTTTATTCTATTTGGTCAATAAAAGTGTGATATTATTAATATTATTTTTACAGATTTATAATAATAAATATAAAATAATTCGGCTATGTTGTCAGCATTGTTTGTCAAAAATTAAATGTCATGTCTTCATGTTGGTAAAGCAGCTTGGCGCCCTATCATACATTTAGTTTTACTAAGTTAGTTCCGGTCCCTCCTCTTAAACGTAGTGATTATATTCTCTTTGCCTGTAAGCCCTCAGGTAGAAAGCATAAATAAATAGATTCATACAATGTTATAATATATTTTTACAATATTAAATTAACATAATTATTTTTGTAGAATAAGGGTAACAAACGAGCATACATTCCACCTGATGGTAAGTGAATGCTGTGGCCCATAGACATCTACATTTATCCTCAATTAAGTATCAAAATGCAGTTGCGTTGTCACCCCTGAGGACTGAGATGGAATGCCTCGTTACCAGTAAAAAGGTTTTCCGGTTCTCTACACCCACCATACGAAACACAGCAGTGTTATGCTGGTATTTTCGCTAGTATTCTGTAAGAGCGTGGTCCTTCCCCAGTCGAGACCACCCATTCGGGCTGCAACCTTAACATAGCTGCAGGATGGCTCTACCACGTAAAAAAGTCACGTATTAACATTAAACTTTCAAATCTTTTAGTATTAAATAATGATAAAAATTAATAATTTTCATATCTTATATCACCTCTATCTTTGGAGTCCATAAGTTTGGTACGTTTTTAATAATTACATTCAGATGTAGGGGCAACATTATAAACAGTGAAAAGCAAGGATATATATATATAATGTGTCGGCTCGACCGGGGAAGGACCACGCTTTCACAGAATACCAGCGTAAAATAGCAGTTTTAATGTCGCTGTGTTTCGTATGGTGAGTGTAGAGAACCCAAGACACACTTTACTGGAAAAAAGAGGCATTCTATCTTAGTCCTCACGTCTGACAACGCATCTGCATTTTAATTCGCAAATGAAGATAGATGTAGATGTCTATGGGCCACAGCAACCACGTACCATCAAGTGGACTTTTTTTATAGGATAGGGTAACAAACGAGCACACAGTCCACCTGATGGTAAGTGTTACTGTGACGTATAGACATCTACATCTATCCTCAATAAAGACTCAAGATGCAGATGCGTTGTCACCCGTGAGGACTAAGATGGAATGCCTCTTTGCCAGTAAGTAAAAAGGGTCTCCGGTTCTCTACACTCACCATACGAAAGACAGCAGCGTTAAGCTGCTATTTTACGCTGGTTTTCTGTGAGAGCGTGGTCCTTCCCTGGTCAAGCCGACCCATTCGTGCTACAACTATACTACTAATATAGCTGCAGCATGGCTCCACCACGTAAAACTGTGTGCTCGTTTGTCAACCTAATTCTATAAAAAAAATGGGGTAGCCAAGTTTAGCGATGGATTTTTATAGATTGTGAGATAGTGATGATGATAACAACCACCATAATATATACTTATAGCACATATAAACATCCAAACTGTTGACCGTCACAGCGTCAAAGGTGCATGCCATCATTTACATTTTACAGGGATTCAGAGACGTCTGCCAAGCGAGACCTTTATGACAATGCCAACAATGGACTGTTACGGGCTGATTTTAATTGCAATGCTTACTTATTTCTTTTTCCAGACCTATTTAACAAGATTTTATTAGCTTGACAATTGACTCTACCTTTGATCAGTCTTGCTTGTTTCATATTTATATGTTGTTTTATTATTATATATACATAAAAGTGATAATTTGGAACGCGTGACGGTCTCATCATAAAAAAGCAATGATGGCAGCATGTAACATGATGTACAGCTTTATCTCGCCGAGTTCTGGTTGCGAGTCTCAGTCGGAGTTGACATAATCGCAATACAAACTGTTTTCACAAATTAGAGAGTCTATTTGTGATGTTTTGGCCACCTATCAAGAGTCGCATTGAGATTATTCCCGTGTTTTTAACAATGCATTAAAGTGTATTTTTGATTTTATAGGTCGGTGTAATTTTCTATTAACAACAATATCATACACTTCAAGGAATCTACATATTATATAACGTGAGCCTATACAGTTAAAAATATATAAAAAAAGAAACAACTCTTAATAAGCCATGTAAAAATGCCAAAATAGACCGGTGATAGACGGTTTTTATAGGAACTACTTTTTTTTTACAAGATTATTGCGTCATCTATCTGCCTAATTACAAATAAGTATGTGTTACTATGCTGTAGCCGTTAAATTCAACGAAGTCGGGTCCAAAACCTGACTAATCACCATAACTTTTTAAGTGGGTGTGACTGTATTACTAAGAATTGTTATTTTGTAAAGATAAATGTGAGTGTGACTGAAGTCACGAGTGTACTGCGGCTACGTGATATCGCATGACGCGCGGGGGCTTGGTAGAGTCAGCCAATAGGAGGCTGCCAACAGACTGTTGCGTCAGTAATGGCGAATAGTGTAGTTGTTATAAAATATTATTTGTGCCAAAATTGTTATTATTATTTAGCATGGAAATACCTTGTTATACCAACGTTAATACCTTAAAGTGGATATTTGTTCGACATAATGATTAGCAATAATAGCGTTTATTAATAACTAACACGGTAAACACACTATAATATTAATGAGTCATAATTAAGTACAACATGAGATATAATTTAACTAAGTAAGTATTAATTATAAATAGTTATTAATAATTTAGTGTAAATAGTCATAATGTAACTGATGCAACGTTGTGTATAGATCGGCAAGCGCAGTCGGCGACTCGGCGAGTTAGCAGCGTGTGTACGAGCCGTGTGTACAGACGGGCCACACCTCCTCGCCTGACACTGCATAGCTCAACGACTTTCTAATTGTTGACGTCACTGAACTCAAGAACCTGGATCGTCGCTAAATATAGACTGCCCTTTACCGCTTAATACATAAAACATTTGCAAAGCAGCAGAAAGAAATTCTTGCAAACTAAAATTGCCGATTAGTATCAACACAGTTAATATTGTTTGTCTGTGCTAAAAATAATATCTGCAAAGTAAAACCTGATTACTTGACGAAAAATGAAACCCACAGTTCAACATATATAACATAATCAATTACAATGAAATAATTTCTTCAAGTTCACGTTTTCTTTTCATTTCTTTTCTATTTCAAATTCAGCGAATTTGAAATTCATGAAAAAATATGTGTTCGATTGTATACAACATATATACGCTTATATATACGCTTCGCTGGGCACACAATAATATTTTATTACGGTACCTAGATGTAAAGTATCGAGAAATAATTGTTTTGATGGTCAACAGCGTCTAAATTGCGAAATGAGTAACTTTACTAAATTTCAAGTCAACCGGGTATATAGTTTTAGAGATCTCGTGATGAGTCACTCAGTGGTGTTTCGCTTATATATATTCTATACTAGCGGTCCTCACCAGCTTCGCACAGGTGATTTCTGGATCTCGACAACAGCGCCACCTATCGGGCCCAATTGTAAATCTAAGCCATCTAGGGACCCATTCAGACACATACAAAAATTTACATCTGAATCAGTTGAGCCGTTTTTGAGTTTTATCGAGTCTAACAGACAGCAATTGATTTATACTGCTCTTTGTGGGTGGAATTTCATAAAATCCGTTTTCGGTAATTTTTAACATGCCAAATAGAATATTCTGGCCAAGTTTTTAACCTATAAGAGCTATAATTTGAAAATGTGATTGATCCGATCTCTAATCGGCGATAGCAATATTCCTACCAAATTTCAAGTCTCTAGGCCTTATGGTTCTAGAGATATCATGATGAGTCAATACATAGGTGGAAATCTCATACATATATATATATATATATATATATATATATATATATATATATATATATATATATATTATTTATTTATTATAGCGCCATTGGCAGAAATAGGTAAGCGAGTGATACCCAGACGGACTATTAGGCAGAAAATGAGTTTTACCACAGAGTTTGTCACTATTTCCTCATTCAGTATTTCTAAGTGACCAAACCACCGAGACATTAATTTCTTAATCCTGGTCAACAAAAATAATCTCTTCTTGCAAAGCACACTTTTCTCTTATTATACAATTATACAGGCTTGCGGGGTGTAGTCGCGTTTCTTCTCGGAACAAGTATTTATATGGCCCACAACTTCGTACACGTGGTAGAGCCATGCTGCAGCTATTTTAGTAGTATAGTTGTAGCACGAATGGGTCGGCTCGACCACGAAGGACCACGCTCTCACAGAATACCAGCGTAAAATAGCAGCTTAACACTGCTGTGTTTCGTATGGTGAGTGTAGAGAACCGGAGACCCTTTTTACTGCATTTTGATTCGCAAACGAAGATAGATGTAGATGTCTATGGGCCACAGCAACCACTTACCATCAGGTGGACTGTATGCTCGTTTGTCACTCTATTGTATAAAAAAAAACTTTGTCTCTTTTTCGGGTTTTTTGAATTGTTTTGGTCTTGGATGTTTGTCCAAAGGAAAACCCCAAGATACAGGAAAAATTCCGAATATGGTGGTAAAAACTTAATATATTACACAAATACTTCCTGTGGGAATTTAAAAGACAGTATCAACACATTATTAAAGTTATAGTTGTGTTGTACTTTCTATAGTTTTATAAACAATACCGGCCGTAGCTATCACACATAGAACTTAAACTGCTTGATATTTTATAAGACAGTGCCAAACTACAATTTTAATAATGTAATGCTCCTGATGGTAATTTCTGATGTAGCTTAGATTGTAAGCGGGACAGATATACTATGACATAAGGATGTTAAACAAGTCAGCGTATTATTAACCATGACTGCACTCGAAACCTCGAAAATTTTTCTCTGTCTGTCTGTCTGTTTGTTCCGGCTAATCTCCGAAACGGCTGGACAGATTTCGACGAGACTTTCACTGGCAGATTGCTGATGTTATAAGGAGTAACTTAGGCTACTTATATTTTAGAAAAAGAATTAGGGTTCCGCGCATCATAATTAAATCCCTAAATTAAGCGCGGGCGTAGTCGCGGGGAACAGCTAGTTTAAAATAAGTAATAGCGCTTCCTTGATATTGTAGCCCCGGGCGACCGCCAGGGTCGCCCCCCTAGTAGCTACTGTTTAAATATGCTTATTTACAACTTTATCAAACTTTTAATCGCAATTGTCAATATTTATATTATACAATAGCCTTGGTTTTTGTACCGGTATCATATTCCATTTATTTCAAATTTGAAATACCATAAGTTTTTAACATCTTTTAGTAAGGATTTTAATGAGAGTGTTTGAATGAGAATTATTCATTTCTGTTTATGCCAAAAGACAGTGTATTACGGGAATTGAGCAGAAGAAACCTACTGCATATTATGTATGCACAAAGATTTTCACCAAATGCGTCATATCTTGAGTGTTGTGCGTCATAAATTCTATTCGCAATATTAGTTTAGTATAACAAAATTACGAAACAAAATAAGGAAACTTAAAATAAAATCAGTTGAAATTTAAATGAAGTTATGTTGTTATGACCTTTTTCAGTATAATTTTATTTTATAATATTAAAATCCTTGTTTAAATTCAAGTAGAAAGAACCGACAAAAATAAACGAAGTAAGGCCAAATAATTTGTTAAAATTCAGCACAATTTACACGTAGCAAGCGATGTCCTTCTGACTAATTTTGACTTATGCGACACTTTTCGTTTCAACTCGTCTTATCATGATCGTTCGTCGTCTATAAAGTTGGGACGTTTTGCTCATTTTAGACTTTCTATTTTATATGGTGTTGCTTGTTACCATTCAGAGTATTGGTTCGTGTCTGCCATAAGCCGTATTATAAGTTTATAATTAATATTCCAGTAAAACTTTTCCCGCGATTTTGTATGTGAAAATGGTTCGATATTCGTAAAAATGGTGTACGTGAAGTAAAACAGTAATAACTTATTTAGAGAAAAAACCCTTTACGTTTACGAGAAACAAAAATAATCCATTAGGTTTTTAACTATGAATTTTTTTTTTGAACTGGTTACTTTGAATTCATTTGGAAATCTAATTATATGCTGATTTGAAATTCTAATTCTTTCATTCATTAATTACAAAGTCCACTGCTGAACATAGACCTCCCCAAAGATTGTCTCATAAGGGTGATATTGTCATAGATGCCACGTTTGGCAAGCGGGTTAAAAAGTGATTTATTTTTATTTTCTAGTTGTTATTTGGAAGACGCTGCTGCCCATCTTCTGGTTTGTTTCTCTCTTTTTCCTCTTACGACACCCCTATATATTCTTACACAACCACTACAGGGTACGTCATCATCATCATCATCATTACAGCCCTTCACAAGTCCACTCCTGAACATAGGCCTCCCCCAAAGAATGCCACAAAGCACGGTCCTGAGCCACCTGCATCCATCGACTTCCTGCATGTCTTACCAGGTCGTCACTCCATCTCGTGGGGGGACGCCCTACACTTCGCCTACCGGTACGAGGCTGCCACTCGAGAACCTTTCTTCCCCATCGGTTGTCGGTTCTTCGAGCTATATGGCCGGCCCACTGCCACTTCAGCTTACTAATCCGTTGGGCTATGTCGGTCACTCTGGTTCTACTGCGGATATCCTCATTCCTAAGTTTATCACGCAGAGAAACTCCGAGCATAGCCCTCTCCATAGCTCGCTGAGCGACCTTGAGCTTCCTCATACGGCCAGCAGTGAAGGACCACGTCTCAGTTCCGTAAGTCATCACTGGCAACACGCACTGGTTGTACAATTTCGTTTTAAGGTTTTGAGGTATGTCTGACGAGAAGGTGTGTCGTAGCTTCCCGAACGCTGCCCAGCCGAGTTGAATCCGTCGATTGACCTCTCGGTCGAAGTTGGACTTACCTAGTCGGACTATTTGTCCGACTAGGTAAGTCGTCGGTACGTAATTATATTTAAATGATTCAAATAATATTTAAAGTATGTTATTCCTTTTACTAAATCATATATTCATTCGTTTTCTTCGGAATTTCAAATCAACAAATAAACCTCATGACCGCCCGGAGAAGAAGGTTGATAATGACGAACTAAATGCAATAATGAAAGCGGATCCATCGCAAACTGCAGTTGAGCTGGCTAGCTTTATGTAAGTGTCAAAACAATTTTAGATCAATTGCGGCCAATTCATGAAATAAGAAACTTGACAAATGTGTACCTCACGAACTGAGTGTAACTTATCTTATCTATAATATATAACTGATAAAGAACAAAAAATGCCGTTCATAGCTTATAGTAAGGTAATGGTGGTCCTGGACCCGATAATTCGCAGAATATTACCGTCATATACATACGACCTCTAATCTTTCAGCACTTAACTAGAACTTAATTCCTTTCTATTTATATTTATCGTATATCTATTATCTTCACTGCATTCCTAGCGATACGTTTTGCCAGCAACGTAAATTTCAACAGTTCGTAGCGGTGAAAATTTTGCAGCAACTAATTAATAATTAGCACCTAAAAAGCCCTTAATTTCGGCATTTTCTAAAAGCAATTTTGATTCTATTCTGATTTTCAGAAAACCTGCATTTTGCATCTGCTTTGTGATTAACGATTTTATTTTTATTAGGGACGCCTTGTTATTGCGTATACTTGCAGCACCTAATTAGCACTAATTCCTTGCTATTAACATTTATCGTATATCGAATAACTTCAAAAACGAACGTTTCTTCGCAAATTTTAACAGTTTGTTGCGGTGAAAATTTAAAAGGTGAAAATTTAAAAGTGAAAATTGAAAAGCACTTAAGTTTTCAACTTGGCACGTAATTTGCACCTAAAAAGTCCCTAATTTTGAGTTTTTCTAAATGCAAATTCCTGACTTTGCGTTGCTGGCGATACACAACCTATTTATTTATATCTTCTTTCTGAAGTTGAGATAACTTTTTGATAGCGAAAAATTTCAATTCCGATGAAGCAGTATAGAACCCCTTTAAAGAGTTTATCGATTCGCGTGCAGCAGATTTCTATAGCAAAAACATTAATAAACTACCCATAAAATGGCAAGCACGTGTTAATTTAGTCACATATTTTGATGAAATAATTTATTTCAATTTTCCCATACATAAAGGCAATGTCATAGGTAAAGAATATTAGAAAGTAAATATCTTCTCGCCGCTTTTTAAAGCTTCTAAACATCGTTGTCTACAAAAAAACAAAAATATTGTAGGGTACACAAAAACATTGGTGGCATCGCTCGCTTGCGAGAAAGCAACTGATTGTGGCTACAGCTAGTGGTAATCACTTGACAACGTGGTTTACACAAATATAAAGAGATGGATCGACTTAAAGTTCAGATGAAATTGTAAGTTTTATATGTACATAATATATAACTTTGTTGACGGTGAGTTTGAAATGTATGCAAAGAATAAAAAATTTGTTCGTCTTTAGAGTTACTATACTAATTTTATAATAGAATTTAATCTGCTAGAATTGAAATAAAAGTGACGAGTGCCTAAACATCTTTGTCGATTAATAAATAATACAATTGTCACTAATCAAAATTGGAATTTTCCAATTGCAAACAAGAGAAGATAAACTCACTCAAATTTTTTACGAAAAAATTCAAATTTTTCTTTTCGTATTTTAATATGGTTTTATTTGCTTGACCCTTATCCATGAAAGTTTCATGACTGTGATCAAGTATTCCCACTAGGTTTTTCACACCTCATGATCAATGCATTATGTTCAAGTTTTATTAAAAAAAAAGCTTTTATATTATAACATTACCTTTAACTGCTAGTCAGTTTCATACGTCAGTTTTATACGTGGTAGAGCCGTGCTGCAGCTATATTAGTAGTATAGTTGTAGCACTAATAGGTCGGTTCGACCGGGGAAGGACGACGCTCTCACAGAATACCAGCGTAAAATAGCAGCTTAACACTGCTGTGTTTTGTATGGTGAGTGTAGAGAACCGGATACCCTTTTTACTGGAAAAGAGGCATTCTATCGTAGTCCCCACGGGTGACAACGCATCTGAATTTTGATTCTTCATTTAGGATAGATGTGGATGTCTATGGGTTACAGCAACCACTTATCATCAGGTGGACTGTGTGCTTGTTTGTCACTCTATCCTAAAAAAATCTATTATTTCTAATTTTTCAATACCATTAAACCAGAAAGAAGTTGTAAAGACTGCTGTCCCCATCATACGATTTTTCCGCTTCTTTTCGTATATAAGCTTGAAGTCGTCCTCTAATGTCGAAAATTTTAAGACTAGTGGCTTACTTTAGATCAGGGGTGGTGAACCATTATGTATCAACGTGGCATTTTTACTTCGTGATTACCGCCGCGCCCGAGCACTCCGTAGGGTAGGATCACTCGCGTTCGTTCGTAATATAATACTTCATAGTGAATTTTGTGATCGATGGCGTGATCAAAATATTGTGTAGCGTGCCATCAATGGGACGCGTGCCATTAGTTCGCAAGCCCTGCTTTAGATGATTTACAAAAAAAATTGAATGTCCACAGATCAAAATTTGAAGCGTATGTGCAGTTATTGTCGTATTATCAGAGTTTGTTGAAATGAAGCCTTATATTCTGAAAAAATGTACTACATTATTATACTTTCAGCATTCTTAATTTACCTACTCTATTAGTAGTTTAATTATATGTAAAGTATATACTATATGAAAGATACAGATAGGCATTTAGATCATTATCATAGAAGATAAGATTAATTGAGGCTTCAAAAAGATTAGGCGTATTAATGATTATGATCGCAAATCATAGAACGCCAGACTGAGTATAGAAATATTTAAGGAAGTCGTGTAGCACCTCGCGCTCGACTGGCGGGACGCATGCTGTCGCATCCAACGCCGGCTCCAGACGTGCCCTGGCGACCCCCAGGTTGCGGCCCTATGCGCCTTCTATTTTTGTCCATCATCCATAAAATGGGCGTCAATTAACGGGAGACGCCCAGGCCCGGCACCGTTTAATAGTGTGGCCGTAAGCACAAACGGGCCTTTGCACCCTTAATACTGCCGAGGCACGGCGCTCACACCTCTTGGCAAGGCGCTGACTGACTGCGCCGACGTAGCAGCTTTGTCACTTAACTGTTACGTCATTATTATTTACGTTTATTTAATTTTACCAAATGACATAGCATGTGTTGGAAATGATAATCTTTATATAATACTAGCTGACCAGGCACACGTTGTTCTGCTCCTTCCGATGACCCTTCCTATGAAAAAATCCTTAAATTCGCAATAAAAAAATATTGAAGGTCACTTATCGGTTATCGGGATAAAAAGTATCCTATCTCTCAAGTTGGACCAAACTGCACACAGTGTGCAAAATTGCATTGAAATCAGTTCAATAGTTTAGGAGTTCATCGCGGACAAACAATGTGACACGTAATTTTTATATATAAAGATTATAATATTACATCAAGGTGAAGCTTAGTTGTTTGCGGTGTTTCATCATTACAGCTGAAGATGTGTATCGTTGATCTAAGGTGTAATGTTTCATAAACATACCTTTGTTATGCATTGGACATGTGGCGGCAGCCAACGTCTAATGATTACTTTGGCCATATTCAGGGACACGAGATAATATTACTACTGCGTATGATAAAACAATCGAAGTACTTTTTTTTTTAAATAAATATATTATATAATGATTTCTTATATTTACGCGAACACTACACATTGAATAAAACTATTTTTACGGATTTTATCGCGTTTAATTAACTTATTTTATATTCCCGACGTTTCGGTTGCTTTCCAGCAACCGTAAATATATTATACTTATAGATTTTCTGCACAAATACGTATTTTATAAATATAAATAAAAAATAGCTTACTATATTAAGACTTGAAAAGACAAAGAGAAAAAAAACTATTAGGTAGGTAGGGTGGATGCCCCTATTACCAGCCTTTTAGTGCCAATTTCAACTTTAAAAATTTCTGCTATTTTAATTAGGGCACAATATTTTAAACATTTGTTTTAATCGATAGGTTATTTATCTAAAAATATAATGAACATTTATTTACAATCATATTATTTTAAGAACAATTTTAAAAACGACGATAAGCAAAAAAAGGCGTTATGGCTCAAATGCCAGCCACCCTGTACCGAATGTCGTCTTTTTGTGTACTTAATGCCAGCATAGCATAGGGTTGTGCCTTTTGAGTTTTTGGTAAGTACCTATTGTAGGTAAGTTTTAAAGGCACACTAATAAATTCGTAACAACTTTTAATTTTGAATCTACATGGGACAAGCATGGGATATTATTAAGGCAGACGACAACATTATTTGATTTTAATGTTTTACTACGTAACTTACTGTGTTTTAGTTTAAAGCAGTACAATAAACTAAAGCAAATTATGATAAAATATTATGTAGTATATCGATTTCTAATAATTTAATCATCCAAGTTTTCAAATCATCATCGTCATTATAACCTTACACAAAACCACTACGGAACATCCTCCTCCATAGACTGCCGCAAAGCCTGCTCCTAAACCACTTTACTTGTCATGAGTTTTTCATTTATGTTCTAAGTTGTAGTTAGTATTACTAAGTTATAGTTTTTGCTTATCTATACAATTAAATAAAATTGAAGTGTCTGTTTGTAATGTCAAAAAAACAGCTTTTTGAAAGATATACGGTACCTATAACAAAAACACAATTTTTAAAATTTTTGTCTGTCTGTCTGTTTGTTCCGGCTAATGTCCAAAACGGCTGAACCGATTTCGACGGGACTTTCACTGAACGATAGCTGATGTTATGAGGGGTAACTTAGTCTACATATATTTTAGAAAAAGAATTAGGGTTCCGCGCAACATAAATAAAACCCTAAATTACACGCGGGTGAAGTCGCGGGGAACAGCTAGTATATACTGCTATATTTATTGCTTGTTTTTTCTTCTTTCTCACAAAATAATTGAATACTTAAGCTGTCCTTAATATGCACCGAATGTCAGATAGAAAAGCTAGTACATCTTTTGCTAAACTTTAAAATCTAAAACCAATTTTAAAACAGAGGAATTGATCATAACCCCCTTAACTATAAAATAAGTATGATCTAATTAATAGTATTTATTCCAGTTTATGACAGCCCTGGTTTATATTACGTGGCTGAAATTAGATACTTCTTATTAGGTACGTCAAACCAAATAACAGCCGGGCGGCTGACATTATGCACTCCATACATTTCGTATATCTAATTACAGCCCTATTAATTTCCACTAAAATAAAATAAATAACTAGTAGATTTAAACAAAAATAATTGCATTACAATGTCTATAGTCATATTCATACAAATTAAAAAACCTATATATGAGATAATGTAAAGTAAGCATAATTTTACCGGGATCATAACTTGACAAAAAATTAGGAAAATGGGCGTTTTTCGCCGCGTACGTGTTTTGATTTTTAATTTAACACTGTTAGGTTTAAAACTGTGAGGTAATATTTGAAATATACTTTCCTCTAGTTACGAAGAATTGTTTAAGTGACAATATTTGTAGTTAAGACTAATAGAAATCTTATTTACGAAGTAAAAAGGCGAAAAGGCTGGAATTAGGGGCATGGCTGGTATTAGGGGCATCCACCCTACTTAACTAATTTGTCATCGTAGTACCTAATTAGAATTGACATGTTACCACAGTGGAGGGATTCATGTCATGTCGTCATTATTGAACATAGAACCGTAAATGAAATAATGAAATCTAATAATAAATACATCTGATTATCTTATTTACTATTCATAGCATATTTTTTTAATGTATAAAGAATTTATACTGATAAAAGTCATAATATTATATTTTTCATGGCCGTAAGCACAGAATACCTATGACATTCACTTGGCGTTCGCCTCAAACTTCAATGCGCGTGAGCAACACGAGTTCTAAGTCCACTGATATACCACTGAAAGAAATAATTTAAATTAGTAGCGGGGCGACCTTGTTCTTGCTCGGTAATCATAACTTCACTTTATAAACTAACAAAAATTATCGGAGGTTTATGCTCAGCATTGACAACTAACTATGTGGACAATTAATATTTTTCAAGAAGGTTCTAGCTTCTCAACAAAGCATACCACCACAAAATTTGATTGCGTGTAGGTACCTAATGGTTATAAAATACGAAAAAGAATTACTACGCACGTGCATTAATTTCCTTATCAATATTTTATGGCTAAAGAAATATCACAAGCGAGTGCATAATATAATATAAACATCATTTGCTGTTATAGGTACTTACTCTTATCTATTTTTACTTTGTGGCTGTAATAATATGAGCAATTTTTCGTAGACATTCTGAAAACTTTTTGGTAAATATTACACGTATGATATCACTAGTAAAATTAGATTTTATCTAGTTATGACTAGCTAAAATCATCGTTGGCTGACGCAATAATTGTTTCATCCAAGGTTGAACAAAGGCCAATACATCGAAAGTACTGATTACAGTGCGCGGTGGAGGCTTGCGATTGGTTGTTTCGGGAGGCCTGGCCGGGTGTGGCGAAACGTGTTGTGTTTCATTCCGTTTGAAATGTCAGAAGTTTTACAGGAATGTTGATTTAATAAAAAATAGAATACCAGGAACTTAAAACGAATAATTGACATAAATAAATGCGATAACACAAAGTTTTAATTTCAAGTGGGTACCAAGCAAATTTGTAAACGTGATGTTTACAAATTTGCTAGGTAGCGTTAAGCAGCTAATTAGTTTGGCAAAGAGAATTGTGTCTTTAAGTTAACATTGATAGTATATTGTTTGATTAGCTTTTGTTGCTTATCGTCGTGCATTAATAATAGTAGTTCTACAGGGCACGAGCAAACTGAGTACGATAAGTTAATCGCAATTTTATGTGCTGATTTACCTCGGACTTGGCCTGTACCTTCATATCTGAGAAACTATAATATTTCAAGAATATGGACACTTTCCTGCTCTTTAAATCTCTCAGCAACAGGAAATGTACCTACACACATATACCTTTAATGTCCTCTAGACCGAATTTCCGTCACAGCGGTCAATTTCTGCGCAGGACAGGATTATAGTGGACAAGTATACATATGTGCAAGCACAGGTGCATATTCTATTCCTTCACTCTAAAATTCCTCGGGGACGGTAATCTGCCACGACGAGTGAGAACAGGCACAGGACCAACGGCTTTACGTGCTTTCCGTGGCACGGAGGTGTAACACCGCAATCTTACTGACTCCGGGCTGCTCCTGAGAATTTATTGTCATAAAAACCCACTAACTGATTTTGACCCAACCCGAGATTTGACGTGGAACCTCCAGATCATCAGTCGCGTTTACGACCACTGAACCAAAGACGCTGTCATATTTGAGGGACGCATATATGTAGGGTTGCTAACGCTACTATAAAATATAGCGCTCTACTTTAATACCGGCCCGACTACTAAATTTCTAAAAGATATATATAGAAGGCGAAGCTACTATATTTTAATACGACGTCACACTGTTGATAAAGGCTCAAAGCAGCAAATATATTTCTTTAAAATAAAATATTCTTTGAAACATCATCATCATTATCATAACAGTCCTTCATAAGTCCTAAAAAAGTTGGCATAAAAAGAGTCTGTTAATCTACTTATTACTTTTAACTTACACAAGTATGATTTATGCAACAATGTAACAACAATGTCTTGGTAAAGGCAAGTAGAAAACAGAGGAAAAAGATTGACGATGGAAATAAAGTCTAAGATCAGCTCCTTTTACTGTCGGTCTTCATTAACAGTCGCAATCATACTGGCCTAGATCCTTGACATTCATTGTCTATTTCAGTATACTAATTTATAGATATAATATGTCTCCATATCGTGTCTCCGCACACAGTGCAAAAATGTAGAGAATAAATATCAACAGTAACGATAATTTGAAAACATAGTCGTGTTTGTGTTTGTATGAGGCATTCCGCTTATATAGATTGCCTCATAGGGAGGATATTTGCCGTTGTTTGCTATGCTTGGCTAGCGGGTTAGCAACCGTAGTTTTTTATATTTTTAGTCGTTTTTAGGAAGCCGCTGCTACCCATCTCCCAATTTGTTTCCCTCTGTTGCCTCTTACGACACCCACGGTTTGATATGGAGTAGTAGATATTTTTACACCGTCAATACTCGGTAAATTGCACAAAAGAGAATAATTCAAAAGTATTTCGTTTTTCTACCGACTTCAAAAAGGAGACGGTACTCAATTTGACTGTATTTTTTTAAGTGAACCGATTTCGATGATTCTTTTTTCATTTGAAAGCTGGTGTTTCTCGTGTGGTCCCATACAAATTTGTTCAAGGTCTGACCTATAGTCTTTGAGTTATTCGTAATAATTTATATTGAAGTCAAAACAAAATTTTTAAATTATAAAAACATCGGCTTCTCCTTAACATCACACTTTACTTTTTGATTAATTTGGCGTAAAAACAGTTTTTACTTTAAAAATCACTTGTTCTGATAGTTCTCACTTATGATCTTATGCTTAAGAGGCTGTTTATTTTCTATTCTTATTTTCTTAATCATGATAAAGCCTTTTGACAGTAGCCTAAAAACTTAAACCAAGTACTGCGATCGAAGTATCTAAATGTCGTCGATTCGAAACTACTCTTTTGTTACGATCCGTGAACTTGGTTGGTTTATTTATGTAAATTATTTAGTAACTCCACAAACATTAGTTATGAAGGTACCTAACGTGATACGTGCTTTGCTGGTGCTCAAGTAAGAAGTAACATTTATATATTTACGATGTAAAATTCTTGTCTATCCAAAAACGAATGCATAAATAATTCGCACCCTATAGAAATTCCAGATAAATACACAACATCAATTCATGGTAGGTATAGTAGATATTTTTAGAAATTTAAATAGGTCAAATATCTCACTTATTTAAATATCAACGGCTGGCTTCCTGCCTAAAGTTATTTACGGACGTATATTATCACAATCATTATGATCGTTAATATTTTTTAAATAACATAGTCACATTAATTTATCATATTCATTCATTCAGTCATTTATTAAAACTTAACAAAAGTATATAAAATGAAAAGATTGCTTCATATTTGCCATAGTTGCCACGTTTGGCAGGCGTGTTTCATTATGAGTTTTTATTAGGAAGAAGCTGCTGCCCACCTCCAGTCTCATTTCTCTCTTTCGACTCTTGGGGTGGCATTACTACATATTTTTTTTTATAGGATAAGGGCGACAAAGGAGCACACAGTCCACCTGATGGTAAGTGGTTGCTGCGGCCCATAGACATCTACATCTATCCTCTGTTACAAATCAAAATGTAGATGCGTTGTCACCCGTGAGGACTAAGATGGAATGCCTCATTTCCAGTAAAAAGGGCCTCCGGCCACCTGCACTCACCAAGCGAAACGCAGAGGTAAACCTGTACTTCACGCTGGTTTTCTGTGAGTTCGTGGTACTACCCCGGTTCGAGCCGGCCCATCCGTGCGACAGCAAAAGCTGCCGCATGGCTCTACCACTGTTAACACCACCACATGCCTTGTGTATTTAATTTACGAGTATTATTTCCTTTTAAATAGATCAAGCGATAGACGTGTTTGTCTTGTTCACGTGAACGTTCACGTCACACATCGATAGCACTTTAAGTCATAGGTCTTTCTACTAATTCATCACTTGCAAACTCAGGTTGCCACATAGAGATATCTATAATCATAGATCTATGACTGTTTAATTTTCATACACGATGTAAGATATTATGAAAATTTTAACTAACCATATTACAATCAGACAATATAAAATTCGATATTTTTGTTTATTGTTTCTTTTAAAATCAAAATATTTTTTTTAAAAAACTTAGTACGCAGTACGCCTCACACAATAGAAACTGGATATGTGATGGATACCGTCTGATTGTACATTTTTTAAATTATTATTTATATATATGTATGCCTAGTATCTTCATTTTCGGCTGGTTTCGCCATAAATGAAATTGTTGGGTAGGTTGTAACTTTACAAGCTGAAAGATGCGCTGCTGTAAAGGACAAAAGGTGAAGAAATGTGCACGATTGGAAAAAAATCCTAAGACATTTGAAGCATGGCCTTTCCGTTTTCCAAACGTTGAAATAATGAAAGAAGGGTTCTTTTCCGTTAACGATTATATCCATGAAGCGAAATAGAATGATCGATCTCTTACAATTTCTACACCCTAAGTATATGTTCAGTAAAAGATTCGGGGTAGGTACAACATATCTTGATTCAGAAGGTAGTAAAGTAATTGTAACCGTTCTAATTTGGTATATGTGTGTCAATGTGTGTGTATGGAGTCCCATCATTCAACATTCATTGTTTGTCAACCTTATGCATCTCGTTTATATTACGCAGTAATTTACTGCGCAGTAATTTTAAATGAATTCGATCACGAAGAGTACTTTATTATGTAAATACACCTGACAAGAACCATGCTTATATGGAAGGGCCTTCGTTAAATGTACCAAGTATACATCTATATTAGCTATTCGGTGTGAATAATTAATTTAAAAAATATATGCTATTTGATGATACTGCTTGCACATCATGTTCATATTGAATAATATTAAGATAAGAGCGACGCCACACGAAGGCTTGCAGTTGCGGCGCGGCACAGGAACAGTGCCTTTGCGATTTTCCTACATATAGAAACGGTGCATATGAAAACACACTTCGCGCAGTGTCACACCGCAACCAACGCGCTTCTAGAATCTACAAAACCTACAAATTACAAATAATGACTCGAGCTCAAATTTCACAATACGCGAGCAATCCGAGTTCGATTCCCGCCGGCACCAATGAAATTGTTAATTGCAATTTTAAGTGCTCATTTACCACGTGCTCGGCGGAGAAGGAAAATATCGTGAGAAAATCTGCGTGTCTGCGAAATAAGAATAAAAAATATTTCGAAGACATGTGAAGTTCGCCAACATACATTGGGGCACTGTGGCAGATATTTTCTTGCTCTAAAACCCTCCCAGAAATTACAGGAATGTGCCCATCAGTAGGACGTATGTACTCGTATATAGGCTGTAAAAAACTATTAAACTAACTCGAGCTTGGGTGATGTAAATTTATTTTTGAAGAATTTATTTTCTATAAATTTTTTTGCCTTAATCCCTCCTGGCATTGCTCCAGTTATTTCATTATTATAGACCGACAATAGAATTTTATTTATATGTATAGACCAAGAAAAAGCCACATTGGCTGTATAAGTATTAAATCAGTACGATGAGATATCGTGCTGACGCCGCAACGCATCGTGTGACTTTGCTCTAATAGGTATGGTATTAAATATGTTTACCGTAAGCATGTCTCACCATAAAGGTTACGACGTGATTTTCCATTTAACACGTATCAATTAACTACTAAAAAATTCTTGGTTTTTTTATATGTTTATTGCTTAAGGCTAGTAAACTTTAAAGTGGAATAGCTTCAATGCTGTTTTAAAGATTTTTAATGCCTGCAGCTTCTTTTTTTTATTAAAACCATTATAATTTTATGTCTCAGTCATGCTGCAGCGTATTATGAAGAAGGATTTCATCATAAGACTTGTTCCTTAATTATATCAGTCAGTTGTTATCCCCTGGACTTCGTTCTCTAGTTCCAAAGTACTCTATTGTCAGCTCCTCGTCTTTCCTTGAGCCATAAAGTTTTGCGTTGAAGTCTTTTATCAACTGCGTTATAACTATTGGAGGAATTTATAGATCTTGATATATTCTCATAATTTACGTCCACCTTCTCATCGGGCTGAGCCAAGATTGGTGTATGACCTTCAACGAATATCGTCTTGTGACACACTCCCAATCTTCACACACACGCGATTCACACACAGTCTACATGGGAGTTTAGCCACTGCTAGCTCTAAATATTTCGTGAGGGCCTCAACGTCGTGTCGGTGTAACTTTTAAACAGGCGATGTTCTGTAGTACTTATCACAATAGTCCAACGAGTCCAGATCTTAGCTGGACGGGGGCGAGTCTTCAGCTTTTATGAAATTTGAGAAGTTAGTTTCGAACCAGGTTTGAGTTATTCTCGCCTGACCTCATCAGGAGCAGTCTTGCTAGAAAGTTCACGGTACGTTTTTAAAAAGTGTATGAATCAGAGGTCTCATTACACAACCCAAGGAAGTCTTTAGATAAATTTTGGCTAAAGTCTTAACCTTTCTTTAACTCCTTATTTGGGTTGTTTGTACTCTGCTTCTGAATTAGGATGAACATCGAAATATTACTATACAATACATAAGCACCCCGGGCCACAAACCTTCGAGCAATATTATGCTGTTTTACGCTGATTTTATATGAGATTCTGTGATGCGTGGTCCTTCCCCGGTAGACCTATTTTTGCTACAACTTTGCTTCTTTAAATTCGACACTAAAACTACTGCTTGTAATAAGGTCGATTATTATTGAGACAATTTCTTTAACAGTAAATCGATTATTTCCCTTACCATAACTTCCTAGTCAGATTCTATAGACCACTAGTTTCGAATAATAATTAGAAATTTACCGATTATTTTGCATTTTATAGTAATCTTAATTGAGTTATATATAATTATTTGGTTATTAAGAGACAAGTTATTTTGTATTCTATAAATATGAAATGATTTTAGATACGTTTAAGTAAACCTAATTTGAATAAATTTTAATACTCATCACTACCACGTGCACATAATTTACATAAAGCGCTCAAAACATAGTTTTACGAGTATATTTAACCAGCTGTTCCCCGCGACTTCACTCGCGTGTTAAGGTTTTTATGTTTTTGTGCGGCTTTTTTTAAAATAAAAGTAGCCTAAGTTACTCCTTATGAAATCAGCTACCTGCCAATGAAAGTCCCGTGAAAATCGGTCCAGCCGTTTTGGAGATTACTCGGAACAAACAGACATACAGACAGCCAAAAATTTTAAAAATTGTGTTTTTGTTATAAGTACCGTATATACTTTCATATGCAATTAGTAAAAAGCTGCAATTTTGACATTACAAACAGACACTTCAATTTTATTTATTTGTATAGAGTATAGATTTCTAACATAAGCGCTTTATTATAAAAAGCTTAGAGGTTAACAGTAAATAAAAAACCCGAGTGCTTAAAAAAATATTGAAAAGAGAAAAATTTTATACCTTATGTCACTCCCTCAATTAACACGAATCTAACGACACCTCGTATGTTAAAAACCATTGAGCCTAGGCTATAGAGCGTCCCAAAGAAATAGACATACATACACACATACATAGTCTCTAAAAACATTTCTCTCCTTCTGGGACAGTCGGGTAAAAAGAGGTGTAAAAACGTATGATATTAGCGATAATGATCTCTGTGCCACCTGCACCCATCTACTTCCTGCATATTTCACCAGGGTGTCACTCCATCTAGTAGGGAATTTAGGGCTGCCTTGCACTTCGCTTACCGGTAAGAGATTACCTCTAGAGGACCTTTCTTTTCATCGGTTGTCGATTTTCGAGCTTCATTCCCACTTCAGCTTACTTATCCGTTGGGCTATATCGGTTAGTCTAGTTCATCTTAGAGTTCGATAAACACGAGTATACACACATAATAGTACTGTAATACTACTGTTCTTAAATCATTTTAATGTTTCAATGTGTTTTAGTATGTAATAATACGTACGTACGTTCAGTACGTACCACCAGTGAATTGTGTGCACATTTGTCATGTTTACTATAAAATATGATCAATCGTATATCATTTTAATGTTTCAATACGTTTTAGACATATGTATTAATATAAACAAAAGGAGTTTGTTTTAATCAGTGGGTGTACGTTCAATAAATAGGTATATATATATTGATTACCACCAGGCACCAGGTGAACATTTGTCATGTTTACTCGAAAATACGAAAGTTTTACCTATAAATCCACTATTGAGTATCATTTGCCCTCCTGTTATTCTATTTTAAATAGCACACTAAATGCCTTCCTAATTTTATATAGAGTGCAGGTGTAATAGGGCTGCATTGCATTAGCTATTTACCATCAGGTGGACAAGATTGTAGAAAAATTACAATTATTCTGTATACAAAATAAGAGTTACGAGCTATTTTTTATAATATATTGTAAAGAATAAGAAAAGTTGTATATTATTCCATTCGTTGGCAGATGGCGGTATAGTCATGTAATGGATTATTTTTTATAGGATAGGGTGACAAACGAGCACACAGTCCACCTGATGATAAGTGGTTGCTGTGACCCATAGTTATCTACATCTATCCTCGTTAGCGAATCAAAATGCAGATGCGTCACCCGTGAGGAGTAAGATAGAATGCCTCTTTTCCAGTAAAAAGGGTCTCCGTTTCTCTACACTCGCCATACCAAACACAGCAGTGTTAAGCTGCTATTTTAAGCTGGTATTCTGTGTGTGTGTGTCCTTCCCCGGTCGAGCCGATTCGTGCTACGTGGATGTAAATGCTCAAACCGGCGATGTTATATTAATGATTTTGCATAATGATTAATATAATCTGAATAATATATTACCAAATATACACTATGATATTTACATTATAATTCGGAGATCTACAAACTAACAATATTTCAATTCAAGCCAGTGGCATTACTTGCGTGACCGGAACTGCTGAAGCAAAAAATACCTCCCCTACCTTATGTAATCGGTCAAAATTATTGAATGACAAACGATATAAAAATAATTTATTTTTATACTCTACCCTTGGTGGGTGTGTGTGTAGTATTTAAAAAGCTGACTATTTTTTCTTAATATACCGCCCTCTAAAATCGCCCGGAGCTCCTGTAGGTCTTTTTAAGAATTGATAACTAACCCTAAAATATGAAAGATCGAGGGATTATGAGCCCTTGCGCGCTTGCACGTCATAAAGAAAATGGCTTCTCTTTGTGTAAAGAATTTTAGTATCTTTCCGTGACATTATATTGCATGCCTTTGTAATATAACGTAGTTGGAACAAATTTAAGCTATAATAATTGATGGCATGCAATTCGCAACGGCCGACGGGGCTCAAAGGGTTACGTAGAAATTTAAAAAAAAAATAGAACATTTCCATGTTTACAAATTGCATGCCATTGTAAAAAATTAGTTTTTTTATATGTGAACCGGCAATAAAAGGCTTCTAATTCTACGAAATTTGAATTTGATTATAAAATATAAATACAAGAGGCTTTATTAAGATTTCCTCTTATTTCATTTACAAAGCAGCGAAGATTAATAGTTGTGAAGAAATGTAAGGTTCTTTAGTACTTAATAGTAAACTGATTCTTCTGTATAAAGAATGTAAAGTAATAACTACTTTAAGTTAAATCCGGGATGAAGCTAATTTTAACACTAACTGGACCGGGTAACACAAGATGTAACAAATGGGTATGCGAGACAGGTCACTATACTTAGCCATCACGTAGAGACAGAAAAAGCGGCTGTTCTGCTAGTGAGGACCGGTTGATAGTGTGCAGGGGCTTTGGGAACCGGTTCGTTGAAGCTTATAATAGACACATTGAGGGAAGGCAATTTATAATAATTTAAAATTAAAAATTTTGTACAACCGACTTCAATATAGATTATTAAGAATAACTCAAAAACTATTGGTCAAACCTTGATCAAATTTATATGAGACCACATGAGAAGCACCAGCTTTCAAATAAAAAAAATAGAATCATCGAAATCGGTTCATCCAGAAAAAAGTTATGAGGTATCACACATCAAAAAATAAACATACAGTCGAATTGAGTACCGTCTCCTTTTTGAAGTCAGTAGAATATTAAACAAACACATGATAAGTATAGAATATATATAGATGATAGAGATATGATATATGCACCATTCGTTAAATGTTTGCAATTGATCTGACATTGGCATCTTCGATCTGTAGCTATGATGTAAACGCTGTGATTATATACTCTTTGCTATGATGAATTAAACTCGGGACATGAAAGTTAAAAAATGACAGTGTACTTTACCATTAAATAACTACATTTTATGGTAAAAATTACTTTTACTACATTTTGGTATTAAAATACAATTTAGTCGTAATTTCAGTATGTAGAAATTGAAACAGTTACAGTCATATTACAAAACGTGTTTATGGATAGTATCGGGTTTAAATAATGGTTTAAGAACTTCTAAAAGTTTAAATCTGAGTCAGCCGTTCTGTAAAATTTGTTTATATATTTTCAATACTAAAAAGTAAATAAATACGGCATCTTTCACTCTTAACTATTTCCGAACAACATACAGTAATAAAACAAAACTGTGTATTTTATATTTTACATGTTAGAAACTTCGATAAATGACTTCATATAAATGAACTAACTATAATGAAATTATAAATACGTGTTAAATATTATCCGACACTATTCCGAAGATAACCCGGACGTTAGTCTGAGCGAGATTAGAATGGCTCTCCAGCACCTTAAAAACGGCAAGTCCCCGGGCGAGGATGGAATTACAACGGAGCTTTTGAAAGCGGGAGGAAAACCGGTACTTGAAGTCCTTCAGAATCTCTTTAATTCCGTCCTCCATGGTGGCTCTACTCCGGAGGCGTGGAGCGGAAGTGCGGTGGTCTTGTTCTTCAAGAAAGGCGACAACGCTCTCTTGAAGAACTACAGACCGATTTCCCTTCTGAGTCGCGTCTACGTGCTGTTTTCGAGAGTCATTACGAATCGTCTCGCACGCAGACTTGACGACTTGAACCTCCCGAACAAGCCGGTTTCCGAAAAGGCTTTAGTACCATAGACCACATACATACCCTGCGGCAGATTGTACAGATGACAGGGGAGTATAATCTGCCACTTTGCCTTGCGTATGTGGACTATGAGAAAGACTTTGACTCCGTCGACATTTGGGCGGTGCTGCAGTCCCTTCAGCGGTGCCAAGTTGACTGTCGGTATATCGAAGTGCTGAAGTGTTTGTACAGTAGAGCTATGATGGCTATCCGAGTACAGAATCAGAGTACGAAACCTATTCAACTGTAAAGAGGTGTAAGACAGGGTGACGTTATATCCCCGAAACTCTTCACCCCTGCATTGGAAGACATTTTCAAGCTACTAGACTGGAAAGGATGCAGTATTAACATCAATGACGAGTACATCACTCACCTTCGATTTGTCGAGAATATAGTCCTTATGGCAGAATCGCTGGAGGACCTAAGCACTATGTTCAATGACCTATATATATACCTATAATAGTATCTCCCAACGGATAGGTCTTAAGATGAACATGGACAAAACAAAAATCGTAGTTGTTGGGAGCACTAAGCTCGAAGTTGTAGACGAGTATGTTTACCTGGGACAAATAGTCCGACTAGGTAAATCCAAATTCGACCGAGAGGTCAATCGACGGATTCAACTCGGCTGGGCAGCGTTCGGGAAACTACGAAACACTTCTCGTTAGACATACCTCAAAACCTGAAAACGAAATTGTACAACCAGTGCGTATTGCCAGTGATGACTTACAGATCTGAGACGTGGTCCTTCACTGCTGACCGTATGAGGAAGCTCAAGGTCGCTCAGCGAGCTATGGAGAGGTCTATGCTCGGGGTTTCTCTGCGTAATAAACTTAGAAATGAAGATATCCGCAGTAGAACCAGAGTAACCGACATAGCCCAACGGATTAGTAAGCTGAAGTGGCAGTGGGCCGGCCATATAGCTCGAAGAACCGACAACCGATGGGGAAGAAAGGTTCTCGAGTAGCAACTTGTACCGGTAGGCGAAGTGTAGGGCGACTCCCCACTAGATGGAGTGACGACCTGGTAAGACATGCAGAAAGTCGATGGATGCAGGTGGCTCAGGACCGTGTTTTGTGGCATTCCTTGGGGGAGGCCTATGTTCAGCAGTGGACTTGTGAAAGGTTGTAATGATGATGATGATGATGATTAAATATTAGAAATTAATATTTATAGTATAGTAGTATAATATATATATATATATATATATATATATATATATATAAAATATTTATAGTTGTAACTTCTATTAACATAAGGGTAACTCTATGTGTAAGTATTTTCTTTAAGTCGCCTCTGACGCGCACAGAATGAAATGCAGTTACGGTTTCTTCTTTGCAGGCATCACACGGCAAACTTAATTGGTTTATATTAACTTTCTAGTGTCAACCATCATCAATGCGACGGTACCGGTATAATAACCCACCTGCCTATCATGATGAATATTGGACAAATGATTGAATTTAGCATTCTTTAAAAGATCGAAATCTAGTAGTATATTTGGACAAGCAGTAAAAATTAATAAGAAGTAGAATTAAAATTCTATGCTTGAGTGATTATTTTTTTATTTTATTTATTTAGCTCTATACTTAAAAGGTTCGTAGGTAAGTTACTGGCGACAGGAAAACAGCGCTGCAACGTCACTGCTGCAGTACAATTCTGAGTCGGCGGCCTTTTCATTGATGCGATCCATTAAATAATTTATTGATTTTATAATAATTCTCCATATATATTATGTCTGTTATTATTTTGTAGCGGCCTTAGAGCAAGCACGTATACGCTAAGGTTCACTCAAAATTAATATCTTGCCTTTTTTCGGGCGGAAGTAACGTTCAGTAAAATCTATGGTTCCGCGTTTATAGACAGCGAATAAATATATTATTTCGTAAAATAAATTGAAGTATTATGCACAGTACTTAAATTTATTTCTATTTCATTTTAATATACCTAATTCATCCATCCAATTACAGCGTATAAAAGTTCACTACTGAAGGGGCGATTTTGCCATATTTGCCACGCTTGGCTGGTGGATTCGCAACCGCAGTTTTTATTATTATTTTGAGTCGTTATCAGGAAGATGCTGCTGCCCATCTCCTGTTTCAGTTTCCCTCTGTCGCCTCTTACGGCACCCACGGGACGATATGAAGTAGTGGGTATTCTTACACCGCCACTACACGGTTATTTACCGAATTTAATACTAAAAAAATAATACCTACTTATTTTATCGATAGTTCTTTTAAAGTTTTTGCTGTAACCGTGCGTAAAGGTTAACGTTCCTTACTCTTTTTTTTACGGTTGAGTTAGATACAAATATTTACACCATTTTATTTTGGCCTAAGTAAAGGCGATGGCCGCGTGAAAGGTCAAAACTTGCAAATTCATTATATGTAAAAGAATAAGTTAATATTATCAAACTTATCAAACTTCAATAGAATAAAAGAATAAACTAGTAGAATAAAATAACTTTTATTTGTGTACACTACACATTTGTGTAGTATACACAAATAAAAATATATTTTTCTTTGTGACCATTACGCGGGCACAGAAAGATAAAATATTATTTACGATCGAGTTATGAATGTAGTCTAAAATTAAAGGATGTGATGAATTTAGCAAAACAGAATAAATTAGCAAACTGTTGCTACTCATTACTTATTAAAATATACAAGACCAAGGTCAAGATTGTTATTTAATAAAGAATGATTAAGCCACACTGCAGCTATATTATGGTTATGTTATGAGTATGACTCGACTGGGGAAGGAACACGCTCTCACAGAGTACCAGAATAAAATAGCAGCTTAATGCTGCTGTGTCTCCTATAGTGAGTGTAGAGAACCGAGGACCCTTTCTACTAGAAACAAGATATTCCATCTTAGTTCTCAGGGGTGACAACGCATTTGCATTATGATTCTTATTCCAGAAAATTCGTAGATGTAGATGTACCTAAATAGGCCACAGCGTCAATTTAACATCAGGCTCGTAGGTCACCCTTATTCTAAAAAAATAACATTATATGTAACTTTGTTTCAGTATTTATGCGCTTATGGAACATCTTAACACTTTTATTTTTCAGATAACTCGAAACCACTGTTGTCAAAAGGAAGTAGGTAAGTGAATTTCGAAGTTGAATGTCTGCCCCAAAATAAACCCGTTCTGTTCTTGAGGTTCCGCGTAAGAGGTCGCACTGGTCCTGTTATCCAAGGTTAACAAAATTGATAAAAAGATGAGGCTACATAAACACGATCAAAGACGGGTTGTGTGTTTATGTGTGCTGTCTTTAATCATGCATTCCTAAAATAAATTTATTTAAGAATATTTTATGTGATAAGAATTACAAGTAAGTAAGAAAATTACAAGTAAAGGAATATTTACTAGATTTTACACGTTATATATAACGCAGCTGTTTCGTATGGTGAGTGTAGAGAACCGGAGACCATTTTTTACTGGAAACGAGGCATTTTCACTTCACTTAGTCCTCACGGGTGACAAAACATCGGCATTTTGATTCGTAATCGAGGATAGATGTAGATGTCTATGGAGCACAGCTACCACCTACAAAAAAAAATTACCAAGTCAAAGGATATATGGGCCAAGTAAATTACATGTTGGTTCAATGTTTGTCTGGGATTTATTTAGTAATATTTATCATAATTCTAATTTTAAATATTAATCGAACCAACGGCACTTCTTTACTTGTCTTCTTAATGACATACATTATAAACAAATTTCAAAACGGTAAATACTTTACAAATATTAGATAATATTAAATATCAAAGTATGTGTGTAAACTTACGAATACATTTTTACCATTTTGTGAGTAGGTTGTTGATTTTCCTGCTATAGAAGTATGCCGCCCGAGAAGCAATGAACTCAATATCTGCTAATTTTGCCAACCACTCTATCATCAACTGTGCGTCACCCAGTATGTGAGTTATCCATTTGTCAAGCTTCTTTATTTTACGAACTAGCTGTACCACGCGACTTCGCTCGTGTGTACTTTGGTTTTTATTTTTTTACGCGGAACAAAAAATAAAAGTAGCCTAAGTTACTCCTTATACGAGTAACATTAGCTATCGGCCAGTGAAAGTCCCGTCAAAATAAGTCCAGCCGTTTCGGAGATTAGCTGGAACAAACGGACAGATGACAGACGGACAGACATACAGACAAAAATTTTTAAAATTGTGTTTTTGTTATAAGTACCGTATATACTTTCATATGCATTTAGTAAAAAGCTGTTATTTTCACATTACAAACAGACACTTCAGTTTTATTTATTTGTATAGATATAGATTTGCGAGAAATTATCAAAATAAAAGATAAATTATATGATTGGGTGGTTATTTTCGGGCTGACGTGACGTAATTTACTGAGGAGTCTATGCTTGATAATGGAGTGTTAATATGCCATATTATTATATTTGACTTGACATTTGGACTTCGCGTGAACAGGTTTGCGATCGGGCGTTAACATTATGTTAACTCTACGTGATAGGGCCACACTGCTCCTGTATTATGGCTGCACCACGAATGGGTCAGACCACGGAGAAAGACCGCACTCTCACAGAATGCTAGTGTGAAATAGCAACATAATGCTGCTGTGTCGTAAGGTGAGCGTAGGGTATTGAATACCCTTTTTACTAGTAACGAGGCATTCTATCCAAATCCTCAAGGGTGGCAACGGGTTTACATTTTGATTTGTAATCGATGATAAATGTGGGTGTCTATGGTCCAAAGCATGTAATTATCATCTGGTGGACTGTATGCTTGATTGTCACACTTTTTTCTGTATAAAAAAATGGCGAAATAAACGTTTTGCGTAGATTGACGTACATTATAAACATGACAAACAAAAAGGGTCGGTTCAGTTTTTATGGTAAGTCATAATTACAGGTTGTGAGGCATTCCATCTTAGTTTTTAAGATCGCTGACCTATCTGTGGCATTCTTAATTTGAAATTACATAAGACAAAGGTAGTAGTGGCTACTTACCGCCAGAAGAAACAGTGGGTTTAAACGGTTCTAAGTCTAAGTTCTCAGGGGAGAGCGGTTGGCGGTGCGTGCAGCTTAGCGGCGTTTTCTATAGTTTATATATAGATTGAGTTTGCACGCATCTTAGTTGCAGCGCACGCTGGACGTCCCACCTCTACCTACATTTTCTACTGAGGCTTTGTTCTAAGAGAGCCTGTATACAGAAGCCTTATGGCAGGTAGAAGCCAGTAATTTACTTTTTTAAAGTTGTTTGAAAATGTCCTTAATATGATTAATAGAATCAGGCGTTACTTTGCGGAAATCCATTATATTAAAATTAGTAAAAATACCTCGCGTACATCTGCTCGATAAAATAAAATTATGTGTCTTACCTAGTTTGAAGAGCACCTCCCGCCCTCCCACAATTGCGTGCACTATCTCCGTCACCACTAATCCTAGCACAACTACTAGCGGTCAGCCACCGCAGAGTCTACATCACCTGAAGATGCCTCGTGTAGAGGCGAAACACGTGTCATATTGTCGTCAGTGGCGTGTCTTTCCTAGTGTAGTAGTGTTGGGAGTAGTGGTGCTGGGATTAGTGGTGACGGGGATAGTGCACGCAATTGAGTGAGGGCGGGAGGGAGGTGCTCTTCAAACTAGGTAAGACACATCATTTTATTTTATCGAGCGGATGTAGGCGAGGTAATTTTACCAACTTTAAATGTCTTTAATTTATCACCAGATGAATTGTGTTAATCAACTAATGTAAAAATTTTAACCGCACATCATCATCTTTATAGTCCATCACAAATCTACTGCTGAACATGGGTTTCCATTAATAAAATAATCTTCCTTGAAAAGTCGGCATTTGTTGGATTAGAATATGTAATTGCATATTTTAACTCAAAAATTAAGGTCAAATTTGTTGAATCATACGTAGAGTCCTACCTAATTTAAACAGTCAGCTCACTAACTGCAGAAATATTTCTTTTTTTAATTTTTAGTTTTAAAGAATCTAGATCAGTTTATAATAAGTCTATACAAATCAAGGTAAGCTTTATAAACAAATGTTAGTAATTTAATCAATTCTTACTCTAAATTGGTGTTAGGGTATTTTAAAATAGTGTACATAATTCGTTTTTTATACCAACGAAGATAAAAACAAAAAGGAGTAATTAATAAGTAAAAATCTAAATTCCACAGATCAATCTATGGTTCATCAATAGAAAAGCGTTATTGCACCGGTCAAACTAGTATAATTTTTCTGAAATATAGAAACTACAAGCAATCCATTAATCTTATCTACATTTATGTTTACAATGTCATTAAAAACAAACAATTCTTAGTGATTGAGAGATGAGTAATGTATTCAACAATGGCTTTCAATTATGTGAAAACAAACAAAAGTAGACAAGAAGCGGTATTTATTCTCACTAATCATGATGTATGACTACTTAGAGTTCCCTGATTTATTGCCGTCATTAATATGTGTAGTAAATGGAAGACTTTGCCGTTGGTTATATTATTAAGGCGTCAACGTATACGGCGTGATCGTAATACAAAGAGCCGCTAGTATGAAGCCTTACGTTTAGGTCAAAGGCCTGTACAGCTCTGTGCCCTATAAACCAGTGAATGAATTAATTAAAAAATAGCTTATTTCCTAATATTGATTAGTTACAGTATTATTCCGTGGCCAAAACCACCCAGGAAGTATGTAAAAATGCTTGTATTGGGTGGTTCTGCTCTTTCCATGGATTATAATTAAGTGAGGGTATGAGTATTGAGTATGTATGAAATGTGTGTGAATGAAAATAATGTGTAGTTTATGTGTGGGTATGTGTTTTTTTATAATTAATATCCATAAACAAACGACGTCTACTCTGATATTATTCCGGTGATATACCGGATATCGGTCTGAGCGAGATTAGAATGGCTCTGCAGCGCCTTAAAAACAACAAGGCCGTTTTTAGAATAAGGTGGCAATAGAATTACAGCGGAGCTTTTGAAAGGGGCCGGAAAACCGCTACTTACAGTCCTTCAGAAGCTCTTCAATTTCGTTCCCCATGAGTGCGTTGGCGTGGAACAGAGTGAGGTGGTTTTATTCTGCAAGAAAGACGTCAACGCTCTATTAAAGAACTTCAGATCAATTTCCCTTGTGATCTGCGTCAACATGCTGTTTCCAAGAGTCATTACGAACCATCTTGCACGCAAACTTGACAACTTCTAGCCTCCAAAACAAGACGATTTACAAAAATACTACATACTCTTCTGCAAACTGTACAGAACATCGAAGAAGTACAATCTGCCCCTGCCTGATGTGGACTATGTGAAAATCTTTGATTCTGTCGAAATTGAGCGGTGCTACGATAGCTTTCCGAGTACAGAACCAGAGTACAATAGTGCTAGAAAACACAATACGACAAACAATATCAATAATTAGGATAGCTACCCAGTGCTGTGCTGAACCAGATTACATTCAACCCTTAGTAACGTCAGCGCACGGCGGTTTTTATTTGATATCGGTGTGTCTGTGACCAAATGGATAATGGATATTTCGCTTTATTTTCTAGTATAAGCTCCATCGCGGCACTAATACTTCACAGACTGCAATCAATAGACATATCAATAGACAAGTAAAAATTAGGTAACCCAAATACACACGCAATGGATTATTGCGGTATTGGTTTGATCGCTCCCGTTCCTAAACAACAAAACGTGTGGACGACCGGAATAAAGGTCAATAATGACAAATTGAAAGATCACTGACGCGAATTCATCTCAAACCATGTCAGAGTTAGCAGCAGCCTTGAACAAGTGACAAAACAATAATTCTTTAGCGTCAAATTACTGCGTCAAAATGCTGCAGCTATATTAATTGTATAGTTGTAGCACGAATGGGTCGGTTCGATCGGGAAAGACCACGCTCTCACAGAATACCAGCGTAAAATAGCAGCTCAACGCTGTTGTGTTTCGTATGGCGAGTGTAGAGACCCGGGAACCATTTTACTGGAAACGAGGCATTCCATCATTAGTCCTCAGGGGTGACAACGCATCTGCATTTTGATTCTTAATCGAGGATAGATGTAGATGTCTATGAGCCACAGTAAGACCACAGACGATAACCATTTACCATCAGATGAACTGTATGCTCGTTTGTCACCCTTATTGTATAAAAAACCATGTAGAATAAAAATTTTATTCCAGCCTGGAATTCATAAATTTATGAATTTAATTTTTTTTTATAGTATGAGGGTGACAAACGAGCACAGTCCACCTAACGGTAAGTGGTTGCTGTGACCCATAGACATATACATCTATCTTTGATTACGAATCAAAATGCGTTGTCACCCATGAGGACTAAGATGGAATGCCTCGTAATATACATATAACCGGCTGAGGGACCTAGGGATACCTATGATAATATATTCATATAACCCCATGAGCTTAATAGAAGCCAGTTTATTTAATATTGCAAACAAACATTTCAATTTTATTTATATGATGAGATTATAGATGTAAGTCAACTGGAACAATACATGGAGAATTACTTTTATTTTTCTAAGATCTTGATTTCTAAGATCGTGGCTTTGTTTTAACTTATAAATAGATATGGATCGATTTTACCAATTATATTTAAAATCGTAGTTTAATTAAACAGCAACAAACATAATATGTTAAACATACATATTATGTATTTCTTGTTATAACCTTAAAAACGGGTATCAAAAATAAATATAGACAAATATCAACCTTTAATCATATTTTATTTACTTTTGTAACTGTTCTGAAAGACGATAGGTGCAAATGATATAACTGCTTTAATGTGTTTCTTCATATTGCTACTTTTACTTGCCCATTCGTTGTATAGACCACTCTTGTTGGCAGAGTGGGCATCGATTGTTCTGTTTCACCCAAAGCGACATGCAGCAGAAATGGAAACTGTGGTTACATTCTCCCCAGACGACAACGCAGTCCTGTTTCCCGTATGAATCCTTTTTGCTTTCACCTTGACATCTTAAACAGGCATCTGAAACAATAAAAAACATAACTTTAAAATCATTGATTCCATCATCGAACTAAGACACAGCCAAAAAAAAAAAGAAAAATGAAATGATGTAAGTGATAAACAGGCTATGTGAATTAGTATTTATTTATTTTAAAGTAAAAATCTTATATTGTAATAATAAATAATATATGAAAGATAGGTAAATTATATTTTTTTACTGAGAAGTAGTATACAATAAACAGAGATGAAAAGGACGTATGATAAAAAGATATAATTAAGATTAAGGTTGCTAGCTCAGCACAATACTGTGGCGGACCACAGTGCCGTTGATTCTGCCTTTTAACGTATTATATTATAATGGTACGCCATCAGTCGTGTGGTGGCAAGTGGTGACAGAAGAAAATCTACCATCCCATCTCATACGTTGCAAAAAAGTTACGTAAAAGAAATGTCGTGAAGCTTTTAAGGCCCCGATAGATGAGAACCATTTCGTATATAATGAAGACCATAGTCAAAGTTTTCAGGAGTCAGGTGCTGCGATTGTCAGTGTGTGGTAATTACTTACTGGAAATCTTCCACATGATAGGCCCCTATGATTTCCTAGGATATGATTAGTATACAAACTGACTAACGATATTTTTAAATTAATGAATGAACATGGCGTGCCTCAGTTCTTGCTTCAATTTCGTGGTCGGAGTCTTTATCGATTACAACTCCGATCAAATTTCCTAAGCATTTCTTTTATTCTATTTTTATAACAGAGCCGGGACGGGTACCATCTGCCACTTTGCCTAATGTATGTGGACTATGAAAAAGCCTTCGATTGATTGCTCTATAGCAATAAGACCGCCTTCTGTTTTATCTTCATGTTTGTTTCTTGTTATGTAGTTTCTTTTTTGGTGTACAATAAAGGGTAAAGAGTACTGTATTGTTATATATTTAATTCCATCAAAATTTGGGTGGTGCTACAATCCCTTCAACGTAATACAAAATCTATTCAACTGCAGAGAGGTATATAACGCGGTGACATTATAGCCCCGAAACTCTTCACCGTTCCATTGGAAGACTTCTACAAAGAAGATTTCTACTAGGCTGGGCGTTTACTACGTACTAGACTGGAAAGGATTTGTTATATTCTGTGTTGGTAAGCTGTCTCACTAAGGAATAAAGAATACATATCTTGAAATTATTAGATCATATTTAACTGATGGCATACAAAGTGTTATAATAAATGGAGTAAAATCAGTCGGGTCATTTGTTCAAAAGCGTGTACCGCAAGGTTGTATTCTAGGTCCCTTTTTATTTTTAGCATATTTTAACGATTTACTGAAAAATAGTGCTGTGTGCAGATGACACTTCTCTTATATTTATTGTAGATAGAAACAAGACTAACTTTCACGATGTAAATTATCCTCTTTCGCATACAAAACGGTGGTTTACGGTTAACAATCTTCTATTGAATGCGAAAAATACTAAATTCATTGAATTTACACTTACTAATATAAAAATTGTAACCATGAGTATAATCTTGTTGAGGAATCGTTAAAAATGGTTAACTCAACAGTATTTTTAGGAATTACGTTGTATTCTAAGCTTCACTTGAGCGCTCATATTTATACTCTTGCGGCAAAACTGAGTTTTACTGCATTTACAGTACGTAAGATTAGACAGTTAACTGATGTGGAAACAGCTAGCTTAGTGTATTTTAGTTGTTGCCATAGAGTTATGTCCTTTGGTATTTTACTATGGGTATTGTCAGTGGACATAAACATATATCATGTTTTGCAGAAGAGAGCTGTTCTTTCCATTTATAACTTGGGAACACAAGTGTCTCTAAAGGAACGATCTAAAGAGTTCGGCATATTAACTGTTGCTTCACAATACATATAATCTAAATTATAAAAATATACATATGTACAGTAAATATATACATGTATGATCTTAATATCAGAAACAAAATAAACTTGTTACACCATTGTTTAGACTAAGGAAAACTTATAATTCATTTATGGCACAAGGCATTAGATTTTAGAACAAACTACCTAATTCCATGACTTGAACAATCAGACTTGCCTTTACATAAATTTTAAAAGTATGTAAAAAATACTTAGATTAGAAATCATATTACACAATTTGACAATTACATTAATAACATAAACGCATGATCATTTGATAGTTGACAAATTACACACAAAATAATTTAAATAAATTTAAACAACTGAATGTTATTTTAGTATTTTATTGATCTATGATTATTGGTAATATACACCGGCTATCCAATAGGAAAGTTCATTCTTCGATTTAAGAAAAAGAATACTAAGTTATTAAATATTAATTTAATATGACAATATTAAGAAGCTCAGCGCATTTTATTTTTTGAATATCATTCCCTCCAAATGTCATCTCTTCGTACACATTCTTCTAATCGGATACGCAAAATTTCAAACACTTTCTTGCAGAGAGGGAGCAGGGGAGATATTGTTAATTTCTTGCCAGATATTTTCTTTCAGAGTCGCTAGTGTTCATGGTTTGTTTGAATAAACTTTTGACTTTAGATAGTCCTACAGAAAATAATCACATGGTGTGAGGTCGGGCGACCTGGGTGGGCAGCAGATGTCCCCAAACCTCGATATCATTTTTTGTGGCAAAAGTGCCTTTACCGTGTCCATCGACTCTCTGCAGGTATGGGAAGTGGCTCCATTCTGTTGGATCCATGTGTTTCTGTTAAAACGGCGTTCCGTTCTTACAATAGGAACAAAAATAATTGTCGATCAGCACGACCGTACTCATTCTCAAAAAAAAAAAAACGGTCCAATAACCCCACTAGAGGTTATGGCGCACCAAACAGTCACCTTTGGACTATGTAACTGTCGTTGATATTTCTCTTTTGGGTTCGTTGGTGCCCAATATCTACAATTTTGTTTATTTACATAGCCCTCCAAATAAAAATGAGCCTCATCGCTAAAAAACAGAAAAACTTCCAACATCTTTTCAGCACAAGATTTTTTTTATAGGATAGGGTGACAAACGAGCACACAATCCACTTGATGGTAAGTGGTTGCTGTGACCCATAGACATCTACATTTATCCTCAGTAAAGAATCAAAATGCAGATGCGTCGGCACCCGTGGGGACTAAGATGGAATGCCTCTTTTCCAGTAAAATGGGTCATTTTACGCTAGTATTCTGTGAGAGCGTGGTCTTTCACCGGTCGAGCCGAACCAGTCGTGCTACAACTATACTACTAATATAGCTGCAGCATGGCTCTACCACGTATAAAATATTTTTAAAAGATTTCCGTAATATGTAATCACTTTCTTTTAAAGCTTGCACTAACTGTATTTTATAGGGATGAAAACGCATTTCTTCCTAACTATGACGTGAACTGTTGATTTAGGGATTCCCAAAACTGCCGAATGATTCCGTAAAGAAGACCGAATCACTTACTCGGCGCACATTTTCCTGGGTTGATAGAGTAGGTGTGCGGCCTGGAATTGGTTGATATATTATGGTAGAATCCGTTTGACGAAACTGCTTAATCCACTGTTTTAAAAGGTTTACACTTGGAGCATCTCTTGGTCGGCGTATATTGTATTGAGAACAAAATTTCCTAAGCGCAGCAGCGCTCGAGTCACCACTCTTAAAGTAAGATTCGACAACAAAAGCACGTTGCACTCCGGTCCAATGCTCCATCGCGACTGTTAAACCCGCACGCCTGACGCGTCGATTAAGACCTCTCTCCACTTCACCGCGCCAACCGTTACTGCGTAATTCAAATTTGAAAATTGAACTTTCCTATTGGACACTCGGTATTTAAAGGTTGACATTGATTGAAATTGTTATTTTTCAAATGTATTTTTCTTTTTTCTTTCTTACAAGCCTACATGCTCTATTCACTTGACTACTCATGAGAGCTCATGAGAGCATAGCTTGCTCTACTGCTTGACTATTCATGAGAGCCTGTAAATGGGCCTATGTGAATATAAATAAATAAATAAATATCACCATCAATGGCGAGCGCATCACACCTTCGATTTGCCGACGATATAGTCATTATGGTAGGATTAAAAGATAACTTTAGTACTATGCTCAATGACCTTAGAAGTCATGCGTGTGATGTCTATATCTGTAGTAGTTGGGGTGCTCCAAATGCTCAATAATTTTTACAAGTAAACATAGGACAAATTGTCCGATTAGGTAAGTCCAACTTCGACAGAGATATTTGGTTCGGCTGGACAGCGTTCGGGTGATTACAACACATCTGCTAGTAGATATAGCTGAAAACTTGACAAGAGTGTACAATCAGTGCGTATGCGTGTGACAGTGATGACATATGTATGTATTGAGACGTGGCCCTACACTGAGGGCCGTAGGGGGAAGCTCAAGGCCGCTCAGCGGGCTATGGAGTGGGCTATGCTCGGAATTTCTCAGTGTAACAATCTTCCTAATGAGGATATTAGCAGTACACAAGAGTTATCGACTTAGCCCAGCGGATCAGTAAGCTGAAGTGGCAATGGACAAGACAAATGTCATGTATACGTCGTTAACGTTGTTGTATGTTCAACACTGAATGATGGATGATGACCATAATGATCATGAACTGAGCCGGGACGAGATGTAATGCCTGGCAGGATGAAAATTCAAAAATACCCGTATAAATCATATAACTATCATACAATTTACTAAATATTATATAGTAACGTGAACATAGAAACCGATTTCATTACAACTGATAAGGTAATCAGTGGTCTGTGATTAAAGTCACGTAAAAATAGACGATAATATTGTCTCTGGTAAAATTTCCACTTCCGTACGAAAAATGACGTGAGTAGAATTGAATTGAGCTCAGTATTGACAAATTGAACGTATCAAGAATAATCGTCTGGAATATTTCCATAAGTTTTTCAAGTACAGATTTAATAAGGAAAAGTCTTTGTGATTAGAATAGAATAGAATAATTTTTTATTCAATATTGATTATTATATAATACTTATTGAAAGTCATTTTTTATTTACCACTGGTTCGGAAAATACCTCAGTCCAGGGAAGAACCAGCAAGAAACCCAGCGGGACTTTTTAAACATATTTCACTTAACAATAATTTCGTTTATACAATTTTTAAATGATTTTTCATAGAACCAGCATGGTGGCGATCATCTTATTCCCAGGGGTTATTTTCATTCATGTATTCCTTGATATTATAATAACTCTTTTTGTACAGTTATTCTTTAATAAAACTTTTAAACTTGTTTATTGACAAACTTTGAATATGTTCTGGGATTTTTTTGTAAAAGCGTATACATTGCCCCATAAATGAATTACTGATTCTGTGGAGTCTAGTAACTGGCATTACAAGCTTATGTTTGTTCCTAGTGTTTAAAGTATGCATATCCTTATTCTTATTAAAGCTATTTATGTTTTTATGCACATACATTACATTCTCATAAATATATTGCGATGCCAAAGTTAATATGTTTATTTCTTTAAATTTTTGCCAAAGTTAATATGTTTATTTCTTTAAATTTTTGCCTGAGGGACTCTTTACAATTTAGGTTATAAATCCCCCGTACGGCTCTCTTTTGCAAAACAAATATAGCTTCAATATCAGTCGCATTACCCCATAGCAAAATTCCATAAGACATTACGCTATGAAAGTAACTAAAATACATTTAGTAACTAAAATCTTGCTGTCTCAATTAGCTATTCTATTAGTTGTTAGCTAGTCTATTATTTGTGACAGTAATATATTTAAATATTTACAACTTACAATAGATATTACTCTATGTTCATAATTTATAATTATGCAAGCTAAATCTACGACTTGTTGACTTAATTAACTCATGTATCTAGATATATGCGAAAAATAAAAAAAAATAGTCCAGTCTATACTTTTTTTGGAATTTTGAATAAAAAGAAAACATCTTTTACGTGATAGAGCCATGTTGCTATATTAGTAGTTGTAGCACGAATGGGTCGGCTCGACAGGAGAAGGACCCACGCTCTCAAAGAATACCAACGTAAATAGCAGCTAAACGCTGCTGCGTTGCATATGGTGAGTGTAGAGAACCTTTTTACTGGAAACGGGGCATTCCATCTTAATCCTCACGAGATGCCTATGGGCCGCAGTAGCTATTTACCATCAGGTGGACTGCGTGCTCGTTTGACGCCCATATCCTATAAAAAATGTCCGCTTTTATCAAATGAAAATATACAACAGTTAAATTTATTTACTTTAAAATGTCATACATTTAATATTTCCGACATATACTTTATTCAAGTAAAATTATGAGTTGTATTATTATTTACACCTTATAAAATGTTTTTTTTTATTTTTTAAACATAATTTAGTTGGGCAGGCAAAAAGACAGATAAGGAAATTTAAACACACATTTTTAGACACTTGTATTGTCGAGGAAAAATAACTGGATAATCATTAATTGATCAATTATTTACCATCACAAAGTGTGAAATAGGAAACAAGTAGAAAAACAAGTACACGATGTTATGAAAAAAGAAAACATTGTTGTACTGTCAATGCAGTGCAGCCTTGTGTACTGCGGCACCTAATTTGTTACAGTAATTACATTACACTTGCAGTTCATATTGTTCTTGACCTACAGAGACATGCGGGGTAAGAGCATCTTACTGCCTGTTGTTTCTACAGAACAGAATTGTTTCTCAATTTATTTAGTATTATGTGCAGGTGACAGCTGTTAAAATTGCTAAGTAAATACATTTTGTTTGTCGTGCGTAATATAAAATTTGGAACATAAACTTTCGACGCTTTCTAAGAAACAGATTCTCTAGTCTTACGAATGCCTTGATAGCGTCAGACCTATGAATATTCATTTGGCGATGTTTGTTAAGCCCTCGTAGTATTTGACCGACCAATTTTTTGTATCCTCGTGGTAGACGCAAAAGTAAATATTTTTATTACTACTACTCCTTTCAATTTGCCTACTTAAATCTGAAACTACTTTTACTTTCGTGACGTTCCTGCTACTTATAATATTTTAAACGTGTATCTGGATGTATATCTTGGTATACATAACTGTATGGGCTTATTAGGAATGTGCTTTTATTTTTTATCAAACATATATTGTACCTATGCGAATCCAAAACCAACAGGTCTCAGAAGGATTTAATGTGAAAAACAACATATTTTGGTATAAACATGCTGAGAATAAAACTGAACTACTAGCTCTGTTTATTACGGAAAAACGCAATAACACTTCCGTCAGTCGCTTGTTTACCGACAAATCTATAACTAAAAATATTTCGTACAGCGCTGAGAAAATTATTTAGTTTGTTACATCAAGATTAATATCATCACATCGCACATCAACGGCCTTTTTAAGTCCAGTGTAAGGAATAGGACCTTTCTAAGAGTATGTCAGCTATCATGTACATATTACTTTCAAAACTTGTCCATACTCACCACGCTGAGTAGGCGTGATAATGAAAGTAGCGCCCTTGCGTTCAGAATGCTGCTCCCTATTTCCCTATTTTATTTATGAAAAATTAAAATGAAAATTATATTTATTCTTCCGCCACAAAAGTATATAGATAGGTCTACTGACAAAACTTAAAAATTCATGGGATATTGTAATGTTTTTCCGGTGGATTGGAGTCTAAGCTAGGGTATCCCTGTATTTCAGGTCTCCAGGTCGCTCGCTCGCTGACTAGTTCCGAGTATGTCCTATGAGGTAAAATTTTACCATGGGAGAAATTTGAATTCAATGCGGTAAATTTTGTGCCTTCACTATGACGCGAGAATCTTGTTATTCAATCAGCGGGGTGCACGGCGCGCAGGTGATATCCTCCCTTATATCACTTTCTTATTTGCTATTTGCTTTAGCGAAATATATAAATAATTTATAATCGGTAAAGGTAATCGATTGCTGGGATGGGCTGATTGAAATCAAATATCAAGTAAGGCCTATCGGCAGGTACACTGTTTTGAAGAAGTAACACAGTAATGCCATCTAAAATATTATATTTAAACTAGTGGGATGCGGGAAGTGTAGACTGTGTAAGATCCTCCGAAGGAGGCGGAGTTATAGTCGAAATAAGAATTTTAAATTTTTTGGTTTTTGGCCATTTTGACCTCCTAGGAGTGTAATGAGAACTTTTCGCCCCAATTGAACCATGAAATCCTCTAATGATAGGCTATTCAAACTGACCAGGCCTAAAGTTTGATTCACTCCCCAACTCATTTCTAGTCTTTACTACGATTATCTTTAAATCGATTTTAAAATCGATTTAGATTTTTTATTTTATTATTTTTCATTAGTAGATATAAAAATAAGATTATTGTTATTTGATAGGAAATTATTTTTGTCTGGGGTTTGAACAAAGGATCTGCTATGTAGAAATCTGAACGCAGTCGCAGCAGCAGAACGCGTTTGTGCGTAGTAGAGCCATGCTGCAGCTATATTAATAGTATAGTTGTAGCACGAATGGGTCGGCTCGACCGGGGAAGAACCACACTCTCACAGAATATCAGCGTAAAATAGCAGCTTAATACTGCTGTGTTTCTTATGGTTAGTGTAGAGAACCGGCAATCCTTTTTACTGGAAAAGAGGCATTCCATCTTAGTCTTCACGGGAGACAACGCAACTGGATTTTGATTCTTTATTGAGGATAGATGTGGATGTATATGGGTGACAGCAACCACTTACCATCAGGTGGACTGTGTGCTCGTTTGTTACCCTATCGTATAAAAAGTCAAATTGCGATTATGGGATACCAGAATGGCCTCCGATAGCGAAATAACCATAGAGTATAAAATGTTTGTAGTAAAATAATCTAGAACCGTCAAACTGCGTAACGTTTGATAATGCGATCGCAAATCCTGCTTTTTAGAACAGCAGAAGCGTACGGGCTCGTGAAGCAGAAGAAGATTTATAAGACAATCTATACATTTGTGGATACGGAGTAACATAGCTTTGTTTGTAAGAATTTTATTTCAACCAGAGAATTAGCTGTGTCACCAGAAGGTAAGTTTTTTTTTAAAGATAATAAACAGAACACCAATATAAAAGCCATATAAAAACGTGAATATTACAAGTTAAACATCCTATTTTACGTACCTTAGTAATTGCTGAGAACATCATTAAATTGTTAAAATAAACAATAGGAGGAAACATTAAAATAATTAGGTCTTGAAATATTTAAGGAAATTCCAACGTCAAAATGTAGTTGATTTCACGTTTAATAATATAACAATCTAATGACTATGTCAAAAATATTTGTGCATATATGTATATTTGACATTGATCAAAAGTTTTGTATGTAATTTTATGTCACGTGTTACTTATCAATGACATTACATCGCAGGGTTTTATGTATTTGTATCTTGTATTATTTTTGGGGTCATTGCTGAATAAATTAGCTGAATAAATAATATCATAATATAACAAAGAATATTTTGTGATGTGACAAATATTAAAATTGTTATAAACTTACAAATTAAAAACTTAATTAATTTAAGTTATAATTCACTAAATACACAAAAAAGAGCAAAAATAAATTAGACTCAGATAAACGAATAATAATGATTTATAAGTAACAAAGTATAATGCGGAACTGTACTCAATGACACTAAGAGTAAAAAAAGCATTTGAATTTTCATCATGTGTTTTTTTAGAGATTCATATCATTCCGGTTTCTTTGCTTGCTTGAAATCACATTATAACATATAGACTAATATTATAGAATTTTTTTATAGCTTTAATATATTTTTACGATGAAAATTATCACGAATCACGATTAGAAAGAAGGAAAATACTGAATCCATATAAATTCAGTCTCTTTGCTTGCTTGAAATAATATTATATATAGATTATTATTATAGAAAAGTATAACTACTATATATTTACGATGCAAATTATCACGATTCACGATTATAAAGTCATTTCGTTTATGACAGCCGCGAGAAAGTATAGAGAGAATATAATATGTATTACCATCCAGGCCGCGTTACCGTCAACTATACAGTCCATCCATTATTCTCGTTAGTCAAAGGCGCATTATTGCAACAAAACACGGTCTTGAGCCACCTAAATCATTCAGGTCTCTCTGTTCTCACAGGTTACAGGTTGTCATCAAATCGGGTCATCATCTGAGTGGTTACGGAATTCCACTTTAAGCTTGACTCAAAACATAATCACTTTTTTTAAAATTCTCTTTAAAAAGGTACTGAAAAACCACAATTAGTTATATTTTTTTTTATAGAAGAGGGTGCAAACGAGTATGCGACTCACCTGATGGTAAGTGACTACCATGAACAACAGCAACACCAGGGGAACCAAGGGAATCGCAGATGCGTTGCCGGCCTTTTAAAAAGAGTAGGCTCCTTTTTTTAAGGTCCCTAAGTCGTATCGGTTCGAAAAAATCGCTGGTGGTAATCGATTCCACAAGGAAGTTGTGCGAGGAAGAAAATATCTTCTAAATCACACAGTGATGGACCGCCAATCATCCAGATGGTGTGGATGGTATCGGGAGTTCTGTCGCGATGTGCGTTCGTGAAATTTGGCGGCTGGGATTAATCTGAACAATTCCTCAGAGCACTCCCCGTGGTAAATGCGAAAGAAAATGCAAAGGGATGCAACATCTCTTCGCAGCGCTAACGAATCTAGCCGATCGGAAAGGACTCGGTCGTCGACGATTCGAGCCGCTCTGCGTTGGATGCGGTCAAGTGGAAGGAGATGGCACTGGGGAGCCCCCGCCCAGAGATGGGAACAGTATTCCATGTAACTGTGTAAAGTTGCAGGCGTTGTGCCGACACGAAATACTGTCCTGTATATAATTGGTACAATTCATTAATTCATTAGCCTATAGTGAGTGATTGATCAAACCCACTGCTGCACATAGTTCTTCCCATGGGGCAATCTATGGGGGTCTATGTGCAACTATATTTCATAATATTGCCACCCTTGGCAGGCGAGTTAGCAAGCGCAGTTTATTTTTTTTTGGTGTTGATCGGGAAGACGCTGTTGTTCGTCTTCACTCTGTCAACGCTTACGACAGCCACGGGATTATATGGGGTAATAAATATAAATAGAAACGCTATAGCATTTTGAATACATAGCGTGTCTGAATCTATTACCTAGTCTTTTCAAGAATGCTGCATAATTAAAGGATTTGTCCAAAACTCGTAATGCAGGTCAAGCAGGCAGGCAAACCTACGATGCGGCTGGCTAGATACAATCATCTAGCCAGCCAGCTTTGTGGTATTGCCCAAACTAGTCTATGAAAATTAAGATCAGAATTTCGCCACATTATAGGTCATTTGTTAACAGTGTAAAAAACGTACAGGTGAGGATGACATGTAAAGCTCTCAAAAACCCTTTACACTATCCATCCTCTCTTATACAAACATATCTATGACTGTATATTTTTACCGTCAGATTATCGTACGGCAGCCGCATGTAAAAAAAAACTAAGAGAATATTATTTTGCAGAACCTTGGTAGAGATCTTCGTAATAACATAATATATAAATTCAGAATGAGTACATACGTAACTTTAGGAAGTAATAAAACAAGAACTGCTGCTTATTTAGTAGTTTTTAGTAGTTGACATATCTTAATCGTGTATGACATATAATGCGGTAGTGACTTATATTTCGGAAGCTACGAGTTGTTTTTTGTAATGTTTTATACAGATGTCCAAAGCAGCAGTTGGTTTATTAACATGCTTCGTAGAATTACTACGGTAGAAATCTATGTTTAGCATTTTAATATAACTATAGCTAATGACGTCGCAATAAGGTGTCAGTACTAAAATCTATAACTGTTGTGTGGATCAAAAACAGTTGAGAAATAGCAATATCGCGACATTATTGCTCTCATGTAAGTTACAGTAGTTTTAAATAGCATCATACTTTATGGTATTTAAGTCTTTGGACAACTCTATGTAAAGTTAACGATATCGCAAAACAAATATTCCTATAGCTGGCAATGGCGTCATTGCCGTTTAAAACCACATTTACACTTTAGTGGTGTTTGTTGTTTTGACGCTTCTATGTACTGCTAATAAGTATGTTTTCGTGACTACTTCGATATAATTACATAAAGGTGTAACTTATGTGAGCTTGTAATTTTAAAGTTTCTTGTATGTATTTTAGAACTTGTAAGCCTAAACCAAACTTTACGGCAAAAGAAATTAACTAGTGTGCGACATGCGCCTATGAATCAAGACGATTTAACAAAGATTTTAAGATCCATTAAAAATACAGCAAACCGGTCGTTAAAACGTTTTATTATGTCTGTAATTATGTACACATTTCATAAATAAAAAATAATAATAACAACTGTTATTGGACACTATTAGAACAATAAACCTTTTTTTCATTAATTGAAAATTCAATTAAAAAAAAGGAGCAGACTTCGTCTAAGACAAATTTAGCATAATATGTTTTGTTAATTGACAGCAGGAAATTACGAGTATAATGACTTTCAGTAAACGTGACTATTACGACCTTGTCCTTGAATGGGTATGAAACTCGGAGGAAAATGACAATACTCCAATAGTTACAGCGTAAATCAATTTTGATAATTTATTATATTTTATAATATACAATATTAAAAACTATAATAATAATAAAAAAAAACTAAAACTTAATTATCATACAGTACTACTCCCCGCAGTATCGTGCCAAGAACGCTGGCTGTGTTTCCCCGCTGAATAGCTATACTTAGCCTTTGAGCGAGAAATTAACCAGCCCTCTTATCACCAGCAGCAACGACCATCCTCGGATGGAGTTCCTTTAGGAACTTCACCGCACGTGGACCCCACGGAGCGATAGTCTCTACAGCAAATGCCACAAATATGTAGTCATCTCTCAGAGACTCATATTTGACTAACAGCTAGATGCTAACGTCGATACACAGGACATGTTCTAAATCAGTTCCTGAAGCTTAAGAGAGTGGACGAATCAAAACTCTTGCTCCACCACAACAAGCAAAATGACAAAGTGTATGCACACGGCTCCCATCATCTTGCATCAATCATGGCTTAGTCACGTGGGGGCGCACTAGCAAGATATATCAAATCAACCGTGGACTTTCCAGCCAGACTGCTTCTGGTCACAAGGGACAAGCAACTCAAGCCTGGCTCGAAAACAATATTCTCATAAGACCTGAAGACTGGCCCTCGTCCAATCCAGGTCTGAACCTACAAATTGTGGTCAGTCCTCTTGGACAGGGCCTGCCCAAAAAGTTACTCGGACATTGAGTCCCTCACTAATTCTTTGTCTAGCAGTGGCTAAATACCCACGGAGACAGTGCGTAAATCCAAAGATTCATGGCAGGAGAGCAAGGCCTTTATCAAAGCCAAGGGCATCACTTTGAAAAAATTGTTTTTAATTAATCGCTTAGACTTCGATAACTAGCTCCACAGTGGAGTAGCTAGCCAAAAATGAGATTGAGGCCCTATTTAAACTAAATTAAATACTTTAAATGTGCAAAGCTACTTCATCTTCAATTCCTTGTCGCCCACTGCAGGACATAAAGCAAAGCTACTTACTACTAAGTATTACATATGTATAACACATATGTAATACTTATGATAAATGTTCTTCCTAATATATGTTATAAATGTGAAAGTTTGTTTGTTTGTTTCGTTTTAACGAAAGCTACTGGATTTATTTGGATGAAATTTTGCACACTGATAGAGCTCGACCTGGGTAAGACCTGGATAAAAGGATCCCGTGGGATAATTTTAGATGCTAGTAAACAATAAAGGGTCTTTTGAGCTTGGGGACCGCGGGGCACTGCCCCCGCTTAGTCTTACGGTAACTACGCCGCTGTACCTACTAACATATATAGTGTACCTAGGTGTTAATAACACGCCTTTGCTCTAAATCTAAACATTACCTAAAGTCATCGATTAATAAATTTGCTTCGTTGTATAAACGAACGCAAAAATTGTAAAGAAGGAAGTGGTAAACGATATTTTATTATTTTTTATTTTAGATACTATATCTAACAATACATAGTCCTGATACTGATTCAATATTTAATATCCTTATGGTAAAAATTTCTAAATTGTTTGTCTCTATAAATGTTCCCTCGGTTTTAGAGCCTTGTGGAATATTTCGAGACGATGGCAGGAGACCCGACGTTTAGTTTAGTTTAGTTTACGACGGGCTGTTATCCGCAACTCCACGTCTATGCGCGTATTTAGCGTGTGGGCAGGAATAATGTGATTATTCGAGCCATGAGATCTCCCCGAATAAGCTCAACAGTCCCTTGATGTTGCATGCAACTTCGGGGAGTGATCCCGGCGTGCCGAGATGTTTAGCCCTGTACGTAGCGACCTCCGGACATTTCAGTAGCACGTGGGCCACCGTTTCTTCGTCCCCCATACATGCCCTGCACAGGGGACTATCTGTAACACCTATAGTAAATAAATGTTTGTTAAAGATGCCGTGTCCTGTGATAGCACTTGTTACTATCCTGATCTGCGGCTTGTTCAGTCTCATTAAAACTTTGGTTACTGTTTTTTTGTGTTTGACTGTTTATTTCAGGCAGGGCCTCCCTAGCTTGTCTACTATTGTACTGTACAGTCTACTAGATTTTTCCAAAGCTGAGCGTGTTGATTAGTGAAGTGTCTACGTACCAGTGAACGAACGTTACCAAAGGGGATTGGTATGATTGGTTCCGGCCCTATAGTGGCCAGAGCCGATCCTCTTCTGGCCAGTTCGTCTGCTGCATCGTTGCCTCTGGATCCACTGTGTCCCTTTATCCATTGCAGAGTCACATTGTTGTTTTTACATACCTCATTTAATCGTTGATGGCATTCATATATTAGTCCCGAGTTCACCTCATTGCAACTCAGAGCTTGTAGTACCGCCCTACTGTCGGTCAGTATTCTGATGGGGAAGTCATTAACCTTCCTAGCATCTATTGCTATGGCCGCTTGAATGATACCTATACATTTCGCCTGAAAGACCGTGTTATAGGTACCCAGCGGTGTGCATATGTGAATATTGAGGTCTTCAGAGAAAGCTCCAGAACCTACACCTTCATTTGTTTTAGAACCATCGGTGAAAACTCTAAGCTCTTTTGGGCTTAATCCTTCCGGCTGGCTGTTTTCATTTAATTGTATCTTGTATTTCTTATCGAAAACAAATTGTTTAGGAATCTTATCGTATTTGGCTTGTAGGATAGGAATTTTTGAGTGAATTCTATCAATTATGCCTGTATGAGGGACGCTATTCTTACTCCAAAGATTTAGGGTCCTGAGTCTGATGGCAGCTAAAGTCGCTTCTTGTTGTATATGTAGATGAAGCGGAGTTAGCTCCAGCATCGCTTTTAAGGTTGCTGTTGGCGTAGTTCTTATGCAGCCTGTGGCAGCCATACATGCCAGTTTCTGGTAGCGCTGAAGCTTCTTAATTGTGGTGGCTTCATTTGTCTTGGTCCACCATACCAGAGCGCCGTATGTGATCATGGGCCGAATTACAGTTTTGTAAAGTCACAGTATGATTTTTGGCATCAGTCCCCATCTTTTGCCAATCATGTTTCTGCATTGCCAGAAAGTTATACTAGCTTTGTTGATTTTGTTTTCTATGTGTTTATTCCAGTTAAGTTTGCTGTCCAAGGTAAGACCTAAATATTTTACCTCAGAGGATAGCTGGAGTTTAGTGCTGAAAAGACTTGGAAGATGACAGTTATTCAGCATTCATTTTTGTGTGAACATTACTAAAACCATTTTATTTGGATTGACGGTTAAGTCGTATTCCCTGCACCATCTCTCCACTATACGGAGAGCCGCTTGGGTCAGGTCGCACACTATGCTTGCTGTCTTTCCAGAGACCAGTATTGTCAGGTCATTAGCATAACCTACTGTATAGAAGTAATTGGCATTTAATTTGCTGATGAGTTCATTAATGACCATATTTCACAGAAGAGGTGAGAGAACCCCACCCTGCGGGCAGCCTTTCTTAATTTGGATTGGTTGAGATTCACCAGCAATCTTTATTATTGATGTACTGAGCATGTAAAACATCCAGTCAATCAGTGCCGGTTCAACTTTATCTACTGAGTTTTTTTCTCTTCTTAGTGCACTTTTTATGCTGGAGAAGTTCGTTCTGTCAAAAGCACCTTCTATATCTATGAAGGAACCTAGACATATTTCTTTGTTTTGGATGGCCTCTTCAATCTTTGTAATTACCTGATGAAGTGCCGATTCTGTTGATTTGTCTAGACGGTAGGCGTGTTGCTTGTCGTGTAGTGGTAAATTCATTAGCGCCGACCCCCTTAATTCCCTTTCACACATCCTCTCCATCGTCTTTAGGAAAAAGGATGTGAGGCTAATGGGCCTGTAGGATTTAGGGTCAGTGTAGTCGCTCTTACCTGGTTTGGGTATGAATGTGACTTTCACTTCCCTCCATCCCCTAGGAACATATTTAAGAGCCAGACAGGCTCTCATTATGGCAACAAGTCTGACTATTAGGGCTTTACCCCCCCACTGTAGGAGAGCCGGGAATATGCCGTCAGGTCCTGCCGCCTTATAGGGGAGGAAACTGTGAATGGCCCAATGGATTTTGTCCATGGTTACCACTTTCTGTGCTAAATTCCAGTCTTCTGCTGTTGGTGTCAGTATGTCGTCATGCCGGTTTGCCTCCTGGGTTACGCAGCAACCTGGGAAGTGCGTTTCAATTAGGATGCGTTGGGCTTCATCCGGCGATGTTGAGTAGCTACCGTCGGGTTTCTTTAGAGACATGGATCCCGACGTGTTCTGTTTAGCTAGAATATTCCTTATCCTATTTGCTTGTTCGCAGGTTTCTATGTTGCCACAGAATTTACGCCACCCAGTCGAGCGTCGATACCTGATACATTTTTTGTATTCAGACTTAGCTTTCTTATATATAGTATATTATTCTATTATATATAGACCCGACGTTATGACTTTGGCCCCTTGGGAGGGAAGTAAAACCCTAGTGTGGGATGCTAATTGCGTAGACACATTGGCGGCCTCTCATCTCAAGGATACCTCGATTGGAGCCGGTGGTATCAGAGGCAGCTGAATTAAGTAAGTGGCGCAAATATGAGTCTCTGAGAGATGACTACATATTTGTGCCATTTGCTGTAGAAATTATCGGTCCGTGGGGTCCACGTGCGGTGAAGTTCCTAAAGAAACTCCACCCCCGGCTGGTCGTTGCTGCTGGTGATAAGAGAGCTGATTCCTTTCTCGCTCAAAGGCTTATAGCCATTCAGCGGGGAGATGCAGCCAGGGTTCTTGGCACGATACTACGGGGAGTAGGATTATTACTTTTAGTTTTTTTTTTATATTAGATATAGTTTTATTTTAATATTGTGTGTAATTTTTAGCTAGATTTAATTTTATAATATGTTTTAAAATTCGTTTTTTTATTTCGGAGCAATGTACTAACACAGTGACATAAGTTAAGAAATGATAATGCACCACGATAATAAAAGTGACTACGATTAGTATTTTAATGTATAGATTAAAGTGCATTCCAGAATTTTCGTTGGCTGCTGTCTTGTGCGTCGTGTGATCATGCGACGGTGAGGTGATTGATCTCGGCCCGAATATTTTTGTCACTGCTATTTTTGTACGAACTACGGGTGTAATTATGTTTTTACTTTTATTGAATAATATGTCATGTGATATCGAAATAATTCTACTACGTTCATTCATAGTTTATCGTATAGATTAATGAATGAAATCGAGAATATTTATTTGTAAATTATTTCTTTACTTTGTATATGTTCTTCGAATAAGAATACTGTCGCTGGATGATTTGTGGATTTCCAGATGAATATTTAGTTTCTTTCAAAGCGATTTATGTTATTTCTGTAGTTATTAATATGCTTTTTACGACGAAGTTGACAGTAATCACAAAGTAATAAATTTGTCTGTAACCAGTAAAAAACAAATTAAATTTAAAATATATTATAATATCATGCAGTGAAAATAAACAGAATCCATAACAAGTAATAGATTTTTGGAATCATCGATAAATAATCATTAACCGTATGTAGTGTAGGTAATTTTAATTATTAACACAAATGCAATAATAATGATTTTTAAATATAAGATCAGAATAAACCTGCGCATGTAAATTAAGTATTGGAGGCGCCACGATTTACACTTTCACACATGCATAAATTTATATACATTCGCTGTGCCGTGGTGTGAGTGTCGTGTTAATATTACAAACATTGAGAGTGTGCGACCATCTTACGTTTGTAGTTTGTTGCTTATTCGGGCTTGTCAGCGGTGGCCAATCTTTCTGAAAATTTCTACGAGATTACTTTAATCAGACGACTCGTATTTATACGTTCTAGAAATCGGAAAATTTACGAATAATAAAACAGTTAGTTGCGAGAACACAAATATACGAAGAAGTAGATGAAATCAGTCATACCAATCAACCATACAAATTTTCACTGAATCGTTTAACGTTCCGTTCGTTTTTTAAATAAACCTTCATTATAAAATGTTGCCAATACCTCACCTACAGTGGGTCGTATTGTGCACTTTTCTTCCAGTACTTTTCCATTCAAACCTTGGAGCATTTGTTAGTCAAAACTGTTGAACATATATCCGACTCTTTCTATCATACGCAAACATACAACGTCGTTGATTGTGTGCAGGGTAGATTTAGACGTTGAGTAATTGAGTACTCTTAACGAGAATGTCGGCGCCGCGCCGCGCCGTACCAAATATTGGAGAAAATCTTCGTTGTAAATTGATATTTATGACAGTATGCTTCCAAAATGATAATGACCGTTATGATTGAAGTTTATAAAACTGCAGTTTATTAAAGAATATTTTTCATTACATTATATTGTTTACGTTTAAAAATCATCAGTCAATCGGGCTAATAGGCGCCGTTTGTGAGAGGTCTATGGCCAGCAGTGGACGGTTGAGGGGAGTTATTTACTTTTGAATAGCAATTTACGAGAAGCTTTTTACGAGACGTTACAATATAAGTGTGGAATACGTATGTATACATACACACAGAGAGCAAGCAATAGCAAAGGATTAGGAATAATTACGGAGATACCTTGACGGTTATTAATGGAATGGGTCCATATAATTACTTCACTAATTCATTCTTGAAACGGGTCGGCTACGGAATTGACAATGGCGAATGTCAACAGTTCAACAAAACTATAAGTACCATCTAAATTATTTATTAGTATCCCTACTAATATTATAAATGCGAAACTGTATTTGTCGGTTTGTGATTCTTTTATGCAACAACGGACATGACCATTTTGCATAAATACGAAGAGTCACATAATCTACGTTTTATGAGTGATAGATTATGAACGTAATTCTCTAATTATATTTTAATGAGAAAATGGCTTATTCGATGAAATTTATTATGAAGAAAGAAAGTCTTGGAATAACACATAGGATACATTTTATCCCAAAAAGACTATTTATACGTGGTAGAGCTGCAGCTATATTATAGTTGTATATCACGAATGAGTTAGCTCTACTAGGGAAGGGCCACGCTCTCACAGCGTAAATTAGCAGCTCAATGCTGCTGTGTTTTTTATCCGAGATTCGGAGACCCTTTTTACTGCAAACAAGGCATACCATCTTAGTCCTCAGGGGTGACAGCACATCTGCATTAATTTTTCATCGAGGATTGATGTAGATGTGTGGTATAGATCGACTGTGTGCTCGTTTGTCAGCATTATTTTATAAAAAAAAATGCACGATACACATGCGTATTTGATACTATATTATGTATTTAAGGGTGTCTAAATCTTGTTTATAATTCAGAATACGGTGAATTTGACGAGATATTTACTAAAGAAAAAGATCACGAGCATCAAAGTTAAAGGTTAGTGAGTGGTGTGATATACAGACACCTATATAGATAGTATGGTCTCGATTAAGAATTAAAAGGCAGATTCATCGTCACCTTTGAGCACTAAAATGGAATGCCTAGATACCAGTAAAAAGGGTCTCCGGTTCTTACCATACAAAACACATTATAATATTATACTGTGATTTCACGACATAATATGTGTAATCTACATTGGAGACTACGCTTTTATAAACAATTAAAAAATAACATGGTCACCACTAGAAATAAATGTAAGAAAACTAGGTTTTTGTCCGCGGTATCGCTCGCGTGGGCTTACTTTTAGAAACATCTCGCGGAATACCAGCGTAAAATTGCAGCTAAAGGCTGCTGTGTTTCGTATGGTGGGTGTAAAGAACCGGAGACCCTTTTTAGGCATTTCATCTTAGTCGACAGGGGTGAAAACGCATTTGAATTCTGATTCTAAATCGAGGAAAAATGTAATTGTCTATGGGCCACAGCATCCACTCAGAATTACATTAAACGTATGAAGAAGTTATCTTGTGTAAATCATAAGTCTGGCAGTGGTTGTCACTTTACAACCAACTTCAAAAAAAGGAGGAGGTTCCCAATTCGGCTGTTTTTTTTTTATGTGTGTTACCTCAGAACTTTTTTATAAGTGTGTGTAGTCGGTTGTACAAAAATTTTAATTTTACCACTAGTTTGGTAACGGGCACCTCTTTAGACGTATTCATGGGAAGGAAAAATCGATTTACGTTTTACTGTTTTGGTTATTTAAAGATAATTTGCTTTTGACATAATTATGTTTTATATATCATAGTCTCATGTTATGTTATAAAGCTTATTGACGGTATTTAATCCATATCATTAGGCCTACTAATTGGCATCATTAAATAGACGTTGTTGTTTTTAGGTGATGTATTTTTGCAAGTCCTCGGGCGAGGATAGAATTACAGCGGAACTTCTGAAAGCGGGTGGAAAACCGGTACTTGAAGTCTGGAAGGAGCTCTTGAATTCCTTCCTCCATGATTGCACTACTCCGGAGGCGTGGAGCAGAAGTGCCATGATCTTGTTCTTCAAGAAAGGCGACAACGCTCTCTTGAAGAATTACAGACCGATTTCCCTACTGAACCGGTTTCCGAAGAGGCTTTAGTACCATAGACCACATACATACCCTTCGGCAAATTCTACAGAAGACCGAAGAGTACAATCTGCCACTTTGTATGGTATATGTGGAATATGAGAAAGCCGTTGATTGCGTCGAAATTTCAGCGGTGCCAAGTAGACTGTCGGTATATCGAAGTGCTGAAGTGTTTGTACAGTAGGGCTACATCGGCTATCCGACTACAGAACCAGAGTACGAAAACTATCTAACTGCAGAGAGGTGTAAGACAGGGTGACGTAATATCCCCGAAACTCTTCACCGCTGCATTGGAAGACGTTTTGAAGCTACTGGACCGGAAAGGATACTGTATTAACGTCAATGCCGAGTACATCACTCATCTTCGATTTTTCGACGATATAGTTCGTATGGCAGAATCGCTGGAGGACATAATCACTATGCTCAATGACCTCAGTGGTGTCTCCCAACGGATAGGTCTTAAGATGAATATGGACAAAACAAAGATCATGTTTAACGTCCATGTCACACCTATGCCGGTAGTTGTTGGGAGCACTAAGCTCGAAGTTGTTGACAAATATGTTTACATCGGACAAATAGTCCGACTAGGTAAATCGAACTTCGACCGAGAGGTCAATCGACGGATTCAAGTCTGCTGGGCAGCGTTCGGGAAATTACGACACATCTCGTCAGGTATACCTCAAAACCTAAAAACGAAATTGTACAATCAGTGCTTGTTGCCAGTGATGACTTATGGATCTGAGACGTGGTGAGTAGAACCAGAGTAACCGACATAGCTCAAAGAATTAGTATGCTGAAGTGGCAATGGGCCGGCCATATAGCTCGAAGAACCGACAACCCATGGGGAAGAAAGGTTCTCGACTGGCAGCCTTGTATCGGCAGACGAAGTGTAGGGCGTCCTTCCACTAGATGGAGTGACGACCTAGTAAAACATGCAGGAAGTCAATGGATGTAGGTGGCTCGGGACCGTGCTTTGAGGCATTCTTTGAGAGAGGCCTATGTTCAGCAGTAGACTTGTGATGGGCTTCACCGTTTTGCATGTGAAAATCATTTCAAATTACAACTAATAATTTCATTGAATTAGGCGAGGATTAAATTCCGATCACTCAAGTAGGTACAATGATATTTACGTTTTTTTAGGGTTCCGTACCTCAAAAGGAAAAAACGGAACCCTTATAGGATCACTTTGTTGTCCGTCTGTCTGTCTCTCTGTCTGTCTGTCAAGACCCTTTTTCTCAGTAACGCGTGGAGGTATCAAGCTGAAATTCATATCAAATACTCAAGTCTACTGTCCCTTAGAGCTGCGAAAAAATCAAAACTTCTAAGCCAACGCAATCAAAAGACACAGCCGTTTATGCCGTAAATTTTCGACATTCGCAAGGGAATCAAAACCTACAGGGTACTTCCCGTGAACTCAGAATCTTGAAATTTGGTATGAAGCAACGTTTTATAGCACAGATAAAGGAAAAATTGCGGAAATTATAAATTTTTGGTTACATCATATAATAAAAATATATTTAATAATTTTAAACTTATATACCTACAGATTTGTTCGGAACCCTCGATGCGCGAGTCCGACTCGCACTTTGCCGGTTTTTTTTCTATCCTGAAACTCGATCAGTTCGATTCGATTGCGGCATAACAACTGTTTTAATTTTAATTTCTTGAATGCAGTTCTACTCATAGTTACTACAAATATATCTAATAATACTGATGTTTTTTCTCAAAAGCCTGTTCGTTTGCGTGTAAATACGAAGGCTAGCGTAATAAATAACAAACTATTTTGTAGTCTCAATAAAAGAAGTAAGGGAAAGGGCCACAACAGTTAAAATATTTTAAAATATTACTCATAAAAGTATACATTTTTAAGAGATCTACTGTATCCCGCTTATGACTGATAGAATGATCAGCAGCGATTATAAAAATCATAACCTCCCTGTATGAATTTATTATGTTACCTGTATTATGTTACCTAAGATTATTAACTAATTTCATACATGAGATATCATGGTGGGAGAGTTACAAAGCAATGACAAGGACGCTGGCGCCATTACGACTCTAAAGTAAATATTAAAGTTACAGCCCAAATACTTCCCAATACCACTGGGCACTGGCCTCTTCTTATTTGGGAGGTTTATGTACAGTTAGACTGTCTCGCTTCTCCAGTACGTGTTGTCGGAATTCACAAACCTTCAAAATGTTTTATTTCTCAAACATGCATCCTCACGATGTTATCTTTAGTTAGCTGAGCACGTCATAAGTCGGCACTTAAAATTGCAATCAATAATTCCAATGGTGCCTGATCTCGCGTTGTTCGCTTATAATGATATTACGTGTACTGATCTATCGCGACTTACCACTATTATGAACTTTTATTGCCATTAGCATGCACATTATATAAGATACGATTATAGTGGAGATATGCTCAGTAATTTATAACGCAAAAGGATAAGGCAGTGTGGTTGTGGTGTTCTTAAAATAACCTAGAGAATGCACTACAAATAGAGCCAGTCGCCTAGTGCATTCTCGTTGAATAATCTTTTTTTAACTTGCAACATAGGCTACATCTAGGTCCTCTTTTATAACTGGTCATGCTACTTGCTTTTAATGGCCTTTTTATTTCAAAAACGTGTTTGAATTTATTTATGCTAAAGAAGTTATTTATAAATCATATAAAAGAAAGGATAAGGTTTTTTTTTATATCTACGGATTGTTATTGCTTTTCGCTGCTAGTGCTCTCTTTTATGTTTTTATTGTTGTCATATTATATGGTTTTAAGTTGCGGCGGAGCAAAACATTTGTCGTAAAACAAAGAATTATATGTTTATTCATAATCTTTAACTTCATAATTTCATAATTGTTAAAAAAAAACACGAATTAAACAGTTGTAGCACGAAGGGGTCGGCCCAATCGAGGAAGGACCACGCTCTTACAGAACACCAGCGTGAAATAACAGCTTAATACAGTGAACAGAGTCTTTTTAATGGAAACTACGCATTCCATCATAGCCCTCACGGGTGACAACGCATCTGCATTTTAATACTTAATCAAAGACAGATGTAGATATCTATGGACCTTCCTTTTCCTTTTAAAATTGTTAACTTTATTTAGTAAAATCAAAACCTACTTAAGTTATTGTTATATTGCATGCTGTGTTTACTAGTAAGTAGTCACTACACTTAGCTTAAGAAACTTTTCTGTTATTTAAGATTGTATTGTGTTAGTTGACTGTTAGTAAACCATACGAATAAAATAAAAATAAGACCACATCATCTACTTACAACGTCATAGTAAGTGTCTCTACCTGTGTGCGTTTGTCACCTTATATTATAAAAACTGGGCAGGAATTATTATATATAAGTAGTTAAATTATGGTCTAAACATTTATTATTATTATTATCAGTATATTAATAGATTCACTGAGGAGCAAAAGTTTCCAATTCCTTCGTCTAACGTTCACGATCATCGGCTATGTTAATCTATTTTCCTTGTTCAATATTCAAATATTTAATTCAATAGCATTGGGGAATATTAGAAAGGGATTACATACAGATTATTATAAATAAATAAATGAATTTATCTTTTGTAATTTTAAAGTTTAGTAACATTAAAAAATAAATGAATTTTTACTTATACCCGTGACCGACATGATGTTTTTCAGAGAAACGGAGATAATAAAAAAAATATTGCGATCTGAATATTAACTATATAAAGTATCTTCGTGACAGGGTTCTCAATAATCGCTACTTAGACGGCAAGTACTCCAATCTAAACAATGCGGTCATCAATTTTACTATAACAAGTCAATCCGGGGCTGAAAATAGACTAATGAAGAGATTTAGGTTAGCCCTCGCAGCCCGGGCTTTGTACGACAGAATTTAAGGGCCAGCAAAATTTTAAAAACTGTCTTAACAAAGATACTAAACTAACTCAAGAACCATTCCTCTCTAGAGGTTGTCGATTTTTCGAGATATATGTAGGCCCATTTTTACTTAAGCTTACTGATCCGTTACACAATGCTGGTAACTTTGGCTCTAGTGTTAATATACTTATGACGAAGTCTATTACGCATGGAAACTCCGAACATAGGCCTTTCCAATCTGCATAGCCTCCGAATATAAGCCCCTCCGACCTGCATAGCTCGCTGAGCATCCTTAGAATGGAATAGAACATTTTTTATTCAATATGCATACATGTAATTCTTATTGAAAGTACTTTATTTTATTTTCACTTTATCACTGGTTCGGAAAAAAACCACTGCCCTGGGAAGAACCAGTAAAATACCCAGCGGGACACATTTTTCAAATCAAACTACACAATAAGAAAGGTTGTACAAACTATTAACAACATTTATTTAAAAACAGCTTGGAAGCGATCACCTTAAGCTAACCATACGTTTCCACCGCCTTAAGTTTCCCCATACGGTTAGCAGTGTAGGACCACGTTGTTTGAAGGTTCCCGAACGCTGTCCAGCCGAGTCAAATCCGTCGATTGACCTCTCAGTTCAACGACTAAGGAAGTTGGAATTATTTAGTCGGGCATTTAGTTCCAGGTAAACATTCTCGTCAACAAGCGCAGTGTTCCCAACAACTACCAGCAGGAATATGTTGTAATTATAATTTAAATAGATAATTATATGGAAAATATTTTACGTAGTAGGAAATTTTTACCGTTATCTTATCGTTGTACATTATTGTTTGTAATGGCGGTTACTTTGTTATGATTATTTCATATTCATAATTTATAAAAAGGTTACGCAACATATTGTGAGAAAACAATGAAAAAGAAATTTTACATGATTGTAAGTAAAAATCCAATTAGTAACTGTGCCGAGACGATCGAACGACTGCTTTATTGTACGCTTCAATTGAGTTGTTCATTATTATCATTACAACATATCCACTGCTGAACATAGGCTTCCGCCATAGATTATCTCACATGGTGGGGGTCGGCAACCGCAGTTCTTGGAACGAAGTTCCATATCAGACGGTACGAATTTGGCGGATTGGGGCTAGGCGAGAAAAAGGTCCCTTCTGACGTAGTGTAGACGACCTTGGCGGCTATAAGGAAGCGAGATAATATCCATCTCCCTCTCACTTTTTTTTATCTTGCTATTAAAGAAATATTATTTTAAATGACCCTTAATTTTAATAGACGCTAGTAATTCATTTATACATTGTTAATCAATAATATAATACGTATATCAATAATAATGTACAACGATAGGAACTTCGTTTCAATTGAGTGTTCCACGACATTCACGCATATTTTTTTAAAATTATTTTATTTTTTATTAGGAAGATGCCCAATTCCTGTTTCAGTTTGCCTCTGTCGCGTCTCTTGACACCCACGGGATGTTCTGGGGTAGTTGATTCTCTTACGTCGACACTACACGGCGAATTGAATTGAGAGTTCTAGTTAATGATTCCAAACCATTGAGTTATATGTAATACGTACTAGAGAAGCCATTCTGAACAAAAAATGTGCACTACTCTATGTCTTGGCGCATGCGCGGGAGATAGTAGAGTCGCGCATACGCAGTTGCGCCACCACAGACTAACTAGTAGATTGAAACGACACTAAATGACACACTGTACGGATTGCAGTACAGTTCAGTTGAATATAGTATATGTTCGGAATGCGAAATCTAGTACGTAGTACATATATATCGATGTTCCAAACATTGACTTTTCCTTGTTCCTAATAATGCATCTAAAAAATCTTCAAATGCGACATTTTTCTTATAAAAATACATTCTTCTTTAATCGTGGTACCCAGAAGCAATGCGTTTGCTTAATAGCCAATTTGCCTAGTACACAATCAACCTAAGCTTCGGCGTTTGATTGGCGGCGGCTCTTTTAAAATTGTTAAATCTATTTTGAAGTGTTAGGGCATATACTTAGCGGCAAAAATGTCATGAAAAAAAAAATAAAAGTTTGAAGGACACATGAAGTACTTCAACAAGGCTAACAACACTAACATCACAGAAACTAGAGCGGCGGTTGCTGTTTCCTCCATTACTATTTTTTTAAATAGAATATTAGAAGGGTGACAATCGAGCACACAGTCCACCGATGGTAAGTGGTTGCTGTGGTCCGTAATAGATATCTACATCTATCTTCTAGTGAGGACTAAGATAGAGAGCCTCGTTTCCAGTAAAAAGGGTCTCCGGTTCTCTACACTCACCTTACGAAACATCAGCGTAAATTTGCTATTTTACGCTGTGTATTCTGTGTTTGTCCTCAATAGCCTAATCAAAAGTAGCATAATGGTAAAGGTACGAACTGCAAATTAAAAAGGTCCTCGTATAAATAGGGTTCATTCATAGTCGCGGGTTTAAAGAAGAGTCTTTATCATGAAAGCCCTTAGCGGCCCTAGTCTTCACAAAATTTAACATTTGCAGTCAAATTGCTCTACATTTTAGTTGCATATTTTCCACGGGATTAAGGAATAATAAAGGTATTATAACATACTCTAGTTTAAACCTGAGACAAATGATAAACTATTTTTGTAATAATACGGGAGAAGTTTTTTTGTATTAAAATCCGCCATTCGACTAGTGCTCGTGAGCCGTGAACCACTCACGCACAAGCTTAATACGACTATTAGTATGTTAACAGCGTTAAAGTTGTACGTGTAGTGTAGTGTAGTTCAATATTAACAGTTATTTAATTTCAATACTAAGGAACAGACGCGTGTAGAGGCTTGGCCTACCTGACCTTCGCGTTTACGCAACAGTGACTCAGGCAAGGACGGCCGTTGCCACTCGTTCGTTTTTCCCATCCAGTTCGAAAAGCCCAGCCTGTAACTTCGTCATTCTCATTTTATATGATGCAAGAGTATTATAGATAATATTTTCGGCAGTGAGTAAAGTCAATTTGGGTAACTTTGAACATTTTTTACAGTATTTGTGATATTACAATCTGATTTATATTTATACACGTTTGTTTTATTGAAAAAATATGTTCTTCTGAGTTGGTTTATTATTTCAACACAATAAATTTACGGAGAAAACAACAGAACTACCTAGAAATTCCTCTAAAAGTCAAATTCAAAGTTACCACGAGTTTTGGGTAACTTTGAATCTAAATTTTTTAGGGTATAAAAACCTATATTAATCCAATATTTTAAGGTTCGGGTAAAATTAGACGACGTATTTTTATTTAAAAAAAACCTTATCTACCAAAATGATATCTATGGTGACGTTCAAATATAATAGATAACTTGGTCTTGCCATATGAATCAAGGTGGACCAATTTGGAGGGAAAAAAGGTCGTGTTTTTTTTATAATTATTTATTACTTCAAGATAAAGTAGGAAAATTGTGTGTAACATAACAAATTATACATTTATTTGGCTATTGAATGAGATCAAAATCGTAACTCTAAGTAACATTTTCTTAAACAATTTTTTAAACAAAATCATACACCCCATTGCAATAACAGAATTTCATCTTCAATAAAAAGTTGGCCGCCTTTTTTGGATAACTGTTGCTCCTTTAAAACACTTATTATATTGGCCTCATCGATTTGACATATGTCAGCTTTAGAGGGCCAAGACCAACCTCCTAAAAAGTTTTTTTGGAGCACAGAGACTTGTAAGGGTCTAAGTTTTTGTATCCTTCCTGGGAACAAACTACCCTCTTCTCTAAAGACACAATATGTACCCTCTTTTAATTTCGGGACTTTAACGTCTCCCTTGCCTGTACACTTCTCAGTCGTCACGCCCTTTAATTCACCACTTTTCTCATCTACTATATATTCTTCTATAATGTCTTCATCTATTAAAATCACTTCACTTCCTATGTCTAAGTCAGGGCTTTCTTCCTGGATCATATCTTCTGCCATGACTTGATTTTCAAAAGCGTTGCTTAAGTCACCAGCAGATGTCTTGGAAAGTTTAGGAGGTTGGTGAACTAAAGCTTCTACTATTATTACTTTTCTTTCAATTTTTTCAGACTTATTATCACTATTTTTTTCAGTGATTGTATCTTCTGCTTCTCCATTTTTAATCTGGTCCCTGTCAAAATCTTTATTTTTTTCTTCTTCTGTATCATTATTAATCTTCTTTTTCTTTTTGTTCTTAGAACCCAGGGGTCGTCCTTTTTTCTTGGTTTGCGCGTCGCTTTCAGCTCCCTTTAGTCCTATACTTTTGTTTGTATTGTCTCTTTCTTCATAATATTTTTCGACCTCCTCAGCCGAAACGCTTTTCCCAGCCGTAACAGGTAATTGAAATTTTCTTCCTTTCTTCACATGCGAATCTCCTTGCCTTATTTCTTCTATGTAGTTTATGAAACTTGTACCAATAGAATCGCAAACATCTGCCTGAGACGTGTACCTTGGTAATTTGTTCAAAACGGTAGAAGGTGAAAATGGTTGCAAGCCACAGCTCTGAAATCCGGCTTTCACATTATCAGATGACGTACCTTCAATATTATTTAGAGACTTTTTGAGCAGCTGGGCAAAGAGAGACTTTGGCAGTGCTTGTACTTTTTTTCCTTTATTAGTCTGTCGATAATCATTGAGAACTTTTCTCCATGAAGTTTTTAAGCCAGAAAAATAACCCACATCTAGTGGTTGCAACAGGTGGGTTGAATTTGGTAGTAAGCAAATAAACGTAATGTTATGTTCACTGCAAAGACGTAATGCTTTTGGTGATATATGGGCGCTGAGATTATCGCACAACAATACCTTCTTGCCATTTTGCTTATCAACGTGTGGAATAAAATGTCTTTCCAACCACTCTTCAAAGATTGAAGAATCTATCCATCCAGATTCAGACACAGCCATTCTTGAACCTGAAGGAGCTTGAAAAAGCAAATCTGACCACAGTCTCTTTCCTTTAAATATAAAAAAGGAGGCAAAACTTCGCCACCAGCATTTGCACAAAAGACCACAGTGTAACACGATTTACTGGTATTTTTTATAACTTCGGGATGTCGAGAATCTCTACGGAAAAGCAACTTTTTCTTTCCAGGGTGAAATGAAAACCTGACTCATCCATGTTATATATATTTTCTGGTGGGACTCCTTCTATTTCCGTTTTAATATGTTCAAAGAATTCCTCGACCATTTCTCGTGTGACTTGAGCCCTCTTTCGGGATATGTTATAAGCTATTTTTGTTTTTAATTCTGGGTTTCTTTCTAAGAACAATACACCCCATTCATAACCTGGAAGGTTGTTTTTAAATTGTGGCTTTGTCATATTGTTGCTATCTAAGTAGTTTTTTACTACAAATCTGAAGTCCATCATACTCATAGGTATGACGAGATCGCTTAGCAGCAACAAATGAGCCTTGAAGCTAGTTTCTTCGTCTTTACTAAAAGTAACAGGTTTACTAACTGGTTTTATGTGTTTACTTTTTAATTTGTAAAAAAGGGTTACCGCGGGTATTTTGTAAAACTTTGAAGCAGCGAGTCTAGACATGGCACCTGAACGAATTTTACTGAGGGCTTCTTCGAGCGTTTCAGAGGTATAATTACTTTTTAGTCCATATCTCCTAACCCCGGGGTTCACTTTTTGAGTTTTTCGGGGCATATTTTAGCTCTAAAAGGCGAAAATTTTAATCGTAATCGAGCAACATCATGTATTTACTTATTCAAAGTTATCCAAACAATATTTTTTATAATACGGGTAACTTTGAACCGTTCAATGTTACCCAAATTACTTCGATTTTGATCGTCTTCAAAACTTCATCAGTTCTACATAATATTTAACATCAAAATCGAGTAATGAATTGAAAAAAAATAAAATATAAACTACATTTTAAAGATAAACACCAAAACATACCTGTGTAAAATAAGTTTAGTATATTTAATTACTATTTCAAATCAGAGCAAAAAACACTTCCAATAACTTCACTACGGAAAAGGCGGGTAATTTTCAAAATTATGTATTTGACAGTTTATTTTTTTACTCTTCGTTTGCTACAAAACATTTTGGCGATCCATTTTACGCAGTTACGATATTGTAACAACAAAAAGTTTCCTTATTATAAATTATTAAATCTTTTTCACAACTTTGTTCAAAGTTAAACCGCTATTCAAAGTTACCCAAAATGACTAACATGATGTAATTACATACTCAAATAAGATTATGTAATAATAATAATAATAATAATAAGTAATATGAATAAAATAATAATATAATAATAAAACTTTATAGATACCCCAAAGTAATATATAACATTTATACTAAATGAGTATACTAAAATCATCGCTAAGTTAATATATTAACTTAACCAACTCAACTGATAATGAGTTAATGGTGATATAATACCAAAAATCTTTATTAAAATACTAATATATTATTAGCCTGATGTTTAGGGACGTTGTAATAAGAAAAAAATATATTAGTTGAATCAAAATAAATAATGCTCCGCAGCCGAAACAATTTGTGTTGTGAAATATTCTTTGTTCACATTTTTTACTTTATTGCTATCATCAGAAAAAAGGAACATTTTTCTTTGGTAACAACTTTAAGCATTTTTTATAAGCCGATGTCAATTTTCATTATTAATTAAACAGGAAAATTAGACGTGGTAGAGCACGCTGCAGCACTAAAGAGTCGGACCAACCGTGGAAGGATTTTGATCGCTTTCAATATCAGCATGAACCAGCAGTTTAATGCTGATGTTTCGTATAATGGGTTATGAGAACTGGATCCTCTTTACAACAATGAGACATTCCATCTTAGTTCTTAGGGGTGGCAACCGATCTGCATTTTGATTTTTAATCGAGTATAGATATAAATGTCTACTTCTTGTAAAAAAAGGAAAGCTAGCCAGGTAAGCTAGCTTAAAGCTTCTTTTATTTAACGACGTGACTGAATTCGATGACTTCCCTTACTTTTAGACGTGGTAGAGCCACGCTGCAGCTATATTAGTTGTAGCACGAAAAGGTCGGCTCGATCGGGGTGGGACCACGCTCTCACAGAATACCAGCGTAAAATAGCTCTGTTTCGTATGGTGAGTGTAGAGAACTGGAGACCCTTTTTACTGGAAACGAAGCATTCCATCTTATTCCTCAGGGGTGACAATGTGTCTGCATTTTGATTCTTAATCGAGGATAAATGTTGAATTCTATGAGCTAAAACATCCATATAACATCAGGTGGACTGTGTGCTCGTTTATCACCCTTATTCTATAAAACAAAAACTTCTATAAAAAAAGACATGTGCCACCCAATGGATCTCCACCTTAACATGATGCAGTAACTTGCAGGACTGGTTTTCTGTTTAGGAAGTCATCAGACTTTAGATGCTGGACCCATGGCCTTTTCCCGTCGTAGGGAGGATTTGTCTAAATCACTATTAATAATCGAAATAAAGGATTTTATTTTATTATTTTATTTTAATCGACACGTTCGGTAGCAACATCGGAATAACCGTTATTGAAATTTTTGTCTGTCTGTCTTGTCTGTCTGGTCTAATCTACGGAATGTCCCAACCGATCGTGATGAAACTTCACAGATAGAGAATAACGCCAGGAGTGATTTAGGTTATACTGAATTCAAAAAACATGTAGGCTTTTTTGGGATATCGCAAAATTGAAATGATAAGACGAATAAAAAAGGTTTAACCAAACCTTTTTGGTTTGCAAATTCACACAAAATAAGGTCGATGCACTTTAGCTTCTACCTCCTATGGTTTTGATGCAAAAGAATTATTTTTTTTATTTCGACGCTACTTTACAACAAAATTATGAGTAGGTATTAAAGAATAATGTGATAAGACCTTTCTTACTTAACATTAAATGTTCAATTAATATCTGAAATAAATATTTTTGAATATAACACATACTTTTCGAGTGAAAAGCAAAATACTTGGTTGAAAGTGGCTTTTCGATACTAATTGATCTACTTGTCCAAACACCTCTATTACACATCTGCGGGATTTTTTTTGTTGAAGTTCTACGCGAACGAAATCGCGTGTAAAAGCTAGTTTGTAAATATGGTAATAGTAGTTTTGATGTGCGGCGCGGCGTAAGATAATCCATTGTCCCATTCGTAGATTTCGTAAGAAGCGACAATGAGGTAGGTAATCATTGCCTCATAGGGGTTTATCGCCATAATTCTCACGCTTGGCGAGCGGGTTGACGACCGCTGTTTTTTTTTCAGTTATCAGGAATATGCTGTTGCCCATCTCCTGCTTCAGTTTCCCTTACGACATCTACGAGATGGTATGTGGACTATGAGATACGCCAGAAAGATTTTATCATAGATGGCGGTATGTATAACCATCTCGTTTAAGCCAGACCGCCGACTGGGAGCAGCATAAAAGTTCCGAGGTGTCTAAAAAACTATCGCTGATTCGCGTGTTAAACGTAATGACTGGGTATGGCAGATCGTGTCAGCGGGGTGGCCCACGATCAACAAAGACTTTGCAGGCTGATGAAAACTAAGAAGTGTATAAACGATAATCCACCTATCTATCTTATATCTATCTATACTATAATATAACTCTAGCACGACGACTGTCTGAACATGCATCACGCAAAAATCTGTGGATCGAATTGGATGGGACTTTCACTGGCAGTTAGCTGATGTTATAAGGAGTAATTTAGGCTATTTTTATTTTAGGAAAAAATTAGGGTTTCGCGCAACAAAAATTAAAACCCAAACCACGCGGGCAAAGTAATGGGGAACAGCTAGTACAGAAATATACTTCACTTTATTTAATAAAAATGAATTAAAAGGAATATTCAATATAGATTACAATAATACTTATAGAAAGTCATTTATGCTTTTACCACTGGTTTGAAAAATACCTCTGTCCTGGGAAGAACCAGCAAGAAAACCAGCGGGACTTTTTTCAAACATTTATTTAAGATATAATATTTTTACAATTAAGTATGAAAATATTTAGAAACAGCATAGTAATTAATGATCACCTCATTTCCAGGGGTTATTAGCAATAATGTACTCTTTAGTAGCTCAATAACCCCTATTAAAGAATTTTTTTGATAGATAGGTCCTGCATAATGATCTCATAGACCCCTCCCCTCGTGACGATGGGTGCTGTAAAGCATCCGAAACTTCGGGAATTAAAAATTTGTAAAATAAGTCAAATTTAACGCGATAAATCCGTAAAATTAACTTTATTCAATTCTAAGAAGAGAAGATGCCCATTTCGCCGTGATCCATCAACTCACATCCAAAATGGGCTCGCCAAGTCCACTCTACAAATTGCCTCATGAAGGAATTACTGACCCATTGAAATTGAGTAACTGGTATAACTAGCTTGTGCTTGTTCCTAGTATATATACAGAATGTATATTTTTATTTTTATAAAAATATTTCTGTTTTACTCTAACGGACCTAGGTTATAAATTGCTCTTATGGCTCTCTTCTGCAAAACAAAAGGATTTCATATGTCAGCCGCATTACCCCATACCAAGATTCCATATCACATTATGCTATGGAAATAACTAAAAAAAACTTATTTAGGTATTACGAATGTATGTACCGAATTTTCATATATCCCCCTAACACAATAAACAATGAAGCAATGTTTATTAAGTACGGCAACTAATCTTTAAAATATTTAACATACGCTTAACAATTATGTTAAACGTTAATTGTATTTAGTACACTTATTGGATACGTGCTTTAAACTTTTTTTTCAACGTGGTAGAGCCATGCTGCAGCTATATTAATAGTATAGTTGTAGCACAAATGGGAAGGACCACGCTCTCACAGAATAGCAGGGTAAAATAGCAGCTTAATGCTGCTGTGTTTCGTATGGTGAGAGTATAGAGAACATTCCATCTTAGTCCTCACGGCTGACAACGCTGTTTAAAACAAAACGAACCTTGGCGATTATTGATTTTTTATAAGAATCATCTTCTTTTTTGAACATTCTCAATGAATTAATAAAAATGTGTTTATATTATGGTAGCTCACTCTGTATAGCGGCGGCGTAAGATAATCAAACAACCCGTATTATCTTCCATTAGAAGCGACAGAAGAAAGCTGAAACCGGACATAGGCAGTAGCATCTCCCTGATAAAAACGCAACAATAATAAAAAAAAACTATAGTTTCCATAACACGTGCCAAGCGCAGCAACTGTGGCAAATATCCCTCTGCCCTGTTAGGCAATCTACGTGGGAGTCTTATGTTAATCAAACCTTTGAGGGGCTGTGATGTATCAATGAATCGATTATGGTAGCTCAGCATAAACACTCGTTTAAGAAAACAGTGCAAATCGAACGTTCGAGAGAAAAAAATATAGCAAGCCGCCGGCCCAAATTAAATTCTTCACCGGCCCGAAAAGTTTACTGTTGGACATGTGGCTATGCCTTTGTAGGAAGAAAATGCGTTAAAATAGTTAACGCGTAAAAGTGCACACTCAATGGCTATGGTGCTATGGCTATGGTATGAGCTATGGTGGAGGCCTATACTCAGCAGTCGATTTTTGATTGTTTGCAAGGGTAACAACTGTAACGGACCAGTCCTAACGGAGACTAGCCATCTGCGCAGGATGCACTCTTTCCCTCTAACTCACAGTCCAAGGAGTCTAATATCCGACACGACCGGTGAGAGATGAGGCGCAGGACCAACGGCTTTACGTGCTTTACGAGACTCGAAAGAGAAACAACACCAACTTCCTGGCTCCAGACTGTCATTGAGTGTTTTTTGTCGGAAAAATCCACTAATTGATTAAGACCTGACCGGAGATTCGAACCCATGATCAGCTTGTTTTTATTGAAAAAGGTGACAAACGAGCACACAGTCCACCTGATGCTAAGGGGATGCTGTGGCCCATAGACATCTTACATCTATCCTCGATTAAGAATCAAAATGCAGATGCGTTGTCATCCCTGAGGACTAAGATTTTCTACACTCATTATAAGCACACGGCAGCATTAAATTGGTATTCTGTGAGAGCGTGGCCTTTCCCAGTCGAACCGATCCATTCGTGTTACAACCATAATATAGTTGTAGCATGGGCTCTGCCACGTATAAATAACATGGCTCTAGCACGTAAAATTGCTTTCGCACTTCACGACCGACGAACAATACGTACAATAATGAGCAAAAAACAATAATGTTAATCAAGAATCCTTATGCAAAATCAATTCTTTCTCGTGCCTTTTTACATGCATTTTACATTACATCAACTGCTTACGTGATATCTATAAAATATTTGAACAATTAAAATTAAAAGTGTCAATTCAATATACCGGTGTTAGAACGGTAATTATTAATTTATCTAGTTAGCAGTAGATTTCTATAAAAGCCTGTTAGCACTCGAGCACTAGTTTCGCAGCCACTCACTAATATAAATGTCACGAGCATTTTATTTGTCCATAACCGTTATGAAAAATACTGGAGTTGTTGGAATACTGGTGTTGGAGATTCAGAGTAATTTAGTAAAAGGCGACATTTTCCGCTCAAAACTAGAAGTCAATAATACTATGTCGTGTGACCTAATGGCTGCTACGCGTACACAGTTTATTTTCTGGCTACTACATATTGGAAATATAAGAAAGAATAACAGTTTGTGAATGCCAAGTTGGAAAAATAAATAATTTATATCGACCTATGAAAAAGAGGTGTTTATTGAAACTTTTTATTTTTTTGTTATTTATTACAAACAGGTAAAATCATTAATGGATTATTTAAACAGTAGGTACATCAACGATTTCAGTATTAATCAATCGGTAAATAAGCAAGCAGGCATATAAATAGAAGGAAAATATACAATAAATTATATTTTATTATTTGGTAGAGCCATGCTGAAGCTATATTATGGTTGTAGAACGAATGGTTCGGGACGACCGGGGAGGGACCACGCTCTCACAGAATACTAGCGTTAAATAACAGCTCAATGCTTCTGCGTTTCGTATGGTGAGTATAGAGAACCGGAGACCCTTTTTACTGGCAACTAGGCATTCCATCTTAGTCCTCTGGGGTGACAATGCATCATCATTTTGATTCTTAATCGAAGATAGACGTAGATGTCTATGGACCACAGCATCCATTTAACATCCGGTAGACAGTGGACAGTGCTAGTTTATCATCCTTATTTTATAAAAAAAAGTATAACCACAACAAAAAAATCTAAAACACACACTTTATTTATCAAACAGTCCTACTCCCCGTGGTATTGTGCCTATAACTCTGGCTGCGTCCCCTCGCTGAATGGCTATCCTTAGCGAGAAAAGAAACAGCCCTCTTATTACTAGCAGCGATGACAATTCGCGAAAACAGTTCCTTTAGGAACTTCAACGCACGTGAACTTCACCGCATGTGATTTTCACTAATCGAGGTACTCCTGAAATGAGAGGTTGCAAAGTGTCTACACACGTTTCATCTTACACGTTTTCTTCCTTCCAAGGGACCAAAGTCATACTGTCGAGTCGCCTGCCGTCGTCTCTAAATATTCCACAAGGCTTTAAAAGCGAGGAAACATTTATAGAGACAAGAGCTCTCCGTATAATATCGTTTAAAGAACCGTGACAGGACAACCTGACAGCACTTTTCTTACATGAAAATCCGTGGAACCCAAACTTGTCAACACCGCTACCACAAGAGCACTAATGAGGTTGACAGATTGCTGTTCCTATTTAGATTCCTACGACTATGTGCACAAGCTTTGCTCATTAAGTAATTTGCCGAGATCTCTTGACGTAAAAGCGTAAAACAACTGACTAGATTCATTAGTCGAAACCGCTGGAAGGTTCTGATTGTCAAAGATCAATCATGCTCCCCTATTACGGAAATTATGAAATAAATCTTTCTGCACATTTCGCACCAACGGCCTATCCCAGTGCATCTATTAGTTAAATTTTAGTGGAACATTTTCGCTGATGGACAAAGTGTTTGTCATGTCTTACCTTCTTCCACAGCAAAGCACAGGCCTACTTTATTATTAAAAAAAATGTTACATAAATTACCGACACTGTGCACGGAAGCAAATTCATCTCTAGAAAAATTTCTTTCACCGATACCTCCAAATTAACTAAGTAAACAAGGCTAATACCTGAGGACTAAAATGAAGTTCATCACAGCCTATACTTATACCAGCTCTCTAAAATTCAAATATGCCGTAAGGTAGACTAGTCATTTCTATTTCTATGTGTGGAAGACTAAACGCATCAACTAGTTTCACACGCTTTAATACGTTTTAAAAACCTGTGCGCAGTCGTAATATGCAAATACTGCCTAGGATCGGCATAAGAGTTGATACAGGCAAATGTTTTAAGAATGTATAGTCTTTGTAAGTAGTTCCACTATCCCGTATAAAGTGAAAAAGTTGCAGCTTGAGAAAGGTCTTCTCTCATATCTGAGAAGGTCATGGAGAAGACAGGTCGCTGCTTCAGCGCGTGTTGGAGGCCTTCACGTGTCTTCGAAATATTTTATTTCTCTGACATACAGGTTTCCTGACGATGGTTGGCATCGTCGGCGGGCACTTCGTCAATCAAAATTTAAAATTACAATTTAACAATTTCCTTGGTGCCTGCCGGGATCAAAACTGAGTTGCAACGAATTTTTTTAAAAAAGTAATGTCAATTTATTTTAAAATATCCGAACATTTCCAGACAGGACTTAAATTTCACTTAAACTGGATTTGAAAAATAAATGTTAACTAAATGAAATCTATACTAATATTATAATGAGCGAATGCGAATTTTGTGAAATTGTATACATGTGAAAGATAATCTCTGGAACCACTGCACCTATTTGAAATTTTCTTACACCATTGGAAAGGTATATTATTCCAGATGGTCATAGGTAAATTCAGCCGGAAAAAGTCGTGACTCTTGAGAGCTTCCACAGCATGCGCTGCATGAATTTCTAAGGATAACTCACAATCTATACTAATCTATACTTACTTAATGCTATAAAGAGAGAGTGCGAATTTTAAGTTTGTATATGTGTGGAGGGTAATATCCGGAACCACTGCACCTATGTATATGAAATTTTTTTTCACCATTTGGAAGATACATTATTCCAGATGTACATAGGCTATATGTTATGTGTATATTTTATATTATGGCTAAAAGTTATAATAATATTTGTCAACTAAGTCAGAAAAAGTCGTTCCTCTTGTGATCTTTCACCGCGTGAGCTGCATCAACAGGTAAGTTGCATGAAAATAATGTAAAGCTGAATTGTTCCTCTTCAAAACCTCGAAAAAAGTCCGCGACAACATATGTCTATGTTTTAAGTATTACTCACAATTACAAAACTTTTATATAAAAACTCTCGAACGATAATATATACAATTATAATGGCGGTCGGCGGGGCAATGTTGGGAGGAGGCGCGGTATGCGAAGGGGAATATAACGTGTCCAAGTGAGCAACCCGAACGGGCAGACACGTGAAAAATAAATCGGCTACTTAGTCCAGGAGGAATCGGCGAACGAGTACCGAAAACTATTCCACGTCTATTTGATTCTCTTTATATACCTAAAGAAATGTATAAAAAATATTTTTTATACATTTCTTTAGGTATATAAAGAGTAATCTTTTTTATTTTTTATATCGATTGAGGATATTATTAACTAGGTATTGTCTAAACTCTAAAAGTCTAAAGAATATAAAAATATATAATATCTTTCATATTTTATACTTTTTCTTAATATATTTTCAAGTCAAATGTCAACATAAGTCCGAAAATATTAACTTTATCGTAAAAAGTCATAAATCCTTTTTTATTATACAGAGAACGCTGTGTTTTACTAACAGAATTTCCTTAACTCCCTCAACCCTTCAGAACGTCCCCATCATACTCTAAAAATTAAATTCGTTATTGCAATAACTTTATTGCGAAACCTGAATCCGCCTGATCTGTGCAATGGAAACAGGACTCCAAGTAAAATCGCTACGTAATAATGTGATTGAGAGCATCATTCTTATAGGACGCCTCATATTCCCCGCATTCCCATGATCCCTACAGATTTACCTTTCTAATTTTAGCGATTACAATTCCCAATAAAAAATTTCATCAACAAATACCACGGCCAAACACAAATACATTGGACATGACTTAAGGGAAGATTGTTTTACTCGAGGACAATTACATATTGGTCTCTCTAGGTCGGGAAATGTGGAAAATCTATTTATATTAAAGCCGCAGAAAAACGAAAGAAAAGTGTTATATGAGTGTAGTTTTAAAATAACTTATATCCACTAAGCTAAATCTGAAATATAATATATCTATATAGATAATTGTTCAACCCGGGCAAAGCCGGGGCGGGCTGCTAGTAAATAATATTTCGAAGTCTCACTCTTACTACTTCGTACTCTTAGATATAAATACTCGTAAATCACAAATTAATTAATTCCACTGTAAAATGACAAGTAGGCATGTTTTGTGACAGATTAGAAGAATCAAAATGCAGATTTCTTAGTTGAGGATAGATGTTGCTACAATAACACCCACTTACCATCAGGTGCAACGTGTGCTCTTTTGTCTCAGTTGTTTCATACGAAAGATACACCATGTACCTGCCTTGGAATCACTACGTAAACCTGCAGCAGTTGATCTCTTTATTTATGTAGCTAGCTTTAATTCATAACCATATTTTTTATAATAACCCAACGTTAATTAATTTTCTACAGTCTTCCATCATAAATCCGACTCGTCTGAGAACACTCCTTGAACAATCATCTACACTAAGTTCATAAGTTTTCATGCATATTTATCTTGCAATTCTATTCTACCTTTCAGTTTGGGGACATTTACAGGTCGTAATGGCTTACTCGTACGTCAGGCTTCAGCAAGACTTGTTTCACTCTTTTAAAAATCGACAAATGGATTTTTCACACTATTCCGATAATATCCCCGATGTCAGTCTGAGCGAGATTAGAATGGCTCTCCAGCACCTTAAAAACAGCAAGTCCCTGGGCGAGGAAGAAATTACAGCGGAGCTTCTGAAAGCGGGTGGAAAACCGGCATTTAAAGTCCTTCAGAAGATCTTTAATTCCGTCCTCCATGGTGGCACTACTCCGGAAGCGTGGAGTAGAAGTGCGGTGGTCTTGTTCTTCAAGAAAGGCGACAACGCTCTCTTGAAGAACTACATACCGATTTCCCTTCTGAGCCGCGTATCGCACGCAGATTCGACGAGTTCCAGTCTCCCTAACAAGCCGGTTTCCGAAATGGCTTTAGCACCATAGACCGTATACACACCCTTCGGCAAATTGTACAGAAGACAGAAGAGTACAATCTGCCACTTTGTCTTGCGTATGTGGACTATGAGAAAGCCTTTGATTCCGTCGAAATTTTGGCGGTGCTGCAGTCACTTCAGCGGTGCCAAGTTGACAGTCGGTATATCGAAGCGCTGAAGTGTTTGTACAGTAGCGCTACGATGCCTATTCGAGTACAGAACCAAAGCACGAAACCTATCCAACTGCAGAGAGGTGTAAGACAGGGTGGCGTAATATCCCCGAAACTCTTCAACGCTGCATTGGAAGACGTTTTCAAGCTACAGGACTGGAAAGGGTACGGTATTAACGTCAATGGCGAGTACATCATTTACCTTCGATTTGCCGACGATGTCGATGACGATGCCGACGATAGTCTTTATGGCAGAACCGCTGTAGGAACTAAGCTCTATGCTCAACGACCTCAATAGTGTCTCCCAAAGGATAGGTCTTAAGATGAACATGGACAAAACAAAAATCATGTTTAAATCCGTGTCACACTTATGCCGGTAGTTGTTGGGAGCACTAAGCACGAAGTTGTTGACGAATATATTTACCTGGGACATATAGTCCGACTAGGTAAGTCCAACTTTTCCCGAGAGGTCAATCGACGGATTCAACTCGGATGGGCAGCGTTCGGGAGATTACGACACATCTTCTCGTCAGACATACCTCAAAACTAGATTGTACAACCAGTGTGTGTTGCCAGCGATGACCTATGGCTCTAAGACGTGGTCCTCCACACTGGTCGTATGAGGAAGCTTAAAGTTGCTAAGCGAGCTATGGAGAGGGCTATACTCGGCGTTTCTCTGCGTGATAGACTTAAAAACAAGAATATCCGCAGTAGAACCAGAGTAACCGACATAGCCCAAATAATTAGTGTGCTGAAGTGGCAATGGGCCGGGCTCGAAGAACCAACAACCGATGGGAAAGAAAGGTTCTCGAGTGGCAGCCTCGTACTGGCAAGCGAAGGGTAGGGCGTCCCCCACTAGATGGAGTGACGACCTGGTAAGACATGCAAGAAGTCAATGGATGCAGGTGGTTCAGGATCGTGCTTTGTGGCATTCCTTGGGGAGGCCTATGTTCAGCAGTGGACTTGTGAAGGGCTGTAATAATGATGATATATAAGAAAATATTTTTGGTGTATACTTTTATTGTCATTACTTGAGATTATTTTTGCTTCCTCTTAAACAAGCCGGTTTCTAAAGGCCTTGCTATATCAATCGTAAACAGTTTTTTGTGGTTTGTCTATCAAGCCAATCTCAACAGCGGCTAAACCAATATGGATGTTATTCACGGTGATGCATTGAGATAATTTTGGGCTAACATTTATTGTTTATTACATTCAAAACAGTTCAAAAAAATAACTGTTAATTTTAATGTGTAAGCGACGTGACATAAGTTAAGGAAAAAAAAAACGAGGTTAAGCTAGTATCGGCGTGCGATGATCAAACGACTGAATATAAGTGAAAATAATGTGCTTTTGTAAATATTTGGATATAATGTGATATTTATTAATCATTATTCAAAAATAGAAGAAGATAGGCATTCGTCATTGTATGTCAGTTAGTTTCTCAAGTGATTTTTATTTGTTTTCCTTGTGTTATTTTCTTGGTATGGTGTTGGTTATGTCCGATAACCGATTTTTAAAAATACAGTTTTCTCTCGGTTAGGGACAGACGGTCTTTACGCTTATAATGTTATAGCTGACTGACCGGCGTGTTTCTCAGTATCAGTAATACGTGGCTCTGTCACGTGAGAGCAACTCAATAAATGTACGGGCTCTCAATGCCACCAGAATCGAGTTCTGAATCAATCGAAGGGTTGGGTTTCAAAGAAAGTAGCTTGAATTTAAGGATTCTGTCACTGTGAGGGTCGGTCAAGGGGGTTTATCTGAAGCACCCCCATGCGATTTTGCTGCCGGAGCAGCGTCGAAGTATTTTTGATTATTTTTTAAAAATATTGGTAAATCACTAACTCAAACGTGAAATGGAACGTACATTTAACTAAATTCTAACGTTTTTGACGTTGAATCTGTCAAAGTCATCTGAAAAATTATAAAAGCGTAAAATGGTTCGCTAGGCCGGTCATTTTGTTGACAGTGGCAGATATATTTTACGTTATTGCGTTGCTTCCGAGTTTAAGTGAATGTGTTCCGTAACGTTTTTAACTGCCTCCTCCTCTTTTTCGACGACTTCGCTAAGCTTTGCTAATTACGCACATGTCCTTTTTTATAAATGGCTGTAAATTATGTTTATAAATTAAAGTAATTATAAAAGTTAATGTTTTGGTGTTTTACTGAGTGCAAGAGCGAGCGAAGCGAGTTCGTGACTTGAGGCGCCCCGACTCGGACAGGTTAGATTAGAAGAAAATGTCGCGGTGCGGGATGAAGCGAGCGAATAGACCACGCCATCCCCTTCGTGGTTAATTTTTATAAACCACTCAGAAGTAGGAGCCCCGCTTAGACCGAGCTTCCCTCGACTGCGCCACGTTGAGTGGCGTTGGGTTACCCTTCCCCAACTCTCTCCCCCCTTAAATCAGGTTTATATTTTCAAAATATTACGAAAACGTAACCTCAAATTGAGATTTTTAAAAATTTATAAAAAAAAGAACTAAGCACGTCCGGCAGGAAAGGGAAGTGAGGGGCGACTCTACAACTCCCCCTCCTTACCCCCCACCACCCTCAATTCAGGCGACTTACTTTCAAACCTTACCCCAATCGAATTGTATTCGAACTCAAAGTAATTTGTTCACATGAAATCGACATTAGCGCAAAATTAAATGGTGATGTTAGATAATAAAGCTATTTTAAGAAGTAAATTGAAATTTATTAAAATATTCTCCGCTTATAAAAATATTCAGATGAGCCTAACGACGCTGATATCTTTTGATTTATAATTCGATTTGGTCTTCGAATCAGATTTTAAAACATTCTTATGTGTGTTTCTGTTGTGTAGGTCTGTGTGTGTACCATAAAAAATAATTGCAAAGAAACAAAACGATAGGACTACATCCTGTGACGACGTGGAAAGTGCTGGAAATTCGAAGAACAGACTGTATGTAACTCGGCAACCGAAATGTAAACAAATCGCTTTGAACGCTGTCTCGTCAATAATACTTTACGTCACCATTAAGGTAAACAACCACTGAAATCTTAACTACGCATTAAACTACGCATGAACGGAGATTTCGGAAACTAATTTTCCAGAAACGTAAAATAAAACGACGATTTGAGGTTTTCTCTAACTAAATGAAATAATGAACAAATTTGTCATCCCAAAATCTTTATTATCTCGCTATAGGTAGATTTAAAAAGACATATGTTTAAAATTGAAATATAAGTCATCATCTTGTTCCAATTATGATCGATAATATAGCATAATATGGTGAAGTAGCGTTATATATGCATCTTTTTTAATTAAGATATATTGCCACGTTGTGGTAGCGTATGAGAATTAGCAACTCATCTGACTTTGTAACGAGCGAGAATTTTGGGCTCCGACAGTTGAAGGACTAACGATCTCTCAAGCTTTTAACATAAAAACAGAAAATACTACACTGAAAACGTTATACTACACTGTAACATTTATTTCAGTGATTTAATGTAAACGTCGTCGAGTAATTTTGCAGCAGCACATGGAGCCGGAGTTTCACTTTTGTGCATAACTCATCATCTTGTTCCAATTATGATCGATAATGTAGCATAATATGGTGAAGTGGCGTTATATATGCATTTTTTAAATAAGATATATTGCCACGTAGTGGTAGCGTATGAGAATTAGCAACTCATCTGACTTTGTAACAAGCGAGAATTTTGGGCTCCAACAGTTGAATAAAAACAGAAAATACTACACTGTAACATTTTTTTCAGTGGTCCAATGAAAAAAGACGTCGTTCAGTAATTTTGCGGCAGCATACTTAGTCGGAGTTCCACTTTTGTACACTGAACTTAGTTGTAAAGATAGCTATATTTGTGTTTATGCCTATGTCCTTTTTACAAATATTGAACATTTTGTAATCGTGCTAAATATGACACGTATAAAGCGTATTTCACTGGTAGAATTCTATCAAGAGACGCTATGAATTAAAAAAATAAGACGAAGAAAGCGTATATCTATGGCTAACGTCAGAACTATATTATGTAAACATATAAAAAGGAAAAGCGTCATAGGCTGTGTGAACCGCCGGACGGTGCAATCATCATTTCGTTTGCTAAGTGTGACGATTATAAAAACTAAGCTCTTCACTCTACGTTGAGACCTTGTCCAGTACATTACCGTAGTAGAAGAGACGCCGAGACTTTTGGTTGTTTGTAACACGCGATCAAACCTGCGACTTTAAACCACTAGTGTCTGTACCATAAAAAGGTACTCCGAGCTTTTCGCCCCGCATTGTAGACATATTGTCCCTTGTAGTACGTAGTGCCACAGAATACTTCAATGGCTTTCAACTACTGAGTTGATGAGGCAATGATACTGAATCACACTTAATATGATTTAAATAAAACTAGTTTCACGGATTTTATCGCGTATATTAACTTTTTTATATTCCCGACGTTTCGGGACGACGGATTGAGGTGTTTGACGTTCCAATGTCATAGTTAACCACGACTACCTCCAGATTAAAAAAAAATTAATTTTTGTTCCGATCTACGCAGTATGAACTTACTGTCTTGAAGTCTCAGTTGTATGCTTGGGTTGGGATTTAATTTTATTAATTATAGGATTCCAAGCAGATGGTAGCACCCAGCCATCATCTCTATTGAAATTAGGATGATTTTTGATTTCACTAGCCTCGCGAATCCTCCTTGGAAGGAATCGGTGTTATTTAGCGAGGATTTGTGGTCTATCAAATATAATGTAGTAACAGGGGCGATCCTGTACGTGTTCACAGACTTCAGACTTCCAGGAGCGTCGATTCTTCACATCAGCTATGTGTTCTTTAACGCGGATTTTTATTGATATTTTAGTTTGTCCTATATAAGAGAGACCACATTCATGATTTACGACAGCTTCCATTTTTCTTTAACTTTGTTTCGATGTACGAGTAAGTTATTAACTGCACTAAGTATACGTTGGCTTCTTCACAAACCTCAATATCAAATATCTTTGCGGTAATCTATTATTAGAAGTCCTTGATTATAGGTTTTTATTCTATATGTTTTTCGATTTGTGTACAATACATTAATTGTATAGTTGTAGCATGAATGGGTCGGCTCGACCGGGGAAGGACTACGCTCTCACAGAATAACAGCGTAAAAGGCTGCTGTGTTTCGTATGGTGAGTGACAACGCATCTGCATTTTGATTCATTATTGAGGATAGATGTGGATGTCTATGGGTCACATCAACCACTTACCATCAGGTGCACTGTGTGCTCGCTTGTCACCCTATCCTATAAAAAAATGAATTCGTCAAATCTCAGGAGGGCAGCGCAATGAATTATCCTTCCCTGTCCCAAAAAATACCCCTAAGAAATATGAAGATGACCTTGACCGCGCCGCTAGGCGCTATTAAAAAAAACTAAGTCTTTGATTTAATTGACTTTTATTGTTTTTAGAAATACCTACATAATAAAGTTCTTACGTGGTAGAGCCATGCTGCAGCTATATTAGTAGTATAGTTGTTGCACGAATGGGTCGGCTCGACCGGGGAAGTACCACGCTCTCACAGAAAACCAGCGGAAAATAGCAGCTCAACGCTGCTGTGTTTTGTATGGTGAGTGTAGAGAACCGGAGACCCTTTTTACTGGCAAAGAGGCATTCCATCTTAGTCCTCACGGGTGACAACGCATCTGCATCTTGAGTCTTTATTGAGAATAGATGTAGATGTTTATGGGTCACAGTAACCACTTACCATCAGGTGGAATGTGTGCTCGTTTGTCACCACATCCTATAAAAAAAAGTTCACGAGTTTTTGTGAGTGTGAGTGATACTCTTTATAACAGCAGCAATTATGGAGACACATCTACAGGAATCAAAAACGCAACCCGTCTTTTTGCCTACATTTCCACAACACCATTTAGGTATCCGATGACTCTGGTTAACATTAATCTTTATGAGAAAACATAATATTCTCTATATTTCGTTTACTGATTTTAAGTACCTATAAAAAACATTATACATTAATTTACATAATTTGTTAGGATTTCTGAGATTAATCAAAAGTACTTAATGATTAAACGCCACCAATTAAGAAATTGTCGTGGTGGTACCACCAGGGGCTAAGCGCTCGCTTTATATATCACAGTACGCGAGTAACCCGGGTTCGAACCCCGCCGGCACTAATGAAATTGTTATTTACCACGTGCTCTACGGCGAAGGAAAACATCGCGAGGAAACCTGCATGCCTTAGAAATAAAAAATATATTTCGAAGTCATGTGAAGTCCACCAGCATGCATTGGGGCAGCGCGGCAGAGTTTTCATAACCCTAAAACCTTCTCAGAAACGAGAGGTGGCCTGTGTCCAGGAGTGGAACGTAGTAGACTGTAACTTTAACACGTTTTTTTTATAGGATAAGGGTGACCAACGAGCACACAGTCCACCTGATGGTAAGTGGTTGCTGCGGCCCATAGACAGCTACATCTATCCTCTATTACAAATCAAAATGTAGATGCGTTGTCACCCGTGAGGACTAAGATGGAATGCCTCATTTCCAGTAAAAAGGGCCTCCGGTCACCTGCATTCACCAAGCGTAACGCAGAGGTAAACCTTTACTTCACGCTGGTTTTCTGTGAGGTCGTGGTACCACCCCGGTTCGAGCCGGCCCATCCGTGCGACAGCAAAAGCTGCCGCGTGACTCTACCACTGTTGCTGCCGCGTGGCTCTACCACTGTTAAGAAGAAGTATTACCCCCAGAAACAAAATATTCATTAACTTTTAAATTTTTATAAAAAAAATTTGGTATAAGACGGACTTCATTAATATACTAGAGGTTATTATAGTCAATACTGAATGCATTGACCGTGATTAGCGAGCATAGACAAATGTTGCAACTTCCACCGCGACCATGACGGAAAATTTTTAATCACTGAATAATAAATTTCATGATAAGATAAGACACTCCTAGTAAAGCGAGACGCGTGATACCCATCTTATGTTATGATTATAGTCTATCTTTATCTCTTCGTCTCGGAAACACACCAAAAGAATGAGATAATAATTTTCACAATTATTCATGATTGCTCAAAAGATAGCACGCAAAATAATTTCCGCAATGACGCCATGACGCGACATTGGCTTCTGATAGCAATCACATAAAATGGGCACTATCCTTACTTTAAAATTTTCCGCAGTCTTAATTTAATTATCCTACCTCTATTTATACTTACATTTGATATTATCCGTCATATTGTTTGTTTGTATTTGGTTGGTATATATACCAATAAAAAATAACAATTTTAATAAAATCAATGACTAATGTTTTTATTTTAAACTTTCGTGGTATCATTTTTGTGCTCTATGCTTTATCGGACACACAATTTTTATTAAAGTTTAATTTTATGAAATAGGCGCGCTTTCTTTCAGTGTAAGCGCGAGCAACGAGTAGCGCCATGTGGATGTACATTCCATTGAATGAAGAACGTTCGAGAATCCGCGATACCCGCCCAGTGCTGCTAGTAATATTCCACCGACTTTTTGAAAGCATGACGTATGTGTGAATGCGTATTCCTATATTATATAGTTGTGTGAGTGCGGCAGCATGCAGCGCAGTCAAGATCGGTTTTGGCTTCCCGCGCTTTTAGTGCGTTTGGTCATGGGCACGTAATTTACAATCAATAAGAGCTAATTAAGTGTAACGCTGAGGTCGTATTTGTTTCTATAATAAAATAAAAAATAGTTATTAATTTACCTACAAGAAATAAGTTAGAATGCAAATAGTCGCAAGAAATACCTAGCTAACCTACTAGTATGTAGCTAACACACAATTTCATATGAAACTTTTAATTAACTTACGAGATATAAAGAGTAGATATCGTAATCATTTTAGTACCTAATCAGTTCAATTAATGCAAAATTTTCTGACTGTTGCTACGGATATTCTTATATAATAAAATCAAAAAATAAGTCAAAAATGTTCAGAGGGTCACGTTAAATATTTACGAAACGGCTTTCTGCCTGGCTTCATCTAACTATTATGCGCTCATCTCTCGTCTGACGCACAAGTTTGAGCTTTTTTTACACAAGTGTGCGTCCGGTCGTGGGCGGGGCACAGCACCCGCTATACCGCGTAGGTTTCGGGCGTTGTGCAGCAACTGGCACGTATCTAATGCTGTGCCATGCTGCCATTGTGTCTCCTTGCGCACGTGACACGGTCCACGCATGCGTTAGCTACCAACGCATTACGAAACTACGACATATCGGAATCCGGGTTAACAAGTATATTTTTAGACTGCGTTAACAAAAAATATCAAATCGGATCAATGACAGCTAGGTTTAAGCCGTCACCACCATTGTGCATTGTGATTTGATATTACAATGATGAAACGAAATTACAAGTTCTACAAATCGGTCATTAGTGGAATTTTAAACATAAGACACTAACCGGAATAGGTGTTAAGTAGGATTTTTAATGAATTAATTACCATTATTACATTTAATATCGTTATCTGCAGTTGACTGTTTATCAAATATATTATCAAATCATCAAATATATAGATTCATCTCTAAGATTTTTTTAAATTATCGGATTAATAATAAAGAGCCGATTAAAAGCGTCTGCAGGTACTAATGTTTAAATAAATGGCAAATCGTATACGAAATGAGAACATAATCGCAAAAATGCATAAGGTAGAGTTAAAGTTTTATGATCAATAATAAATATAAATCAGGTCTCTCAATAATATCTCCGCCCTCAAAAAGCTAGATCTGTTACCGAACTATAATGGAATTTAATAAATAAAAATTACCAAATTATGAAATTGGATTAACTTTGTATCGTTGTCAAATAATAATATTCTTTACCAAGCAAATACTTTTGTTATTCTAAATTAATGAAAAATTGCTAAAATTATATAAAAGTTCAAATGCGATCTGAATTATACAAAATACCTACAACGAGTGTGATTTCTATTAAAACCAATTTGTTTCAATTAATATCATACATATATTTATTAAGTTATGGCTAAAAGCCGAAGTGCGGATACACATTGGTTTAGCCGGCTACAACTACGAATAGCCGATTGCGGTTGGTTAAACTTAGGTTTATAGTAAAAGTAATTGAAAAAAAATATGAAAATATACATCCAGTAATATTATAAGCGACAGTAGGGTAAGGTGCCAGCCAAGTTTAGCCTACCGCAACGAGCTCGCAATCGGTTACAACTAGTTGTACATACCACTAGGGCTTAGCCGGCGTGTGCCACATTTAACCCGTAAATTATAAATTTAATACCTACTTCTAAAACATATTTTTCAGTTATATATTTCATAAGTATAATCTGAGTACCACAATTTTAAATCCGATCCATTTTATATTACAATCACAAATAATTTTATTACATACAATACAATATACCCTTTATTGGTGTACACCAAGGAAAGACAAAAATAAGGAAATAATAAGAAAAAAAACAAAAGGCGAAAAAAGAAAAAAAATAAGAGAACGAAGAGAAAACAAGAGATAGAAGATTAACGCATTAAAATAAGAAAAGATACCAACCTATGTACTAAAAGACATCATTCTTTAGGTAGATCAATGACCATAAATAAAAGAAGGAAGAGAAAGGGGTTGGAAGCACAAATAGAGTTCTTTAACTTGTTTCTCGAACACATAAAAATTGAGCACTTTTAATCGACTGAAGTAATGAGTTCCAAAGTCTTACTCCAAGAACAGATTGTGATTTATCATAAAATGTCAAGGAGTGCACAGGACATTGGAGGGAAAGATTTTCCTTGGACCGTAAGGAAAAATTATGATAGGAACTGAGCAATTTACATACATACATATAATCACGCCTCTTTTCTCGTACGACTAGGCAGAGACCACTTCTTTCCACTTGCTACGATCCTTACATACTTGTTTCGCTTCGTCCACTTTCATTATTCCCTTCATACATGCTCTACGGTTTAGGGTACTCTTGACCTGGCCTTTTTTCAAGACGTCCCTGATCTGGTCTTGAAATGTCCGCCTAGGTCTACCCCTTCCAACACTTTCATTCACACTCGCCTTATACACTTTTGGGCTCAGTGCGGTATTCCGAGACATGGTCATATATACGAAGCTCAAATACGAACCCATGAACCGTACACAGTTTATGGAACACAGCTTTCACAGCTCTTCGGCGAGGACAAGATATCAAATGTCAGCATACTCGAGGATAAGGAGTAGTAAAGATTGTGTAAGCGTTAAGCCTCCGGAGTGAAATAATGAAATATGTGCCACAAACATTTCACGGCTCACTGCATTAATTTCTAGAAAGACGGGAATCCAAAAGGATACTACTTTTTAACAGCGTCATTATATATATATATATATATATATATACGAGGGCGGCACTGAAAATTTCGGGAATCAAGGAAGTGACACAACATTACTATTTAAAAATGTATTTATTGCTTTTCGAAGTATTCTCCGCGAAATTTGACACATTTTGTCGGAAGTTAGGGTCTCCAAAATGGCCGTTTTGTAGGCGTCCACAGCTTCTTCAGGTGATGAAAATCTCTGTCCACGCAATTTATTCTTTATTTTAGGGAAAGTATAGAAATCATTAGGGCTTAGGTCGGAGCTGTATGGCGGATGGTCTAATAATTCTATGTTTTGTTGCTCTAAAAACTCTTTTGTTCTGTGTGCGGTGTGAGAACTCGCATTGTCGTGATGGAGGATGATGCGGCGGTTGCTGTTCTCTTTAAGGAGTTCAGAAACGACCTGTGGCAAACAAATGCTAGCATACCATCTTTGTCCCTCAAGAGGAATAGTCGTAACATGGCCGGTTTTGGAGACAAACGTGGCCACCATTTTTTTTGCAACACTCTGTGAACGAACAATTTTTGTTGGCTAAAGCCATTCATCTCTCCACTCATTTTCGAACACCCAAACTCGTGACTGGTTTTTTGTTTCGGGTTCGTACGCGTATATCCAGGATTCGTCACCTGATACAATGTTGTATACAGCATTTGAGGATCCTGCGTGGAATCTTTCGAGATTTCTGACGCACCAAGTAACGCGAGCCACTTTTCGCTCTTCACAGAGCGAATGCGGTATCCATCGGGAAAACAACTTTTTTACACCTAATTGTTCATGCAAGATTATTTGTATTTGACTCATGCCAATGTCTAAAGTTGCCTGAATTTCGCGGTATGTCACATGTCGATCTTCCTCAATCAGCTTACGCACATCATCAATGTTTTCTTGGGTGACTGCAGTTTTTGGACGACCTTGACGGGGATCATCACTGAGCTTGACACGTCCACGTTGAAATTCAGCAAACCAGCGATAAATTGTGGTTTTGGATGGGGCTTCATCAACAAATGCAGAAATCATCCGGTCAACACACTGTTTTTGTGTTAAACCACTTCGAAAGTCATAATAAATCATCGCTCTTGAATTTTCTCGAGTCAATTCCATTTTCTCAACGACTAAACAAGTTTGACAAAACCTTGTGACAAGGCCGAGAATCTTTTTTTAAATAAATAAATGGTATTTGATTTTTAAAACCAAGGAGTTTTCAATTAAAAAGATTTTAATATGACAGGAACAGTGGAAATATTCCATTCCCGATACTTTTAGTGCAGCCTATGTATATATATATATATATATATAATCGACAACAACAGTTCATCACTGTTAACATATACGATCAAACACTCCAGATTCTTTTTGATATATTCAACTGCTTTTGATAATTGATAATGTTTTATTTACAATATGTTATGTATATGTGATAATGTTTTTTTTTCATTGAATGCTTCTCCAACTGTCGCCGAATCATTACTTAAACAGAATGTTAATACCTGTTTAAAAGAATTTAGATTTGAAAAAGTATTACCGCATAATATTGTAAAATACTTCAAAACGATTGATGTAAAGAAAACCGCAGATTTGTGGGGGATTTCCGTTACAGTGATTGCGTCCATAATAGATTTAATTGCACCTCATCTTGCTATTATTTTTAATACTTGTATCGATTCTGGTGTGTTTCCTGATTTAATGAAGTATAGTAAAGTAATACCTTTATTTAAATCTGGTAGTACATTGGACCCCGCTAATTATAGACTTATTTCTGTACTACCAACTCTCAGTAAAATTTTTGAAAAAATAATTTTGGATCAATTGTTAATTTTTTTTAATACAAATAAATTACTTCATAAAAATCAATTTGGTTTTACAAGGGGTCGCTCGACGTCTGACGCCGGTGTTGAGCTTATGAAATATATTTTTAATGCCTGGGAGAATTCACAAGATGCCTTAGGTATTTTCTGTGACCTTTCCAAGGCTTTCGATTGTGTTCATCATGATACATTAATCAGGAAACTACAACATTACGGTGTAAAAAATTTGGCGCTTAAACTTATTACTTCATATTTAAGTAACAGAACTCAAAAAGTCGTCATTAATGGTAAATGTTCCTCCGGATCAGTAGTATCAATGGGCGTTCCTCAGGGCTCGATTCTTGGCCCATTCCTGTTCTTAATCTATATTAATGACTTACCTTATCTCGTAGGGGACAATCACGATATAGTATTATTTGCTGACGATACCTCTTTAATTTTCAAACTGAAACGGCAGTCAATTAAATATGACGATGTAAATAATGCTCTATCGAAACTAGTACATTGGTTTAACGCCAACAATTTGCTCTTAAACGGCAATAAGACAAAATGTATTAAATTTACAATACCTAATGTAAAACATTCGAAAACCAATGTGCTCTTAAATGGGGAGGAGTTGAGTCTTGTGGATACCACTGTTTTTCTCGGTATTACTATTGACGCGAAACTTCAATGGGGCCCCCATATATCTAAATTAGCAAGCAGACTTAGTTCTGCAGCATATGCTGTAAGAAAGATTAGAAGTCTCACAGATGTTGAGACAGCTAGGTTAGTGTATTTTAGTTACTTTCATAGCGTAATGTCTTATGGAATTTTGCTATGGGGTAATGCGACTGATATTGAAGCTATATTTGTTTTGCAAAAGAGAGCCGTACGGGCGATTTATAATCTAAATTGTAAAGAGTCCCTTAGAGAAAAATTTAAAGAAATAAACATATTAACTTTGGCATCGCAATATATTTATGAAAATGTAATGTATGTACATAAAAACATAAATAGCTTTAATAAGAATAAGGATGTTCATACCTTAAACACTAGGAACAAACATTAGCTTGTAATGCCACTTACAAGACTCCACAGAATTAGTAATTCATTTATGGGGCAATGTATACGCTTTTACAACAGAATCCCAGAACATGTTCAAAGTTTGTCAATAAACAAGTTTAAAAGTTTTATTAAAGAAAAACTATACAAAAAGGGTTATTATAATATCAAGGAATACATGAATGAAAATAACCCCTGGGAATAAGGTGATCGCCACCATGCTGGTTCTATGAAAATTCATTTAAAATTGTATAAAAAAAATTATTGTTAAGTGAAATTATGTTTAAAAAAAAAGTCCCGCTGGGTTTCTTGCTGGTTCTTCCCAGGACAGAGGTATTTTCCGAACCAGTGGTAAATAAAATAATGACTTTCAATAAGTATTATGTAATAATCCATATTGAATAAAAAAAAAAAACGCAATTTAATGTTTATTTTTAATAAATAATCGTTTTGGTATTGTTTGAAGACTTTATTTTGGTAACTATCGTTATGTTTACACGTGGTAGAGCCATGCTGCAGCTATATTAATAGTATAGTTGTAGCACGAAAGGGTCGGCTCGACCGGGGAAGGACCACGCTCTCACAGAATACCAGCGTAAAATAGCAGTTTAATGCTGCTGTGTTCCGTATAGTGAGTGTAAAGAACCGGAAACCCTTTTTACTGGAAAAGAAGCATTCTATCTTAGTCCTCACGGCTGACAACGCATCTGCATTTTAATTCGCAAACGAAGATAGATGCAGATGTCAATGGGCCACAGCAACCACTTACCATCAGGTGGACTGTGTGCTCGTTTGTCATCCTAATTCTATAAAAAAAAATGTTTACAAACCATATTAATTAGAGAATTTAAAACCTACTTGTTTAGCGATGGATAAAATAGTACCCTTTATAACAGGCTGATGTTTATTAAGTCCCATGATCATTACAACTAAGTAGGTGTAGCCTATCAATTACATTGTACTTGAATAATAATGTTATTAAATTAATTATTTTTTTGCACCTGTAAATGAATTGTTGAATGTTTGATTGATGATTCACATCTTAATCTTACATCAGAATTGAAAAGCGGATAATACCATTACATAAATATTTAATATATTATTTTATATCTATCTATATGGAATATCTTTTAAGTTGCTCTCATAGACGAGGAAATTGTAAAAATATTTTCATTATGTCAAAACCGATTCGCCATTTTATACCAGTAAAGACATTTGTAAGATTACTAAATAGCAGAGGAGGCAAGGGATGCTCAAAACGAAAGTTTATCACCCAAATTGGCGATATTATGCTATATCAAATATAAACATAGGTACATGTACGCTACGCATGTAGTCCAATTTGGGGTATACAGAATCCAAAGACAAGCTAATAACTCAGAAAACGTTTAGCTAAAAAAGGGTATAGATGAAAAGTTGCGAAAAAAGTGATAGGTAGCTATCCATCGCCTACACAATCACAACCCGAATTTCCCATTAGTCATTAGCCTTCTACGACATGCTAGGCAAGTAGCACGGTTGGCACATTTTTTGTTAAAGCCTTACATTGGACTAAGTATAATAAATTAAGATTAGGTACTTTACTGACGAACGTGTACATACGCGTAGATATATATGTATATTGACGTAAAATAAGCGAGAGAGGTGTGTCAGAATAGTGCCAAATGGATCTTGCGTATTGCTGCCTAACCCTTCTAGTTGACAGAGAGTGTTTATGTGAATTATATAATGAAATAATAGTGCAATATGTTTTGTTTTAAATTATCTCTACAACAAAACTACCAACAAATATTCTAACAAGAATAATACAAGCGCTTGATTTGCGAACGACGCTTATTGCTCGTGTCAACAATGCTGCCCGGCTTTAAACGAAAGGCATATTCCACAATACGCTTAATGGAACGGTCGTCAGAGCGCAGATTTTGCAGGCCACGCGGGCGCCAGCGTGACGTATGCACTCCGCCTACATTCCAACACAAGCATAATGTTATCTACATCGCAAAACGAAATGACGTGCAAGTATTATTATTTAAATTACACTACTCACGCCGGCAGGTCTGAATCGATTTATTAACTTGATATTCTCGTTCCGTGTTCCATCACGATGTCCTTGTATTGATTTTACGAGGGAAGACATCGAGTCCATGGAATTATAATGTAGGTACTTTAGGCAGTAAATTTCCAGCAATAGATTTATTCTGTACTCAATGTACTGCTTTCAACGGTGTTCTGTTTTCCAAAACAAATCCATACCTACATAATTATATTGCCCTCCCATAACACCCCTACAGTGACCGGTTCAGGGTTAGCCATTAGAGATTTGATCGATCGATCTAAATAACAACAGACCTAACTGACAAAATTTTTCAGGTGAATTATTCAGCCTCTGTAATACGATATAATAGTTAAACAAACATTAAACTTTTATAAGTCTTAAGAGTAAGGAAGTGAATTGTAGGCAACATAATATGTTTGAACGAGAAATTGTACGCGTGAGATAGGTAAAAAAGAAAACAAAATTGAAGATATAAGTACTTTCATAATAAATATTTTTAAATACTAATTTGTTGACTGTGATGTTAGCATTATTGTCATTGAACAACAATTGATATTAAAATGTTTTTTCAGGCGCAGTTAATGCAAGTGTATAAACATTAAACACAATCTGATTCTAACATTTTAAGCAAATATTCGATTCAGGTGAACATACAGCCGTTTTGTTTAAGTGTGAGTGATCGCACACACAAACATAATCCACACATTCACAGCGTTGTAATACGTTCACGCAAGGGGACGGTGAAGGGTGCGCGGGCGGAGCATCGACGGCGACGGCTGTTAACCTTCCTATAAAACACTGCGCTGCCATCTGCAAGTTTCAATAGATAACTTGAGCTCTGAAGAAATAGATACGCGCTGCCAACATTTTCGTGTGTTGAGCAAGCCTGAAGAATTCTTGAATGTTGTGTAGCACTCTTGCATGATAGCGGCGCGAAATAAATATCTGAATGAAAACGAACAAGTTTCCCTTTATTTACAATTCGGCAATAAAATAAACTGTGCCATATCGCAACTGTTGTGTACGTTCGGTTTCCGGAATAACCTGAAGCTACACATCCTCCAGTTAACACGGGCGAGTGATGTGTACAGTTAATACCTAAGTGATTTCTCGCGAATCTGGATTATAAAGAACTTTTAAATTTAAGAAAAGAAACTGTTGTATCAAGTGTTATATTTTATAGACATTATCACTTTGACGTTCCCTGATATTTTTAAGACTACTGCATTCCAGTTTATTGTATTGTGGTCAAGATGAGCTTCAATAAGAACAACCCCAACGCGATGGGGAAAATCATGGGATATCTGAAGCAGCTCTCCACTGAAATGGTAAGTTTGAACGCTATGCTTAATGTTCTGCATTAAATGGTATTCAGAACAAATTGTCATAGAATATTTATTTAATTTTATTGTAAGTTGTTAAAACTATGGACGATAACATGGTGTTTTGAAAAACTCCGTTTCATGCATTTATTTAAACTCGGATAACTCTGGAAGGGACGCGGTAAACTACGCAAAGCGACCGGCACAGACGGTCGATGCTATCTGTTGCTCGGCAACCACTATCAGTTTTAGTTCTTACCACATGCTTTTGTTTATATTTCATTAAGTTATCAAACAGTTAAAATCTGTAACTCAATAAAGGTGGCAAATCATGAATAATATTTAAACGATGCCTTCAAGCAAGGCCGTACAAGGTCGGCAAGTTTGTAAATGCTGCTACTGTCTACTTACTGTACAATTATTACTTTCATTTTATACGCGTCGCTATTTTTATATCTATAGTTTGCCAATACTCATCAAACAAGATATAAGTCAAGTATATTAAGGGATATTTTATGACATGGAATTTTTACTCTATAAAATTTATGTAGAACTCTCCAATTATAGTAGAAAATATGAAGGAAACTTAGAAAATGTAAATTCTTTCATAAATTTGAAATGCCTTTTGCCCAGTAGTGCCATCTAACGTAAAATTTATATACTTTCATACCAAATAAATTTAACAAGTTGCGTCCTCTACAATCATGAACAGTTTAGTATTTACGGGATAGATGGCACTACTTGTACTTAATGTATGCTTTATTTATAAGTAATTCCTAAAGCTCCATAGTAAATACGTACTTTAAAGTAATTTTATTATACTTATGTATCAGTAAATATGAAGCTTGGAGGATTAGAAAGATACGAAGCAAATTTATTATTTATAAGATCTATCATAAATTTATCTACTCTAGAACTTACAAAGGTATCAGACTGATGTTAACTGCGCGTTTGTCGATGACAAATTGTCGTATTTAAGTTTGAAGCCAAGGCTGTGCTTGTTAACAGTGCTTAAATTTTAAATATTTATTACAATATAACATACTTGAAATAAAATAATAGTAACTTACTACACATTACTTATTAAAAATAATTAGATAATTACTAAACAATTGAAGATTCTGTTTACGTTAACAATTTTGTCAACTCTCTTGAGTGATGGCGGCTTGCAAGGATCCCATCCACCTGTCTCAACATCTCGACACGAGTAGACTAATAGCAGGAAAAGGAATTAATTATCTAGGCGGTGTATATAATCTAGGACTAAAATATGTCTATATTTTCGAGGGAACATCTTCAGTGATTACATACATATACGGCGTATTTTCCTTAACGTCATCGATTTGCATATTCTAGCTCTAGAAAGTTCTGATTCTATCGTCAACTTTTTTGAGACACTAATTTTATTTTGGTACTCGTCATAGGCTAATATTACGAAGATCACAACGACGTGGTGGTTTCTATTACGCAGTGTCCACACAGCATTTAAAAGCATTTAAGAAAATTAAGAGATTAACAAATTATCTTTATATTTATACGTGGTAGAGCCATGCTGCAGCTATATCAATAGTAGTTGTAGCACGAATGAGTTGGCTCGACCGGGGAAGGACCACGCTCTCACACAATACCAGCGTAAACTACCAACTTAACGCTACTGTTTCGTTTGGTGAGTGAAGGAACCGGAGACCCCTTTTTACTGGAAACGACGCATTCTATCTTGGTACTCACTACGCATCTGCGTTTTGATTCGTAGTCGAGGATGAATGTAGATGTCTATGGGCCACAGCAACTACTTACCATCCGGTGGACTGTGTGCTTGTCACCATTATTCTATAAAAACATACCATTTCTTTGTACGAAATACACGAGATCCTGAGAATTTGAATAACCGTACAATAAAACAATCAGATTTTTGAAAATAAAAAAGTAAAAGTAAAACCTATACAGTCTGATTTAAAAAAAGCTATAATATTTATATGAAAATATTTCGGATGTTGTATTCTATACTGTCACGAGTAAACAAAATGTACAGTATTTGCGTAACATTAATTGCGTTATGCATAATTATCATGTCAATAATTTTATCAACAAGCAAATATAACAATTCCAAGAAATATGTGAAGTAGTAGTTTTCATGTACGATGATAAGCTTTTTCCTTACATGATAACACAAAAATGAAGAAGTGCTAACAAAGCTGCAAAAACTGGGACTAGATAAATCGCCAAGTTGTTGAGTATAAAGCACGTGGCACGTGGTGCTTGACCCGATAATGTAAAAGATCACAAGAGATAAAGATAACATAACGGCGGATCTCCACATATAACAATAAACTTGTTCGTACAAATTTGTTCGACGTTTTCACGCTTATTCAAGTGAGTTAAAACCGAGTGTGGACCATCGAAAGGCTTTATTGCGCTTGTGCGCGACATAAGTTTTGCGCCTGGCGCCACCGCATCGAGCAATTTAATAGATCCCGGAAGACAGCGTCCTAGCTTACGTGTACTTTAATTTAAATAAGTTGTCCATTGGCTCGATACTTTGTGATGCATCTGAAATCAATCTGAAACCATACAGCATAAATGAACGGATAGACGCCAATTCTAGCAGATCCATGCTCGATAAAACTTGTTCATCAAGCATGTATCGGTGTGGAGACCCACTATAAGAATAAGAAAATAGATAGAATAGATATAATTTGTCCAAGCAATAGGTACTAGTAATGTAGACATGTGAACTAATCAAAACGACATGATGAGAGAAAGTTTAATATAATTCAAAAATAAAGTTGACATTGTCACAATTAGACAACAATTGTCAAAAATATATAGTTGCAAGTTCAAACAAATATTTTTAGCAAAATTTTAGAGTGAAATGAATAAAAGTCAATATAAAATTCATAAAAGTATTATAAACTATTATACGTTTAGTCATGATTTTGAGGTAAATCTGATACACACGTACCCATATATTATATCTTTTGAGATACATATGTGATCAAGCCATGGCTATTACTGAAATTCATAATGGTAAAGCCTTTGGAAAGCCAATTATTACAGGTACGGCGAACTGAAGAAAGAGTTTATATTTTATGTTTCATAAACATCATTATAGTCGGACAGTCGTCCGATGGTGTGATGATATCAATGATCGATATAAACAATAGTCTGACACTTGTTCGTTATTTGTGGACTGTTCGTTCTGGAAAGTGCTCATGTATTTGATTTATCAAAGCTTCAGTGCAAAGTAATACACAAAAACATAATCCTGTGTGATGTCTGTGCCAGGAATTTACGTGACGATCAGGTCAGGGTGGACTCTTTATATATCATTAGGTTATCATGTACATGCTTCGACCAAGTGGACTGTGGTCAATATAAACAAACGTTTTCTTTAGTCTGACCTCAGACTCAGTTCATAACTCTTATCGTCATATGGCTGGCTTACGCACATAAGATAGTAGATTCAATAAATGGAGTATGTTTGCGGATGTTAACATCAGTACTGACCGTTTAGTGGACGCGATAAATCCAATAGATTTAGAGGCTCGCGATTTAGGGTAAATATCGTGTAAGATGGTTGTAGTTCCTTGTTTCCTGTTGTTTTCAAAATGTTAATTAAACCTATATTTTGATCGTTCTCAGGGAGGGAGCGAACAAACCCGTCGTGGACAAGGCGACGAAGAGCGCCTGTACCGGACCAGAGGACCCAAATACGCTAGGGTTCCATCACGAACAACTTTGTCCGCGTCAACAACCTGCACCTCGTTAGCTACTTCTTGTGGCTCTCAGGGAACCCTTGTGCCAAATTACGCAGCGATTCCTGAAATCGTTTCCACGGAGAGTAGCAGCGAAGACGAGCAAGATTCCTTCGAAAAAACGCGACGCCATTTCCAACAATTGCGTCAGATCAGTCTAGGAAACGAGTTCAAATATAAAATGGAAATGGAAATCAAGAGCGCAAAAGATGAGAATCTGCGTAATTCTGTGCCATTCGTAAAACAATTAAGCACCGATAGCAATAAAGTTAAAACTGATTATACAATCAACGGAGACCGCCAACCATATAATGCTCCAGCCAAGAAGCGACTGTATCTCTTGACACAGGTAAGGATTCTTTAGAATATGTCTAAATAGTTGCATTGAACTCGCACTTAAGACCCATTGGTAACAATTCGATGAATGAAATTAATTGTAATTTTAAATTCAAACCAGTAATATTGATTGTAATTTACATTTGTGGAGTAAAACTGCACATTAATTTTTATAAAATTTTTTCGTAAAATCAAATACTGTGTGAGTAAGGAAGTAATAAACTGTGATTAATTGCTTTTGTTTCTAAGATATAATTTTTTTCTTCACAATTAATTCCTTTTTTATTATATCCATACGTATAAAACGTACGTCATATAAAATGTAATAATGTACTTTATTTTAAATTAGTTTATTCAAATTTCAACAAATTTTGTGTTATTTCCGCCAAAAATAATATAAGCTTTGAAAATCAGGCTATTAAAGCATTTAGTTCTTGTAGCTAAAATAGTAAATTCCTAGTGTTTTATGCAAACAATAACAAATATGAAGTTCAACATAGAAACTGTGTTTGTCGCGATTCTTATATATGCACTATGGGGTTAAAGAGAAAATCCACATTTATGGATAAATCAACAGGCGCAGTAAGGTACATATAGGGCCGTACCGCCCACTAAACTTCAGAGCTTTTCAAGTACATTTTCCGTAACTACGTCTAGTCGAAATGTTCGACAAAAAACTGAGAAATAAAAGATGTTTTTATTATTTGCCCTTAGTTAAAAGTTAGGTTTAAAAATTAAAGGGTTCAGTATGATAGCAGATTGTGAGCAGGTTCCCAGAGCTTTCCGTTTTGTAGAAGTATTCTGCATCCTAATGCAATGAGGGTCAGTAAATAAAGTTTTTAATTGGGCATTGTATTGTTTCAGATATTTGCGGCATTTGCTGTATCTATGGGATCCATGATAGTCGGTTTTTCTTCTGGCTACACGTCCCCAGCTCTACCGAGTATGAACGCAACTCTTATTATAGGAAAAGAGGAGGTAAATATATAATTTGTAAACTCTGATCATCATTTAGATCTTTCATATAATTTTTAGTAGATAAACAACGAATTTTCAAAATCCTATATAATATTTAAATAAATTACCTATAATATTTTTTAAGAGAAAACTTCTTTAGAATAGTTGTGATTTGAAACTCGATGAAACGAAAAAGCGACATTAAAAAGAGACAAGCATATAAATCTATAGGATTTAGCCTGCGAGAGAATGGGACAGTATACAGAATTTCCCATTATCGCGGTCTTCTTCTGAAGGTTTCACTTCTACTGCATGTGAACTGCACACATTTTTTTTTTAGTTTATACTGTGCTCTATGTTTTGAAAGAGATAATGAATGCTAAAGATTTCATTGACCTTGGCTTATTATTTATTATATAATATATACACATAAAAAGCAGTATAATAAGCAATATTAACTAGTATTTTTTCCTTTTTCAGAATAGTTGGATTGGCGGTATAATGCCTCTGGCTGCATTGGTGGGCGGTGTTTTGGGTGGTCCGCTTATCGAATCGATTGGAAGGAAGCTTACTATTATGGGCACCGCAATACCGTTTTTCATGGGATGGATGTTAATTGCGAATGCCAATGGAGTCGGTATGGTGTTGGCCGGGCGAGCTTTTTGCGGTTTATGTGTTGGAGTTGGAAGTCTCGCTTTTCCCGTATATCTTGGAGAAACGATTCAGCCAGAAGTTCGTGGTGCTCTTGGTCTACTTCCAACTGCGTTTGGTAATACGGGAATACTGTTGGCATTCCTTATTGGTGCATACATTGATTGGTCGAACTTGGCATTCTGTGGTGCAGCACTTTCTATTCCATTTTTCTTGTTAATGATTATGACGCCGGAGACACCACGCTGGTACGTTACAAAAGGACGCGCCGAAGACGCTCGTAAAGCTCTACAATGGCTGAGAGGTAAAAACGTCAATATTGAAAAGGAGATGCGGGATCTTACACGATCTCAAGCTGAATCTGATCTCGTCGGCGGCAATCTTTTCAGACAACTGTTTACGAAGAAATATATACCAGCAGTTCTCATCTCACTGGGACTTATGTTTTTCCAACAACTGAGCGGTATCAACGCAGTTATTTTCTACGCATCCGCCATCTTCAAATCAGCAGGCAGCACTATTGATGAAAACGTATCCTCTGTCATCATCGGAGTGGTCAATTTTGTGTCCACTTTCATTGCAACAGTACTTATTGACAGACTTGGAAGAAAAATGTTATTATACATTTCTTCTGTGGCAATGATTGTGACTTTAGTTACTTTGGGTTCGTATTACTACGTTCAGAAAGTCGGTGTAGACGTCAGCGCTTACGGGTGGTTGCCACTTGCTTGCCTTATGATATACGTACTGGGCTTCTCTATTGGTTTTGGACCCATCCCCTGGTTGATGCTTGGAGAAATTTTACCATCGAAAATCCGCGGGACTGCGGCATCGTTGGCAACAGGATTTAACTGGACCTGCACGTTCATTGTTACCAAAACATTCCTTAATATAACGGAAGTTATTCACATGCACGGCACCGTGTGGTTATTTTCTGTGATATGCCTTGTTGGGCTCTTCTTTGTTATTTTCTACGTACCTGAAACGCGCGGCAAAAGTCTGGAGGAGATTGAGAAAAAATTGACAGGCGGGTCACGCAGAATACGGAATATTAACGCCAACAAACAAATACAAAATGGCTGTTAATGTTATTTAAGAACGAGCGTGATTGAGCGTGGTTTATGTTTTATGGCAGGGAGCAGAAGGCTTCGTTGACCTAAAGGTCGTATGTGATATAGGTACAAAAAGAGAGAAGATGCATTGCTACACGCTCATGCGTACGTAGAAGACTGACTTGGATTGTAATCGTATATTTTGTACAGTTTAGAATAGTAACCGTAGCACTAGCACTTAATAGATAAGTAAATTACAGTTCCTTTAGACATAATATATGGCAAAAAAATTCACTTTTAAGCATAGGTTAAATTAAAAGTGATATACTATATATGTATTATGTAGATTGCAGAATCTCTATATCTATCTCTATCCGGTTCCATCAAAAAACCCAGTACGTTCTCTACAATTGTGTACAAATTTAACAAATATTATGTTGATACTTGTTTTAGATATTACATTGCTCCAATTTCATTGTATTTTATCTTGATTTATCTTACTTCGTTATTAGGATAACATAAAGAACATGACACTAATGTTAACTAATGTTTACCAAATTCATGCACTTTAAAACTCGATTAAAATTAATAGTTATGGCGCTATATACATGTAATAATTATAAGCATAGAATGTTACGAATATGTTTTCGTATATTACGGAAACATTATTTATTATATTTGTTACTATTTTCAATACAAAATATTTGAACTAATGCGTATTTAATTTATAATAATTTCCTTTTTTGCCCTAAAGTCTAATGAGTTGTCGCTATTGATATGGCAATTAAGTAAATGTACTCAATTACACGAAGATTTAATAGATCTTGATTGGGTAATGGTAGGATTTGCCTTAATTATGCCAAGAATTTTGTTCGAGCTCGCATTCTTTTTATAATAAAAACAAAAATATTAAATATAATTATTTTAATAAAGTCATGACAAGTAATGCAAAGACAAAATGTCTTTTCCTTTGTCTTAAATTTTGATTTTGGTATTTTGTAGTTTGGTATTTATGGTACACAGAGGTCGTACATACAACAAATAGTAAAATATAACAGTAATAAAAGCTGTAACTCTCTTGATTAAGTTATCTGCTTAAGGTTATCGACCGCAGTAATTAAGAGAAGCTATCTATGTGCAGGATTTATTACTCCGCCATAAATTTTTACACAAGGGCAAAGGCACCCATTATTGAACCAAAATAAAATATTTTTGAACCAACCTTTCTGATAAAAAAGCTAAAAACGGCGACCTTGAGGCATTCATGAAATGTTTCGAACACATCATTACAACCTATGACAAGTCTACAGCTGAACACAGGTATCTCACATAGATTGCTAAAAATCCTCGGCTAACCTTATCCATGTCATTAAAGTAGTAGGTCACTTGTGTAATAAAAATAACAATTATATAAAGCTATAACTCCATAGCCTCTCTTCCTCATCGGTAGTGATTTTTCTTCAAACTATAGTATATTATGTATAATACGATAATTAAAAAATATATAACAAGCGCGTTGCCTCTTTAGCGTAATAATGCATTAGTCGATGTCAGTTACTCTCAGATCGCAGACCTTTATTACAGAGATTATCATCTAGGGTAGGGCAAGTAGAGTACGTGCCCCGGGCGCCTTTCAAACGGGGGCGCGCAAAATTGCCAATTTTTAAATTTAAAAGTCAAAATAAATCATAATAAACCAATTCATATCAAACAATCCCGTTCGCGATTCCTGTGCCTCAATTCAAGCGAGAGGCAATGAGTAGTGCGCGCTGGCGGTGCACTTAGAATGAGATTAAGTTTCGTTTCCGAGTGGCGTTTAGCGCCAAGTTTGCGCCAACCTGGCTTTGTGTATACGTCAGAGAGGATATCTGTACTCGACACCTCGGCAGTCTTGAATGTACGGACCTGTTCATTCCTTGGCTATGCGTAGACAGCGATGACCATCCTCGCGTCTACAGGTGCTTTAACAGCGGTGATGATAACACAGACCGACTTATGCCCTCCGCAGATTGTGATTCTTGGCGATTTCAACACCCACCGCGCTGATGGCTCAGTTTACTCTTAACTGACACTGAGATCTGTTTATGACGTTGCCTTGGCCTATGGTCTGACACAACTGATTATTTTGCCTACGCGGATTCCAGATGTGAAGGATCATGCACCTTCCCTGTTCGACCTTCTGCTGACCTCTCATCCGGACGAATATCCGATCTCCATCGACGCCTTGGGGTCCTCGGAAGGTTGTCTGATCCAAATATCCTGAAGATATATTGACCCTTATCCAAAATATGAGAGACGATAGCGATCAAACCATTGAAACAAGAAATAAGGCCAGAATTCTTCATAATATACTCGTAGCTCCTTGAATTTATTGTGCAGTACGGGAATGAAAGCGTATTTCCGAATTTGCGCATTTCCATTCAAATTATGCTCACAACTGCAGTCTACATCGCAAATTGTGAGCGATCTATCAGTAAATCTTTATATATAAAAATTACGTGTCACATTGTTTGTCCGCGATAAACTCCTAAACTACTGAACTGATTTCAATGAAGATTTGCACACTGTGCGCAGTTTGGTCCAACTTGAGAGATAGGATAATTTTATCCCGATAAGTGACCCTCAATATTTTTTTTATAGAATTAGGGTGACAAACGAGCACACAGTCTACCTGATGGTAAGTGGTTGCTGTGGCCCATAGACATCTACATCTATCTTCGTAAAATAAAATGAGGATGCGTTGTCAGCCGTGAGGACTAAGATAGAATGCCTCTTTTCCAGTAAAAAGGGTCTCCGGTTCTCTACACTCACCATACGAAATACAGCAGCATTAAGCTGCTATTTTACGTTGGTGTTCTGTGAGAGCGTCGTCCTTCCCCGGTCGAGCCGACCCATTCGTGCTAGAACTATACTATTAATATAGCTGCAGCATGGCTCTACCACGTATAAAATTTATTACGATTTAAGGATTTTTATAGGACAAAGGATCGTCGGAGAGGGCAGAACAACGTCTGCCTGGCCAGCTAGTTTAAGTATAAATATTTTCGTATTTGCCGGCTACAATGGGTCAAGAAAGGGGTTACGCGACCTAGTTTTACTCAATGAGGAGCAAGAAGAAGCGAAAAAAAGTGATTTCGAAAACATCATCGATTTTAAATAAAACTATTTTTAGAAATTTTATCGCGTTTAATTTTCTTATTTTTTTTTAAATTGATGTTTATTCAATGTGTATTCGCATAAATATAAGAAATCATTACATCATCGATATGTTTGTATCGCAGAAGGCCAGGAATGTGCAATTGTAAGTGTGACGGTTTTACGGATTTACTTTCGCTATAAAACACAAAATAAATATGTTTTGTAAGATTTATGACTGTTTAATATATTAAGTGTATCTGGTTTCATAAATGAAATAATTTACAAAGGGGTGCAACTGTAATGAGTGCTCTAGGTGCCATTTTCGATTAGTTTAGCTCCTGGTTACTATTGCGCTAGTGCGGATATCACTGTTTTGGATTTTTGCATGAGCTATTTTTACATTCGTAGAGTGAATTAGGGCTTCCTTATGCGGCCGGTTGTGAAGGCCGTCCATATCGATTCCGTAAGTCGTCACTAGTAACACGCACAGGTTCTGCGTTTTGTTGAAGATTTTTAGGTATATCGAACAAGCATTATTTCTAGTAAACTACTTAGGGAAGGACGTAGAAGACTTTTCGTAGAGTATAGAGATAGCTACGTTTTAGGCAATTTAGTTAATTAAAATTCACACGCTTTAACAGCAATATGAAAATTGATTTCTATTTGTGACTGCTCAGTCAGAGCTTTGAATCACAAACCTATATAACCCAGGCCAGTTATAACCACGTGATAAACATTGGTTGACGTGTATGTTTATAGACATATTTAATTTTTTTACCCTTATTTCTGTGATAACCACTGACCTCTATATTATATACAAGATGATGACGCTAGCTAAAGTATATTTACACGCACGCCTCGGTGTGTAAGTGAGTGTAGCGCAACAACGAGCGTGTTGTTTTATAGGAACTCATTTTACTTTGAAGTTGAATTTAAATGCGCTTTAAGCATGCATGAGTTTACATGGTGGTTACCCTTGCTTTTTTGATGTTATTATAGTATCTAATGTTGTCGCACGAATGGGTCAGCTCAACTAGAGAAACAGAACACAGAACTCGTTTGTCACCTTGATTCTCTAAACTATACGCTGGTGCGTAGTACTCGTATCAAGTAGTACTAAGTAAGACATCTTTAAAGCGCCTGCTTTGGAATAACTTCCTAACACTGCAGTAGCTGATCTTTTCATTTATATAGCTAACTTCCTTCCACAAGAGAGTCACGAGGCCCGGTCCTGAGCCACCTGGACCCTTCCACTTTTTACATTTCTTACCAGGTCACTCCATCCCATGGGGAGCCGCCTTATACTTCGCTTACCGGTTCGAGGCTGCGCAAGAACCTTTCTTCCCTATCAGCAATTTCATATTATTTAATTTATATTAATATTTTTTAATTTATATTACTTTTATTTCGAAGTTAATTAATATTTACTCACTTTATTTTTATATTATTATGGATATATAACCTAAAAATAGGAGGCCACTTTGTCTACAAAAAGCTTAAGTAGGCCCTTGTGTAATGTATTTTGACATTTATAACTTTGTTATAAGTTTTTTCCTGGTTAAAAAATAACATAGCGCAGTTAGAGACAATATGATAACAGGCTAGTCACAAGATGACAAGAACAATTTGATAATTATAATTTTCTAGTGAGATCCAGAAACTATGTAAAGGCTTACAGGGTAATAAAATTGAAACGTAATAGAGAGAAGGTAAGTAATAGAGAAACTTGCTTAAGCTTACAATTGCTAAACGGGCTTTTGTAGTCATTTTGGAAAAAAAATCTTAGGTACTATACTAATTGAATGTGCGGTTTGACACTCGCCTTCAGCAAGAATTTTTAAGCATACGTTCCGAGGCGTCTTAAAATGCAGTTTTGCCAATGGCAACATTAGGTATGCAATGCAAATGTAAAATAGCAACTTTATGCTGCTGTGTATTGCATGGTGAGTGTAGGGAACCACAGACACTTTTAACTGGAAAGGAGGCATTCCATCTTAGTCCTCACGGGTGACAACGCATCTGCATTTCGATTCTTAATGTGTTCTCATTTGTCACTCTTATTCTATAAAAAAAAATATTTTTTTTATACAATGAATGAATGATGGTGTGCATTAAAGATTTGATTGAAAAATTTAAAGCTATATTATTAAAAAAAATTAAAGATATTATTTATTATATCAGCAAAAATTATGCGCATTGAACATATTTAGTTAAAGACTCCCTCAGGTGTTAACTCATCACTAGATTTAAACTTTATATTTATTATTATACTCGTATAAAAATTTAAAGTTATATTATTTTGAAAAATTTAAAGTTATATTGTTTATTATATATCAACAAAAATTATGTGAAATACCCAGTTATAATTGAAAATATCGCATATTAACATCGTATATAAACACCGTATTGAAAATATTAGTTAAAGACTCCCTCAGATGTCAACTATTGATTGCAAACACGATCGTTTTTTTTTATTTGAGGTTAGATTAAAAAGTCGTTTCAACTCCTTAAGTCAAAACTCTAAATACTTGATTGCTACTTCAATTGCGATTCAAAATAAACTAATTGGGAGTGGTTGAAGCTGAAAGATCTCACCAGGAAATTCTATTGGAATACTTATAAAGGTCTTGCGAGTCTACCAGTAGCAGTTCATCTTCAACACCGGCTAAAAATAGTAGAAGAGAGGAGACAGAGTCAGCTGTACCTTGCGAAGTTCATTACACGTTCTGGGATTGCTTTAGTGAAGTAGCAAATGAAAAAATTAAAAGGAACATATTATACGTTATTTGAAAAGTTGAAAATGGACCCAGAAAAAATTCTTCATCTATTTTCGCATGAGCGAGCAGACATTTCATCATTTCACAAGGCAATGTCGAGTCTCAATCTCAACGCGCTCCTTTTACCTCGCGCCGCGCATACGCACACGAACATGACCTAACATTACGCCTAATGTATCTAACATTACGTATATAAACACATGCAGTTTTACTGGCCTGCACCGAGCGGGAAGCTTGCTATCCCGGCGCCGCGCCGTGCTGGTGCCGTGTCGGCAAATGGAAAATCGCCCAGTCTTGGAGAGCCAACTACAGTCGAGCCAAGATACAACGCGTGCTTGACATAGGTATATTTCTCAAAAGGAATAACATTTTCCTTGCAGGGTATTACGCAGTGTGCAGCAAAACAAACACATTAAATGGTGACTTCGACATCAGGCATCGTAAATAAGCATAACATACCTAAAGCATAATCGTTCGTAAAGTCTTTGATTGCATTCATAAATTTTGTTATGGCCGTCATGGCGCGTTGCGTTGCTACGAACATCACGTGTGGAAATTGACTGGGGGCTTGCTTTTTATTTATACCATGAGAACTATATGCAATAATAAGCTTACTACTTCTTTATTCCACCTAAAATTTAGTCCATCTTATCAAAGGTGATTAAATGCATATTATAACTACTAGCTTTTGCCCGCGACTTCGTCCGCGTAGAGGAAAATGGTTCTAATAGGATTTTAATTGGTTTTTTACGTTATTAATTCTGTTATAACACATAAATTATTATGTCAAAAATGTTTGAATACTTATCTATACAAATAAATAAAATTAAAGTGTCTGTTTGTAATGTCAAAATTACAGCTTTTAACTAAATGCATATGCAAGTATATACGGTACTAATAACAAAAATACAATTTTTAAAGTTTTTGTCTGCCTGTCTGTCTGTCCGTCCGTCTGTCTGTCTGTTTGTTCCAGTTAATCTCCGAAACGGCTGGACCGATTTTGATGGGATTTTCACTGGCAGATAGCTGATGTTATAAGGAGTAACTTAGAATACTTTTATTTAAGAAAAAGAATCAGAGTTCCGTGCAAAAAAAATTAAAACCCTTGAAATCGTAGTAAATTCCACGCGGGCGATTCACAGCTAGTAAAATATAACAATCTTTATTATAGTGTAGGGATTTAGAGGTTAAATAAACATAAAAATAAAATAAATTTTTGTTACATTTTATAAACACGAAGCTCTAACTTTGATCTGGTGAAAGTGACACGTGGGCATTATCTTTCTACAACAAAATCGAAATACTACTCGTACCGCAGTATTTCTTTGTAAACAATATTTTTTGTTTTTCCTTCAGGTGCTAGAATCACCAGGCTACTCTGTGCGCTTATTCTGGAGCATGCCACATACAACTGACCGTGGGAGAAGCAGCTTTCTCCCAAGTCTACCTTAAGAGTTTGACTTTGAGCTTTGTTTATAGTTATGGCGAAGCAGACCTTGATAGGAAACTGCACTCTCTTGAATTCGAAGGGTTAATTTGATGGTGTTAGGAATGAATACAGACTTTCCTCGAGAACAACCTGTCAGTATAGTTACCTCAACTACATTGCGATGCAATGTTTTCACTTGCAATCTGGTGCCATTGCATAATTTTGGTGGATTCATATTGAGCAGCAACAACATTAGCGCGCCAACTCTCAATTTTAATATGTAAGTTGGGCGACCGAGAGGCTTCAGTGTATTCAGGAACTCGACCGGATAATGAATGGCATCATCGGTGTTAATCATTGAGTCGACAGATTTATATTGATATTCGACCCCTTCGAATGATCTCAAAGTATTTCATTTATGACTGAGGCTTGTTCGGTTTTTGGTGTTAGGATGGCACGCTCACATAACCATTCTGCAGGTTTATCGTGAATATTATTGATGTTTGGTTAAATTTTAGCTCTAAGCTTTTCTACAGTGGAAACAATTGTACCTAACTCTGTAGGTAGAATTATATTATTATCCAGTTCCGGGATATAACCATTTCCTATTTTAAGCAACTGGTCTGAGAACTGTCCGGCAGTAACATCTCCCTTAAGGCGCAGGTTGAGCAAAATGTCGCGCTAATCGTTATTTGTGCGGTTTTTAGGAGCTACCTACTTTTTATTTAAAAGATATATCAACAAATAAAAAAGACATTATATTTCTACATAATCTTGATTCCATAAGAGCTATATCCAATTTTTTTTAAAGGAATAAATATTAATATAATCTCCTCACAACGAAACCACATAAATGTGAAATAATTATTGATAACATGCATCTCCTCGTAAAGTAAGTATTATTTTATTTTACGATTTACACCAATGGATAGGCAATTTATTAATGAACATTTTTATTATAAATTTTTTTTCAAAAGACCAAAATTTGATTTTATTAAGAAATTATTTTAAAATCTGGGCGTATTTACTGCCCACGGGCTTGCTAGAGTCAGTGAGCGCTGAGCTCTTGAACGTGAAACCCGTGTCGTTAGTCAGAGCGTCGGCCAGCGCACACGCTCACGTCTTCTCAGTATTATTTGTTTGTTTTGGGTATAATTTTTCGTATTAGTTATACATATATTTGTTGAGTTTTTTACTGCGCGATGAAGCTTTTTGAGTGTATTTTCTTTGAAGTAAATGCCAATATAAAAATTAAGTACCATTAGCATGTAGGGTTTGGTTTGAATTGGTCGTTTAATTTGGTCTATGGTCGTCTAATAAGGCCCGGTCGGGTAAGTCGGCCTATAGGCAACTAATTCGACCTGGGCGTCTAAGTTGGCCTATCTGCGGCATTGCGGGTTATTACTCGACTCTCTAACTAAACTGACCATTTATTTTTTAACTCAAAACGGGACATGGGTTTATTTATACTCTAAAAACTATAACTTTATGCAATTAGTGTTCACTATAAAATTATATTCGGTATAAACGGTAATTATTAAATGCAACATATTTTTATTAATTATTAATTACATTTGTCAGTGGATTAAATTTGCTTTAATAAAGTTGGTGATGATTTTAAATAAGAATAAAATTCTTGGCAAGTTTTTTTATTGTTACCTTTGTTAACAACATCGCCTTTAGAACTGGAACCGTAAGTGTTCTTTTCAGACGTCCACAATTTATTCAAAATAGAAAAATACTCTTTCTACTGGAGCATTTGTACCAGGTAGACATAAAATATATTCGATTTAAAAAAATATGTTGAAGATTGTTGGCTTTGAATACTTCCATCCAACGAGTTACGGCACAATTTTGTGTCCCGGAACTTTATTTGGGGACAATGGGACAAGTGACCGAGAAAAGGGACAGTCCCGTTCAAAACGGGATGTATGGTCACTTTACCTATAACCCGGCGACGGCTCCGTGGCTTAGCAATCAGTTGTTGCGCTGGGGGCCGCGGGTTCGAATCCCGCACCGAACAAGTATTTGTAAGGCCTACAAATAATTGTTCCGGGTCTGGATGTTTGTCCTTGTGCAATTTATGTTTGTAAACTGCCTCCACCACTCTCATTCTATTTTACTCTCACTCTGCGAAACATCCTATTTATTTATTTATTCTTTATTGCACCAAATATTTGTACAAAAGGCGAGCTATCTATCTATTTACCTATAGTGAGTAGGTATCTTTTAAACTCACAATTTTCAATGCTTCATTTTTAATATATAATTAATTATAAAATTTCATAATTAGATAATATATGAGAATACTTAATTCTAATATAATGCAACTAATATACCGAATAAAAAAATTAAAATACATTTATCGTTGTACGCTGTGTGTATTTCCATAAAATAGTTTATTCTGTATATATTAGTTGCATTATATTAGAATTATGTATTTTCATATATTATCTAATTATGAAATTTTATAATTAATTATATATTAAAACGGAAGCATTGAAAATTGTGAGTTTAAAAGATACCTATTCACTATAGGTAAATAAATAGATAACTCGGCTTTTGTACAAATATTTGGTGCAATAAAAATATATAAATACAAATATCAACAAGAAGTATAAGGGTTCAATCTTTCAATTTCAGTTGTAAAAAAACGTTACACCCACACTAGAATTTTCTCCTGTGTCGTGGAGGCAGTTTACAAACATAAATTGCACAAAGACAAACATCCAGACCCGGAACAATTATTTGTAGGCCATACAAATCTTGTTCCATGCGGGATTCGAACCCGCGGCTCCCAGCGCAACAACTGATTGCTAAGCCACTGCGCCACCATGAAGCTAATACAAAAACTAACTTTGTATTTGCTTCATGGTCGCCGGGTTATAGCTAAAGTGACCATACGTCCCGTTTTGAACGGGACAGTCCCTTTTCTCGGTCTCCTGTCCCATTGTCCCCAAACAAAGCTCCGGGACACAAATTGTCCCGTAACTCGTTGGATGGAAGTATTCAAAGTCAACAATCTTCAACATAATTTTTTTTAATCGAATATATTATATGACTACCTGGTACGAATGCTCCGGTAGAAAGAGTATTTTTTTATTTTGCATAAATTGTGGACGTCTGAAAGAAACACTTACGGTTCCAGAGTTCTAAAGGCGATGTTGTTAACAAAGATAACAATAAAAAACTTGAGCAGAATTTTATTCTTATTTAAAATCATCACCAACTTTATTAAAGCAAATTTAATCCACTGACAAATGTAATTAATAATTAAAAAAAAATATGTTGCATTTAATAATTACCGTCTATACCGAATATAATTTTATAGTGAACACTAATTGTATAAAGTTATAGTTTTTAGAGTATAAATAAACCCATGTCCTGTTATGAGTTAAAAAATAAATGGTCAGTTTAGTCTTTTTAGTTAAATTTAGTTTTAATTTTTTTTAGTTTATAGTAAAAAGTAGGTATATTAGTACTTTTTACCGAGTTATAAGTTTAGAACACCTTATGTACTCAATTATTTTTTGAAAAAGAAGAAAAAACAAGCAATAAATAATATACTATATTTTAGCAAAAAACTATAACTTAGTAATACTAATTATAACTTAGAACATAAATGAAAACTCATAACTGACTTTTTGGCCCGACCCAGGATTCGAACCCGGGACCTCATGATCAGCAGTCGCACTACTACCACCACTAGACCAATGAGGCAGTACTATACCTGATAAGATATTGTGGTTGCGTGATAATATTGAATTAGCCTTTTATTTATTTATTTATTTTATTTATTTATTTATTTCGACCAGCAAGGATCATAGGGTAATATTACATTCATTCAAGTTAATTCTAATACTAAAATTATTACTCATTACTAAAATTAATACATCAAATGCATAAGTATTCATAATAATAGTGTAAATTATAATATTTGTCGAAATTTTAATTATGGATTCGAACCTTACATGCTAATGGTGCTTCATTTTTTTATTTGCATTTACTTCAAAGAAAATACACGCAAAAATCTTCATCGCGCAGTAAAAAACACAACAAATATATGTATAACTAATACGAAAAATTATACCCAAAACAAACAAATAATACTACCTATAAATAACCTAATAAGTAATAATATTATCGACTCATATGACGTGGCGTATGCGTTGGTCGACGCTCTAACGACACGGGCTTCACGTCGAAGAGCTCAGCGCTTACTGACTTCAGCAAGCCCGTGAGCAGTAAATATGCCCAGATTTTAAAATAATTTCTTAATAAAATCAAATTTTGGTCTTTTGAAAAAAAAATTTACTATAGAAATGTTTATTAATAAATTGCCTATCCATTGGTGTAAATCGCAAAATAAAATAATACTTACTTTACGAGGAGATGCATGTTATCAATAATAATTTCACATTTATGTGGTTTCGTTGTAAGGAGATTATATTAATATTTATTCCTTTAAAAAAAATATTGGATATAGCTTTTATGGAATCAAGATTATGTAGAAATATAATGTGTTTTTTATTTGTTGATATATCTTTTAAATAAAAAGTAGATAGCTCCTAAAAACCGCCCAAATAACGACTAGCGCGACATTTTGCTCAACCTGCGCCTTAAGATGGACTCTTTCATTTTTTGGTAAGGCTCAGTTTTGTCACTGAACACAATGAGACCGCTTCACGCACCCTTTAACTTCGTCCGTTCGCGTTCCTCTGGGCACTACTGGTAAAGTCTGCCAAAAGTAAATACAGTAACTCCTCCCATTTGACAATTATTACTTTTAATATCTTGTAAAGATCTATTTAAGGCTTTGAAACCCTTTTTGTTTTCTTTATACTCTCATACCAAACAATTAATTTCGTTTTGCGGAGTACTTCTGCCATAATACTATGTTTGGGTATATTGCAGAGTGGGGTTTCGTTTTGTATCAAATAGAGAGGAAGTTTAAGCGCGGAGTAGTGGCAATTCCGGACGATGCGACCGCTAAGGCGATATCACGATTGCTTCTCACTTTGCCTGTTCCACCAGGAGCATCCAAAAAAAGATGTCACCTACACTTACGTCGATACTGGAAAATATTTTATAATTGATGTCTTTGTTCATTGGTTCAAGAGCCTTCACTACTTGACACCAATTCTGCTAGAGAATTGACATCGTAACTTGTTTCCTTCAGGTAGTCCCGGTTATTGTGTAAGCTTTCAGACCTTTGAGGCTGAGGCCACCCGTACTGCTGTAAGCTTTGTCTTCCTAATGCCAATACAGCTTCTCCTACTGTGACCAGACATTTATTTTAGATTTCATCTACTAGATGTTCATCTAAAATGCCAGAAAAACTTTCCAATTGTCATTTGTGGTCTTCTGATAGGCTATCCCTGTATTTTACCCAAAGACTTAGCATTAGCTAGCTAGCTTAATAGCTTAGCATTATAGAAAAAAGTTCACGCATTTTAAATGGTGACTCGCATAAGGCTGCTGCCTGTAGGACAGAATCCCATTGTTTGTCGTCCTCTAGCAAACCAAGTTTCATGTAAGCTAATTGAAAAGTTGGTTGGAGGACACCGTTGTCAGTCTTCAAGTCATCGAAGGATGATGAATCCCTAACCTGGTGTAGAAGTAAGCGAAGATGGTAACAATCTGTGTTATTTGGGTGAACAGTGTACAATCTACTTAGAGTGTGTTCTTTCATTATTCCTGACCAGCCATCTACGGGTTTTCCTCTTTTTCTTCTCACAAATTTATTTTTTGTCATACAAAATATGAAGGCACTTCCGCATATAGAAGGGTTTTAGCAAAATCATCTGTTTGACATAAATCAAAAAATGCTAACAGTGTCGTTTTTGGTGGGCTATTAACTTTGTTGGCGAGATTGTCGGAATTAAAATAAACTCTCATATAATTTGACTTCTTTCGATGACTTTTCCACTTGCATTCGATGTCCATCGATCCCAAAACAACAGTATTATCACTATCATACGCTATGTTACTATCATAACTTAGTCCAGAAAAGGCTTTAGAATTCCAAGGTTGTAGACGTCTGTCAACTCGCTGTCCTTCATTTCGTTCATATCGTAACTGTGATACTCTGTACACTTCAAGGTGTTTGCGCCAGTATTTATGTACAGAATGCTTATGTACTTCAAGGTTCCCGCTAATAATCAACGATAGCCTGCCTGTGAACTTTAGGATGTTTTTTCTGATAATTAGCTGCATGTTTACGATGATTAGAAGGTTAATTTTTATTATATTTTTTTCTTGATTCCTTAAGTTGCAATTTTGTGACCACATTGGTAGCCCTGCTTTTCTTCGCCTTATTTTTTGGTGACTTATTTGTCAAACAAAACTCATCTTGGACTAACTCTTGGGTAGTGAATGTTGGAGATTCTATGCAATTATTCGTGGACAAAGAAGAAATTAAATCTAACTCACATTTAGATCCAATAATTCTATAAGTAGGCGAATGAAAGTCTTGCACAACATTAGAAATTGTTGAAGGTTGAGTAAACGTCGGAGATTCAGCTATTTCAATGCGTCTATTGGACGCTTATCAGTTTTATTATCTCCATCGGCATCAGCGTAGGCATCAAAGTGACCATTTGAAAGATCTTGGGAAAAACGTACTTTTGATGGGTTGGTGTTCTGTATCAAATTTGGCATACAGGCATTTCGATACACTTCAAATAGAAATGGGTATATTTGATCGGCTGCAACCAAGTCGCAGAAACCGCCATATGTATAGTGTTGTAACATATCTAATGTATACTCTTGTTTTGTCCCATGATTGTTGCCACGACGGTCATGAGACATAACAAAAAATTCATCCCAATTGATCGTCACATGACGCACAGTATCTTTACGAATATCCATTGAGCGTTCTTGTGTGCCGTACAACAAATAAGAAAGCGTACGGAATAGGCATGTGCCATAACCCACTATTGGTACAATAGTAAGGTTTATTAATTTCTCATTGATGTTAACCAAGTCTACTCCCCTTCAGTGGGGCCCGCCACATATTTAAACTAGCAGGCAGATTAAGCTTATGCTGTAAAAAAGATAAGAAGTCTCACTTGTGTCAAGACAGATGGATTAGTTTATTTCAGTTATTTCCTAACTAAAAATAAAAACTGCGGTTGCCAACCCCTGTGGCAACTATGACAAATCTACCTAATTATCTAATAACTAGTCAAGTCTATGGGGAGGCCTATGTTTAGCAGTGGACTTCAATAAATGTAAAGGCCTTACAGTGTTATGAAGAAAATTTCATGTATATTTACAAAAACAACGTGTTTGAGTCGTGGTAGCTGACGGGCTTAGCACTCGCTGTAAATTTCACAGTATGCGAGCAACCCGGATTCGATCCTAGCCGTCACCAATGAAATTGTAAATTGCAATTTTAAGTGCTGATTTACCACGTGTTCGGCGGTGAAGCAGAACATAGTTAGAAAGCTGCACGTCTGAGAAATAAATAAAAAATGACGTGAAGTCCGCCAACACGCATTGAGCCAGTGCTGCGGACATTTCCTTGCACTAAAACCCTCTCGGAAAGTGAAAGGAGGTCTGTGTCCAGCAGTGGGACGTACATATATAGGCTGTAACTTTACTTGACATTACTTTCAGAACAAAAATAGATAAAATAAAACACCAGGAATAAACACAAGTTAGTGATACCAGTTTGTCGACTCCACAGAGTCAGTAATTCATTCATGGGGCAGTGTACTTATACGATATTACAACAAAGTTCCAGAAAATATACAAGGTGTCAACAAAAACTGTCAAAAAGGGTTATTATAATATAAATGAATATATGGAGTTAATTTTGCCTTTATTTTAACCAACTCGCCAACTCGCTTGGCAAGCATGGAAATATCTCTCCTATGACACTTATGTTCAGCAGTGGACTTTGATCAGCTGTAATGAATAGGTCAATGAATGAATGAGAGCTTTTATAAAAATGATTGTGTTAAAATGCGTAACATACATGTAACTGTAAAACCTCTTTTTATCGACCATAATAACAACAGTTATGGGTCGTTTCATGTACACAATCGTAGGAAAAGTTAATTTTCTGCTATAACGTGAATATTTCATGGATTAAGTATACATAATTAAAGATGCTGGTTCTCAAGCGTAGCACAGTTCAAAACGCAATCATAGTTTTACGTCGTCAAATTGAAGAAGCACATTGTTTTGAACCGCACAGCCTCGAAAGCCAATCAGTTTTGTCAATCAATTTGTGCTCATATAAACCGTAGCTACGCCTACTAGACGCTTATAACTTATTTCTTCAATTGCTAATGCCGGACGCGTTCAGTGCGTTTTCAGATACTTTCTAGTCGTTTATTAGTGTATAATTAAAAAGTGAATAAAAAACAAATATGAAGATATTAATGAGAGCGGACACTCATTATAGTATAGTGGTTAGGGATAGTGAATATGAAAAACCAAATTATACTTTCTCTCAGGTGTGTACTGCATTAATTATACATTTTTCATAGTTAAGACTAGAGGAAGCTGGCTAGTGGCAGTTAAGTATTTATGATGTATATAATACGATGTGTACTACACATTAAGCGATACGTTACTTCATATCTCGTCTTACGACGAACTTATTTCCTCAATTGTATAGAATATTAGATAATAAACTACAGAAGAAAGAATAAAATGAGTTCTAAACTAATCTCAATAGCTTCTAACACTAGATGAATGAAAGTCGATTTATAATTTTTGTAGAAAACCATGATGAACCAAAAAGTGTAATTGTTTTTGTAATAATAATGGATCTGGCTTATTGGTCTCAATTTTTTAACAAACTGATACTTCGTGCAAAAATAAAAGGAAGTGATTTGTGCATGTGTAGGAAAAATCATTTAATATAAATTTACATTAGAGTGTATATTATGTAAGAACTCACGAATTTGTTGTGCATGTTGTCATTTAACTTATTTTTACATATCTTGTAAGTGTAAAGAATTAATACCCTGAAACGTCGCTACTGAAAAAAGTAAACAAAATGCAATTGAATTTAAACAATTGATACTAGGTCTGTTGCAGAGAAAATTGGGGGTGGGGTTACTTATTACAATATATAAAAATAGCATCCGAGTCAGGCATATGAGAGTTACGTCCGTTTCGCTTCGCTCAGCGGGATCAGCTCTTTTTCAGTAACCCAATTAAACTACATAAATAGATTTATGAATCTATTATATATTCTCAAATTATCGGTGCTAAATATTATTGAAATTAGAGAATTAATTGCAGAGTTGGAAAAAAATATCGTCAGAGTCGGGTACAAGACGGCTACGTACGTTACGCTCCACCCCAATGACTATTTTTTTTTTGTAAATGTTAACATAGAGATGTTAGTATTAAGTAAAATCGTATTATACTACACTATCACTTAAATCGTATTTCAAACTAAGTGGTAGGTACCGATTAAAGTTCAATTTGGTTTTAAGATATTCGCACATGAAAGAGTATTTAAATAATAGAGAACTTTTATTTCCAAATCAAATCACATATTACCGCGATAAAAACAATGACTTCATTAAACAATGTGCAACCAAGTACTTTCAGTTAATAAACGTTTATACAAGTTGCATATTCTTTTATATGTCACATAATATACTTTGTAATGTCAAATTGGTAAGTTTGTGAATTCATACTATATTGAGTGCATATGAGACGTGTGTTTCGATATACCTATTTAAAATGCATAAATATTCGCTTCATGCATTTTTGCAATTCACGCTATAATTATTACCTTATCAATTTAAGAAATAAATGCAACAAAGATTAGCAGCAAAATATAATTACAAGTTTAAACAAAATAAGCTAAATTTAATAATTATAACTTTTAACAAAAGTAAAAACCTACTTTCAATTGCTAAAGATGAAATTATTTATTTGATACTCCTAGGAGTGACCACTCTTGAAGTATAACCTATTTAATTAAAAAATAAACATCAAAATTGGTTTACAATCTGCAAAGATATCGCGTAACATACATTCGAATTGAGAACCTTCTCCTTTTTGAAGTTCATTAAAAAGTGAAAAATAAATACGTAATTAGGTATATTGTTTTAAAACTGTGTGTTTAAATACCTTCATTGTTACTTACTGTGCGAATGTGTAATGCGGAACAATCAGACTGATAATTGCTTAAATTGATCGTTGGCGGATGGTACATACCTCTCATCTTTTACGTTTTTTCGTCGTTCATCGAGATAGATAACGGGATATGGACAACATATTATAGAGACTAAGAACATTTTTGTTTCGAAACGGTTTATAAACGTATATGATAAACTAAAGTAAAGTAAAGCAAAGTAAATTAATAAGAATAGATGTGAGACATTACCGCTACGGCCTATGAAAGTCCACTGCTGTACATAGACCTCCCCATAGATGGCCTCTCAGGGGGAATATTTGCCACGGTTGCCACGCTTGGCAAGCGGGTTGCTAACCGTAGTTTTTATTTTTAGTCGCTGTTAAGTAGAGCGTCTCTCTAATAAGTAGACGCTTTACTTGTCGCCTCTTACGACACCCCACGGGATGATATGGGTAGTGGATATTCTTACACCGCCACTACACGATAAAAATACAATACATGAAATTAATGTTACTCTAAGTAGACTATTCTAGTTCGTAGATAAAGAAATGTTTAATGCTTGTAAAAAATATTTTATTAATTTTGAAAGACATTGACATAAGAATTATTGATCTTAACGTCATAAATAGAATACATTTTTTTTGCTAATAATCTCTGACTGTTGTACTTCTGTCAGTGCTAAGTTTATCGTTTATAATGAATTCAAAAACTTTCCTATAATATGTTGATGCAACATTTTGCGGATTTTTGGGCGATTTCGACGACAGCTTATGAAAACAGACAGTCGATGACGACAGAAGGCGCCTAAGCGGACAAAATTAATTGAGGTTTATTCTTTATATCAACATCGAAGTACATGATGTTACGTCGTTTTCACCGACCAGCGCAGACACTCAACATACAAAAACATGCATACAATCATGCTTGTACGTATCAAAATGTTCCCGCCAAAACTTCACAATTTTATCTGGCGGTGAAAAAAATCACAGTTCATTTTTATTTCACGAGACGGCCATTTTTTTATTAAGTATCAATAATTTAGGGTTGTTATGTTATTACTAGACAAAATATTTCAGGTGTTAGCTGCTGTAGCAGTGTCTATGGGTTCCATGATAGTTGGGTTTTCCTCGGCTTATACGTCACCCGCTTTGGTCACTATGCAGAACAGCACGTCCATATCAGTGTCGGAAGAAGAGGTAAGGATAAGATATACTACCAAGTTCATGGTTTGGCAACCGAAACGGATCCTGAACCTGATGCGATATTAGATACAGGCACTTATTTTACCACGTTTTTATTGAGTCAGTTTCTTGTTTGTCTATCTATCTGTCTGTCGTTCCGGGTGGAATATTGCAATTCAAATTTCGAACACTTCCCCATTACTAGAACTAGCTCAGAATCGGAAAAAAACGTGGTACATTAAAAATTTTAGTACATTTAAAAAAATCACGTCATTAAAATCACATTTGAGTTGGTTCAATTACGGGCTATGTATATACAAGTGATTTTTCAAACAAAAAATAAGCTCGCCTTTAAGTTAAATTCCCATTTTCTGTTTAGTACTTAAAATTTTTTTCACAGCTTATTCGTTTTCGTACACTCATAAATAAGCTTTGCAAGCGGGTTGGTCAAAAAATCTGCAAGCTTTAAAAATATAAAAAATAAGATCTCATTATTGTGTGTTTTGGGCAGGAAAAAGCTGGCCGCGCTGCCCTAATGCATACGAGTATAGGCATTATTACGTAGCAAAATTATTTAATCTGTGGTATAGGCGGTTTGAAAAACTTCCAACAAATATTTTCTTTTACGTCACCGTCATCATCGCACTACCGACGTAAAATAGTAGCTAAACGCTGCTGTGTTTCGTATGGTGAGTGTAGAGAACCAGAAACCATTTTTACTAGAAGCTAAGCATTCCATCTTAGTCCTCACGGGTGACAACGCATCTGCATTTTGATTCGTAATCGAGGATAGATGTAGAAGTCTTTGGGCCACAGTAACCACTTACCATTAGGTAGAACTGTGTGCTCGTTTGTCACCTTTATCCTATAAAAAAAAAACATTCAAATGTACAATGAAATGTTAAGGCATGTATTTGTCCCCTAAGCTACTAAGTTCCTATTAAAAATGTTTCTTTAAAATTCATATAAGTTAAAAGTTTAGAGATACTTATATTCGGGACATGGGGGACTTGTGCAATAATATAGTTTACAATTTACCGAGTTTTAATAGCAATACTAATATAGTGAATTAAAAATAAACATTTTAATAAATGTTATATACATCCAACTACTTCACCGAATGACCGAATTTTATCACACAGTGCGCCTAATCTTCTATTCAAACATGGGATAACCTGATAGCAGAAAACTTTTAACCATTCTGATAGACATACAATATTGAAATAGGGGGCTTCTCTCTTAATCATAATTTTGTGTATATATACAGTTGTGTGGTGTTAATAAAAACGACAAAGTTCTTAAAACTACTAACACGTTTTTTTCCCAGAAAGTATTACAATTACAGACACGATTTTTTACGGGTTTATTGTATGTATTAATTGATTGACATAAGTAGAACTAAAGTAGGCACTGAAATTGAATACCCAACTGATCTATTATATTTGACTAATTCCAATATTATAGTTTAAATATTTTTCAAAGTAAACCGAAAAACACAAATCATTTTTCTATCCCTATCTAATTTTGATACCATATAATATTAGGTAGTCCTACATACAATAGTCAATCATTATATGATATTAATTATGAAACTCTTTCAGGCAAGCTGGGTCGGCGGCTTGATGCCTTTAGCAGCGCTGGGAGGAGGATTAATAGGGGGGCCACTTGTGGACTACATCGGGCGAAGAAGAACTATTTTGTTTACCGCCGTACCTTTTTTCGTAGGGTGGATTCTCATAGCCACGGCGAATATTGTACACTTAGTACTAGCTGGACGTGCCATATGCGGATTGTGTGTTGGAGTTGGATCACTGGCTTTCCCTGTGTACCTGGGAGAGACGATACAACCAGAGGTGCGCGGCACTCTAGGTCTATTCCCAACAGCAATTGGTAACATCGGTATTTTACTTTGTTATGTTGCGGGAAAATACCTTGACTGGTCGCAACTAGCCTATCTTGGCGCTTCACTGCCGATTCCATTTCTCATACTTATGTTCATGATCCCAGAAACACCACGATGGTACATATCGCGAGGGCGCACAGAAGAAGCACGGAAAGCATTACAGTGGCTACGCGGCGCTCACACTAAAATCGATAACGAAATGCGGGAAATTGCTTTATCAGACGCTGAAGCAGGTAAAGAGTCTCCTATTACTGAATTGTTAAGCAAAAAATACATGAAGTCTATTTTCATTTGTTTAGGCCTTATGGCTTTTCAACAGTTGTCCGGAATAAACGCAGTTATATTTTACACAGTTAAAATCTTCCAAATGACTGGGAGTTCGATTAATGAACATCTGTGCACGATTATAGTGGGCATTGTTAATTTTATATCGACATTTATAGCTACCGCTCTGATTGACCGCGCTGGGCGTAAGATTCTCTTATACATATCTTCAGTAACTATGACCTTAACGTTAATGATATTGGGCACATTTTTCTACGTACGTGATAACCTTAATTTGGATGTTACCACATTAGGTTGGCTTCCACTTACTTGTGTCATGATTTACTTACTAGGATTCTCATTGGCGTTTGGTCCTATACCTTGGCTAATGATGGGTGAGATATTACCAGCGAAAATAAGAGGTGCTGCAGCCTCTATATGCACCTCTTTTAACTGGCTGTGTACATTTACTGTAACGAAAACCTTTCACAATATCATAGTAGCAATAGGACCATCCGGCACTTTTTGGCTGTTTGGCTCCATATGCTTCGTTGGTTTGTTTTTCGTGGTAGTTTGCGTGCCAGAAACCCGAGGTAAGAGCCTTGAACAGATAGAAAATAAATTGACAGGCCGGCAAACCACCAGAACACGAAGAATGAGTTCCATAGCTAACATTAAACCGTTGCCAAGTGGTTGTTAGTAGATACATACATAGTATTGTAAATGTAGAGCTAGTATGCTCTCATCGATCACTAATAAAAAAAAAAAAACTAGATACACAGTCAGTGACAAAAATGTCCTTACCGAATGAGCGCCCACTCGAACATTTCGGTGCGCTTTTAATTTCTACGTACCTTTGTGAATACAACTTAGGCAATGCATTTAAGGTTGAATTTACCTTAACGTATTTTTATTTCAACTAAAATTACGTCAAAACGATTGGCGACAGTTTTTAGAAAACTTTTTCATGGGATTGTGTATCTAGTTTTTTATTAGTGATCGATGTATGCTCTACACAAAATGTAGAGCTAGTACTTATGCATTTTTAATTTTAATTATTTTCTCAATGCCGCTGATATAACCTTTGTGAATAAAATTTCTAATTATATAATAAACGCATCGCACTTAAAAGCGTAGCAGCTTAGTTAATACGCGCCACCTTGGTTTTAGATCGGGAGATGGTGACAGAAAATAGTCTCCCATTTTCTCCTGTATGCCTTTTTAAGAATTGATAACTAACCCTATAATATGAAAGAGGGGTTACGAGCCCTTGTGCGCTTGCACGTCATAAAGAAAATGGCTTCTCTTTGTGTAAAGAATTTTAGTATTTTTCCGTGATATTATATTGCATGCCTTTGTAATATAACGTAGTTGGAACAAATTTAAGCTATAATAATTGATGGCATGCAATTCGCAACGGCCGGCGGGGCTCGAAAGGGTTACGTAGAAATGAAAAAAAAAATAAAATATCTTTCATATTTTAGGGTTAGTTAGTTAGTTATCAATTCTTAAAAAGGCATGCAGGAGAAAATGGTAGACTATTTTTTGTCACCATCTCCCGATCTATTTCATAATACGCGAGCGAGTAAAGCTAGACAAAAATTCTTAATTGCCATTTTAACTCTAGAAAAACATCGTGAGAAATTGACGTTTACATGAGGATATGTTTGTACTTTATAAAAATGTATAATTATTGGTATTTTTTAATTAATGCTAATAAAAATAAACTTTAACAAAATTTGGCAAAGTTGAAAAAAATACATACGTAGTAAAAATTTGATTGCATCGTAATAATTACATACAATCACAATAAATACCTAGCAGCCGCGAGGGGATTTGTTAGTGTACAATAATACTACATTATAATTGTACTATTTATACACGTATACATATAAGCTATTAAGTTATAAATTTGAAATTCAATAAGAGACTGAACAATTTTAAGCGTGGCAATTATTACAATGCTTAATATTTTTTCTTAACTTTAAATATGATAATATGAATTATGTAATATTGGATGTATTTATTGCCAAATTTTATTGTAGGTTATGTATCAGAGTAATCTTTGTGTTTTGCCTATTAATTTATTTGATGTGATATTTTGAGCGATGCAGATGGTATGTTAGCAGCACAAGAGAAATTCATAACACCATTTCGTCCTGTGACAGCGGAATAATTTAAGGAAAATACCAGGAAATATGTTATGGTTGCGATTGATAACGATATCAGCAACTCATATGCAAAAAGTACGGGATGTGTGGTACCCTACCCGCCTAATAATCTCATGCAAAAGTCATTTTCAGCAATGTAATTCTAATAGCCTTATGAAGATGATAAGAGACTATATATTTTTACGGGTGTGTTGTGTAAACGTATGTTTGTGATAAATAAATTATCTTGTCAAATATAATTTGTTGAATGAAGATTGTAAGTTATTGAATAGAATGTTATACGTGAATAGATGTTAAAAAACATAAACACATAGTTGTTTATTAAAATATGTACTTTTAAATAATACAACCTCTATTGTAATCCAAGGTTGACATAATTATATACTTATTAGAAATTGTAAAATAAATTATATTACCTTATAGGTAATTTTCTCAAATACTTAATAACTTTCATAACTTATTTTTAAAGGTAGTTACAAAAATAACCAAGTTAGATAGTAGATCTTATTTATAATACAGTAGAATGCAATATTATAAAGTAGTAAGTTAATAAAATGAAAATTTTAAGATAACACTGTTGTATTATTATAAATTAATATACTTCATTTTTTCACAACTATCCTATCCATAACCGATTACCCTAAAACCAAACTATGCTTTTTTGTACGAATGTTCGCTACGACTGAAATTCGAATCTAGGATTCGCGACATGGTAATCATTGCCATTCAGCCTAACCGTCGTCAATGAATGTAGCCCAATCAGGATAATTTTTAAATCACCTCGCTGTCCTTGTCCTTAGAGTGTTTTAGGGTTTTTCGAGATGTCCATGGATCACTGCATTGGTTACTACTAGATGTCGATTTGTGATAAGCAAATCAGGTCCGCACAAAATAAGCAAGATCTGGGGGCACAGTAGTGCCCCCGCCAAGTCGAGCAAAAAAGCGGCGGCACGGCCGTACCACCCTTTTCTCGAAGCAGTTCAGGCCATTTTAGAAACCCTATAACTTCGTAGTGGATAAAACTAGAAGCCTGAATTTTCAGTAACCAAGTAGGCATTGTATAAACTCAGTATGTTTCAAATTTCATTAAATTTAAACTAGTAGTTTAACCCCTTGTCTGTGCGTCGACCAGCAGTCGGCACGTCAAATTATTTGCGCGTCTGTGAGCCGACCAGCAGTCGGCATCGTTTCCTGTTTATGTTTTCGCGCTCTTTACGACGGAACTACGATGCGTTTTTTAGGTGCGACACTTGAAATCATAGACTAATAATATATACTCAGTGTCAAACTGCTTTACTGTTACTCTTTGCTCCGTAAAAAAAAAAAATATCGGCACTTCAAATTGGACGCTGTCAAACCAACCGACTCCGGTTTTGTCACGCCTTTGATAAGTTTTCTTGAATCAAATTTGTTGTGATTTGAAGGAGAAACCATGGAAAGGTAAGTACTTTCACATTTTTATTACTGGGAAACATATAATTTTGCTAATTTAATTGTAAAAACCAGGCCAAACCAACGACATAGCCGTCTAACGAACTATGAACGTACTTTTATTTCTGCAATATTTGGTCTAAAAAGTGAATAAAACCGTAATGTTTTGGAGAATTTAAGCTACTAATGTAATTAATTTGCAATGGATGACAATGGTAAACGTGTATTTAGCTTTGAAAACTTTAATTTTGGGTCTAAATACGTGAAGGTTATTTCTTTACCGTCAGTCGGCAGGGGCACAGACAGGGTTTTGGCAGTTGATGACGTCATAACGGCGGCATGTCGGGCATGCTAGAAATTATAGATACGCTTTTGTATTTTCTGTTTGAAGTTATTTTTAAATATTTTGCATGTAATGTTACATCACTTTTAATTGCATAAACATTTAGTTACTGTGGAGATATAGTGGAAGTTGCATACTTTTTTGTAGTATGTCATTTCTGTATGCTTTGTATGGTGTGCAATAAAGAATATTAAATAAATAAAATAAATAAATATAAAATATGGGAGCGAAAAAACTTAGCAGAATTTTTGTAATTTTTTATTTTTTATGTTTGCATCATGTAGAGGGCGCATATACTAACACTTTTTGTCGTAAAAAGTTTTGGGCTTGGATGAACCTGAGCAAAGATATTTAGGTATTTGAAGTACCAAGTAGGTACCAAGATAAAAATACAGCATTTTTGTTTCTTTTTTCTTTTTTCTTCGTTTGCGTCGTGTCGGGGGGGCACCCAAACAAACAATTTTTTCCTGAACAATTTTGGACTTAGACGAACCTGGGCCGAGATAAAGGCATTTGAAGAGCGTCCAAGCCCAAAATTGTTTGGGACAAAAAGTGTTTGTTGCACGATGATAAATTTAAAAATAAATAATTTTATTTTTAACTTTGACAACCAATTTTTTTTTCAAAAAATTTCTCCAAAAATAATATTTACATATTTTCTAGACGTCTTATAGTAAGTTAAAAAAGTTACGCATGGACATTACTAAATTAGCTCTAAGGGCACCTTTTGCATTCATGTCTCGCGTATCTCTTGCATTTTTGTGTTTATTTTCTCTTTGGTTTGCATGCTTTTTGTTTTTGCTTTTTTCTTTAAAGAGGTGGACGTGGTCGTGCTCGTGGCCGTGGGCGTGGGCGTGGTGCGTACGCTGGTGGTGAAGGGGCGCATGCGCACACTGGTGGTGAAGGGGCGCATGCGCACACTGGTGGTGAAGGGGCGCATGCGCACACTGCTGGTGAAGGGGCGCATGCGCACACTGGTGGTGAAGGGGCGCATGCGCACACTGGTGGTGAAGGGGCGCATGCGCACACTGGTGGTGAAGGGGCGCATGCGCACACTGGTGGTGAAGGGGCGCATGCGCACACTGGTGGTGAAGCGGCGCATGCGCACACTGGTGGTGAAGGGGCGCATGCGCACACTGGTGGTGCGCGGACGCGTGGTGGGCCCACTAGCGGTGCTGGCCACACCGAAAGGCCTTCTGCTGTTGATCCGTAATAACAAATTTAACAACTAACAAGTTTCTTCGTTTTTTTTTAGCAACATTAATATTCTGCATTAATATTTTAGAGTTTACTGTGGCATGGTGGGGGAGTTGCCGGTGGGGAGGCCTCTAGAGCGGCCGCTGACTCAGCGGCGACCTCGAGTACTGCCTGCCGCAAGGCGAGGGTAAGCACTTCGAAGTTGGTTTTGTTACTCGATTCACGTGCAGGGCATTGAATTTAACTTTCTTTTTAGTCCCGTGCCGGTGTCGTTGTGGTCGTCCATGGACCTCCGCACCGGCAACCACCCGACCCAGCCGCTGAGCCCTCAGGAGGACCGAGCTGCAGCGGCCCAACCAGCAGTAGTTGATATGGAGCTTTGCTCAGTTCCTTCACCTGCTTTGTAAGTTTTTACTTATATTCATATTTTGAAGCTAAACTTTTCGTAACTGGTCATAAAATAACGTATTTTTAACACTATTTATGTTTTACAGACACGTTGAAGTTGGAGGGAGTGGAACCTCCACACCTAATCGGACTCCAACGTCCCGAAAGCGAAATGCGTAAGTTTTTCCTTTATTGCTTTATTAAATATTGATAGTATTTGACTTTGAACTGTTAACTGTTCGAATATAACTATTACGATAGAAATCAAAAAACAACATTATTTTTTCAGATCGGACCATCGCCATGTCTTTTTTCGTAAGATTCGTCAGCTCAATGGGAACAAACTGACGATTCGTTCGTAAGGTCCCCACGCAGTCAAACCCCCGAACTTTCAATTCTCGCGCAAGCGCGGGAGAATTGTAGAAATTATCCATCCAAATCGTGTGGCCCTTATGCTCAAGACCATTTAAAAGTCTGAGCACAAGAGCTGGCACTTTCCCAGAAACTGGACTGTCCTCTTGTGGGTCTGAGGAGGTATCATGGCCTGCGTGGACTTCAAAGCGTCACAAGTAACCAGTCTGGGACTCACACACCTCGTATGTTTTAATTCCTACTGTAGCTGCTTTGTTGCGGATGAATTGGTTAATATCTAACCAACCCTTCCACATGGTCAGACTTTCATCCACAGACACGTTTTGACCCAAAACATATAATTGTTGGAATTTGTTGTTAAGGTGATCCAAAATTGGCTGCACCTTAAACAACTTGGCCTGAGCCCGTGTCATCAGTTCAGGATCGCAACCGTCATTATCCTGAAAGTGGAGACATTTGCTCAACAGCATGAAGCGGTCATACGTCATCGCCGCAGTGAACCCGGGGGTACTGAAAATGTCCAGCGTGCTGTTCCAGTACTCCTCGAGACGTGATTTCACCACAATCCCGGTAGCGAGGATTATAGCGAAATACACGTGCAATTCACTTACGTCGGTGTCTTTCCATTTGGTGATGCGGCTGCTCGGACAGAGCGAACCGTCCACCAGCATGACCGTTGCAAGCTGTTGTGCATATCGATTCGTCTCCATGGCAATGTGTTCCATTATATCGCGATCCCATATGGCAGTAAATGCGTCATATGGGCTCGCATATGGAACCGTGGGCCCACAGTTTATCTGGGAGAACGGTTCCCTCCTCAGCTCAGGAGGAGTTTGAGGTTGCGGGAACCCCCTCCATTTAAAATCAAATTTATTTCCTGGCTCCGACATGGGACAGGATGGGGACGAGGGAGTATGGGTAGGTAAGGAAGGCGGAACAGAATAATCAGGAACATGGGATGTGGAAGGAATGGGACCGGAAGAGTTAGGGACAGGTGGGTGATCATTGGATGTCGGAGGCCAGGAAAAAGAAATAAATGCGTCTACTTCCCCACCTTCACCCTCATCCTCCGATGCCGCGAACATTTGTACCACCCTGGGGACTATGGTGGATTGGAGTCCAATTTCTTCTTCTAATTTTCAGTACGTTTCCTTGGCATTTTGTAACATATGTATATATATGTCCATGATCGGTAGCCATGTACATATATATACATATATTATGTGTATATTGTACATATTTGTACATATCGAACAATGGTAAATTATGACCAACCATGCTTGGGTATCAACATGCTGCCTAAACCTTCACCTTCAACCTACAAGCCGCCGGTTCATTTTACCTCTTGCTGTGATTCGTGAACAAAGCATGATTTAAAAATTATGTCATATTAAGTAGTATCCCAAGTGATTGTCATTATTAGACCCGTTATGTTTACTATAATGTTTCAAAATAATGAGGGTTACAAAAATCACCTAGTCATTATCTTGTTGAAGACAAGTCGTATCCACACTTTGCTAGCATGTATGAGGCTAAAATGTTTAGATATTTACTACTTTCATGAGCTTGATGTTTGAAATATTTCTTAGAAACAACTTGTTTTTTTTGTTTAATTGATTACTAAATTTAATGTATATCTTGAAACAATAATTTCTTTTCCATTTGTAAGTAGATATTATCCAAAATAGACATGTTTTTAGAGGTACTAATTTTGGTGTCAAATTACATACCATCTTTGTTCCACTCATACTCAAATTTATATTGAATGTAACATGATTCTTTTATTTATATTTGTAGCTTATAAGCTTAAGTTGCTGCAAACAAAAGGTCTTTGTCCCATTCGCTCAGGGTCATTTTAGATAACAAGAAATGTGAGACCCTTTTTTGTTTACTTTAAGTGGAAGTATTTTTTGTGTCAACTTTGTAAACATGTGTTGTGTGAAAAAAATGTATAGGACCTTGTTAATTTTGGTTTGTATTGTAAACTTAGATATGTAATGTGTTAATTAAAATTAGTTTCAGTTTAATTATTGTTTTATTTTATACAAATTATCAAGAAATACAATAAAATTTTCTGTACCCCATATTAAGTAGTAATGTTTCTATGGCAAATAACTACCAATATGCTAAATATGTAAAGATATATACAAAATAGGTAATTAAAACCAATATTTTAATTGTAAGCGTACAGCATTCCTTTAAAAAAATCGAGGAAATCCAACTTTAAAAAAAACATATGCTTATAATATCCCTGTCTGTGCGCTTGCCGACGGTCGGCATCACAGATACGCAAAATGGCGGAAACATTAGTCACACTGTTTAGAGGTTAAGAATTATAACTAGTCAGTTTCTTAATTTTGTCACTCACTGACTGACCGATCATCAAAACTCTAAGGCGCCTCATGCAGACATAGAAGCTTCAAATTTTGAATACAATTATTGTTTAGTATGTAAATCAAGGAAAAATTAAAATATTTTGCAATTACGGTCCAGTTTTAGAGATACACCAACCGCATAAATAACTTTGTAATCCTATATAAATATATAGGATTACAAAGTTACATTTGCAGTGAATGAATCAGTGTACCTATATATGTATAATATAATGGAATAATAGGTGTAGATAGTTACCTAGATATAACTATCTACAAAGAGAAATGAGATGCCATCAAAAACATAACTTGTAAAAAAACCCAAGTCTCGCAACTCAGTTCTTCTACTGTAAAAAGTTGTGAGATCCATGTAATACCAAGTCGGTTAATTTATTCAGTCCCTATTTAAGGGTCCTTCTGTCTTAAGTTATTACGTAATTAGCTAACTTAACAACATCTTATAGTGACCATATCAATATTAAAAATCTTAATAGATTGACTTGGCCATCGCATGAAAACACAATGTATTTCTCAAGTAATACATATTATATTAAATTAGATTTTTTAGTGCGATTGCCAAGTCAATTTATTTTTTTTTTGCCCCCTAAACTATAAAAAAAATTAAAAAAAGACCTTAACCGTGTTTAAAGATAACGCCCATGACGGTGCCGCCAGATATTAAAAATTTCGGATACACAGCTCCGTGGCGCAGTTCCTTAGCAATGAGTTACGGCGTTGAGGGCCGCGGGTTCGAATCCCGCACGGAACAAGTATTTGTATGGCCTACAAGTTTTTTTTTCGGGTCTGGATCCTTGTGCAATTTATGTATGTAAACTGCCTCCACGATACAACAACAATAAAACAACAGACAAATACCTAGTATTGTGTAACATTCTTTAAAAAAATACGGTGCTTTTTTATATAAACGAGTTTACACTTTATCAGACGATAAGTGGCTACTGCAGCTCATGTACATATCGTCATAAAAAAAACAACTTCAAAAAAAGTGTAGTGTGTTTTCAACGTAATATTCAAGCAGGTATGAAGAGAATTATCAGTCTGCATTAAGCAATGAAGTAAATAATGCCTATGACACAGTCAATATATTATTGCTATTATATTCCTAAATGCAACTGAAGGATAAAAATGCATAACCAACCCTACAAGTTAACATGATTTTTTGAGAAGGAATCTAATATGCATATAAATAACTAATGAACAAGTCCACCTAATGATGGATGTGGACGCTATTGCCTCTATCTCCGATTAAGAATCAAAATGCTGAATGCACAACTTTGATCATGCAAGTAGACAAGATGGACTGCCTGCTTACCAGGAAAAAGGTCTTCATTTCTCTTCACTCACTTCCTCCTATTTAAAGCACAGCAGTGATATGCTGCTATCTGAATAACCATTATTTGATTGAATAGAATGTAAATAGAATAGAAAAAATATTTTTATTCAATATTGATTAATACATAAAACTTAATGAAAATATTTTTTTTATTTACCTCAGGTTTGGAAAATACTTCTACCCTGAGAAGATATGCAAGAACATCGAGAGGATTATTTTTTAAATATTAATGGTTGACCACAATATTATACAATTATTTAATGATTTTTATTTTAATACCATTTATTAAGATTAATAAAAAGAAGTATTCATATAGATAGATTAAAGAAAAATGTGTAACTACATAAAGAATTAAAATATACTTTTTTGATGACAATTTTGACATTTTAGCATCCCTGTTTGGGAAACAAACACAATAGTGAAACAATTGAAATTGTCATATATGGTTCATGGGACAGGGAAAGGGTTAATTATTTATTTTACTTAAATTACAAATCAAATCATCATCAGCATTATCATCGTCATCATCATTACAGCCTATAAAAGTCCACAGCTGTACATAGGCCACCCCATACTACCTTTCTTAAAAATGTTTATTTTATGGCAGTACTTGTAAAAAAAAAGTTGAATATCAATGTTAATTTTGGTATAAAACTAACTCTCTAATGTCATTATTTTTTTAATGTTTTTAGTTAAATATTAAGCTAAATTTAGTGAAACTGTGATATTATATTCTTTTGTGTCATAAAGAAAGGAACAGCCGTCTGTGATACAGGCTCGGCCTAGTACAGCCGGCAGTAAGAAGCCAATGTAAGCAACTTATAATTTGTAATTAGCGTATTTTGAACTTATTGTAAAGAAGGTTAACGTAATAATCAAAGTCAAATATATTGCCTCATCCATCAATCCATTCATTACAGCCTATAAAAGTACACAGCTGGACATAGGCCTCCCACATAAATTTGTATGAGAAGGAGATTTTGCCATAGTTGCCACGCTTGGCAGGTGGGTTGGCAAATGCAGTTTTTTATTATTTTGAGATGTTATCAGGAGTATGCTGCAGTTCCTTCTCCTGTTTCTTCTCCCTCTGCCACCTTTTAAGACATCTATGGGATGATTTTGGATAGTTGATTCTCTTAAGCCATCACATAGTGAATTTTCATGTAAAATTAAAAAGTATAAATTATTTGAACGCTTAGGCTAAGAGTTTGATTGTTCGAGTCTCCAACAAAAAGTACCTGCAAATTGCTATGGCTCTAAGTAGTTTACTAAATGGAAATAATAAATATAAATACACTATTTTAACAGTGGTAGAGCCACGTGGCAGCTTTTGCTGTCACATGGATGGGCCGGCTCGAACCAGGGTGGTACCACGACCTCACAGAATACCAGCGTGAAGTAGAGGTATACCTCTGCGTTTCGCTTGATGAGTGCAGGTGGCCGGAGCCCCTTTTTACTGGAAATGAGGCATTCCATCTTAGTCCTCATGGGTAACAACGTATCTGCATTTTGATTCGCAAACGAGGATAGATGTAGATGTCTATGGGCCGCAGCAACCACTTACCATAGGGTGGACTGTGTGCTCGTTTGTCACCCTATCCTATAAAAAAAACTAAAGTTATCATAAACTCTATGTTTCAAATTAGTTTTATAACAATTTACCAATTTAGCATTTCACTATGTCTACTGGTCTCTACCTTTCAAAAGTGTATTAACTTTGTGGGAGATTTGATATAACATAGGATAAATTGCACAGGGGATGATGAATGGATCTGGCAACAAGATAGGTGAAGCAGTGTTCCATTGAAGATTTACATGACTTCACATCTGCACCACCATCATTCAAAATGTACATCATACAGCATACCTTACTGTTCATTGTGGCAATCAGAAGAGCTCTGACAACAGTAGGGAGCTCATAGAATGTAACTTTATACTTTACTGAGAAGGATAAATCATGGAAGTATGAAGACTGTGACTCATAAATAGTATAAACGCAAGTGTCAATCACTTACCCATCACCTGAACGCGGCAAATGGCACAAGTATCGCATTCCACATCCCAGCTCCACATGGCAACAGCATTCCACTTTTTCAACGTAAACATTTTATCAGATTTTGGACCATCACCATCACCACGGTCTTGTGTTTCACAATCTTCTCCTGACATATTATTTAATTTCAATTCTTTAAGACTTTTAAAACGATTTTTGAGTTCTGTGAGCAAAACAACTTTTGTTTACATATGTATGCATTTATATTTACGAAGACAGCTTAAAAAAGAATACGAAGAAATTTAGACTAATATTTTGTTATATTATGCTGATAATAAAGTTAAAAATTTTAGTTTCATTTCAATTTCAATATTTAACTTCACCCGCGATAAAATATATTTATAAATAATTAAAAATACTTGTTAATTTTTACATTATAGAATATAATTATGAATTTAGAAACTTGGGAAGTATAACGGAACCCATAAACTTATTTCAAAGACTTAATGTCAATGTCAGATTGTTGTCAGATGGCACTGCTTATCTCTTTTTTGGTATTGTACTCTTTTTTTTTTTGGATTTTATGGCCTGGTATCTGGACCTTTAGGCCAAATCTTGAGTATTTTTATTCGGTTTATTATAATTTCCCAAATGTATAATTATCCTTCATAGTTCACTGCTTCACAACATGTTGATGCGTCACATTGTGCAGTTCTTGGGAGATTTTGACGGCAACTTGATCCAGCAGACAGCTGACAGTTGGCGATGGTATCTAAAGGCGCCTTTGCAAACAAACAGCTTATCTTGAGAATCCATCACCATCAGAGCACTTGTTTCACTGTTTCCACTAATAGTCTACATGCGTAGACACTTAATACACAAAATCGCACCACTTTTACATATCAAATTCCACTTCAAACCATTATTTAAACAATAATACAGGAGCAGCAAACCGCCGCCGGTCAATTTCCCGCCAAAACTCCGGTATTGTACTCGTGCGATTGTACTATTGCCAGGTTCAAGTAATAACAATAATAAATACCCATTATTTAGGCATCACTTTTTTATATCATAATCCACTTTAAGCTAAATAGACAATAAATACTGGAACAGCCATCCACCGTAAAAATTCCCTGTTGATCGTTAATCAACGACTATTTTTTATTTTTTAACGAGGAGATAGACCCCATAAATACGAGTATTTTACAAAATTCTTCACAATATGCGTCACATTGCGAAGTTTTGGGAGATGTTGACAGCAGCTTCATTTAGCGGGCAGTAGTAAACGATAATATCTTTTTTTTACTTTACTTCCACACTAGGATTTTCTTGTGTATCGTGGAGATAGTTTATAAACATTGTTCTTTCATAAGGACAAACATTCAGACCCGGAAAAATTATTTGTAGGTCATACAAGTACTTCATCCGTACAAATGCTTGGCCATACAAATACTTGTTCCGTGCGGGATTCAAACCCGCGGCCCTTAGCACTGCAACTCATTGCTAAGCCATTGCGTCACGGACCCGTCGTATCTGACATTTATATTATTGTCATGAAATCACTTGTTACATCATTTCAAATAATACATACACTCATATGTAAAATACGAGTACGAGTGCCGTGTAGATTCGTAATAATTAAAAATTAAAAATTTTTACAGCCGACTTCAATATAAGTTATTAAGAATAAGTCAAAAACGATTGGTCTGACCTTGATCAAATTCATATGACACCCCACGAGAAGTACGAGCTTTCAAATAAAAAAAGAATCATCGAAATTGGTTCACCCAGTAAGAAGTTATGAGGTAACACATATAAAAAAAACAAAAGCATACAGTCGAATTGAGTACCGTCTCCTTTTTGGAAGTCGGCAGATAAAATAGAAAATTAACATATTAAGGAAAGAAAATGTAAACCTTCCTTTTTCTTCTCCACTCAGCACGCTCTCTCTGAATATTACGGGACAACAGCTATAGGTAGCACCAGTTGTGCGACGATACTTACTCGTACCTCCACTCTACGGTAACAACAAAGTTACTATTGTTAAAGGCAGATAAGAGTGCTGTACCAAAAGCTGCCGTGTAGTGGCGGTTAAGAATATCCACTACCCAATATCTTCCCGTGGGTGTCATAAAAGGCGACAAAGGGAAACAGGCAGGAGATAGGCAGCAGCATCTTCCTGATAACAGCAAAATTACAATAAAAAAACTGCGGTTGAAAACCCGCTCGCCAAGCGTGGCAAATATGGCAATACCCCCAATGATGAAGGTAACGAAGAGACGGCCCCCAGTCCCAATGCGGCCCAGCTATTCCTGGCTACGGTGGCGACCATGGTAACGGCGGGGCAGGGGGTGCTAAGATTCTCCGGTGGAGTTTCGGTTGCCACCTAAGACGACTCGACCTGGCAACGTACAACGCACGCACCCTGAGGACTGACGAGAAGATGGTGGAGCTGGAAGAAGAGATAGACAAGTTACGCTGGCATATTATAGGATTATCCGAGGTCCGAAGAGAGGGGGACGACACGGTAATCTTCGAATCCGGCAACTTGCTCTATCACCGGGAGGGCGACCATCTGTCCCAAGGAGGTGTCGAATTTATAGTCCACAAGTCTCTCGTTAACAACGTTGTAAAGATCGAGAGTGTGTCGATGAGGGTTGCGTACCTTATACTCAGAATCACCAAACGGTATTCGCTGAAGGTCATACAAGTTTACGCACCAACCTCGGCACATCCCGATGAGGAGGTGGAGGAAATGTATGAGGATATCTCTAGAGCCATGCATTCCTCCAAAACCCACTATACGGTGTTAATGGGAGACTTCAATGCAGAACTAGGCACAAGAGAGAACGGTGAGCTGAAAGTAGGGAAATTTGGAATAGGGCAACGGAACCCATGGGGCCAGCAGCTGGCCGACTTCATGGAGAAAGAGGGACTCTTTATGATGAACTCTTTCTTCCAGAAGCGGCCCCACAGGAAGTGGGTCTGGTCGAGCCCCAACGGTTCAACAAAAATAAGATTGACTTCATTATGACGACCAGACGACAACTGTTCAGTGATGTCTCAGCGATCGCGAGGGTGAAAACTGGTAGCGATCATCGAATGGTCAGAGGCACACTGAACCTAAACGTTAAGTTGGAGAGGTCTCGTCTAATGAAGTCAACGCTCTGTCCCCCTCGTGCTCTGTTCCAAAGTCCCGAAACCTTTCAGCTCGAGTTACAAAACCGTTTTCAGTGCCTAGAAGACTGCAATGAAGTGAACGATATGAATGAGAAGCTCGTGGAAACTGTCCATGCGGTCGGAGCTAAGTTCTGCAAGACCCGCCGCAGAAGAACACAAAAACTCTCAGATCACACTCTTAATCTCATGGCTGTTAGAAGAGAGATGAAGCTACATTCTTCAACAGATTTGACAACATACAGGCAACTGAACAGACAGATCTCCAAATGCATGCGGCGGGACTTACGCAACTTCAATACAGCTTATATTGAAGAAGCGATCGAGCGGAACCAAGGCTCCAAAATCTTTGTAAGAGATCTGTCTGCCAGAAAGAGCCAACTGTCGAAGCTGAAGACCGAGTGTGGAAGCGTCGTTTCCGGGACACCTGAGATTTTGAGTGAGATTGAGAGGTTCTATGGGCAGCTGTACACATCATGGTTGGAGCCACACGTAAGTGTGAGTAACGATCCAAAAGCGAGTCTTATTCGACACTATTCCGATGATATCCCACACGTCAGTCTGAGCGTGATTAGAATGGCTCTCCAGCATGTTAAAAACGGCAAGTCCCCGGGCGAGGATGGAATTACAGCGGAGCTTTTGAAAACGGGAGGAAAACCGGTACTTGAAGTCCTTCAGAAGCTCTTTAATTCCGTCCTCCATGGTGGCACTACTCCGGAGGCGTGGAGCAGAAGTGCGGTGGTCTTGTTCTTCAAGAAAGGCAACAAAGTTCTCTTGAAGAACTACAAACCGATTTCCCTTCTGAGCCGTGTCTACGTGCTGTTTTCGAGAGTCATTACGAATCGTCTCGCACGCAGACTTGACGACTTCCAGCCTGCCGAACAAGCCGGTTTCCGAAAAGGCTTTAGTACCATGGACCACATACATACCCTGCGGCAGATTGTACAGAAGACAGAGGGGTATAATCTGCCACTTTTCCTTGCGTATGTGGACTATGAGAAAGCCTTTGATTCCGCTGGGCGGTGCTGCAGTCCCTTCAGTAGTTCCAAGTTGACTGTCGGTATATCGAAGTGCTGAAGTGTTTGTACAGTAGAGCTACGATGGCTATCCGAGTACAAAATCAGAGTACGAAACCTATCCAACTGCAGAGAGGTGTAAGACAGGGTGACGTTATATCCCCGAAACTCTTCACTGCTGCATTGGAAGACGTTTTCAAGCTACTGGACTAAAAAGGATGCGGTATTAACATCAATGGCGAGTACATCACTCACCTTCGATTTGCCGACGATATAGTCCTTATGGCGGAATCGCTGGAGGATTTAAGCACTATGCTCAATGACCTCAATGGTGTCTCCCAACGGATAGGTCTTAAGATGAACAAGGACTAAACAAAAATCATGTTTAACGTCCATGTCACACCTATGCCGGTAGTTGTTAGGAGCACTAAGCTCGAGGTTGTTGATGAGTATGTTTACCTGGGACAATTTTTCAACAGATTTAACAGCATACAGGCAACTGAACAGACAGATCTCCAAATGCATGCGGCGGGACTTACGCAACTTCAATACAGCTTGTATTGTAGAAGCGATCGAGCGGAACCAAGGCTCCAAAGTCTTTGCCAGAGATCTGTCTTACCTGGGACAAATAGTCCGACTAGGTAAGTCCAACTTCGACCGAGAGTCAATCGACGGATTCAACTCGGCTGGGCAGCGTTCGGGAAACTACGACACATCTTCTAATTAGACATAACTCAAAACCTGAAAACGAAATTGTACAACCAGTGCGTGTTGCCAGTGATGACTTACGGATCTGAGACGTCGTCCTTCACTGCTGGCCGTATGAGGAAGCTCAAGGTTGCTCAGCGAGCTATGGAGAGGGCTATGCTCGGGGTTTCTCTGCGTGATAAACTTACAAATGAGGATACCCGCAGTAGAACTAGAGTTACCGACATAGCCCAACGGATTAGTAAGCTGAAGTGGCAGTGGGCCGGCCATATAGCTCGAAGAACCGACAACCGATGGGGAAGAAAGGTTCTCGAGTGGCAGCCTCGTACAGCAGCCGGTAGGCGAAGTATAGGGCGACCCCCCACTAGATGGAGTGACGACCTGGCAAGATATGCAGGAAGTCGATGGATGCAGGTGGCTCAGGACCGTGCTTTGTGGCATTCCTTGGGGGAAGCCTATGTTCAGCAGTGGACTTATGAAAGGCTGTAATGATGATGATGATGATGACTTACTCGTACCTCCACTCTGCGGTAACAACAAAGTTACTATTGTTATAGGCAGATAAGAGGGCTGTACCGAAAGCTGTTGAAGCAAAAAAGTAAATAAGATTACCACCGCTGATTGTTGTATTTTTTTCGAACTGATTCTTATACATGATGTACCTACACTGTACTTCAAAACTCAATTTTCAGTTTCGCTGATGACACACATATTTACATTTTATGTGCAATAAGCAAATTAACAACATCAGGGGACTTCACTCGAACCTAAACGCCGTCCACTACCATCTCGAGACGGCGAAGCCGGCCTTGCTCTTTCTGACCAGGACGGAGGTGTCCTCTCCGACTGATACTTCGTATCTCTCTTACCCGGGGTACAAATTGGAGCACTCCTTTGTGCCTCGGGCTGGAGTTTGCGTATACGTCAGAGAGGACATCTGTTCTCGACGCCTCGGCAGTCTTGAAGGTTCGGACCTGTCCATCCTTTGGCTACGCGTAGACAGCGACGACCATCCGCGCGTCTACGGGTGCCTCTATAGGTCCCATAGCGGTAATGCCGAAACAGACCGACTCATCGACCACGTCCAAATGGCTACAGATTCCTTGCTACAACAGGTCCCATCCGCAGAGATCGTGATCCTTGGCGATTTTAACGCCCAACACGCCGAATGGCTCGGTTCACGTTTAACCGACCATGCGGGGAGATCTGTTCATGACTTTGCCCTGGCATATGGTCTGACACAACTGGTTACATCGCCTACGCGGATTCCAGATGTTGAGGATCATACACCTTCCCTGTTGGACCTTCTGCTGACCTCTCATCCGGACGGATATCAGGTTTCCGTCGATGCCCCTCTCGGCTCTTCGGACCATTGTCTGATCCGGAGTGCGGTGCCACTCACGCTCCCCTCGCGGTTGCGTTCTGCAGGTTGCCGCCGTGTTTGGCATTACAGGTCGGCGGATTGGGACGGAATGCGGTCTTTATTTGCTTCCTACCCATGGGGGCGGGTTTGCTTCTCGCCGGATGATCCCAGCGCTGTTGCTGACTCTGTCACTGTTGTGGTGCTACCGGGAATGGAACTATTTATTCCATCATCTGTGGTACCCATCGGAGGCAGATCTCAGCCTTGATTTGGTCGCTCCTGTAAGACTGCATTACGCAGTAAGCAGGAGTGTTATCAAGCCTGGGCTGCGGCTTCGGCGACTCAGGATGTAAACACCAGCATACTTAAAAAGAAGTATAACTTCACCTCCAGGTCCTTCAAAAGGGTTATTGCCAAGGCAAAGTCAGAGCACATAGGCAGAATTGGCGAGAAACTAGTTCGCCTTCCTTTGGGAACCCGTGCATTCTGGTCTCTCGCCAAGGCTGTCCAAGGGAATTTCTGTAAGCCGTCACTACCATCTCTGCACAGGGAGGACGACTCACTGGCCCGCGACGCTAAAGAGAAAACCGACCTTTTAGGCTCCCTTTTTGCGTCCAACTCGACTGTTGATGACGGGGGGAACACACTGCCGACCATCCCGCGGTGTGAGTGCTCCATGCCGGATGTGCGGTTCTCACAGCGCTCGGTTCGCAGAGCACTCCTCTCCCTGGACATCCACAAGTCGAGTGGGCCTGACGGAATCCCCCCAATCGTGCTGAGGACGTGTGCTCCGGAGTTGGCACCGGTTCTAACGCGTCTTTTCCGGTACTCCTACTCCCTAGGCGTAGTCCCGAAATCATGGAAGACAGCTTTTTTCCACCCGATCCCTAAAAAAGGCGACCGCTCAGACCCGTCCAACTACAGGCCTATCGCTATCACCCACTTGTTCTCCAAAATAATGGAATCCGTTATAAACTTCCACCTTATGCGGTACCTTGTGGATCACCAACTGATTAGTGACCGCCAATACGGTTTTCGTCGGGGTCGATCAGCTGGTGATCTTCTGGTCTACTTAACTCATAGATGGGCGGAGGCAGTAGAGTGCAAGGGGGAGGCATTGGCCGTTAGTTTGGACATTGCGAAGGCCTTCGATCGGGTTTGGCTCAAAGCGCTTCTTTCGAAGCTCCCTTCCTATGGGCTTCCCGAGAAATTATGCAATTGGATCACTAGCTTTCTTGCAGATCAGAGCATCAAGCATCAAGAGCATCATTGTATCCGGTACATGCTCCGACTACAAGCCTATTAATGCTGGTATTCTACAAGGCTGTGTGCTATCACCAACGCTGTTTCTTCTGCATATCAATGATATGTTGCAAACCGGTAGCATTCATTGCTATGCGGATGACAGCACTGGTGATGCTCTATACACCGGCCGTGCCAATATTTCTCGGGAAAACGTCGCCGAGTACCGGAAAAAACTTGTGTCTGAAGTCGAGTCTTTGCTGGACAAAGTCTCGGATTGGGGGCGACTAAATCTAGTCCAGTTTAATCCTCAGAAGACACAAGTTTGCGCGTTTACCGCTAAAAAGAACCCCTTTGTCGTATCTCCTCAGTTTCAAGGTACTCCCCCTGTTGCCTCAGCCAGTATCGGAATCCTCGGAGTCTACATATCGAGTGATCTATGACCGAGTTCTTTCTTATTGGCTCGATTCACTGGCGCTGCGTAGAGATGTTGCATCTCTTTGCATTTTCTTTCGCATTTACCACGGGGAATGCTGTGAGGAATTGTTTGGATTAATCCCAGCCGCCAAATTTCACGGACGCACATCGCGACAGAACTCCCGATACCATCCACACCATCTGGATGATTGGCGGTCCACCACCACCACCACTTTAGAAGATGTTTTCTTCCTCGCACAACTTCCTTGTGGAATACTTTACCACCAGCGATTTTTCCGGACCGATACGACTTAGGGCCCTTCAAGAAAAGAGCCCAATCCTTTTTAAAAGGCCATCAACGCATCTGCAATTCCCCTGGTGTTGTGGTTGTTCATGGGTGGCGGTATCACTTACCATCAGGTGAGCCGCATGCTCGTTTGCCCCCTCTCCTATAAAAAGAAGAAAAAAAAGATAAGTCATCCAGATGAAACCAAGAAAGGACTCTCTAACGTGGACTGATTTTCTATCAAAATCAACCTTTACACATCTTAGTACTTCTGACATCTGCTCACGACGTGCTTGATCAGGAGTTGTGTGAAATATGAGACCGTAGCATTTTGATTTGCGAATGCTTCACAATAAACTTTGGCTAACAGTGGTTGAAATGTAAGATGTGGTTCCGGGATTGTTTTTAACATGAGTGAGATGTTTATTAATAACGAATACGAATATGACCAAGAGTTTAATAATCCAAGGAAATTACCAACATGCCTGAACTTGGTTCCATCGCTTGCGTAGGACTTTCTCTTTTTCTTTTTAAGGACTTTCATTATTTTGAAAATATTTTAAACCCAATTTTATACGAGTAATTTCTGTTTTTAAAAACCTGACAGAATTTATTTCGTTTTGTCAAGTCATTGAACTTCTCTATAAAAACACTTCATTTTTAATATTGTGAATTATGTAACTAAAAATATTAAATCTATTTAAGTACGCATTCAATTTATAAAATCTTGAACATGGTAGAGCCACGCTGCAGCTACACATATTATGGTTGTAGCACGAATGGGTTGGCTCGACCGGGGTAGGACCACGCTCTCACAGAATACCAGGGTATGGTGAGTGTATAGAAACCCTTTTTACTGGAAACGAGGCATTCCATCGTAGTCCTCAGGGGTGACAACGCATCTGCATTTTGATTCTTAATTGAGCAAATATATAGATGTCTATGGGCCACAGTATCCACTTACCATCAGGTGAACTGTGTGCTCGTTTGTCACCCTAAGCTATAAAAATACAGAATACAAAATCAATTCTTTTTTTTAGCCAATTTTGCGCATTGTTGTAAGCCGGTTGGCCTTAAACACCACTCCTATACGAAACTCAATGTATTTCCTAAATACGAAGTGTCGAATTCGAACGCGCCGCTTTCGCGCATAACTTATTCCTTTATGCTGAACCGCAAAGTTCTTCTCGCGAACGGGATTGTTGGATATGTATTGGTAAATTTTGATTTTTACATTTCATAATAAGCGATTTTGTGCGCCCCCCTTTTGAAAGGCGTCCGGGGCACGTGCTCTACTTGCCCTACCCTAGGTATGCCTCTACTTATATTAAGGCAGTTTCCGACCCACAAGACCGTATTGCAGAGTGAGCTCCTGATGTAAAATCCTGGCTACTAGGTTGGGCCTGTGCAAGTACTCAAGAGTTAGAAAGCGCCGAAAAACCGGAGATGACATGGCTAAGTGACACACTGGGATGGAGGCAAGCTCGACAGATGTCGACGGTGCCATCTTTTAGTATTATATATGTATCTCCTATAGTTGTTGGTCTTAATAAGCCAATACTGTATTGCACAGACAAATCACTTACTTTCCCCGTAGAGGTCACCAAAACGTAGCCAGTGAAGGGCGGCAACTGTGTCTACGAAAGGCTCAAGATGAGCCTTGAGAACCTCCCGTGGAGCTCCTTCTCCTTCCAAACGTTATTTATACGTGGTAGAGCTATGCTATATTAGTAGTATATTTGTAGCATGAATGGGTCGGCTTGACCAGGGAAGGACCACGCTCTCACAGAATACAAGCGTAAAATAGCAACTTAGCACTGCTGTGTTTCGTATGGTGAGTGTAGAGAATCGGAGACCTTTTTTACTGGAAAAGAGGAATTCCATCTTAGTCCTCACGGGTGACAACGCATTTGCATTTTGATTCGCAAACGAGGATAGATGTAGACGTCTATGGGCCACAGCAACCACTTACCATCAGGTGGACTGTGTGCTCGTTTGTCACCCTATCCTATAAAAACGGTCTTACCGCCGGAAATGCTTTGTACTGTTGGCTCTTGCCATTCCTTGTTGGCTAAGGATAGAGGAGTAAACTTTATCACACGAAATGACGTCCTTGTAGAATGGATCATCCGACCTCGCTAGGAAGTATTTACGGAGGATGCACACTTCGCGATTATGTATGGTAAAAAGAAATTCCTTCTATAGATTTAAAGTCCTTTATCAAGTAATATAAATTTAATATAATAATAATATAATAAATTTCCTGGATTTATGGATTTTGTCTATTCACACGTCGTCAGAAACTCATTTGACGAGTACAAAATGCCCTTAGATTATATTTAAAAAAATGCCTGTGTGAGATTCTGTTTTAAGGATTTACTATACTGCCACGCACTTACGTTACATTATAATGAACGATACATTATATACGGAGTCATTTCAATATTAAAACACTAGCACTATCAGTTTTGAAATTAAAGATAATATGCCACCTCTTTGCCAGCTTTATCTCTTGCAAAAATTAGTACGGTTACGCGATGTAAAATCAAAGATTATCTCGTGCGTTCAGTTATTCTCCAGCTGTGCCATTCCATCGTACCACACATTTTCCTGGGAATCTTAGATATGCCACCATAAATTGATAACTCACAAGAACACAAGCTCTCTCTGTAGGACTGCTGATGATGGGGTAATCTAAAGTCCTATTTACGGTTATCGTTTGTTTAGGTCCATTGAATGCAAAGAGTAAAAATATATTACGTAATTTAATGTCTTATTATTACAATTCTAGGTAATAAATTATGTTGTTGTTTTTTTAAATTTGTTATACTTACCTTCATTGCTTTGTTTATAAATTTTAATCTTAATTAGTCGCCACACATAATTAGGCACATAAGTCTGCAATTATACTAATTACTTCAGTTTGTATATAAATTTATAATATTTTTTTCTTTTTTTCAACGGGAGTTGCACAACCGTCGCTTAAAAAGCACCGCTAATACCGCAAAATCTAAATTTCACAAGAGGTCAACACCGTAGTAGTAGATCAGAATCATAATAACCTAATGATTCCGGCGAATGCACCGCTAGGAAACCACCTGCTGAAGAAAGTGGCGAAAGAAAAGATAAGAGGACGCAATAAAAAATATAACGAAATTACACTCGAAACACAACGTCGTCGCATACACCCTTCCGTCCAACTTTGATATCTGCGTTGAAAAAAAGACTATGAAATCAGCCCGTCAACTTGAATATCGTAAGGCAGAATATCCAAATGAAGAGAGCCGCAATCGTAGTTGTCCAGTCCAGCTGGTGGCCAGTCCGCGCTGAGGACGCGAAGAAACTATAGCTTTAAATGAGCGATACAATACCTTTTTTTCCTTACCTACCCCTATTTCCCCTTGTGTAACTACGCACGGCGAAAAGCAATCATTTGGAGGAGGCGAGACCACGATCCAGTTACCTAGGCAACAGAGATGACCAAAGACAGACGGGGCCAGTCCATCTAAGTCAATCAATAGGTTGTCTTATTTCATTTGATTCTGTCTATTGTGGTTACTTCGCCGGAACAGACAAGGATTAGTATTTTGCGATGAAGCCGACTAATGTTACATCGTTGTAGGCTGTTCTGCTGTTAGTTTGCATACTTCGACTAATTTATTATTATCTTGTATTCACTTCTAACTGCTTACTGCGTTTTCTGTTTTATAAGGTCTTATCTATTCATATTTATACCTACTAGCTGTACCCCGCCATTTTACTCACGAGTTTCGCATTACGATTCGATTTCATGGATTTTAATTTTTTTGCGCGGTGCCATAATTATTTTTCTAAAATAGAAGCAGCCTAAGTTACTTCTTATAACATCAAATATCTACCACTGAAAGTCCCGTCAAAATAGGTCCAGCCAATTCGGAGATTAGCCGGAACAAATAGACGGACAGAAAGAAAGACAGAGAAAATTTAAAATTTTAACAATAATTGTGTTTTTGTTATAAGTACCGTATATTCTTTCTCAATTAGGCTTAGTGGTTATGTGATGGCTATTAAGACATGAATTTTATTGCTGTCTTTCGGTCTTTTGGCTGTTTCTCTTTCTGTCGGTCTGTCTATATGTCTATCCGGGCTAATCTTCGAAATGGCCGACTGATTGCAATGAAAATTCACGAACAGATACAGAGCAATGTCAGGGTGATCTAGGCTTATTTTTTTTTTTGTAAATTGTTTTGTAAAACAATATTGAATTTTTTTGGGAAATCGAAAAACTGGTAAAGTAAATGGTCTGTCATGATTAAGTCTAAATGACGCTACATTAATAGATTCCATCCAGGTGAAGTCGGGACAGGTTTTTTGTGGGAAATATAATTTTTATTTAAAAAAATGAGTGTAATAATTCCCGACATTAGAGCAGGTATCGCTCACAGCGTATCATCTATTTTGAGTATGATGTAAAGGGTTTTCCTTTCCGATTATAATGGCTGTATCTTGGAGGCAAGAATAATTAGGCTTGCAGTACGCTTTACCATCTTGGGGTACATTACCACTTAGCCACTTATTTTCGAGTGGGATAGTAGTCAAACATTGGCTAAAAGTAGGGTTGCCAGACGGTCGGGATTCGTCTGAATTCTCCCGAAATTTTAAATGATCGCCAGACTCCCGACAGAACTCAAAATCTCCAGCTTCTCGGAAAGTTAACGTATGGCCTTTGATTTAATAAAAGCTGAGTTACCTAGTAATTAGACTGAACTTTGAACTAAATTGTTGGAATTTTAAATTTTTTCTGAATACTAGACTAAAGGATCCAAATTGGTAGACTCTAAAGTCCAATGCCAATTACATGTGGCAACCTAATATTAGATTAGTTTTGTTTAAAGTACTTTTTGTAGCCTATTAATTTAAAAAAAACTTATTATTTTTAATATTTATTTCGCCCGATAAAAACCCCAAAATCCCGACATTTTCAAAATTTGTCCCGATATGTATTTTGGTCTTCGGATCTGGCAAATCTAGCTAGAAGAGTTAGAGTCCGAAGTTAAGAGTCCTTAAAATAGAGTTGGGTCTGGAAGGCTGGTGCTGCCGAGTGCTGGTTTCCCCTAGCCTCATGGCCTCCACGTATTGGACTCGGGGGAGTTTATTGCGAAACCGAAATTGGAAAGCCGCGTAGGGAGGCACGTCTTGTGTGCTGGTGCGCCTTATTTGAAAAGGAGAAAGGGCTCACGAGGAGAGACTGCCAGCGCTGTTGTGGTCGCGGAGGTGTGCGAAAGCGTTACCGTGACCCTGCATGGCCTGTTCTGCAATATACGGCGAAGGTGGAACACCATGGGACTTAGTCGATGCGAGTCCGACATAACCCGTCCTTGATTAAGTTTTTTTTCATTTAACATTTATTATACTGTTTTAACAATTTATTGCTTTTTTATATTTGACAATTTATTGATGTTTTAAGATATTTGACATTTATTAATTTTAAAAACTGGACGCTATAATATTTTTAAATGGTTACATAATTTTCTTTAATAATTTACTTCATTAAAATGTAATAATAATAATAGTTTTTTTTTTAGTATATTGTAAATATTTTGAACGCCATTATCATGGTAGAATGTAAGGTCTCATTAATAACTAACAACATCTTAATATTATGGCAATAAATAAAATCGAATCAAATTGAATTTCCCCTGCGAGGCGGATATGTGTAGGCATTTCGTCATGTAAAGAAAGGTACTAGGCTGCACTAAAAGTATCGGGAATGGAATATTTCCACTGTTCCTGTCATATTAAAATCTTTTTAATTGAAAACTCTTTGATTTTAAAAATCGAATACCATTTATTTATTTAAAAAAAGATTCTCGGTCTTGTCACAAGGTTTTGTCAAACTTGTTTAGTCGTTGAGAAAATGGAATTGACTCGAGAAAATTCAAGAGCGATGTTTTATTATGACTTTCGAAGTGGTTTAACACGAAAACGGTGTATTGACCGGATGATTTCTGCATTTGGTGATGAAGCCCCATCCAAAACCACAATTTATCGCTGGTATGCTGAATTTCAACGTGGACGTGTCAAACTCAGTGATGATCCTCGTCAAGGTGGTCCAAAAACTGCAGTCACCCAAGAAAACGTTGATTCTGTGCGTAAGCTGATTGAGGAAGATCGACATGTGACATACCGCGAAATTCAGGCAACTTTAGATATTGGCATGAGTCAAATACAAATAAACTTGCATGAACAATTAGGTGTAAAAAAGTTGTTTTCCCGATGGATGCCCCATTCGCTCTGTGAAGAGCAAAAAGCGGCTCGCGTTACTTGGTGCGTCAGAACTCTCGAAAGATTCCACGCAGGATCCTCAAATGCTGTATACAACATCGTATCAGGTGACGAATCCTGGATATACGCGTAAGAACCCGAAACAAAAAACCAGTCACGAGTTTGGGTGTTCGAAAATGAGTTAAAGCAAAAATTGTTCGTTCACGGAGTGTTGCAAAAAAAAATGGTGGCCACGTTTGTCTCCAAAACCGGCCATGCGACTATTCCTCTTGAGGAACAAAGAACGGTTAATGCAGAACGGTATGCTAGGATTTGTTTGCCACAGGTCGTTTCTGAACTCCGTAAAGAGAACTGCAACCGCCGCATCACCCTCCATCACGACAATGCGAGTTCTCACACCGCACACAGAACAAAAGAGTTTTTAGAGCAAGAAAACATAGAATTATTAGACCATCCGCCGTACAGCCCCGACCTAAGCCTTAATAATTTCTATACTTTCCCTAAAATAAAGAATAAATTGCGTGGACAGAGATTTTCATCACCTGAAGAAGCTGTGGACGCCTACAAAACGGCCATTTTGGAGACCCCAACTTCCGAATGGAATGGTTGCTTCAATGATTGGTTCCATCGTATGGAAAAATGTGTCAAATTTCGCGGAGAATACTTCGAAAAGCAATAAATACATTTTTAAATAATAATGTTGTGTCACTTCCTTGATTCCCGAAATTTTCAGTATCAATGTACTGCAATTGCCACTTAACGGGTCAAAAGTTCGTCTGTCACTACAGTTTTATAAAAATAACCCTGACTTACTGACCATGATAACCATGAATCAAATACATAAATACTTTGTACTTGCTTCATGATGATAACGACACGTCACGAAAGGGACAAGTAGCCAGAATGTGAATTAAAAAAACATTATCTCCAAAATAGTTATTTACGATTATTATTGATCTTTATTATTAGTGTATTCAGTAAACTTTGCAATAGAATGTGTTCAGTAAATATTTGAATTGAAAGTTGGGTTTATATATATATATATATATATTATTAATTCCTTTGCATCCCCTGTTTCTACAATTATCTATCTTTTCGCACATTGCACTACTGATTAAAGATAAAATATTTGTCGAGTTTTTGGTCCGAGTTGAAGTCACTGTATATTGTAGGGTGAAGGTAAGGTATTAGGAAAAATAAAACACAAATTAATGTTATATATTAATTTTTAAATGCGTATACAAATAAAATTAGGGCGTAAAATATCTATTAATTATATATTAATATATCATATTAAGAAAAACTTACCCTGTATACTTACACTTTTAAAGTCAAATTAACTCTGCTAAAAACTAACACATTAAAAGAAATCGTTATTATAAATATAATGCTATTTATGTTTATGTCATAGAGTTATTGCATTAAATTCTATTTAAGATTATTTATATTTATGGCGATAAATTATTTTAATAAACACTTCCAGCAGTACTTACACCAGTAGCGATAAGATTTTATTTATTTTAGTAAATACAATCTGAACGAAAAATGGAAACAGTTGTTTTTCAGTTGTTTTATTAAAAAATAGATTAAAGAATAAAGCAACTGCACCTACGTCGTAGCATATATTTATCAAAAGCTATATATATTTATCTAAGCAACCTATGCACTCTAATCAATACTCAGAATTTGTATCACGAGCAAATAAGGTGATGGTAAGATTGAGATATACAGTAGAAAAAATCTTTTATTCCTAATTGAAATTACATAATATAATTACAGGAAAATCACCAAAAACAAAATTAACTGAAGTGTATAGTTGATTGTATTAACTATAACGATAAACATAAAGTTAAGGAAAACGTTAAATGAAAAAAAAAATGGCAGTGGCCTTTTCGACAGTTATGAAATCATAATAAAACTATAGGACATACTAACGATTTTTACGTGAATTTAGGTGGTACGCAATTATCACAAGTACATTAACATAATATTATATGTCATTTATGTTTTAATATACAGTTGATCCTGATCGTTATAATACTACGCCTAGAAAGTAACTTAAACCTGGCTCGGGTGAAGTCTGAGCCGACAAGAGCATCAGCGGGAGAGGTCTCAAATGGATATTTTGCGCGCTGTAACTTTCAGGCTTATTAAATCTTATAAATAAACAACACGTTAATCAATTAATGCCAACTAAACAAGCTGACAAAAATAGCAGATAGTAACATAACGAAGCTGAGGCTCATTGTTACAGCGTTGCTGAAGCATCCCAATTCTTCTACTTGCACCTGGTATCTAATGTTATATGGAAATCTGCAAGATTTTTCTGAAAATAAGAAAAAAATGCTATTAAATCCGCACACAATACGAAGACAATAAAATTCAAGAAACCCATTTGTACGCGTAACATTTTTAGGCCCAATACTGAATGTATAAAATATTCGATATAAGTTTTTCCGCATATTTTTTTATGATTCATGGCCATAGTTATTAGGGAACATCTTCATAATCATTACTTGCTCTGATTTTGTTCAGGTTAACTTAAGTGGCCTTGAACATAAAAATCTTATTATTGAGTTGTTGTTTATGGAGTCTGGTCAAAAATTGCCACAGTAGGTAGGTTAGAGTGCTCAATACCATGAATTATGAACAGGATGTGATATGCTACTCTATCTAGTAAATTAGTGAAATAGTATGATAACTGTATTGACGGTGTTTTTTTTCTAACGTCATAAGTTCTAATAACCCCCTAACACCCTAAATGTCCTAGCCCTAGTAATAAATTGATCATAAATTAGGTGCGGGATGCCCGTACAATGATTCCTAAATTAACAGATTGGGAGTGGGAAGGAAATGAGTACAGAGAAAGGATTTTCTCAATGCCAAGCTCGCATATCCGAATCCAAAGATCTTTTAGATATACGCTTATAATATACATATAGGAACGCATAAAAGGAACAAGCAAACAAAAGCTGAAAAGCCTTTTCTGCCGACTTCCAAAAAGGAGACGGTACTCAATTCGACGCGTATGTTTTTTTAATGTGTGTTACCTCATAACTTTTTACTGGGTGAGCCGATTTCGATGATTCTTTTTTATATGAAATCTGATACTTTTCTTGTGGTCCCATATAAATTTGATCAAGGTCAGACCAATAGTTTTTGAGTTATTTGAGTTATTCTTAATAACTTATATTGAAGTCGGCTGTACAAAATTTTAAATTTTAAATTATTGGTTAGTAACGTTCGCGCTCATAACAACTCACTAATGTTTTATCGGATCGGGATGAATCGTATACGGGACAAAGAAACAAACATTCGTTAATGTAAAGTAGAAGATTATCAAATATACATCATTATAATAACAGCAATTATAAGAGAATTAAAAAGAAAATTGGGCCCATAAATTTGAGGGGTCAAGGGGCAAGAGGGAAGGAAGTGGGCATACACTGCCTTAAACTTTTTTCTCGAACGTTTTATTTACATAAAGCTAAATTTATTATATTATACGTGGTAGAGCCATGCTGCAGCTATATTAGTAGTATAGTTGTAGCAATAATGGGTCAGCTCGACCGGGGAAGGACCACATTCTCACAGAATACCAGCGTAAAATAGCAGCTAAACACTGCTGTGTTTCGCTGGTGAGTGTAGAGAACGGGAGACCCTCTTTACTGGAAAAGAAGCAGTCCATCTTAGTCCTCACGCTTGACAACTCATCTGCATTTTAATTTACAAACGAGGATAGATGTAGATGTCTATGGGCCACAGTAACCGCTTACCTTCAGGTGGACTGTGTGTTCGTTTGTCAAACTATCCTATAAAAAAAATACGAATACACTTAAAAAATTAGCTTACCGGCACAAGTAGCGCTCAAAGATGAAGAAGCAGCTGATGATTGCACGGAAATATAAAAGAATGGACAGGAATTCACCGTCCAGTACCCATCGCAAGCATTTTGTAGGCTTATTTCTATATTACCACTAGATGCCAATGTTTGACAGATTACTGCGTTCTCTTCATACCCCGAAAGCGTTGCGTTTTGTCTGCAATTTTAAAGACACAGTTTTTAAAAAATACGAGTAGTGCCGCATAATTTGGTTTACGTTAGTTGTATTGTTTACGTTAATATTATTTTTTATACCGTGGTGGTGTAAAAATATCGATTACCCCATAACGACCCGTGGATTTCGTAATAGGCGACAGAGGGAAAAAAACCAGGAGATGGGCAGCAGCGTCTTTCTAATAAGACCTAGAAAATAGACTGTGGTCAACCCGCCCAAAAAAATTGGCAACTATGGCAATTATGGTTAGTCAAAGAAACAAAATATTAATATTTGTATTCTTATTTTTTTCAGATTATTTCTCGACAGTGTTATTGATGTTAATTATATATATCGCACCGTCTAGTGCCAGTCTGCCAGCCTCCCATATAATATAATTATTATACTCTTAGTCAGTGATCTCTGAGACACCTTTGAGTTTTGTACTAGTGTAGTGGGTGTGGGTTGGTCAACCTACATTCTTTTATTAACACATTCACTGTCCGGTTTCCAGACACAATACTAACACAATAACCTGTATGTAGTGCACGGGACAGCGAAAGGGTTAACCCTTTATAAGATTTTAAAATCCTACCCGCTGAAATTGCGGTGAGCGCGTTCACTTTTTCATACCGACAAACCGTGCGTACTACACAATACTAAACAAATTCGAACATTTACTACAATGTTTTCGTGATTTCTTTTCTTACCTGGGTTGTGGTACTACGCGCGAATAGCAAACAATCAAACTGCCACTTCCGGCGCCGCTGCGCGTTATACGTATTTTTCTGTTATCATTGTTTTGATAGAAATAGTTTGGGCTCATTGCATAGAAATTTATGTAACCAGGTTCAACGAAATCTTCGAAGTGTCTACTGCCTGAGGACGAGTCTGCCGGGTAAACTGAACCGCACGTTGGATTGATAATCCTTCTTCCAACTGTAAGAAGTATTAACGTAAAAAATTGAGTAATTTGAATTCATGGTTGTTGTGCATAACCAGTTATCCTAAAAACTTCATACATGTAATTATTATACCAAAAGTTAAAAAAAAGTGTATAGACTTTATTTTTTTAACTTTTGACCGTCGCTCCTCTGAGAACAGGTCTTCTCTAAATTTTAGAAGATTTTTAGAGCAACATAGTCCGCCATGTTGTCCCAGTGTATGTTTGCAGGTTTCTTTACGATGTAAACGGTTTACAGTAAACCATGATAAATCTGTCAATCAGCATCAACCTTGGGTCACTCATGTAATATGAAATTTAAAACGAGCCCCACCTCTGACATGCCACGGCTCCCATTACTAACTAAACATCTAACTAAAAAAAAATCAATGCGTACACTAACTACACTTATATACTTGATATTTTACACATATACTAATTTGAATAATAAAAAAATATTTTAATGGTAAATATTTTCCTGGAAGAACATGTATACTTGTCACTTCGCACACCTTCAACTTCTCCAATGAACAGAAGATAGAATAGTTGCTGATGTGATAGCTAACATTAACCGGATTAGCACGAGTGCCCGGTACAATCTGGATATTTCTTATATTATGCTACCAACTTCGACTCCCGGTTTTCAAAGAATAATTAAAAGTCAAGAGGTTTGAAAGCAAAAACAATGAACTGGCTGCTTATAATATCCAGAGTCATGAAGAGTCTAAATAAGAATGGGCAATGGTGTTTTTCAAGTATTTTAGACATAGGAAAAATGTATACGTTATAATTCTTTGAAAAAAAAAATCGATACCAGTACAATATATTAAAGAATAAATATATGATTTTTGTGTATATAGTTTCATTTGTAAGCATTCGTATTAAGGTATTTTCAAAGTTTACTTTTAGCGACGCCCTTTGAATGGGCTATGAACGTTAGGGGGCCCAAAGTCTTTAATGTTGAGTCAAATGAAACGTGTTTATAAATAATTTTTATTGTTACCTTGACCGATTCTTTCCAATATGGGATTCATAGAGATTTCAACGTTTGTTCCTTCTGTATTCAGTGATATAGTTCTAATGTCATTATGTAAATCCCGTACCAAGTTCCAAAGATTGTCGAACTGATTTGTTGCAGTTGCGAAAATAATTCTTAAATCTGTAAGAAATTAATGAATGATTTATTTGCCACACACAACACAATGCATAATATAATCAAATTATAACTAATAATCAAATAAAAAAAATAACAATATACACAAATACATTGGGTTGCAGCAAGAAAAGGCATCCGATTCAGTATGATGCTGTAGTGTTGCCTCAGCCACAGCGCTGTTATTCTGTCGGTGCCTCATATTACCGAGCAGTTGACGGACATATTTCTATTACCATAAAAAAGGAGTAAAATAAAAATCTAGTAATCTTATATACCTACAACAACCTAAACAAATTAGAGTAAGAACTTAAACTAAATCGTAAATAATAAATTGTATTAACTTATGTACATAGAGCTGCGATAAAATGTAATCGAAATGAAATGGACCATATTATTATTATTTACACGGATCTTTCAGATATTTGCGTAGGTAATAAAAACCATACAAGTGAAGTCGTGTGCATTAGGTACGAAAAAAATATATTAATAAAAATAATTTTACGGATGTCATCGCGTTTAATTTAACTTATTATTTCACGAAGTTTCAAACGTTGTGAAACACTTAAATACCCAAGCCTTTCTAGATTTTTCTATAGTCGCCAGACACCCAGGGGATGTAATGGAGTTGTGACGAAAACACAGCGATATTATGCTGCTATTTTATGTTGGTGTTATGTGACAACGCGTTCCTTCTCAGGTCGAGTCGACCCATTCGTGCTACAAACATAATATAGCTTTAACGTGAAATATATGGTGTATGATGCAAGAAATATACTAACCGGGTACTGTTTCATTTAGTATCCTGGCTTGTTCCCAGACGGCAGGCGTGTTTTGTATGTTGCCACTGTTGAGTAGGAATAGTAGTACCGTGGCATTGCCGCCTACATAGTTGGTAGTTTTCTCATTTTCAAGCTCGCTGTGCATCATCATGCGGATGTTCGTAAGAGTTGATTCAAGATTTACTCCTGTAAACACTATAATAACAAATGGTTTCGTTATACAAAACATTAACAAGGAATTACATTTTATGTTAGTCACTGAAACAATCAACTATAATATTATATATACGTACAGGCCTGATGTTTTGCTAATGTGTAGTTTGTATGAAAGTCTGATATAGAAAAGGTTTTGTTCACAATGATGTTTCCGTCAAATGCATTTAATAGAGTTACGCTTGATCCGTACTTGCTTACTTCAATATTGTCCAATAGGTAAGATATTGCGGGATATACAGCATTGTACTGCCACGTGGCATCCAGTACTATATATAAGTTGGTCTTTAAGCGATAGTCCACTGTAGTCGCCTCCGTTGTAATACAGTTCATGTCATTCAGGTTGTTTGCTGGAAATAAGTAATCAATTTATTAATCGTCCCTTATTAGTTTGTTCCCTGTAAAGGGTACTAAGAGGCCTAACAAAAGTTTACTGCTTTCTTTATTGTTTCCTTTTACCTGCACTCTGTGTAATACTGATGCATAAGACAGTAAATTACAGGCATTCACATAATAAAAAATCCTAGGAAAAAATATAAGTTCGAATTAAGAAGAAAAGGTCATTGATGACTGCGTAAGAGAATCCACTACCCCATATCAATCCGTGGGTGTAGTTACATGTGTGAGAGAAAAGTTAAAAAGGTGATGGATAGCAGCATTTTCCTGATTACAACTTTAAAAAGAAAAACTGCGGTTGCAAGCCCGACTGCGGTCGTGGCAAATGTTCAACAGTGGACTTCCGATATCGTGTACTGAATAAATGAATGAACCAATGAAAGGGTGTACTGAATAAATGAATGAAAAATGAAAAAACCTACTTTAGGTAAGATAGAAACAATTTAAAATATGTAATTTTTATTATTATTTATAACGTACCGGTATATGTTTGAAAATTGGTAACAGCACTATTTACTAGATCCTCGAGGCCTCCGGTAATGGTTCCTCTGAGAGGCATGTTAGTGTCCAAAGCCGCAGCAAAAGTATAGGTCTCTGAGGCCAATCGGTTGCTATTTATGTACTGCTGACCCAATGCTTGACGGTTACAGGCCCTTAGAGTTGGATTATAAACTCCATTCTGTAATAAGAAAGCATAATGGTTAACACTATAATTTAAAAATCCAAGTTTAAAAAAATCTAAAGTTTTCATTTTTTCAATTGTACTCTTTTGAGAACAACTCAAATATTAAAGTATCTCTATGTCACTTCCACAATTAACTCGAATCTATCGAAACTTTATAATGTAAAAATCCAGCAAGCCGTTTAGGCTCTAGACTGTCCCAAAGAAATATAATTATATATACATCTCGTACATACGAAATCCATTGGTACCCTACTTTTGGAGCAGTCCGTCAGACCTTAGTAAATTATTACATTATAGTCAAATTTATTTAAACGATTTGTTAATTCATATTAGTAACGTATGTTAAAAAATAAAAAAGTGCCAGCTTATATAGGTGCCACTGCTGGGCAATGACCTGCTCCCTAAGAGGGTTTTAAAGTAAGCAAGAATTTGTGTACTCTGGACCCAAAGCATGTCGACAGACTTCTCATTACCTCAAATTTTTGTTTTTTAAAATACAGGTTTCCGCTATGTCACCATGTTTTTCTTTACCGCTTTGGTAAATTAGACAGGCATCTCAAATAACTTCTGTCCTAAATGCGTGGTAAATTAGCAGCTAAGGTTATAATTGTCAATTTCATTGTTACTGATAACAGTAACAATACCTACACATACACAATATAAGACAGACTTTAGTATGTATGCAATAATAATATATTTATTAAACATGTAAAAACATGCCTTAAAATATTTTATTCCCATTCGTCATAAGTTACGTGTAAGGCTGCATTTTCGGTGGGCAGGGGCGAGCGGGAGCGGAATAAAAAAATGCGTGAGTGTCGTGGAACACTAGGTCAAAACAAAGTTAATTTCGTAGTACATTATTATTGAAAAAATACAAATAAATGAATTACTAGCGTCTATTAAAATGAAGCGTCATTTAAAACAAAACACTATAGAGAGGGTCGTGACGGAAAAATCTTACACTTTCGTCGCTTAGTCCCCATTCGCCAAATATGTACAGTCTGATAAAGAACTTCTAATACGCTGTTTTTTTGGTTGGAGATCGAGAGCACGGGCGGAATCGCTTGCTATTCGCTAGTACAATGCATGTCGATATTTACTACGGATGGCAGTGTTTCACAAACATATTAGATACGAATACACTATTGGCATGGGATATTATGTTTTCGAGGAGTGAATCACTCAAATTTTTCGAAGACCGTAGTTCTTATGGAGAATTTAGTCTCTTCATCTCATCTCCATTACTATGGCCAGGATCGTTTGCTATTCATAATACAGGCCTTATCATAACGGCAGAAATTAAATTTTCGGTAGAAAAAGAGATATTTTCGAAAATAAACAAAACATTCGCTCATTTCGAGCGATAAACGCAAACAGATTGGCGATTTCGCGATGCGCTCATGACACCCATTTTTCCTGCCGCGTTTTCAGCTGATCACTCAAAACAGTTTATACAAAATATATTGAACGTGCGTATCGCTTCCGCGGTTCCGCAGCCACTCGCTGTCCACCGAAAATGCAGCCTTACGCAGCTGTAAATCACTTACCCTTGCGGTATAATACATATCTAACAGCTGTGATAACTTAAGAGTACTGGACACTCCCAATACAGAAGTTAAAGTAGTGCCAAGTACAAAACCATCGATGTCTCCACGTATTTCAGGATCCGTCATCTCGATGTTTAAACGACTGTGAAGCATGTAAAATCTAGTTGCTTGTGAACTGTTCCAGTTTCCGGCAGTTCCAATAGAGATTGATGGATTGCCTCTTTCAGTTCCTTGAATTAGCACTGCTTCAGCCAAGTCACCTAGCATATAAAATTTTATTAATTCCTTAATAATTACGACAAAATCACATTGAAACCAACAAATTTAAATGCATCTACCCATTATCTTATATATTACTGCGTATACCCCGTGACCTAAATTAAAATTATTTATAAAATAAACGCGATATAATCAGTAAATTTAGATTCATTCCACAATAAACTTTTATCATTAAGTAGTTAATAACGCTTAAATAATAATTATGATATTTAGTTTTCAATGTCAACTACTATAATAAAATATATATTACTTTGTTATTAAATGAAATTATATTTTCAGTTGCTAAAACAACCTAATTCAATAATAAATCAAATCAAATCAAAAACACACACACTGAAGAAACACAACACTTTTAATTATTTACCGGATAATGTCGCTGGATAAATAGACGTGACGCTACTTTGTACGTTATTGTAGTTGAGGATTGAACTCTTGGTCAGTTCTTGAATTGGCACTTGCTGCAATTCCGCTCCAGCTGCGATACCCGCAATAAGATTGCCAGCGGAGACAGCACCCCATCGTGTATTTACTACGCCGCTGAGTATTGGGCACGTACTTTGTCCTAAAACCTGCCGTTCGGACTTCGAGCTCCCCGTGTATGTAGACTCGACGTCATCTTTTGGATTATATTGCCTAATCTGTCCGTTACTGTCTGCTCCTTTTCTGAAATTGAAATAACCAACCAAACCTTTTAAAAACTTTACTGAACAATGTTTATTTATTACATTGTAACTGAAATAATCAACCAAAACCTTTAATACTTTCATCATCATCATCATACAGCCCTTCGTAAGTCCACCACAAATTCAAGGACTTCCTTAGTCGTCGCTCCATCAAGTGGGGAGCCACCCTACACTTCACTTACTGGTACAAGGCCGCCACTCGAGTACCTTTCTTCCCCATCGGTTGCTAGTTCTTCTAGCTATATGGCCGGCTCATATCCACCTCGTTTCGTTGGGCTAAGTCAGTTACTCACTCCGGCCAGCTTTGAAGGGCCACATCACAGATTTACATAGTAATGTCCTCTAGCCCGAATTTCGATCATGGCGGTCATTTTCTATGAAGACTAGCCGTCTGCGCAAGTCGGGATTAAAGTGCACGAGTGTGTACGCAATAACATAGGTGCACTCTCATAATCTTATAGATTAGGTGCGGGGCCAATGAACTACCACTAATTTTGGCTCGACCATAGACCGCACAGCAATCGCGTTTACGAACATTTTCGAACGAAGCAGTCAACACGTACAATTCTCAGATCCATATTATGTCATCACTAGCAACACGCACTGGTTATACAATCTTGTTTTCAAGATTTGAGGTATACGAGTACGTAACGAAAAGATGTGGCGTAATTGTTAGTCTCCCGAGCGTTCGGGAGAACGAAAAGTGTTAACTCGTCTGGGCAGCGTGCTGACTTTGAAATTGACTATTGACTTTTGAATTGACCTCTCGGTTGAACTTATCCAGACAATATGTTCTAAAATTTAAAACTTTAGACAATAATATTTATACTAGAATTAGTTTAATCTTTATTGTTTTTAGGTAAACTTTTTATGTAAACAATTTGTTGATACTTACAACTTTGATAGGTCGAGTATTTCAACATCGTCATTAACGAGACTGACATCTCTTGCGGTCCGCAAGGCTCTATACTGAGACAACTGGTTGCAGCTGTTTTCATTACCGCGTACTCGAGCGTCAACCGTTGTAGAAAGCATATAATGTAGAGCGCACTGAAGAATAATGAAAGAATTAAAATAATGTAGCTATGTTAATCAGAAAAATATTTCTTTATTAATCATAATATTTTAGAATTACAAGAGAATTAAAAAACGTAGTTCGTATAAATCAGATTCATTCTGATTCAACCCGCCAACATGATGTACTGAATCTAATTGTCCGACGCAATTAGGACAATGAATGATGGTAAATTACTAAGATACGTTATGTCGTATATATATACGTATTCGTCGTAAGGAGATTCTAAGTACATACATTTACAAAAAGATACAAAAAGATGTCCCATGTTGGACGGAAGGGAGAAAAAAGAATAAGCCAATTGTGTTACTTGCGTAGTGTGTCGTAAAATTCGACTAGACTAGAGGGATATGATTTATGATTATGTAGGCCATAGCCTGCCAGTTATTTTTTTTACAAATTGTCCCATTATTTGGCAAACACCAATCCAATATAATATTCCATTACTCGACTATTATATGTATTATATATATTATATTATCGACATACTAGGCAATTATTTTAATATTACAAACGGACACTTATATTTGATTAATATGTGTAATTAAAAATAGTGACCTGCCACCTATTTTTTTACAAATTTTCCCATTATTTGTCAAACACAAATCCAATATAATATTCCATTAGTTGACTTTTACGACATGCTAGGCAAGTATTTTAATATTACAAACGGACACCTAAATTTGATTTATATGTATATGTTTATATACTAAGAACAAATCCAGCGATATTAACCTTTAATTCGGAGTTAACCGTTGTATTACTCAGTACTTGCAAGTTCCCAGGAATGATTCTTGTAAGAAGTAACCTGTGTCGGTAAAATGAATGGAAGGTGGGTGCAAAAGGAAGAATAGTTGATGAAACACCTGAGCCAACTTCAGGTTGATGGTATTCGATACCATCTTGTCTGTACCTGTAATGGAGATAGTTTAGATTTCAACTTTACAGATACAATATCAGTTATTTAATAATATCTGGTACGTACCGTAACGTACGTATATACTATATACTAGACACTAATTTCGTTTAATGATTATAATCATCATCATTACATCCCTTCACAAACCACGGTGAAACATGTGCCTTCCCCGAGGAATGCCACAAAACTGTCCTGAACCACCTGCATCCATCGACCTCCTGCATCTAGTTCATCATTCCAACTACATCAACTTGCCATAATTTCGTTTTATTATTGTAAAATAATATATTCGGAGGATATATAAAGTCCGTTAACACGCACCGGAGTAAACACCGTAGTTTTCTCGTTCTATTTACCTGTTCATTCTAATTCTAATTAATACATGCATAAACATTTATAAACTGTATTTACGGTTTGTACGACGGTACGTACATATTTCACAGTTACTTATATGGATTTAATTTTGTTAACTTAGCACTCTTACTAACGCAACACTTATATGCGTAATACTCGTCGATCAGTATACAGGCATATGAAGCATTAGTATCCAGGCATAATATACAGGAATATAAAGCATTTTTTATAGCCCACCTGATGGTAAGTGGTTGCTGTGACCAATAGACATCTACATTTCTATCCTCAAAAAAGAATCAAAATGCAGATGCATTATCACCCGTGAGAACTAAGATGCCTTTTTTCCAGTAAAAATCGTCTCCGGTTCTCTACATTCAACATACGAAACATAGCAGTGTTAAGCTGCTATTTTACGCTGGTATTTTGTGAGAGCGTGGTCCTTCCCCGGTCGAGCCGACCCATTCGTGCTACAACTATACTACTGATATAGCTGCAGCATGGCTCTACCACGTAATAAAATCATAATCTAAAATAAATAATATTAATAATTATAATATTGGTTACTGGTTCAAATCCGGCTCGAAGGACTGTCAACTGTGAGAGTCATACTCCATACGGCTTAAAAGTTACTATATTAATACATATTAACTTAAACCTTCGACGGATGTTTCTAACGTTATAAAAACATTCATTGGTCCTTCAAGCTGGATCTATTGGTTACTGGTTCAAATCCGGCTCGAAGGACTGTCAACTGTGAGAGTCATACCCCATCATCATTCATCATCATCATTACAGCCCTTCACAAGTCCACTGCTGAACATAGGCCTCCCCCAAAGAATGCCACAAAGCACGGTCCTGAGCCACCTGCATCCATCGACTTCCTGCATGTCTTACCAGGTCGTCACTCCATCTCGTGGGGGGACGTCCTACACTTCGCTTACCGGTACGAGGCTGCCACTCGTGAACCTTTCTTCCCCATCGGTTGTCGGTTCTTCGAGCTATATGGCCGGCCCACTGCCACTTCAGCTTACTAATCCGTTGGGCTATGTCGGTTACTCCGGTTCTACTGCGGATATCCTCATTCCTAAGTTTATCACGCAGAGAAACTCCGAGCATAGCCCTCTCCATAGCTCGCTGAGCGACCTTGAGCTTCCTCATACGGCCAGCAGTGAAGGACCACGTCTCAGTTCCATAAGTCATCACTGGCACATACCCCATACAACAACTTAAACCTTCGACGGATGTTTCTAACGTTGTAAATATATTTATTCTTTATTAACGATATAATCGACTTCTTTGCCTAATTTAGCCAAGTTTCATTAAAATCTGTCTACGTCATTGAATGACAAAAATCCAAACAAACATACTGTCATATTTTATAACATTTGTTAGACACTTACGTATGAAGTAGTAAAACTGCAAGCTGTCTCAAGTCTACGTTAATGTTGGGGTTGTCCTCAATCTTGCGGATGATGTCGATGAGCACGGGCATGGTGGTGGGCGGCAAGTTGTTTCTGTTAACTAGTGCCGGATCCGTATAACATTCTCTTAGCTCTGGTGCTAAACTTGACTGAGCCGTCAACTGTGCGTGCGCGCACGATATCACCCCGCATACCACGGCTAGCCAGTACATTTTTGATTGATCTAAAAAAAATATCACATTATCATCACATTTTTTATAGGATAAGGGTGACAAGGGAGCACACAGTCCATCTGATGGTAAGTAGTTGCTGTGGCCCATAGACATCTACATTTATCCTCGAATACGAATCAAAATGCAGATGCGTTGTCACCCGTGAAGACTAAGATGGAATGCCTCGTTTTCAGTAAAAAGGGTCGTTCTCTACACTCACCATACGAAACACAGCAGCATTAAGCTGCTATTTTACGCTAGTATTCTGTGAGAGCGTGGTCCTTCCCCGGTCTAGCCGACCCGTTCGTGTTACAACTATACCAGAAATATAGCTGCAGCATGACTCTACCACGTAAGAAACATACTTTTATATTTTTATATGGCTCTACCATATTCTGTTCATCACTATTTTTGTAATATGCGATTGGGATTGTTTCACAATCCTGAGAGAAACAAAACAAGTGGGACAAGTAGGACTCGCGCCCTGAGGATCCGAATAAAATAAATTATGCATAGATAGTTTATCCATCCAAAGTCTCGAAAGTCTAGACGTATTATTCTTGTTTTCAATACCGATACACGAATGCCGTAAATTGTCAAAGATAGGAAACATACATTTTCATACAATAGGCAGGCATAATTGAGTAAGCAGCTTGAGATAAGTATTTATACTTTCACCAAAATAATCAACTTACTAAAGTATGAACTTAGGTATTAATTATAGGTACGGTAAACATCGAAAATTGCTCTAACGAAAAGGTAAGTTTGAATGAAGCAGTTATCTTTACAGTGGAGAAAACGTTCTCCCGTACATCGGTCTACACCACACTCGATGCTCCAAATGCGGATGTAAGTATGAAAAGATTATGTACCACCCGTGTCGTCCACACGGGTGGTGCATTATCTCACACCGCCACTTCACGGTTAATGTACGGACCGTAGACGTATTTGATATCAATTTTAACTTGATATACCCTCTGAAAAAGGGTCTTGACAGACGTACAGCAGATCTATTCACAATCGTTTCGGAAAGGGAAATCGACTTGAATTCGATAACTTCTAGCACGGAAACCAATAAACACTATTCACATCCGCCGTTCGGATAAATTTGACATTCATTTTAGGGAATAGTGACAGTTCGCATCGGAAACTTTACGAGAGCTCTGAGGCTGGCGAAAACTTACAAAGTGGTAATTAAAAGACATAAATAAGCTTTTTTAAGTACCTATAAGGTAGATAACACAAATTAATTGCAATTATCTATAGGACGTATTTTCCATATAATTACTTCAATATTTGTACTTAATGCACTCCGACTGACATTCGGAAAACCTTCCGTGTCGAATCCTAAACGAGAGGACATGTTGTGAATCCCAAATTCTGTGACATTCGGATCGAATACTTGACGAACGAAACCTTCCCGCATCCGAGAGAAATCTTTCCAAGGCATTGTGAATAGCCTAGCTGCAGGACAGACGGACATCGAAGCGATCCTATGAGGGTTCTGTTTTTTCGTTTTAAAGTACTTTCTAAATTTGCAAAATATGAAGAAAATATAATCCACTTTTAAATCATATCTCAACTTGAAAAAAACTAATTTTACGGGTTTCATCGCGCTTAATTTGACTTTTTACATCAGGGCATATCCCTCAATCCCTCCATGACCATGAGTGCTGTAAAGCACCCGAAATATCGGGAATCCAAATAAGTAAAATAAGTCAAATTAAACGCAATAAAATACGTACAATTAGTTTTATTCACTGAGTAGTATTCGTATAAGTTATATTACATATTTCAAGTCATTACAATAAGGCCTAAAAATCCCCGTCTTCGTTTTCTTTAATTTATACTACACATTTAAAATTAAAAATCGAACTTAAGAACTTTAAACAAAATTACATAGTTTATGTAATTCAAATTGTATCTCCAAAAGCATTAGCCCAAGGCTTCATTAGAGCGTGCAGCGACAGGACAAACACAATGTGTGGCTTGAGTTATAAAGAAAGCTCACCACTTACACTAAGTTTAAGTTTAGTGGTGACTTTAATAATGGGGTTTTTTATATTTTGAATATTAAAGATTCTTATATCATGTCATTAAAGATTTTTATAATCTCTTTATTTGGTGACAAAAACAAAAAAAAAAACATATAACATAACATAAGCACTCACGCCTGTCACCCAGAGGGGTAGGCAGGCACTACCGGACTTCCATTTGGCACGATCCTGACACAGCTCTATCGCCTCCTTTACAAAAATGGAACATACTCAAAACTAGCAATTTGTGTCAAAATCAAAACAAGCAAATCGATATCGGACTTACATTTGAAATTTAATGTAAAAATGTTCATAATTACATGTGTTTCAAAATACACGGTGATTTAAAATTGCATGAGGAATTTCGTGATAATAATGAATACAGATTTGATATCGTTATATTAAGCAGTTTAATATTAAATGCGTTAAATTCCAAAAAAATACTTAAATTCCTTTTATTTATGAAGTGTATTTCCACAAAAAGCTATTTCGTAAAATCCATCCCGGTTTATCATCTCATTATTGTCGTAAGAGACGACTATTGGAAATACAATATGATCAAATAGATGGAAGGAGTAATATGTATATGTAGCGATCTTGTATATATCGGTGATATAAAAAAAAAACGGAACGAGCAGCGTCAAAGTTGCGAGATGTGAAATTTTAACATAAGATTCGTCCATCGGTCCGTTTCCAGCATGACATTGTTAACGGGTTGATAAAAAGGTGATTATACTGAAATTAAAAGCATACGAATATATCTTAGATTAATGATAGGTCTTCGCGCGCTCAGACAGCGCGATGACCTATCATTAATCTATGGAATATATAATATGTATAATATAATAAATAAAAACTGTCGTCTAAATGCATTCAGGTAGGTCTTACATATCCAATTAATATTTTGAGTATGATTCATTCATGAAACAATATTTATTTTGTATTACATGTAATTTTATAAACAAGTCATACACGATAAAGAGTATCGATGACGACGTTCGAATGGTATTTGTTACTGTAATAATACTGAAACGTTATCAATAAGAACAAGGAGTGGCCAAGGAAGCGGTAACACGCGAAAGGCTTAATTTAATTCTGTTTGTAATTTAATATTGATTCATATTAAAAAAAATCATTCATGGCGTTTGTATTAGTGTATTATTAAATTTTTATGTACATACATCGTACATAATATTAAAATATATAGCGTGTGTAACAGGCTGAAAAACGAAAACTTAATATGAGTATTAGGTAGGTAATCTCATCATTACATCCTTTCATAAGTCCACTGCTGAACATAGACCTCCCCCAAGGAATGCCACAAAGCACGGTCCTGAGCCACCTGCATCCATCAACTTCCTGCATGTCTTACCAGGTCGTCACCCCATCTCGTGGGGGGTCACCCTACACTTCCCCTACTGGTACGAGGCTGCCACTCAAGAACCTTTCTTCCCCATCGGTTGTCAGTTCTTCGAGCTATATGGCCGGCCCACTGCCACTTCAGCTTACTAATTCGTTGGTCTATGTCGGTTACTCTGGTTCTACTGCGGATATCCTCATTCCTAAGTTTATCACGCAGAGAAACTCCGAGCATAGTCCTCTCTATAGCTCGCTGAGCGACCTTGAGCTTCCTCATACGGCCAGCAGTGAAGGATCACGTCTCAGATCCGTAAGTCATCACTGGCAACACGCACTGGTTGTACAATTTCAAGTTTTGAGGTATGTCTGACGAGAAGATGTGTCGTAGCTTCCCGAACGCTGCCCAGCCGAGTTGAATCCGTCGATTGACCTCTCGGTCGAAGTTGGACTTACCTAGTCGGACTATTTGTCTCAGGTAAACATAATCGTCAACAACTTCGAGCTTAGTGCTCCCAACAACTACCGACATAGGAGTGACATGGACATTAAACATAATCTTTGTTTTGTCCATGTTCATCTTAAGATCTATCCGTTGGGAGACACTATTGAGGTCATTGAGCATAGTGCTTAGGCCCTCCAGCGATTCTGCCATAAGGACTATATCGTCGGCAAATCGAAGGTGAGTGATGTACTCGCCATTGATGTTAATACCGTATCCTTTCCAGTCCAGAAGCTTGAAAACGTCTTCCAATGCAGCGGTGAAGAGTTTCGGGGATACAACGTCACCCTGTCTTACACCTCTCTGCAATTGGATAGGTTTCGTACTCTGGTTCTGTACTCGGATAGCTTTCGTATCCCTACTGTACAAGCACTTCAGCACTTCGATATACCGACAGTCCACTTGGCACCGCTGAAGGGACTGCAGCACCGCCCAAATTTCGACGGAATCCAAGGCTTTCTCATAGTCCACATACGCCAGGTATAGTGGTAAATTGTACTCCTCGGACTTCTGTACAACTTGCCGAAGGGTATGTATGTGGTCTATGGTGCTAAAGCCCTTTCGGAAACCGGCTTGCTCGAGAGGCTGGAAGTCGTCAAGTCTGCGTGTGAGACGATTCGTAATGACTCTCAAAAACAGCACGTAGACGGGGCTCAGAAGGGAAATCGGTCTGTAGTTCTTCAAGAGAGCATTGTCACCTTTCTTGAAGAACAAGACCACCGCACCTCTGCTCCACGCCTCCGGTGTAATACCACCATGGAGGACGGAATTAAAGAGCCTCTGAAGGACTTCAAGTACCGGTTTTCCACCCGCTTTCAGAAGCTCCGCTGTAATTCCATCCTCGCCTGGGGCCTTCCCGTTTTTAAGATGTTGGAGAGCCATTCTAATCTCGCTCAGACTGACGTCCGGGATATCTTCGGAATAGTGTCGGATAAGACTCGCTCTTGGATCGTTACTCACACTTGCGTGTGGCTCCAACGATGACGTTTACAGCTGTCCATAGAACCTCTCAATCTCACTCAAAATCTCAGGTGCCCTGGAAACGATGCTGCCACACTCGGTCTTCAGCTTTGACAGTTGGCTCTTTCTGGCAGACAGATCTCTGGCAAAGACTTTGGAGCCTTGGTTCCGCTCGATCGCTTCCTCAATACAAGCTGTATTGAAGTTGCGTAAGTCCCGCCGCATGCATTTGGAGATCTGTCTGTTCAGTTGCCTGTATGCTGTCAAATCTGTTGAAGAATGTAGCTTCATCTCCCGTCTAACAGCCATGAGATTAAGAGTGTGATCGGAGAGGTTTTGTGTTCTTCTGCGGAGGGTCTTGCAGAACTTAGCTCCGACCGCATGGACAGTTTCCACGAGCTTGTCATTCATATCGTCCACTTCATTGCAGTCTTCTATGCACTGAAAACGGTTTTGTAACTCGAGCCGAAAGGTTTCAGGACTTTGGAACAGAGCACGAGGGGGACGGAGCGTTGAGTTCATTAGACGAGACCTCTCCAACTTAACGTTTAGGTTCAGTGTGCCTCTAACCATTCGGTGATCGCTACTAGTTTTCACCCTCGCGATCACGGAGACATCACTGAACAGTTGTCGTCTGGTCGTCATAATGAAATCAATCTCATTTTTTGTCGGACCGTCGGGGCCCGACCAGTTCCACTTCCTGTGGGGCCGCTTCTGGAAGAAAAAGTTCATCATAAAGAGTCCCTCTTTCTCCATGAAGTCGGTCGTTCCGTTGCCCTATTCCAAATTTCCCTACTTTCAGCTCACCGTTCTCTCTTGCGCCTAGTTTTGCATTGAAGTCTCCCATTAACACCGTATATTGGGTTTTGGAGGAATGCATGGCTCTAGAGATATCCTCATTCATTTCCTCCACCTCCTCATCGGGGTGTGCCGAGGTTAGTGCGTAAACCTGTATGACCTTCAGCGAATACCGTTTGGTGATTCTGAGTATAAGGTACGCAACCCTCGTCGACACACTGCCGACCTTTACAACGTTGTTAACGAGAGACTTGTGGACGATAAATCCGACACCTCCTTGGGACAGATGGTCGCCCTCCCGGTGATAGAGCAAGTTGCCGGATTCGAGGATTATCGTGTCCTCCCCCTCTCTTCGGACTTCGGATAATCCTATAATATGCCAGCGTAACTTGTCTATCTCTTCTTCCAGCTCCACAATCTTCTCGTCAGTCCTCAGGGTGCGTGCGTTGTACGTTGCCAGGTCGAGTCGTCTAAGGTGGCAACCGAACCTCCACGGGAGATTCTTCCTGCCCCGCTGTTACCATGGTCGCCACCGTAGCCAGGAATAGCGGGGCCGCCGGGGACTGGGGGCCGTCTTTTTGTAACTTCTGTCATGGGGGGTATTTGCCATAGTTGTCACGCTTGGCGAGCGGGTTGGCAACCGCATATTTTTTAATTATAATTTTCTGTTATCGGGAAGATGCTGCTGCCTGTTTCCTTTTGTCGCCTTTTACGACACCCACGGGAAGATATGGGGTAATGGATATTCTTGACCGCCACTACACGGCACAGGTAGGTAACCTAACATAGTAATATTAAACCTGAAAACTTAATATCTCCCAATAAACGTTTAAAAAATAGCTTTAAAAAGATAATCTGTCCATGTGGCTGCATTTTCTAACTTTCGCTATATTGAAAGATGCCTTAATGTCAGTCAGTGCAAAGAGTACGAGAATACTACGTTTTTATATACAACAGTACGATAAAATTTAAGGAACCTGAAAGCTGTTTGCAAGCTTGGGTGTATTATTTTATGCCAATAAAGTAATCCAAATTATCAATGTCACTTATAATACATGTAACTGTTTTCAAAAAGAAATTTGCTACTCTTACACGGGAAGAAGATTATAAACCATATGATTCACAAACTTTCATCACCAATATATTTTTTTTAGGATAAGCGTGACAAACGAGCACACAGTCCACCAGATGGTAAGTGGTTGAGTGTGGATGTGTTGTCATCTTTGAGGACTAAGATAGAATGCCTCGTTTCCAGTAAAAAATGTCTCCGGCTCTGTACACTCACTATACGAAATACAGCAGCGTTAAGCTGCTATTTTACGCTGGTATTCTGTGAGAGCATGGTCCTTCCCCGGTCGAGTCGACCCATTCGCGCTACAACTACAACTATACAACTAATATAACTGCAGAAAAACTCTACCACGTAAATATGAACAACCTGTTTAATCCATCCATCTATCCATTAATTGCAGCACTTCATAAGTCAATTTGTTGCTGGACTGCCTTTCTATTAAAATTCTTTAATTAAAATTCTACAATTAAAATTATACAATACACAAGCAGCTCGAGGTGGATTTCCATTGTTACCAATAGAAATTTTAATTGCAATTTTATGTGGTGATTTACGACGTGCTCGGCGGTGAAGGAAAACATCGTGAATGGTAAAAATGCAGGTGCCACATGTCTCTATTGAAATTATAATATTTTTACGACATTTGAAGTCCACCGTTTTCTACACGTGTTTTCTAGTGTCCGTTAACTCTGTCAGAAATGAAAATAAGGCTTGGCTTGGCGCTTCTAACAATATAAACTCATCGTTTTGTCGATTATGTTGAATTGTTATACAAATATAGGTACTGTCTACAAAAATACATACAGCTCCGTTAGCAAGGACTCGTGAGGTTCACGAGTAATGAACGCAAAACAGCTAATGTAAGACGAATTATAAGGGAATCAGCCTTCAATCCACTAGATAAAAGAAATCATCAGATCAAAGAATATTGCAGTAGATTCTGTGCTTAGTTAACAAAAAGTTGTGAAACCGTGTAGTGGCGTTAGAAGGAAATATAACAGAGGATGGGCAGTGCCTCTGCCTAATAATATATTATAAGAAAATAAATACTTGTGGTTTCGGAGATCATATAAGATATAAGATCATATAATATGAGATAAGGTCACACTGTCTTAAACCTATCTGCAGTTGGATAGGTTTCGTACTATGGTTCGGTACTCGGATAGCCATCTTTGCCCTACTGTGCAAACACTTTAGCTCTTTGATATACCGACAGTCAACTTGGCATCGCTAAAGGGACTGCAGCACAATGCAAGATAAAGTGGCAGATTGTACTCTTCGGTCTTCTGTACAATTTGCGCAAGGGTATGTATGTGGTCTATGGTGCTAAAGCCTTTTCGGAAACCGGCTTGTTCGGGAGGCTGTACGAATACATAACATTTTGATCACTTTATTTTTTCAATTCCGCCCTACATTTTTTAGTATTATTATGTTTTTTGAAAACAATATTGAACTAAACCTAATTCGGACACATCGCTATCGCATACAGCGCTATAAAATATGTTTACCTAGATAAAAATCGCCTAGCTACATTAAACATTGTGAATTCGGCTCACAATGTATATGTAGGTCATCTCTCAACGTATTTATGTTGATAATATTTCGGCAGTTTAGTGGTTGAGATTCGACCGTATTGTATTAAAATCTTATGTTTGTATTTCATTATTAACTGCACATTAGTAGAATACAAAATATAAAATAAACGAAACATTTGAAATCACACGAAATTTACACCTTATGCAGTAATTATTTGGTCAACATTTGTAAATTCTTTGAGGACAATCTTTGCTCTATACGACTATTGGACCACAGACTATTAAGTGTTTGACATTGGCCTTAGAGTAATAATGGTTGTACTTTGAGACGTCAACGAACAGCGACATTTATATGTACGAACTTAAATAATGTATGTTTTATTTTATTTAATTTAATGTATGTATTTATAACACATATTATATACATATAAGTTTTAGCTTTTTGTACTCCTTCTCCATTTAACTATGCCAAATCTTACATGGTACACTCTCCCGCGCGTGCTAAAGATGTACTTACTCGTAAATCATAACGATAGGCTCCGCAAATTATAAGTGTACCTATTGTTGTATTTCGAATGTATTTCGTATTTCGGATCAGATTGGCTGTAAGACATTCGATCTTATTCCTCACCTGTAGCCATCTGGAGCTTTCTATGTTTGAAATTATTTGTAGACGTCGATTAGAGATTAGACGTCTATTTACCATCAGATGGCAGTTAATTCGTTACTCTACAGTTATTTAGAAAATAAGTTCTGAGATTTTTCCTTACAAAACAGTGTGACCTCTACAACCCAAATTCACTTCCAAACGAGGAAAGTTTTACATTGGGATTTAAGATTTGGAAACTTAACTTATGTGCACACAAGGCTAAGAGTTTCGTGAAGACAAGAGGTAAAAGACATAATACACAAAACAATACAAAATAATGGCATATTTACGCATAAAATGAATTCGTTACGATGATAAGGCAAAAGAATTGCTTACGTTTTGAAAAACAGAAATAGATGTGAATTTAAATTTAAACTAACAGCATCGTTATCTCGAATATTCATTATTTTATAACAACTCATTCTCCGACTGTTTTGGGAAGGTTTTATATTATTAATCAAAGAGTAGCAACGGTGAAACAAACCAATGTATACTGCTGAAATTGTTTTCATAAAACGTTTAATTTTCCGTCACGATTAGTTGTATTTTTTTAATTTAAACTTTATTGAACCTTACATATAAAGTACAGGATCAGTCACTACATTAGATATGATAGACCACAAATCCTTGCTAAAGAACACCGATTCCTTCCAAGGATGATTCGCGAGGATATTGAAATCAAAAAACATCCTAATTTCTATAGAGAAGAATGGGTTTTGCCATCTGCTTGGGATCCTATAATTAATAAAATGAAATCCCAACCCAAGCATACAGCTGTAAGATTTCAAGATACTGTAAGTTCATACTGCGTAGATCGGAACAAAAATAAATAATTTTTAATCTGGAGGTAGCCGTGGTTAACTATGACATTGGGACGTCATACACCTCAGTCCCCCCCGTGACCATGGGTGCTGTAAAGTGCTCGAAACATCGGGAATATAAAATAAGTTAATATACGCGATAAAATCCGTAAAATTAGTTTTATTTAAATTCTGTCAGACATCTCTTCCATCTCTGCACAGGAGGGACGACTCACTGGCCCATGTCGAAAGGAGAAAGCCGATCTGCTAGGCTCTTTGTTTGCGTCCAACTCGACTCTCGATGACGGAGGAAACACACCGCCGACCATCCTGCGGTGTGAGTGCTCCATGCCGGATGTGTGGTTCTCACAGCGCTTGGTTCGCTAAGCACTCCTCTCCCTGAGAATCCACAAGTCGAGTGGGCCTGAAGGAATCCCCCCAATTGTGCTGAGGACGTATGCTCCAGAGTTGGCACCGGTTTTAACGCATCTTTTCTGGTACTCCTACTCTCTAGGCGTAGTCCCGAAATCATGGAAGACGGCTTTTGTCCACCCGATCCCTAAAAAAGGCGACCGATCAGACCCGTCTAACTTCAGGCCTATCGCCATCACCTCCTTGTTCTCTAAAATAATGGAATCCATTATAAACTGCCAGCTCATGCGATTACCAGCTGATTAGTGAACGCCAATACGATTTTCGTCGGGGTCGATCAGCTGGTGATTTTCTAGTCTACCTGACTCATAAATGGGCGGAGGCAGTAGAGTCCAAGGGGGAAGCATTGGCCGTTAGTTTGGACATTGCGAAGGCCTTCGATCGGGTTTGGCACAAAGCGCTTCTTTCGAAGCTCCCTTCCTATGGGCTTCCCGAGAAATAGTGCAATTGGATCACAGCTTTCTTGCAGATCGGAGCATCAAACCGTTGTAGACGACTCCGACTACAAGCCTATTTACGCTGGTGTTCCACAAGGCTGCGTGCTAGCACCAACGCTGTTTCTTCTGCATATTATCATTGATATATTTTGCGAACCGGTAACATTCATTGTTATGCGGACGACAGCACTGGTGACAGCACTCTATACACCAGCCGTGCCAAACTTTTTCGGGAAAACGTCGCCGAATACCGGAACAAACTTGTGTCTGAAGTCGAATCTTTGCTGAACAAAGTCTCGGATTGGGGGCGACTAAATCTAGTCCAGTTTAATCCTCAAAAGACACAAATTTGCGCGTTTACCGCTAAAAAGAACCCCTTTGTCGTATCTCCTCAGTTTCAAGGCACTCCCCTTGTTGCCTCAGCCATTATCGGAATCCTCGGCGTCGACATATCGAGTGACGTGCAGTTTTGTGGTCACTTGGAAGAGAAGGCCAAATTGGCCTCTAAAAAGCTTGGCGTGCTGAGCAGAGCGGGACAGTATTTCATACCGCCACAACGCCTTCAACTTTACAAGGCGCAGGTTCGGCCTCACATGGAATACTGTTCCCATCTCTGGCCTGTGGCTCCCCAGTGCCAGCTCCTTCCGCTTGACCGCATCCAGTGCAGAGCGGCTCGAATCTCCCACGACCGAGTCCTTTCCGATCGGCTCGATTCACTGGCGCTGCGAATAGATGTTGCATCCCTTTGCATTTTCTTTCGCATTTACCACGGGGAGTGCTCTGAGGAATTGTTCGGATTAATCCCAGCCGCCAAATTTCACGAACGCATATCGCGGCAAAACTTCCGATACCATCCACACCATCTGGATGCTTGGCGGTCCACCACTGTACGTTTCACTAGGAGTTTTCTTCTGCGTACGACCTCTCTGTGGAATAGCTTACCACCGGCGATTTTTCCGGACCCATACGATTTAGGGGCCTTCAAGAAAAGAGCTTACTCCTTTTTAAAAGGCCGGCAACGCACCTGCAATTCCCTTGGTGTTGCAGTTGTTTAAGAGTGGCGGTAGTCACTTGCCATCAAGTGAGCCGTATGCTCGTTTCTCCTATAAAAAAGTGAGTTTACATTTTAATTCCTACTACTTATAGATTTTACTTATTGTTATGGTTTAGTACATAGAATACTATAATACATACATAATTTAGTATTCTATGGTTTAGTAAGAGTTATTGACACTCGCGTTTAGAATATATTTTTTGCTAAATATAATATGTCTTCTTGATTTAAGACCAATTTTTCAAATTCAAATTCACCAAAGGAAAAGTTCCTCATCTTAGATTATCTTTAAAATTTCTTATTCCTATATTACTAACTATACTACTTATTAATAAAAGTTGTTAAAAATGTAGGTTAAGATTTCATTTCTATTATCTAAAACAATTATCTATAATATTTATGAAATAATAGGCCCACTATTCGGCGCTTTTTGTCGACTACTTTCCGACTAATCGCCGACTACAAATATGATCGGATTGTCGGCTTTACCGACTAGTCGGTACATCTCTAGTATAAAGAGAGTAAGAGTTTCCGATGAACGAAGCTGTCTGTCATGATCATGCGTGCCGCGCAGGAACTGGAACTTGTTTTAGATAATTTATATTATATAATATGAATTTATGTTATATTTAAAATACAAGTAAAAATAGTTTCTTTAATAAATCATAGCCACCCAATAGAGCAGACATTTTTCACCTGACTACGGCGAAGCAAAAAGGAGGGTTATGATTTTGACCGGTATGTTAGTGGATATGTATGTACATATATTCATCTGTTCCCTCATAATTTCTAAACAACTTACGTACTCGTAAGTAGTTTAGAAATAATATAATTTGAAAAATGAGGTATCATTGGATGCGTCTTGATCAGCGGCTGGTAACGGGTTATGTGACGTCACATTTAATTGAATATGGCGCCCTCTAGAGGGCATAAAGTCGTGAACTGAATTTTTTAAGCTTTAGGCCAAGTGGCATATGACCATAGCGATACCGTCTCTAAACACTCAAACGTGTACTTTGTTTATATTAAACGATAAATATTCAATAGTTTGTACATAACAATTTCAGATGAGAAATATTATTTTGTTTTATACTTTATAGAGCGTGATTTTCATTAGTCGAGTTTTAATTTTCGAACTAACTTTTTATTTATTTCTATTATAAAAAATAAGGATATATCCCGCGTTTTTTAATAACAACCATGTTGGACATTGAACCTCCAATGGGTTTAAGACCATACTCTTACTACTAGAATACCGAAATATCAAAATATCGACTAATTTTATATGACAAAAGTCAAAGGCCTTTTTGCAGGTAACGATGCATTTCATATTAGTCCTGAGGTGTGATATTTGCTTTTTGATTCTTAATCAAAAGGAAGAAGAAGAAGTCCATAAGACACAGCATCACCCACTGTCAGGTGGCGTGTGTGCTCATTTGTTACCCTTACTTAGGTTTACCAGATGGAAAATTAAAAAGTACTGACAAATAACCTGATTTCCATAGAAACATCCATCTTGTTGCAAAAAGACTATTTGTTGCAAACGTAAGTAACAAGCGTGAAAATACTAAATATTGGTTTTGTGCATTCTCGCGATCAATCTACGTCGCAGATCGCCCTTCCCACGCTACCGTTATTGTATTTTATTAAAAAATCGGAAAATCGGATTTTGGAAATGTCAGTCCAAAACCCGATCGCAATCCTAACAAGATCTCAAAAGTTCTGACATGGCAGAGTATTTCTAACCTTACTTATATAAAAAGTTAGTTAAATTGCGTAAGCTACCTAAAAGAACGCTCACTTCAAATTTTAATTTACGCAAATAACATAAAGTCAATCCTCAATTCTGATACCATTGAAACTGTTAATAGGAACAATAATTCTCATTTACCGTATGCTTGGCAGTTCACAGTACGCAAAGTAACCAAGAACGGACATCGGCAAGTCTTTTATTTCTATGAAATAGCTTATTTCTTTCAATACTAGTTCAAAACTAAAATGTGCCAACTCCGACTAGGTTACTGCTGAACGTAGGCCTCCTCCATAGATTGTCTCATATAGGAAATACTTGCTATAGTTGCCACGCTTAGCAGGTGGATTGGCAACCGGAGTTCTTTCTATTTTTATAGTTTCTGAACGTGTTATCACGTCATCCGTGGGTATCGTAAAAGCGACAGAGGAAAGTGAAAGAGGACACGGGCAGCATCATCTTCTTGATTGAACAACTTTTTTACAGTTTATATTTCTTAAGAAATACATATACAGTAAAGTTTAAATTGGTTTCTATATAATAATACGTGAAGGGGAAACTTTGTACCCCTCTTTAAGCTTATTGCGCGCACGGAGTAGCTAGCACTCATACTTTATATTTCAAAGAATTATTAAATGTCTGATGTTTTGTTACATCTCAATAGAACGGCAAAATCATCAGCAAATAAAGTCAATAAATTATTCGTTATATAAGAGATGTCATTAATACAATAAAAATAAAAGTGGACCAAGTACACTGCCCTGTGGCACACCATATCCATTTATTTGGTACGGTGACATATACTCTTCATGTTATTTATTAATCATAATCATTTAACCTTGCTATTTCTACACTTTGTTTTCGATCTTCAAGGTATGATTCTATTCAATTTAATGCCGGGCCGCGAATGCCTAAGTTGTCGAGTTTGTTTAGTAAAAGTTTGTATAAAACGAAGTCAAATGCTTTACTCATATGTATGAATATTATTAAAGTGTAATTTTTGTCATCTGTATTAATAATAACATCTTTTATGAGATGAAAACATGCATGGGTAGTTATGTATACAAATACATTAAATTAAATAAAACATATAACATTGTAAACGTTCATCCCGACAATGTCAAACACTTAATTGTTGTAATTGTCGCTTGAACAAATTATGTTGTTTAGTTTGTTGACGTTGATACTGCCAATGTCTCGGAATAAGTACAAAATATGTATATTATTATTCTAAGGCCTTATTCTAAATGTTCCTTTTAAAATGTTGTGTGAAGTGTATGTCAAGGCAAAAAAGCGTTTATTTTGTAGTTTGTAATAAAAAATATTAAATACTTTACATTTTCATGGGCCCACTCTACGTGACAGATGTTATTATGGAAAAATATACGAGGTACGAAATATACTTATACGATAGACCTGGAAAAACTTTGATAACTTCGTCTTTTGACACGATGAGCGATGATTGAGTGCGATGATATCGGCTTTCCGTGTTTTACTACGTAGTACCATTAATTTATTCTGTGGTGTTACATTACTGTAGTATCGAATCTGCGTACACTATAGGTACCGGCTGCCCGACTTGATGCGTATGGGTAATGCTTACAAATCATACCGAATGGTGCTTTCTTGAAAATGCCTAGCAGCAGGGTGTAAGAATTATGTCAAAACATTGTTTTTATAAGTATAAATTGCTACATTATTATGGAAAATTGTTATGTACTATTATAATTAAAATAGTATCTGTATTTTCTTGTTTAAAAATTAGGAAGATAAATGTAGGTTTTTGTAAATAAAGTAAATAAATAATCTCTCCCCTCTCTCTTTCTCTCTCTCTCTGTCTCACATTCATGTTTTAAAAAAAAACTATAGCTGATATTGACTTTGTTCAAATTATGGTTTTATTTTAAAAACAAGGTTTACAAACATAGTCCTGATTGTAAGTGTATCCTATGGCCCATAGTTACCCACATCTAACCTTAGATAAAAATCAAATGCAGATAAATGGTTGATACCAAGTAACATTTTGTGTAAGTAGGTATAATATTTTTTTTTATAGGAGTTTATGGCCTGGTATCTAGACCTTTAGGCCATGGGTATAATATGTATTCTAAGACGTTGCCATATCTTAAATCTGTGCAAATTTCTTGTAAACTATTTTTCGATATAACATAACATTGTACCTAGTGTGTTCATAAAATTACCTTAGTTCTGGAAACAGAACACATACATATTTCTTTAACCAGATAATATAGATAAATAATCTAGTTAACAAAAAGGAAATGGATTGATCATGTAGTTTTTACGGTAAATATCAATTTTCCTATCTATAATATACATTACATAAAGAGTAGAATGTTTAATAATAATTATTATTCGTAAATGAATTGAAACCTAAAACATTCATTACTTATTAGTTGAAAAAAATATTTAAGAAAAAGAATGCGGTAACCTTACTGCTCGTGTATGAAACCCAATGTAAGTCAGCTTTCACTTATTATCACTTGACACTTCACTAAAGTATGTTCGTCAAAGAATTCATATTTTCAAAACAAGTACTGGCGTAAAATATTTTTAATAAATGTTACGAAAATTAACAATGTACTGAAAATTCGGACTCGCCCAACGTATTACTAGCTCAAACTTGTAAAATAAAGGGCAACAGTTACACGATAAGATAAAGAAAACAGGTCTAGATAAATTTATGCCAGGCGATAGCCATGCGTTGCGCGCCGTTATCTGCCCCTATCTGTTTTTTTACTTGCGATAGTGATGATTATGGCGAAATAGGGTATTATAAATTTGATTTGTTTCTCGAAAGCTTAATTACATTTAGAAACTTTATTCAGTAGTATATAAAATAATATTAGGCCCTCTCCAAGGAATGCCACCAAGCATGATTCTGAATTAAATACATCCAGCGATTTATACATATATATAACTTATGATTTTTGACGCACCACGCAATTGATAATCATGCTATCGCAAATGTGAAAATACAATGACTTCTATACATATATTTATGCTTAATGGTTAGTAAGAAAAAGTGAATCTAATTTGTGCAAAGATTAAAGGAAATATTTAACAGTATAAGGTCTGCATAAGTACTGTACTGTATTTACTACGACTAGAATTCTATGACTTATATAATTGCCGTATTTTTTGATATGGATATAGGTGAAAACAAACATTCAGTAATTTTAACAGCAATAAAAGCAAAACAATCGACGAGGATGGGATTCGAACCCACGCGTGCAGAGCACATTGGATTAGCAGTCCAACGCCTTAACCACTCGGCCACCTCGTCCTGTGCGGTAAGTTTTATATTTTTTAGTTAGATTGATGGTAAATTTAATAATCGGTAACATTTTGTATTTTTTTTTAAACAGAAAATAAAATTGTAACCTTTTTGACATTTTTACCCATTGAAACCAAAGTGCTTATACGTATAAGATATAAAACTATACTTATAACAATTCTATAAGAAAAATATGATTTAAGAAGAAATACTTTGTGGTACTTTAGAGTTATTAACTTTATTTAATTTATCTTTTCCCTCGAATGAATGCAACATAGATAACATTTTTAAAATCTTATTTCCATCTATCATTACTCCATGAAACTAATTAAAGTCCTTAAGAGCGACATCTAGTTGTACATATACATATTTGTTTCACTTCAATTAGTTTTATGTTTTTCCTAATAGATGTCGCTTTAATAATTCAAAGTTATTTAAATATTAAAATAGGTATTACTTCGGTGTAATAATTTTAGTTATTTAGTTAATGGTTGCGCACTATCATATTTACATGATATTTTATTTTACTTTATTATAGGTTTACTAATTTCCGCATAGTCGTTTTTAATCGTAATAAAAATTATAAAATCGGTAGAAGTCCTCCATTGTCAATGTATTAATATGATAATACATTAGAATATAATGTTTTTTTTATATTATTTATTGATTGTAACAAGGATAACATTTTTATTATGTTACCGCCATCTATCAGTACTGTATGAAACTAATTAAAGTTTTTAAATGCGATATCTCGTTGTACATATATTTGTTTCCCTTCAAGTAATTTTTAGAGGTTTAGATTCACAAAGACTCGTTAGGTGGCACTTCCATCAATATACCTATATTATTTGAAAATGAATACTACATTCAAAGACATTTAAGTAGTAGTAGTATACCTATATATTTAAATCTCTGACTACATTAGAATAAGTATTTTTTTATAATTCTTCGTATACCTATATTTTTTTAAACGTCACTTTACATTGTATCATAGCATATTGCATAGAATAACTATTTTGTGACTGTCGGTGGATTTAAAAGGCATTTTGGAAGATATTTATTGTTTTGATTTTTAAATAAACAAAAAATAAATTGGTTTATTTGTTATTTTCTTTTTTCTTTATCTCATGACTCAAAAGTCTGTTTTTATTAGCGCCGATCGTCTCGTTTCACTAAAAATAAAACCAGGTAGGTACCTACTTAGGTTTAAAGTAAGAGAAGAAGTAAAACAATAAATAATCCAATAAAATAATTATCCACGTAATAGCTTTTGAAGCGAATCGAAAAATTAAATCACCGACTTCTGAAGCTGTGATTGATGAAATTATTATACTCTTTTTAGTTTTTGCATTCTGTTTTTACTGTTTATCAGATGATATTATTTTTACTTTTTTGAGGGGTTTTAAAGTAACAACTAGAACATCGTCTAAATAGTACCATTATCTTTATTAAAATATTCATACCCTATTTTGAATCTTTTGGGATAGATTTATTATATAAACTAATTTACGAAAATAATCCCGTAAATCGGTTGAGCCGTTTTACCGAAAAATCGTTGAACCTTTTTTTTTGGAACTCGGTTAAAATATATTTTGAAAGATAATTTTTTAGAGCCATGCTGTAGTGATTTCGTGACCTAATAGCCTTGAATAGAATAGTATACTTTTTATTCAATATGGATCACATGTAATTCTAATTGAAAGTAATGTTTTACTTTACCACTGGTTCGAAAAGAAATAACCTCCTAAAATAGATTCACCAACTTACAGATTGGCTCAACACTTAGCGAATATACTCTCACCGCTCAAGGGACATACAAGAGCACACACAAAGGATTCCTACCATTTTGTCAGCGAGATTAAAGACCTACATCTGGCAGACAATGAAACTATGGTGAGTTTTGATGTGCAGTCTCTGTTCACATGTCTACCTGTTGAAGACTGCATGTCGATTGTTACTAGAAGGCTAGAGGAAAACAACATGCCCGTAGAATATGCAGTATTACTCAGACACTGCCTTAAATCTGGCTACCTATTGTGGAAGGAGGAGTTCTAAAAGCAAGTAGATGGAGTGGCGATGGGCTCACCTGTATCTCCCATTGTTACCGATATATTCATGGAGGACTTTGAGGAGAAAGCCCTGCTTACTTCTCCCGTAAACCCAAGATTCTACAAGCGGTACGTAGACGACACTTTCACAATTCTACCTTTAGATAAAGTAACTCCATTTTTAGACCATCTTAACTCCTTAAATTCTAAAATTCAGTTCACAATGGAGTTAGAGGCAAACAATTCTTTAGTTTTTCTAGATGTGTTAGTAATTGGGAATCATGATAACACCTTGAGCCACACAGTGTATAGAAAAAAGACCCATACAGATAGATATTTAAACGGTGATTCTCACCACCATCCTTCACAGTTAGCTACCGTGGGTAAACATGTACAGGATCGCCCCCGTCACTACATTAGATTTGATAAACCACAAATCCTCGCTAAAGAACACCGATTCCTTCCAAGGATGATTCGCGAGGCTATTGAAATCAAAAAACATCCTAATTTCAATAGAGAAGATGGCTGGGTGCTACCATCTGCTTGGGATCCCATAATTAATCAAATTAAATCCCAAAATAAGTTCATACTGCGTAGATCGGAACAAAAATTAATAATTTTTAATCTGGAGGTAGCCGTGGTTAACTATGACATTGGGACGTCATACACCTCAGTCCCCCCGTGACCATGGGTGCTGTAAAGTGCTTGAAACGTCGGGAATGTAAAATAAGTTAATATACGCGATAAAATCCGTAAAATTAGTTTTATTTAAATTTATTTAAATAACCTCTGTTCTGGGAAGAACCAGGAAGAACCCCAGCGGGACTTATTTTAAAGTAAATTTTACATGAATGTAGGTACATACAACCCTTTACAAAACGTATTTTAGAAAGATGATGGAAACAACCACCTCATTCCCAGGGGTCATTTATATTATAATAACCCTTTTTATATAGTTTTTGTTTAATACTTTATTTCGTAATAGACTTGTACCTATATTTTCGGGGACTTTATTGTAATAACGTATATGAATTACTGACTCTGTGGAGTCGAGAAACTGGTATCACTGGCTTGTGTTTTTCCTTTTCCTAGTATTTACAAAGTGTATACCACTTTTTTTTACTAATACTACCTTTATTTTTGTGAACATAAGTACATTAAATTTTCGTAAATATACTGAGAGGATAAAGTTAATATATTTCTTTAAATGTTCTCTAAGATGCTATCTCGGTTTTAGGTTGTAAATAGCTCTAATGGCCCTCTTTCGTAAAACAAAAATAAAAATCGGTAAATCCAATTGGGCATGCCTTAAGCGCATTAAAAAATTACGTATAACATGATTATACGGAATTTTTTAAAGTAGTTTAAATACACTTCGACGGCACTATCGGCTTCAACACCCTCGAAAACCATGAAAATGATACCCATGATGAAAAAATTGGTACCTACATCAGCCGCCAACTTGGATTTACATTTCGGCAGCACTATCGGCTTCAACACCCTCGAAACCCATGAAAATGACACCCATGATGAACAAATTGATACCTATTGCAGCCGCCACCTTGGATTTACATTTCGACAGCACTATCGGCTTCAACACCCGCGAAAACCATGAGAATGACAGCCATGAAGAAAAAAATGATATCTATTGCAGCCGCCATCTTGGATTTACATTTCGACAACCCTATCGGCTTCAAAAACCATGAAAATGACACCCATGATGAAAAAATTGATACCTATTGCAGCCGCCATCTTGGATTTACATTTCGACACCACTATCGGCTTCAACACCCTCGAAACCCATGAAAATGACACCCAAGATGAAAAAATTGATATCTATTGCAGCCGCCATCTTGGATTTACATTTCGATAGCACTATCGGCTTCAACACCCTCGAAAACCATGAAAATGACACCCATATTAAAAAAATTGGTACCTAATTCAGCCGAAAAAAATTAATTGTAGCTAAACAAAACAAAATTACACTGCCATTTACATTCAGTGGCCTCCCACATGATAGATGAAGAGATTAAAAAATAGATTGAGTTAAACAATTGATATTTTAAAAAGTTATCGTGTTTACAAGCCTTGGGGACATGATAAATCCACACCATAAGCCACTAAAACCCCTTTTTTATTTAAAAATAGCAATTAATCGATTTAAAAAAAAATATTAATAAGTTCAACAATCATTTATCTTTCTAACAATGTGCTTTATATCATTTATATGTATAATATGATTGCTAGATACGATTTTATTCTATAAAACGTTGGAATCTTAATTTTTAGGCGATAGTAGAACATTCCTTGCGCTTTCGCTTAAGGCATGCAATAGTTTCTAAATCAGCCGCATTTCGCCATAGCAAAACTCTATAAGACATTATGCTATGGAAATAACTGAAATAAACTAATCTAGCTATCCGGATACTGGTGAGACCTCTAACCTTTTTTACAGCATAAGCTACAGAACTTAGTCTGCTTGCTAGTTTGAATAAATGGCTGGCCCCACTGAAGCTTTGAGTCGAGTGATGCCAAGAAAGACTGTGGATTTAACAGGGCTCAGTTCTTTCGCATATAAAAACACATTGGTATTTTTAACATTTGATGTTGTAAATTATACCACTTATACATTTAGTTAACTAATAATTATACATTTAGTTTTATTTCCGTTTAAAAATAGATTATTAACGTTATACCAATGCACTAATTTTTGATGATGATTTTGATTGATGTTTAAGATTAAAAGTCAAGAAATCATCGTCAGCAAATAAAACTATATCATAATATTATCCCCTGCAAATGATCCCCTAAAAATGGTCAGGTCAATCGAGGAAGGATGACATCATCACGCTCGCACAGGATATCTGCGTAAAAAAAGGCATTGGCCCAAAACTTATAATGATTTACATACTTTTATTATTTAATTCTAAAACTGGATTTTAGATTCGGTTTAGGTTCAGCTTTTTGTGTTATAAATGTAAAGAAGTGGTCACCTTTTTTTAGGGTAATATGGCATTCCTCTTGAGTCCTCAGAGGTCACAACGCATTCTTCATTAATATTTTTAATCGAGGACAGATGTGTATTAAACCAGATAGATAGATTAAACTAGCAGATGGGCAGCACCGATTTCCTAATAATACTTAGAAAATAAGCCCCCTCCCCACCCATGAAGACCACATACAAACCTTCGAAAAATTGTACAGTAGAATGAAGCGCACAATCAGACATTTTGTCTTGCGTATGTAGAGTATCAGAAAACCTTTGATTCCATCAAAATTTGGATAGTGCTACAGCCCGTTCAACTTTAACCTTACCGACATTGTCAAAGCCAAGTTAACTGTCAGTAAGTGTTTATATAGTAGGGCTACAATAGCTACCCGAAAACAAAGCTAGGGTACGAAACCTATCCGATTGCAGAGAGGTTCATCTTACAAGACAGGGTGACGTTATATCTTGAAAACTATTCAAAGCTCCTACGAAAGAAAGACGTTTTCAAGTTACTGGACTGGAAAGAATATGGTATCAATATCAATGACGAGTACATTAATCAGCTTCAATTTTACGACGATATTGTTATTATGACAAAATCGCCCCAGGTCAGCATTATGTTCATTGACCTCAATAGTGTTTTCCAACGGATAGCTCTTAAGATGAACATGAACCAGACAAAGGTTATGTGTAATATACGTGTCAAGCCTATACTGTTAGTTTTTGACAACTCTACGCCTGAGTAACGTTCGATTAGGTAAGTCCAACTACGTAGTTCTAGTACTTTTTACGTGGTAGAGCCATGCTGCAGCTACATGAGTAGTATAGTTGTAGCACGAAGGGGTCGGCTCGACCGGGAAAGGACCACGCTCTCACAGAAAACCAGCGTAAATATTTTGCTTTATGCTGCTGTGTTTCGTATGGTGAGTGTAGAGAACCGGAGACCCTTTTTACTGACAAAGAGGCATTCCATCTTAGTCCTCACGGGTGACAACGCATCTGCATCTTGAGTCTTTATTGGAGATAGATGTAGATGTCTATGGGTCACAGTAACCACTTACCATCGGGTGGACTGTGTGCTCGTTTGTCACCCTATCCTATAAAAAAAAACTACCACCGAGAGGTCAATCGACGGTCCCAATTAGGCTGGACAGCGTATTACCTCAAAACTTGAAAAAAGGAGTGTACAACCAATGTATGTTACCAGTGATGACATTGGATCTAAGACGTGGTCCTTCACTGCTGGCCTTATGAGGAAGTTTAAGGTCATGATATTGATGATAACAGCAGTAGAATCACAGTAACCGACATAGCCCAACGGATTAGTTAGCTAAAGTAGCAATGGGTCGGCTCAACAGCTCGGAGAACTGACAACAACCATACAGAACAAACAAAAAGTTTACCGAAAAAAATATTCTCGAATGGCAGCGTCGTACAGATAAAAATCGTAACATAAACACAATATTTCGAATAATTAAAATCTATAATTAACGAATCCAGTAAAACTATAACTAAGAGAACGTGATTAAAAGTGATTTTCAATTAACCTAGTTCCTACGTGCTATTGGTTCTCGTTTATAAATCTGAGATTATTGCATACTGGTTGATCTGATTAATTAATCCTGGATCCGAGTGTTTGTTTGCTTGTGATTGTTCACTAGTCTAGATGATGCATTTCACTGTTTTGTAACCAACCCTTGAGACTTTTTGAATCAATTTTAGTTTAAGTTGATATTTTAGTATAATATAAGTAGTAATATTTTTTTATAGGATAATGGTGACAAGCGAGCACACAGTTCACCTGATGGTAAGTGGTTGCTGTGGACCATAGACATCTACATTTATTAACTTTCTTTAAAAAGATAAAGAAGGTAACATCCTACGCACGCCTAAGCAGGCCTAAGCACGTATAAGCCTTTTTTTATTTACCAGGGACATCCTCCTACCCCTCCTTTTTTGAATTTTTCCATAAGACGCAAGGCGGGCGGGTTCGTGAGCGTATTCTTGATACCTTCGTACTGTTAGTACTGCTTAAGAAAGTGCTTAGCCTATTTGGATCATTTAGTACGAGTGTACCGATGCAGGTGCGGTTAACATTTGAAGAAAATGTTAATATAATCGCCGTCACAACGAATTCGTTGAGTTTTTTCGGGGCCCCTTACAGGTGAGCGGCCAGCTTTAGGTTATCAATATTGTAATGACCATCTCCCTGTACGGATTACGTTTAAATTTGTACGGCGTTTAATATTCTGGGGTTTAAATTTAATCTTATAATTTCATAGTACACGGAGAAGCCTGGCGCCGCCATACATCGCTCTACTTAATTGTTATTTACAATTGTGTGATTTATTACGTACTCGGCTCGGAAGTAGTCATTATTCGAAAATATTTTCAGTCTGTAAATATCTATTGGAGTATCGCGAGGAACGCTGTCAAATAATATCTCATGATGGATGACTATAATATATATTATAGCCTTTGCCCAGCTGTGAGAAGTATGTCTGTAAAAGTTCACTGCTGCACATGACTCTTTTTCGTTGTACTACTGCACGTCTCATATCTTTGATGTTGTTTCCAGTCACCGATCGTAAAAATAACGATATAATACCTACCTAGCCAGGTTAAGTTACATCGAACAACGAGACGCTCGGCCAGTCTCCATCATTCGTTATTGACTTACCACGCATTCGAAACAAACCAAACGGTTTGCTTCATCGTTTGTCCATGCGTACAGCAAAGGATTAAGTTGCCAGCAACTGTCTTAACATTCGACTGCAATTAAGGGTGTCTTCAAGATAAGAGTGATTAGGCTTTTGTTAAGCTAAATCCGTGCACATTACCATCTTCGGCTGTATCACCACATCACTGTGTGGTGGGACAGTAGTTGACTGTGCTTGAGCACTAGCTTGAAAAGTTAAAAGAAAATAAAATAATGAATTTATAATGATTTCTTATATTTATGCGAAGACTACACATTCAATGAAACTAATTTTTACGGATTTTCTCGCATTTAATTTAACTTTTTAATTCCCGACGTTTCGGGTGCTTTACAGCAGGGGGGGGGGACTGAGGTGTTTGACGTCCCGATCATAGATAAATATATATGTAGCAAGGTCCCGATGTCATAGTTAGCCCGGCTACCTTCAGTTTTTGAATATTAATTCATATAATATTAACTATAATTTTACAGATTTATAGATTTATATAATATTAATTAATATTCAAAAACTGAAGATAGCCGGGGAATTAAAAAGTTAAATTAAACGCGATAAAATCCGTAAAAATTAGTTTCAGTTAATAACGAATTTATTTTTACTTAACATTATACAGGATCATTTTGCAATAACTGGCCTAATTTGCAGAAGAAGGCAAATGGTGAAGAAAAATTAATTTAAAAAAAAACTATCCTATCAATAATTCTATCCTTTTTATATTTTAAATTCAAAATATTTGGTAACGTATTATTTTAACTGATTGTTATTCATAAATATCTAACGCCTACTATTTTACTACGCGTTTTATTACGAAATTGAATCGCACACAGAGAAGCGCGTACCCTTAGTTACCATTAATAGTACTTAGTACCCATAAATAACATTCAATTTGGGATACTTTCAAATAAAAGTAGTAGCCTTATTTACTTATATTTTCAAAAGCTGCAAAAACGGTATATCATTATTTATATATTAGAACTTAAGTTTAAAATTTGGCTACTCTTTGAAAAATAATCCTGTATATCTTTGGTGCTTTTGAATCGATTGGAACCGAAGCGATGGCGTTCATGTTCACACAGTAACACAATACATTTATTTTGTGAAGACGTTATCTCATAGCTATACTCGGATCCGATAGGTGGCGCTCTAGTAAAATAGTTATTGAAGTCTATATTTATCATCACCATCATCATTACAGCCCTTCACAAGTCCACTGCTCAACATAGGCCTCCCCCAAGGAATGCCACAAAACACGGTCCTGAGCCACCTGCATCCATCGACTTCCTGCATGTCTTACCAGGTCGTCACTCCATCTAGTGGGGGGACGCCCTACGATTCGTCCGCCGGTACGATATCGCCACTCGAGAACCTTTTTTCCCCATCGGTTGTCGGTTCTTCGCGCTATATGGCCGACCCATTGCCACTTCAGCTTACAAATCCGTTGGGCTATGTCGGTCACTCTGGTTCTACTACGGATATCCTCATTTCTTAGTTTATTACACAGAGAAACTCCGAGCATAGCCCTCTCCATAGCTCGCTGAGCAACCTTGAGCTTCCTCATACGGCAAGAAGTGAAAGACCACTATATCTATATTTATGGAACAACTGAATCATATTTACAATACTTATAATATGTTGTTGTAGTGCCAAAAAAGAAATTCATCTAGACCCAGCTGGTGCCGTGTCGCGGGTTGCATTATTTTAAATTTTATACTAGCTGACCTGGCAGACGTTGTTCTGCCCTTTTCAACGACCATTTGCTTTCCTAAAAAAACTCCTGGAATTAGCAATAAAAAAATTGATGGTCACTTATCGCAATAAAAACTATCCTATCTCTCAAGTTGGACCAAACTGCACACAGTGTGCAAAATTTCATTGAAATCAGTTCACTAGTTTAGAAGTTCATCGCGGACAAACAATGTGACACGTAATTTTTATGTATAAAGATTAACAGTGTAAAAATTTACGAAGAGAAGGTATTGAGAAGAGCGCTTGGGACAGACAGTGACAGACAGACATTGACAGATAACGAGTCAGTTCCGAAATACGGCATGAAACTAATATTGTTAAAGCGAAGTACAAGCGAGCGAAACCGCGGGTATAAGCTAGTTTAGTTTTAACATATTATATTCACATAAAATACTATTTACGTATAATGATTGTTCTGAGGTTGAATTTATTGCTTTCCGCGATCTGTAGTCGAGTCTAGACATATCCCTTTGTCGATTTTCGCGCTGCGTCACATTGATTTGCTCAGCCAACTGTGAAGCGCTAGAAGCATTTGGTATACTGTAACATCGGTTTAAGTCGGAAATGCGAATCAATATTGATTTTCTTTGTATATTATTTTATTAGTTTTATTTTAAATGACGTTGCATGACTACATTGTGTAGAACAGAATAGAATAGCATTGAATATAGTAGAATAGGATAGGACTTGTCAGGGCCGGAGAGGACAAGACAGACCAGAATTAAAGAACAGAACAGAACAGTATAGAATACAATAGAATACATTTTATTCAATAAGGATTACACGTAATTGTTATTGATTTTTTGTGAGTTTTACTACTATACATTATATTTTTTTGATTAATACTTGCTTGTTATATGTATGTTTCAGTTTCACAACAAGCGTGACTCTCGTGATAGATTTCGTCGGCACCAATGAATAGTGTAGAAAGTTAATCTACCACGTGCTCGAAGGTGAAGGAAAACTTGGGAAATAAAATATTTTCCTGATATGTGAAGTAAGCCAACACGTACTAGAGAAGCGAGTAGGACTAGTTTCTCCATTAATCCTCTTAAAATGGCGAAGAGTAGCAAGGAGTACAATGATGCTGCAGACAAAACTGCTCTAGCTTAACAAGACAATCATTATTGTAACGCACACGCTCCTAAAAGCTTTTTTTTTTTACATATTTGGTATGTTTTATAATAATAAGGTATACGCCAAACGATTACGACTTCGTAGCTTAGTAGTTAGAGTACTATCGCGTGTTCTGAATGGAAATTCAATATTTGTGCAACAAACACACAGTCTATCTGATGGTAATTGGATGCTATTGACCCATAAGACTTTTACATCCTTTCTCAATTACGAATCAAAATGCAGATGGGTCTTCACCCCTGAAGAATCAGATAGAATGCATCGTTTGCAATAAAATGGGTTTTCGGTTCTCTATACTCACCACCCGAAACACAGCATTAAGCTGCTGTTTTACGCTGGTATGCTATGAAAACGTGGTCCTTCCCCGGTAGAGTCGACACATTCGTGCTACTATCATAATAAAGCATGGGTCTACCATGTATAAAGAATTTCTCATTACTATTCCTTAAACAAATACCCTATAAACTGGATTAAAAAATTGTTTATTATCCCTTATTTTTCTCCAAGGATTCGTTGTAAATTGAAAATTTTTCAATAGCACAGCAGTCTGGTCGCGGCGGCGGAACGCGCCATTACGGACTCATCGCTTTCTATCGTCGTCTCGATTCGCCTGTCTGCATTTGCTTCCTTTTTTCATAAAAGCTACTAGTTTATATATCCATCAGGTTGAGTCTTAGCTTATTTATTTTCAGCCAGACATGGCTTATATTATACTAATAGTTCTTATTTTGTTTTCGTTTATAATATAAAGATTTTCTACGCGACTGCTGCAGAAAGAGAGTAATATTTTTCAGGCTTATGTAAGTCCACTTCTTAAGAAAACATATCGTTTTGTTAGATAATTCTAAGTTATTGCAGTAACAAAGGGGGAAAATAATTAAAATATATAATATAAATTAAAATATTTAAAATATAAAAAAGAGCGAGGGGGGACTAGAAAATATTTTGGTATTACAACAATTGGTACATCAAATGAAAGCTCAAATGATATATATTATTACACTTTATGGTACCATTTTAACACAAAACTTCAAAAAGTGTTTTTAACCTTAGGACATTACGTTAATGTTTTGTTGAGCCTTAACCGCCCAAAATCTGCAGAGTGCCTTACTGGAATTATTTGTTGGGCTATAACCGTCCACGATATGCAAATTACCTCACTGGAATTCTTTATTGGGCTATAACCGCCCACAATCGGCAGAATACCTCAATGGAACTATTTCTTTGGCTAGAACCGTCCAAAATATGCAAATTACCTCACTAGAATTCTTTGTTGGGATATAACCGTCCACAATCTGCAGAATACCTCACTGGAATTCCTTGTTGGGCTATAACCGTCCACAATCTGCAGAGTACCTTACTGGAACTATTTGTTGGGCTATAACCGCCCACAATCGGCAGAATACCTTAATGGAACTATTTCTTTGGCTAGAACCGTCCAAAATATGCAAATTACCTCACTAGAATTCTTTGTTAGGCTATAACCGTCCACAATCTGCAGAATACCTCACAGGAATTCTTTATTGGCCTATAACCGTTCACAATTTGCAAAGTACCTCACTGGAACTATTTGTTGGGCTATAACCGGCCACAATATTTAAATTGCCTCACTGGAATTATTTGTTGAGCTATAAACGCCTACAATCTACAGAACAACTCACTTGAACCATTTGTTGGGCCATAACCGTCCATAATATGTAAATTACCTCACTGGAATTATTTGTTGAGCTATAACGGCCCACAATCTGCAGAATACCACACTGGAACTATTTGTTGGGCTATAACTGTCCACGATCTGCAGAGTATCTCACTGGAATTCTTTGTTGGGCTATAACTGTCCACAATCTACAGAGTATCTCACTGGAATTCTTTGTTGGGCTATAACTGTCCACAATCTGCAGAGTATCTCACTGGAATTCTTTGTTGGGCTATAACTGTCCACAATCTGCAGAGTATCTCACTGGAATTCTTTGTTGGGCTATAACTGTCCACAATCTGCAGAGTATCTCACTGGAATTCTTTGTTGGGCTATAACTGTCCACAATCTGCAGAGTATCTCACTGGAATTCTTTGTTGGGCTATAACTGTCCACAATCTGCAGAGTATCTCACTGGAATTCTTTGTTGGGCTATAACTGTCCACAATCTGCAGAGTATCTCACTGGAATTCTTTGTTGGGCTATAACTGTCCACAATCTGCAGAGTATCTCACTGGAATTCTTTGTTGGGCTATAACTGTCCACAATCTGCAGAGTATCTCACTGGAATTCTTTGTTGGGCTATATCTGTCCACAATCTGCAGAGTATCTCACTGGAATTTTTTGTTGGGCTATAAATGTCCACAATCTGCAGAGTATCTCACTGGAATTCTTTGTTGGGTTATAACTGTCCACAATCTGCAGAGTATCTCACTAGAATTCTTTGTTGGGCTATAACTGTCCACAATCTGCAGAGTATCTCACTGGAATTCTTTGTTGGGCTATAACCGCCCACAATCTGCAGAGTAATTGAATGGATCAGCCCAGTAAGCCAGTGCCCGCGCAAAGAGTTCATACTTGGCAATCCGAACAAGATGGGGTCATTCTCAGCACATTATGTATTATTGGACTTGGATTGCGAGTAATTTTGCGTCGTAACATTAATGTTAACCACGTTATAATAAACATAGTTATATGTATCTGAAAGATTGAGTAGCCTTTTCTTTGCAGATATTAATTGAAAACAGGATAGTTACCGCAACTAGTACTTAAAAAAATTTATGACGCTACTTTCATGGTGAACCCAGGGAGGTCCTGTGTGCAGGCTGAGACGGACTCTGTATAGGAAGGTGCGTCTTGTAAAAAAAGAATAATGGAAGGAGATGTCCTCCTTTATGAAAGATCCACTAAGAGGGGCTAGCACTGGCGAAGTTGGAACACTGTGGGATTTAGCCGCCGCAAATCAGAAATAACCTATCCTTGCTTCCGTGAAAAAAATAATCGAAAATATAGAAGTTTACTAGAAAGTGGTAAATATTGATAATATTGATTATAGAGGAGTTTTTATTAATGTTATTTATCTCGGATTCGTTAGGTAGAAACATTAACACTATTAGTTCCTTTGTTCTGATGTAAATGTAAATATAAATTCTAGACGATCATTTGTTTTTACGCAGTAGATATATCCTTAAGGACAGGTTAATAAATTATCGTATGTTAGACCCAATTTTGACGCGCGAGAATTAATAATTATTAAAAAAATATATGCTCTGTAAAAAATGCGCATACATGTAATATTTAATTACATCTCTAATTGAATGGATTTTTGAACCACTTTATATTCATTACTATAAAAAAATATAATTTGATTTCGGGAATTTTTTTTATATTCAAGTTCTCGTTTTATTAAGCGATAACCATTTACGTGGTAGAGCCATGCTGCAGCAATGTTATGTTTGAAGCACGAATGGGTTGGCTCGACCGGGGAAGGACCACGCTCTTACAGAATACCAGCGTAAAATGGCAGTTTAACGCTGCTGTGTTTCGTATGGTGAGTGTAGAGAACCGGAGACCATTTTTACTGGAAACGAGGGATTCCATCTTAGTCTTCACGGCTGACAACGCATCTGCATTTTGATTCGTAGTCGAAGATAGATGGAGATGTCTATGGGCCACAGCAACCACTTACCATCAGGTGCACTGTGTGCTTGTTTGTCACCCTTATCCTATAATAATAATAATAATAAAACCAAATATCTGGACCTGGCTCACGAGGTTACCGACATGTGGGGTGGTCTGCCGACCTAAATTATTCCTGTGGTCGTTTCTGCGAACGGGTTAATCCCAGTCAGCCTCCCGGGTCATCTGAGGTGACTGGGACTCCGTGACAGACGCTGGTGGCGGTGCTTCTCGATACTGTCCGCATCGTCCGCCGGTTTCTTTCCCTTTCCCACTAACCCTCGGCAGTTTGGTTTCCCCTGCCGAGGGCTTCCATCTGGTTGGGTTTTCATTTATTTATGTATTTTTATGTATTTATTTTATTTTATTCATATTTATGTATATTTATATCTTTCCTTTACAATTATATATTTAAACAGCCCAACCACATGAGAAAACTTTATAGATAATCCAGATAATAAATCATATAATATTTTAATAATATGATAGACATGTTATTGAATTATATTCTTGATAGACTTTATTTTTATTTAGATCCTTTATTTCCTGATAATAAGCAAGAACGTTTTAAATAAAGTAACTTTTTGTTCACCAAATGTCGGATACTAACTTCGTGCTGGACAAATATGCATGCAGCGAAGAAAGGAGGAAATTTATACTTGGTAGTCACGCTACAGCTATATTATAGTTGTAGCACGAATGGGTCGACTCGATCGGAGTAGGTCCATGCACACACAGAATACCAGCGTAAAATAGCAGGTCAATGCTGCTGTGTTTCATAGGGTGAGTGTAGAGAACCGGAGATCCTTTTTACTGGAAACGAAGCATTTCATCTTCGTTCTCAGGGGTGATCTCGTATCTGCATTTTGATTGTTAATCGAGGATAAATGTAGAAGTTTATGGGCCACAGCTCATAAACATCTACATCCACTAACCATCCACTAACCATCAGGTAGTGGATGTACCTGTGGCCATATCAAGACTGTGTGCTTGTTTGACAGCTTATTATTCTAAAAAAATAACAATTTAACAAACAAAACAAGCAACCTTCTCGTTTCGAGATCGTCGTTTGGCATTTTATAGAAAAGCATCTTTTAACATGCTATGGTCTAATATCCATTATAAATTGGAACTAAGTAACTAAACAATTAAAGTCCTTATCCTATAAAAAAAAAAGTGAATAACTAAAGAAGGCAACAAACCCTTTCGTCAGAAGGAACTGTTCAACAACCGCTGATGGACATTTAAATTTTTGAGAGGGTAAAGTTTCAGTTAATTAATTTTAGGTATAATTTTTTATTGCTTTATCACTTTGTATTTATATGTTTTTAAAAGGTTGAACAAAATGTATTTTTAACGCCACATTTTATTGACTAAGCAAATATTCAACTTAAATTGTAATTAAGTGACATTAAACATATATTTACTTTATTAAAAGTTGGTTAAAAATGTAATTTTTTTATAGAAGTAAGGTTTTTACAGTACACGAAGGTACTGTCTACCTGATTTACCATTAGAATGATGGCAAATTAAAAAAAAAAGTTGAGAGTATGGTTTTGTTACGAAAAAATGTAAAATTACTGCGGGGCAAATAACATAACCCGGGGCTATTGCGGCACGTGAATCTCTGTGTGCCGGACCGCTACGTGACGTGACGTAGGCGGCCGCCGCTGCTTGCTATGCCTTCAGCACGAACCAATCGTGGCAATGACGCGTCGACGACTGAATTCTTTCTGATCGGTTGACACACTGGCCCTGTGAAAAGATGTTGCATACCTTTATATCCTATCGCATCTACCACGGAAAGTGCTCTGAAGAATTGTTGGGACTAATTTCAGCCGCTAAATTTCAGAATTGCACATCGAGACGAAACCCCTAATACCATACATACAATCAAGATTAATGGCGGTCCAAAACTGTGCGATTTACCAGAAGTTATCTTCCTCGTACAAATTCTTTATGGATTCGGTTACCACCAGCGATTTTCTTTATCGACGCTACTTAGAGACCTTCAAGAAAAGAGCCTACTCTTTTTAAGGTCGATAACGCGTCTACAATTATCGATGGTAGTCACTTACCATCAGGTAAGCTGCACCGCATGTTCGTTTGCTCCCTTTTATATAATTTAAAAAAATGGTTTAGTTAACTTAACGTACTAGTGGTTGCCTACTACCGTAATTCATGAGTTTTTTTTTTATCTTTTTAGTTTGTGTATTGAACATAATATATAAAATACAGATATCTAATATACAAAATATAAAATAAAGGCATTCTTGTTTTGACATACTCTACACACACTATTGAAAAAGAAACATTTTAAATCACACAAAATTCACACAATTTGCCAATAATTATTTCTTTGCAACATTTTAAAATTCTTTGACGGCAACCATTACTCTGTGTGACTGTTTGACCACAGATTGTAAGTGATATTATTTTTCATACTGGCTTGGCCTTAGAGTGTTAGAGTAATAACATACATAATACGTACTGTACTTTATGTATGTTGTTATTGAGACATTGGCCGTATGAATGTAAGCAATGTGTTTTATTTTAAGTAATACTAGCTCTTACCCGTGTCCAAGTTGTAACGTCCAGATAGCCATGACCCAGGCTTATTATGAGATCGTATAATACGGAAGGCGCACGCTATCATATTATCAAGGGTTAGACTAAACCCTTTCGAGTAGTGAATACCACACTAAAAATCTTTCAATTCATACTCCAGTTCATTCATCTCCTTCTTAATAACGCCTTTTTAATTCGCTTGTGAAACATTTTGTCTTTACATGTCGCCGTGCCCAATTCTTCTCTTTCCTTCAAAAATCAACTTAAAGGTTTTTTTCTTGAAACTTCTAATTTTCCCCTTTATATTTCACGTCTTTTCTTGTATCAATCCTACTTTCTTCAACTGTCATCAACTTTTGTTTTTATTTACAGATCCCAGATAGTAAAGATATATTTGACTTTGTTAACGAACTAAAATACTATACAATAAAACAAAATCCATAAAGATATGGATAAAGCACGAATTATTCAATGATATATTCAGAATTGCATTCGTAAGAAACCTAGCAATTTGATTAATATTCTTTAGCTCTTTATGTTGCGGAAGTGAACGGCAGGGTCGGGAAGGGACGCCCTAGACGAAGGTTTATCGACCAAATCGGCGATACATTAAAAATGGGCCAGATTAGGAGTACCCATAACCGACGGGCGTGTATGCGTAGATATATGGATGTAAAAGAGGCGAGAGAGGTGTGTCAGGATCGCGCCAAATGGAAGTCCGTAGTCTCTGCCTACCCCTCTGGGTGACAGGCGTGAGTGTTTATGTATGTATGTATGTAAAAATTGTACCAGTGAATAAAAAGTGGACCCTTAATTGTAAACGTGATCTATCGCTGGTTAGATCACAGTGTGTTAGAAACGTGTCAGGATTTTGTTTGTGTTTCCATTTATCTTATAACGATAAAATCGTTTTGAAATATCTACAAAAATCTTTTTATTGAAATCCACTCTGATATAGCTTATAAGCCTGTGTTGTTTATTGGGGTATTTTTTTCATTAAATGTGACGATTGAACTCAGTCACATTTTATTATTTTTGATGGTCACATACACCCATTTTTCGTTACTCTAAGCGCGCGCAACGTTAGGAATGCGAAATAAAGAGAGATAAAAATCATATATCAAATCATAATTTTATATTATGTTGCATAAAATTTTACATTTTAACAATTTTACAATCGTCTTTTCTCATTTTTTAAATATAAGTGAAAACATATTTATTGTTTAAAACAAATTAAATGTATAACGAAAGAAGATAGTCAATTAAGTGAAGAGTAGAGTAGGCAGAAGATTCCAATTTCGAATCCTGGTTTGGTGGCCGTGCAATGTAGGACGTGTCATATAAGAGAGACAGACGTCTTGATCTGTGTAGGTCCTTAATTACTTATTAATCTATACAAATAGATAAAATTGAAGTATCTGTTTGTAATGTCAAAATAACAGCTTTTTGCTTTATGCATATGAAAGTATATACGGTACATATTACAAAAGACCATATTTAACAATTTTGTCTGTCTGTCTGTTTGTTCCGGCTAATCTCCGAAACGGCTGGACCGATTTCGACGGAACTTTCACTGGCAGATTGCTGTTGTTATAAGGAGTAACTTAGGTGATTTACATTTTTGAAAAAGAATTAAGGTTCCGGGCAACATTATTAAAACCCTAAATTACACGAAGTCGAAGTCGCGGGGAACAGCTAGTCTATACAAATAAATAAAATTGAAGTGTCTGTTTGTAATGTCAAAATTAGAGCTTTTTACTAAATACATATGAAAGTATATACGGTACTAATAACAAAAATACAATTTTTAAAGTTTTTGTCTGTCTGTCTGTCTGTTTGTTCCGGCTAATCTCCGAAACGGCTCGACCGATTTTGACGAGATTTTACTGGCAGATAGCTGATGTCACAAGGAATAACATAGGCTACTTTTATTTTAGGAAAAGAATTAGGGTTCTGCGCAAAAAAATTAAAACCCCAAATAACACGCGGGCGAAGTCGCGGGGAACAGCTAGTAATAAATATAATACGTCTAGGGGTCTGCTCTACACCACAAAAGCAAATTCTTTCCCTTGCATGCAAACTGTAAAATGATTTTGAAAAGTGGGTTTAGCCACATTTATAGACATTTTTGTAGACACGCAATACTTATTACATTAATACACTCATTTTGCTGTTAATTTTGCTTGCCTATGTATTTGTATAAACTTGTCTTACATGGAAGCTGCCACATCTATGAAAATCGTTACTAATTTATGTGAATTAATTATAAACTAGTGTGAAGATCCCACATATGTTACGTCAAATGTGGCTTCCCATTCTCATTATAACATTGTGATAAATGAAACTGTAGGTATTCCTAACACGTTTGAAATGTAGTTAAATTAAAATTGAAAATTTACCATTATATTTACTTATAACAATTTAAAAAAAACATTTACTTAAAAATACATCTTTTAAATGAAGAAAATGCCATTTTTCACAAATTAACCTAAACTTACTTCACGGTACTTAATAACTCAAGAAAAATATAATAGATAAACTCCATTCATTGTTTGTTATGGACACGGAGTACTGATGCACGCATCATTTGAAAATGGCAAAGCTCATTTCTATGAAATTGCCTTTAGTTTTTGATCCCTCTTAAAACCTAGTCAAGTTTTATTTTATACGGTTGAGTAGGTTTCCCTCCTGTACTATAGGCCTCCATTATGTTGAGCAGAGGTCATGATGCATGATACTTGAGTTTAACTCTTTAAGGCCAAGATATTAAAAAAAAGTAAAATAAAAGCTGTTCCCATCTATGGAAAGTATTTATTCCATAGATGGGAACAGGTCTTTTCTCAATCCTAAGAGAGTTTTAAGGGCAAGGAAAAGTCCGGTGTTAGCAGACTTCACATGCCACACAATTTTTTTTAAATTTCTTAGACATGAAAGTATCCTAAAATTGTTTTCTAGTTAAAACTTGCAGTTAAAACTGTAATTAATAATTTCATTGGTGTCAGTGGGAATTGAAGCCAGCTTGGTCATGTAAAATTTCTGGCAAGAGCGCAGACCCTGAGCAAATACGGCTCTTCGCTACAACGGCTCTTCCATATTTATCTTGACTTAGCTGTTTCCATCTCACAATTAGCGGCCTAAGCTTTTATAGGGTCACCCAGTAACCGGCCATTGACTCACTATTTATTTATAGTTATTTTGTATACAGATTACCTTTTAGCTGATGAAGGAGCAGGTTTTCAATTCCACTGTATTTTTTGTATATATGTTACGCGATGTCTGCATCAATTGTGAACCGATTTAAATACTCCTTTCTAAGGTTCCGTACCCGGAAGTTAACCAACGAGACCCTAATACTAAGCCTCCGCTGTCCGTCCGTCTGTCTGTCAGCGGGCTGCATCTCGTGATTCGTAATAGGTAGACGTTGAAATTTTCACAGAATATGTACTTCTGTTGCCGCTATAACAACAAACAATAAAAATAAATTAAAAATTAAAGAGGGCTCCCCTACTAGAAACGTGTTTTATCTACATAGTATTAAATCTAGTACGATGATACGGAACCCTTCATGCGCGAGTCCAACTCACAATTGGCTGGTTTTTTATGAAATACTTCAAGTTGTAGAATTTCGAATCTAGGACCCACAAATTATTAGTATGCACTTTGATCACAACCTGGCGCTTTCGTCGTTGCATCGCGTTCTCACAACCTTAATGCAAATCTTATCAATACCAAGGAAAATTGTTGCTGTTGTTTTTAAAGTCGTATATAAAGTACACAGATAACTTTACTAAAAATAAAAGCCTATAGTTTTAACACGTGCAAATAAATCTAAATTTGCTATACCAAAAAGACTCCATAAAATAGCGGCCCTTTTTAGATAGACGTATAAATGTTTGTAACCAGATTCCCTGTAATGTTGCTGATTTTACAGAGAATCTATATAGTATATATATTAAAAACACATCTAAAAAGCATTCTTATAAAGAAATTATATTCATATATTATAAGGAAACATATATTATAAGAAAACATAATGAGCTTTCTTAGATTTTTTTTACCCATGTTTATATTTTGCAAGGTTAGGTAATTGTTGGGAGAAATATAGTTTACTTGGGAGTATCTTGCCACTTCTCAAAAGGTCCGCTCTTCAGTAGGGATGGCGATAGCATAGCATTTGATTTTATAAGCTATTTTTCCTTTTTGTAAAAGGCAATTTTGAATAAAATATTTGATTTAATATTATTGACTTTGACTAAAAGAAACGAGGAAGAAAAACAGAATAATTATACCTACCCCTTTCAGAACTTGGCGGCCCTTAGTTGCATCTTTTATACCCGTATCCAACACGTAAAAATCACAGAATACTTTTTCTCCGTGGTAAAAATCCATTACTCTACATAGATTTCTCCTACTGTGGAGAAGGTTTGCGTTAATCATCAGGGTACGGCGAGCATATGTTTGTGGAGTTAAAATTAGTGTTAAGTGTGGTGTTGTTTTGTTTAGTGTTGGAAGTGATAGTGCCCGCAATTGTCAAGGGCGAAAGTTGCTCTATATGCTAGGTTTTTTATTTTTTTATTTTTCTTGCTAATCTAATCTAATAATTTTATAATGTAATTATTTAAATGAAACTAATTTTTATGGATTTTATCGCGTTTAATGTAACTGTTTAATAATCGAGGTTTCGGGTGCTTTACAACACCCATGGGGACGGAGGGTGGGGGGGGGGGTGGACGGACGACCCTTCTTACTGCTCCTGTAAATCAAAGATTCTACAAGCGGAACGTAGACGATACTTTCACAATTTTACCATCTGACAAAGTAACTGCATTTTTAGACCACCTTGATCCCATAAACTCTAAAATACAATTCACAATGGAGTTAGAGGCAAACAACTCTTTAGCTTTCCTAGATGTTTTAGTCATCCGAAATCCTGTTAACACTATTGGTCACACTGTGTATAGGAAAAAGACCCATACCATCCAATGGTGAATCGCACCATCATCCTTCACAGCTACCGTGGGAAAATCTTTGTTTCAGAGAGCACGAGGGATCTGTGATAGAAAACATATGGCCGCCGAGCCTCAGCACGTCAAGCAAGTATTGCAATACAACAAGCTTCGGGTCCTGCGCCTACGTCACAGTGACCGAGTGAAGCCGGCCACAGTCGAGCGTGTGCCTGCTGTACTAGCGTATGTCAGAGGGGTCACAGACAATGCTGGCTACATCTTGAAGCGAGCTTCCATTAAAACATAGTTCAAGCCGACGAACAAGATTAGTCAATTTTACCATCCGTCAAGTGTCATATCCCTCTACAAGATGCAGGAGTGTACAAACTGGATTGTGAATGTGGTCTCTCTTACATACGACAAACAAAAAGATCTATAAAAACTCGCGTGAAAGAACATATAGCTGACTAGAAGCACCGACGTTCCGGGAAGTGTGTGAGCATGTTCAAGATCGTCCACACGATTACATTAGATTTGATAGAACACAAATCTTCGCAAAAGAACATCGATTCCTACCAAGGATGATTCGCGAGGCTATTGATACTAAGAAACATCCTAATTTCAATAGAGAAGATGGATGGGTGCTGCCATCTGCTTGGGATCCTATAATTAATAAAAATAAATCCAAACTTAACCATACCAGTGCAAGACTTTAAGATACTGTAAGCTCATTCTGCGTAGATCGGACCAAAAAAAATTAATATTCAAAAACTGAAGGTAGCCGGGCTAAACTATGACATCGGGACGTCAAACACCTCAGTACCTCCCGTGACCATGGGTGGTGTAAAGCACCCGAAACGTCGGGAGTTAAAAAGTTAAATTATACGCGATACAATCCTTAAAAATTAATTTCATTTAATGTCTAGTCTTCGCGTAAATATAAGAAATCATTATGTAATTATTTTTTACATTTTCAATATTTTACATATAACATACAAAGTAGTAATATTCTATTTGGCATTTTTCATAGTCGCTTCTTCTGAAATCCACGGAACATAATTTGTCGGACTTTCTTTAGTTGTCACACAATAAGTTGAAGAAAAGAAAACTTTATTTAAAACAAAAAAGAATATTTCTTTGAATATTCGATGTCAGACATATAATGCAATTTGTTTCCGATGTAGCCAATAACAATAGCTTGCTGTGACTTCATTATTCCTCATAGCGCACGTGTATTTACTTGTCGTCAAGAAAATTGAGTTTTGATATCACTATCGGTGGAAAGTTTCTACTTTCTACATAAGTATTGAGCTGCGTGGGAAAATATGATTTACTCTTTATGCTCTACATTATTTCTTTGTCATCTATGTTCTCGTTGTATTGGTGTATTATTAACCAGGTCATTTAAATAACCCCTGACCGTACATTTATGTACGTGGTAGAGCCATGCTGCAGCTATGTTAGTAGTATAGTTGTAGCACGAATGGGTCGGCTCGACCGGGGAAGGACCATGCTCTCACAGAAAACCAGCGTCAAATAGCAGCTTAACACTGCTGTGTTTCGTATGGTGTGTGTAGAGAACCGGAGACCCTTATTACTGGCAAAGAGGCATTCCATCTTAGTCCTCACGGGTGGCAACGCATCTGCATCTTGAGTCTTTATTGATGATAGATGTAGATGTCTATGGATCACAGTAACCACTTACCATCAGGTGGACTGTGTGCCCGTTTGTCACCCTATCCTATAAAATATAAAAAAATAAAAATAAAAATAATTGCCAACCATCTTGGTGGTTTAGATTAAGTTTAGAATTTTTTTCACAACGTGGAATGGTGACGCTAAGCTGCTGAAATTCGTTTTATTTCTCGGAGCACTCCCAGTTCTGTAGATAATAAATTCTTTATTGTGTATAATGTATTTCTTATATTATATAATTTTTTATGTATAATTTACTTTTGCTCAATAAATAAATAAACATGGGTTGACTAGTAGAGAATGCCTCAAGGTATTAAGTCGGGTATTATTTTAGATTAAGGAATGCAATAAAGAATAAATAAATAAATAAATATATTCTTAGCACAAGAAGGTCGTATAATTGAGTGTATATGTTTTGTAAATTAAATTTGTTGTGTGAACTTTGTGATATTTTCCCGCGGAATGCACGGAAGAATTTGAAAAATATTATATCTTGTTTTATAAAAAAAAAATAATAACTTTGTTTTATTCAGTCCGTTGGTAAAATAAACAAATTTGTTTTCAGACCTTTTGCGAGCTGGCGCTTAGTCAAAAGCAGAGCGTCACGTATTCAGTTACTTATAAGTACACACTCCTACGTGACGTGTAGCAAGCACTGAGTTTGCAAAGAAAAGGGGTAAGGAGCTGTAAATAATTTTGAGAAATAACTACGTCAAATTTTTCTTTTCTGTTTTCTTTTTTATTTCAGAATGAATAAGAAACAAGCACATATTTAATCATAACATTTAGTAAAAAAGTGAAGTTACAGTATTATTACGGACACAGGCCTTCCCTCATTATTGAAAAGGGGTTATAGCAATTTGTTCGTTGCGCTTCGTGTTGGCTGATACATATTTTCGAAATATTTTTTCCTCAGACATGCAGGTTTCCTCACACAATCACCATGATGTTAGCGGTAACTTACCTATTTCTATAATTTTTTAACTATGGCGACATACTATGAGATAATTAAGAAAGGCGACCGCTTCCGATATCGGCGGTATACACATCTCGTATACATGTAACAAATACTTATAAACTTATAATAAGCTTACAACCAATAATTGTCCTTACCCTCGTTATAGAGGGAGAGGGGGCAGATATAATATAGACACATGATAATGTCTTACACATAATATCCTGACAAACATGATATTAAAACAAACTATTCAGAAATTTCTAATATATACAAATGTTTGAAGTACCTTGGACTACAATTGGTACCGTGGATAATGGATATCTCCTTACCAAGTCTTACGACTGCTGGATTCACTGCTTTCTGAAAAGTCACGTATGTATTAACTACCCACCAGTGGACTGTTGTAGGGTGATGTTGCTAGAACTTGAAGGACATAATTCAATTTAAAGAAAAATTCAACAACTGGTTAAAAAATTAAGCAAAAACAACTTATTAAAAGGTTTTAATAAGAACTAGGCAAAGGGTAATGGTTAATACATCACCTATTAAAGAAGACTATACTGCACGAGTGCGAATTTAAATAAAAGGCAGAAACAAAGGCGGATGAACACAATGCTTGATCTGACTCAGATATTAAAAGTAGGGCATAGAATGAAAGCCGTTTGATGAATTCTGAAAAATCTGTATGCTTTTAGTAAAATTGCTATATGAATAAATTATTCCATTTAATGAACATAATATTTGTTAAAGTCATTGCAATCAGTTGAATTGATTTTTTTTACAAATAAAATGACTCGACAGAATAGAATTTTTATAGTTTACTTTTTAATATTTTTTTATGTAACGTTTATTTATTTCAGTTTACTTTGCTGTATCAGCTTGTTACAGGCCACTGCTGGACATTGTTGCCTTACTCCTAGTAGGTACGATTTGCAATAATCGCAGATTTGCCACAATTTGACTGGCGCCTTAACGAGTGCAGTACCAGTTGTCTCAAATCTTTAAGTCCCTTAAATACTCCGCTCAAAGAGTTTTGCTAGAAATTTGCCTCTTTTTCACATTTTTGGTTTTGATTGGATATAATTAATTTGTAAATATTTTAGTCCTTTTATTAATCTTAATAAAAACATATAACTATGTATTATATATATATATATATACATATATACACATATATATATATATATATATATGTATATATATATATACATATGTAGACGAAATAGGATCATCCTCGGAATACCTGCGTAATATAGCAGCTTAATGCTGCTGTGTTTAGTGTGGTGAGTGTAGAGAACCGGAGACCCTTTTTACTGGATACGAGGCATTCTATCTTAGTTTTGATACTTAATCGAAGATAGATGTACCTACATGTCTATGGGCCACAGCATCCACTTAACATCAGGTGGGCTGTGTGCTCATTTGTCACCCTTATTCTATAAAAAAAATACGTGCGTACAACATAACTTACAAAAAAATAGAATAAGCAATCGTTAGCAATTTGTCGCAAATATATGATGTTTTTCATCATCATATTCTCAATGATGTTTTTCTCAAAATCTTAAAAGCAACGGCTAAAGCAAGCTAAGGCGTTATTTTGACCAGTCATTATCTTATATGACAACGTAGACCGGACAACTGGCTGTTTCCACTAAGCACACACAAAAACACAGCTCTTTGTATAGCTTGCACGACACTATTGACATCGATAGATATACACTTTAACAACACATACTCTCTTGTAGATATACTAACATCCTCAATCATACAATAATCGAAAGCGTGCGTCCCTTCGACCACGCATGGACTGGACGACACCTTTCTCTGAAGGCATCACATACAGCTGCAAACTAGTACGTTCCTACCATAAACCGTTTGCGTTTGGCCCGGACGATAGACTGGATCCCTGCGTCCCTTCGATTACGCATGGACTAGACGGTACTGTCCCTTCGACCAGTGTAACTCCATAATTCAAAAGCCTGGACCGGACAAATGTGTCCTTTCAACCAGCCAAGCGGCATAGCCCGGTACGGCATTGTCCCTTCGACCAGCTTCACATAAAACCAACCCTCAACATCCAACATTCATATGCCTGGACCGGACGAATGTGTCCTTTCAACCAGCCGCGCGGCATGGCCCGGTACGATATTGCCCTTCGACCAGCTTCACACAAAACCAACCCTCAACATCCAACACCAATTGTGTCGATCACACAATATTCAGAGCAAAACTGCTACACCCATCAACACATTAGAACACAAAAAGGCCACTCAATCTCTCAATTCATAGCATTTTAAAGTTAAACATTTCCCCGGTACATCGCTAAACATTTCGAACTATAAATATGTACCCCATGTAAATCATATTTCGCATGAACATAAAAATGAGATAACAAATGCAGTAATAACAAGAGACTAAGAGTATGAACGCTTGGAAATATCTCCGGGAACTTCTTCAACACTTAATTCAACTTCAACTAGATCAATTCAAAGGAAACTTTACTTATTATCACAAAATGAAATGTCCAAGAGCCATAACCTTCAACAGTGGTAGAGCCACGCGGCAGCTTTTGCTGTCGCACGGATGGGCCGGCTCGAACCGGGGTGGTACCACGACCTCACAGAAAACCAGCGTGAAGTAGCCGTTTACCTCTGCGTTTCGTTTAGTGAGTGCAGGTGGCCGGAGGCCCTTTTTGCTGGAAATGAGGCATTCTATCTTAGTCCTCACGGGTGACAACGCATCTACATTTTGATTTGTAATAGAGGATAGATGTAGATGTCTATGGGCCGCAGCAACCACTTACCATCAGGCGGACTGTGTGCTCGTTTGTCACTCTTATCCTATAAAAAAAATCGTTCGTGACGCAACAAATGTATACTACACTTAATTTTATTTTTACGAGCATTCATCTCTATGTTCAGTCATCCCGTTAATTCTCAACGACGATCACACTAGACCTCTACCAACATCACACGCGTAAGGCACCCACTATTTGAGCTACGGTTACACGGTATGACTGTTGACATAGTCAAAACACAAAATAAAATGAAGCAAGCAACTCTACAATTTACAGGGTCATTAATCACCCAAGTAGACTCAGGTTAGTCAATTGAAATAAACTTGGCTTGCAGGCGTTTCTCTCACCCAATTAAAAAGTTAACCACCTGTTACTACAAAATGTTTTTTTCAAAGCGATATTTAAGACAAATTTACTTTTCCCACGCATCAAATGTCGGTCGGCAGCAGTAAATAACCCATCGCGGCGTCCCACCACAGACAGCATTCTTCCATTCAAGAGCGAGCGGCACAGCACCATGCCTTCATCACACTATTCGAAGATTATATAGAATAAGGAACTTCATCCCACTTCTAATGTAGGCGAAAGAGGATCAACCTCCGATGCACTCATGTTGGATGGTGCAAATATGCGTGCGTAAGACATAAAATACAAGAAAAGAGAACAAGCAGATCGTTAGCAATTCGTCGCAAATATATGGTATGCTTCCCGATGATGTTTTTCTCAAAATACTATTAACAAAATCGGTTGCCGCGTTACCATAGAAACAACGCTTCGCTAGAGTAAAACATAACTTATCATCAGACATCGGATATCGATTAATTTGTAATTTTAATTTTTTTTTTCCTTTGTCATGTCAAGTGCGCTAGGTTTTTATTAGTGAATCAGTGAGTTATAAAAATGGTACTCTTAAGACCTTGATAACTCAAGAAATATTAAAGGTTTAATTATAAAATTTGGTTGAATTAGTAGTTACTAGAATTGTTGAAGAAATCATTGAAATCCGTCTAAAAATAATATAAATAAGACCTTTACTTAAGTGTCATCGGTCAACTGCCCGTAGAGTGGAAAAAGTATATAAAAAAGTAAATAGCTATTTTGACTACTTTAATAAATATATTGGTAGGTATTCAAATAGTTTCTGTAACAAAACCACTTCATAGGTAAGCAGGTAGGTAAGTATCTTATAACTCTAATATATCAGGCATGAAAATAAAATGCATAAAATACAAATTATATTATTTCATTCATCAATTTGAAAGACCCTTTTACATTTATCTAATAGTATAACGTTATTTCTCTACGTGATGTATAGAAATAGAAAATAACAAAGCCGCAATAAGTTGGGCTCTACTATTGTGTTCACGGCGGAGTCTGCAGATTGCAAAACTCATCAGACTTAAAACAAAGAAAACAAATTTCCTTAAAGTAGTCTGGTACATCAACCAACTATTTTATATAAATATTTTTCCTTTCTGCAAAAATATCATTCGTACATAATTAAATTGAGTGGTATGATGGAATATGTATGTATGCGAATTTTCACAGTTACCTTCAACTTAGTTCATAGGATTACTCTTATTACCGTTATCGTTACCCTAACATCATATCAAAAGTCCTCTGCTGAACACAAGCTAACTATAGATTACTTCAAAGGGGGATATTTGCCAAATAATTACCAAAAGCAGGCCACGCTTGGCAAACGGGTTGGAAACAAATCAGGAGATGCACAGCAGCGTCTTCCTAATAACAACTAAAAATAAAAAAACTACAGCTGCTAACCCGTAGCGAGACAACTATGGCAAATAGTTCAGCAGTAGACTTTAATAGGCTGTTACGGTAACGGTTACGGTAAACGATTTGATTTAAATGCAATGCTGTCTTCCAACCGAGTTAACCGTCGCATACCAATTATTATTTTATATGAATTAGGAGCTGCCACTATTATTCAGACTTCTTATGTATCTTGCCATAATTAAAATGTACTTACTGTAGTTGTACTCAGAAAAGTGCCACTAGGGGCGCAATTTAAGCATAATTTAATTGCTCTCGCAACTCAAGAACAAGGACGGTCTGACGTACAAAATGCATAGCTAATACACCAACCATTAGAATTTTAGTATTCTTTAAAAATAACAATAAGGTTCAAAACTTGCTAATTTTGACTTAATATCTCTTGACAGTATTTTAGCAGCTCAATGAACGCTCAAAAAAGTTCCAAGTTAATTTTAATAACATTCAAAAACAAATTTTGTCATTTTATCGAATTAAGCTCTTTTGGTGTCGACATCAAACGTGGTAGAGCCATAGTGCAGCCATTTTATGGTTGCACGAGTGGGTCGGCTCAACCACTGATGGACCACGCTCTCACAGAATACCAGCGTAAACTAGCAGCTAAATGCTGCCGTGTTTCGTATGGTGTGTGAAGAGAACCGGAGACCCTTTTTACTGGAAGCGAGGCATTCCATCTTAGTCCTCAAGGTTAGATGTAAATGTTTATGTGCCACAGAATCCATTTACTATCAGGTGGACTGTGTACTTGTTTGTTACCTTAATTTATAAAAAAGACATCCTTATTTACTATCGCGATATGGGAGTTGAAAAGTGCGATAATTTTGTACACGCGCACAGAAAGATTCTTTAAAATAGTTTCGAATGCTGGAATCTCGATATGTCAAGATATAATATCCAAATAAGAGTTTAAAATCAAGTAAGTAGCTTGATGTGTATATTTTATGTTTCCTTTTATTGTTCTAACTTCATAATGAGATAACTTCACAAAGAGACTTTATAAGTAGTAGAGCCATGCTGCAGCTATATTAGTAGTATAGTTGTGGCACGAATATGACCGGGGAAGCACCAAGCTCTCACAGAAGACTTTCGTAAAATAGCAACTTAACGCTGCTGTGTTGCGTATGGTGAGTGTAGAGAACCGCAGACCCTTTTTTTTGTTAACGAAGCATTCCATCTTAGTCGTTACGGGTGACAACGCATCTGCATTTTGATTCGTAATCGAGGATAGATGTAGATGTCTATGGGTCGCAGCAACCATTTACTATCAGGTGGACTGAGTGCTCGTTTATCACCCATAAATCAAAAGACAGTAACCAATGAAAGACAATTTCGAACTTGTGATACAGGAATGTCATTTTTAAAAACTAATAATTAACAATTAATAATTAACAATAAGCAATCACCCGCGCACCAAATAATAGAATATAATATGTTATCCTTATTATATGATCACACATGTATTATCCTTCATCCTGTGCAGATTCTTACAATTGTTGTTAATCACGAAATTGAAGTCACGCTGGGATATCAGTTTATTTTTATACGATAAACTTACAGTGCACGTGACGGTAAATGGCGATAATCCATGAATATCTGCAGTGAACTTCTAACGAGAATCGCTAAAGATACGTTGTCACCTCTGAGGACTAAGATAGAATGGCACACAGCAAGTAATTATACTGGCTGTCTATACGCTTCTTAACGGAACACAGCAGTGCCAATGGCGCTGCGACTTGACGGTAGAAAATGGTAAGTATGTGGTGCTTACCCAGACTGACTCCTAGGCTGAAAAGGAGTTCCACCACCTCCTTATGAAAAGCTTTTAGCTTTTTTATGTTTAATAACTCAATTTTTTTGTCTTTCACGAGAACACACATTTTTTATTTATTTAGTTCAGTTTAGTTCAGTTCATGATTTTTTATTTATACAGAGTGGATTTTATCTGATGCAGATTGTAGTCAAATCCTAGAATTATATTTGAATTCTAGTTCCAATAAAAGCCTAGGCGACTGTGACACTGAACATCAGCTGATTGCAAATTGGATTAATGGACAAATAAACTCTGAGCAAATCACAAAACCGTATGCATTTCAGCTGTTGTGCAAACGTTACGGTTATATTTAGTTATATTTAGATATAAATTTTATATATAAATATACATAATATAATGTTTTTATATAATTACTATTAAATTTAAGCTAGAGACAAACTGCTCCCACATACGCAATGTATGCGATGTAACGTTCCTACGCTGGTGTAGACACTTGACCCACGTATGCAACGTCAGACACTCTTGAGTTTGATAATAATTTACTTTAAGTTTTTTGTTCATAAACCATTATATCTATAATAAAATATACGGTTTAATATACGGTTTTCGTCGGAGTCGATTAGGTGGTGATCTTCTGGTCTACCTGACTTATAGATGGGCGGAGGCAGTAGAGTCCAAGGGGGAGGCCTTGGCTATTGATTTGGACATAGCGAAGGCCTTTGATCAGGTTTAACACACAGCGCTATTTTTGAAGGTTTCTTACTATGAGCTTCTCGAGAAATTGTGCAATTAGATCACCAGTTTTTTTACAGATCGGAGCATCAAGGTTGTAGTAGACGTTGCATACTCCGATTACAAGCCTATTAACGCTGGTGTTCCACAAAGGCTGCTTGCTATCACCCACGCTGTTTTTTCTGCATATCAATGACATGTCGCAAATCGGTCACATTCATTGCTATGCGGATTACAGCACTGGTGATGTTTTGTATAAATATTGACTGTGCCAATATTTCTTGGGAAAATGTCGTCTAGTACCGAAACAAGAACCCCTTCCTCGTATCTCCTCAGTTTAAGAGCACTCCCCTTGTCGCCTCAGCCAGTATCAGAAGTGACGAAAACTGCTCGGCAATCGACAGATCAAATGACGTGCAGTTTCATGGCCACTTGTAAAAGTAGGCCTCTTGGAGTGCTCAGCAGTGTGGAACAGTATTTCATGCCGGCACACCGCCTGCAACTTTACAAGGCGCAGGTTCAGCCTCAAAAAAGAGTACTGCTCCCATCTCTGGGCTGGGGCTCCCCAGTGCCAGTTCCATCCATTTGATCGCATCAATGGTAAAGTGAAGAGATGTTGCATCTCTTTGCGTATTTTATCACATCTACCAAGAAAAGTGCTCTGAGGAATTGTTGGGACTAATTCCAGCTGCTCAATTTTACCGTCGCACATCGCGACAAAACTCGTGATACCATCCATACCATCTGGGTGATTGGCAGTCCACCACTGTGCAATTTTCAAGATGTTTTCTTCCTCGCACAACTTCTACCCTGGCCTGATTGTCTGGGTGAAGAACTTTCTGATTGAACGGTCTCTCTAAGTTGTTGTCGATGGCTGCTCATCCGATACTGTAGCGACTAACACTGATGTTCCTCAAGGGTCCGTTCTCTACACAACTTCTTCCTGCTGCATATAAATGATCAGCTTATTCCCGGTATCTATGGGTATGCAGACGACAGCACAGTTGTGGAGAGATACCAGCCAAGTGCACGGGCCAGTCGGGATCAAATCCAGTCTGAAAAATAGGCTATGGTTCAGCGTGTGAATCTCACACTACAGGCAGTCTCCGAATGGGGCGACGCCAATCTAGTGAGATTTAACGCCTGCAAAATACAAGCGTGGCTTTTCACCGCTAAAAGGAGCCGCTCATCCTGGCTATTACTTTCCGAAATGTATGCTTGGAGTACACTGACCGCCTTCAGTTGTTAGGGGTTGAATTTTCTCCGAATCTCAACTATGGGTAGTTCATTGAGTCCAGGGCCAAAGCAGCCGCAAGGAAACTTTGTGGGCTGGTGCTGCAAAATGCCACCTGGCAGCGTTGGACTCAGTGGAGAGACGTGCTAAGAGGCTCATTGGTGACCTTGATTTTGTTGAAACCAATCTTGTCAGCCTCGAGCATAGGCGCAGAGTAGCCAGTCTCTCGGTTATTCTATAGGATGCATTTCGGTGAGTGTGCGCAGGAATTACACGCCTTAATTCCTCCCTCTCCTTTCCACCATCGCGGACAACCAGACGGTAGGCGGGTCTTCATCCCTTTGTTGTCGATATTCCACGCATTAGAACCAAACGGTTTGCTTCGTCTTTTATAATGTGTACAGCAAATGAGTGGAATAATTTTCCAGCGTCTATTTCTCCGTCCGAATACAATCTGGATATCTTCAAGGCAAGAGTGAATAGGCTTTTGTTACGCTAAGACAGTGCGATTTACCATCTAAGGCTGCAGGCCAAGTACTGGCTTATAATAAGTAAAAAAAAAATGAAAAAGAAATTGATAAGGAACGAACTTTTTTGTGTAATGTGTTATTTCCCCAATGTATAAAATCATGTCACAAAAAACTACTTTTTTTAATTTCGTAGAATTCCTCGACGTCTTGCTTTCATGTTGATAATAAAAATGATAACAGTAGGTACTCACTAGGTTTAACATGTAGTTTTGTTACTTCTTCCCATGCTGTATTACGTAATTTATATGTGTATAAAATATGTGTGTATAACGTAATTTCAGATGAGAATATTTTCTTGTTTCATACTTTTTAGAGCATGATTTGGCAGTAGTCGGGTTTTAGTTTTTGAACTTACTCTTTATTTAAGACAGAGACATTTATATTATTTTCAATAAATATATCACATAAAATATACCAAGTAGCAGTACTTTATTTTTTTTTTATAGGATAAGGGTGACAAACGAACACACAGTCCATCTGATGGTAAGTGGTTGCTGTAGCCCATAGACATCTACATCTATCTTCGATTACGAATCAAAATGCAGATGCGTTGTCACCCGTGAGGACTAAGATGGAATGCCTCGTTTCCAGTAAAAAGGGTCTCCGGTTCTCTACACTCACCATACGAAACACCGCAGTGTTATGCTGCTATTTTACGCTGGTATTCTGTGAGAGCGTGGTCCTTTCCCGGTCAAGCCGCCCCATTCGTGCTACAACTATACTATTAATACAGCTGCAGCATGACTCTACCACATTAGTACATGTATACACGACGCACGTTAAAAAACCGGCCAAGTGCATGTCGGGCCATACACAAAGTAGGGTTCCGTAGTTGCACGTCACAATATGTAAAGTTAGAATTGGCCTTCTTGTGAGACCATATAGGATGATGGTAACTTAAGAACTTATTTGCTAAGCAGACTTACAGATGTGGTATCCAAAAAAAAATTAAAAAACCTTTTGATTTTGAAAATACTACAATTTACATCAAATCATTCACATGCCAAGCTAGGCTTTAGGTCATTTTCTATGGAATTGTAAACCTTGAATCGAAAAAATCTGGTTCCATATCCCATACATTTTAAAAGACCTATCCAATGACACTACACGATGGATTAAACAGGTAAAAAAATCATCCCCCTTTACATGTATGGAAGGTACCCAAGATAAAACTGTTTTTCAAGATTTTACTTCAGGCGTGTTTTATATTTATAACTGTGCAAAACTACACACACATACCTACATGTATGTAGCGCCTGAGTCCCTGAGTAAAACCACGGATGGACGGACATTGCGAAATTATAAGGGTTCGTTGTTGTTTAATGATGGAACCCTAAAAATTGCAGAATTTTTATATGGCGTATATATATATATATATATATATATATATATATATATATATATATATATATATATATATATATATATAGGAAGAAAATTCTACAGTTCAACAGCGCGTACCATGAAGGAGGTGCCATAATAGAACTGTGAAAGGATCGGAGATCGAAGAGGTGAAGAAATTCAAAACTTCCCTGAAGTGAATTGGGGTGGAGATTGGAGATTTGTGAATTCCATTTCAGTCAGACCAGTTCTAACGAACAAAGTAATCATTAAAAGAAAAGAAATTCGAAAATTAATATAGTTTTACTGTTAAAAAATATTTAGAATCAATTTATTATTATTCCTAGATTAAAATGTAATAAAATAAGGCATTTTATTATGTCGCTGTCGCTATGCAGTAGAATTTTTGCTTTCTTTTGCTAAATGAAGTCGTACTCTTATTTTCAATTTAGCGAAACAGGAATAAAGTCTCTTTCAGAGTTTTCAAGGGCTCTTGGCTTTATTTGCTTTAAAATATTTCTCGTTTCCTTTCATTAGGGCTCCGTAGTTAAATGGTGAAAACAGAACCAATATAGTTTTGTTGAGATTGTTGTATGTGGGTTTACATGGCAAGGCAGCGAGTTTTCCAAGCACAAAGCTATTTATAATTGATTGTGAGTAAATATAGTAGTATATGAATGTACGTATACCTAAAGTCTGTATGTGTATATTACGGATGTATCAATAACCCATTATAAGTAAAAACTTAATGTTGTAGATTAACAGACTACTGAGGCGCACGTCATGTTGTTGTTGTACCGGAAGGAAGTTACCGTAGAATATTTTATTAAATTAAATTGTATGCTAATTAATTGCTCTTTAAATGTCCCCTTTGAATCCGTAATTGCTCCACGTCTATTCGTATTAGTTAATTTATAATTAATTTAAAAATCCTTCAATTATCGAAAATTTAATTTTGCTATAAAACATAAAATATCTACTTTTTAAAATTAAACTGTATGCCACTTAATTGCTCCTCATGACTCTACGTCTATACGGTTACGATTAGTTAATTTATAATTAATTTTGAGAAAAAGTGATCCCGGCTAATTAAATTAAAGGTCGCGTAAGATAATTAATCCTTCTTTACACGTGGTAGAGCCATGCTGCAGCTATATTAGTAGTATAGTTTTAGCACAAATGGGTCGGCTCGAGCGGGGAAGAACCAGGCTCTCACAGAATACCAGCGTAATATAGCAGCTTAACACTGCTGTGTTTCATATGGTTAGTGTAGAGAACTGGAGAGTCTTTTTACTGGAAAAGAGGCATTCCACCTTAGTCCTCACGGGTGATAACGCATCTGCATTTTGATTTGCAACGACGATAAATGTAGATGTTTATGGGCCACAGCAACCACTTACCATCAGGTGTGTGCTAGTTTGTCACCTATCCTATAAAAGAAAACCTACATTTTAAAATCGTCAAAAATAAAAACGGATCAAAAAAGCTAAAACAAAAGAAACTCCGAATGGATAGTAAGGAGTTTTCCTCCTTCCTTTTCTACGTTTATAGGATATATGAAAGTGAAAGACAATAAAATGGAACATAAAAAAATTAGATCTCTAAGATAATAAGATGAGAGTAGCAAATCGAAATTTTGATAAAAAAGCCTGAATAGAATGTGTAATAAATTAACCTATGAATCTTGTGAACTCATTTGTAATAACTTTTAGAATATGTAATCTCAACTGGGACCAGAATAAATTAATATATTTGGTCAAATAGTTTACTATAATTATATGATTACTATTGCATTATAGTTTATTCCAATAGACTCAAAGTTCAATTTCGCATCGGTACGTAGAACGTAGACGCGGTTCACAAGGGAAATCAGTCTGTAGGTCTTCAAGAGAACGTTGTCGTCTTACTTGAAGAACAAAACCACCGCACTTCTGCTCCACGCCTCCGAAGTAGTCCCACCATTGAGGACGGAATTGAAGAGCTTCTGAAAGGCTCTCTAAAACTTAACATAACATAACATAAACACTCACGCCTGTCACCCAGAGGGGTAGGCAGAGATTATGGACTTCCATTTGGCACGATCCTGACACACCTCTCTCGCTTCCTCCACATCCATATACCTACGCATACACGCTCGTCAGTTAAAGGTACTCTTGATATGGCCCATTTTTAATATATCGCCAATTTGGTCGATAAACTTTCGCCTAGGGCGACCCTTCCCGACTATGCCGTTCACCTCTGCAACATAAATTTGCTTTGTCACTCTTTCCTCATTCATTCTTTCTACATGGCCAAACCACCGAAGCATTCCTTTCTTAATCCTGGTCACAACATCATCTTGCAAACCACACTTTTCTCTTATTAAACAATTTCTCACTCTGTCATTCAGCTTCATCCCTAACATACTCCTTAATGACCGCATTTCTACAGCATTTATTCTACTCTCATGCTTCTTCTGCCACACCCAACTTTCACTACCATACATTAAAGTAGGTACTAACACAGCATTGTGAATTGCCATACGTGCCTTTTTGGACACATTCTGACTTTTCACAATAGAGTGTAGAGCCCCATTCACTCTATTTCCTGCATTCACTCGTCGTTCTATATCCTTATCATATCTACCATCCCTGCTAAACACACATGCCAAATATACAAACTCATTTACTTGCTCTACCAACTCCCCTTCTATTCTTATTTCACATATCGTTTGCTGTCTTCTCTTTCAAAAACCATAACTTTCGTCTTACTTGCGTTCACTTTCATTACCTTTTCTTTTAATGTCCTGTTCATGAATGTAACCATCATTTGCAACTCGGCTCTCTCTAAAACTTCTCTCTCAAAAATCAATACCTACTCAAAATACATGAAATAATCATAATATTATTGGCCAATAATAGTAGTATAGTTTATACATCTCTTTATAGTAATTTTTATAAATTCGTGCTCCCAAACGTCTTCTATTTCTTTGTTTGACACGAATTTTATGAGGGATCCTGAATATATCTGAAATGGGTAATAAGACAAATTTGTTACTTATGTATTTCTTTTAGTTGCGAGCTTAAAAATCTTTTTGGAATATCACAATTTGTTATAAAATCTACCAATATGTCTAAAATTGCGTCAAATGTCACAGACAAAACATACTTAAAAGGAACTTAGGAGTTATTGGCACTCCATCGGCGATATCTATCTATATATATATATATACATATATATATATATATATATATATATATACACACACACATATATTATATGTGGTGTGGCCCGTGGCCCTGCCAATATGTGACAAAGGTGGAACACCATGGGGTTTTAGTCGGTGCGAATCCGCCATAACCCGTCCTTGCCCCCACGAGGAGGGTATGCGTAGGCATTTCCCGATTTAAAACAGGGGTTGCTGACATTTGAGATGGGGGTCTCAAAATGGGGGTCGATGTCTCCATTGTAGAGGATATATCCATAACAATTACCTCAAGTTACAAGCCAATTTCCTTGATAAGTTCCATTTTATGTGCATTCCCCCTAGATCGCAAATAAGGGAATTATATCCAGATATAGGTTATATGTCTTACCAGGTCGTCACTCCATCTCGTGGGGGGTCGCCCTACACTTCGCCTACCGGTACGAGGCTGCCACTCAAGAACCTTTCTTCCCCATCGGTTGTCGGTTCTTCGAGCTATATGGCCAGCCCACTGCCACTTTAGCTTACTAATCCGTTGGGCTATGTCGGTTACTCTGGTTCTACTGCGGATATCCTCATTCCTAAGTTTATCACGCAGAGAAACTCCGAGCATAGCCCTCTCCATAGCTCGCTGAGCGACCTTGAGTTTCCTCATACGGCCAGCAGTGAAGGAACAAATTCTCAGTTCCATAGGTCATCACTGGCAACACGCACTGGTTGTACAATTTCGTTTTAAGGTTTTGAGGTATGTCTGACGAGAAGATGTGTCGTAGCTTCCCGAACGCTGCCCAGCCTAGTTGAATCCGTTGATTGACCTGGTAAGACATGCAGGAAGTCGATGGATGCAGGTGGCTCAGGACCGTGCTTTGTGGCATTCCTTGGGGGAGGCCTATGTTCAGCAGTGGACTTATAAAAGGCTGTAATGATGATGATGATAGGTTATATTGCAAAACTTTTACAAGAAAATGTCGTCTCACGACCAACTGAAAGCAAAAGACTTTCGGTCTCTAGCCTGATCGATCTTCTCTATATAATTAATTTACATATACTTTAAAAGCTTACCTCCGCATACAAAACAAGGTTACTCATTGATGTATATTAGTATTAAAATTTGTCACATACGTCAATTGAATTAGAATTGTCCAAGCAGACAAATTAAACATAAGTAAGTTCTCCTTCAAATGACGGAAGTATGAATTAATGAATGTACACAATATCCCGGAGGCATTCGTAGGCGCGCGGAACTTGTGAAAGGCTATTCATGTGGTGAGGTGAAGTTTTTGTAATGTACTGCAAACACAATATTACAGTCGCATGAAAAGAATCTTGTGACATTTTATATAGCAGTCTATTCGTATTAGGTTATGTTTGAAATGATTGCTTTTGTCCAATTATATTAACATTATAATATTACATAACCTAGTCTATTGAAGAAAATGTATATATTTTTACATGATACACAAATTATATTTGTTCATTAAACAAGTTTAATATTTTATACAAAGCTTTAAGACTTCGAAATCCCTTACCACTCATATCTGCGAATCCCTACTTTCGTAAGTTAATACTAATTTAAGTTTTATATAGTACTAAGATTCTTTTATGTATTTTTGTCAAGTCCGAATGGATTTTGTATGTTTTCAGTCCGCAGAAGTACTTACGCAAAATTTCAAACAAGCTTAATTTATACGTGCCTTGTGAAATAATTTTTTTCTCATTTGTGATTTTCAGTTATAAAATTAGAGCTACTGTAAGGTTTCCATTAAAAAAAACTTTTAAATATTACTACACAACTTTTCCTGTGACTTTGTAAGCCGTAGACTAAATTTATCATAAACTATTTCCAATAAAGGTGAGCAATGGAAATATGTTGTTGCACTAAAAAACAAAAGACACACTGAAAATATAATTAATTAATTCAATATTTTCGATAACTTCGTATAATCACTCGTAACTCTCGTGCCATTAGTGTTAACATTACTTTACTATTAAAGTATTACAAGTTAATATAAATAGGACTCCTACGTTACAATAAGGAAGCTCAAATTTAATAGCAATAATACAATGAAATTATCAATCAGTGTATTGTAAATATACTCTTAGCTCAAGTGTTTTATAGAACTATTTATAGAATTAGGGGTGACGATAGAGCGCACAGTCCTCCACATAGTAAGTGGATGTTGTGGTGCATAGAAACCATCATCACCATCATAAGTCCACTGCCTCCCCCAACCTGAGCCACCTGCATACATCGATTTCCTGCCATTCTTACCAGGTCATTACTCCATCCAGTGGAAGGCCGCCCTAGACTTGGCTTACCGGTATGAGTTTACCGCCTATGTTTTTTTATTTTTATACAATAATAAGTAAGTACTTCATAATCGTTAAATAGAAGACAAATGACCTAAGCCTTTACGTTAATGTTTTTTTTTTTACTATTTTGTATGACTCTAAGTATAACCCTAAACTCTGTTTAATTATCTATAGAGAAATGAAACTGAAATATGTAAATGCAAATTATACATATGTACAATAAAAAACGGCCTATGCATGTTCTGCACCATTACTGTCACTATTTCGAGTTTTTAACCTCATGTTTGTATTTGAGTGACATCATTTTATAACTGTGGCAAATTTCAATCATCTATGTAAACACTTTCATAGGAAACACTCTGTGAAAAACAGACAGACAATAAGGTAAATTCATAAGTTTTCCACTTTACTCAATTTGATACAAAAATATTGAACAAAAAAATTTCCGATATATACCATAGGAAAATCTATGCAAAGCAAAAGTTTATAACCCTTTGTAAGGCTTTATATTATGTACAATAGAGAACATGCATTCGGGACGTCCTGGAATAAATTCAACTGTTAACTCGTTAAAATTGAATTAGAGTTTCCTATTGTCTCTATAAACGTTTTTTCGGTTTTAGAGCCTTGTAAAATATCAAGGCATGATGGCAGAAGATTCGACGGCATGAATTTGGTAGACTTTTTAGCGACCTGTCATCTCAGGAGTACCACGTTTAGAGTCGGGGCATTATTTATTTTGTGGTCACTGAAAACCTGATATAACTACATGTTTGTGACATTTGCTGCAGAGACTATCGGTCCGTGGGGTCCACGTGAAGTTCCTAAAATATTATATCCCGCGACTAGGCGTCGCCGCTGATGGCAAGAGGGCTGTTTATTTCCACTCCCTTGAGTGAGAAACTTAAGTAAGTTAACTAAGTATAGCCCACCTTATATCACTATGAATTTTTTTTTATTTTTTTTATTAATTCAAGAAATTTTTGGCTTTTATTTAGTTTATGTATATTATAATTACCTTCGTGTGATAGCTGTAAGAGAATCCAACATCACTTTTCGTCTCCTTTCGTCTTACTAGAAACATTTAATTGACTCCGATACTTGGAGGTGCAATTATCTCGTATATATGCCAGATGTATATGAGATGGTTGTACCCTCTAGCAGCTCTAGCAGCATAAAATACATGACAACATCCTCTCTTTTATGGTAAAGGCTCATTGAATTGTTGGACTGTATACGGGATCTTCAAAAATGCAAATATTTCGAAAGTAATTTTAAATTGCGGCTAATTAAATTACAGGTGGCGTAAGATAATCTCTACACCTCTTTTTGATCCTATGGGTATCGTAGGAGGCAACTATGTTCAATTAAAAGATATATGTTATGTTCAGAAAAACAGACCTAAAATAAATAGACAGAACGGCGACAAGGAGCTGCGGTAAGATGCAATCCACCTTCAAAGCATGTCGAATATGGCAAATTATACTTCCAATGAGTTGCGTAAGTCCTGCCACATGCATTTGGAGATCTGTTTGTTCAGTTACCTGTATGCTGTCAAATCTACTGAAGACTGCAGCTTCATTTCCCGTCTCAAAGCCATGAGATTAAAAGTGTTATCGGAGTATTTTTGTGTTCTTCTGCGGCGGGTCTTGCAAAACTTATCTACGAACGCATTGACAGTTTCCTCGAGCTTGTCATTCATATCGTCCACTTTATTGCAGTCTTCTAGACACTGAAAACAGTATTGTGACTTGAGCTGAAAGGTTACGGGACTTTGGATTAGAGCATGAGGGGGACGGAGCGCTGATTTCATTAGGGGACACCTCTTCAACTTAAGGTTTAGGTTCAGTGTGCCTCTAACCATTCGGTGATCGCTACCAGTTTTCACCCTCGCGATCACTAAGACATCACTGAACAGTTGTCATCTGGTCGTTATAATGAAGTCAGTCTTATTTTTGTCGAACCGTCGGGGCTCGACTAGGTCCACTTCCTATGGAGCCGCTTCTGGAAATAAGAGTTCATCATAAAGAGCCCTTGTTTCTCCATGAAATCAGCCAGCTGCTGGCCCCTTGGGTTCCGTTGTCCAATTTCAAATTTCCCTACCTTTAGCTAACTTTTCTCTCTTGTGCCTAGTTTTGCGTTGAAGTCCCCAATCGTATAGTGCACCGTATAGTGGGTTTTGGAGGAATGCATCGCTCTAGATATATTCTCATACATTTCCTCCACCTCTTCGTCGGGATGTGCCGAGGTTGGTGCATAAAACCTGTATGACCTTCAGCGAATACCATTTGGTGATTCTGAGTATAAGGTACGCAACCCTCGTCCACACACTCTCAATCTTTACAACGTTGTTAACGAGAGATTTGTGGATGATAAATCCGACACCTCCTTGGGACAGATGGTCGCTCTCCCCGTGAAAGAACAAGTTGCCGGTTTCGAGGATCTCCGTGTCTTCCGCCTTTTTTCGGACCTCAGATAATCCCATAATATTCCAGCGCAACTTGTCTATCTCTTCTTCCAGCTCCAGGATCTTCTCGTCAGTCCTCAGGGTGCGTGCGTTATATGTTGCCAGGTCGAGTCGTCTTAGGTGGCAACCGAACCTACACCGGAGATTCTTAGCACCCCCTGCCCCGCGCTTACCATGGTCGCCACCATAGCTAGGAATAACGGGGCTGCCGGTGACTGGGGGCCGTCTCTTCGTAACTTTGATCATGGGGGGTATATTGCAATAGTTGCCACGCTTGGCGAGCGTTTTGGCAACCGCAGTTTTTCTATTGTTGTTTTGCTGTTATCAGAAAGATGCTGCTGCCCATTTTCTGCCTCAGTTTCCCTCTGTCGCCTCTTACGACACCCACGGGAAGATATGGGGTAGTGGGTATTCTTACCCACCACTACACGGGGTCTTATTACTGGTAATGATTAATTGTGTAAGCAAGAGAGCATGTTGAAAGTCCGCTCTCACACTATTATTATTTTTAACAATTAACATTCTGATGTATTTCCGACATCAGAAACGATATCTTGTGATGAAGTTCAGACCAGACTTTTAAATCTTCTATACAAATAATTAAAATTTAAGTGGGTTTCTAATGTAAAATAACAGTTTTTCACTAAATCTGGTTTATATTATTATTTATATTATTATGTTAAATTTCATACGTGGTAGAGCTATGCTGCAGCTATATTTCTGGTATAGTTCTAACACGAATGGGTCGGCTCTACCGGGGAAGGACCACGCTCTCACAGAATACCAGCGTAAAATAGCAGCTTAATGCTGCTGTATTTCGTATGGTGATTGTAGAGAACCGGAGACCTTTTTTACTGGAAACGAGGCATTCCATCTTAGTCCTCAGGGGTGACAACGCATCTGCATTTTGATTCGTAGTCGAGGATAAATGTAGATGTCTATGGGCCACAGCAACCACTTACCATCAGGTGGACTGTGTGCTCGTTCGTCACCCTTATCCTATTAAAAAATATATGATATATGATGCATAATACGCATATACGGTACTTATAGCAAAAACACAATTTTTTAAATTCCTGTCTGTCTGTCTGCTTGTTCCAGCTCATCTCCGAAACGGCTGAACCGGTTTGATGAGACTTTCACTGGCAGACATCTGATGTTATAAGGAGTAACTTAGGCTACTAGAAAAGAATTAGGGGTTCCGTGCAAAAAAATACCTAAACTACACGCGGGCGAAGTCGCGGGGAAGTACTAGTTTACAAATATATGCGAATGTTATTTAATCTTCCGCACGTCCCGACGACGTCCGTAAGGAGGTGAAAGACGAGAAGGGCAACTCATTTCAGGCAAGTGTGAAAGGAATTTTCTGCATTCTGCTACCAGCATTGCTTCTTGAATGACTTGATTTTCAAATGCGAATTGTTTATGTTATTAATCGGCGTGACATGATGTTTCAGTAGTTGATTGAATCATCATAAGCTAAGGGAATCCATCATCTGTGGAAGCTATACTATATTATAATCACATATACCGAGCTTGAATGTTCCAAATCTTAATTTAGCCCATTCTTAGGATTGCCTTTATATTCAGTAATTGTAAAAAAACATTGATAAGGATAAAGAACGAATAAGAAATCTCTCATACAATCCGTAATTACAACGATGTAAAATAAATTCAGAAGAAATTTCGATCCACATTCACGATAGCCCAAAATTTAGATAAGCATACAAGTAAATGAATCAATAATCCAGACATTTTATCACTAATAAAACTAAAACAATTACTGTAGAAAATGAAACATTCATATTTTAAATTGTCCTTAGAAAAATAGTGGGTGAAATATTTTTGTTTAGAATTTTCTAGAAAACACTATAGGGAAAGAATTAACATTACGTGCTATACGTGGTAAAGGTACTTCTTCTTACAGTTAGATAATTAGTGCTTCTCCTGTTGTAGAAAGTGAAAGCATGAAAGCAGATAGATTGGTCGTTGGATAGATGGAGTACATCGCTTCGACACACCCATCCATATTTCCACATCTCGATACGTAGGTATAACCATAATCTATACATATAATAAATCTGTAGAAAAGTCGTGTCTGTAATTCTAATATCTTCTTGGAAAAACAAGTCCAGGGGACTAAATAAAGGGTTCTGAAGCCAAATTAGTGGTTTTTAGAATTTTTGTCTGTCTGTCTGTCTGTCTGTCTGTCTTTCTGTCTGTCTGTCTGTCTGTCTGTGTATTCCGGATTCACGCAAAAACTACTGAACCAATTTACATGAAATTTTGTATGTAGGTAGTGAGTAACCCGATGCAACTTATAGGCTACTTTTTATCCGATTACGGAACTTCAAAAAAGGAAGGTTAAGTATTTTATTTCCTTTAGATGTTAATTTTCTATTATATCTTAGTTTATATATATATATATATATATATATATATATATATATATATATATATATATATATATATATTTGTAAATAAAGTTTAAAATATTGTTATAATCTTGGTAAATTAATTTGAAACTACACCGATTTGGTATTCAAAACTATGATTAAATTATTAGATTTTTAAAATTATTAAAAAACTCTAACGTTTAGTTTTTTGGTATTTTTGTTATTTTATTTTGAAAGTGTAATAATTTCAATAGATAATAGTGACGTCTATCATAAATATAAAAATTGATAAGGTATTTATTTGAATTACTAATATATATGTAAAGTGATTAAAACTGGTCTGTCTGCATTTTTTTTATAGGATAAGGGTGACAAACGAACACACAGTCCACCTGATGGTAAGTGGTTGCTGCGGCCCATAGACATCTAAGTCTATCCTCATTACAAATCAAAATGTAGATGCGTTGTCACCCGTGAGGACTAAGATAGAATACCTCATTTCCAGTAAAAAGGGCCTACGGGCACCTGCACTCACCAAGCGAAACGCAGAGGTAAACCTCTAATTCACGCTGGTTTTCTGTGAGGTCGTGGTATCACCCCGTTTCGAGCCTGCCCATCCGTGCGACAGCAAAAGCTGCCGCGTGGCACCGGTTCCGGTGACCACTGTTGAAATTTGCAATTGTTGCAAAATTTTCATTATCATTATAGTTTTATTCAAGAGATTTTTATGGATGTCGTGGCCAGATCGAAGAATTGATCATAATATATCATAAAGTAAAGTAAAGTATATCGTTTCGTGAAATGGTGTGGTCATTTCGTGATATTTAACACTATTTGTTGACCATGTCATGATATAGCTTGACCAAATCAATGAATAGAAATCGTTTGAAGATAGTTAAAACTAAACACAACGTTGCTATTTTATAATATGGTCATTTGATGATATCATTAAATCGTTTTTCACCACTAGGGGCGCTGATAGCGTATTTTTTAAGAGAAACAGAACTTTTAAGAGAATTGACTTCACTTTATCCCTTATTGATATAATAAATAAATGTTCGCTTCTATTGCTTATATTACTAGATGGTATGGTTTTGGCTTTCATTATTTCATCTAATATTAGCGCCACCTACTTACTTCTAAATAAACTAAAATGGCAAGTCATTGATAAAATGAAATAATAGGTACAATGCTACTGAATATACGATGTAAATAATTGAATTATTAACATTACATTCATCCCGCGTTGGAATCAGCGCAGCGAACACTTTTTTAGCTAAAAACTCTGTGGCCTGTGCCTATTATTTGTAACATGTAAGCGGCTACTTTTTTACTTTTCATGGGGCAATTTATTTTATTCGTGTTTTCGAGTATGTAGCTTTTAGTTTTCACTCTACAGTAAATATTAAGGCTTGCAAAGATGAGGGTAAAAGTTAAAATGCGGATTGGCAACCGCAGCTATTATTATTTTGATCTGTTGTCAAGAAGATGATGCAGCCCATCCTATCTCCAGTTTGTTTTCCTATGTCGCCTCTTGCGACGGGACGATATGAGGTGGTGGATTTTCTTTCACCGCCACAACAGTGCGAACATTTTTCTACTCCCGTTCATGAGTGTAGTGATCCTCACGTTCACTGTGAATAATATTTATAAGGAATAAAACTAATTTTAAGGATATTATCGCGTTTAATTTTAACTTTTTAAATTCCCGATGTTTTGGACACTTTAGAGCACCCATGATCACGAGAGGGTGGGAGAACTGAGGTGTTTGACGACCTGATGTAATAGTTAAAATGCAGTAGTAGTTTGACTTTAATTTTATTAATTATGTGGTCCTTAGCAGATGGTAGCACTCAGCCATCTTCCCTATTAAAATTTGGATATTTTTTATTACAATAGCCTCGCGAATCATCATTGGTAGTATTCCGTGTTCTATTGCAAGGATTTGTTGTATATAATAGTTGGGACGATACTAAACATGTTGACATACTTTAGACTTCTTGGAGCTTCGGTGCTTCACATCAACGATATGTTCTTTTACGCGGAACTTTCATCCAAGATGCGTAAAAAAACCCGTAACATTAGTTTTAATCCATGTGTAATATTCATTATTATAGAACTGTATTTATGAAATTTTCAAGTCTACTCGAAGTAAAAAGAAATATCTACATCTTTTTTATGGTGCCAATCAATATTAAATAGGACCAATGATATGAATAAGATGTCTCAAATAAACATTATAATACTTTGTTAAAACTAAATTAACTTTAACTATAAATAAATGTAAAGAGTAAAATGTAAATAACAATAATATATTTTGATTTCAAGACTATTTACCTTTCTTATGGATACATCGGAATCGGAAGACACGCCCGATATAAAAAATTGTGGGTGTTTCTAGACATATATATTCACGTGTTTCTGTAGCATTTTACCAATCATCTACGTCTAATAGTATTTTAGAATGAAAAAAATCTTTGACAGACATAGAGACATAGCCACCGAGGTGACTCTAAAAGTGATCGAATTTTTCTAAATTTGGCACGGAACAGCATTTAATGATGTACCTAAATTCCAGCGCACGCGAGCGAAGCCGCGGGTAAAAAGCTAGTGTAAAAGTAAAATGATGCCATTTCACGATCTGATTGTACATATATATGTAAAATCGAACGATAAGATTTTTATTCAATATACTTTAATTATTTAATTCAAACGACTCACATCCCACCTGATGCTAAACGCTATTGCAGCCTCTAGACACCTGAAAGTAGGCTACAGAGGCTTGTTACTTCTGATAACTAAGAATAAATACCTTTCAGCTTGTCAACATACTGGCTCTATATACCTTTCAAACTGAAGCATAGGAATACACACCCTGCTGTTCGGTGGCAGAAATGCTTAAAAGGGTGTTGTCTACTCAGATGAGATCATAGACCGAAAAGGAGTTCTACCACTTAGTAGGTGATTTAAGATTTGCCTTAGATAGGTGGAAATTATATGAAATTCCTGATATATATTGTGGCGGATTAGAATTATTTTATTAGATATAGTAGACTGTATTGAGATTCTTAATCCCCTGAAACGTTCAGTTACCGCAGTCACAAAACTATATCAAAAACAGCAACAAACTACTCACGGTCTTACTAGCCAGCCTCCCAAGATCAGCAAACGTTGACAGCTCCTGGTAGCTTCTTCTAAACGGTAGAATACACTAGCAATTAGATTGTACACGGTACACTCTGGAGTAGTCCCTTTTTTAAGTTTTTGGAGAGATATTCACATCACGATAACACAATGAGAATGTGTATGCTTGTCTCGCCTCCTACCCTCCTCTTCGTTTTTTTAACTCCACAGATCATTACAACGCCTATTACGTCGCAATGTTGCCACTAGGTGTAACCGGCGCTCAGATCGCAGCAGATCATTGTGCCTCGGTATAAATTTTGTGAGTTGCGGTTTATTACTGAACATATATATACATATATATATGCATTTCCAACTAGATGCAAGGTAGCTTCAGTTTTTCAAGATACCGACATGCATAAACAAAGTTCTACATTTCTAATACCCTCAGCACAAACCTGTCATCTACACGTCGTACTCGAGGGTGTGCTTAAAGCAACTAGGTATATAAATACGTGACGCTCCCTTATTCTCAAAGCGGCAAGCCGCTAAAGTTCCACGGAAACGTGTTTATTGTTTGTACAAGCGCTCGCGTTCTGCAGAATACTTAAGTATATGAATGAAAAATGCACTAGTGAAAATTGTTTTGGCTTTTTAAGTTTCCGTTATCATATATAAATGTATATAAATAGTAAATACTTATATTTATAATGCTAATATTTATATATTTATAATTTATTGCCTATTTACATTAATGCATATAATTCTTATGCGTCTTCTCATAAGTGATATGCCAAAATAAATGAGATATTTACAAGCTATATACCATCATAAAGACAGGATATTTACTTGCTACTATTTATCAACGGCACATTCATTCAAATATTTTAATTTTGAAAATGCTTTTTGTGAGAATCTGGCGATAAACGGTCTCTAAAATGGAGCTCAGTCGACTAGACTATCGCGCTGTGATTAACTATGACTATATAAGACTCTACTCTCATGAGCTCTACATGAGCCTCGAGAATGTTTTGAATCTTTGATGAATTTAAAACTGGACAAGGAAGCTTTAAAGATGTAGCGTAGACCAGTCGACCGCCAACCGCGGTGGTTTTAGAAAATGTTGAAAAAAATGTTTGAATAACTATTTTTAATTTTTGTCTGTCTGTCTGTCTGTCTATCCGGGCTTATTTGGATAAAAACACTTCAGTCATCCTGAAAAAATTATCTCATATATCTCAAAATATTCAGGATTTTTTTTAATTCGAAAAATGATTTTTATGATTTATCTCAAAAACAATACAAGATATTAAAAAAGGTTCGAACAAGACTTCCTAGGTTTTCTATTTTACACAATAACCGTTTTTACAATTTCTTTTCCATCTCTTAATGTTTTGATGCAAAATAGATTTTATCATTCAACCCCATTTAAAACTATAAGTATCCTTTAGGATGTGATAAGCCATTGTTACGTTAAATTAACAGTTCTTATTTTTTTTATTTTATACATGTTCGATATGGACAGTATCGAACGACACAGTCTTCTTGGATAATAGCAGAAAATAAACTAAATATAAATTGTTTTTTGATAATTGAACCACTTGCCCAAAGACCACTTTTATAGAACTGCAGTTTTTTTAACTTCCCGCTATGAAAATCAATGAAACTTCTTCTCTTCTTTTTCGTTTTCTCTTGAATTTGTCTTGAAAAATTTTTAAACGTCATAATAGGTAGACTTTGGAGGGCTTTGCATTTGAAATTAGCGGGAAGTTGCAGAAATGGACTGTAGTGTCAACCTTTAAAAAATTCTACGCGGATAAAGTTGAGGATGAAAGCTAGTAAAAATCAATTTCAACAGATTTTCTTTATCTCGTAAAATAGACCATTCGCCAGTTCACTAATACCATAAAAATGTACTCTATAGCTAATACCTGTGTTTGCATGTAGACTTTGCGTTGAGGACTTGCACTTACAGTTTTATGTCTTCTTCGCTATACTTTTAGTATTAATTTTCTGCGAACATTTAACTTCTGAACGATGACCTCATTCAAATGCATTTCGGGCAGCGTATATTCCACATAAGTGTACTGCTCTGTTTACTCTATGTATGAAGACACTAGAGCAATTACTTTTACCTAATCAAAAACTATTGTTCAAATATCTTGCCTATAGCATTTTCACTTTAAGCTTCAACTCAGCTGAAATATCATTCAAAAACTGTCACACTAGTATAACTAAAAAATGACGGGAATCATATCGAATAATAATCGTATCATAACCATTCAAAACAATACTTGTCGCTTTATTTCGAATCCTAATGCGACTGAATTAACTAGAGTAATCATAGTAGATTAATTTTATTACGGATTGAAGGTAAATTTTATTATTGACTTATAACTTAATATATAATAATATAATCCAATTAACTCTTATAGTAAGCGTTAGCGACTGTCTGGGTGGGAATGTCAAGAGGTTACTGCAATCGAGTCGGTCGCTTACCTCAAAATATAGCCTAGAAATTTAGAATCCAAAGTCTAGACCTTAAAAGTAAAACATACTTTTCGAACAACAAAATGGTTATTGCTCATAGTTTTAATTTATATGTATTTATTTATATTTATATATTGTAGTTATTGAAAACAATGGTGCCTGTGATTTGCTACGCAAGGGCGAAGGGGCTGCAAATCCCCCAGCGCCGAAGTCGTTGCAGAAGCAACCGTGTCAATATTCCGGTGTAAAAAAGTGAGGTTATGATGTTACAAACAATATTACTAATAAACTACACATTTCCGCAAAGGAAGAAGGGTAGGGGGCTTCCCCAGAATCCTACTCTTCCCCCACTCTCCTCTAAACCTCGTAGGCAAGTACCGGATGTCTATTGTTTTTCCAAGTTTCAGATTTTCAGAAGACCTGATTTTTGCATCTCCTTTGTTCTGTATAACGTTTCTGTATAACGATTTAATTTTATCACGGATGCCTTGTGATTGAAACCTTTCACTTGCAGCACTAATTAGCACTTAATTCCTTGCTATTAATATTTATCGTATATCTATTATCGTCACTGCGCTAGCAACGCAGTTAACTAAATTTCAACAGTTCGTTGCGGTGAAAATTTTAGAGCACCTTAAAAGCACCTAATTTTGGATTTTTCTAAATGTAAATTCCTAACTAACATCCCTGGCCAGACACCACTCTTGAGTTTGTTTTTGGCACTTCTCATAGTCCCTATGGAACGAATTGAAAACAGTATTACAAACTTTTTGCTAATATTTAGACCGGAGACACTGTGACACTGGTGCGAGATGTCTGGTGGTGTATGCGAGAACCCGCCGCCTGTAAAGCGTGGAGGTTAAGCCGGTATTCAGTAGAGAATTGATGATGAGAATACAAAAATAATAATTATTATTGTTTACTTATTTTTAGCCAGTGCCTGACTGCAATCCCATCCGGTGATAAGTGGTGATGAAGCCTTAGATGGTAAATCGCACTGTCAGTACCATTAAAAAACATATTCACTCTTGCATTGTAAACGCCCAGATTGTATTCGGACGGAAAGACTGACGCAAGCAGATCCACTCCTTTGATGTACGCATAAAGAAAAAAAACCGTTTATGTTTTAAGTGGAGTATCAAAATTAAAGAGTTGAAAACCCTTTCCTGCGCACACTGTCCGAAATGCATCTTATAGAATACCGAGGGTCTACTCTACGCCTGTACTCGAAGCTGAAAAAAATAATTTCAACCTAATTAGGATTAAGATATTTATAGTCCATTTCCTAAGTCACTTTTTACAACACCCAGTGGATGGGATGAGATAGTGTTTTCTATTATGCTACCACTATTTTATGTGCAGATAGTACACATTTCATCATTGAAGTCCGATAACTAGTGGCAGTGTGTAAAGGCCTGCCAATATTTTTATTTCGCAAGAGATATACAATACCGTTGTGAATGAGAGTAAATACATAATCCATATACTTTTTATGCCATAATATCAGATCAGACTTCGATACCAATATTGAATCAGATAGTGTGAGAACACTATAATACTTTTTTTTAGAATAAGGGTGACAAACGAGCACTGGTTTATGGGTGACTACTTGATGGTAAGTATATGCTGTGGCCCATGGACATCTACATCTATCCTCGATTAAGAACAAATGCGAATGCGTTGTCACCCCTGAGGACTAAAATGGAATGCCTCGTTTCCAGTAAAAAGGATCTCCGGTTCTCTGCACTCACTATACGAAACACAGCATTATTGAGGTGCTATTTTACGCTGGTATTCTGTGAGAGCGTGGTCTTACCCCGGTAGAGCCGACCCATTCGTGCTACAACCATAACATAGCTTCAGCGTGGCTCTACAACGTTCAAAATTCTGTTTAAGAGGTCATGACCGTATGTGTAAGGGTTCTACGGCCAGCAAGCAGACTTCAAACTAATACAGGATTTAGTCTAAGTCCATTGTGCTCGAGAAAAAAGAGGCAATGAAATGAAATGAAAGAAAGACGAAGAATTATTTAAAAACAATTCAATTTAAAAAAAATTCAAAGTCAAAGTCAAAATCTTTATTTGCAGAATAAAATGTGTAGGTAATACAGGTATTTAGTATAAGAGTAAGTCTCAATAATATTCTACCGGGAGTTGTACCGGTGTGCAAATATATCTTAAAATAATCAAATTTAATTGTACATAATGTCAAAATAGATAAATGATATAATACATTTAATAATATTGTAATCAATTAAAATATTCCTCAACACTATAATAACACTTGTCAAGAAGCCATTTATTAATCTCAATTTTAAATTTATTCAAAGGCATTTCTTTTAAGTTATTGGGTAATTTATTATATATTTTAATAGCCATCATAGGAGCACTGTTTGCATAAAATCTAGAATTGCATTTGGGATGAAATAATCTATTTTTATGCCTTGTTTGCCTTTCGAGAGATTCAGCGTGGATTTTGAAATAATTCGGGTGTCGCTTTACAAAAATACATATTTCTCGGATATACATGCGTGGCAAAGGCAATACGCGTATCTTTTTGAACAATGGTTTGCAGCTATCAAGAAACGACGCACCACATACAGCTCGCACACATTTCTTTTGTAATTTAAACGCTCTAGTCACATCAACAGAATTCCCCCACAAAGGCAGACCATATAATAATACGGAAGACACATAACCGTGATAAGCAGCTAGGGCTGCTTTTTGTGATATTGTTTTTCTCAATCTTTTTAAAGCATATACAAACCAGTTTAATTTTGTACAAACCTGGTCAATGTGAAGCTTCCAGTTTAAATTTTTGTCAATCTTTATACCTAAAAACATAACTGTTTCAACATTTTCTATCTTCGAATTTTCATATTTTATATTCATATTTATAGGTTCCATTTTGTAATTTCCAATTTGTATTATTTTTATTTTGTCAATATTAAGTAAGAGATTATTAGAATTAAGCCATGTCACAATAGTATTAATAGAATTATTTATTTCGGTTTCATATCCCTCTTCCCTCTGGACCGCCGTAAGGTGCAAACATACAATTTGTAATCGTATTTTGTTTCTTTATTTAATTTAAATTAATAAATAAATTAAATCGCAAAAATTGAATGATAAAATAATAGAAGTGCATAACTTACGAGAAAGTACGCGGATTGATACGAGTTGAAAATTATCATCCTCCAAGGAGTAGCTGCTGCCCTGGTACTTAAAATCAATCGTCCTATAGTAAAGTGCTCGGTAAGATCTTTTGTTTTAAAATTTACCAACGAGCACGGTGTGTGTGCGTAGTCTACCCCGGCTGTTGTGTTATGCACACCCAGTAGCTATATGTGTGGACGTGGCCACAACGAGTTCGTACGCAACAGCTCCTGCACGGCTATTATATCCTGATATATTGATACAACGGCACTCCGCGATCTTCGTGAGCTTAGTTTTTATATTGAACTAAGTAAAATATTTTGCTTTTGAATTGCCATTATATCCTAGTACTGCAAATCAATAAATCATTCTCCGATCCCAATTTAATGGAACAAATAGAGCACTCATCGCCAAACTTCATAAGTAGGCGTCAAAAAAGGGGCAGAGAACATGACTATGAGGAAGAATTCAAGGCGTTTAAAGAAGATATAAAAAACATGATGACATCATTATTAACACAACAACAAAATGAACTGAAAAAAATTTGCTCCGCTCAAATTGAGATCAAAGAATGTAGCAATAACATTGAACGCTCTCTTAACTTTGTGACTGAACAAAATGAAGTACTAAGAAAGAAAATTGAAAAATTAGAATTGCAATCAACTAAAGATAGAGAGTATATTATGATATTGGAAGACAAGATTGAGGATTTGCAGCGTGCAAATCGGAAAACCAACCTTGAAATAAAAAATATGCCAAGAATACCTCAAGAATCAAAAGAAACTCTGGTTGACATGATTACTAAACTAGGAAAAAGTATTAACTGCGTTATAAATAAAGAAGACATTAGAGACATTTACCGAGTACCACGAAAGCATAATAATAAAAGTGAAAACACTCCCGTTATAGTGGAATTATCCTCCACGATACTAAAATCTGAAATTTTGAAAATGACCAAGTTCTTTAATATTAAGAATAAAGCAAAACTACGGGCGAAAGACCTCGGTGCTTCGAAAAATGAAGAAACTGCTGTTTTTGTCTCCGAACAGCTGACTGCAAGAGGAGCTCGACTATTTTTCCTAGCTCGAGATGTTGCTAAGTCAAAAGGTTTTAAGTATTGTTGGACCTCCTATGGGCGGGTATATTTGCGAAAAGATGAGAACTCATCCGTAATTATAGTAAAAAGTGAATCTCAGGTGCATAGTCTAATGTTGTCATGTTGACTAGGCAAAAATGCCAGCTTGTTATTTGTTCTTGATAGTAAGTACACACACAAAATCACAAAATTATCACACTCACAAACACATAACACATTTCTTTTGATAAATATTATTACACTACAATATGTAATCTATCACTCATTTTTAAGTTTCATAATCACTAATAAGCTTGCATATAAATTATATAGTTATGTATGCATATATTTACATACTTTTGTTTTTCCTACTGATATATTTAATAAAAATAAATGTATTACGCCGTTTAAGCTAGCCAAAACTTTAATTTTAATTATTCTAAATGGATAGCTCTTTATCAATTGTAAATGAAATAGACAACACAGATGTGGCACAAGCCTATGAATGCCAAATGTGCAACGTCTCAACTGTCATTAAAGTACAAACATCTGATCTTACATTAGTATCTCAAAATATACGTAGTATCTATGCTAATTTAGATGACTTGCGGATAAACTTGGGTTACTTTAATTTTCAAACGGATGCAATAATTTTAAGTGAATGTAGAATAGATATAAATAAGAACATCCCACAAATTGAGAACTATATGTCATTTCATACAACTAAACATGTGAATAAAGCGGATGGTGTAGTTGCTTTTATTAAGGACTCGCACAAAGTAACTGCAAAAGAAATAAACTTGACGCATGCATCTGGTTTGCAAATTAATTTAAATGATGTAATCATTATCATTGGTATATATCGTTCTCCACCAATATCAAATGCGGAAGAATTTATAGAATCTTTGAACCTTTATTTAAAAACCATTGAAAGGAGTAAAAACGTTATTCTTACAGGTGATATAAATATAAATCTAATATACAATTCTAATGAATCATCGCAAACTCGTTCAAACAGAATTAATTATTTAAATATGTTGGCTACCCATGGTATGCTTCCAGCACACATTTTACCAACTAGAGGTGATATTTGCCTTGATCACTTTATAATTTTTATAATATTTAACTAAGTAGTAATAGCAGAACCGCAACTATTGCTGTACTTGATACCGCTATACCAGATCACTCTGATTTTCCTAAAGATATCTAACTTAAAATCAGTAAATTTAAATAAATATAAAAAGGTTAAAACAATAATAAATTACGATAAAGCAGTGGAATACCTTAAAACTTATAAACTTAATGAATTATTATCCCTCAATGATCCTAATCTTATCTCACAAATATTGATAACAACTTTACAGCAAAGCCTTTTAAGAAGTACTATAACAATATCAATACCTGGAAGGGAGCGAATTATTAAGCCTTGGATGACTGTGGGTGTGCTCCGCTGCATTAGGAATAGAAATATTATGCAAAGTAAACTGAAGTTAGACCCAGAGAACTATACACTTAGAACTACATATAAACGATGTCGAAATTTTTGTATTAGCATAATTAAAAAATTAAAAAGAAATTATGATAAAATGCAACTTGAAAAATCTATTAAAGATCCAAAGAAGCTATGGAACACTATAAACAGCATAACTCATCGTAAAACATCCAAATTTCAAACCTTAGAGCTGCTTAATATTGCAAAGTCACACAAGAGTCACTAGATAAAGTTAACACCTATTTCGCTACTATTGGAAAACAATTAGCTGAAAGTATTACCACTAGCAGTTGCGAAACAAAATTAAATAACAATATTTCTCTGGGTTCTCAAGTATCATCATTTGCACTCATAAACACTGATCCTATAGAGGTACACTCTATTCTTATGTCAATGAAATCCGATAGCGCTCCTGGATGGGACAATATACCGACGCACTTTTTAAAACTAGCACACAAAGATATTGTGCCTCTCTTAGTACACCTGACGAATCAGTGTTTTGAGCACGGGATTTTTCCTAAAGATCTAAAGCAAACAATCATTACACCTGTACATAAGAGCGGTGATAAAACCGATCCTGCTAACTTTAGGCCTATATCTATACTATCGGCGGTGGCAAAGATTTTGGAGAAATTGATAAATGTCCGGCTGGTAAATTATTTTTCTAAATTTAATGTTATTTCTGCTTCACAATTTGGTTTTCGCAAGAACCTCTCTACTGAAGATGCAGTATTGGCTTTGACCTCCTCTATCGTTGAGAATGTTGATTCTGGAAACAAGTGTTTAGCGGTCTTCCTTGACTTAAAAAAAGCCTTTGATACGGTGTCCATATCCATTCTTTTGAGAAACCTTCAAAATGTGGGAATCAGAGGCACACCGTACAAATTACTAGAAAGCTATCTTAGTGACCGTAATTCGCGAGTCAGGGTAGGGACGACACTCAGTTCTGAATGTAATGTCAGTTACGGTGTGCCACAAGGCAGTGTGCTTGGCCCAACTTTGTTTCTAGTATATATTAACAGTCTATGCAACATGAAAATGGAAGGTGGTCGCATTTTTTCGTATGCTGATGACACAGCTATAGTTTTTTCGGCCAAAAACTGGGATCATTTAAATGTGCAGACTGAAGTGGGCTTAGCCCGGATTGCTTCTTGACTGAAAAATAATCTCTTAACTCTTAATGTGCAAAAAGTAACTACATATGTTTCACTAAGTACAATAACAGTCAACCCTCAATTGGCTTTAAAATTATTATCCACCAATGCGATAAAATTTTAACTAGCTGTTCGTGTGCTGAATTAAATAAAGTGTCAAACACAAAATATCTGGGTGTCATGATTGATCAGCGTTTGTCATGGCATAGTCATATTGAATTGATTATGAACAGAATGAGAAAACTCATATGGACATTCAAGACATTACGATATGTGGCCTCTAATAGTATCTTGCACCAAACGTACATTTCTCTTGCGCAGTCGGTTTTAACGTACTGTTTAACCGTTTATGGTGGAGCAAATAACACAAGATTTCTTGATTTGGAAAGAGCACAGAAAGCATTAATAAAAGTTATGTGTTTTAAGGCGCGTAAATTTTCGACTAACCAACTTTATTCCACTACTGGTATTTTATCTGTGAGGAAACTATATATTCTAAATACTGTATTGAGAAAACACAAATCGATATCTTACAAATCGAACATGAAAATTACCAGAAGGAAACATAACATCATCACACAAACTCGAGTAAAGTCAGTATTTGCTGAGAGATAATTCGCGAAGAAATCAGTTGACTTATATAATAAAATAAACAGGGAAATAAATATCCATCCCTTAACGTTCGCCAAATGCAAAATTGCTCTCACTAAATGGTTAAAGACGAAAAGTTATAATGAAATAGAATCATTGATTTGACTAAAATAATATAAAATGTATGCATAAGTTGTGGAAAAAAAATCCTATGAAAATATATATTACCTATATAAATTCTTAAGTTGAAATTGACACACAGTAACACACACACACACGCACACACACAAACACACACACACACACACACACTATAACATACACACACAAATATGATTAGTATTGTTAAAAATGTTATGTTTATTTTGTTTTTTTGTTTATTTTTATTTATTTTTTGTTTAAATTTGCGATAGCTGTGTACCTCTTTTATTTTAAAATTTAAATTGTAATCCTTATTTGTATTTATTTGGCGGTTTATAGTCTATTGTGTAACCTCGCTATGGATGAGCGGTGCTTCCTAACACAAGCAAGATTATTTGCTTAAAAGGAAGCTCCAAGTACTTAAAATTGTATTAGGCTTAGTTACCGTAATAAATTATTTTGTATTTTTTTTTTGTATATACGTCTTTTTTGGTGCATTTAAATATAAAAGTTGTGTCGTCTGCGAACAAGATGCATTTATGCTTGGTTATTTTAAACAAGTCATTAATACATAGCAAAAAGATTAAAGGTCCTAAAATACTACCCTGAGGGATATCACGGTCATTAGATCTAAACTATAAACTATGTAGTTCTTTCGTAAATATGCCGTATTGTTGTACTTGCGTTAGCCGAGTGATTTCTGTGCATTGTTTTCGGCCTTGCAAGTAATTGCTTAGCCACGTGTAAGCCGCACCTCTTATCCCGTAACTTTCAATTTTGTTTAATAGAATTTTGTGGTCAACAAGATCAAAGGCTTTGGTCATGTCCAGCATGAGAGCAGTTACTGGAGTTTTTCTATCGATATTCTCTGCTTTAATATATTATAGATATTCTATGTCTTTAATAAAGTTGAAGCATGCTAAAGTTGTAAATTTGTTTTTGCGAAAACCGAATTGATCTTCAGTTAAGATACCAAATCTTTGTATAAATTTACTTAATCTATCATACATAGTTCTCTCAAATATCTTTGATATTACTGGGTTCAAAGTTATTGGTCTATAGTTATTGAGATCCTTTTCATCTCCTTTTTTGTGAACTGCTTTTATTATAGAAATCTTAAGATCTTCCGGGAATGAGCCCTCGACAAATGATAGGTTTATAAGGAAACCCAGCGGTGTACAGATATAACAGGCACATGACTTTAGTATTTTGGTACTGAGTTCGTCGTAGCCAACTGAATCCGTGTTTTTTAATTCATTGATTATTTTCTTAATTTCCGCTGGTTCCGTTGGTTGTAAGAAAATTGTATTTGGATTTGTATCTATATTTGGTTGAGCAGAATTGTTACCAGACTTATTTGTATTTTTAATGTTACTTAGGTCAATAAAAAAATTGTTAAATAATTCACATATCATGTCAGGTTTACTAATTGTTTGGTCATTAAATTTAATTACGTCAATTTTATGAATTTGGGTAGTTTCATTTATATTTGAATTTACTGAATTCCAAGTAGCTTTGCAAGTATTTTTACTATTTAGAATGTATTTTAAGTTGGTTTTTTGTTGAGCTTTATATATGCACTTTTTCAAAAGATAGTTATATTTTTCGTATTTATTTTTATATAACATTTTATTCCTTTTTGAGTATTTATAGGTTAGGTAAAGTTTTCTTTTCGTAATACTTGACTTTTTTATACCTTTTGTTTTCCACCTACCTCTATTACACATGTTGTTTCTTTTAAGTTTAATTATAGGAAAGCAAAGTCCATGAAATAGAGTTAACAAGTTATGGAATGATATATAGTCCTCATCAACACTGGTCTGATCGTATACTTCCGAAAAAAAGAGACGCGATAGACAGTCAGAAAACTTTTGAATGTTTTCTTTAGTGTAGTCATCCCGAAATTCATGCCAGGTTGTTACAGTAAGTTTTCTTTGAATTTGAAACCATATGACTTGGCCTGTTTCATGGTCTGATAATGCCAGGTTTAAGACCTCGGCATCTACCTTGCTTATATTGCTGGCTACTTGATCAATACATGCATTTTTCCTAGTGGGGATCTTAATGTGGATAGATACATTGTAATTTTCTAATATTTCAAATAGCTCGCACGTATTTTTTCCTTCTTTGAGGATGTCTATATTCCAATCGCCACATAAAATATTTTTTTGCACGTTTTTTGTTTGTTAAATTATATAAAAGCTCAGTTAATTTGTAAAAAAATAGATTAACATTGCTATCTGGTGTTCTATAAATGCAAATAATGGTACGGTTATTTCTATTCTACACGCGCGATTTCTATTCCACAACATTCGAAGTGGTACGGACAAGCAAGTTGGTTGGCAATATAGGTTAGCATTCCAATCCTTTTTTGCTGAGGACACAAACGCCACACCTTAATTTGTACAACTTTTCTTGTATAGTTTGATGCACCAGGTGTATACAATTTTTATGATTGTTTATATGTGAAATTATACAATTAGCTATTTGTAGGCTGTATTCTGGATAGTTTAAATTATTATTATGATTGCTAGAGATTACCTCTATAGTCACATTTTCAAATTTTTGATTTTGCTCAATAGAAGCAGATGTTTGGGTAGGCAAATTCTTGTCAGAGTTAAATTATATAAATAATAAGATAGCACATTTCCTATCAGTCATAAATTATATTTGGATAGGTAATACCTATCTTCTGTCCAAAACATCTGAATTAAATTATTGATGCCAATTAAATGAAATTTGTCATTATTATCGGTACAATTAAATGTCAAATTTAAATTAAATTATAATCACATATACCAAGTTGAAATCTTCTAAATCTGAATTTAGCCCATTCTTAGGATTGCCTTTATATCCAGTATAAAGGCAATCCTAAGAATGGGCTAAATTGTAAAAAACATTGATAAGGATAAAGAGCGAATTGGGATTCTCTCATCGAATCCGTAATTACAACGAAGTAAAATAAGTTCAGAAGACATTCCGTTCCACATTTACGGTAGTCCAAATTTATGATAAACATACGATAATACAAGTAAATAAATCAATAAATATCCAGATATCATTAATAAAGTTAAAACAATTACCTACTATAGAAAATTAAACATTAATTTTGTGTAGGTATTAAATAGAGCGCTTCTCGAGTAAGAATATATGATCTTAGATAAACAGTGTGTGAAATTTGTTTTGGTTAGAACTTTCTAGAAAAACTGAAATATTCTTAACGAAGCAGTAAATAGGTATAGGTAAAGATGTTAAGGGGTGGTCCCTTCTCTTTTTTTCTTTTTTTTATTGGATAAGGGTGACCAATGAGCACACAGTCCACCTGATGGTAAGTGGTTACAGTGGCCCATAGACATCTACATTTATGCTCGATTAGGAATCAAAATGCAGATGCGATTTCACCCGTGAGAACTAAGATGGAATGAAAATCCCTTTTAAATTGATTAAATTTATAAATTTTATATTAAGAATCAATTTATTAATTATTATATTAACTTTTCGAAACATTGTGTACTGTTGAAAAAAATCTTAATTAAGACGTGCAATACGTGGTTACGTTTCTTTTTCTTAATCGTCCCATAACATCCATCCAGCGTTAGATAATTTGTGGTTCTCATGCAGAAAGGATTTGACGTAATCACAGCATTTCTTGATCTCGATACGTAGGTATGACCATAATTCAAATATAAAATGACACCGTTTCACGATCTGCTTGCATATATAGTTACGAGCTTGGGGTTCAAGACAGTTAAAAACTGCAGAGTGAATTACAAAATTTACAATTTAATTACACAACACTAATTACAACTTAAAACCACACTAATTACAAAACACAATTGAACGACTAATCACTTTAGTTCGCAGTTGAATCGCTTCGAAGTGTTCGCTTGTATCGCCAATTCAACACTGACCCCGGTCGTGGTCTATACCGGCCTTATATAGGGCCTCAGATAGTTCCAGAATCCTCTACTGTAGAAACTTCTAGAATGCTCGAGTACATACCGGTACTGATTGACTAGGTGTCGATAGTTCTAGAATGTTCTTTCATAGATTATTCTAGAAGGATCTTGACTTTCTTAGTTCTGCTACTCGATACTAGAAGGCGCTAGTGATAACTAGTGTCGCCATGTACCAGTCACTAAAGTGACGCGCAACACTGCCCTCTGTAAGACATGCTCGTACCATAATAACGCGCCAGTCGATCCACATGGACGATCTTAGGAGTACCTCTTGCACCTTTTTGTATCCGGTAGGTTACGTTATTGATCTGTGATGATGATATTATTGATACGGTACCTCTCCCATGTCTGATTAAATCGTTTACCATTCCATCAGATTGTGGATGGTACGAAGTTCTTCTTGTTTTATGAGTACCCATATTTCGGCAAGTTTCCTGGAATATTTGAGACTCGAAATTCCTTCCTTGATCACTGTGAATCTCTAAAGGTACTACAAAACGACAGAAGACTTCATGAACTAGTTTATCTGCAACTGTTAAGGCTTCTTGATCTGGAATGGCGAAGACTTCTGGCCACTTAATGAAGTAATCCATCACAGCCATAAATACTTGTTACCACTTTCAATTTCCGGAAACGTCAAGGGCTATCCTCTCCAATGGTGCACCAAAATTGTACAAATTCAATGCACCTCTACTACGAGTCTTAGGTCCCTTTGCAGCCGCACAACTTGTACATTTGCCACATCAGTTCTCAACATCGTCACAATAGTGGACCCAGTAAAACCATCCTCGGATCTTCAGTAGATTTCGTTTAACTCCCAGATGGCTTCCTGAACAACTATTATTGTACTGCTGTAGAACATCTGGTACTTTAGGGACAACCATTTGACATTGACAGCTGTCTCCCCGACCATTTTCCCATTTACGGCACAGGACTCCATACTGAATAAGCAAGCTGTCCCATTGGACCCAATAGCTCTTCGTAGTCGAACTCATCGCTGAGACGTTGCTCCACTTGGACTTAGGAGCATATAGCCGATTCTGGAATAGATGAACTATTCCAGAATCGGCTATAATATGTCTGAATCTTCCTGCTGTGCATGTGTAGGCTGTCCTTCCACTCATAGCTGAGCTGATCTGTCCTGAGCATCCTCACAGATACTACTTAAATCTTTAGGACAAGGTCTTCTTGACAATGCATCTGCGTTGCCATGAGATTTCCTGTTGCGCTGGTCGGTGCTGTTAGCCGCACTACCCTTCCGAAATCGAACACCTTCCCTTTATACAGTTCACTTAGGGCAGCTGGATCGAAGATGGCCCCTTTCCCACAGTCGTAGCACCTAGGGCTGTATCATTTATTGCGGTCCCGAACTGCTGCAACCTCCCTGACGCGGTGGAGACGATGATCCTGCCGCACGGCTTCCACCTCCAGTGCATGGGTCGAGGCTTCCTTAAACGTCTCGTGGTGCCCGAGCCTCACAGCAGCTCTGACTTCAAGGTCGCGGATGCCGTCGATGAATATCTGGACTAGGTTCCCTACAATGAGCGCAGCTACAGACTGGTACGCTTTTCGAACCAGTTCCTCCACCTCAAGGGCCCACTGCTGCAGGTTTTCGTTACTGCATTGCACGCGAACACTGGAACACGTCTTTCGTGCGCAGCTCAAAGACTGCGCACGAAAGACGTGTTCCAGATGAACATTGCCATATCTCGCCCCCAATGCCTCATGGAGCTGCTCGTAAGTCACTTCCTTACCGAGAGTTTCCAGAACAGTTAAGGCCTGGTCACGCAGGCCTAGGGTGAAGCAGTCATGGCCTGACTTTTGTTCCAGCCGTTCGCTTTCATGACAGCCTCTAACTGCATTTTGTAAGCCTACCAGGAAGAAGTCCCGTCGAACGGCGGCACTTTGAATTCACGTAGCGAACGTACCCCGGGAGCTGTAATTCCATCCTCAAGTTTGAGTTCGTCCAGCATTTTCTTCACGTCAGCCATCACGTTGTCAAACTGATTATTCACTTGGTCAATTCGGGTTTCAGCTTCCGACAAGTGGTTCTCATATTGACCGATACTTTCCTTCACTTCCCTTTTTATCTCTTTCCAGAAGGTAGTTTGAAGGTCCTTCATGAGAAAGATTTGCTCTTACTTATCGCCTTTGAGCTGCTCTTCCAAACGACGGACTTGTTCTTCCTGTCCGCGCTACAACTACTCTTCCAACCAACGGGCCTGTTCCTCCTGTCGGCGAGCATGTTCCCTTTGTCAGCGGGCTTGTTCCTCCAGTCGGCGAACCTGCTCCTGCAGAATCATCATCAGAGCACCCAAGTCAGGTGCTACAGATGCAGGACCTGCTGACGGGTTGGCTTTCGTGGTCAACAGCTGGCCTTCCGATGTCTGCGGCGTTGCACCACCAAATCGCCTGTGGTCCGTCTCCTGCTGGCGTTGACTTCGGGTAAAGATAACGTCCGTGTCGCCTTTTGGTAAAATTGGCATGATTTGATCCCACTTCAGACACCAATTGTTACGAGTTTGGGGTACGAGACAGTTAAAAACTGCCGAGTGAATTACCAAAATTGACACTTTAATTACACAACACTAATTACAACTTAAAACCACACTAATAACAAAACACAATTGTACTACTTTATTTCGCAATTGTATCGCTTCGAAGTATTCGCTTATATCGCCCACTCAATATTGTCTCCGGTCTATACCGGCCTTATATAGGGCCTCAGATAGTTCCAGAATGTTCTACTGTAGATACATCTAGAATGTACGAGTACATACCGGTCCCGATTGACTAGGTGTCGATAGTTCTAGAAAGTTCTTCCATAGAAGTTTCTTAGAAGGATCTTGACTCTCCTAGTTCTGCTACTCGATACTACAAGGCGCTAGTGGTAACTAGTGTCGCCATGTGCCAGTCATTAATGGTGCCGCGTAACAACATGTACGATCGGATAAAATTTTCATTTATTATATTTTAGGTGAAAAACGGCTCACATTCCACCTGATGGTAAGTGGCTACTGCAGCCTATTTGAGGTGTCTAGCTGAAATAAGGCTTTAGATGCGTTGTTACCTCTGAAAACCGAAAATAAATACCTTATAGCCTGTAATTATACTGGTGAAAAATTATATGAAATTCCTGATACATATATGCATTTCCAACTAGATGCGAGGTAGTTTCAGTTTTTCAAGATATCGACATGTATAAACAAACTTTTACATTTCTAATACTCCCAGTACAAACCTGTCATCTACACGGCGTACTCGAGGGTGTGCTTATAGCAACTAGGTATATACGTGACGCTCCCTTATTCTCAAAGCGGCAAGCCGCTAAAGTTCCACGGAAACGTGTTTATTGTTTGTACAAGCGCTCGCGTTCTGCAGAATACTAAAGTACATGAACGAAAAATGCACTAGTGAAAATTGTTTTGGCCTTTTAAGTTTCCGTATTTATATATAAATGTATATAAATAGTAAATACTAATATTTATAATACTAATATTTATATTTTTGGCCTATTTACGTTAATGCAAATAATTCTTGTGAAAGTGGTATACCAAAATAAATGTGAATTAATTTTGTAAATGCTTTTGTGAGGATCTGGCGACAATAGCTCACATAAATAGAATAGAATAGAATAGAATAGAATAAAATAGAATAGAATAATTTTATTCAATATTGATTACGAGTAATTCTTATTGAGTAATTTTTTTTTTAATTTACCACTGGTTCGAAAAAACCTCTGTTCTGGGAAGAACCAGCAAGAAACCCAGCGAGACTTTTCTTTAAAGTAAATTTTACATTAATGGTTCGACAATCTATTTACAAAATTTATTTTAGAAACTGCTTGGAAGCGATCACCTCATTCCCAGAGGTTATTATCAACCATTTATTCATTTATATTATAATAACCCTTTTTATACAGTTTTTGTTTAATTAAATATTTAAACTTTGTAATAGATAGACCTTGTATATTTTCCGGGACTTTGTTGTAATAGCATATACATTGCCCCAAGAATGAATTACTGACTCTGTGTAGTCGATAGACTGGTATCACTAACTTGTGTTTGTTCCTAGTGTTTAGAGTGGATATCACTTTTTTTACAAAAACTATCCTCGTTTTTGTGAACATAAATTAAATTTTCGTAATCGTATACTGAGAGGCCAAAGTTAATATATTTATTTCTTTAAATTCTTCTCTAAGCGACTCTCTCGGTTTAAGGTTGTAAATAGCTCTTATGGCCCTCTTCTGCAAAACAAAAATATTCATATATTTTTCTAAATCAGCCGCATTCCCCTGTAGCAAAATCCCATAAGACATTATGCTATGGAAATACATGAAATAAACTAATCTAGCTGGTTCGACACTAGTGAGATCTCTAATCTTTTAACAGCATAAGCTGCAGAGCTTAGTCTGCTTGCTTGTTTGGATATATGGGGGCCCCACTGAAGCTTTGCGTCGAGAGTGATGCGAAGAAAAACAGAGGATTTAACAGGGCTCAGTTCTTGCCCATTTAAAAACACAGTAGTGTTCAGATTTCTAACTTATGCTGTTGTGAATTTAATACATTTAGTTTTATTGCCGTTTAAATGTAGATTATTAACGTTAAACCAATGCACTAATTTTGATATAGCATTATTCACTTCATCACATTTAAATGACTGACGTTTAAGTTTAAAAATTAAGGAAATATCAGCAGCAAATAATACTATATCATGATAATCCCCTATAAGGGAAGGTAAGTCATTAATTTACACTAAAAATAGGAATGGGCCGAGTATCAAGCCCTGAGGGACACCCATTTTTACGGACGCCTTGGAAGAACGTTTACCATTGATAATAACTTTCTGCATTCTATTACTTAAATATGAAATAATAAGTTTAAGCGCTGTGTACTTAACACCATAGTACCGCAGCTTAATGATTAATGTTTCATGGTGAACACAGTCGAAGTCCTTGGAAAGGTCATAAAATACACCCATAGTATCCTCTGAACTATCCCATGCACAAAAATATGTTTTATAGGCTCAATTCTGGCGGCGAGAGTCGAGCGATCTTTTGCAAAACTAAATTTTATTTTTATGAAGCAATTTATTTGTATCAAAAAAGCTTAACATCTCATCTAAAATTTTCTGTTTCTTTAAATCAGGAAATACGCCAGATTCGATGCTTGTATTAAAAATGGTGGCTAGATAAGGTTCTATTGTATCTATTATATATGCAATAACTTTAACGGAAATCCCCCATAAGCCTGCCGTTTTCTTAATATCAATAGTTTTAAAATATTTAACGATGTCTTTGACAATACTCTTTAGAATTTTAAAATATTTGAACAAGGCTTTACATTTTGTTTAAGCAATGATTCGGTGACAGTAGGAGAAGAATTTAATGATTTTGCAGTCAAAAAGGAACAGCAGTAAAATGTTTCTCAAAAGCCATAGCAACTTCTTGATCATATTGAGATAAATATTGTTAATATTTAATTGAAAATCCAAGTTGCGTGGTTTGACCTTGCCCGTTTCGCTATTAATCATACTCGACGTCATTTTAATTTTATCGGATGCAGTTTTAATTTTGTTGCTTAAATGTAAAGCCTTTAGCTGTGGAGCATATTTTTTAAACATTTTAGAATATTGTTGCGCGCCACTATTAATGTCTTGTACATGGCAACACTAGTTACACTAGCGCCCTCTAGTGTCGAGTAGCAGAACTAGGAGAGTCAAGATCCTTCCAGAAATTTCGGGACCGATATGTACTCGAACAAGAGATGTCGCTACAGTAGAAGGTTCTGGAAACTATCTGAGGCTCTATATAAGGCCGGTATAGACCACGACCGAGGCAGTATTGAATTGGCGATACAAGAGAATACTTCGAAGCGAAATAACAGCGAACTAAAGTGATTGTGTTTTATTATAAGTGTGGTTTTAGATTGTAATTAGTGTTGTGTAATTAAAGTGTCAATTTAGGTAATTCAATCGGCAGTTTTTAATTGTCTGGAACCCCAAGGTCGTAATAATTGGTGTCAGAAGTGGGATCAAATCATGCCGATTTTACCAAAGGACGACATGGAGGGTATCCGTACCCGAAGTCAACGCCAGCTGGCGACGGACCAGAGACGATTTGGTAATGCAACGCCGCAAACGTCGGAGGGCCAGCTGCTGACCACGGAGGCCGGCCCGTCGGCAGTTCCTGCATCTGCAGCACCTGACTTAGGTGCTCTGATGATGATGCTGCAGGATCAGGCTCGCCGACAGGAGGAACAGGCCCGTCGGTTGGAAGAGCAGCTGCAGCGCGGACAGGAGGAACAGGTCCATCGATTGGAAGAGCAGCTGCAGCGCGGACAGGAGGAACAGGCCCGTTGCTTGGCAAAGCAGCTCAAACAAGATAAGGAAGAGCACATGCTCCTCATGAAGGACCTTCACGCTACCTTCAGGAAAGAGATAAAGGAGGTGAAGGATAGGGTTGCTCAACATGACAACCGTCTGTCGGAAGCTGAAACTCGAATCGATCAAGTGAACAATCCGGTTGGAAACGTGATGGTTAACGTGAAGAAAACGCTGGACAACCTCAAAATTGGGGATGGAGTTACAGCTCCCGTGGTAGCTACAACACATTCGCTCCGTGGATTCAAAGTGCCACCGTTCGACGGGACTTCTTCCTGGTCGGCCTACAAACTCCAGTTCGAGGCTGTCATGAAAGCGAACGGCTGGAACAAAAGTCAGGCCATGACTGCTCTCACCATAGGCCTGCGCGACCAGACCTTAACTGTTCTGGAAGCTCTTGGTAAGGAAGTGACTTACGAGCAGCTCCATGAGGCATTGGGGGCGAGATATGGCGACGCTCATCTGGAACACGTCTTTCGTGCGCAGTCTTTGAGCTGCGCAAAAAAGACGTGTTCCAGTGTTCGCGTGCAACGCAATAACGAAAACCTGCAGCGGTGAGCCCTTGAGGTGGAGAAGCTGGTTCGAAAAGCGTACCAGTGTGTAGCTGCGCTCATTGTAGGGAACCTAGTCCCGATATTCATTGACGGCATCCGCGACCTTGAAGTCAGAGATGCTGTGAGGCTCGGGCACCACGAGACGTTTAAGGACGCCTTGACCCATGCACTGGAGGTGGAAGCCGTGCGGCAGGATCATCGTCCCCACCGCGTCAGGGAGGTTGCAGCAGCTACAGTTCGGGACCGCAATAACGGCTACAGCCCTAGGTGCTACGGCTGTGGGGAAACGGGCCATCTTCGATCCAGCTGCCCTAAGCGAACTGTAGAAAGGGAAGGTGATCTATCTCAAGAGGGTAGTGCGGCTAATAGCACCGCCCAGCAGTAACAGGGAAACGAGTAAAAGCCAGAACTGCGGGGCAGGTGCTGGCTGATGTTAAAAGAGCCCCAAGGATTTCGATCTCACAAACCCATGAACAGAACAGCCTATCATCAAGGGCGAGATCAATGGAACGCCGTGTAAACTGACCATAGACACTAGAGCCTCTCGCACGGTTGTCAGTTGCCAACTTATAAGTCAGTTCCTTGGGGACTCCGCATACAACCACGATCGCCTTAATTTGGTGACAGCCACTGGTCAGCGCATACCCGTCCGTGGAAAGAAGAAGATGGAGTTGAAGCTAGGCAACATGACCTACCTGCATAATGTCATCCTAGCTGATATAATGGACGACTGCATCCTCGGCCTAGACTTTATGAGGAAGAATTGTTGTGAGATCGACGTAAAGCAAGGTGTTTTGAAATGTGGACAAGAGGAACTTTTTGTGGAAGAGGCGTTACCAGGGAATGTGTACAGCCTTAAGAAGATTGTTCTTCCGCCGAGATCGGAAACGATTGTGCTGGTTAGTCTTCCTCGGAATCCTGGGCAAGCTCATCGTTGTGTACTCGTGGAAAGGTCAGATAATGACCTTCCATGGAGAGTGGCTCGAACTTTGGTCAGAACCACCGACATCTCAGGAGTACGTGTGTTAAACCCTTGTGATCAGGAACAGATTATAGAAAAAGGCACATAGGTTGGTACTAGTGAGGAAGTGGATTGGTTGCGTCGGTGCCAATATCTATCAACTGGGTACCCCCAGCAAGGATGGACAAACGAGAGTGACCACACTTTTAGAAGACTGTCGCAGCGTTCTCTCCCCGAATGAAATGGTCAAGGCGAAGAAGTTGTTACTCCAGTAGCCAATGTTTTCTCGTCAAACGAAGCTGACATAGGAAAGACTGGCTTAGTTCAACACAAAATGAACACAGGACAAGAATTGCCTATTCGTGAGCAGCCAAGAAGATTGCCTGTGGCACGTGAAAAGGAAGTGGAAACCATGATTGAGGGAATGGTGAAGGATGGTGTTATTGAACCTTCATCTAGTCCATGGTGTTCACCTGTGGTGCTGGTAAAGAAGAAGGACGGCAGCATGCGGTTTTGTGTTGACTACCGCCGTCTGAACGACGTTACGAAGAAGGACAGCTATCCCTTGCCAAGAATTGATGACACGCTGAACATGCTTACAGGCGTAAAGTGGTTCAGTACGCTGGACCTGAAAAGTGGCTACTGGCAGATTGAAATTGACCCTAAGGACAAGGAGAAAACTGCATTCTCCACAGGAAAGGGTCTGTGGCAATTTAAAGTCATGCCGTTTGGATTGTGCAATGCTCCAGCAACGTTTGAAAGGTTGATGGAGCTTGTACTTACCGGGCTAATTGGAGATGCCTGTCTGGTCTATTTAGATGACATCATCATCGTAGGCCGTACGTTTGAGGAACACCTTCAAAACCTGGAACGCGTGCTCATGAATATCCAGAGTGCCAACCTCAAGTTGAGTCCGAAGAAGTGCTCACTATTCAAACGGCAAGTTAGCTTTTTGGCTAAGTAGTGTTGGAAGAAGGTATCCGCACGGATCCAGAGAAAATTGCCGCTGTCAAGGATTGGCCGGTTCCAAAAGACAAGACACAGGTTAGAGCTTTTTTGGGTTTGTGCTCTTATTATCGGCGATTTGTGAAGAACTTTGCAGATATAGCCAAACCTCTGTACAAGCTAACCGAGGAGAAGCGACATTTCTGCTGGGATGAAAGTTGCAATATGGCATTCCAGGAGCTCAATAACCGTCTGTGCAAAACACCTATTTTGGGGTACCCTAATGCGGACAATGAATTCATAGTTGATACAGACGCAAGTGATATAGGACTTGGCGGTGTGTTGTCTCAACGGAATGGTGATCAAGAGATTGTGCTTGCTGTGGTAAAGTCCTTGCAGCATATTAGCAAATATCTTCTGGGGCGGAAATTCCACTTACAAACTGACCATGCTGCACTGAAATGGCTTTTGCAGTTCAAAAATCCGGAAGGACAAGTTGCGAGATAGATTGAACTACTGCAGTAATACGACTTTGTGATCGAACATCGCAGCGGGAAATCTCATGGCAATGCAGATGCATTGTCAAGAAGACCTTGCCCTGAAGATTGCAAGCATTGTATTAAAAGGGTAAGGAAGTGGTATCTGTGAGGATGCTCGAGACAGACCAGCTCAGCAATAAGTGGAAGGATAGCCTACAACATGCACAGCAGGAAGATTCGGACATTAAGCCGATTCTGGATTGGATGAAGGCCGGTGCTCCTAAGCCCAAGTGGAGCGACGTCTCAGCAATGAGTTCGACCACGAAAAGCTATTGAGCCCAAAGGGACAGCTTGCTGATTCAGGATGGAGTAAATGGGAAAATTGTCCGGGAGACAGATGTCATTTGCAAATGCTTGTCCCCAAGGCTAAAGTACCGGATGTTCTACAGCTGTATCATAGTGGTTGTTCAGGAGGCCACCTGGGAGTTAAACGAACTCTACTGAAGATCCGAGAACGGTTTTACTAGGTCCACTGTCGTAACGATGTCGATGACTGGTGCCGCAAATGTACAAGTTGTGCGGCTGTAAAGGGACCTCAAGTTCGTAGTAGAGGCGTATTAAAATTGTACAATGGTGGTGCACCATGGTAGAGGATAGCCATTGACGTTGCGGGGCCGTTTCCGAAAAGTGAAGGTGGTAACAAGTATTTCATGGTTTTGATGGATTACTTCACTAAGTGGCCAGAAGTACTTCGCCATTCCAAATCAAGAAGCTTCAACAGTTGCAGATAAACTAGTTCATGAAACACAGAAAACCAGCGTAAAATAGCAGCTTAATGCTGCTGTGTTTCGTGTGGTGAGTGTAGAGAACCGGAGACCCTTTTTACTGGCAAAGAGGCATTCCATCTTAGTCCTCACGGGTGACAACGCATCTGCATCTTGAGTCTTTATTGAGGATAGATGTAGATGTCTATGGGTCACAGTAACCACTTACCATCAGGTGGACTGTGTGCTCGTTTGTCACCCGATCCTATAAAAAAAAATGAAGTCTTCCGTCGTTTTGGAGTACCTTTAGAGATTCACAGCGATCAAGGAAAGAATTTTGAGTCTCAAATATTCCAGGAAACTTGCAGAGTTATGGGTACTCATAAAACACGAACAACTTCTTACCACCCACAATCTGATGGAATGGTAAACGATTTAATCAGACATTGGAAAGGTACTTGGCAAAAGTTGTGGAAAAACGGCAATGAGACTGGGACAGGCACATACAACCGTTTTTGTTGTCATATCGAAGCACTGTTCACGAAAGTACATCAGTGACGCCAACTTTCGCAAACTTTGGGAGAGAATTACGGCTGCCTGCAGACCTGATCACCGGAATACCACCTGATGCCCCACGTAGTATAACCGATTATGCAAATGACTTGCGGAACAAAATGAATGACATTTATGAGCACGTCAGATAGTCGGGCCAGCAAACTTCTGAAAAGATGAAAACACGGTATGACTGCAAAATGAACAACAAAGGGTTTGAGGAAGGTTCACTAGTGTGGTTACACAATCCAGCTCGCAGCAAAGGGAAATGTCCTAAGCTTCAAGCTAAACGGGACGGACCGTACCGGATTGTGAAAAGGATCAATGACGTAACCTACCAGATACAGAAAGTTGCCAGAGGTACGCCTAAGATCGTCCATGTGGATCGACTGGCGCGTTATTATGGGGCCAATAATGCTCGGGACGAGCATGTCTTAAAAGGGGGCAGTGTTGCGCGCCACTAATAATGTCTTGTACATGGCAACACTAGTTACACTAGCGCCCTCTAGTGTCGAGTAGCAGAACTAGGAGAGTCAAGATCCTTCCAGAAATTTCGGGACCGATATGTACTTGAACATTCTAGATGTCGCTACAGTAGAAGGTTCTGGAAACTATCTGAGGCTCTATATAAGGCCGGTATAGACCACGACCGAGGCAGTATTGAATTGACGATACAAGATAATAATTCGAAGCGAAATAACAGTGAACTAAAGTGATTGTGTTTTATTATTAGTGTGGTTTTAGATTGTAATTAGTGTTGTGTAATTAAAGTGTCAGTTTGGGTAATTCAATCGGCAGTTTTTAATTGTCTGGAACCCCAAGCTCGTAACAATATGTTTTACATACTCTCTAAATATAACACTATGACTAATATGATCTTTCAATTTTAACCTCGTATAACTTTCGCCTAATTTTATAAATTCCTACTGTCGCCTTATCATAAAATGAATTGCCACTTTTATAGAGAAAGTTTTAGAAGTAAATATCCTATTAAATTCACAAGTTATAATTTTAAATAATGCACCATAAAAATAAGTTTATGAAACTATTTTTACGAAAGTGATGGAAGTCCTTTTACTATGTTACTTCTAAACCTCTTCAAACGATGTTCATTTATTGGAACTAACACAACTTTCTCATTTTTATTTTTGTGTATGTAAGACAATGAGATCAACTGTCCACAGAACTTAAATTTTGAATGATTGATTTGTGCAAGGGCTTAGCATCTGTAAATATGTTATGTATACAGGTCGCACTAGACCCAGCGATACGTGTCGGTTCTAAGAATAAATTATCAAGATTATACGATTTAAATAATTAGCTAAATTTAATACTAATGGAAGAAGTTTCAAGGAGGTTCTGTATACTAAGTTTGCGCAAAACATCTTTCACAATCTTTTCAGAATATTCGTAAGTAGCACATGGGGGCTGTAAACACTTACAACATTGAGGTGCTTGAGCTCAACACAAGCCATTTCTACAGTTCGCTCAACAGAGAGGCTCACAATATCCTGAGCTCAGTCGACTAGGCTATCGCGCTGTGATTAACTATGAATATAAAATACTCTGCTCTCAAGAGCTCTACATGAGCCTCTAGAATGTTTTGGATTTTTGATGAATTGAAAACCGGACATGGATGCATTAAAGACAAGTCGGCCTCCCACTGCGTGGTTTTAGAAAATGTTCGAGCATTAGAAAAACTTTTAAAAAAAAAAAACAGATTAATACACATGTAAAGCTGGAACAAAAGCTGAGTTTGGATCAGTAGGCATGTAAACTACCATTAAAGACTCCCTTGTTAAAGTTGTTAGAAATGGGTGCTACACAAATATGGCCAACCTATCAGAAAGAATATCGGGAAGAATGGTATCGAGATACAAGCAAAATTTCCGCCGCGGATTAAAAACAAACGTTTTCTTTACAAATATAATCCCAAAACAAAGCAAGAGTCGACGTCGGTTGCCTCATTTTCTGCAAGACGGGTCATAATGCCACTGCGGTGCTAGAAGACCAAAGAACTGTTAACTCCGAATGGTATGGGACAATTCGTGTCCCAAATGTATTAAAAGGTCGATGTGACAAGCGACCAAATTCGAGAACCCGGTAACCCCCTCAAGCACCACGACATCGCAGCGACGTACTCGATTGCCATTATAATAGACTTTTTTAATTCAAGAAATGTGTCCCCTAGGGTGTGATGCCCGACAGCCTGTGATCATACCTGCTATATAATCCAACAAATCAGAACAGAAAGTAGATGCACTTGAGTTAAATAATGCATCCGCAAATAACATATCTGTAAGTTAGTGTAAGTAAGTTTTGTAAGAATGTAGAACATAAGCCCAAGGACTATATCGAAATATAAAATAACATTTAATAAAAGTTCCTGTTACATACTTATTCTCACTTTTACTTTAAAGTCTCTTGTACTCAATCATTTACTTAAGATAAAAGCACAAAATAATGGTATGGATTTAGATTTTACCATGTTATGTTTCTGTTTTTTGTCACCATAATAAGAATCGAAAAAACCATAAAAAATTCGGTAATCTATATACATAAATAAAATTGTTATGTTAAAATAATAGCTTTTTACTAAATGCATACGAAAGTGTATACGGTACTAATAACAAACAAACAGTTTTTAAAAAAAAAATTCCGTCTGTCTGTTTGTTCCGGCTTTGAAAGAGCTGGACCGATTTTGACGGAACTTTCACTGGCAGATAACTGATGTTATAAGGAGTAACTTAGAATACTTTTATTTTAGAAAAATAATTAGGGTTCCGCGCAAAATAAAATGTAAGCCCTTGAAATCGTAATAAAATCAACGCGGGCGAAGTCGCGGGGGACAGCTAGTATTATTATATTTGCAAAACTATCTATTAATATAAATAAAATTAAAGTGTATGTAATATCGAAATAACTGGCTTCTATCAAGCACAGGTTTATTTTCGTGTCATTAAGATATGAATAACTATTTTTAATTTTTGTCTGTCTAATATCTATCTGTCAGTCCGGGGTAATCATCGGAATGACTGAATCAATTTAATTATCTATAAGAATATATTTTATCCGAAAAAGTTTTATCTCACAAACTATACAAGATATAAAAATGGTTTCGAACAACACTTCTTTGGTTTTCTATTTTACACAATAACCATCGTTACACTTTTTCTTCCATTTCTTAATGTTTTGATGCAAAATAGATACCTTTTTTTATTTCAACACCATTTTACAATAAAACTATTGATTTGGTGATCAAAACTAAAAAAAATCCCATTTAAAACTATAAGTATCAAAGTACCTACCACTTTATCAAATCCGGAGGTAAGGTCTCATCATAACTAACAAAATGAGCCCAAACTCGGCACATCTAGTTCTTCTCGTCGAAGAGTTCCAGTAGCAGTCATCTTTTTTTGTATTTAAAAATACGTAAGGACAAACATCCAGACCCAGAAAAATTATTTGTAGACCATACAAATACTTTTTCCGTGCGGGATTCGAACCCGGAGCCTCCAGCGCAGCAACTCATTGCTAATTCACTTTCAAGTCACTTTATCATGTCCGGAGGTAAGGTCTCATCTCATCATAACGAACAAAAGGAGCCCAAACTCGACACATCTAGTTTTCCTCGTCGAAGAGGCCCAGTAGCAGATATCGATACACCTTCATGTCTAAAAAGTCCAAGACGTATACTTATACGGTAATTTTATATATTAGATACTTATCTAATATATAAAATTATCGTGTCGCGGTGTTTGTTACCAAACTCCTCCGAAACGGTGGAACCGATTTATATGAAACTTTGTGTGCATACTTTAGGATAAGGTGAAATTAACTGTTTTATAATTTCTATTTTAAATATGTTCGATATGAAACATCACAGTTTTCGTGGATAATTACAGAAAACAAGTGGTAAAATTAAAAATGTTGTACAACCGACTTCAATATAAATAAAATGAGAACATCATCAATGTAGTCGAACCTACTAGTCAGATCTTAATAAAATTTATATGGGACCACATGAGAAGCACCAGCTTTGAAATAAAAAAAATCATCAAAATCTAAAAGATACACAAAATAGAAAAAAGTTTTGAGGTAACACACATAAAAATATAGTGGAATTGAGAACTTCCTCCTTTTTTTGAAGTCGGTTGATAAAGTTAGTATATAGTGATTTTTCGATAATCGAACCACTTGCCCAAAGACTGCTATTATAGAACTGCATTTTTTTGTGTAAATTCTTCGCGGACAATGTTGAGGGTAAAAGCTAGTAAAAATCATGTAAGAAACAACTCTTCTTTATCGCTTAAAATAGAATGACGTTGAAAACCTTTCGCCAGTTCACTTATACCATAAAAATGTACTCTATGGCTAATACCGTGTTTGCATGTAGACTGCGTTGAGGACTTGCACTTACAGTTGTATGTCTTCTTAGCTATTAAGGCTGGACTCACATATCCGGAATGCCTCTCTGAATTCAGAGTTGGGATTCATAATTTGAATTCCAGCAAGCTATTGCCGGCTTAGGCAAATGTCTCGGATATGGAAGAGAAATTAATAAATGACACTAGAGCAATTATTTTTTACCTAATCAAAAACTATTGCTTAAATATCATGCCTCCAGCATTTTCACTTTAAGCTTCAACTCAGCTGAAAGATACATTCAAAAACCGTCACACTAGCATAACTAAAAAATGACGGGAATCATATGGAATAATAATCGTATCATAACCATTCAAAACAATACTTGTCGCTTTATTTCGAATCCTAATGCGACTAAATTAACTTGAGTAATCATAGTAGATTAATTTTATTACGAATTGAAGGTAAATTTGATTATTGACTTATAACTTAATATCTAATAATATAATCCAATTATGTCTTATAGTAAGCGTTAGCGACTGTCTGGGTGGGAATGTCAAGAGGTTACTGCAATCGAGTCGGTCGCTTACCTCAAAATGTAGCCTAGGAATTTACTGTCCAAAGTCTAGACCCTAAAAATATCATATATATATATATATACACACACATATACATAGTATTCGTCATTTTATTGTTTTGTTTTATTATTTTTTTGGATGGTCTGAGTAAAAGGTTCTTTTTAGAAGCCTATTCAATGTAATATATATTTTTATTAAATACATAGAGTTGCGCCCGGGCTTTCTATTCAAAAGTAGTCAAATAATAGCCATCCCGTAGATTAGCCTGGATAATCAGAGAGACAGAGAGATAGATAAACATACAGACAAAAAATTTAAGGCAATTATTTCGATATTACAGACAGACACTTGACTTTTATTTATGGGTATGTATTAATTTATATGTAAGTATTGTAGTTCTTTTTCTTTTTTTTAAAAAAAACGTTACGCAGTTTACAAACATAAATTGCACAAGGACAAACATCCAGACCCGGAAAAATTATTTGTAGGCCATACAAATACTTGTTCCGTGCGGGATTCGTACCCGGGGCCCCCAGCGCAACAACTGATTGCTAAGCCACTGCGCCACGGAGCCGTCGAAGCCGTCGAGTTACATTGAAAACAATATTATAACCATTTCGCCAATATTTAGACCGGAGTCCCAGAGCAGTGACACAGGTGCGAGATGTCTGGTGGTGCATGCGCGAATCCGCCGCCTGCAAAGCGTGCAGATTAAGGCGGTATTCAGTAGAGAATTGATGATGAGAGAAAAAAATATTGTTATTATTTTATACTTATTTTAAGCCAGTGCTATACTACAATTCCATCCGATGATAAGTGGTGATGAAGCCTCAGATGGATGGTAAATTGCGCTTTCAGTAAAATAAAAAAAACATAATATTCACTCTTGCATTGTACACCCGTAGAGGCCCAGATTGTATTCGAACGGAAAGACGGATGCCAGCAGATTACATATATTATTATCATTATCCTTTGCTGCACGCATTAAGAAAATAAAACAAACCGTTTATGTTTGGAGTGGAGTATCGAAAACAAAGACGTGAAAACCCTTTCCTACGCACACTGTCCGAAATGCATCTTATAGAATACCGAGGAGCTGGCTACTCTACGCCTATACTCGAAGGTGACAAAAATAGTTTCAACCTAATTAGGATTATGATTATATTTATAGTTCATTTCCTGAGTCACTTTTAGCAACACACAGTGGATGGGATGGGATGATGGTTTCTATTGTGCTACCACTATTTTATGTGCAGGTAGCACATATTTCATCATTGAAGTCGGATAACTAGTGACAGAGCTTAAAGATCTGCCAATATATTTATTTCGCAAGAGATATACAATACCGTTGTGAATAAGAGTAAATACATAATTCATATACTTTATGAGCCATAATATCAGATTGGACTTCGATACCAGTATCGGATCAAATAGTGTGAGCACACTATAAAACTGTTTAAGAGGTCATGACCTTATGTATTGGGGGTCTACGGCCATCAAGCAGACTTCAGACTAATTCAGGATTCAGTCAAAGTCCATTGTGCTCGAAGAAACGAGGCCATTTCCATTGACCTCAGTCAGCATAACTTCATCATTCTGTCTTAAGAACTGCATTAATCTGTGAATCTGCATGATTCACAAATCAATGTAATTTAATGTAGTAGCGTCTAGCTATCTGCTTCATTGAAATATTATTCTTATATTTTTTTCTATTTAATAGCCTCACAAAGCTTTGGTAAGCCTACGTGTATTTAAGTGGATTTGTTTATCAAATCTGATATATCTCGGATCGATTCTATACATACTAAAAAATTTTCACCGTCAAGTCCTAATACTTACAGCAAGTGACGGGCTGTCTGAGATGAACCTCTTGAATGAATGAGTTAGCTCTTCGTATTCTTATAGATAAGACTAGCTTTAGAATTACTTCATAAAAATGTTTTTGCCAATTATAACATAAATAAGCGCAAGAAATTAATAACGATTTAATTAAGTAACATGGGTATCATCTATTACCATTTATATATAAACTTTGGTATAAATTTTCTGCTACTAAACCGTTGTATACCGTGATATATATTAAATATAATTTATTTTATAACATGTATTTTGTGCCAAATATAATTCAGGCGATAAGTGCTCAACACGGTCTAACCTAGTTAGATCCCGGTTAGCAACATCGAAATTAGTTACTGACGTGTTCGGGCATATAGGAAAACTGTGAGAATATTTTCGAATCAACAGACAAACAAGTCTGGAAAAGTTGAAAACATTTCGATGACATATAAAGTTTGCTATTATGCATTAGGTCAGGACGGTAGCCCGTGAGGAGGTGCCAGTTCTCCCATCGGGCGCGTCCCCGGGTGGCGGATAGGGGAATTCCACTCAGATATGAGTGGCAGCGGGAAACCGTCGCGGACCAAAACTGGCTGGGTTTTGGGCGTACCCTCAGTTCTTAGCTGAACTGAGAAACGGTCACGAGCATATTGCTCCGAGAAGCGGGTTTTGAGGCTTGATGTTGCTACTCCTTATGTTCTCAATTGAGAACAGTGGATGTGACTTGTGCGGTGAAGTGCCAAGTGCACGCGGCTCCTGCTGGCGCCGAACAAACCTGTAACCCTAGTTAGGACCTGAGGCTCTATTGGGCCACGAGGAAGAAAACCTCGAAGACCAAAGTCAGTCGCAAGTCTTGCCCCCTTCGGGGTACCGGCCGACACCTTAGACGGGTTACGCTAGGCTTATTCGGGTACTGGAGGCGCTGCCCGGATGGACTTTTATTTCCTCCACACTCGTGGGATGAAAAATGAATAAAGAAAAAAAAACTAAAAAACATGAAGTCGAAAACAGATCTGTGTCTGAATTAGATGTCAGACTGAAAAGGAAGGAGCTGGTGGGTGCCTGTAAGGCCAATAGCAATCCACCACAGGGCGGGGATGTAATAGCACCAACTGGTAACACCGCAACATCGTCTGAGAGCTATACTAATAAGGGAGCCGAGTCAGAGGGACCAACGGTGCTAACACGAGAAAGGCGCGGGTGTTCTATACGCCACTAATACTCTTCGTAGTATAGTCGGTGAAAGCGATGGCACGGGTTCTGATGACTCCCTCATTTTCCCAGCATCGGTCTCTGACGGGTCTCACACTGGGAGAAGAAAAAGAAGGCTCTTCTTTTTCTTCGCCCCGCACATGTAACCGCCAAATATCAGGCAGTCTCGTTCGCAACTTCAGGGGAAGAGCAAATAGCCACGGAGGTGGAAACAGAGGAGGAAACCCTCGATCTCCCTCCTGCACCTTGCAAAACTAGGGCGATAAAAAACCTACCTGACCCCGAGGAATTATGCAGCGAAATGGAGAAGCGCACTATCAACCAACTTAGTGGTCATCTGGACCAGCATCTCCAGGTCGTAGAAATGGTGGCGGATCGTTCCCGAAACTTAAAAGGGGATTTCGCTCACGGCTTAAGGCTAGCTGTGTGTCACGTAAAAGCTACGGCCGAAGAAATCCTAAGGAGGACCAACACTGAGGAACACGTTGCGAGACTCCAAAGAGAACACGCAGCCCTACGTTCTCAAATTTCCAATCTGGAAATACGGATGCAGAAAATACCAGAGTCTGAATCTGAAAATCCTCCACAATCAAGGACGGGTTCCAGCTCTGGCAAATATGAGCAAGATCATTTCACCTGCTCGGAGTGTTCCTGTTTCTTCAAAACATGACATGGGCGAGGATGAGCTAATGGAGTGGATAGGAAACTTACTACTTTCGAAGATAAACTCTTTCCACATAAAACACTTCGACCTCCTTTAGGCAAAAAACCCGGTAATAGTGCAAACATGTCAAAGCAGTCGTCACCGCCGTCGCAAGTACAGCCGGCAGAGTTGCATAGACCACAGCCGCTACAGCGGCAGTCGAATAAGACGAAAGCGTAATAAAGGAACTTCCTGCCAGCCCGTTGCGGAGTTGCCGCCAATGACAGCACGAGCATAGCATCAATGCCTAAGGAGACAACGTGGGCAGAGTTAACTAGAAGGTTGAAAAAGCCGACAGGACACGAAAAACAGCCTTCAGCCGAAAAATGTCCGCCCTTGCTCTCTAACAAGGGCAAAAATACGAGATTACTCCGTGCACCGTCGTCCACAGCAGCAACAGTTACGGTAACTGAGGGATTTAACACCACATATGTCGAAGTGATGCAGGTAGCTAAGTTGAAAATCCGGCTGGCGGACCTTGGGATAGAGGGTCTCCACCAAAAGCGAGCTGTGACTGGAGGTCTCCTGCTACAAATCACTGGCCTAAACTGTGGCCAGAAGGCGCATAAGCTGGCGGCGACGATGAGGGAGGTCCTTTCAGACCTGAACATTCGCATTGGTCGCCCAATGAAAACAGGCGATGTTCGGTTAAAAGACTTAGACTAGGGCGGTGAGCCCCCAGAAAGTGGCGGCAGCGGTAGGTGCAGTGGGAGGATGCACGGTGCACGATGTTAAAGTTGGGGAAATTCGCCGAACTCCCACCAGTATGGGGACATGCTGGGTGCGTTGCCCAGTCACAACAGTCTGCAAGATCCTGGCCCAAGGTCGTGTACGCGTAGGCTGGGGATCTGCGCGTGTAGATCTTCTCGAACCTCGGCCTATGCATTGCTTCAGATGCCTCGAAAAAGGACACGTCGGCAGTAGATGCCCAAATAAGGTGGACCGTAGTGCACGCTGCTACGCCTGTGGTGAGCCTGGACACAGGGCCAACCAGTGCACATCGTCAGTCCTAAAGTGTCTGTTCGAACCTCGGGTATCCTTCTAGCCATAGACTGGGTAAGAAGTGCGCCCAGCCTCCTAAAAGGGCCGGGAGGAAGGATAATCCATCTCCTACTTCTATCAGGGAGATGGCCGCAACACAACCCAGCGCGGATCCGAGCGCGAGCTACAGCCAGGTAACAAATCCCTAAAATTCACGCCCCTAAAGATCCTCCAGGGCAACCTAAACCACTGCCGCATGGCACAGCATCTGCTTATGCAGACTATTGTGGAGTGGCGGGTTGCCCTTGTAGTAATAGCGGAGCCTTATGATCCCCGACCACCCTCGCTGGTTTGGGGATAAATCGGGCTTCGTTACCATCTACTGGGGGGGCGGAGAGGGTGCCCCACCCTGCACTCTTTTGGGAAGGAGGCAGGGCTTTGTTGCAGTGCAATGGGGCCCCATGGCCATAATCAGCTGCTACGTCGCTCCCAACAGGTCCCTTGCCGACTACGAGGCGTACCTGGACGAGGTGGCAAACTGCGTTCGCAGGTGCCAACCCCGTCCCTTGATCGTCCTGGGAGATTTTAACGCCCATTCTAGGGCCTGGGGTAACACCAGAGACGATCCGAAGGGAGAGACCGTAATGGAGTGGGCGGCTGGACTGGACCTCCGACTAGCGAATGTGAGGTCCATAAGCACATGTGTGCGATGGCAGGGGAAGTCCATTGTGGATCTAACGTGGGCTACTCCTCCTGAAATGCAAATACTGTCAGGGTGGCGAGTGGCGGAGGAGGCGGTCACATTGTCCGACCATCGTCACATCGTTTTCGATGTCACACTTCGCCAGCCTGCCAGTGTTTCCAGCCGCCGGGAAGGCAGCCCACCGCGGCGTTGGTCTCTCAAGCGGCTAGACCGAGACAAGCTCGAAGCCGCCGCTATCGTCGCGGCATGGCCAGAAAAAGTTGAAGAGGTTCAGTCCGATCCGTAAGGGGAAGCAAACTGGTTTCGAGGTACGATGACGCAAATATGCGACTTGTCGATGCCCAGAACCAGTCGCCCCTAGCGCAGGGTGGTATACTGGTGGTCGGCAGAAATCGCACGGCCCCGTGCGATCTGTCTGCGGACTCGGCGCCAGTACACCAGAGCCCGAAGGAGGAGAAGGCGAGCTCCGCCTGAGGAGATAGCCAGACTCTACGGGCAACACCGCGCGGCTACAAAGGCGTTGCAATTCGCCATTGTCAATGCCAGGTCTCGGTCCTGGAGGGACTCAACGAAGATCCCTGGGGGCGCTCATACAGAATGGTGCTCGATAAACTCCGACCCTGGTCGGCCCCCTTGACGGAGACTCTCGATCCGGACCTCCTGGGAAGGGTGATCAGCACGCCCTTCCCAGAGGACCGGTCAAGTATATCAAGCTACCCGCCATTATCATGGGAGTGGCAAAATGAGATGGCGGTAACCGTGGAGGAGCTGGACCGAGCTGTTAGTCGCTTAAGAGCCCGGAACACTGCACCGGGACCCGTCGGTATCCCGGGTCGAGTCCTAGTGCTGAGTCTGACTACTCTGGGGGACAGGCTTAGGCAGCTTTTTACCAACTGTCTGCGAAGTGCCAAATTCCCCACCGCATAGAAAGAGACAAGGTTGGTCCTCTTGAAGAAGGAAGGCAGGGCCACCGATTCTCCCTCTGCGTACCGTCCCATATGCCTCTTGGACGAGATCGGCAAATTGTTCGGAAGAATAGTTGCCACTCGGCTCAACGGGCATTTGTCGTGCGTTGGCCCCGATTTGGCTAATAGCCAGTTTGGATTCCGACGGGAGCGTTCCACAGTAGATGCCATCATGTGCGTCCGCTCCCTATCGGAACAAGCAGTATCCCAGGGTGGTGTGGCGTTGGCGATAAGTCTCGATATCGTCAATGCCTTTAATTCTCTACCCTGGGGCGCAATCAGGAGCGCACTGTCACACCATCAGTTGCCCCCTTCCTGCAAGGTGTTATTGGGGACTACATGCGCGGCAGGTACATCCTGTTCATGGGGCAAAATGGTAGAAAGATCCGAAGGTAGATCAGACGTGGGGTTCCACAGGGCTTGGTGCTGGGGCCGCTACTGTGGAACCTTGCCTATGATGCGGTTCTGCGAGTTGAACTTCCCGCTGGCGTAGATATCGTTTGCTATGCCGACGACACGTTGGTGGTTGCCAGCGGAGCCACCTTCGAGAGGGCCAAAGAGCTCGCCGAGCTTGGGGCGGTAGTCGTCGTCGCCAAGATCCACGAGTTGGGATTAGAAATAGTGCCTCACAAGACCGAGGCGCTATGGTTCCATAAATTACGTCGCGGCTGGGAACCACCCGAATCGTGCGTCTGCGTAGGTGGGTCTGAAGTCCAAGTGGGGCGGTACATGAAGTACCTAGGCCTCCAGGTGGACCTGGACAGTCGATGGGGCTTCGAAGAACACTTCGAGCGCCTTGTCCCCCGAATTGAAAGGGTAGCGGGTTCTATGCATAGACTGCTGCCCAATCTAGGGACCAAGGGAAGAAGTGCGTCGCCTCTATGCAGGAGTGATACGGTCCGTAGCCTTATACGGGGCGCCTGTTTGGGCGAAAAGGCTGGCCATCCAACGCTGTAGAGCTAAAATCTACAGGGTGCAGCGGAGGATGGCCATACGGATCGTGCGAGGATACCACACAATATCCTTTGAGGCGGCGACACTCCTGGCTCGCTTCCCACCTCTGGACATACTGGCGGATATGGATGCGAGGGTGTACGACCGGACGCGTGTCCTCCGCTAGAGCGTTGGGAGTGAGCCAGATGAGGTGTGAGAAGGAGTCAAGCGGCAGGAACGTTTTTCGCATATTATTATTAACGCATTCGTAACGTTGCGCGCTCGCCTCTCTGAAGAGCGTTATGCATGCAAACGCGTTGTTGGAGCAATCCCGCCGCACTTTGAAGCCTGGATGCATCGAAGAACAGGAAGACTCACCTACAGACTTACACAGATAATAACCGGGCACGGGTGCTTCGGTGATTATTTGTGTAAGATTGGACGGGAAGCGACGGCGAACTGTTTCCCCTGCAGTGGGCAGGAACAGGACTCCGCATCCCATACGCTGGCAACATGCCCAGCGTGGGAACGGGAGCGGATGGTCCTGGTAAGCCGGATCGGTCAGAACCTCTCCCTGCCGGCAGTCGTGTCGGCGATGCTGAGCAGGGATTCCGTGTGGAGGGCCGTAGCCACCTTCTGTGAATCCGTTATGATCCAGAAGGAGGCTGCTGAGCGGTGTCGGGAGAGGACAAATCCCGCTCGAAGACGACGCCGCCAAGGCGTTCGTCAGGGCCCTCCCCTTGATGATGGTGTTCCCCTACCAGAAACGGGGCCTCGGGGGTTACGGGCGCTCGGGGCGGGGGCCCCGAGCGTCTAGTGATGTAACACCTGAGGAGGAAGGTGACTCGAAAGTGGTCTCGAGCACCGTGATAGCATTGCGAGGGTGCTGGGGGTAGTAAGGACTGCCCCCGGGACGTGCTTTAATGGAGCAAAGCGTGAGAGTGGCCCCGGTTGCGTTCCGAACGGAGATCCCGGGACCCCTCATATACGCTGATGGAGACCACCGTGGGTTTTTGGCCGGTAGGAGACCGGCATAATCTTTGCGGTGCCCCCGCAACAGAAGGTATCCATGAGGATTTCCCCACGATAAAAAGAAAAGGTCAGGACGGTAGATAATTTTTTACCCTAAAAATCTCTAAATTTTGACAGAACTATGCCCAGTATTGGAACTTATATTAGCTAATACTTTTACTTTTCAATACTTATAATGTTTCAACTGATCGGTCGTAGGACTCACACCCTCATTCAAATACGTCGGTGTGTGCCATACCTTCTTACCTTGATTAACTACGTAATTGTTATTATAAATACGTGTGTGTGCGCTCACGAACCTAGATTGAGGAAGGCTAGTAAACAGCCTAGATACAAGTTACTGTTGAAAAAAGACCTTTCAATCCTGAGAAGATTTTAGGGCTGGGAAAGGTCCGCCGCACTGCACAATTCCCTCAGTTTTCTTTTCACAGACATGCCTTCAGTGCCGAGCACGTGCTCAAACATCAATTAAATTGCAGTTTTGCAGGTAACAATTTCCTTAGGCGGAGATCAAACTCTATTTACTCGCGTACAATGAATTTATTGGAAATTTAGGCGGAGAATTTTAAGGCAGCAGCTTATCTCTTGAGCTAAATATTTTTTTCTTCGGCTTCATTTTCTGTTTAGATACGTGTTAAAAGTGTTATTTATTTTTTATTACTAAAACGGTATTCCAACTGAAGGGATAACTGATGTTTCATGGAGGCGTTTTATAGACATTAATTGAACATGAACAATCAACCACCAGCGCTGCTGTCTAATACTCGTACTTATCCATTACGCTGCCGATACGTTACTGTGATTTTTTTCATATTTAAAGGTTTTTTTGGAAGTAACTTAAGTCACATTTATCGCATGTCTACGTATTTGAATCATTAACTGGACTCATAAAAATAGCTTAGAGCTTAGGTAAAGAGATAATATACTTATCCGTAAAATTCTTTGTGCCAATTAAAATGTTAAATTAAAATGTTCTGGAAAGGTCTTTCATTATATAATTTATAGTTTACTCTAGATTTTGCTTCTAACGCAATTTAATAAATCCTGACTAGATGGAGTAACGGTCTACACAGTGATCGAATCAAGCAAAGTATCTCCATATATGTAAGTATATGTTGCAGGTTTATGGTTAAATCAGGGTAACTAACTAAAGACGGCAGATATCGCAAGCCGCAGACGGAGAGTTGGGCGACGGAGGAGAGCATTTTTGGTTCTCCTCCACCCCCCATAATGCAGGTTTAGGTGGTGGACATGGGGACGGTCCATCGTCTTTTAAGGCCTCGAGGTGGCGCGTACGGTGTGTTTCCCGTGCGCCCCTACATGAAGAAGGAGTGGAGAACTCCAGCTCCACTTCGGCATCGAGACGGACCCTGTAAGGGCTATCGCTGTCGGGGCTGTAATAGTGTACGAAAGCGTTGCCATAGCCCCGATCGAGAAGAAAGAGATGAATGCCATGGGGTTTGAGCCGGTAGGAGTTCGGCAAAACCTGCCTGCCTATTTCGCGACAGATCGGTATTCAACAGGATTTCCCTACGTATATAAAAAAATTACGTTGATTAAAAAACTGGACTTTCTCAGGTTTAGTAGGATAACATAAAAGTAGTCATTTTGTCATCTTTCGGTTCTTGATCAAAGCCCAGGTTTTATACAAAAACCAGGTTTTATCATAAACCTGAGACATACATTTAAAACAGTAGATTGGCGCATGCATGAAGACATTTATATTGTAAATTTTAAATTTACCAGCAAATTAAAATTGCCGCTAAGATTACAACATTTAGAATATAGATTGCTTATCATGTAATATTATCGGAGCCAGGCGGACACCCATCATGTACTACTTTATAGCGAAAATTGTTATTGTGTGTTATGACTGAAAAATAATTTATTAATTTTGAAAAAATTGCTTTTTTTGATTGTTTATATATGTTTTTAATATGATTTTTATGATTAGAACATCATTAACGATATCCGTGTTATGGCGAATAAAACACAAATAAAAAGAATTACACGTGGTAGAGCCATGCTGCAGCTATATTGCTGGTATAGTTGTAACACGAATGGGTCGGCTCGACCGGGGAAGGACCACGCTCTCACAGAATACCAGCGTAAAATAGCAGCTTAATGCTGCTGTGTTTCGTATGGTGAGTGTAGAGAACCGGAGAACCTTTTTACTGGAAACGAGGCATTCCATATTAGTCTTCACGGGTGACAACGCATCTGCATTTTGATTCGTAATCAAGGATAAATGTAGATGTCTATGGGCCACAGCAACCACTTACCATCAGGTGGCCTGTGTGCTTGTTTGTCATCCTTATCCTATTAAAAAAAAAACTGAAAAGTTCTTAGAGCTAATGAAGTTATTAGCTATTTATATCTTAAATAGGTACATACCTTAGACGGCCCCCGCCATTACATTAGATTTGATAGACCACAAATTCTAACGAAAGAATATCGATTCCTGCCAAGGATGATACGTGAGGCTATTGAAATTAAAACACATTTCTAATTAATTTCTGAGGTCTGAGTGACAAACGAACACACAATACACTTGATGGTAAGTGGATGCTGTGACCCATACACATCTGCATCTATCCTCGATTAAGAATCAAAATCCAGACTCGTTGTCACCCCTGAGGGCTAAGATGGAATGCCTCGTATCTGATCTCCGGTTCTCTACACTCACCATACGAAATACAGCAGGCTGAAGTTGCTATTTTACGCTGGTATTATGTGAAAGCTGTCTGTCTATGGGCCACAGCGACCACTTACCATCAGGTGGACTGTGTGCTCGTTTGTCACCCTTGTCCTATAAAAAAAAAGCGTGGTCCTTCCCCAGTCGACCAATTCATGCTACAACTATTATATACATAGATGCAGCATGTTTGTAATTTTTTTTAAATGTTTACACCTTTATATTTGGGAAAAAAGTGTAATTACTCTGACAGCGCCTTTGTTATGTTTTATTTTAGATTTGCTTTTAGGACAAACAGAAATGAGAACTCGTGACAATTGGTATTATAGTACCCCACTGAATTATTAATCCCTGTTGCCGGGTGAGATATTATTTTCAATCCCCTGGGCCTTTATTTGTTTAGTGGAGCAATAGAATTGAAAAATACAATATTGTTGATTTTGTTAAAAAAACACACAAGTGGTATTTTGAAAACAAGTTCTAATTTTATCTTTTTAGGACAATGAACATTTACATCATGTATCATGTCATAAAAAGCGATATATTTAAATAAATATAAACTGAATAATACTATAAAATGAAGGAAACTTTTTCGAAACTTTAATTAAAATTAATTTTCCTCTTCTTTATTTTTTTTTATAGGATAGGGCGATAAACGAGCACACAACCCACCCGATGGCAAGTGGTTGCTACGACCTATAGACATCTACACATATCCTCAACAAAGAATCAAAACGCAGATGCGTCGCCCGCCACCCGTGAGGACCAAAATGTAATGACTCTTTTCCAGTAAAATGGGTCTCCGGTTCTCTACACTCACCATACGAAACACAGAAGTGTCAAGCTGCCATTTTACGCTGGTATTCTGTGAGAGAGTGGTCCTTCCCGGTCGAACCGACCCATTCGTGCTACAACTCTACTACTAATATAGCTGCAGCATGGCTCTACCACGGATAAATGTATGTATAAAAGCTTCACACTCGTAGGCCCTAACCCTATGGTAGGTATCGTTCTGCGAGAAGTCTTTCTATGTCCCTAAAACACGATAGATGGTGTTTTGTTTCTTGATAACTGTCTGTTTATTTTTTAAACGTGATAGACCCTTGCTGCAGCTATATCAATTGTATAATTGTAGCACGAATGGATCGACTCAACCGGGGAAGCACCACGCTCTCACAAAATACCAGCGTAAAATAGCAGTTTAGTGCTGCTGCGTTACATATGGTGAGTGTAGAGAATCGGCGATCCTTTTTTCTGAAAAAGAGTAATTCCATCTTAGTCCTCACGGCTGACAACGCATCTGTATTTTGATTGACGACAGATGTAGATATATATGGGCCACAGCAACCACTTACCATCAGGTGGACTGTGTGCTCGCTTGTTACCCTTATCCTTTAAAAAAACATAAGATGGACAAGAATGATACAGAAAAATAATTAGAAGTTTTAATATTGAAATAGTGCAGTGTATATTTGAATATCGCACTACTTCTTTTTCTTCTTCTTCATCAGTCCGTAAAAGTCCACTGCTGGACATGAGCCTCTCTCGTTGTAGGGTGTAATGACCAGTACCATATTTTGTGACACTCTTGGGGGGAGGCCTATATTCAGGAGTGAACTTCTGTAATATTGATAATGATGATGAATTACTTAAGAATGATTCGATTGAGCGGAACTGTTTACATGTACCGCATAGTTGCATTTCAAGGCATCGATCAATGAGTTCTGCTCATAAATAATTGTGTTCTGTCTTCATTATTCGATCTCTTAACTTCGAACTTCGACTAACAACAAATACTACTGGTATAAATGCAACATAATAATTTAAAATTAAAAATTTTGTACAGCCGACTTCAATATAAGTTATTTAAGAATAACTTAAAAACTATTGGTCTGACCTTGATCAAATTCATATGGGACCACACAAGAAGTACCAGCTTTCAAATAAAAAAAGAATCATCGAAATCGGTTCACCCAGAAAAAAGTTCTGAGGTAACACACATAAAAAAAAACGAAAAAAAAAAAAACATACAGTCGAATTGAGTACCGGCTCCTTTTTGGAAGTCGGCAGATAAATGTCAGACTTTTGTTTTAACCGTCTTAATTTTGAAATCCACTAGCAAACTCTACTAAGTAAAATGAGAATGATAATAAGACCCTCCTATTATACTCAAACAATAACGTAATTAAAGGTAAGTAGATCAATCTTCTATTACATTATGGTAAAAGATGCACGCAACATTCTATCTATACATATAAATAAAATTGAATTGTCTGTCTGTAATATCCAAATAATAATAAAGTCCTCCAGACCCAATTTCGGTCACGGCGGCTAGTCTCAATTGAGGCTATACATTTGCGCGGAATAGGATTATGGTGCCCAAGTGTATGCGCAAGCACAGGTATACTCACTATTCCCTCACTCTCCTAGTACGATGGGACGGTAATCCAACACGACCGGAGAGAGATCAGGCAAAAGACCTACGGCTTTACGTGCTTTCCAAGGCACGGAGGTGAAAACACCGCCAACTTCTGACTGCACGCTGCTCTACTGAGCCAATAATTGATTAGCGCTGACACATAGGTACTTTATAATTTTTACCTACGCTTATTGAATGTGATAAGCTGATAGGCTATACAAAAAAAATTGAAGTGTCTGTCTGTAATATCGAAATAACTCCGTTATATTGAGCTAAGGGGATTATTTGCATGCCATTATGAAATGAACAACCATTTTTAAAATTTTTGTCTGCCTGTCCGGGGTAATCTTCGGAATGACTGAACGGATTGCAATAAAACAAACAGATAGAGAACAATGCCAGAAGTGATTTAGGTTATACTTTTACCGAAAACTGGATTTTTATAAAAAAAGACATATTGATAAAATAATATATCTTTGACTATCTTAGATCTAAAAAACTCCACATTAATAAATCCTATCCAAGCGAAGCCAAGGCGGGTCGACAATGTATTCCTATGTAACGATGATAATTTCTAAACCAGTGTTATTCGTTTATACCTACAATTGAACCCGTTTTTAGGGTTCCGTACCTCAAAAGGAATAAACGGAACCCTTATAGGATCACTTTGTTGTCCGTCTGTCTGTCTGTCAAGCCCCTTTTTCTCAGGAACACGTGGAGTTATCAAGCTGAAATTCATATCAAATACTCAAGTCTACTGTCCCTTAGAGCTGTAAAAAAATAAAACTTCTCAGCCAACGCAAAAAAATACAGCCGTTTATGCCGTAAATTTTCGACATTCGCAAGGGAATCAAAACCTACAGGGTACTTCCCGTGAACTCAGAATCTTGAAATTTGGTACGAAGCAACGTTTTATAGCACAGATAAAGGAAAATTGCGAAAAGCATAAATTTTTAGTTACATCATATAATAAAAATATTGTTAATAATTTTAAACTTATATACCTACAGATTTGTTCGGAACCCTCGGTGCGCGAGTCCGACTCGCACTTTGCCGGTTTTTTATTTCACAAACTTACTGAAAGAAATCATATCGTTACTGTTGAAACACTTCGGCACTTCGACAAACTGAAATTAAATAAAGCATCACACGAAATTGAACCAATGCCAAAAAACTTTTCATAATTCCAGACTAAACCTTCGATATGAACTTTCGATTTTCGGTATAACTCTCTGATATAATAGTAAAGAAGAATATTCGTACTTTTTCTTCAAATTCCATACTCGCCTGTGATTTCTGATTATTGTACTAGGCTCTGACGAGTAGTTATCAACTGATGGTGGAGATTTCATGTAAAAACTCTGAACACAAATCCCGCCCACTTGTGATGGGGGGCATCATTATCAGTGCAAGGGTTCTGGCTTTGCACTCACCAACTCAACATTATTATCATTACAGCCCTTCACAAGTCCACTGCTGAACATAGGCCTCCCCAAGGAATGCCACAAAGCACGGTGCTGAGCCACCTGCATACATCGACTTCCTGCATGTCTTACCAGGTCGTCACTCCACCTAGTGGGGGGACTAACTCGCCTGCCCAATATTCTATAACTTTTAATAATAACACTAAAAAAATTAAAATAATAACTTTCAAGACCTGCGTCATTCTTAAAAAACACTTATAGCGTATGCATAAGTCCTAAGCATAATATGAAAAATTTTACTATTTTTTTATAAAGAAACAATTCCTCTTCAACTTTCAAATGTATTTTTTCATACGAGACGATTGCGGTAAATCCTCCCTATTTTGGAAGACGTCCATATCCAGACGATGAAAATGATGAGAAAATATTACAAGTGAGCAATAAAAATGGATCGTAAACTAAAACCTTAATTTATCTCCAAAAATATGAATATTACCGTTATAAAAAAACATATAAAATCTAATTTGTAACAAAATAATGAAAATGAACAATGACAGACAATAGATATGTGTTCTTTTTTTTTTAATAGAATAAGGGTGACAAACAATCACACAGTCCATCTGATGGTAAGCAGATGCTTTGGCCCATAGACATTCACATTTTTAGAAAATTAAACTTTATTTCTAAAACTGAGCAAAACTCGGTCGCCTAGGTACTGTTGTATGCATTGGTAAATTATTAATCATGCGAATGTTATACAAAAATATTTCTTACTTAAATTTTATTGGGAAGTATATAAGAATAGAGCTGCCGTCCAGGTACTTAAGAGTGCTTATGATTCTAATCAAGTTTTTGTAGATAGGGGGACAAAATGCAAATATTGCAATTTTTCGATATTTTATACTTTATTTTATATTATTGCAATTTATCCTTGAATGCATTCTTTTGAAGGATGTATGTAAATGAAGGATGTACATAAAACATAGCCATACATCCTTATCAAGTTTCAGAACAAAAGTCGCTATCGAGACGGTGCTCAAAATGACAATCATGTCTGAGAGTGCATGATCAATCTTACGAAAGGTAGCCGTTTTACCAAGTTTAATATAAATCTATTTGATATATATATTACTTACTTTTTTATTATTTATTTAATACCAGGTTAGAAACGTATTGGGGAATAATGGGATCATGACCTCCATTTTGAAAACAATTTTATTTACTCGATGTTCTGCCAGTCATCCCTGTCATTAGCGACATGAAGCGCGATGTTAAACATAGTATTGAGTGTAGTATGGATTTAGCCGGACTAATGTGTTGGACTTTGACCTAGGCCTCCTACCTTGTTCTTTGTCACTTTGTCAATCGTAAATAGCTTTCCAGACTGTAATTATTTCTTTTGGCAATGTGTTCAAAGAATTTTTGAACACGTTGCCATAATAAAATTGATTTGTTTGTCCGGTATGTTCAACAGCACATCTGAAACACGTCAATGCGTTCGCGGTCATTAACTTCAGGGATCAACGTATCAACTCCATATAAAAAGATGGAAAACCTCATTTGTGTTTAAGTTGATCAAGATGCATTCTTGCATTTTTATACACTAAGAAGCTATGTCATTACGCCTTTGAACTAATAAAACTTTTATGCAATGTAGAGCTATGCTGCAGCTATATTAGTAGTATATTTGTAGAAAGAATGGGTCGGCTCGACCGGGGAAGGACCACGCTCTCACAGAATAGCAGTATAAAATAGCAGCTTAACACTGCTGTGTATCGTATGGTGAGTATAGAAAAACGGAGACCCTTTTACTGGAAAAGAGGCATTCCATCTTAGTTCTCACGAGTGACAACGCATCTGCATTTTGATTCTTTATTGAGGATAGATGTAGATGTCTATGGGTCACAGCAACCATTTACCATCAGGTAGACTGTGTGCTCGTTTGTCACCCTATCCTAAAAAACTAACTACAACAGGCGAAGTCATCATTCTAAAACTACTTTCTTCTGGAAGAATTTTACATGGACACCTGATAAAATTCAATAATGAAGTACAGAAGTGTGTTTAAAATATTGGTACATATTTGGTCGTCAAAAGAAAAGGAATGCACTACATCGTAGAAGGATGCCTGAATTTTTATTGCAATGGCAAGAGCCAAAAAGTATAGTTGTGTGAAATTCTCTCGTGGCCTAACTGTAAGTTTTTTAGGACGTCAAATGTGATCACGATCAAGATTGATATTGGAGTTTACGAAGTTTCATTTTAGCCGTCGACATAAAGCAGGAAGCGCTCCAAGTAGTATACGAGTACTATACGAGTATAATCTACTGCAAGGAGTGGTTCTATGTGTATTTTCGGACTTTCATATAGCCTCGAAATGTTTTATTATTTTTAGACGTGTAGGTTTTCTTGCGATGTCTTCCTTCTTTGCTGAGCACCTGGTAACTCAGCACTCAAAATTGAATTGTTACTGTGTAATAAGTATTTTTAAAACTTCTCCCTTTTGGTTTTTTCGTAGACGAATCGACAACCTAGCACCCTTTTACTCTTGTTATAATCATAATAGATTAAATAACTTTATAAACAATTAAAATGTTTTTATAGTTATTATGTGCTCATAAATTACCGCACGGATAAAACAAAAAACCTTTTCAGGCGAAATAATGACCCGCTAAGCTTGTTGTTAAGTATAATTGGACCGTTACCTACTCGACAACAACTTGACGAACAGTGCTTGAGCTAAGTGTTGAATTCTAGACTATTAAATAAATATAAATTTATTTACATACCTACATTTTTTTAATTTCTATATAACAATAAGCCCCAAGCAATTTAGGAAATCATCTAATGTGCGGTTATAAAAATGTATAAAAAGATAAATTTATTACTAGTAGTACAGTGTACTGCAGTACCACCGGTGCAAAATATTTCTGGCAATTCCTTGCCAGTATAAATGATTGTATTAGCTTCATTTGTCACAAATCTCATCATGAGAAACTGAAATTTTTGTAAATTAGAAATTAAAATTTGGTTAAATTCACGATTTTTATCATCTTTATAACTCTCCTGTACCTGTGTATCAGTGAACTCCTGCTTAACGGTTGGACAGATTTTGATGATGTCTTTGTGTGTGTTTGGGCCCCTCGATAGTTTACATTCCCAATTGGACCCGGTAGGTGGCGCTGTTATCGACATCCAGAAATCTACCAGTGCGAAGCCGGGGCAGATCGCTAGAATTATGTGAAATATACAGCGAATAATTTGCCTCAAATATTGTAATACAACATTTTTATCAAACATACTAAATAAACCTTGCAGTAGGAAAATTATCTACTACCTAGGAATGAAAGTATACTGAAGATAATAACAGAATAACTAAAGAAAGTAGTATTAAAACTGAAAAATAAAATAAAAACGACGAATACATAAAACTGATTAACAGAATTACATGTTGACGGCTCCGTGGCGCAGTGGGTTAGCAATGAGTTGCTGCGCTAAGGGCCGCGGGTTCGAATCCCGCACGGAACAATATTTGTTTGGCCTACAAATAATTGTTCCAGGTCTGGATGTTTGTCCTTGTGGAATTTATGTATGTAAACTGCCCCCACGATACAGGAGAAAATCCTAGTGTGGAGGTAACATTTTAAAGTAAAAATTCAAAAAATGCTTGTCAAAACATTCTTCACTAAAGTAGAAACGTTAAAATTAAATCTAGACAGAATGGATCATGTACCTACACAATATAACGTATTAAGTCAACAAAGAATTTTTGTATTACGGTACGCCGCACTGCCATCTGCGGTCGATATTAGGTTTGCGTAGTTTGCGGACGAGCCAAAGAGTAGATCCAAGTATATCAAGCAAGGGGCGTTACGAGACTGTTGTTTCTTTGAGCTCACTTTACTAACCCCTGTTATATGCATCTAAGTGTAGATTTGGGGGAATCCGTTGCGCAGATGTAGATGTTAAATTCTGATTAGTAGGTTAAAATTTTTATAGACGTTGTTTGAGGTTTGTGGGTGCTAGTTCTCTTTATCAGCATCTTTTAATCTAACATTATCAAGCTACTGCAACTGGCATACGACCTTTAAAGATTTGCACATACTCAATACTAAGCAGTCAGGTTGGTAAGCTTAGAACCAAAGCTCTAACACTTATAATGCTGCTTTCTGTCATCAGTTTGTTAAACTTGGAATGGATTTACCGCTATTTGTGGGTGCAAGAGCCTTTAAAGTACAGGATAAAAAACAATATTCAATCACCGTAATAAATAAAATATTAACATATTTAACTTTATAATTATCAAAGATACATTTTCACAGAAAATAGTAAATACTATATAGCCTGGTTACATTAACCAATGCAAATAACAAATAAAATTATTTAATGTTACTTCAAATGTTCACAGCTAATAATAATACTAGAATAGCGATAGCAAAAAAAATATGGATAAAAACACCATTCAGTATTAAAATCAAGCCATGTATGAAAAAAACTGACAACACTGAATCATACCTCTGCATGGAGGCAAAACATGAATTACAACACAAACCAGAGATTTTTTATTTGTATACTGATATATACAGGGATTTATATCATAGTAAAAAATGGGGAACGAGATGAACATATTGGGAGGCCTATATTCAGTCGTGGACTTTGATAGGCTGTAATCAATAAAGAATAGAATCGTGAATAAAATAAAATAAAATAAAATTGATGATAAATGCATAAATAATAGCGCGAACTATATTGAAAATTAATGTAAAATTACCGGACACATGATTTTTTTCTAATATATAGATAATTATATAAAAAATAACTGTTTTAATGAGTAAAAACTAAATTGAAAAATAAAAAAGAAAAACATCGCAAGAGCTTAAATCCGTTCCGTTACATCCGTAATTGCGTTGAAACAATTTTAAATTTTTTATTCATTCAATTTATGTGAGTTTTATGCTAAGAAATTTTTTAAAAACAATAGATACAAAAAGCGCACTAAACCTCATAAGAGGATTATATCGGATTTGTGTAACTTCTCTTTGTACTGCGCGCAGATAAAATATTGAGGCATTGATCTTCTGCCAGCTTGCAATTTCGCCCTTCATGCAAAAAATAAATAGTTGCATGAGCATATTCTATTTGTAGCAATTTACAAAAAATGTTTTTGAAATTAATTTATAAAATTATATATTTGCGATTTTTTTTAAATAGGTTTTACTTCAGGGGTGGTTTCATATATAAACGTTGCTTTTGGATATAATATATATATATATATAATTAAATTAAATCGAAAAAGAATAATTTAATATCCTGAAGTCTGGATATTTATTATTCTGTGCACTATGCCTTAATAAGGATTTAAGAATGCGAAATTATTTTACCCAATCCAGTTTTACTTTTTTTTAAAAATATACTATAACAGCTCCATTCTAAAATAACTAAACAGGTACATAGTTTAATACGCTGTACTAAGATCAAGACTCTTTGAAAAAACCGGCATATCAGTTTCCAGCACACCTCTCACACCTTTGAAATTACTACCCATGGACGGTCTGAATATTTTATAAATGCCATTATACGGGACGGTTTAACCGCTATCTATGGAGGCCGTGAGATCTTTTTGGCATTTCCATTGTTACCTACTATAAAACGTGCAAAGTGCGGAGGGCTGCAAAAATTTAATATTTTATTATAAGGAAAACAATGCTAAAAGGAAGACATAGAAATGCAAGTTCTTAACTTGCTAATATAGGGATTAGCGAACCGTCGTCGGTGGGTCTTCAAAGTCGTAACAATTTACTAAGAAAGGAGAAGTTCTTATTTTAATACATTTACATTTGTTTTGTGGCATTCCTTTCTGTAAACTTGCGAAAGACTGTAATAATGATGATGATGATGACGACGAAATTTCTCTACTTGTTTATTAATATGATACATTACAGCTCAGCTCAGCTCGTTACAGTCAGCTCGACCACGCTCGGGATGAACCAGCGTAAAATAGCAGCTTAATGCTCGTATGGTGAGTGTAGAGAACCAAAGACTCTTATTACTGGAAGCGAGGCATTCCATTTTAGTCTTCAGGAGTGACAATGTATTTGAATTTTGATTCTTTATCGAGGATAGATGTAGATGTCTATGGGTCATAGAATCCTCTATAATCAGGTTGGTTGTGTACTATTTGGCCACCCTTAAGTCACGAGAATCACAGGACTCATGAGATTTTTAAGTGATTCATTATATTTTGTTGTATTTATGATTGTGTTAAGAAAGTGATTACATATATATGTTATTTTTATTTAGTTCACCTGATAGTTTGTCACTCCACACCTAGATAGAACCGTCTTCAAAAAAAATCAAGAAATGTTATTTTCACGTAACTTTACACAAGGTATATTACCACTAAGAACCACCGAGATGGAATGAATTAATGACCATAGCGATGAATGGACCTCGATTGTGCAGCTATTTACAAAGTGACCCCTGTTGACGCAGAGGGCGATCACCAATGGATTTTAATAGCCCAGTGTCCGTCATTACTTTCTCAAGAACCGGGTTCGTAAGGGTTTCCACACGTAAAAAGTGCGTTTCATCAGTCTCCATTTTATGTTAATACGGGTATTATGTTTTCTTATATTTACGCGAATTCTACACATTAAACAAAACTAATTTGACGCATTTTATCACGTTTAAATTTAACTTTTTAATTCCCAACATTTCGGATGCCTTACAGCATCCATGGTCACGGGGGACCGAGCTGTTTGAAGTCCCGATGTCATAGTTAGCCCGGCTACCTTCAGTTTTTGAACATAAATTTTTGGTCTGATCTACGCAGAACGAGCTTACAGTATCTTGAAGTCTTGCAGCGATATGCTTGGTTTTGGATATAATTTTATTAATTAACAGGATCCCAAGAGATGGTAGCACCCATTCATTTTCTCTATTTAAATTAACATGATTTTCTTTTAATTTCAATAACCTCACGAACCGTCCTTGGTAGTGACCGGTGTTCTTTTGCGTGGATTTGTGGAATATCAATGTAATTGCGGCGACTGTAGACTTCCCGACGCGTCAGTGCTTAACGTCAGCTATGTTCTCTTATACGGGTTTTATTGATATTTTTGTTTGTTCTATGTAAGAGAGATCACATTCACAATCAAGCTTATTATGTTATACATTCCTGCATCTTTTAACGATATTACACTTGACGGATGGTAAAAATTTACTAACCTTCTTCGGCGGCTTGTAGTAGGTTTTAATCGAAGTTCACTTCCACATGTAGTCAATCTAGTCAAGTTGCGAGAGATGCCGAGAGCTTTTTTAAAACTAAATACAAACTACGTATTCACAGAGAGAGATGTGAATTTATTCTGTGATTGTCTTTTACAATCCTTAATCCTATGCTTACAGTCTACTTAAATTACTACATACTCAGCATTTATGTATTTATGCTGATGGATGTTTTATCTGTATTATGGGTGGTACTGGTGTAACCATAACTATCTTTTCTTTATTGCACTACAAGGAGATTGTACCACAGAGGAGTCACTACTCCTCTGACGTATGTTGAAACAGCAGGCACACGCTTGACCGTAGACGGCTTCATTCGCTTCCTGTGAGGCGTAAAAGTAGGCGCGGGACCCGATGCAGGTTTTCTCAAGATTAAAATATGAGTAGTGTCGGCGTGGGTTGCTTACGTAGGTACTATGAAATTTACGTTTGGATTGGTTCGATTACCGACTTTGACTGGTGACTTTCAAAATTCTATCAAAGAAGTTCTACTCATAGTTTTAACCAAATTCGGGTCACCAATAAGCCTCTTAGCACGCTTTTCCATTGAATTCAAAGCTGCTAGGTGGCATTTTGCAGCACCAGCCCATATATGGCAGCAATACTCCGTAATGCACGACTGGACTTGTGCTTTATATAAATCATGCTTTATATAAATAAAAGAAAACAGCTGTCGCAGCGTGAAGTATCGCCACACCTTTGCAAGGACTCCTAGCTTCCTTGCAGCTGCTTTGGCCTTGGATGCAATGAAGCACCCGAAGTTCAGATTTGAGGATATCTCAACCCCCAACAACTGATGGCGGTCGGTGTATTCCAGTGATACATTTCGGAAAGAAGGAGCCAAGACGAGGTGGCTCCTTTTTGTAGTGAAGAGACACGCTCGTGTTTTGAAGGCGTTGAATTTCACAAGATTGTTATCACGCCATTCGGAGACTGCCTGTAGTGTGAGATTCACACGCTCTACTATAGGTTCCCTTTCGAACTAGATTTGATCCCAACTGGCCCGAGGCTTTGATTGGTATCTCTCCACAACTGTGCTATCATCTGCATATCCATAGATACCGGGCATAAGCAGATCATTAATATGCAGTAGGAAGAGTGTTGCAGAGAAAACGGACCCCTGAGGAACACTGGCGTTAGTCACCACATGATCAGATGAGCAGCCATCGACGACGACCCGTAGAAACCGTTCACTCAGAAAGTCCTTTACCTAAACAATCAGACCAGGGGATAAGCCGTAACCTGGAAGATTAACCAAAAGGCTAGCGTGCCAAACTCTGTCAAAGGCCATCAAGACATCAAGGGAAACAGCAAGTGCTTGCCTGCTCTCGAGTGCCTCGCCCCAAATGTGTGTAGCATACGCTAGAAGGTCCCCAGCTGACTGATTTCGGCGAAACCCGTATTACCGGTCACTAAGGAGGTCATTCTGTTCTACCTATGTCATTAAGCGGGTGTTCAATATACGCTCCATAATCTTGCAGAGTATGGGTGTAATTGAGATTGGCTGATAATTGGCAGGGTTTTTTTGAAACAGACTCCACGTTGGCCAGCTTCCAAAATTTTGGCACTATTCCAGTCTTCTATGAGAGGTGGAACAAGCGTGTCAGCACAGGAGACAACTCAGGTGCACAAGTCTTTAAAACTATATCCAGTATACCATCTGATTCACTAGCTTTATTCACGTCTAGACAATAATTTGATTAAAAACTAAAACTAAAAAAGTGTGCGTGTGATTGAGTTGTTCGCAACATGTCATTCTTCTTTCTCTATTTCTCTATTGCACGCCTCATAAGGCGAAGCGTTATTAGGTAGTGCTTTATTCTCTACGCGTCAAGGTCAAGCAATGTTGTGTTCTTAAAATGCCTATGGGGAGTATATTACCATAGTTGCCACGCTTGGCGAGCGGGTTGGCAACTGCAGTTTTTTATTGCTTTTTGATTTTATCAGAAAGATGCTGCTGCCCATCTTCATCGTGGACAAAACAAAAATCATGTTTAACGTACATGTCACACCTATGCCGGTGGTTGTTGTGAGCATTAAGCCCGAAGTTGTTGACGAATATGTTTACCTGGGACAAATAGTCCAACTAGGACCGAATAGGACAACTTCGACCGTGAGGTCAATCGACGGATTCAACTCGGCTGGGCAGCGTTCAGGAAATTACGGCACATCGTCTCAATACCTCAAATATTACCTCAAAACTTGCCCGAGGTTCCTAACTACCTACAACTACTACAACCAAAATTTTATGGAAATCTGTGCAGTGGTTTTTGTGTGAATCGTGAAAAGACAAACAGACAGACTTATTGACAAAAAATCAAAAAATATCACTAATTTGGCGTCAGTGCCCTTGTTTAATTTTTCTAGAAAATATTAGAATTACAGATATGACTTTTCTAAAGATTATTCATATTATGTATAGATAAGTTGCATTAAACACAGAATTCTTTACTATCATGTGTAAGAATATCATCATCAACATCATCATTTCAGGTGACTGTTGAACATGGACAACGACTGCAACTAATCACTGTCAAAAGCTATCTGCATCACTTCACTCCTTTTGTGGGAAGTCACTAAATACTGTGCTTACTAGTTTGAGGCTGCGCTTCATAAACCAATCATCCATGAAAGAGAATAAAATATTTAAAAAAAAACATGTCACGTAAACTCAAAAGCATTTTATTGTTACTGAAACAATGTTTTATTCAAAAACTACAATATTTTTGCAATAGCGCTGTACATAACAATTCTTTTGTGTAGCACATAGATAATACACAAAGTACAAAAATACAAATAATACCACTCAATGTTATTGCTATCATAAAAACATACTTTTTTAACGTTAATCTTCTATTTCATTCTTTAAAATACAAACAATTTTAAAACTCATTTAATATTAATCTACAATTTTATAAAATAATATGTAGTATATGCTCGAGATTTGTTATAATACTTGTTTATATAATTTCTTTTCACACTAAATTAAACGCGATAAAATCCGTAAAAGTAGTAATATCTAATGTAATTCTAATATTAAAACTTTTATTAAATACAAATGAAACAAATGATGTCGTTATCTCACACAAACACAACAAATTATCTTAAGAATATATAAGGCACTACCCGGAGACCGGCGATAGCGCCCTTGCTGTATGACAAACATATAGAATTAACAACAGACACTTCACGAAAACATTTATTCTGCGTTAACATCTGAGTTAAAATGTCACTCTGCAAACAGTTTTTATTTTATTTCATTATTTACAATGTAGTCCATGGGTGGGAGCAAACCATGTGTGAGTTAGTTATGCCCTAATATTAGTTACGGATCTATTTATCATTCCTATATCAATATTGCATTTATTTACAGATATTATTTCTTCACATTATTCGGATGAAAATAAAGTAATAACCAAACTTTTAGAACAAGACCTATTTGCGCTTCAAGAACAGGTAATAATTTTAATTTCTTTAATATTAATATAATCTAAATAAATTATATTATATTCATAAATCTGACTCAATATCTTCTTGAAAAGCTTATTGTTGAGATTACCTTTACTAGTGCAAATAAGGTTTCACTGTTTTTAGTTGTAGGTGTTACTAGCACATTTATAGATCTCTAAAAGCATAAGCATGTGTACTATAAAATATATATGTAGGGAAATTTAAATGTATAAAATGATGTTTCTGTTTTCCATAAAACACATTGTACGTGATTCGTTGGAACACGAAAAATCTAAAAAGGCACTATCATATTTATATTTATACAAAATTGCATTTCTTATGTGTATTCTGTATATTAATTTAATGTATAATAATATGTAATTTTCAGAAAAACGTCGTTGGAAACGAAATGGTCACAATACAATTGTATTACGAATCATTATGTCCCGATTCCATACAATTTATAACAAAAGTTTTCAAGCCGGTGGTAGAGAAGTTAGCCCAATATTTAAACATTCAGACATATCCGTATGGAAATGCAAGAGTAGGTAAACATTTTAACATAGAAATTAATTTATCATTTATTATATTTATATGTAAGCTAATAAGTAATAACTATATTATTTTTAAATTAAATATTCCTATAGGAACTCTATCCGCGACTGGTCGTTGCTGCTGGTGATAAGAGGGCTTGTTCTTTTCTCGCTCAAGGGCTAAGTATAGCCAGCAGCAGCTAGGTAACGCAGACAGCGTTCTTGGCACGATACCACGTAGAGTAGGAGTGTATGATAATTAAGTTATTAGTTTTAGTTTTTATTTATTACTGTAGTTTTTTTGATATTTTATACGATAGTAGTAAATGTAAAGTAATTTAAAAAGTTTTAATTTAAATACTACACGGTGAATATATTTCAATGATTATTATAGCGATGACAGTACTGAGTTTTAGTATGTTTTGCAGCACTACAATCTCGGAGTGACTGAGGTACAGGGTTATCTATTATTATTTATTGGTGTTATATATTATCTTACTTTATAAAATATAGTATACATTACGTATATGTCTGTATATTACTAGAAACTTTGGACATATAAAATCTATAGGTATATATGTAAATAAAATTGAAGGATCTGTCTGTAACATCGAAATAACTGCCTTGTTCAGAGCCCAGGGGTTAATTGCAAGCGATTATGACATGAATAAACATTTGTAAAATTTTTGTTTGTCTATCTGTCTTTTTGTCCGGACTAATTTTACAAAAAGATAGGGACCAAAGCCAGTAGTGATCTTGGCTATATATTTTACAAAAACTTGGAGATATTTTTGTGAAATGGAAAAATTGATGGTTATTTATAATTATTTTAAAAATCTACATGACGCCACAATAATAGATCGCAGGTCGCTAGTATAAAATGATTTCGTTAAACGTTAACTCTATCAATCTGTGAAATAATCTAAGTCTATTCAATTTTCATTTCTTATGATACTCGTTGCAATTTCATTATAGCTTCGAGCCTTTGTGCTTTGGAAAACCCACGAAGGCTTGCATGCGGCCTTTATTAGATTACGACTGTCAAGCTAAACTTTGCCTGGTATTTATATCATTCAATGAATATGGTATAGAGTACGTTAATATATTATGTTTGGTTTCTTGCCTGTATATAATATTAATCTTTAGTATTGAATGAAACTAATTTTTACAGATTAATTTAATTTAATTAAAGTTAAGTTAATTTAAGTTTCGAGTACTTTGGTGTTCAATGTCCCAATATCATAGTTAACCATATTAGTTAATTTTTGGTCCGATCTATGCAAAAAGAACTTACAGTATGTTGAAGTCTTTCAGAGGTATGCTTGGACTGGGATTTAATTTTATTAATTATAGAATCCCAACCAGATGGTAGCACCCAGCGATTTTCTCTATTGATATTAGGATGGTTTTGATTTCAATAGTCTCGCGAATCATCCTTGGTAGTAGGAATCGGTGTTCTTTTGTGACGATTTAGAGTCTATCAGATCTGATAATATTGTGTGGACGATATTCACAGTACACTACACGTATTCACAAACTGCAGACATCTCGAAGTGTCGATTCTTCATCTGGAAATTTTAATAGAGAAGACGCCTGGGTGTTGCCATACAACTACCACGAGCGGCTACCATGCACTTACTTGACTAACTTTACTGTATTTAAGCTAAAATTTAATTTTTTCCGAAAAATTGCGTCGGCGCATCGATATGATTTTGAAGAGCTGTGTAACACACGGCCGCATAAGTATTGCATAGCAACGCCGCTTATTACGACATCGAAATGCAGAAATGCTGTTGACAAACGTTTACGCACCCAACAACGTCACCTCTCAGCCGTCGCAACACAACGCCAAGACATCGTGTGGCCTCGCTCTTACTTTTTTAGTGAAAGACACCCACATTGTATTCACGTAGAAAGTCAGATGCAGACAAATTATTCTATTCCTTCACTGAAAGCATTATAAATGACGGAACCAAACACTTCGTCCCGATTGCTACCTGCCACTAGGTATCTAGTTGTCTGATGATGAAAAGCGGATGTGATAATTAAATCCAAATCCTGTAATATAAAAATTTTGTGATAATTCCAGACGTTTAATCATAACGGCCATTACGTATTTCAATGCCAGCACGGTCCTGAAGAGTGTTATGGCAACAAACTGCACGCGTGTGCGATTTATTCGCTGCGGAACATGACTCGGGCTGTGCTCTTTAATTCATGCATGATGGAACCAAGGCAAGGAAGACATGGATCCGATGACGACGCTGCTGACGCGGTACGAAATTCATACAATATCCCATACATTGCAAGCGAATCTTAAGCCATAATATATAAACCCATAATTTACTATTTTTATGGAAAAAGGGTGACAAACACTCACACAGTCCACCTGATGGTAATTGGATGATGTAACCCATAGATATCTACATGTATCCTTGATTAAGGATCCGAATGCAGATGAATTGTCACCCCTGAGAATCATGATGAAATGCCTCGTATCCAGTAATAAGAGTGTCCGGTTCTCTACGCTCACCATACGAAACACAGCAGCTATTTAACGCTGGTATACTGTAAGAGCGGGATCCTTTCCTGGTCGAGTCGACCCATTCATGCTGCATGCATGCATGCATTTGTTTAGCTATTATTGGCTTTCATTATGATTTTAACCTAATAAAATAATTAAGACTCATTTACTATTCAAAAAGTACACAGGAGCTATTACAACAAAACCTGAACTATTTTGATGAACGGAGAGCATAATTTGATATCTTACAAAGCTAGAGGTAGCAACTTCAAGTCCTGATACAACCATACACATTTTTTTTCAATATGGATTATTACATAATACTTATTGAAAGTCATTATTTTATTTACCACTGGTTCGGAAAATACCTCTGTCCTGGGAAGAACCAGCAAGAAACCCAGCGGGACTTTTTTTTAAACATAATTTCACTTAACAATAATTTTGTTTATACAATTTTAAATGAATTCTCATAGAACCAGCATGGTGGCGATCACTTTATTCCCAGGGGTTATTTTCATTCATGTATTCCTGAACATTAAATTAATGCGCTACCTGGGCATCATTATAATCTAGCCAATATCTGCCGTAATTCGTTTATTTAAGCACGGTTTACACTAAAGGATTCATTTCCTATAAAAATTTTCTCGCTGTCCGGCTTAGAGTTTAAGACGATTTATACTATCAGTGTCTACACTTCCGTTCCATAGCTACAAGTATAATAATACACTACAAAATATACATTACAAGTAAAATACACTGGTCCAAAAGTGTCATTTTAAGCCATTTTGCGATATTGAAGACGTAGGAGTAATCTAGACACGGCAGTGTGTCAGCGAAGTTAAGAAAAGAAAAGGGTGACGGAACGGCAGTGTGTCTACAAACTCCAAAGCAGATCCAAGAATTTTGAACATTTAAAGCAACTGCTATGGAGCTTGGCACCCGTTTAGATCTCAACTATTTTATCGGTGAAGCCGACAAGCCAGAACGTCGTTTGTACCGAACTTGACCCTCTTTTCACATTGGACATTTTATATTTTAGTGGGATATAGGTACTTCATTGAGTGGTACTACACAAAAACGTTTTTTTTAAACCAGATCAGTGTATTTTTATTATTTATTTAGTACAAAAAGCTACAGCGCGTTTCCTATGAAAAATGTTATTTTTTAATTTCAGTGTGGTAACGCACAAAATGTTGATGTTTCCTTAATAAAAGAATGTGCAAAAGGAAATAAAGGCGATCTACTTCTTAAGTATTACGGCGATGAAAGCACAAAAGCTCATTTTAATAGCGTACCGTACATCTTACTCAACGGAGAGATCAATGACGGGAACAACTTCATGAGAGACGTTTGCGCGGCGTTTACTAACACACCCCCACCATGTCAAGAGATATCTATGGAAGAAAATCAATAGTAGAGAAATAATTTGGTAAAATTTAAGATTATCCTAATTCGATAACAATTTTATCTATAAATGTTAGTAGTCAAGGATTCATATAATAAAATTTACATTTTAACAGTTGCCTTTTTATTTTACAATATACATTGATTATAATAAATATGCAATTAGTTCGAAGCTTTTAGATCAGCAATCCAATAATTAATTAAAATTGTGCTTTAGCGTGATTGTGCTCAACACGTTACGTGGTAGAGGCATGCTGTAGCTATATTAGTAGTATAGTTGTAGCACGAATGGGTCGGCTCGACCGGGGAAGGACCACGCTCTCACAGAATACCAACGAAAATATCAGCTTAACGCTGTTGTGTTTCCTATGGTGAGTGTAGAGAACCGGAGACCCTTTTTACTGAAAAAGGGGCATTCCGTCTTAGTCCTCACGGGTGACAACGCATCTGCATTTTGAGTCTTTATTGAGGATAGATGTAGATGTCTATGGGTCACAGTAACCACTTACCAGATGGACTGTGTGCTCGTTTGTCACCCTATTCTATAAAAAAAGACATGTTACGTGATCTGACCCATATATTATGATCTATAGTATTATGGGTGTGTTCCTTTCAATTCTGTAGATATTAATATTACTCATGGGTCTTTTCACCTAATACTCAGACGTAAATTATCGTAAAGCGTTTAACATAAAGAGACTAAATGACGATGAAAACGGTAGTTTTATCGTAGCAGTAACAAGGCATTATCAGACAGTTATTAGCCCAGGGCTGCACTATTGCATTACGGCTCTGGGATCTAGCCCTTCTGAGCCTGAAGTTACAATATATTATAATTATCCTTCATAGTATACTGCTTCACAATATGTTGATGCGTCACATTGTGTAGCCCTTGGGAGATTTTGACGGCAACTTGAGCCAACAGACAGCTGATGGTTGGCGATGGTATCTCAAGGCGCCTAAGCAGACAGACAGCTTATTTTGATAATCACATCACCATCAGAGCACTTGTTTCACAGTTTCCACTAATAGTTCACATGCGCAGACACTTATTACACAAAATCGCACCACTTTTACATATCAAAGTCCACTTCAAACCATTATTAAAACAATAATGCAAGAGCAACAAACCGCCGCTGGTCAAGTTCCCGCCAAAACTCCTGCACTATTGCATTTTGCTATGCCAAACGATAAAAAGGATATTTTAGATGGTGGCACCGTCTAAAATATCCTGTTGTTCTTATGAATGATTTAATTAGTCTATCAGTTTATCGCTAGAAGTGTGGATAAATTTAGTTTTAATCATCACGAGAAACATTATCTCACTAATTGAATCATTACGAAATTTAATGCATGTAAGTCAATTATAAGAAGTGATGTTCGTTCGAACTTTGTGACTTTAAAGTAAATATGAACCACCTCCAGCACAAGTCTGTTAAAAATTCGATGCACCCAATCACTTATACACGGCAAAAATTCTTTCATCAGGTGCTTTCTGCACCCGAATCGGGTCTAGGACGTCCCAGGCGATCCTGAAACAAAAGCAGAGTAATTAGCAAAACATTTAAAATTTTATAAAACCGAGGATTATAGTAGAGTGCGAATTTCATCTAATTATTACGTAATAAAGCATATTATTTAGTAGAGTAATATTATGACTGCAGCATGAATGGGTCGGCCTAACCGAAAAAGGACGAAAAAAGATGAAAAGTATGAGAAAGCATGGCACTCACAGAATATCTATGTATGTTTAATGGCAAAAACAAGGCATTACTACAGGTAACGCGGCATTCAATTTAGTCCTTAGGGATAACAATACATCTGTATTTCAATTCTATGGAGGTCCTATATGCTGCAGCATCCACTTACAATGAGATAGACTGACTATGTGCTGTTTTGTCACCTGTATATATAAAAAATAGTATTTAGTTATCTTTTTCCACGACCGATTCCCACGTTTCGTTTGTAAATTGTTTCATCTATACACTTAAAATCGATCTCTAAAATCCATACACCCTAATAAAAATTATTCTATAAACTTATGCATTTTTATATTATTAAAACCCTGGAAGCATAATCTACGCCTCAGAAATGTATATGTTACTGTAAAAGCTCGAATTACGGTAAATCCTAAGATTTTCCAGTAAAATCTAGGATTTACCAAGTCTTAATGGTAAAAGAACTGTTCTCTAGTAATTGTTAATTTCGGACTTTTACTACCATAAACTTAGTAAATCTTAGGTTATACCTCAAGGACCCGTAAAATGTTGAAAAATAGTCATGTCTAAAAGTGTTTTGCGCATTATCGTGCTCGCGGACAGTATATAGTATATAACCTATCTCCACACGACACAGTCGGTCGATTAGTACGTACGTTTTTGTTATCTAGAAGTATTTATAACTGACGGAAACTGGACGAACTCGTGACAAGTAAGAAAGACAATAAATTTTATCTCGATAGGGATAAATGTATTGTATAGTATAGTATAGTATATAGTATAGTAGTAGTAGTAATGTAGTGTTTAGAGAAATTAAAGCCTGAAATGTTCAGAGAGCTTCATTCATACATTCATCCAGTCAACGAAAAATGGAGCATATCATAAGAGAGTCATATTTAGATCAGATTTGGAGAATTTCTTGCATTTGCTGATAAATGAGGAACAATATATTACCGCCGAAAATGTAATTGAACATGACAAAGAAGATATCAGTGTTGAGAAATAGTCACAAAAGACATTGACAAATAACGCTGTCAAGAATAAGATACAAGAAGAGATTATTACGGAGAAGGTGAAGGCTAAGAATAAAACGATGTTTCTAATGTAACAACTGATAATAATATCATTAGAAAATGCGATATTGATTCGGAGAAAGAAATCACGAGACAATTTCAGGAAGTTTTTGTAACTATAGAGTATAACTATAGAGTAACTATAAGAGATTGAATTTGTACTGACAATAACGTCATCATCATCATCATCATCATTCATCATCATTACAGCCCTTCACAAGTCCACGGCTGAATATAGGCCTCCCTCAAAGAATAACACAAAGCGCGGTCCCGAGCTTCCTGCATCCATTGACTTCCTGCATGTCTTACCAGTTCGTCACTCCATCTAGTGGGGAAACGCCCTACACTTCGCCTGCCGGTACGAGGCTGCCACTCGAGAAACTTTCTTCCCAACCGGTTGTCGGTTCTTCGAGCTATAAGGCCGGCCCATTACCACTTCAGCATACTAATTCTTTGGGCTATGTCGGTTGCTCTGGTTCTACTGCTGATATCCTCGTCTATCTAAACATTTCATGCGTGATAGACTTTGATATAGGATATCAAAGTCTGTCAGGCAGAGAAACGCCAAGTATAGCACTCTCCAAGGTCGCTGAGCGAGTTTGAGCTATCTCATACGGCCAGCAGTAAACGACTACGTCTCAGATCCATTGATCATCACTGGCAACTCGCACTGTTTGTACAATCTAGTTTTGCGGTTTCGAGTTAAGCTTAGCCAACGTATGTATTGTGTTTGTGAGAAGAAAACAAATATATTTTACTTTATACGTTAAAAACTCATCATAAAAATATTTTAAAATTTAGTCGGTAACATGATTCGATGTTTGATAAATACTTTCTACTTATATTATATATTTTTATTTCCAAAACCAACATTTACTAATAGTCATTGGTATAACCAAGCATGTACAAAACTCTAATGGTAAAATTCAATAAATCGTCTCATTTTATAGAAAACCTTACATTTACCAGCTCACATTGGTAATATTTACCCAACTACGGGCTTTTACAGTAACATATACACTTCTTATACTACTACTGCTACGATTCTGAGACATATATTTATGCTTTATGTAACATTTGTTATTTTAGTTGTTTTATTTTTATGTTAATTTCAGGTGATTTTTTTTGATGTTTATATATATATATTATTCAGCTGAATTACCATCATGGTTCATACTAGACATTGAATTTGGAAGATATCGAACATTTTTTAGAAGATGATGATTATTTACCACAAGATTCAGTTTTAGAAGATGATTGTCAGTAAGAGGCCGATGTGCAAAGTGACTTAGGAGATGTTCATTTGACTGAAGACGATCGATTATTTCGGGAAGAATCGGAATCTTCTGTTTCATAAACTGCGAACAATTTAACCATTCTCAGAACAATTCGAGGTAAGAATGGTCATTGTTGATCAACTACAAAGGGACTTATATCAAATAGAACTACAATTAAATATTAGCGAGTATATAAAAGTTAAGTAGAAACTATATCGTAGCAGCGTGACGAAGGTCGTCTATGTTTAAAAAAATCTACATTTAATGAATAAAGACCAATGTAAGCGCTTCGTACTCACCCACGAATAACTCGCTCCTTCTAAGTTTACGTATTATGACGGGCAACAACTGAACCCTACATTGTGCGTGGCCTGATACGTACTTGGCGGGTTTTTGTCTTCAATAATTTAAATTTTATTTGGAGCCATAACTCACTTTTCCGTTTTATCTCTTGCATTACATATGTATATCTATCTACCTTCGACAAAGAAGTGTGCTTTAATATTTTATTAAATACTAGGTGGTATCCGGCGCGGCGCTTTGCTGCCGCATAAAGAAAAAATTAAAATATCATCTTAAATTTGGAAGAGTTGTTTGATTATAAATGATAACACATTCATTGAAATTGAATAATGTATTATTATAACTTTGAAATATAGGATACGCGCGCTACCTACTGTGTGTGTAAAAGATAATTGTACTATGCCTATAACCTTCGCTCAAGTGCAAGCAATAAGGCTTTAACTATCCTGAATGACCTTGACGAAACGGCGATCGCAGAGATTTTAGCCGATGTCAACACCGTCTAGCAACTACGTTCTGTATTACTTATAAAAGTGCAAACATTAATAGACTGCAGAGATGACAATTATATAAGTGACATACTGCCTGTTATGCTTGCGCATCACTGAGAATTATGTCGCGGTTACGGATCTTCAATTACATAGTGCTGTAGCTTTGTCCGGTAGGCGTCACGAGCTATCAATTGTTCAAGTTTCAAGTACGTAAGAGTTTTTTATTATATATGTTAAATCGTATTTATTTGTATCGTATTAATAGATCTGGGTCAAAGCGTTCGCTGTAAATTTTCCCCGGTTTGATCCCCGACAGCACGAATGAAATTTGTAATTGCAATTTTCGTCAACACGCATTGGGGAAGCATGGCGGGAATTTCCTTGCCCTAAAACCCTCTCAGAAATAAAAAAAAGAGTCCTGTGCCCAGTAGAGGGACTTGTATAGCCTATTACTTTACTTTGTAGCAATATTTATATTCGTTTCAGATATAGAAGGGTACCTTATGCTGACAAAAATATCTTGTGGAGGCGACGAAAACGTAAATCATCTTTGTACCTAGATAAAACGTTCGAAAGATTGTCAGTCATGTCATACGCCACATTTTCTATAGAGCATAGAACATTGCAGATAGGGCAAAATAAAAAATAATCCAAAATATTATGGGAACTATTTATTAATAATATATACATTTATAGGTATTTATAATAAACATAATGAACAAGCTGCAAGGTTCAACTAATAATGTTTTTTGTAAACACAATCGTAAAATTGCTGTTTTAATTTTTACCAATGGTTAATTGATGAAACGTAGTCAAGATCACTTCATATAAAATATATTTAATTAAAATTGACACGTGACCTATTTGGCCTTCTACTTACAACTCGGCGGAAATTTGAAAAGAAGATTTTGTCTTTCACACAAGTATTGTTTACAACTGGCGTGGTTTCGAAAAGCGTGATTAAGTGTCAGCGGTATATTATAATCAATTAAATACTGAACTTTTATGAAATTTATTTTTTTGTTTATTTATGTTGTTTTCTTAGAAACTTACGCCATCTCACTATTTTATTCTTTGTTTTTTTTTTTGTAACGCATAAGGATAAGTTAGATTAACTTGGATAAGTTTATAATTTTTTAATTTTATCACAAAATTTCCGCAATAAATTATTACCTTTTCTACAGTGATTCTCTCCTCTTAGTTTCGGCGTGACTGTAGGATGTTATACTGAGTCACCGTTAGTTACTAAGCGGCCATAAATCATTATATGTATGTATAGACATACATATATAAATTTTTTGATTTTAATATTTAAGTTTTTTTGAATTTTGATTGGATTTTTGAAACCTGGTAAAATTATTTTTTTCCATGCCAATTGATGGGCCTGAGTATAATGCCAGTTATGCTCTTTGGCTGAAGTTATTTTCTGCCGACTTCCAAAAAGGAGCCGGTACTCAATTCGACTGTATGTTTTTTTTTTTCGTTTTTTTTTTTATGTGTGTTACCTCAGAACTTTTTTCTGGGTGAACCGATTTCGATGATTCTTTTTTTATTTGAAAGCTGGTACTTCTCGTGTGGTCCCATATGAATTTGATCAAGGTCAGACCAATAGTTTTTAAGTTATTCTTAAATAACTTATATTGAAGTCGGCTGTACAAAATTTTTAATTTTAAATTATTTATTTCATGCTCAATTGCAGACAAAATAATATTGATTGCGCATTTACAAAACAAAATTTTACCTCTTCTCCTTCTAATAATAGCTCATGCACCTAACACGGCGAAATAGATATTATTATCTATAAGACCATTTGCGGAAACAGTTTTAGTTAACAGTTATGAGTGTAACATTTTATCAGCTGCTTTGTTTATAGTGCCTTGAGTAACACTTTGCCGGTTTCTGTACAGAAAATGATACTGGCTTTGCAAATATGGATGGCCGCTACCATTGAATATAATACCCGCTATGTTACACTTATTTACATAGAAACTTTAATTATCATTTGCATTAAATTCTAAATAGCACTTTTTACACAAGAAAGTAAACTTTTAGATCAGTCCATCTTGTTTTTCTGCCGACTTCCAAAAAGGAGCCGGTACTCAATTCGACTGTATGTTTTTAATTTTCGTTTTTTTTTTTTCGTTTTTTTTTTATGTGTGTTACCTCAGAACTTTTTTCTGGGTGAACCGATTTCGATGATTCTTTTTTTATTTGAAAGCTGGTACTTCTCGTGTGGTCCCATATGAATTTGATCAAGGTCAGACCAATAGTTTTTAAGTTATTCTTAAATAACTTATATTGAAGTCGGCTGTACAAAATTTTTAATTTTAAATTATCTCTAATTAGGTGAAAAATAAAACAAACCAATATGTCCGTGATTTAAAATTTATTGCAACTTTTTATAGAAAAGCATGTGTTCGAGCAATATTGTAATGCGTGTGTGTTGTATGTAAGATGAACAGTATACAAGTGTGAGTGAGGTCTTTAATAAGGTAAAATGTAATTTAAATGTTTAGTAGCAAATAAACCACCGTATCATTGACACCTTGTTTCTGTGATCAGTCCCTGTAAAAGTAGTGAACCTTAATACCAAAACATATGGTCGATAATCGAGCCGGATCTAACGACGTGTCTCTTGTGACGTTATAACTATCAAGTACTAAACAAAAGGACGGACCGGGCGGTCGAGGCGAGAACAAAAGAACCTTTTTTTACCTGAGTGTGACTTGTGCAAGTTATAAGACATTTTACGAACGTTTGAATAATTACATATTTGAGTTATCGAAGTGAAACTAGTTTGTTTATAATACATTTGTGGAACGTTTTATACATTTGTGGAACGTTTAAATAAATATGGCCACTACTCCGGAACAAATATTATCTTTATTAGAAAATACTGCGGCATTATTACAAAAGGCTCAGAACAACCTAAAGAAATGTCCTAAGCAGCGACTTACAAAAGGATACATTGAAACTCGACTGCAAATGATAGAAGAGTATTGGAATTCTTTTAAAAAATCACATCAAGAGCTTGTAAAATGTGTTCCCAAAGAAAAGAAGCAAAATATACCTTATTTCGCAAACGAAGACTATTTTATTTATGAGGATCTATATTTAAGTTTACAAGCCGACCTAAGAGATTTATTGTCAACATTAACACAGCCGATATCATTGCATCCTAGTATACCTACCAACCCTATTACATCCAATGAAGGAATAGTCAAATTACCACGGATACAACTGCCTTCTTTCACCGGTATTTACTAAGAATGGCCTGCATTTCAAGATCTATTTATGTCGTTAGTGCACAACAACTCATCTCTTAGTAAAGTACAAAAACTTCACTATTTAAAGAGTAGCCTTAGTGGTGAAGCCGAAACTCTGTTGAAGCATATTCAAGTAACAGAAGATAATTATGATCAGTCATGGGTGATGCTTAAAACTCGTTACGGAAATAAACGTATAATAGTAAATTCTCTATTGAAAAGATTATTTATGCAGAGGAAAATCCCTGCCCAAACTGCAAACTATATAAAAGCACTTCTCGATACCACTACAGAATGCATTAATAGCTTAAAAAATCTTACAATTTCAACCGACTCTTGGGATCCATTAATTATATTTCTCGTTGTGCAGAAGTTGGACCCGGAGACGCACAGAGAATGGGAGGAGTTTGCTTACCGGGAAAATTCTGACGAATTACCTTTGTGGGCGGATCTCTGTAAGTTTTTACAATCGAAATTTCGTACATTAGAGTTAATCACACCTTCACCAAGGGACAAGATAATAAGAAATAAAGAAAATACGCTACATGTTGCTACTGCGGCTACGTCTAAATTAAGGAGTTACCTGATGTGTAAAGAAAATCATACACTGTGTCACTGTAGGGAATTTTCTAAGATGGAACCAACAGAAAGGTGTCAATATCTAAAGAACCACAATCTGTGTTTTAATTGTTTGGCCCCAGGACACTCTGCAAAGAAATGTCACCTCAACATGTCCTGTCGTATATGTCATAAACGTCACCACTCTTTAGTGCACCAAAACATGGTGACGTCATCAAATCAACCAGACAATGACCAAGCGCATGAAGCGAAGAATAATGATCAAGGAAGCTCTGCAAATCCAACAATATCAAATGTTCAGTTATCATCACATTTTGCTACTAGTACCACCACAGCTTTATTGGCTACAGCACTCATAGTTGTCAGGGATCAACTGGGACATACAGCTGTACTACGTGCCTTAATAGACCATGGCTCACAAGCCACATTTATAAGTGAAAGAGCTGCTCAGACACTTAAACTGAAACGCACTGCTATTAAAGGTACAGTTACAGGCATGGGATGCAGCAAAACAATTTTGAAGCAAGCTGCTGAAATACAACTTTTATCAAGATACGAAGCAAACTTTAACCTCAATATCAAAGTTTACATAATGCCAACTCGTCTTACATGTCAGTTACCAACTCGAACCATTTGCCTGAAGAACTGTTCACACCTCCAAGGCCTCGTTTTAGCAGATCCAGGCTTCAATCAACCAGGACGTATAGATATGTTATTAGGTGTGGACGTATGTGCCCAAATTATGAAAGGTGAAGTAATCAAAGGTCCTCCAGGCACTCCATGTGCTCAAAATACCAGCCTGGGATGGATTCTGTTTGGCCACATACAAAGCAACAGAGAAAATTATGAGGTCAGTGTCATGCATCTTAATTTGAATTTAGATGACATGCTGAGGAATATGTGGGAGCAAGGTACAGATGAAAAAAGAGCATTAACAGCAGAAGAAAAAACATGTGAAGAAATATATCAAGCTACAACGCACAGAACATCAGAAGGACGTTATATTGTAAAACTTCCAACAAAACAAAAAACACTTTTATCACCATCAGGAAGAACAAGAGATATAGCACTAAGAAATTTGTATCAATTAGAAAAGAAATTCGAAAAAGATCAAAGCTTAGAAAGTGAATACACAAGGGTGATGCAAGAATATATAGAGTTAAATCATTTAGAGAGAGTACCAGAAAATGAAATTAACAACCCAGCAGTCTACCTTCCTCATCATGCCGTTGTAAGGCAAGATAAAGAAACAAGTAAAGTGAGAACAGTTTTTAATGCTTCGCAAAAGGGAAACAATAACATTTCCCTCAATGAAGAGCTACTGGTAGGACCACAGTTACAAGACGACATGAGAAGCTTAATCATGAGATGGCGAATGAAAAGGATCTGTTTTGTTGCTGACATCCAAAAAATGTACCGTCAAATTTTAGTCTCAAAAGAAGATAGAGATTTACAAAGGATATTATGGAGAAATTGCAAAATCCAACCAGTACAAGATTATCGTCTCCTGAGAGTTACGTTTGGAACTGCTTCTGCTCCATATTTAGCAGTAAGAACCTTGCATCAAGTTGCGGAAGACGAAGGTCGAGATTACTCTGATGCTGCCAGAATTATAAAGGAAGACTTTTACATGGATGATCTGATGTCAGGCAAAGACACACTTCAAGATGCAATCAAAGTAGCGAAAGAGATTGGGTTTATTTTGCAGAAGGGAGGTTTCACTCTTCAGAAGTGGTGCTCAAACAACGCAGAGTTCTTAAAACAATTTGAACCCTCTGAAAGAAGTTCTCAAGTACACCTAGATATAAAGATAGATGGAACAATACGGGCACTAGGCTTACAATGGGACATGGGAAAAGATGTATTTAAATATAGTCTTCACTTACCTTCTATGGCTGCTACTGTAACTAAGAGAACAATCCTAGCCGACATTCAAAGATTATTTGATCCACTTGGCTGGTTAGCACCTTCTATATTGCCTGCAAAATTACTCATACAACATTTATGGATACAAGGAATTTCATGGGATGAAGAAGTTAACCACTTAATTGCAGAAAAATGGAGAAAACTGCGAGAAAGCTACCAATACTTACCTGAGGTAGAGATCAACCGGTGGCTGCATACATCTGAAAATGTAATGAATAATGTTACAGTTCATGGTTTTTGTGACGCATCTACTCAAGCATACGCTGCAGTTGCTTACTTAAGAGTTCAACTATAGATGGATTGGTTAAGACAGAAATAATTGCAGCGAAAACACGTTTAGCTCCTATCAAACCTCAATCCTTACCTCGTTTGGAGCTTAACGGGGCTGTACTCCTGGCGGGACTCCTGAAAAAAATAAAGGAAGCTATGAAAATACCTACCTGTCAAATATTCGCGTGGACGGATTCCACCATAGTACTCTCTTGGCTTTTGGGAGATCCTGCAAGGTGGAATACATTTGTGAGAAACAGAGTTGTTGAGATATTAGACAACATTGGCAACCAGAATTGGTATCACTTCCAATCACAAGACAACCCTGCTGATGCAGCTTCTAGAGGGAAGCACATGCTAGATCTGAAAGGTGATAAAATGTGGTGGAACGGTCCTGAATGGCTAAGCACAAGTAATATTAAATACAGCAGACCAGCAAACATAACAACGAACCTAGAAAGAAAGATCATATCAGTACAAGTGAATCTAAAACAAACAAACGAAAGTTCTAGTATAGCTACTAAGTTTAACAGATTTGATAATTTAACAGAACTATTAAAAGTTATAATATATTGCAAAAGATTCTTCAAAGGAAGGGAATTGGAAAATAAGGCAACTACAATAACTACAACAGAATTAGAAGAAGCTTTAAAAACATGTATAAAAATTGTACAAAGGGACACATTTGAAGAAGACATACAAAACCTAAAATCAATAAAAAGGGTAAAAAATTATAGTAAAATAAAGTCTCTTTTACCTTACCTGGATGATGAAGGTATCCTCAGGGTGGGCGGCCGATTACGTCACTCTGACCTTGATGAAAATTGCAAACATCCTATTATATTAGACAGCGAAAATCACTTGAGTGCACTTATAGTATCTGATGCTCACTTGAAGACACTACATGGTGGAACGCAATTGATGCTTGGATATTTAAGATTAAAATACTGGATCCTGAAATCAAAGAAATTGGTAAAAATTAAAATTCGCAATTGCCTCATATGTGCCAAGCAAAACGCTGTAGCTAAATCACAATTAATGGGAGACTTACCTCGTGTAAGAATTACGCCTGCTCGACCCTTTCTACACAGTGGAGTAGACTTTGCTGGCCCTTACCAAATCCTGAGATCTAAAGGTAGAGGATTTAATACAATTAAGGCTTACATAGCAATCTTTGTTTGCACGTCAACGAAAGCCATACACCTAGAATTGGTTGGAGACCTTACCTCGGAGGCCTTTATTGTAGCTTTCAGAAGATTTGTAGCAAGAAGGGGAAGATGTGCACATCTCTGGAGCGACCAGGGAAGAAACTTCGTAGGTGCCAACAAAGAACTTGTAGCAGCTTGGGCAGACGCAAAGATGAAGTTTGAGGGTCATATTTCTGAAATGTTAGCATTAGATGGCACACAATGGCATTTCATACCAGCCTATAGTCCTCACATGGGCGGATTATGGGAAGCAGGTGTCAAATCAATGAAATACCACATGAAAAGAATATTGACTTGCAACCTAACCTATGAAGAAATGATGACCTTACTGTGTCAAATAGAAGCTTGCCTTAACTCACGCCCGCTTAGCCCTATTGATGACTCAGACACGGACAACATACTGCCACTTACACCAGGGCACTTCTTAATAGGCGAAGCTCCAATCAATGTACCCCACTCTGATCTAAAGAACATTCCTGTCAGTCACTTGTCACGATGGCAACATCAACAGAAGCTTCTATCAGATTTTTGGCGAAGATGGCAACAAGAGTACTTGACCAGGTTACAGCAGAGACCTAAGTGGCAAGAAAAAGTGAAGGAATTTGAAATAGGACGCATTGTTCTTATAAAATGTGACAATCTCCCTCCTGGCAAATGGATGCTGGGTCGTGTGGTGGATAAGCACCCAGGTCATGATGGAGTGACTAGGGTGTATAGTGTTAAAAGTGGTGAAAGTGTAGTGCAAAGACCAATGAACAAATTGTGTCCTTTACCTATAGATATAGACTGATGTTTTATTCCAAATCATTTATGGTTAAATTTTATTTTGCATGTATTAAATGTTCTAGTATGTATTCCCATTTACATGAAAATTGTGTCAAATAGTTTTTTATTTTTTTAATTTTGATTGGAATATGTCCATTACTATAAAGCTTAATGAATTTAGGGTGTTACCTTTATCAAAAATGTATGTAATCACATATATTGTATAACAAATGTCATGTAAAATTATTATATTTGGAGAATGTCTGAAATGTAACAAGTTAGATAATAAAGGACTTTATGAGTCCTTTGGTGGGCGGCATGTTCGAGCAATATTGTAATGCGTGTGTGTTGTATGTAAGATGAACAGTATACAAGTGTGAGTGAGGTCTTTAATAAGGTAAAATGTAATTTAAATGTTTAGTAGCAAATAAACCACCGTATCATTGACACCTTGTTTCTGTGATCAGTCCCTGTAAAAGTAGTGAACCTTAATACCAAAACAGCATGACCTTAACATAATATAGTCAATCATTTAGTCAATTATTTAGCCATGGGATAAAACTTTTAAGTGTGCCAGTCAAACATTAATGATGATATTCGAGTCATTATACTGGAAATAGTCTTTTAAATATTTTTTAGTACAATTGACAATCTTCAGTATGATTGACCGTGTATATGACTTTTATAAGTCTATGTTATTTTTGATGAAAATTATTATTGCAGATAAAAGCCCTTTCACATTTATTTTAGTCTCGAATTAAATTAATCCAAATGAAAATAATAACTTTGGCTCTTTATAACTGATCTTTAAATGTAAAACACTGACTTGAAATTATATAATTATTAGCAGTTTTTAATTCATTGAACTTTTTTAAGATTGTATTGGATCTCTACTGGTAAATATATATATATATATATATATATATATATATATATATATATATATATATATATAAATATATATATATTATAGTTCTTGATGAAAATAAAGTATGCGCGTTACATCGTATCCCATCAAGAATTTCTAATGTAATTCTTGGTGTAAAGCTAAGATGTGATAATAACTGTAAACAATAGATTAACAAAATAATGTAAACATTTGTAAATACTTGTTTTATAACCTAATAAATATTATTTGACCGTAATAAAATAAAACAAGGTAGTCTTCGCCATGAAAGTAAAAATAAATATATTCGATTATTTTTGCGATATCTAACAGCCGGATCAGCGCGCGATTCTGATCCATCTAAAGATGCTAAATTTCAGCAAACACTGTCAAATGCAATAGGAGTGACAGAAAAAAACGGTTCTTGATATAAAAGGGTAAATAAATTATTTAACCTATAAAGTAAAATCACTTTATTAAAAATCAAAATAGCCCAATAGCTTTATTAACATGAGACACATAATTGTACGAGTGCTAACAATACTTAACATTATTTTACTGAAATCTCAGAAAGTTTTTTTTTTAATAGAATAAGGGTGACAAACGAGCACACAGTCCACCTGATGTTAAGTGATTGCTACGGCCCATAGACATCTACATCTATTCTCGATTACGTATCAAAATGTAGATGCGTTGTCACCCGTGAGGACTAAGATGTAATGCCTCGTTTCCAGTAAAAAGGTTCTCCGGTTCTCTACACTCACCATACGAAACACAGCAGGCTTAAACTGCTATTTTACATGGTATTCTGTGAGAGCGTGGCCCTTCCCCGGTCGAGCCGACCCATTCGTGCTACAACTATACCTACTACTAATATAGCTGCAGCATGGCTCTACCACGTAAGAAAAAATTGACGTTGAAAATTTAAGTATTTTCAGAAGCAACTTTGCAATTATTTTCTATTGAGTGAACTTTTGTGGAATCGTGTTTTACAAACCGCCACCTGAAATACGTACAATTTTTTTCGATAACGACGTGAAATTACAAAACGATCCCCATGCATATCAATGTGGCTCCATTCAGCCTCTTAAAATGCACATACCTCGGGATTGAGAGATTTTAAAAGTTTTCATGCATAGATAATGGAAGAAATAATATTATATTATTACTGTCCCGTGTGAGGCAACCTTTATACTTATATACATATACTTATCATATTTTTATGGTTGGTTAGAAAAGTTATATCTAAATGCAAACTTTCACAGGGTAATTTTTTTTTTTTACTATTTTTACCCAGAAAGTAGTAAAGCAACTACAATTCCATCGCTGGTTATGTAGCCTAAGATGGTGAATTGCACTGACTTAACAAAAACCTATTCACTCTTGCCTAATACTCGTAGTACTAGGTAAGTATTATTTGTGACCTATTTGTATGTGTGTGTGTGTGTGTGTGTGTGTGTGTGTGTTTGTGTGTGTATGTGTGAAGAAAAGCGTATAAGAATACGTGAAGAGGAATAAAGGTTGAGTACTACTTCGCTTACCTATACGAGGTTGCCACTCGAGAACCTTTCTTCCTATTTTTTATCGGTTTTCCAAGTTATATAGCTCTGCCACCCATTGCCATTTCACTTTAATATTCCGTATAATGTTAGTTACTCTGGTTCAACTGCGAATATCTTCATTTCTAACTTTATCACGTAGAGAAACCCCTCTCCAATTAAAATTTTTACATTTTTAGATGATAGTTTGTGTAACATAAAAAAAACCATAAACCCAAGAATGTCTTTATATAGTTATTTATACTTAGGGAAGCACCATTTTTATTATTTATTTAAATCGTTTGATTTAATTTGATAACAGTGTACCTAAATGTAAGTATCTGTATCTTTATTTCCCTCCCCAATAATATTTTATAAAGTCATACTCATAAAAACAGCGTTTTATTGTAATACATAATTATAAAATTCAGTATCAAATAATTAATAAAAATATGCAACAATAAAATTACATAGGTATTAAAAACTATCGAAATCTAAGTAACGAGAGCATGTTCGTCGTTCCACATCTAAATTATATAAATTTGCATTTTTCAATTTCACTAACAAACGTCGCCGCGAAAATTTCTTCTTCTTTGGGCACTTTAAAAAGTCATTTATTTAGAAAATAATATTTACAGTTACCAGTGTACAGATATTAACTAAATTAAGTATTTCTAGGCATAAAAATATTTATAATTGAGTATAAACTTATAAAAAACTAATATATATTTTACTAGGCTCATGGTGCGAACTAAGGGGGTGGTAGATTTTACGCCGCTACCATACGGCGAGGAGCCGAGTCTGTCGTTTCGGCTTTGTCGCTCGTTTAGCACCACCCGGGGGACACGTGTAGGGTGGGCCTAGGATTAGAAAGAAAGAAAGAAAGAAAACATTTATTGCTCAAATACGCCACATGTACATTTAAACCATAAACATAAAAAATACATAGATAGTAAAAAGAAAAAAAAAAGAAAAAAAGAAGAATACAAAAAAAAAAATATTAAACACATCACACATTTTACGCACACAAGTGTGTGTGGCGTACACGGCAAACAGACCGCACTCAGCTTAATGCCGCAGTCGATACGAGACTACAGCGCTGGTTTTCAGTGGGCCTGTGAATTAAGTGACGCACGGACGTTCACACCGTCATTGATAGACTAATAATAATTAACATAGATTACATGAATGAACTAACTGGATCTAGTACAAAGAATGTCCGAAAATTTTTTTTTTAAAAGTATTGTTATCACCATAAGAGTCATGTATCTATGAGGTATTAGTTGGAAATAATATGAAAGAAGAAACACTATATGATGGCATCCTACAAAAATATTTTCTCACAGGTATGTAATCATAACCATAATCTTAAGCAACAATATTATCACTAGAAACAATATTGTAATAAAGTCACTAATGATTGCACGTTAAACATATACTTGTATCATAGTTATAATTAATAGCATGAAAAACGCTTTTATTTCAGCATTTAAGTATCAAAAAATAAAAAATAAAGTACTATGCACTCTTATGCTTTCCGTATGACCCCGCCGGACAGCGCTAAGTGTCTGTAATTATTTAGGTAGGTAAATATCAAGCCATAGCTTTTTGAACAATAATTAGGTGAGTTTTATATTTTATTTTAAATGTATTTAATGTTTTCAGACTACGAAGCGGTGGCGGCAGGTTATTCCAGCATTTAGAGGCAGAATATTTGAAACTTCCACGAAAGGCGATGGTACGATGGTAGGGTACAACCAAAGAGTAACATGACGCGCGAGTGATCTTTGATTGTACGTCGCGAGACCACACTAATTTGTGATAAAGATAAGGTGGTACATTATATTTAATTAATCCAAATAGAAATGTGGCTAGGTGGTGTTCTCGCCTATACTGCATTTTTAAAATATTGTGCTCGTTTATGTACGGCGTGACGTGAGCGCGTGGAGGTATCTTAAAACAAAATCTCGCACAAGCATTCTGCACCCTCTGGACAAGTTTCTTGCTATGCACAAGCAGACGAGGGCCATACACTATATCCATATAATTAAATTTAGACAGAATCAAAGAATCGCACAGTCTTATCCGCATATCGGTATTTAGGCAATTTCTAATTTGATATAATACTTTTAACCTATAAAAACATGTTCTTGCAGTGTTTATTATGTGACTTTCAAAGCGTAACTTGTCATCTATCAACAAACCCAAATTACGAGCCTCAGTCACGCGTTCAATTCGTTCGCTCCTTATGGTTACTTTAGCATCATGTTTTGCTATTTTTTGTATTTGCTGAGCCGTACCTAGAATCATATATTTAGACTTGCTTCCATTAAGGACTAATGCGTTCGAATCTGACCAAGCTGCAATTCTTTCGAGATCGTCATTTAATTTTTCCACCGCTAATTTAGTCTCCCCCGGTTTACAAGGTATATATATCTGTGTATCATCCGCGTACATATGGTATTTGCAATGCTTAATACAATTTGTTATATCCGCACAATACACGGCAAACAAAATAGGTCCTAGGATAGATCCCTGCGGAACGCCTTGTTTGACAGCCTGAGCGTTCGAAATGACTGGTAACCCATTTTCGTCTGATATTTCTACTTGCTGTATACGATGCTCGAAATAACTTTCGAACCATTTTATCGCAGATATTTCGAAACCGTAGTAATGTAATTTAGACAAAAGCAATGGCACATTAAGACAGTCGAATGCTCTGGAAAAGTCTAGCAAGGCTAAAATCGTTCCTTTGCCACTGTCTATATCTGATAGTATCGTCGACAACATTTATCATAGCGGTTGACGTACTGTGGTGTTTTCTAAACCCTGACTGAAGACTGGGAAGCACATCGTTAGTTTCTAAGTATATTCTTACCTGCTCAGCCACGACTTTCTCCAGGATTTTTGATACACAGGGGAGTATACTAATCGGGCGTATGTCCTTCATGGTAATAGGATTTGAGTTTTTGGGTATAGGTCTGATGAGTGCGTGCTGCCATTCTGAGGGATATGTTTGCGTTGTAATTGATTTATTAATTATCTCCGTAATAACAGGTATTGTTACGGGAAAAGACATTTTTAACATATCCAAGGAAATACCGTCTGCACCCACCGCATTTGACTTTAATGACTGTGTTATTTTCACAATATCACTTTCCTCAATTGTCTTCAGTTTGAATACATTTGAGACTTTGACGTGTAATTTAAAGAATGTCATATATGAAATAGGAACTTGATTATTTCCTGGCACATTTAATAAGCTTGTATTAATCGAATCGGGGTCGTTGAAAATATGGTGAGGCAGGTCCGGCTTAGTTTTTAACCTAACGTTTTTTTTTATATGTGACCATACGATGCGAGTATCTTTTTGATTATTTATAAAAAAATTGTAGTAAGCTTTCTTTTCTCTTATTAATGCTTGTGCAACATAGTGTTTGAGCTCTTTATAAAGTAATTTTTGGGCTGCTGTACCACCTGACTTACGTGCGACAACACCTGCTTCATCTCTGACTTTCATCATTTTTTTTATATTATAAGTAATCCAAGGATATTGGAAGTGTTTTAATGATTTTCTACGTACGGGCGCATGAGTGTTAAATAATGTTTTTAACATAGTATTAAACAATGATACCATGTCATTGACGCCTACATTAGGTGGTCGAAGCCTACGGACGCGAGCGACTCATCCCCCAAGTGAACGGCAGGGTCGGGAAGAGACGCCCTAGACGAAGGTTTATCGACCAGATCGGCGATACATTGAAAATGGGCCAGATTAGGAGTACCCTTAACCGACGAGCGTGTATGCGTAGATATATGGATGTGAAAGAGGCGAGAGAGGTGTGTCAGGATCGCGCCAAATGGAAGTCCGTAGTCTCTGCCTACCCCTCTGGGTGACAGGCGTGAGTGTTTATGTTTTTATGTTTATGTTATGTATATATTATGTTTTATGTATATATTTGAACGAAGTCGCTCCAACACCGACGTACGGTCCACCTTCGACGATGTCCGAAAACGGACTGTGACAGAGCTTACATGGCGACGGAGCATGCGCGCTCGCGTAAATGTATTCAATTTCAGGGAAAAATGATATATTCTCTTATAAAACGGGTAATAAAAATAAAACTCTCAATTAAAAATATTAATATTTTTAAGACCTTTTTTTTAGTGTAAGAACTATTTAAAAAGCTTGTGCTGTTTTGGAGAAATTTTGCAAAATATGACAAAGATAGGTACTCTTTGGGGATTTTTTTTCTAATAATGGGTTGACAAAAATACAATTTTGTTAAATTAAAAACATTTACTAAATCCTCTTCTGTTACCCTATATTTTTTCTTTGTGGATTAAATGAACAGTTATTGAGATTTTTTTACTTAAATATCCTAGATTTAGGCAATTCAACCACTATAATCGCGCCATAAGTTATCAAAGTTTTAGAGCAATCTGATAAACTGTAAAGCTGCGCATAAAATACTAACATTAAAAAAAACATAATTTTTTATATATTAGATTTAAAACACCACGCTCTTCCACAGTAATTTGTTACATTTTTCATTGTACCGTATTGGGACGTCTTGCCGTATGATAAATCTACTACAAAAATTGTGTAAGTAAAAACTGAATAACTATTCTTAATTCAATAACAGTTCTATTGTTCTTTTAACTTAACAATACTTTGATCATTGATTTGATCATTCACCCTTGATAATAATCATCATCATCATTATGATCATTATCAAGAGTGAATAATTAGTAATAAGTAAGTCAGTGCACTTTACCGTCTTCCATTACATCACCATTTACCAGCACTGGCTTATAATAGTAAAAAATCATTATAATCGTTATAGACCTTCACAACTCTTACGTGGTAGAGGTATGCTGCAGCTATATTAGTAGTATAGTTGTAGCACGAATGGGTCGGCTCGACCGGGGAAGGACCACGCTCTCACAGAATACCAGCGTAAAATAACAGTTTAACACTGCTGTGTTTCGTATGGTGAGTGCAGAGAACCAAAGATCCTTTTTACTGGAAACGAGGCATTCCATCTTAATCCTCACGGGAGACAACGCATCTGCATTTTGATTCGCAAACGAGGATAAATGTAGATGTCTATGGGCCACAGCAACCACTAACCATCAGGTGGACTGCATGCTTGTTTGTCACCCTATCCTATAACAAAAATAGTTCCCTTCTGAACATAGCTTCCCAAGTAATGCAACAAAACATGGTCTTGAATCCCTGCATCCATCGACTTCTTGCATGTCTAACCAGGTCGTCACTACTTGAATTAAATACGTAAATACTTGACTAGTTTTCACCATCTCTGCATAATATAGGAAATTTGTAGCAATTACTTTTTAATGGGTTTCAAGGTTTTATTACAGAAAAATTGACCTTGCAAGCAGCTCTGTTAAACATCTGCTTAATTTCTTCTAGAGCTTTAAACAAGGATAAACACAATTTTTTTATAGAATGCGTGACAAACGAGCACACAGTCCACCTGATGGTAAATAGATGATGTGGCCCATAGACATCTACATTTATCCTCGATTAAGATAAAATGCGTTGTCAACCTTGGGGACTAAGATGGATTGTCTCATTTCAAGTAAAAAGGGTCTCTGGTACTCTACAGTCACCACACGAAATAACAGCATTAAACAGCTATTTCACCCTGGTATTCTGTGAGAGCATAGTCCTTCCCCGATCGAGCTGACCAATTCGTGCTACAACCATAACATAGCTGTAGCATGGCTCTGCCATGTCAAAAGCAAAATGCTGCTGACCAATTAAAAGTTCGTCCGTAAGAATCCTTAAAAACTACACTTTTACAGGGTGTACTATAGTCCACCTTTCATTATTACCATCTATTCACACATAAGATAATACTCATTTCAGTATCGATTAACTTCACATATAGTAAATCTCATAGGCCTCTCCCAAAGAATGCCACAAAGCACGGTCCTGTCCTTCCTTGGGGGAGGCCTACGTTCAGCAGTAACCTTATGAAAGGCTGTAATGATGATGATGATGATAGTAAATCTCTACTACTTACGTAAAAAAGTTTTAATGGGCAACACAGCCAGGGCTCGGATAGCGGTATATTTTTCGAAACGTTTTCGCCTTAAATACCTAAAAACTTATTTCTTTCGTTTATGTTCGAACGGAATCATAATAAAAACGTTTATGAAGAGAACGAAATTTTAAATCGTTCTTGTTCAATAAAACGTTTTTAACCATTTTAAACAGTTTTTTCCCATTTTTTGACCCTGCAATACGAAACAAAAATACCTTATAGGTTTAAACTTGTCGTGGCACGCGCCATTCATTTAGCCTCTTGCGGAATAAACTGTCTTTTACGTTTTCACATTACGTTCTCATTTTGTTTTTGTTCCGAACATAATGTTATACAAGGACAAAATGTTATACAAGGAACCGTCTCAAACGTTTTAAAAACGTTATTTTTAATAACGTTTCCGAACCCTGAACATAGCAACATCATGTTTGATACAATTGGGTTAGTATAAGCGTTTATATGTATGAGTTTGCACTTCACACACGTTCTTCTTATAAATTATAGAACCATGATGTACCTGTATTATAGCAACAGCGGAAATGGGTCTGCTCGACCGAAGAATGACTTACGCTGCATCTGCAATAATTAGTAAACGCCTGCAAATTAATAAACGTTCTTTAAGACTATGTACGTATAAACCCATTTAAAACTCAGGCGCTTACCTAAAGGCGAATATCTGAACTAATCAACCTATTTATTTATTTCTCTTTCTTGACACTGGACTCCTCACATTTATTGGAGGTTAGTGAAAGAAAAGCGTCAACTATTACTAATCCAGCATAAGAGTTGATAGCCTTATAGATCTCCTAGAAAAAGTTTTATATGTTAATTATTGAGATATACAGGTTTCCTCACTTCCTCACACCTGATAACTGAGAAGGTATCAAGAGAACTGGCAATTTTGGTATAAGCCGCCATCGTTGCAGCAATTAGTTCGCTTAGAACAGCATTTTTCTGCATGAGCTGATATTGAATCTGGTGTGCGGTAAGACGGTACAATTTCACTTCTTGTAAACTCCAACTCCTAAAATTTTGATTGTTCGCATAATGTCGGCCGAAACAGAGACGGGGTGGCGTTTGTGTTCTCAGCAAAAAAGGATTGGAATGCAAACCTATTGATATTGCTAACCAACTTGCTTGTCCCTACCACTTCGAATGTTGTGGAATAGAAATCGCGCAATATAACCTTACCATTATTTGCATTTATAGAACACCAGATAGCAATGTTAATCTATTTTTTTACAAATTAAATGAGCTTTTATATAATTTGACAAACAAAAAAATGTGCAAAAAAAATATTTTATGTGGCGATTGGAATATAGACATCCTCAAAGAAGGAAAAAATACGTGCGAGCTATTTGAAATATTAGAAAATTACAATGTATCTATCCACATTAAGATCCCCACTAGGAAAAATGCATGTATTGATCATGTAGCCAGCAATATAAGCAAGGTAGATGCCGAGATCTTAAACCTGGCATTATCAGACCATGAAACAGGCCAAGTCATATCGTTTCAAATTCAAAGAAAACCTACTGTAATAACCTGGCATGAATTTCGGAGACTACAGTAAAGAAAACATTCAAAAGTTTTCTGACTGTCTATCGCGTCTCTCTTTTTCAGAAGTATACGATCAGACCAGTGTTGATAAGGCCTATAGATCATTCCATAACTTGTTAACTCTATTTCATGGACTTTGCTTTCCTATAATTAAACTTAAAAGAAACAACATGTGTAATAGAGGTAGGTGGAAAACAAAAGGTATAAAAAAGTCAAGTATTACGAAAAGAAAACTTTACCTAACCTATAAATACTCAAAAACGAATAATGTGTTACATAAAAATAAATACGAAAAACATAACTATCTTTTGAAAAAATGCATATATAAAGCTCAACAAAAAACCAACTTAAAACACATTCTAAATAGTAAAAATACTTGCAAAGCTACTTGGGATTCAGTAAATTCAAGTATAAATGAAACTACCCAAATTCATAAAATTGACGTAATTAAATTTAATGACCAAACAATTAGTAACCCTGATGATATGTGAATTATTTAACAATTTTTTTATTGACCTAAGTAACATTAAAAATACAAATAAGTCTGGTAACAATTCTGCTCAACCAAATATAGATACAAATCCAAATACAATTTTCTTACAGCCAACGGAACCAGCGGAAATTAAGAAAATAAGCAGTGAATTAAAAAACACGGATTCAGTTGGCTACGAAGAACTCAGTACCAAAATACTAAAGTCATGTGCCTGTTATATCTGTATACCGCTGAGTTTCCTTATAAACTTATCATTTGTCGAGGGCTCATTCCCGGAAGATCTTAAGATTTCTATAATAAAACTAGTTCACAAAAAAGGAGATGAAAAGGATCTCAATAACTATAGACCAATAACTTTGAACCCAGTAATATCAAAGATATTTGAGAGAACTATGTACGATAGATTAAGTAAATTTATACCAAAATTTGGTATCTTAACTGAAGATCAATTCGGTTTTCGCAAAAACAGATCTACAACTTTAGCATGCTTCAACTTTATTAAAGACATACCAGAGAGTATCGATAGAAAAACTCCAGTAACTGCTCTCATGCTGGACACGACCAAAGCCTTTGATTTTTTTTTATAGGAGAGGGGGCAAACGAGCATGCGGCTCACCTGATGGTAAGTGACTACCGCCGCCCATGAATAACCGCAACACCAGGGGAATTGCAGATGCGTTGCCGGCCTTTTAAAAAGGAGTAGGCTCTTTTCTTGAAGGTCCCTAAGTCGTATCGGTCCGGAAAAATCGCTGGTGGTAAACTATTCCACAAGGAAGTTGTGCGAGGAAGAAAACATCTTCTAAATCGCACAGTGGTGGACCGCCAATCATCCAGATGGTGTGGATGGTATCGAGAGTTCTGCCGCGATGTGCGTTCGTGAAATTTGGCGGCTGGGATTAATCCGAACAATTCCTCAGAGCACTCCCCATGGTAAATGCGAAAGAAAATGCTAAGAGATGCAACATCTCTTCGCAGTGCCAATGAGTCGAGCCGATCGGAAAGGACTCGGTCGTCGACGATTCGAGCCGCACTGCGCTGGATGCGGTCAAGTGGAAGAAGCTGGCACTGGGGAGCCCCAGCCCAGAGATGGGAACAGTATTCCATGTGAGGCCGAACCTGCGCCTTGTAAAGTTGCAGGCGTTGAGCCGGCATGAAATACTGTCCCGCTCTGCTGAGCACGCCAAGCTTTTTAGAGGCCAATTTGGCCTTCTCTTCCAAGTGACCACGAAACTGCACGCTACTCGATATGTCGACGCCGAGGATTCCGATACTGGCTGAGGCAACAAGGGGAGTACCTTGAAACTGAAGAGATACGGCAAAGGGGTTCTTTTTAGCGGTAAACGCGCAAACTTGTGTCTTCTGAGGATTAAACTGGACTAGATTTAGTCGCCCCCAATCCGAGACTTTGTCCAGCAAAGACTCGACTTCAGACACAAGTTTGTTCCGGTATTCAGTGACGTTTTCCCGAGAAATATTGGCACGGCCGGTGTATAGAGCATCACCAGTGCTGCCATCCGCATAGCAATGAATGCTACCGGCTTGCAACATATCATTGATATGCAGAAGAAACAGCGTTGGTGATAGCACACAGCCTTGTGGAACACCAGCGTTAATAGGCTTGTAGTCGGAGCATGCACCGTCTACAACGACCTTGATGCTCCGATCTGCAAGAAAGCTGGTGATCCAATTGCATAATTTCTCGGGAAGCCCATAGGAAGGGAGCTTCGAAAGAAGCGCTTTGTGCCAAACCCGATCGAAGGCCTTCGCAATGTCCAAACTAACGGCCAATGCCTCCCCCTTGGACTCTACTGCCAACGCCCATCTATGAGTTAAGTAGACCAGAAGATCACCAGCTGATCGACCCCGACGAAAACCGTACTGGCGGTCACTAATCAGCTGGTGATCCTCAAGGTACCGCATGAGGTGGCAGTTTACAACGGATTCCATTATTTTGGAGAACAAGGGGGTGATGGCGATAGGCCTGTAGTTGGACGGGTCTGAGCGGTCGCCTTTTTTAGGGATCGGGTGGACAAAAGCTGTCTTCCATGATTTCGGGACTACGCCTAGGGAGTAGGAGTACCGGAAAAGACGCGTTAGAATCGGTTGACCACAAAATTCTATTAAACAAAATTGAAAGTTACGGGATAAGAGATGCGGCTTACACGTGGCTAAGCAGTTACTTGCAAGGCCGAAAACAATGCACAGAAATCATTCGGCTAACGCAAGCATAACAAGATGGCATATTTACGAAAGAACTACATCGTTCACAGTTTAGATCTAATGACCGTGGTATCCCTCAGGGTAGTATTTTAGGACCTTTAATCTTTTTGCTATATATTAATGACTATTTGACTAATGACGGTAGAGCCACGCGGCAGCTTTTGCTGTCACAGGGATGGGTCGGCTCGAACCAGGGTGGTACCACGACCTCACAGAATACCAGCGTGAAGTAGAGGCTTACCTCTGTGTTTCGCTTGGTGAGTGCAGGTGGCCGGAGGCCCTTTTTACTGGAAATGAGGCATTCCATCTTAGTCCTCACGGGTGACAACGCATCTGCATTTTGATTCGCAAACGAGGATAGATGTAGATGTCTATGGGCCGCAGCAACCACTTACCATCAGGTGGACTGTGTGCTCGTTTGTCACTCTTATCTTATAAAGAAAAACTTGTCTAAAATAACCAAGCAGAAATGCATCTTGTTCGCAGACGACACAACTTTTATATTTAAATGCACCAAAAAAGACATATATGAAACCGAAATAAATAATTCTATTAATACTATTATGACATGGCTTAATTCTAATAATCTCTTACTTAATATTGACAAAACAAAATTAATATAAATTGGAAATTATAAAATGGAACCTATAAATATGAATATAAAATATGAAAATTCGAAAATAGAAAATGTTGAATCAGTTATGTTATTAGGTATAAAAATTGACAAAAATTTAAACTGGAAGCTTCACATTGACCAGGTTTGTACAAAATTAAACCGGTTTGTATATGCTTTAAAAAGATTGAGAAAAACAATATCACAAAAAGCAGCCCTAGCTGCTTATCACGGTTATGTGTCTTCCGTATTATTATATGGTCTGCCTTTGTGGGGGAATTCTGTTGATGTGATTAGAGCGTTTAAATTACAAAAGAAATGTGTGCGAGCTGTATGTGGTGCGTGGTTTCTTGATAGCTGCAAGCCATTGTTCAAAAAGATACGCGTATTGCCTTTGCCATGCATGTGGGTGATTCTTTGAACATGTGCATATTACGCGGCCCTCCCCAAATAACTACTTAGTGAGATATAAAGTTATATTCTTTTTTATTTTACGTTAAACATGGTTCCAGTAGTATATAAAGATGTACATAACATTTTACTATTGTAATAAACAACTAAGTTATATTCATAAACGTTCCTCAAATCTCATCACCATTCGTGTCCCAATTTCCAAATTTTAGCAGTTCATGCTCGAAAAGTTGTAAATAAACCCCGAAGATCGTATATTTTTGTAGTAATTTAGATAGTACACTACATGCTTTACTAATTAGCAAAACTACACACATTAAAGACCACTTTTAAGTTATTTGTAACAACTTTGAAAATTGTCCCAACACTTTATACTCACTACCATTTCTCCACACAGTCGCAGGGTTATTTTTTTTCCGCGTATGTATTGGTCGCTGATAGGGTAACTCAGCGGTCGTGATCAGTTTTGCGCCACGACTCGTGCGGGTCATACGACGAAGAGTCTTTTGGCGCCAACTATAGCCTACCTTAATCGCCCAGAAATCGTGTTTGGCAAACAAAAATCTCCTTACCGTTCGAGTTTCCCGTGGTAAGCCTATTATTCTTATTTATCATTTTTATGCACAGGAATAGTCGCCACAGGATACTCTTTGCTTTGATTAAGTTCCCGAGTTAATAAGTTCTATAAAGAACTTATAGTGTGAGAAAGTGTACAAATATCTAATTACCGTTTGTACAATTACCATTTTTCCCGTTCGTATTTTGGCAGAACGGTAATGAGAAATCGAAAATGGTAATTAGTACCAGTATAAGCTGGCCTCTTATTATATTGAAACTCCTAACTCCGCTAGGCCAGCCCTAGGTCGAATTGTGTTACTACCAAAGCGTGATCAATTATTGCTCGTTTAATGTGATCTGACACCACTTCCGCAACAAAATAAACCCATAGACTGACTACCAACTACCCCCCTATTACTAACTTATTTTTTTAGAGTAAGTCGAAGGAGGAAACTTTGGTTAAATCCAAAATCACACGCCAGAATCGATACGCTAAAATCAAAGCTGACCCTATTTCATACGCCATTTAAGAATAAAAAGAACGACAACAATACAAAAAAAGAACTTTTGTTAGTTGAAAAAATGACACAGGTGAAATAGGAGGAGTTGTTAAATGCACTGTCGCTGCAGCGTAAGGTAGAGATGTTGCTAAATTAGATGGTTTTTTAAATACGTAAGAAAAAAAACACAAAAAATTAAGCTGACAACTGTGAAAGAATACCATACAATAGAAAAAGATGTATTGATATCTTCAGAATAGCTGAAACCATTGAAAGGTACATTGAAAGTTTATCAAATACTGTGGCAGAAAGAAAAGGACTACCTGATATTCAGAGAAAATAGTTACTTATATGCTTAGACGTGGACTGTGAACACACTAAATTTGTCGGAAAATTATGTTATGAAAACACAAAAGAATCTACACTTATCAGAAATAAAGAGAATGAAAATCATAGTATGACTGATGCGACCACAAACGTAAAACCTAAAACTACACAGAATAAAAGGAATATTAAAATCTTAAGTAATGTTTTACTAAAGTCAAAACGCAAAGGAGACGAAGCCACCCTTAAAATGCTGTCTGATTTAAAACCTGATGATGAATTATACTTGGACCCTAATATACACATTGAGAATGTGGTAAATATTTCTGGCAGTGGCAGTGATATCAATTTTTTGGATGTATTTCAAGACTATGTCCTATATACATTACAATTAAGCGCAAATTAAATAATTGATGGCCAGCTTAATGTTCTCGGATCATTGCTGTGTGATGATCTAGCAGATCCACAAGAGACTGCATTTGAGACTACCTGCGAAATTCTTGGTTGTGAAAGTGATATGGATTCGAATTCAATTTTAAATACTTTATAGTTATTGTAACTGATCTTATCGCATTTAAGAAATATTTTAGATGAAACCGGTATAGTGCTGAGTTCTATTGACAAAGAGTTTTGATGTAGTGTTTTAGTTGATTTTATTAAGATTACTAGAAAGATAATTACTGTTTATTTTGTTTTTATTTTCCTTAATTTTTTAAATTAAGTCTAGGTTGATGTTTACCAAAGTTTGATAGAAACATCAAATGTTTTGTATTTTCCTGTTTATCATTGCCGTGATTATCTTGCAGATCTACTTAAGACTTTATGATTAAGTACATGCCCGGTTTCTGGTTATGAAATAGAAACTTATTCGGATTTAAGTATAAATCTGTTTTTAAGTTTTTGTATAAGATTTCATCGAATTTAAAAAATATCTTAGATGGAGCTTGTATAACTATTAGTTCTATTAACACTGAGTTCTAAACTAATGTTTTAGTTGGTTTTATTTAATTTACTAGACACATTATTATTTACTGACCTAATTAAATAATTAGGAAAAGCGGTCGATTTTCAACAATTTTTTTTTTCAAATTAAGTGATGTTATTACATTATTTATTAATAAATGTGTGATTTCAGTACATCATTCATTTTATTTATAATTACCAATCACGTAGCATAATTACCATTTTTAAAATACTAATTACCGTTTCTTTCATATCTCATCACCGTTTGGTGAAAATTTTCAGCTTCAGATTCAGGCCTATATAGCAGTTCAAATACTGTGCGTTTGATTTATTTCGTTAATCTGCACTATAAACTTTAGGTGAAATCCATAAAAAAGATAATTGGAAGCATTATTTGAACTTAATTGACGAACCCTGAATATGTCTATCTTCAAATATTCACCCATGTATATCCGAGAAATATGTATTTTTGTAAAGCGACACCCGAATTATTTCAAAACCCACGCTGAATCTCTCGAAAGGCAAACAAGGCATAAAAATAGATTATTTCATCCCAAATGCAATTCTAGATTTTATGCAAACAGTGCTCCTATGATGGCTATCAAAATATATAATAAATTACCCAATAAATTAAAAGAAATGCCTTTGAATAAATTTAAAATTGATATTAATAAATGGCTTCTTGACAAGTGTTATTATAGTGTTAAGGAATATTTTAATTGATTAGAATATTATTAAATGTATTATATAATTTATCTATTTTGACATTATGTACAATTAAATTTGATTATTTTGAGATATATTTGCACACCGGTACAAGTCCCGGTAGAATATTATTGAGACTTAATCTTATACTAAATACCTGTATTACCTACACATTTTATTCTGCAAATAAAGATTTTGACTTTGACTTTGATGTGTATACAGTAGATCTAAAGCTGCTCTCCAGTCTGGAATTCATAGTCTTAATTGCGTTATACAAAAATAAACCTGGAAGCCATTAGAGAATGGTCGTGTAGATATGTTATTTCAGTTATTCCAATCAAACGTAAAGTGGTAACTTTAAAAATTCGATGAGCTTTAACTGTTTGCAATTACTGACTAATGTTTATTATAGAAGTCACTTCTCGGTATTTTATAATAGGACTATAATTCCAAATTGTGATTCCATAAAAACTTTAGCTGATATGTGGATAAAATAATGACATGGAAATTACAGATCAAAGCAGTAAGCCGTTAAGTTGCCACCTCGCGTTCCCTTTATCGCCTTAAAAATTTCCTAATTCTTACGTTATATCGACTATGCCGATGTATATTACCCAGATATGTCACAAAATATTCTAAACAAGTTGGCGCGCCTTTTTAATTATCACATAAATTTTATTATGTGTTTACGTAAGTATGAGCACATGAGCACATATCCTTCTATCGTTTCAAAGCTTAAATGACTTCCTATTCTTATATATGAAAGGCATTGCTCTAGAATATTACTTGCAATTTATTAAATTTTAAACTTCCTATACTTTCATTTTATCCATTCGACCGACGATCGAACATCACGTTAATCAAACCGTTTCAAGATTAGTATTACACACCACAGCAGAAATTTTTTCAGGTCCTCTTTTACGGTATAGGATATATCTTTGAATATATTTTTTACTGAATAAGGGTGACAAACGAGCACACAGCCCACCTGATGGCAAATAAATGCCGCATCCCATAGACGTCTACATTTATCCTCAATTAAGAATCAAAATGTAGATGCGTTGTCACCCTTGAGGACTAATAATTTCCCAGTAAAAAGACCCTTTTTACTGGGAAGAGTACCTCGTTCCCAGTAAAAAGGGTCTCGGGACACAGCAGCATTAAGCTGCTATTTTACGTAGATATTCAGTGAGAGCTTGTCTTTCCCCGGTGGAGCCGACCCATTCGTGCCACAGCCATAGTATAGCTACAGCGTAACCCTACCAGGTCTATAAACTTTCCTAATGATAATAAAAACAAAACTTATATATTGTGATATTAGGAGATTTTAATGGAAGGGTTGGGGTGAGGAGGCTTGGTTATGAAAGGATATTGGGAACATTTGGTGATGAAAGTATAAATGAGAATGGTCAAGACCTCCTGACCGTATGTGTGGAAAAGAATTTTTTTGTGACGAACACTTTCTTTCGTCATAAGATTCTCACGTATACATGGGAAAGAGGTGATGATAGAAGCATGACAGATTTCATAATTGTTGATGAAAGAATGAGGAGCGCGGTGGTAGATACAAGGGTTTACCGGCGGTCTAGCGTAGGGACGGACCATTACTTGGTCTTATGCCGAATTAATCGTATTTTCAGTCGTTGACGACATCGGACATCTGTGTGTACCACTACGTTACAGCGTATAAGAACAGAGAGGTTACAAGATGAATGTGTGAAAGAGAAGTTCAAATGTAGATTTAGAGAAAATATAAGTGGTATGGCTGAATTGTGTATGAATTATACATGGGACGAGTACTCGGTTTCGATTCGGTACTCGGCGGATTCGGCCTTTTTTTAGGGTTCGGCCGAGCACCGAGAATTAACGGCCGAGTACCGACTACTCGCGCCTTAATTATATTCCAGGCCAGTTTATATAATTATTATTATATTAGATACATTAAAACATCAGGAACATGAGAAGCAGCAGAAATATTCAGAAAGTACATAAGAATCTATATTAGAAATTACTATTACTAATATTTAAAATTTAAGAGAGGAAGATTGTGATACAAAAACATTAGTTTTTCGGCCCTATTTGGGTCTAGTTTGTAAGGGAAATAACCGCACACCGCCCGCTACCGCGTTTTTTTTAAAGCCGAGTATTCAGCAGAGTACTCGGCCCAATCTAGGCCTACTTGGCCGAGTACTCAGCGAATCACTACTACTCGTTCCATGTCTAGTATGAATGATTTAGACTTGGAGACTGTGTGGTATAATGACAAGAAAGGTTTGGTGGATGCAGCTACCGAAGTATGTGGTGTAATTAAGAGAACGAATGAAAGAAAAAATAACACGTTATGGTGGCATGAAGAGGTACGGATGGAAGTTGAAGCAACGAAAAAAGCATGGCTAGATTTACTAGCAACCAAGGCTAGTAATTCTACTTACTTACTTACTTATCTTCACGCACAATCCCTGACGGGGTAGCCAGAGAGAACAGATCGCCAAGTGTCACGATCTTTACAAACCTCTTTCGCTTCTTTCAGATTCATTATCTTCTTCATGCATGCACGTCTAGGTATCCGAGTACTTTTGACCCTACCCTCTTCGAGCAATTTGCTCACATGGTCTTCGAAAGTTAGTCTCGGTCTACCTCGACACCTTTTAATATTAACTTTCGCGCTATATATTTTCTTCACCATTCGGTCTTCACTCATTCGCTCAACGTGCCCAAACCACCGAAGCACGCCCTTATTAATTTTTGTGATAAGGTCATCTTTCAAACCTGCCATATTGCGAATCTCTTCGTTTCGCTTTCGGTCGGCCATGGTAACGCCGCACATTTTACGAAGAGATCGCATCTCCACTGCATTCAACTTACTTTTATGCTTCTTCTGGCATACCCAGGTTTCGCTGCCATATAACAAAGTCGGTACCAACACTGCGTTATGTATTGCAAGGCGTGCACTCTTCGCTACGCCTTGCCTTTTGACTAACGCAGTCAGGGCACCATTGACTTTGTTCCCGGCAGCGACACGCCTGTCCACATCTAAATCACATCTTCCATCCCGGCTAAAAGCACTCCCCAAGTATACAATTTCATTTACCTGTTCTAGACATTCCTGATTTACCCATATTTCACACTTCGTTCTCTCTTCGTCCCTTTCAAATACCAGAACCTTAGTTTTATTAGCATTCAAACGGAGACCTTTAGTTTCACATTCCTCTTTCATACACGTGACTAATGCCTGCAGTTCTGCCTCTGATGGTGCTATAAGTACTGCATCATCAGCATACAACAGACAATTTACTTTAATGTCACCTAATTTCACACCCAAACAGCTATCTTTCAGCTTCTGTAAACAGCTGTCGAGATACAGTATGAACAGCCAGGAAGACATGACACAACCCTGCTTTACGCCCGTTTGGACGTCAAACATGGGTGACAGGTCATGTCCTACCCGCACACAGGCTTTACAGTCACAGTAAAGAGACTGCACAGCCCTTAGCAATCGACCATCCACACCATACCCCGGCAACAGTTCCCACATTTTCTTCCTTACAACCTTATCAAATGCTTTCTCAAGATCCACAAAAGCACAGAAAATCTTCTGGTTAGCAGCCAGAAGCTTCTCCGTGATCATGCGGAGAGAAAACATTTGATCCGTGCATCCTCTTCCAGGTCTAAATCCGCATTGTGCCTCCCATAGAAATCTTTCCGATTTCTCTTGCATCCTACGTGTCAAAACCTTCGAGTAAACTTTACTTGCTAAACTGGTCAAGCTGATCGCCCGATAGCACCCGCAGTCAAAATGTGAACCTTTACCTTTATATAAAGGCACAATGACTGCGGATCGCCAATCATCCGGGACATCCCCCGTCTGCCAGCACAAATTGCACAGCAGATGAAAGCTGTCCCAGACGCGAGGCCCACCATACTTGACCATTTCAGCAGTAACTCTGTCTAGTCCCGCAGCCTTACCACATTTCAAACTTCGAATCGCACGTTCAATCTCTTTCATACTGATGACCTCAGTGTCATCGAGGTCCGGGTCTGGCGTACCAGTCACGGCGTCATCCCCGGATCCCTCACTAAGGTCATCACACGCATACATTTCTCTATAAAATTCGCTCCATCGCTGCATGACGTCCGATTTTTCTGAGAGGACGTCATTAGTTCTCGAAAGCACTTTGTTCATTCTTAAGGCCGTCGCACCACTTCGGGTCCTTCCAACCTCTTTCCAGAAGAGTTTGGAGTTCTCCTTAAAGTTGTGCGACAACCTTTCGTCCGCTTCCATTCTACACCTTTCACGCACTTCCTCAATCAGTGCTTTCGTGTGAACTTTCTGCAGCCTATATCTTTCTTTCATCTTCTCTCTCATATCCTTATCATTACTAGAGGCCAAGTAGTCTAACCATGCTTTCTTCTTCTTCTTTACAGCTTCTTTCACTTCATCATTCCACCATGCATCTCTTCTTTTACTACTGCCTCTTTTTATTGTTCCACACACTTCTTCCGCTGCACTTACCATTCCATCCCTAAGGTTCTGCCAAGTTCTTTCTACACATTCTTTTCTGCCATCGATGGTGTCAAGCTTTTCGGCTACCCTCGCATGATATTTGTCCCTAGTATCCGCTTCCTGAAGCTTCCAGCTTCGGATGCGACAGACCGACTGTGGTTCTGTTACTGCCGTCCGGTAGCGCCAACCCGCGAACAGACCCCTAAATCTAGTAATCACTAGATAGTGATCCGTTCCCAGGTCAGCACCCCTGAACACTCGCGTATCCATCACCTGTTTTCGCAGTCGGTCATCCACCAGGAACAAATCAATCATACTTCTCTCATTCTTTCGTTCTCTAGTATACATATGGATTTTCTTGTGATTAAACATAGTGTTTGTCACAAGAAGACCCTTTTCCTTGCACACCGCCAGTATAAGCTTGCCAGCATCATTAACCCTTTTATCGCCAAACTTTCCAAGTACCGACTCGTACCCTGGTCGAGCGGTACCAACCCATCCATTCAAATCACCACATACAACAATTCTTTCGTTTCCTCTAGCCAAATCTAGAACTTCTCTTACATTCTCCCAAAACTCCTCCAGCTCAGCCCTGGACGACGAAGCTACCGGCGCATAAACAGCCAAAAGGAATAACTTCGTCAGTCCCAATTTAAAGCGAACCCAGAGGAGTCTTGAGTTCACAACCTTATATTCATTCATAACATCGACCAACCGAGAAGACAGCAGCACCCCCACTCCCTGGCAGGCGCTCTCGCTCTCCGGGACTCCTGACCATAGAGCTAACGCCCCGCCAGGGAGCTCTTCAGTACCACTGCCCTTCCGTTTGGTCTCCGACATACACACGACATCTAATTCTCTTTCTTTCATTATTTCGATCAACTCATTCGTCTTATCTCTCATGCCTCCTCTAACATTCCACGTGCCAACTCTGCACTCTGTCCTCCACCTTCCGCCGTGTCGGGCTGTGCGTGACGGGTGGCGGTCCCCATCGCCGCTTTGCACGCTGCATTCCACACCAACGGGGACGAGCTGGTGTGCGTCGCCTTGGGGGGACGCCCTAACCCTCGTTGGCATGGGTGCGCAGCTAGTAGAATTGCAGCCCTGAAAAGGGCTGGCAGGGGTCGCGACGAGCACGCTTCTACAATGACCCCCGCTAGTAATTCTAGTGGTATGAATAATGATATTGAAAGGAAAAAGGCAGTCTTTAGACATCTAAATAAGAGAGTAAAAGAAGTAGTTGAAAGGAAAAGCAGGAAAGAACGGATAAGAATGAAAGAAAGAAGAATATCGGATAACTTCCAGGCAAACATTAAAATGTTCTGGAAACTCGTAAGAACTGCCAGGGGACATTCAAAACAGCCTAGAATGAATGCTATACGAGACCAGAATGGCTGTATTCTGAATGACGAAGTTTTGATTTAAGGAGATGGAAGGAATACTTTGAAAGCGTGTTTATGAGTGATGAGACGTTTGAATAAAAGGAAATAGAAATTCCGAAAGAAGAGGAAATAGATAGATACATAAGTATAGATGAAATAATGAAAGCAATGAAAATTATGAAAGCAGGTAAGGTAGCCGGATATGATAGAGTATCTCTCGAAATGTTAAGGGCTGGAGAAGGAGTGTGGGCAGACCTGCTGTACATCTTATTTAATTTATGTTGAGAACTTAAGCGGGTACCGGAAGACTGATGCAAAGCTGTGATAGTCCCAATATATAAGGGAAAAGGATCACAGCAGGACTGTAAAAACTACCGTGGTATCAGCCTTCTTAGCATTGTGGGTAAACTGTATGCTAAGGTACTAATTGAAAGAGTTATGAAAGAAACTGATGGAAAAATTTGGGATGTGCAAGCGGGATTTAGAAAGGGAATGGGATGTACGGATCAGGTCTTTTCCATGCGCATGGTCGCGGAGAAGTTTTTGGCCAAAAACAAAAAAGTTTTTGTGCGTTCGTGGACTTGGAAAAGGCTTATGACGGAGTGGACAGAAATGTGTTATGGCAAACACTGTACTCATTTGGGTTGAGCGCTGGGTTGATGCAGGCATTGAAGTCTCTGTATAGGGACTCTAAGGCTTGTGTCAGGATCAACGGGGCCTACTCGGACTGGTTTGGCATCCATAAAGGTGTCAGACAGGGTTGTGTGGCTTCCCCATGGCTGTTCAACCTATTTATGGACAGTTGATTGGAAAATTTGAAAGTAGAAGAATGCGGGTTAAGAATGGGTGAGTTAACCGTCAAATGCCTTTAGTACGCCGATGATCAAGTCATACTTGCGTCGTCGGCGGCCGAATTGCAAATGATGGTTACATTAATGAACAGAACATTAAAAAAAAAGGGAATGAAAGTGAATGCAAGTAAGACGAAAGTTATGGTTTTTGAAAGAGAAGAAAGTAGAACGATATGTGAAATAAAAATAGAAGGGGAGTTGGTCGAGCAAGTAGATGAGTTTGTGTATTTGGGATGTGTAATTAGCAGGGATGGTAGATATGATAAGGATATAGAACGACGAGTGAACGCAGGAAATAGACACCCTATTGTGAGAAGTCAGAATGTGTCCAAAAAGGCACTTATGGCAATTCACAATGCTGTGTTAGTCCCTACTTTAATGTATGGTATTGAAAGTTGGGTGTGGCAGAAGAAGCACGAGAGTTTAATAAATGCTGTAGAAATGCGATCATTAAGAATTATGTTAGGAATGAATCTGAATAACAGAGTGAGAAATTGTGTGATAAGAGAAGAGTTTGGCTTGCAAGATGATATTGTGACCAGGATTACGAAGGGAATGCTTCGGTGTTTTGGGCATGTAGAAAGAATGAATGAGGAAAGAGTGACAAAGGAAATTTATGTTGCAGAGGTGAACGGCAGAGTCGGGAAGGGACGCCCTAGGCGAAAGTTTATCGACCAAATTGGCGATATATTGAAAATGGGCCAAATCAAGAGTACCTTTAACCGACGAGCGTGTATGTGTAGGTATATAGATGTGAAGGAATAATTTTCTTCTCATAATTTTAACATTGCAACAAATATCAATTTAAGCGATTGCTCTGTAAATAATGTAAGGCGTTTCGTAAGGTTAAATACTACAAATAATCAAAAGAAATGCGTTATTGCGTTGATAATAAATTGCACTTATAATATATTTATCTTTACCTACATAAAATTATATTAACGTAATATATATGCGTCGATTTTAAAAGTGACTGCCAGTTAAATTCCGATGATTCATTAAGTAAACGTTTCAAATATTCATTTCATATGACTAAGAGAGAACAGTGCGGTTCCTGCTCATAAATTATTACGAATGTATTAAAGAATAAACAATAAAATGCAGTCAATAACATTTGTTAGTACCAGGAATTCAATTCTCAAAACGGACTAATACCTTTGCGGATTATCGAGCTTATAGTCTCTCCTGGACTTTTTATTTATTTTGAGGGTAAGAAGCGATCACACACACACAGTCCACTTAATTGTAAATGGATGCTGTGGCTTATAGACACCTCCATCTATCTTTGATTAAAAGTCAAAATGCAGATACGTTTGTCACCTCTGAAGACTAAGATGGAATGTGATGAACCAAATGATGTAGAAATGCACAACAGCTTTAATTTGATATTTTATAGTATAAAATATATACTGTGAGACCGTGGTCCTTCCCCGGTCCTGTAGACACATTCGAAATAAACAAACGGAAATCCCTCACATCCAAAGAACAAAAAATTTCACTCTTCAATTCGCCTGTAAAAGTTACCATGCTTCGCCGGCAGTATCTTATGGTAAAATATTTTATATGACTAAAAACTATAGTAAATAAAAATTGATGCAGTTTTGTATAAATTTTATTAAATAGCATAATAAATATAATATAAAACAAAGCATAAAATAACGTTTTTAATAATATTTTAAATAAAATTTAACTGGACTGTGAACTTTTGGTTCAAAAAATATTTCACTCCGGATACGCCTGGAATAAAACGAATGAAAAATTTGAAACAGCGCCTGAATAGAGTTAAAAAAAACTATTGGTAAATCCAATTGTACATGCCTTAAGTGTATTAAAAAAATTACGTATAACATGATAATACGAAAATTTTTAAAGTAGTTTAATTACGCACTATTATATTTTAATTACACACATTATAATTATTACTATACTTCAAATTTTCCGATAATTTTATGTCAAATTTCAATAAAAAAAAGCTTGGAAAATCCAAAATTGCATGACTCATAAGATCGTGAAAAAAAATTTAAATTGTAATTCTATTCCTCAAAGAGTTCCAGTAGCAGTCACCGAAGTACACCTTCAAGTCACTCCATCAAGTCCGGAGGTAAGGTTTATTCATGACCCAAACTCCAAATTCGGCACACCTAGTACTACTCTCCGTGGAACTCCAGTAGCATTCACCGAAGTGCGCCCGTAGGCACGTGCCTAGTTTACTCTTACTCTTTTCGGAGTTCAAGTAGCATTCACAGAAGTACACCTTCAGGTCACTCTATAAAGTCCAGGGGTAATGTCTCATCATAACTAATAAAATGAGGCCAAACTCGGCACGCCTAGTTCTACTCTTTGAGGAGTTCAAGTAGCATTCACAGTACAGTTTTACAGCGGTAGAGCCACGCGGCAGCTTTTGCTGTCGCACGGGTGGGCCGGCTCGAGCCGGGGTGGTACCACGATCTCACAGAATACCAGCGTGAGGTAAAAGTGTACAACTGCGTTGCGTACGGTGGGTGGAGGTGGCCGGAGGCCCAATTTCCCCCCCCCCCCCTCCCCACCCATCAACATAGGTAGCGGAATTAAGCAAAAGACTACCCCAGGAGGCTACCAGCACCCCTGGAGAATCCCTCGCTGAGCATGGGTGCTCAGGCTGCCCCGCGTATTCCGGACACATTAACCTTTACATTATTCGAACAAATAAACTTTCCCGCTATGAAATCTATCAAATATTACACCTCATTTTTAAATGGCGCCGCCTTGGTGGTAAAAAATGTCGTGGATGCCCCCATTCGAGGTCAAATGTCAAAAATTTTGGATTTTTTGAATTATTCACGAAAACGATAAGTTTATCAAAAATATACCTTATACAAAAATTGAAGACCATAAAATTATCTACAAAAATAGTTCTAATACTTTTTTTCTTAACAATCACCATTCCTAAGATATCGCGTTTCTAAAAGTTGAAGGTGTTACATTCTACATGATATGCCCACAAATGCTACGTGTATCCCGCGGACACATTAACCTTTCCCGCTCGCAAAATCAAAAAAATCCCGCTCGCGATTAATACTGCTCGGGGCAAGCGGAGCATTAAGACCAAGGCGACCCCTGCCACGCTATCCGTGAATTTTTGCAACATCAAGGGACTTTATTCCAAACTTAATGCTCCCCATTACCATCTAGAGACGGCGAAGCCAGTCTTGCTCTTTTTAACCGAGACTCAGGTGTCCTCTCCGGCTGATACTTTATATCTCTCCTACCCGGGGTACAAATTAGAACACTCCTTTGTGCCGCGGGCTGGAGTTTGCGTATACTTCGGAGAGGACATCTGTTTTCGACGCCTCTGCAGTCTTGAAGGTCCTGTCCATCCTATGGCTGCACGTAGACAGTGACGACCATCCCCCCGTCTACGGTTGCCTCTATAGGTCCCATAGCGGTAATGCCGACACAGACAGACTTATCGACCACGTCCAAATGGCTGCAGACTCCGTGCTACAACAGGTCCCATCCGCAGAGATCGTGATACTCGGTGATTTTAACGCCCACGCGTACATAGAAGTAGCCATAAAAAGTTCCCTTAGGTATTTTCACCATGGTGTTGTCCTGCTTAAGCTGCAATTAAAAAAGTGGGTTTGTATTGCTCGAACTCTATACCTAGTTCATGTTTGTTTCCAAGCAACAACTTACGTCTTTCCCTGGATTAGTGAGCAATTAGACAGATTATACTATTATTTCGGGAGTTTGGTCTGATAAACATTGTTTAATATTTATATTCATTATCATTTCTTTTGAATCACCCCTCGTAAGTGATAGTCGCATAAATACATTAAATTAAATATATCATATTACATTGTTTACGACAATGATTAACGGATTACTCAGCTAGTGATAATGGGCCGGCCATATAGTTCGAAGAACCGACAACCGATGGGGAAGAAAGATTCTCGAGTGGTACTCGAGAACCTTTGTCTTGTTCCGGTAGGCGAATTGTAGGGTGGCCCCCCACTAGATGGAGTGACGACCTGGTAAGACGTGCAGGAAGTTAATGGATGCAGGTGGCTCAGGACCGTGCTTTATGGCATTCCTTGGGTGAGGCCTATGTTCAGCAGTGGACTTGTAAACATCTGCAATGATGTTGATGATCATGATGTCAACGAACTTTGAAACTAGTTTACGGTCATACTGCCAATGTCAAACACAAAATTGTAACTTAGACAAAATAATAAGTCGTTTGTTGACTTTGTTGATGTTTATACTGCCAATGTCTTAGAGTACTATACATGTTATTACTCTAAGGCCATTGTCAAACGCTTAGTAGTCTGTGGTCAAACAATCAGCACAGAGTAAAAATTGTCGCCAAATGAATTTAAAATGTTGCTAACAAATCAGTACTGACAGACTGGCTGAACAAACTGTGAATTTCGTGTGATTTTAAATGTTCCTCTTTCAAAACTATGTAGAGTGAAGATATATTAAAAAAGCGTTTATTTTATATTTTGAATAGTAGATGTGTAGTGCAATTGAAACTGAAACACAGTTTGCTTAATATACAAACCTAAAAATTTAACGAATTATGGTCGAATTTCGACCACTAGGCGGACACTATAGTTGCCCAAATCTTATGCCATCATAGTAAAACTAGTTTTTTTTTATAGGACAAGGGTGACAAACGAGCACACAGTCCACCTGATGGTAAGTGGTTGCTGTGGCCCATAGACATCTACATCTATCTTCGATTACTAATCAAAATGCAGATGCGTTGTCACCCGTGAGGACTAAGATGGAATGCCTCGTTTCCAGTAAAAAGGGTCTCCGGTTCTCTACACTCACCATACGAAACACAGCAACGTGAAACTGCTATTTTACGCTGGTATTCTGTGAGAAAATGGTCCTTCCCCGGTCGAGCCGACCCATTCGTGCTACAACCATAATATAGCATGGCTCTACCACGTAAAAGAGTACACGTAGTTGCGTAAAAACTGAATTCTCTATTAAAATTTACATTTGTGTGTTCAAGCAGCACCATGCAAAGGCGTTTAATCACCACGCACACGTTATTTTTAATAGAAAGTAAGTAGCTGCATTCATTCTGAATGCATTTCCGCGGCAATCGCTTTGCGATGCGGATACATTTTTTTTAATGCGGGCTTTGACAAGTCTTTCGTATTAATTTAAATAGTAACAGGAACCTCTGTCATTGCTTAAACTTTCGCAAATATTATCTGCTTTCGACATCATGATATTAATACAAAACTATAAAGTTGCATTTTATGCATTCTATGACGAAATAAACTACCAACTTTTAGAACAAGATGCAAGCTACTCCCATATTTTACTAGGGGCTTAATTAAAACAATATTTGTTATAAAATGTAATAAAAACCTATGAGAATTAAAGGTTGCATAGTGTTAGACTCCCACTAAATATAATGACGACCTTATGAAACATGCAGGTAGTTGATAGATGCAGGTGGCTCAGGAACCACAAGGAAAATATCAATATTAGGTATACTCGTACAAAATACAGTTTTTGTTGTATTTGATTCAGTGAGCAGTTAACAGTGTGATGCTTCATTGGTCACGTTAGCTAGACACCTTGACAACCCGGTAGAAATACGAACCGGCCACCGCAAAAACTTAAAACTTATATAGGTATAAGTGCTTAACTATTATTGACTGCTTTATATTATACGAGGATATAATATGAAACGGTACTTTGCACACGTAAAATGATATCTCTTACAGTATATTATGATTATCATACGACTCATACGAGAAATATAAATTTACTTTGATAATACGAGTAATAAAATAGTCTAGCGTGTCGCTTGTGTCTGAATAACTTTATAATCAAATCCTGTTAGTATCACCGTGAGTAAGCAGAGAGAGAGAGAGAATCCACCCTTTATTCGCGAATTTGGCAAATTATGCCAAGAAGATCCTAGAATATACACAGGCTGGCGACAAGAAGTCTCCAAATGCTTTCTTTACTAGCCAATAGGAAGACACGAAAGTGCATCCTTCTAAAACATACTACAATATTAGTAACATCGTTTAGAGAACCGCGACGGGACCACCTACCAACACTTTTCTTACATGATAGACTGATAGTCCGTGAAGCCAAAACTCGTCGACGCCGCTAGCAGAAGAGCATTGATGAGGTTGACAGATCGCCGCTCCTAGTTGGATTCCTACGGCTATGCGCAAGCTATCCGCCGCGCCTCCGCAGCAAAGCACAGGTCTATTTTATTATTTAAAATTATATGTTATATGTTTACTAAATCGCTGACACTAAGCATGGAAACAACGAAAGCGGGCAATGCAACACTAGAAAAATTGCTAACACTGATACCTCCAAATTTTAAAGGTAAAATTGCTTGAATTCAGGTTGTTGCATTTAATGATGAATTTAGATTTTTATAGAAAAAAAATTAAGAGCTATTTTAAGATTATTGGACTTTAATAACAGAGTTTAACCTAGTTGAATAATAAAGATAACCTAAGAGTTAGCTGCAAATACAGTGTAAGCGTAGATACTTAAAATTACTACTTTTGTAAATGCATTCGTTTCATCGATTATTTTTATTTTATACTAAACTAGCTGATCCTCGCGACTTCGCCCGCGTGTTATTTGGGGTTTTAGTTCTTTTTTTGCGTGGAACCCTAATTCTTTTTCTAAAATAAAAGTAGCCTAAGTTACTCCTTATGACATCAGCTATCTGCCAGTAAAAGTCCCGTCAAAATCGATCCAGCCGTTTCGGAGATTAGCCGGAACAAACAGACAGACAGACAGACAGAAAGACAGACAGACAAAAATTTTAAAAATTGTGTTTTTGTTATCAGTATCGTATATACTTTCATATGCATTTAGTAAAAAGCCGTAATTTCGACATTACAAACAGACACTTCAATTTTATTTATTTGTATAGATAATATGTTGGGGCTCTAATATTTTACCTAAAGTTATAACGAAATTATTTCATTGAATTAAATATTTGTATTCTTCACCTAACCTTATTATATTTACTTAGGTACAAATAGAGTAGAACATATACCTACGATAAAGCAGTCTCTCACCAAACCGTAGTAAATCGAATATGAATCTACCCTATTTGTGAAGCTGCCATGCAAAGACAGTTTGTAGGTAACAATAATTGAGTAACATATTACCTAGACATACATAGACCAACTGAGCCCCTAAGCCCTCACATCTATGAAAAATTTAACGTTACCTGGTATGTAGGTAAGAACATCTTAATTTTCGCTTGCAAAAAATATTAGGATAAAAAATATTGTTTATCTACCACAAAAACACGAATCCGCCACACAACGACACGGCCAAGGTTTTTTAACAATATTTTGTAAATCATGGTGTTTGCGTCAAGCACAGCGCTGTTTGCACTAATTGGTTTATAATAAATGTGACGATTGACGACGAAACAAGGTCGCCTCCAAGAAAAACAACACTAGCATGCAGTTTTAATTTTTAAATTTTAAATATAACAAAGGTTCCTCGTATTCTCATATTTTTATATATTAGAAAGGATAATCTGAAAAGTTTTTTATATCGTAGTTAATGTCCTGTACACAAAGATTTTTTTTTGTAAAACTACATTCTTGGAATATCTCGCAACAAATTCTATTGCAATAAAACAAAAAAACTTTTACTCTCTTTTGTTCGCGACAGGGGGTGAGCATGACGTCGGAGAACAAAGTCCCGCACCCGATCAGTCGTTGTGTCGCCACACCGTACTATAGAGGTTATAATAACTCTCCTTTCACATGAATATACCATACTCTCTTCTTGTCTAACTCAATAAGTTAAAAAGGGACGAGGATGTCGAGTTAACACTGCAGCACACTCAGAGCGAACGTAATACACTCGTCGCCCGTTCACTTGGCAGGACGCCCAGTGACGCGTGCCAACATCCACGTGCAGTCAGACAAGTAATGAGTTTACAGTATAAAAGCAGCAATTTGATACCTCTCTCATATTGTCAATCCCGTTAGGCAAAACACTTCACTTTATAAATGTGGAAATGAAAGAACGATAGGAGAAATGAAGAATTTCAAGCAAATATTTATACCGCGTTGAGAAAATCTGTTATTCCATTATATTACGTCTTCTTGCGTTCACTCCGTTACCAAGCAATGACAAATGATAAATTTAAACATCTTTGACATGCGTCACTAGCACACTAAACTGCAGGAACATCAACCACTGTCTGTTTATATAAACATTAAGATCGCATTGAATCACAGGATAAATAAATCCATACGAAACGCTGCTGTAACGTTATATACGTAACTGTAAGGCTAGATCTAGGGACCTAAAAACAGGCAAACCATTGTGAACACCCTACCCATTAAAAATGTTCTTAGTATTGACAACGCCCCAACGTTGCGTATTTCATCAAGGATCATAGTGACATAGATTATTTACTATCAGGTTGGTTGTAAATTCAATTCGTATATTCGTCACGATGTATAAAAAAATTGTAAATTGCGTATTGGAACACGTGAACGGTACGAGTTCTGAACTGCAGATTAACTCTAATATTTCGTAAGGTTAAATGCCATTATTTGTAATAATTATAATCTGTAGTTTTCAGTAAGAGACGTTTTCAATGTTATGTCATATTTTTAGTCGAATTACATATATAAAAAGTAAAAATTCGGGAGATAAATTGCAGGTTTAATTTTAAACGTTTCTTTGCCTGTCTGATCCACTCTAAATTGGCATTTATTATATTTATTTATTTTATTCATATATCTTACCATCAGTCAACTTACACAATGACATCTTAAATTACAGAAAATTATCTTAAGCTATGTGTAGTGCCACAGACACCCCTTCTGAATACGCTCAATGCGTATATTTTAAACCGCAAAGTGTGGACGCTAGACAACAGAACAGTAGGTACTCAACTATGCTACGAACGAGACAATTATACAGAATTTTCTTAATTTGATGTTGAATGCTTTGCTATTTCGTATGACAAACCCAAACCGCCTTGAAGCTTTTTAACGAGGCTTTCGTAATTAAGTATAAATGTTAGCTACCTGTCAAAAGTAACCCCTAAATCTTTTATAACCTCGACCTCTTGAATAATTAGCTCATCTATTTTGTAATCAAATGGAATAAGTTTTATTTTTCTGGTAAATTTAATGTGTTCACATTTTCTCGGATTCAGTGTCATTCAGTTATCCCTGCACAAATCAATAAGATTTTTAGATCGATTTGCAATATATTGACTCTCCTATTAAATTTATGTCTTAAGAATTTCAGGTCATCAGCATACATAAAAACTTATAATTAGTCTAGGGTGTCGTTGATAAAAACGTTAAAAAGCATAGGGCGAAGATGTGATCCTTGTGGTACTCCTAAAATTATACTAAAATTATCTGATCGAAAGCCGTTGACCACAACGTAAAAAGTTCGATCCTCTAGATATGATGACAACAATGTTAAAAAAGTACCAGCAAACCCATAACATGCTAGTTTATTGAGTACGATATCGTGAGGCATTTTGTCGAAAGCTTTGCTGAAATCAGTATACAAGACATCGATCTGCTGTTTACTGTCGAAGTCTTGAGCCAGATTCTCAACAAAGTTTATTAAATTTGTATATATAGACTTGGATTTAACAGAGCTATAGTGATTACATGGCATTTGAGGTGTGCACTGATTCAATTTACTCACCTCTTACAGTATTTTTTTCGGTTTCATTTTCAATGTAACTGCATTCTTAGAGAAAAATGCAATCAAATGTGGCCGTATCAGAGAAACGCTTGCAGCACAGCCCCTTTGTAACATTAAATTAAAAATATTTTTGTACCAATGGAATATACTCTTTTAACGTTTACGTTAACACGATATAGGTACCGCGACAGATATTATTGTAAGTAAAAACAAATAATAAAAATATGTAGATATGGGTCCTTGCTGAAAAAATAAACATAATGATTTCTGATATTTAAGAGAACGTTATGGGGCCTTGCTGAAAAACGTACGCGTAATTATTTCTTATATTTACGTAAATATTTCCTTAAAAAGATAAACATCCAAAAGGTAACATAATTTAACCAATGTGTGAGAAATAATATAAAATGTTTCTTTATATGTAACGCTTTGATTTCGCCGGCACGACTGCTGTCACGTCCGATCTCACACAAATAATTACTGTGGTTTGAGAGTCTTGACCGGTCCTTTGAAAAGAGCGTGCTGATCACCCTTCCCAGCAGATCCGGTTTAACATAGACCTGAATTCGACAATGGTGATTTGCAACGCCTTTGTTGCCGCGCGGTATGCCCCGTAGGGTCTGGTTATAACCTCTGGGCTGAACTCGCCTTCTCCACGTTCGAGTTTTGGTGTACTGGCGCAGACTCCGCAAGCAGATCGCACGAAGACTGCCGACCACCAGTATATCACCCTACGCTTGGTGCGATTGGTTCTGGGCATCGACAAGTCGCATATTTGCATCATCGTACCACGATACCAGTTTGCTTGGTACTGAACCTCTTCAACATTTTTAGGCCAAGCCGCAACTATGGCGGCGGATTCGAGCTTGTCTCGGTCTAGGCGCTCGAGACACCAACGCCGTGGTGAGCTGCACTCTCAGCGACTGGAACTACTGTCAAACAGGCGAAGTGCGACATCGAACACGATGCCACATTGTGGTCAGACAATGTGACCCCCTCCTGTGTCACTCGACAGCATTTGCATTGCAGGAGGAGTTGCCCATGTTAGGTCCACAATTGACTCCTCTTCCACCGCACACTTATGTTTACGGACTCCTCATTCGATAATCGGAGGTACGGTCCAGCCACCCACTCTATTTACGTTATATTACTGGTTTAGGACCTATTGGGAGAGACATAACAGCCACCTTTGGCCAGGGTACCCCCCATTTCACTGCAACGTAGCCCGTACTCACTTCTCAAAAAAGTGCAGGGTGGGGCACATTCTCCGCTCAATATAACATGTACCTACGACTATAAAAAGTCGAGTTTCTTAGTAAGTTTAAGAATAAATTCGTTCAACAATATTTACTCGTCTGATGAATTTGTACTTTAAACGTCAAAAATAACCCACATTACATTACTGATGGCGGTGACCATTATTGCACGTGTAAATTGAAGGACACATTGTAGAAAATTGATGAAAATTGCTGCATTACTAAAATATATTTTTAATAAAATCAAACAAGCATGATATTAAACTGTCATATATACATTAAATATCATTTATATATCATATACGTATAATAGTTGAGTAACAATATTTTAAATGCCAGTCACGATCTACAGGTGGATCATGCAATACACTTTTTCTCTTGTTTAGTCTACCTGTGTAAGGATCCTAAAATATTTTTCTTTTGCTTCAATGCACTAATGTTGTGATAAAAAAATTATATTTTTGAATCGACTAAGATGTGAGTACACCTTTGTCCAGGTTACACAATTAATATAAACAAGAGTGTTGGTTAAGAATTAAAACAATTTTGGTGAAATGTGTGCATTATCTGTACCTGAATTTGATAATAATTAAAAGTTTAGTGATATATTTTTAACTGTTGAGAGTTACTATTTTAATTTTGAATTACAATAAAATGATGTGGTGTAAAACTATGATTTCTAATTATGATTTTAACTTAACATCAAAAATACCAGGATAGAATAAATTGTTGTAATATGGGTAATCCGGATAGCTAAACCAATTAATTCATTGTTCACTATTAGTTAACAATGAATTAATTGGTTTCGGTTGATTGGTATAGCTGAGCATAACATTGTAAGAGGTAGATAAGCTCTTACAATGTTTTGCTCGCCTATTATTATACTTTATAAAAGTATAGTAATATGCTATTATTCAAAAAAGAATCAAATTCACCGAGTCCAAAGCAAATACTTTTCAGGTAGTATGCCCAAACCTACTTTTCAACTTTGTACATAATTGTGTCGTAGAAAATTTCCTCCCATTGGAACTAAACCAATTGTGATATAGAGAATTACAATATTCCACAACAAAACCAGCTGAGCATCGTGATTGTTTTTAGAATAAAATTACGATTCAAGCCGGCTAATGCAGCGGGAACCTTCATTTGGTGAATGACAAGATTCTTTAAAGAGCATTATATTAGTGTATATTAGTTTTATCATACACATTTTAATATAAAACAACATGCACTAATTTCTCTGCCAGTTATCTTAAGCCAGACTTAATACATCAGTTTAATCTATTTTGAATTACCTATGAAAAAATACTGTGCATGAATCCACAGGTCCACAAACGAAGAGGAGAAAAATTTCCATGGATTCACCCTTGCTTCATGATTGCAGATTCAACTCTACGAAGTTTAAAAATATGGTTATTGTTATTATTATTATTATTATTATAAATGTCATTTAATGTGTATAATATGATAGTTTAAGATGATGTTTGTTTTATTTGATTTTATTAAAGCAATATATTTTATGCAGCAGTTTTTTTAGTCAAATATACAATGTGTACAGCAATTCGCACGTGAAATAATGGTCACCTCATCATTGTAATGTAGGTTATTTTTTATTCAATTTATCTTTAAAGCTTTTGCTGTCCGAATGTACTGTTAAACTTTACTAAGAAACTCAATTATTTGTAGTAGTCATACACGGAATGTAAAAGAGATAAAAGCATCAAAAGGTGGCCGAGCCAAAATAATTAGAGATATAGGTATTCTTAAAAATACCTTATAATAAGTTATACCTAATGAGTTATGAAATTAAAAGAATAACTTCCACATCCGTATCAACTTATAAACAGTCTACTGCTGGTCATGGACAATATCATAGCAGGGAAAATTTGCCATGACCGCAACACTTGGCACGCAAATTGTGATCGCAGTACTGACGTCTCGCATAATATGTATTTGGCGCTGCTTCCTGGTCTAGACAACTTGAACTTGGAATAAATATTATGGGATACCTGGAAGTGGAATTAATGTATTATAATGTATATATAGGATTGTATTACAAGCCACCAGATCTCAGGACCTTTTCCTAAGTCGCTTGTTGAGTGATAAAATAGGTAATGCCGCCAAGCACGGCAAATATAAATAAGTCTAGATAATAATCAAGTTATTAGAAAGTCTATGCTTACTATTCAGTGGTAATAGGCGCATACTTCAGGGATTAAAATAGAAAATACCTAATAAAAGTTTGATCTTGAAATGTTTGACATGTATACAAAATCAGGATACCTACTCAAGGAACATAAGATTGTAAGGATTGAATTTCGCCCATAGATGGCGTTAGTGAAGCCTGGATGAAATACAATCTATTTATAAGTTTATTGGTTTACAGTTAGGTGGCTACAAATATAAATGCACCAGTGCGTAAATTGTAATACTTACAGAAATGAGAATTAAAATAATTTCTTACAATGTTGTTTAATGGATTTTCCCGATTTATTTTCAGTTGGCTAATAATGTTACTATATTTTTCCTATATTTCAAATACTACCTGCTTATTTATTCTCATACACATGAGTAAGTAAGTAAAAATAACACTGTAATCTACTGTTTGCATCTTATTTCTAATTTTTACCATACGTATCTGACAAAATTACTAACCACGAGGAAGATAATTAACATCTAGGTCGGATGTTGAAAGGTCAGTCCTCATTAACATCGTTATAATTTCAATAATTTAAAACCAAGGCTTTATGAAATCTCATTATTGCAATACACACACTGATTCATGGTAGGTACTAATATACCTACGTTATGCATTATAAATGTCCACTTCCTTCAAGGTTTTATCAATGGACATTAATAGTTTGAATTTGAACAATAGGATAAGGATATGTTATGCATCACATTTAGTATGGTTTGTGTTTAGTTATTAAGTATCGTTGCAACGAGGTGGTGGAACATTGTAGAAGGAGAGGCGGACGCGCCTTGGCGATGACGTCACATTCGGCTGAATCATCCGACCGTCCACGCCTGCGGGAGCCAACCGATGCGCTTACGCATAAAGCACGGTCCGTCCATTATACCTGCCACAATGGTAATAAACCTTCAAAATACGACTCTTGTTTATATGCCAAATACGTAGTTGGTTTTATAACAATATCCTCATTCCTATAATTGATGATCGCACTTGACCAATCTTAATGTCGCGCGCAAATGTATCGTAATCATAATAGTAATTTTACGCATAATAATAACGTTTACAATCTAAAATCCTTTCGTCATGATTATGTTACAATTAAAATTATTGCATACTTAGATCAACAAAGCTTTATATTTCATATGTAACAACGGCAGTATTAATCTGCCAACCTACAAACATGGAAGCCTAGAATAATTAATAAAGATGTAACAGAGATTTATAGCTATAAAAATATTTATAAGCGTAACATTATTTTTATTAGCTAGCACGCTACATTTATCCGCATTTTAATTATCTGTCATATGAACGATTGGTGCGATGGAGGTATCACTAACCAGCTAACAATAATATCAGTTAACGTCAAATTAACAAAGCAACGCACGTCGAGTAGAGCGGCGAGTGCGCGGCGCGAGCGTGCGGAATGTCTATCGGCGCGCATACACTAGCAGCTATTCAATCAGCTACTTCGGTTATAGCTATTTTCAAGGTTGTTCTTCAGCCTGTTGGTCGATTTAAACGGTTTTCAACTAACACAAAACACATCCGTCTATTGTCTTAGATCGATGACAAAAAGTTTTCAATATGTTCTATAAATTATAAGGATAATATTATGATGTATAATATTGCGCAAAAGCGTATAGTATTGCGCTGTAACGCACAGAAAATGTCCTCTTTGCATATTTCTAAGAATCACTTTAGCTAATTTTTAGCCACGGAAGAACCGCAAGTGAACCAGTAGAACAGTAGTCCTCATCTTAAATAATTCATGTAATAAATAGATACGATCAACATTTAAATGTATTATTACCCAAAGTGAGACTATAGTACCCACGTAGACACTTAAAACCAACTACAATACATGCAAAGACCACATTTGTTTTAACTCTGAGAACGCACACGGCTCACACCCCTTAATATTTTGGCTATTTTACATTTTTAAAACAATGAAAGCACATAGGTTTAGGTATAGGTAAGAGGGTTATACCTACTCCTCTTGACAACCAATCAAGGCAATCTGAACTTCCTAACTGAAAAAAAGTTCCTATATATATCTTCATATATATAAAAATTACGTGTCACGTTGTTTGTCCGCGATGGACTCCTAAACTACTGAACTGATTTCAATGAAATTTTGCACACTGTGTCCAACTTGAGAGATAGGATAGTTTTTATCCCGATAAATGACCCTCAAAATTTTTTATTGTGAATTTAAGGATTTTTATAGGAAGCGTCAATGAAAAGGGCAGAACAGCGAGCTAGTATATATATATATATATATATATATATATATATATATATATATATATATATATATATATATATATATATACATTGTGCTGTTAGCCTTTTGGCTTGTACAGCTTCATCGAACTCAGGGCGGTAAGACCCGCCCAGGGACGGACAGTCTCTGTGTAGATCGGAGTTTCGCTGGTACCACCGAGCTCCGGTGGCTATGCGAATGAATCTATTTTGGACGGTTTGGAGATCGTACAAATGTCTATGGGCCGCGTGCGCGAAAACTACGCTTGCATAAGACATGATAGTTCTTACGCATGCTTTGTACAGATAGAGCTTGTACCTTGAGGACAGTTTGCTCTTTCCGTGAACTAGTGGGTGGAGGCGACTAGTGACGATTTTGGTACAATTGCGAACATTGTCAATGTGTTTCGCGAATGTCATACCGTGGTCAAATGTGACTCCTAGGTATTTAGCCGTTGATTGCCAGGGGATCTGGCGGCCGTACAGGGTGATCGTACCTACAGATTTCTTGGGATTTTTGTTTAAACGGTTGAGAGTGGGCATGGTTTGAAAGTGTATTGTTACACTTTTTCGGGATTCACTTCGATTCTCCATAAGCAGAACCAATCGCCTAAGCGGTTGACTGCTGATTGGAGCATCTCTGTGAGGATTCTTTTATTGTGATGGGCGACGTAAAGTGCCGTGTCATCGGCGAAAAGGGCAATATTCACTACTGGGTCCTTCGGTATGTCACTCGTGAAGAGTGTGAAGAGAAGTGGGGAGAGAAAGGAGCCCTGTGGGACTTCAGCCTTGAAGGGACATTTTGTAGAGCGAGTACCCTCTATTGGGTAGCGAAAATGACGATTGGCAAGAAAGGCTCTGATGATGTGGGTGAGCCCATCACGCACATTGAGTTTATACAGCTTGTAAAGCAAACCGTACTGCCAGACTTTGTCAAACGCTTTTGCAACATCGAAGACCGGTCGAAGTGATTCTACGACTTCTTCTTGGGAGATTGAAACCTTTCAGAATGTATTCTGTAAGGCGATGTAGCTGGTCGGTACACGAATGTTCGGGTGTGAAACCGAACTGCTCGTCTGAAAGAAATTTATTAGCGAAGGTGTATTTATGAAGGTGATTCAATATGAGTCGCTCATAAACTTTCCCCAGTGTGCTGAGGTCTGTAACTAGAGGCTAAGTTATGCGGTTTCCCTGGTTTTAGGATTCCTATTACATCTGCTTCTTTCCAGGCATCCGGGAAGGAGCAGCTGGAAAGAAGAGCGTTGAATATGCCCACTAGGAGGCATACACGTGGCGTGGAGGGAAATTTCAGCACCCTGTTGCTAATGTAATCGGGGCCAGTGCTCATTTATTTTTGAGGTTTTTTATTGCTTCTTATTGTGGAGTAGTGGCTCCGCGTAGTTTGCGGGCCAAAGAGGATAATTCAGCAAAGTTAATGTTGCTGATATAGCCGCATACTAGAGAGAAGTAAGTGGCGAAAGAAGACGAGCCTTGTGGGAGGGGCTCCGATTTAGGGGCTTGGGACGGCGGCGCTGGTCGTGAGGCGACGAGTGTCGGTGGTTTCACCCAAGCATTGGGTTTTGACGCGGCGGGCGTGGGTTAGCTAGCACCTTGCTTTTTTAAATTTTAATTTAATATACCCGGTCAAACACCTTCTCAAAGTCCGTGTAGAACACGTCCACCTGCCCACCATTTTCCATATTACTAATCACGTATTCTAAGAAAGAAGCCAGATTAGTGACAGTCGATCGCTTTTAAGGAAACCGTGTTGATTCTCGGGTATGTAAAAGCTTTTACAAAAATTAACGTCGCAAATATCCGCGTTATAAAATAAAATGATGTGTCTTACCTAGTATGAAGAAGCACCTCCCGCCCTCCCTCAATTGCGTGCACTATCCCCGTCACCACTAATCCCAGCACCGCTACTCCCAACACCACTACACTAGGCAAGACACACCATTGACGATAATACGACACGTGTTTCGCCTCTACACTAAGTACGCTTAGCGGTTAGCCACCGTAGAGTCTATATCACCTGAGGATGCCTCGTGTAGAGGCGAAACACGTGTCGTATTATCGTCAGTGGTGTGTCTTGCCTAGTGTAGTGGTGTTGGGAGTAGCGGTGCTGGGATTAGTGGTGACGGGGATAGTGCACGCAATTGAGGGAGGGCGGGAGGTGCTTCTTCATACTAGGTAAGACACATCATTTTATTTTATAACGCGGATATTTGCGAAGTAAATTTTTGTAAAAGCTTTTATATAATGGATTTCCGCAAAGTAACGCCTGATTCTATTAATTATCTCGGGTATTTGTTTTGACCAGAAAGTTTTGGGACTCTTTTTTAGCACAACTTCAGTATTAGCAGCATATGTATCGACAGTAGCGCGACCGTTGCACACGTTTTCGTCTGTCACGTAATGAACAAAATTCATTAAATGAAATTTTTTCTAGCGCTTGTGTGATTTAAGCTTTTCTTTGATAATTTTAATCAAACAACATTCAGTATGTTCTGAATTCAGACAAAGGTGTTAAGATCTAAACGGTCGGCAAACTCCACAGCAGTTCCGAGAACGTTGTAAATTCCCATAGATAATGCTATCATTAAAACAATTGCTATAGAGCTTGACGCCCGTTCAGATATCAATACTTTTATCGGCAAAGCAGATCATCCCGAGTGTCGATTGATCAGAACTTGAGCTCTTTTCCATATGTTTTAAATAATTATATAAATATTTCTAGGTATCCGTACAAACCTAGAAATCAAGTGTTATTCGATGGCTTATTATTCCCTTCTTGAAGACATCTGCAATCAAGTGCCTTTACCCAAAAACCCATAGAGTATGGTCAAAACTATCAAGAATACCATCTGGGGTATTTTTGGTGATTTCAGATTTTAGTAGAAAACTTGAGGTTTACTATGTGGTCCTTTTATGCCCAAGGGTCCGTCTGAAGAGAATAGACAGCAAGTATTATTAAAAGCTGAGGCACTCCATCTTTGGCCTCAACAACGACAGCGCATCTGTAGCCTTTCATATTTAAAGCTGGTTGCAGCTTCTGTAACCACTTACCATCAGGTGGTCCGTTAGTTCGCTTGACACTTCAATTTTATAAAAAAGATAGACGAGCGAAATACGGACATCCTAGTAAACAATTTTTGGAGGAAAATAGGAAAGTCGTCATCATGATTACATGCCCTGACACATAACTGGAATCCCACAAAACTGCGTGTTGCCAGTGATTTATTTAAAAGGTTAAGGGTGACAGACAAGTACACAGTCTACCTGATGGTAAGTGGTTGCTGCTGCCCATAGACATCTACATCAAACTAAATGCAGATGCGTTGTCACCCGTGAGGATGGAATGCCTCATTTCCAGTAAAAAGGGTCTCCGGTTCTCTACACTCACCATACGAAACATAGCAGCGTTAAGCTGGTATTTTACGCTGGTATTTTACGCTGGTATTGTGAGAGCCTGGTCCTTCCCTGGTCGAGACGACCCATTCGTGCTACAACTATAATACTAATATAGCTGCAGCATGGCTCTACCACGTAAAATTTGATGACATTATTTGCTGCTGAGAAGTGGTGCTCGGAGTTTCTTTGCGTAATAGAAACCATAACGTTATCTGCTCTAGGATTAGAGTGATCGACATAACCCAACGGATTAGTAAGCTGAAGTATCAATTGGCTGACCAACAGGTAAATTATCTTGTGTTGAAAAATCTGAAAATCTAGTATAAACTAGAAGTAAAAATATAGTAAGGTACACGAGGGTAATATGGTCACCTTAAGCTTTGCCGCGCTAAAAAAAAAACTAGGAGGAGGACCAAAGATGTTTTATAGGTCCAGATACCGTGTTGCTAACACACCGCAACATTCATAGTGAAGACGGTGAAGACAGTCTTTGATTCATGTGTGCTTGAGTACCACGTGACGCGCATATCTTACGCACCATGGCTGCATTAATGTGCGTGACTTCGGTAATAACAGTGCGAATCGATTACCCAAAAAATGTGGGAGATTTTATATTTCATTCCTATTGACGTACCTATTGATTCTAAGAGTATAAAATGTGTGTGCGTGTATGTGGATATGGTTGCTTATGTGTGTTTTATGTAAGTACGAACATCGCACTAAAATATTGAAGATATGTAATAAAACCTATAATTAATGTAACAGTTAAAATAAATAAAAAAGCACAGTAGATATTTATGTATGTAACATATATTTATAATCTATTATTACTAAATATATACAGAGTACTACACTTTTGTACTGTAGAACACAAAATATTGCCGCTTTTTACGAAGACATTAAATTATTTTTCAATCCTAAGTAAAATAACGAAAAAAAGTAAGTTTGGTTAAGCGTGAACTTCAGCCAAGAGATAGCAAAATGTTTAATATTTTAAATTGTTCCGTTCCGTTGCTGCGTGAAGGAAGGACAAAAGCAAATAAACAAAAAAATCACACTTTCACATTATAATATTATATTAGTATGAATTGTCAAGAATGATAGATACACTTTTAAAACCGGTTTACAATCGGCTTTTTGAGGGTGGAACTATACCGGTTACTACTATAACGGTTCTGAGTGACCAAAAAGGATAGAAGCACAGGAAAGTGCAATTTCATGCTGCCAGATGTAGTTCAACCCTAACCCTTAAAACGGTTTAACTCTATAGGTTGGGTAAAATCTGTAAAATTAGACTGTTTAAAACCCCTATACAGATTACCTTTGTGGTTGATCATGACATTAAAAAATGGTAAAAACATTTCATAGACTAGGCAACACTCGAATATTATTGCGCAGTATTATTACTTGTATTGACATTTAGCTTTGGTATTCTTTTACAAAGAAATACACCATAAAATTGTATAGTTACTTATGAAAAGTGATGTTCTTATCCTTATCTTTTTTCCAAGAGTAATTTTTAAATGATTTCACAGCCCAAACAGTTATTTTGCGAAATTAAAAACACCGATGCGTGACGTATGTTCACAGCGAACGTCGCTGGCGTAATGGCGGAACGATCGAACGAATACGCCAATATTGGCGCCTTTGAAATGGAAGCGTTTTAGGCGCGCGTACACGGTATCTGGACTATAAAACATCTTTGGAGGAGGACATAGACAAAACACAAAGTCGTGTACTAGAACTAATATATTAAGAAAAAATTGCAAACAAGCTTTGGGAATAATTAGGAACACTACGTAAAATCAACTTAAAAAAACTAACTACACTACACAATACTAAAATCGTCAAAAAAATTTATTTACGAAAATGTCAACTGTCTAAATGGCGTCGATAAAGCAGCGCCCTTTCAACCCCTTATTGTTAGAATTTTAATTATTAGAGTTTTAATTATTAGAATTGAAGAGCTACCGTATCACAGAACCACCTATGCAAACAAGGCTGTAGTTTTCTGCCGACTTCCAAAAAGGAGACGGTACTCAATTCGACTGTATGTTTTTTTTATGTGTGTTACCTTTAATAACTTTTTACTGGGTGAACCGATTTCGATGATTCTTTTTTTATTTAAAAGCTGGTACTTCTCGTGTGGTCCCATATAAAATTGTACAAGGTCAGACAGAACAATAGTTTTTTAGTTATTCTTAATAACTTATATTGAAGTCGGCTGTACAAAATTTTTAATTTAAAAATATTGAGTTATAAGAGCGACCATATTAACCGGATGATCATATTACCCTCACGTACTATATTATCTAATAATGTACATAATAAATAAAAATTGTGTGCATTTTAAACGCTTTTGCTTGCAAGTTTTATGCATTACACACGAACAGTGGTAGAGCCACGCGGCAGCTTTTGCTGTCGCACGGATGGGCCGGCTCGAACCGGGGTGGTACCACGACCTCACAGAATACCAGCGTGAAGTAGAGGTTTACCTTTGCGTTTCGCTTGGTGAGTGCAGGTGGCCGGAGGCCCTTTTTACTGAAAATGAGGCATTCCATCCTAGTCCTCACGGGTGAAAACGCATCTGCATTTTGATTTGTAATAGAGAATAGATGTGGATGTCTATGGGTCGCAGCAACCACTTACCATCAGGTGGACTGTGTGCTCGTTTGTTACCCTTATCCTATAAAAAAAAAACATTATGATTTCAGGAAATTCTAATATACGACATTATTTTAAAATGTATTGTTGAACTTATTTAAGCAATTCCATGAAATATACAATACGGTTACCTAAATTTATTACATTAGGTTGTCCACAACGTTATTTCATTGTACGTGACTGTACAAAAGAAGAAATAGTACGTATTCATAATGTCGCTTTAGATTGATTTATGGACAATATACCTATGACTTATTTTGTATAAATACGCATCACACTTGTCGTGAACGCATCAATCAAGAGTAAGATAAGAACAACGTGCTAATGGGACTATCTTAAATCACTCTTTTGTTATTGTTACGTTTGCAGCCGATATATCAATCACAACTCGCTGTAACGTTCGATATCATGTCACAATAATATTCACAAATTATTACTTAGTTATATGCATGGTGACAATAATATATACCTAGTCACGAAAACGTAATACCTAATATAAAGGTAAATATTGATTTATTATAATGCCATACATTTCTTTGATGTTTCGTATGTAATTAAATTTATTATTTATTATTATATCTCCATACAATACAGAAAAATGAGTCATTCTATGTTATAAATACTTTTATTTAATGCCTATTTTATAATTTGTAACCTGTTTATTAAGTTTAGGCGATAGTTTTACCGAAAGAAGATTGCTGCACCTGTATCATCGTTCAAATATAGTCCAGTATTAATGGTTTGAAGTGGACTTTGATTTAGTAAAATAAGTGCTCTGATGGTTATAAAAACCTGGCTAGTCTGTTTTGGCATCTTGAAATATTATTGAGAATCGACGCGCTGCCGTCGTCAAAAATACGCAAGAATCTTTTTTCATTGTGAACATAACTGGTACAAATAGTCATATTTTTTTTACTTTGTCCAACCTAAGTCTTAAAGAACTATTATTTATGCAAGTTCTTCTTCAACAAAGCCATAGACAAAATTAAACAAATTAATGCAAATTACTATATTTATTTATTTACAATCCAAATTCATGCCAAAAGAATTTTCCAATTCCTTGCTACCAATCTTATTTAGACGCCTGAGAAATCTCAAAATTGTTTTTATTTTTTTCAAATTGGTAAAAGTAACAATTACAAGGTCACAAGTCTTTTTAATTCAAAAACACATTTTTTAATTAAAAAATATTTTTTTATGGATAAAGGTGACAAACGAGCACACAGTCCACCTGATGGTAAGTGGTCGCTGCGGCCCATAGACATACACATCTATCCTCGATTACGAATGAAAATGCAGATGTGTTGTCACCCATGAAGACTAAGATGGAATGCCTCGTTTCCAGTAAAAAGGGTCTCCGGTTCTCTACACTCACCATACGAAACAGAGCAGCGTTAAGCTGCTATTTGACGCTGGTATTCTGTGAGAGCGTGGTCCTTCCCCGGTCGAGCCGACCCATTCGTGCTACAACCATAATATAGCTGCAGCATGGCTCTACCACGTATAAAATTCAAGTGTTCGTATACGTATGCTGCGATGCGCACAAATTCAAAACATTCTTGGAGCTTTAAATCAATTTTATATAAATCATATTGCGATAATCACTACCACTGAGCTCCATTGTGATAAGCGAATTCCCTGGAATTCTCGCTAGCCGCTATACACAAAAATATCATTTTCCTAATAAAATTTTGAAGTAATAAGTGTTCCATTTTTAAATTTATCAGTAACTATCCAGCCTTTACGATTATATAACTTTCCAGTGTCAAAAAAAAATAGTATGTAATTTCTTTTTATAACCGCCTTGTAAGTAAAACTAATATGAAATGACTGATTTTAATAAAGTTAATTAAGAAGTTGCATGTATTGTAATATAATAAAAACATTATACTGAATTTAACGCCAACAATAACTGAGTCGGTATTTACAAGCCACGTGTAGAGTACGCATACTGGGGTGAAGAACCAGACGGACCGGGCGATAAGCTCACAGTACTCGTACTTTTATAAATCAAACGCTCTCGTGTAATGAATTGGAGCTGGGCCGATCCTGAAGTTTCACAATTCAATGTTATAATTGAGGTCAGTGGATCATCGCAATGGCTGACTGGATAACGTCAGTCGAGAGCTGAGCTGAATGATCATAAATGTTATTAATGGGTGTCTACTTGGCTGCATGCGTTTCGATTTAGCAACACTTATTAAATCTTTTAAAGGCTGTTGTGATATTTTCCTGTACATTTTTCTTATGATACAGTGAGATATTTAACATAGTAGGTAATACTTTTCGAAAGCCATTATTTACAAAATTTATTTTACTATCATAAAATTATTCAGCAATACGTAAAAAAGGAGATATCGCATTATTGCTGCGATATAGTATAGCTAAAAATCACAAGTAGGTTTCAAGTAATGATAAAAACAAATTAAATAACGTATAATATTTACAATTTACTTATCTATTGAACGTTTAAGTAATAAATGTACTTTAGTGTATATATTTAGTTTTTATTTTACGAATTATATATATATATATATATATATATATATATATATATATATATATATACAAAAATACACAAAAATAAAAGTAGTTTTACAAAAATAAGTGATATTCATTCTGTAAATACTAGGAACAGACACAAGCTAGTAGTACCAGTTACTCGACTCCATCGAGTCAGTAATTCATTCTTGGGGCGATGTATACGCTTTTACAACAAAATTCCAGAAAATATACAAAGTTTGACCTGTTCAAAGTTCAAAAACTTTATTAAACTAAGTTTGTATAAAAAGGGTTATTATAATATTAAGGAATTTATGGATGATCATAACCCCTGGAAATGAGGTGATCGCTACCAAGCTATTTCTAATTTGTTGTGTTGTTAATTTGTGTAACATCATGATTGTAAGCTGTTATTTAAAAAAAAAAGTCCCGCTGGGTTTCTTGCTGGTTCTTCCCAGGACAGAGGTTTTTTCCGAACCAGTGGTAATCAAACAAAAGAGTGACTTTCAATAAGTATTATTTATAATCTATATTGAATAAAAAAGTTTCTGTTTCTGTATATATAATTCGTAAAATAAACACATTTACTACAAAAATAAGTAGTAAAGTGTAATATATTATGTTTAAATATATGGGCTTATGGTCCAGCGGCGGCGCTGTTTCCTGTGATAGCGCAGCCGCCGCACTGCTGCTGAGCGATAAACGCCTCTACTGACTTCCGCCCATCTCTATCTCCCACTTATCGTAAACAAGCACGTTTGTATACAAATAATATAAAAAATCTATCATTCAATCGTTTTAAGGTAAGTTATTCTTTGTTTAAACTTTTATTGCAAGCATCTTTAACTTAGGGTTACATATGACGGACTTAATGCCTGATGGCATCTAGTAGTCAACTCTAGGCAAAATGTAATAAAAAATGTTGGCAATCAAGAGCCTGAATCTTGTAAAACGATATTACACTTGACGGATGGTAAAAACTGACTAATCTTCTTCGGTGGCTTGAAGTATGTTTTAATGGAAGCGCGCTTAAATATATAGCCAATGTTTCCTTGTTGGGATGTCAAACTCTGACATAATATGGTAGATCAACACGCTCGTAGTCCGGTTTCACTCACCACTGTAACGTAGGCTTGTTGTCGTTCTCTGTGCATCTGTGACAGTAAACAGCTTGCCAGGAGGACTATCACAGATCCCTGTTGCTTTCTGAAACAAAGATTTTTCTATGTTAGCTAACTGTAAAGGACGGGGTGAGATTCACCGTTTAAATATCTCTTAGTATGGGTCTTTTTTCTATATTCAGTGTGGCTCATGTTGTTATCAGGATTCCGAATTACTAACACATCCAGAAATGTTAAAGAATTATTTACTTCTAACTCCATTATGAACTAAATTTTAGAATTTAGGAATAAGATGGTCTAAAAGGAAGTTACTTTATCTAATGGTAGAACTGTGTAAGTATCATCTACATACCGCTCGTAGAATCTTGCATTTACAGGAGAAGTAAGAAGGGCTTTATCCACAAAGTCGTCTATAAATATATCGGCGATAATATGAGATACAGATACATTTGCCATACCATCTACTCGCTTATAGAACTCAATAGGTAGCCAGATGTGAGCCGATGTGTAAGTAATAGTGCATATTATATCTTGTTTTCTTCCGGTTTTCTAGTCATAATTGAGATGCAATATTCTTTAGTTTCATTGTTCAGTGTCATTGCTAATTGTTAAGTCAACCTGTAAGTTGGTATTCTTTTCTACGTAGAACATTCTTGCCTATTTCTGCCGCCAACAAATAATACTTGAACTGTTGTTTGTTTTTCCTTGCTACCTGCTATTTTATTACAATACTAGCTGTTCCTCGCTACTTCGTCCGCGTGTTATTTGGGGTTTTAGTTTTTTTTGCGCGGAACCCTAATTCTTTTTCTATAATAAAAGAAGCCTAAGTTACTCTTTGTGACATCAGCTATCTGCCAGTGAAAGTCCCATCAAAATCGGTCCAGCCGTTTCAGAGATTAGCCGGAACAAACAGACAGACAAACAGACAAAAACTTTAAAAATTGTATTGTTCTTATTAATACCGTAAATGATTTCATCTGCATTTAGTAAAAAGCTGTAATTTTGACATTACAAACAGATACTTCAATTTATTTATTTGTATAGATTATCATTTTCGACCTTACCCGACTTACACAATATGTATTTTAAGCGTTTTCGTTATAAAACCGAACACACAAACTAACAAACAAACTTACAGTCTATCTGATGGTAGTGGCTACTACAGTACCTATGAAGGCGTATAGACGCCTGCAGCTAACTTCATAGGTATATATATTCAGACTGATAACTGCAGTGCAAGCACTAAGCACTTTGGCAGCAGAAATAGGTAAAAAGGTGGTACCTACTCAATAATGCTACCAGCAAGTGGTATATCGGTGGTGTTTCAGCCCTTAACAAGTCCACTGCCGATTGTATGCCTTCCTAAGAAACGTCTTAAAACACAGTCGTAAGCCACTTGCATCCATCCCAGGGGCGTAGCTACCGCCGCATCAGCCGTATCAATGACACGGGGCCCCCGGGCTACAGGGGCCCCGAACGTGTGTAAGCAAAAATTCTAAGGACTTCTATGGGACAGGATGTTGGTTTGAATTGTTTGGCTAGCTTAGTTCCTAGGAGTATTAATTGTAATTAACAACTTATAACCAATATATAATTATTTTAATTCAATGCGAGAGTTTTGTTCCTTTTGTGAAAAATCTTTACCGTTCATGTGAGCCCCCCGACAAATTTTGATACAGGGCCCCTCTAAGACACGCTACTCCACTGATCCATCCATTGACTTCCTGTATGTCTACAAGGTCATCATTCCATCTAGTGTGAGATCACAATACTTACATTTCTTTTATAATATTGTAAAGACTAAGGTCACCTGATTGTTAGTAGCTAATACAGCCCATGAACACCTAAAACCAACTTAAAATAAAGAAGGCGTTATAAACTGTGACGACTTAAATGGAATGCCTAACAGCTGGCATTATTACTGGCGCCCTATACCCTTCGGATCGGAACAAGTGCAAGCACTTCTAATTAGCGGTATAATTATATATAATAGTGTGGTACCACCCGGACGGCTCCTAAGAAGTCGTACCACCTAGTTATAATGCGTTTAATAATGATGGTCAAATGTAAAAATATATATCTGATATTATGAACTCTGTCAACGTCGAATGAGAACGTAGACGTGATTAGATTATGTGTTATACGATAACACAAATTTATTAGGTGTCCTATCTCGGACCAAGCAGGCAAATGTCGATAAGTGATAATTTGACGTGATCCGATATAAAGGTCAATTGCCTTGTTAATTTATTGACATAATATTTTAACGGGAAATATTTAAACCAGCAGGCCTGGGTTTGTCCAACTAGCAATACTGTCACTACCTACTTGTCATATTATAATTGATATCGTATTTCAAAACTATGATTACGTTTTATCATTTTTAACATAATAATATAATATCAAAAATACTAGAAGGTAAAAATATTTATTTCATTTATTACGTGGTAGAGCCATGCTGCAACTATATTATGGTTGTAGCGCGAATGGGTCGGCTCAACCAGAGAAGCACCACGTTCTCACAGAATACCATCGTAAAATAACAGCTTAATGCTGCTGTGTTTCGAATGGTGAGGGTAGAGAATCGGCAACTATTTTTACTGGAAGCGAGGCACTCAATCTTATACCTCAAAGGTGAAAACGCCACATTCTACAATTTGATTCTTAATCAAGAATATATGTAGATTTCTATGGGCCACAGCAACCACTTTCCATAAGCTGTGTGCTCGTTTGTCACCCCTATACCAAAAAAAAAAGTTATCGCCAATCCGCCTTCCAAATGTGATCACATTAGTAAAGGACACCTATGCCTTATGAATGGTAATGAGGAGCTCAATTATCGCTTTGCATAGAATTATATAAGAACCATGGTAGCTCAGGGGATACGTGCTCGCTGTGAATTTCACACTACGCGAGCAACCCGGATTCGATCCCCGCCCCGCACCCACTAAAATTGTTAATTGCAATTTTAAGTGCTGATTTACCACGTGCTCGGCGGTGAAGGAAAACATCGTGAGGAAACCTGCATGTCTGAGAAATAAAGAAAAAATATTTTAAAGACATATTAATTTCAACATCAAGTTCGCCAACACGCATTGGGGCAGCGCGGCGGACATTTCCTTGCCCCAAAACCCTCTCAGAAATGAGAGGAGACCTGTGCTCAGCAATGGGACGTATATAGGCTGTAACGTTAACTATAGAATTATTATTTTACCTGAGTGGCAGAGTTAAAAATAGTTAAACAACTTTGACGACAGACCTTTACTTACCATTATCATACATATTCATCTTAGTAGATAGAAAATGAGAAGCATGACTAACAAGTAATCTGTCATAGGTGTCACACTGTGGCGCCGTGCTACGTCGGCGAAGTTTATGTCACGGTCACGCGCGTTGCGTCACAGTGGTCACTCAGGAGTGTACACACGACCTTATCGCTTCACTGACCCGCCCCGCTACCGAGCAGACTAAACTGTAAATCTCGTTATATTATGCACTTTGACTTTTTTTTCGGGTATCTGTTGAGCTGTATATACGGTTTTATTATAATAATAATGCCCTCCAGACTGAATTTCGGTCACGGCAGCCAGTCTCAACTGAGACTAGCCATCTGCGCAGTGGTACAGGATTACAGTGCACGAGTATATGTATAAACATAATATAACTTATCTCTCACGTTTTTGGGAGTTTTTCGGAAACGTAGGCTTATTGCTTGTGTTCAGTTTTAGACAACGAAGGGCGAGCAGAACATCTTTGAAGTACGGTTTAGAGTAGTGCCTATCTGGTGACTTTCAGGTGAATCTAAGTAGATCCATAAGTTATTCTGTTGCAACTGCCAGACATTTTTTCACATAAACACACACTCTGTATTGCCTCACTCTAATAGTTCGATGGGAAGGCACTCCCACACGTCCTTACTCTTTACTCTGTGCCCACACGACTGGAACAAAAGGGTTTTGCATGCTTTCCGAGGCACGGTGGCACGGGGATGAAACACCGCTAACCTTTTAAATATTGGCTGTTACTGTGAATTTCTTGATAGAAAAATCCAATAACTGATTTTGGCCCGACCTCGTAAAAGGGGTCCCCGGTTCTCTACACTCACCATACGAAACACAGCGGCGTTAAGATGTTATTTTACGCTGGTATTCTGTGAGAGCTTGGTCCTTCTCCAGTCGAGCCGACCCATTCGTGCTTCAACCATAATAGAGCTGCAGCGTGGCTCTACTACACAACATAGGATGGAGTGCGGGGTGATACAAGGAGTTCACCACTGCTCTTTAATTTATACATAAATGGATTGATTAACGAACTCAATAGAACTGATGCTTGATGCGCAATTGACGGTAAAGTCTTAAATAATATTATCAGTTATGCGGACGATATGGTTTTGTTGAGTCCGTCACTTAGGGAACTCGAAACCATAATAAAACTTTGTAAAAAGTACGAGGAAATTTATGGCCTCAAATACACTACAAAAAAATAGTGAAATATATATTTAAGGGTACTTATGACAGGTAACAAGTAATCTGAGTCTGTTTCACATGTTACAGCTCGTGCTCTCGTACTCAGAGTAACAACGTTTAATAGGGTTACAAGATTTTGAATAAGTACCTTTTTTATAGGAGAGGGGACAAACGAGCATGCGGCTCACCTGATGGTAAGTGACTACGGCCTTCCATGAACAACTGCAACACCAGGGAAACCAGGGGAATTGCAGATGCGTTGCCGGCCTTTTAAAAAGGAGTAGGCTCTTTTCCTGAAGATCCCTAAGTCGTATCGGTCCGGAAAAATCGCTGATGGTAATCGGTTCCACAAGGAAGTTGTGCGACGAAGAAAACATCTTCTAAATCGCACAGTGGTGGACCGCCAACCATCCAGATGGTGTGGATGGTATCGAATACCTAGGGACTTTTGTTTAAGGGCACTGGGTAACCGATAGCCTCCTGATGCTCTCTATATTGAACCTGAATGTAGAGTATTGGTAGTAAGATACAACACGTTGTCTCGGAGGTTTGCACATCGCAAAAAAAAATGAAAAAAGCCTTTGTAAATATACTTGCGAAACTCCCAATGCCTTACGCGTTCAATATATTAATGGCTTTAGAATGCTAATTGGCTTGCTTTACAATTGTGCAAACATTTGCAAAGATCAGAACTACTTTTCAACAATATTTGCCTCCCTGACCCCTGACGCACCACGTTTCCAGTATTCTAAGTACTATCGTAGGCAAAGCTGGAATTATGTACCTACATACTAGCTGTTCCTCGCGACTTCGCTCGCGTGTTATTTAGGGTTTTAAATTTTTTGTGCGGAACCCTAATTCTGTTTCTGAAATTAAAGTAGCCTAAGTTACTCCTTATAACATCAGCTATCTACCAGTGAAAGTCCCGTCAAAATCGGTGAAGCCGTTTCGGATATTAGCCGGAACAAACAGAGAGACAGACAGACAAAAATTTTAAAAATTGTAGTTTTTTTATAAGTACATATTATATATACTTTCATATGCATTTAGTAAAAAGCTGTAACTTTGACATTACAAACAGACACTTCAATTTTATTTATTTGTATAGATTACCTAAAATTTTAATGATAAATAATTATTTTGACTTATTTTTCTGTGAGTGCTGAAATTGTATTTTATTTTTGTATACTATGGATACTAAATGCCTGAAATAAATAAATAATTATTTTATATGAAAACAATAACACACATGACGCTTTTGCCAAGTGGGTAATAAATATATATAGATATGGTAAGTTGAGAAATAGCAAATAACTGAATTGATAACTCCAAATTTTATAATTTAAATAATTCGTTTATTGGTCTATAGACACTTTAAATTGAACCCAAAACACAGTTTTACTGTTAAATTAAATAGTGTTTTGCCCTCTATGGCTTATTATAAAAACTTTAAATTAATATTTTGACCTTTTTCAACGAGAAATAGTATCAAGTTATCAACCCAGTTTACTGCCAAGCTACACGAGTAAGTACCGATGTAATTTTTGGATTAGTATTTTTGTGTTATTTTGCGAATATCTAGTAAGGTTTATGACACCTACTAAAATATAATTATTATTTAGATTAAAGTAAATTATAGGTTATTTAATAGCAAATTGTGAGTGGATCCATTTGAGAGTGTATTACATTAAAGCGTGGATATACCTCTGTATATTTTAGGAGTGACATCTCAGAGGATTTGATTAGGGTAAGATTTTAGTATAGACCTAAAGTCTTTTAGTCAGGGGTTCCCAAACTTTTAAGGTAATGGAACACTAGCCAAATTCCTTTTACTTTATGGAACCCCACATCAAATGATTTCATATCGTAGACAGTGTAATACACCTACATAGGTTCTTCTCATCAAATATATTGCGCTATTACAAAATAATATTAGTACTTAAGTGTGAAATTATTTAACATGCAAAAATATATAATTGCGCGGAACCCTGGTCACTTTAGGAACCCACTTTAGGAATCTTTGCTTTACATACAGCAATATCGTGAAGCAAGGAGGCCAATGGCTACCACAAGGGATCCCACAAGGGGTACATGCTGTTTCGAGATTTCTCCAATTCGAAAACATTTTTCAAAAGAAATAGAACAGAAAAGTACATTCTTACATTGTATAATAATGAGTTCTCATTTTGTTTCATGAATGCTCAGTATAAATATCATAAGGTTAAAAGTATTCTTAATACGTTCCTTATCTATTAACAGAAAATTTGTTTTATTTCCTTATGTCTGATCTCTTCTAATGTAATTATTTATACAACATATTTTACGTTCGAGATTTTTTTATCGCAATCATTCGTATAATATATAAACTGATATAACTACTCGCGTAAATGTTTCCCGTTTGACTGCGCTATTTACTTTGGCAACTTATTTAACTTCCATGAAGCGTATAATAAATACATTATAGATTTGACTGATTCGCGTCAGTTTACATTTGTAGCATGAGTTGACCGCCGAACGATGGAGTATCGGCTTCAGGTCCTATTACATAAATCCCCTTGGACACTAGACCCATTATCCCTCGCGCCTGACAACACACGCACTCGCGTCAGTGCGCCCGACTGACAAACATCAATAGCCAACCATACCAAAGGTCGCCTGAAAAAAATCAAAGGTTTTTCAAATCCTATACAAATGAAACCTAATTACTTTTCATTTCAAATATGAATTGATACACTTTGTATAATTTTTTCAGAGCTCCGTTCTCAAAAACTAACACTTATGGAATAATTTTATTGGTTGTCTGTCCGCGTGGCGCAACATTTTTCTCAGCAATAAATATGTTTAAATAGTGTCCTATATACCGAAATTTGCTGGCACAGATGTAATCTCTATTTCCGCACTCTAATAGTCCCATGGATAAACAATCTGTCAAGACCGGAGTGCGGGCTTTACGGGATTTCTGAGGCAAGGGGGTAAAACACCGTCAACTACCTGACTCCGAGCTGCTACTGAGAATTTCTTGACAGAAAAACTTAATAACTGATTCTAGAACAACCCGGGATTCAAACCCAGGTCTTAGCAATCGCACTTACAAAAACTAGATCCACGAAACAGGAAACTCAGCAGGTATACAAATACAAAAGTGGGGTAAGATTGAATGGTGTGATGATGAAAAGGATTTTTTATGAGACTGTCTCAACTAAAAGTTCTTTGAAACATCAAATTTTAATATTTCTAGCCTGATCAATTGTACAATAATAAGTAATTTACTAATTTCTGCAAGAAGAAAAGAAAAATTGTCACATTCAAGCTATTTGACAATATTTTTTCTTTACTAATACGACAGAGGGCTTTTTTAGAATAAAATAAAAAAGTGGATGTTTTTTTTAATGTATTACGTTGGGTTATATAAAGCGCTAGTCAAAAGGTCTTGCTTGTATCGCCAAAATCCAGTTCAATCACAACATAGTGAATTTCCTGGACGAATATTATTGGTGTAATTATGATGCAAAATGACAAAAAGCTACAAATAGAATAAGCCTATAGTTATTATAGCTACAATGAACCAATGTTTATTTGTGGACTAATTGGCTCGGACTATTATAATTCTTAGCTTGCGTGCAACGGAATAACATCCAGTTGTTCCGACGATTTAAGTGCTGGGTCTTACGCAAAAAGTACAAGACGGTAATGCAGCAACAGCATGTTTCATATTTCTAAATATGGCTTGCCTTACTGTAACTAAGTGTGAATAAAAAATTGTTTAACGCCGCCGGAAAAAGATCATTTCAACCTTTCAAAGGTCCAGTGCTGAAAACAGGCCTGTTTTAGATTATCCATTCTATGCACGGCAACTGCAGCTTTTAAACATTATTAAGTTTTTTTTTATGAAATAAGGGTGACAAACTAGCACACATTCCACTTGAGTAGATGCTGTGGCCCATAGAAAATCTATATTTATCCTCAATTAAGAATCAAAATGCAGATGCGTTGTCATCCCTGAGGACTAAGATGGAATGCCTTGTTTCCAGTAAAAAGAGTCTCCGGTTTCTCTACACTCACCATACGAAACTGCTATTTTAAGTTGGTATTCTGAGAGAACGTGGTCCTACTCCGGTCGAGCCGACCCATTCGTACAACTACATAACAACTAATATAATCGCAGCGTGGCTCTACCACGTATCCAGTTACCAGAAATATACTGCTACCCATCTCCTGTTTTGGTTTCCCTCGTGCTGCACCATGGAATGATATAGAATAGTGGATTATCTTAGGCTGCTACTAAACGGCACAGAATTTGAAGAAAAAGATCGTTCGATAACAGTTACGATAGCTGTGTGACACAGCAACACATACATACAATAAGACAGAGCCTGTGTCTTATTTTATTTATGTGTTTGTTAATGAGGGCATCCACGACTTTTTCTGCCACCAGGTGGCGCCACTTAAAAGTAAGGTATAATATTTGACAGATTTCATAGCGGGGAAGTTAATTTGTTCCGAAAATGTAAAGATTAATGTTCTTTCTGTACTATTAGTTATATTTTATATTAATAAGTTTAAAAGTAAATAAAACAAACCACAGATATTCATAAAAGTAGAACAATTTAAAAAAAAGTTAGAAATATGCAGAAAATTAAAGTGCAAACCACTGAAACATTGTTTTTCGTATAAATATAATACTCTATAAAATGATAAACTTTTATTAAATATTAACTTCTCAATTAAATGACATTCATCAATGACAAAACTTTACCTCAGTGTCAACTAGCGACATCTGGTGAGCAGTATATTATTAGCCCTCATTCTTATACTATACTTCAACATCATTGTTATTATTATCTTCTTCTTCCACTTGACTGTCCACTTCAGTCAGCCCTACTGTAGGAAGGATTTGCCGTTACCGCCACGCTCGAAAAGCGAATTGGCCGTCGTAGCTATAAACGGGTCGGACTTTCGACTCTACTATTACTTCCCCATCTGGATATTTTACATCCAGCATACTATCCATACATCCATGACAGCCTATAAAAGTCCATTGCTGAACATAGGCCTCCACCATAATTTGCCTCATAGGATTTAGCCATAGTTGCCACACTTGGCAGGCGGGTTAGCAACTGCAGTGTTTTATTATTTCGAGTTGTTATCAGGAAGATACTGCTGCCCATCTCCTTTTTCAGTTGCCGCCTCTCACGACACCCACGGACGATATGGCGCATTGGATATTCTTACACCGCCACTGCACGGTCCAGCATGCTATACGACCTGGTATACCGATAACGCCATCGGAGGACATGGACTCTCAGTCTCCTCGTAGGATACCTACATACGAGACGACTAGTATGAATAGTATATACATTCGTACTACCCAACGGCGTTATGAAAACCGTTACAGTATTATGACTACCCAATAGTTAGACGGTCTCGTAGGTTTAGCGGTCGTAAGCACGACTGCTGATCGTGGTCCCGGGTTCGAATCCTGGTTACGATCAAAACCAGTTATTGTGTTTTTCTGTCAAGAAATTATCATTTTTTAATTCTTAGCTCTGCGCCCGATCTCACCGGTCGTGTCGCGGTGGGTTTGCCGTCCCATTGGACTATGAGAGTGAGGGAGTAGCGAGTGCATAATGTGCTTGCATATGACACACTCGTGCAATATAATCCTATCCTACGCAGTCTCCGTTGAGACTTACCGCCTTGAGGGAAATCCAGATTAGAGGACATTATTATCACTAGGAGACTATGGGAATGGACATGGACACTCAATGCCTCCAAAGGATGGCTACGGATATATATATTTCCCCTTGACAACAGAGACACAGTATCTTGTAGAGCGTAACTACACTTGTTTAAGTTAAAGTTGCAGCTTATATATACGTCCCTGGGCACAGGCCTTCTCTAATTTCTGAGAAGGTTTTAGGGCAAGGAAAAGTCCACCGCGCTGGCCCATCTCGTGTTTGCGAACTTCACATGTCTTTTAAATATTTTTTTTCTTATTTCTCAGACATGCAGGTTCCCTCCTTATGTCTTTAATCACCGCCGAGCGCGTGGTAAAATAAGCACTTAAAATTGCAATTAACAATTTCATTGGTTCTTCTACTTCTTTATTGGTTTCAGGTGTCCATGGGCTGTACTAGTCACTTGGCAACATGTCATACACATGTTTTTTGTTCTCTGTCTCTTCAATGTTTAAAAAAAGTATGGCCTCCATACTAGGAGTGACGACCTATTAGAGATGCAAGAAGTTGATGGGTGAAGGTGAATGAAAGGAGGTATAATTCGCAGTGAAATTCTGAAAGGCTGTAATGATGATAATAATGACGATGCTGATATAATATGTGTGAAGTTGTGTGTATGTGTTTTATATATACTTATATATTATTACATGTATAGGAATATAAATGTGTTTGTTTTTAATAAGAAAGGTAATAAATTATTTTGTTACATATACATAATATGTCTATCTATTTTGGATTTTAATTACGACAACTCCGTCAAATTCTCACCACTCCATGATAAAGAATGCCTTAAGTCATAAAGTCCACCCTTACCATTCCTTTTAAAAGGCAAATGCAATTAAAAGTTAAATAAATGAAAAAATATCTACAATCATAATAAATAGATCAATTGCTTATTTCTTTTGCCAAAGGCAGTTATGTAAAATATAAACCGGTTTTATTATACTTTCACTATTTAAAATGAATTTTCTCTACAAGAAAGTTTAAACCCTAAAATCGATTTGTCACTCAATGCAAGGGAGGTTCTTATTTGATGAGGCAACAGTAATTAATTGGTTTACGGACGTCGGCTGTAGAATACTGCGCCTGCACTAACCAGTTTCCGTCGGGAATTGTAGAGATTTGTATTATAAAGAAAATTTGGAATGTTATTTAGCATGTGTAAAATTAAATACTGAATGAAATTCGAAAATTTCATTTTTATATTACATGACATAGGTTACGTGTTTATTATAATCGCTAGCAATAATTTCATATCTCTCATTTAATAGTTATTTAGACGCTGCTTCCCCGTCTAGTCCCATTGGATCAGACAATCTATCAAAATATTAATTTTTTTATAGGATAAGGGTGAAAAACGAACACACAGCCCACCTGATGGAAAGTGGTTGCTGTGGCCTATAGGCATCTACATCTAACCTCGATTACGAATCAAAATGCAGATGCGTTGTCACCCGCGAGGACTAAGATGGAATGCCTCGTTTCCAGTTAAAAGGGTCGCCGATTCTCTACACACCATACGAAACAGAGCAGCGTTAAGCTGCTATTTTAAGCTGGTATTCAAAATTTTTCCGATTCCGGCACATACCGATTTTTTCTTTAATCAAATTTTAAAACAGCCACTCAATAAAATTGGGTAATGGGTGGTGGTTACGCCGACACCCCATGACGCTCACTAGCACATTAACAGCAGTTTAGATTAATCCCATGGAGAAAAAACAGATAAATTGTTTTAAAAACGAATATTTTTCTTAAGTAAATATGTACCAGATTTTAAAGAATCGTTATTAATCTAAAACTATTTTAATTAAATTAATTTAGAATCTAGATATGTGCTAATAGTTAAAGTTAAAGTTACGCCTATATACGTCCCACTACTGGGCATAGACCTCCTCTCACTTCTGAGAGGGGAGGGTTTTAGGGCAAGGAAGTGTCCGCCGCGCTGCCTCAATACGTATTAGCGAACTTTTTTTATAGCAGAGGGTATAAACGCGCACGCAGCTCACCTGATGGTAAGTGACCGCCGCCCATCAACAACTGCAACACCAGGGGAATTGCAGATGCCTTTCCAGCCTTATAAAAAGGAGTAGGCTTTTTTATAGGTCCCTAAGTCGTATCGGTCCCGTGGTAAATGCGATAAAATACACATAGAGATGCAACAGCTCTTCGCAGCGCCAGTGAATCAAGCCGATCGGAAAGGACGCGGTTTTCGAAGATTCGATCCGCTCTGCGCTGGATGCGGTCAAGTGGAGGAAGCTGGAACTGAGGAGCCCCAGCCCAGAGATGGGAACAGTATTCCATGTGAGGCCCAGAGATGGGAATAGTATTGATACCACTTAGGGACCTTCAAGAAAACAGCCTGCTCCTTTTTAAAAGACCGGCAACGCATCTGCAATTCCCCTGGTTCCCAGTGGTGTTGCAGTTGTTCATAGGCGGCGGTAGTCACTTACTATCAGGTGAGCCGCATGCTCGTTTGTCCCCTCTCCTATAAAAAAAATTTGCGCCTTGTAAAGTTGCAGGCAGTGTGCCGGCATGAAATACTGTCCCGCTCTGCTGACACGCCAAGCTTTTTATGGCGATAGGCCTGTAGTTGGACGGATCAGAGCGGAGTTACCTATTTTTAGGGATCGGGTGCACGAAAGCTGTCTGCCATGAATTCGGGACAACGTCTAGGGAGTAGGAGTACCGGAAAAGACGTGTTAGAACCGGAGCCAACTCTGGAGCGCACGTCCTCAGTATAACTAGCGGGAGCCCGTCAGGCCCACTCGACTTGTGTATGTCCAGGGAGAAAAGTGCTTTGCGTACTGAGTACTGTGTGAATTACACATCAGGTATAGATCACTCCCACCGCGGGATGGTCGGCGGTCATCGAGAGTCGAGTTGGACTCAAAAAGGGAGACTAAAAGGTCGGCTTTCTCTTTTACGGCGTGGGCCAGTGAGTCATCCTCCCTGTACAGAGATGGTAGTGATGGCTTACAGAAATTCCCATGGACAGCCTTGGCGAGAGACCAGAATGCACGTGATCCCGCAGGAAGGTGAACTAATTTCTCGCTTATTCTGCCAATGTGCTCATACTTTGCATTGGCAATTACTCTTTTGAAGGACCTGGAGGCAATATTATACATCTTTCTTCTAAGCATGCTGTTGTTTACATCCTGATCCGCCGAAGCTTCAGCCCAGGCCTGATAACACTCCTGCTTGCTGCGTAATGCAGTCTTACAGGAGCGACCAAACCAAGGCACGTCGACCTGTTCCAATCTGTTGCGAAAGTTCTGTGGGTACTCTATTTATGTAAACAAAATAGGTACTATATATAAATATATATTTATCGCTATTATTTAACTCCTTTCCTCCTTCCGGGCGACATGTCATCTGCCGCTCCAGCAAACGACGTGTCGCTAGCTACGGAAGGTATTTCATAGAACTACATAGAAATCAGTCGTGTCGCGACAACACGTCGTCTGCTGCTGCTGTCTGCGGTCGGCTACGGAATGGTACCTTAAGACTGCATTACGCAGCAAGCAGGAGTGTTATCAGGCCATTCCCTGTAGCACCACATCAGTGACAGAGTCAGCAACAGCGCTGGGATCATCCGGCAAAAAGCAAACACGTCCCCATGGGTAGCATGCAAAGAAAGACTGCATTCCGTCCCAATCTGCCGACCTGTAATGCCAAACACGGCGGCGGCCTGCAGAACGAAACCGCGAGGGCAGCGTGAGTGGCACCACACGGATCGGATCACACGATGATCCGAAGAGCCGAGAGGGGCATCGACGGAAACCTGATATCCGTTCGGATGAGAGGTTAGCAGAAGGTCCAACAGGGAAGGTGTATGATCTTCCACATCTGGAATCCGCGTAGGCAAAGTAACCAGTTATGTCAGACCATATGCCAAGGCAAAGTCATAAACAGATCTCACTCGGATGATCGGTTAAACGTGAACCGAGCCATTCGGCGTGGTGGGCGTTAAAATCGCAAAGTATCACGATCTCTACGGATGGGATCTGTTGTAGCAAGAAATCTGTAGCCATTTGGACGTGGTCGCTGAGTTGGTCTGTGACCGCTATGAGACCTTTACAGGCACCCGTAGACGTGGGGATGGTCGTCGCTGTCTATGCGCAGCCAAAGGATGGACAGGTCCGTACCTTCAAGACTGCCAAGGCGTCGAGAACAGATGTCCTCTCTGACGTATACGCAAACTCCAGCCCGGGGCAGAAAGAAGTGTTCTAGTATGTACCCCGGGTAGGACAGGTACGAAGTATCAGCCGGAGAGGACACCCGCCTCTCGGTCAAAAATAGCAAGGCTGGCTTCGCCATCTCTAGATGCTTGCAGAAGTCCACTGATAGCCTGGCACCCCTGCCACGCTATCTGTGGACTTCTGCAAGCATGGTCTTATCGCTCGTCGCCATGGATTTATCGCTCTGTTTGCCCCGTGCAGTGTTAGTATAGAACGGGATTCTTCCCTCCCCCCCCCCCATCGGGCAGCCAGAAGCAAAGCTCCTACAAAGCCTACTCCTTTTTAAAAGGCTGGCAACGCATCTGCAATTCCCCTGGTGTTGTTGTTCATGGGCGGCGGTAGTCACCATCAGGTACTATCAGATGAGCCGCATGCTCGCTTGCCCCATCTCCTATAAAAAAATCCCTAAAAAAATATATCGTCGAAATATTTTTTTTCTTATTTCTTAGGTTTCCTCACGATGTTTTCCTTCACCGGCGAGCACGTAGTAAATCAGCACTTAAAACTGCAATCATTGGTGCAGGCGGGTATCGAACTGGGGTTGCTCGCGTACTGTGAAATTTACAGCGAGCGCTAACCATCTGAGCTACCACGGCTCGGCGCTAGTTGCAGTCAGCGCTAAATAAGCTCATTAGAGACAGGACAAATTTACTTTTGTGCTTTAATGCAACATTTCGAATAAATATAACCAACAAAATTCATTATGAGTACATAATTAACAGGAACGATGGAAAAGCCGATACTAAAGGATAGTCCGAATAAATTCACCCCACAAATGTCTTATCCTCTTTCGTGTTACAAATACTACCCAAGGATCACTTGTATAAATATTTGATACTTCACCTTAAGTACTTACATGTACAGTGCCGCCGCTTGACATGGATGTACGTTAATTTTTAACCCTGTTTTTATTTACTGTCTCGAAGTGAAGTAAGTTGGGATGAGTCAGCGTTGAATTTACATACTTTCACCTGCCCTGTGATGTTCCGAAACTTAAAAACAGTAAAATGCATCTGGCCATCATCTTGTTTAATGTAAAAAGTGACGCACTTTGTATCGGCTTTGCACACAAACCTCCGAATTTCTCCTTTTCCAGGAATAAAATACTTACAAAGTTTCTGTATTTAGAATTGAATTTCATTTGATTGCTGGTCGTTAAGGGTTTTTATTCGTTAGTAAAGATGTCCTCAATTTATTATTATTTACATGTGGTTCCCCAGTTATTGGATTTTTCTGTCAATAAATTCTCAATAAGAACCCGGAATTAGGAAGTTGGCGGTGTTTCACAACTGTGCCTCGGAAAGCGCACAAAGCCGTTGGTCCTGGGCCTGATCTCTCACCAGTCATATCCGGATATAAGGTTATCTTATATTACCATATAGTCACATACAGCCTATATCGGAATATGAGAGTGAGGGAATAGAGAATGCACCTATTCTGGCGCGCACCCTCGTGCACTTTAATCCTGACCTGCGCTGATGGATCCGTTAAATCTAGCCGTCTTAACCGAAATTTGGTATTCAGGACATTATTCCCATTATGTATAACTTCCTCATCACTTGCACTTCCAAATTTTTCATCAGCAAATCAATTTGAATTGATCTGTCGAAAATCAAAGTGTCGGCTCGGAACGGCGATGAAAGGCTGAGGGTTCGAATTCCGCCCAAAACAAGAGATCGAATCAGCAGCTAAAATGCTGATGAGGATATCAAGGCAAAAATTTGAATAATAGGTTTTAAACAACCTACTGCTATCGCGTTGCGCCCATTGTGAGCTGAAATTTTTCTTTCAAGAAAAATATAAGAATTATGTGACTGCAGTTTTCGTAATTTTAGAGAGTACTTAGTTTTGAAATTAAAAGATGGTTTTGTGAACAAATATTTGCTTTAGGCAAAGAATATATACACTACGCGAACTTTAGGTTTATCCTAGAAGGAAACAGTGGAATACGTTTGTATTGACTAAACACCGCCCTGATATCCTCCACAGGTTTTATACACGCTTTAAACTTCCACTTTTTACTTTTAAGCCTTTGTTTTTATCAGAAACTTAGACACATTGCCCGCAATCAATGTGTACTTAAGCATAGACGGGAGCCAGGGCCCGGGACAGCTGGTCGGTCGAAGGGCAAACGAGGCGTAGGTAGACGCCGCCGTCGCAGCGACAGTAATTATCGTACATGTGTCGACGACTCCGGGCAGATCGTTCACCCCGAGGGTCGTCGTGCACTATACGCATGTGTCGAGATCGCAATGAAGCTATCAAAAACATTGAATGAAATCCACAATGAAACTGATTTAGCGTTTACCTACATAGTTTTGCAATCGATGCACCTAACAGACCGTCAAGTCGGCTGCAATTCAAACCTGATGATACTCGCCTGATTTAATTATGAGAGCGTAATATGGAAAATATAATGGGTAATTATTTAGGTATAATGTTGCAATGAGTGGGGCGAAGCACGGCCAATCGTGCAAGTCGACGGCTCACGGCCGCCCGCCACCCACTCGCCGCTTAAGCCCATATAAAGTATACAGTTCGAATGAACAATAATATCCATATTTTTATATGCCATTCTTAGTTAGGCAATAAGCTAATTGGCAAATAATAACGCTCTCACGACCAATTTCTGTATACTATGTAAGTGAAACAATGATATAAATCTTCTTATGCCAGTACCATCAGTCAGGACGTCATCCAGTAACACGCGGGAAACCGAGAACTTTATGACACTAACAATATATATAATATATGTTTTAATAATATTAGAGTTAAAAAAATTAAACAATACCAATTGAACATGAGCAGTGAAGATCTTAGTGAGAATAATAGGTCATAAATCATAACCATTTAATAATAGTGTGGAATCGCTAGTTAATATTTTTTTTTAGTGTAAATTAGAAGTACTTCTATAAGAAAAAAACATTAGTTGTTTATTGAGATTACAAAGATGTAATATTTATATATTATACCCGCAGAGTATTAAAAAGGTAGATACTGTGATTACAACAGCCATTGGCCAATGATCGTACATGATACGTGATGTACGCAGTCCTCTAGTTCATTAGAAGGTAGATTGTGTTCAAACAACAATGCGTCATTACATTTCCCGGCTTCAGCAAATTCCCGCGATCTCCGGACAAACTTCATACAAGTAATTACAACGCACCGTTCGTATTAGTGAAAGCTGACTAATACTTGACGCAAAATGGGGTCTATTGTATTACATTTAACAACCAAACTAAACAGCACTGATTCTGTCCTGAGCATAAATGTGGGTTATCCGGTTAAATAAGTAATAACTAAGACTAAAACTTATGTTACATAGCTAATAATAAATAGATTTTATATAAATATTATACCTTATTACAAAAATCATATTTCACTACTATCAAACATACATAATATAATAAAAACAAAATAAATGACTATTATAAACTTAAATTATATAGTCCGTCAAAGATGTGGTGCTTCATTGGATGGAACTTTTCATGTCGTCATCTGAAGTGCCAATCGGTGGTAGATCCTTGCCTTGCCTTGGTATGACCGCTCTTGCAAAATTGCGTCTCTGTTTCCAGGTCCTTCAAAAGTCATCCCGCAGTGTGAATGCTACATGCAGGATGTTCGGTTCATTCAGTGCGTAAAGCACTACTCTCCCTAGATGTCCATAAGTCGAGTGGGCCTGATATAATCCTCCCAATTGACATAAAACGTTTCTTTCGGAGCTTTCCTCTTATGCTCTTCCCAAAAAATTGTGCAATTGGGTCACCAGTTTTCTTGCATATTGCAGCATAAAGGGCATAGTCACCGGTGCATGCTCCGACTCCAAGCCTGTGAATTCTGGTGTTTCAGAAGGCTGCATGCTATCGCCTACCCTGTTCTTTCTGGATATCAATGATGCAACATGCATACTAATAACAGTCATTGTTATGCAGACGACCGCACATTTTATACACCGGCCGTGCTGATATTTCTTGGGAACACGCCGTTCAGTGCTGCAACTAACTTGTGTTCGAGTCTTTACTACACAAAGTCTCGGCAAAAAACATAGTCGGTTTGTGCGTTTACCGCAAAAAAATATCTTTGTCGTATCTCCTTAATTTCAGGGCACTCCCCATGTTGCCTCAGCCAGCATCAGAATCATCGACATTTCGAAAGATGTACAATTCCGCAGTTACTTGGAAAGGGAGGTTAAACTGACAAAAAAAGCTTTGTGCGCTCAGTAGATCGAGACGGTATTACATGGCAGCCCACCACTTGCAGCTTTACAAAGCGCAGGTTCGGACTCATATGGAATACTGTTCTTATCACTGGACCGGGGCACCTCGGTATCAGCTCCTTCCACTTGACCGCATTCACGGAGAGCGGCCCGAATCGTCGATGAACAAGTTCTTTCTGAACGGATTTAATCACTGGCCTTTTGAAGAGACGTTGAATCTCTGTGCATCTTCTATAGCATATACCACGGTAAGTGCTCAGAGGAATAGTTCGAATTAATTCCAGCTGCTGAATTCCACCATTGTACACTGCGACAGAACTCGAAATACTATCCTCATCATCTCGATGGTTGGTAGTCCTCTACCGTGCAATTTACGCGGAATTTCCTGCCTCGCACGATCATCCTATGCAATTTACCATCGCCAGTGATTTTTTCGAACCGATACGACTTGACTACCTTCAAGAAAAGAGCCTACTCCTTTCTAAAAGGCCGGTAACGCACCTGTGAGCCGTATCCTCATTTGCCTCTAAAATATAAGTATGTAAGTTTTATTTCTAAAAAGTAATATTTATTAAAAGAACATTAAATACTTAATGTACTTGCTAGTCCAATGCTCTGTGAAATAATCAGTATCGAGGCGTCCAGCGATGCTATTATTTTTTGTCTTATTACATCAGATCTATCTATTCTAGTATCCATGAACAAACAGTGAGATGCACTGCGATAGCGCGGCTGGCCCATTAGAACCCGCATTGCATTATTATATAGGATCTCGGACCGAACCAAAATCAGTTATTGAATTATTCTGTCAAGAAATACTCAGTTGCAGCTCGGAGTCAGGAACTTGACGGTGTTATATCCCCGTCCCTCGGAAAGCACGTAAAGTCATTGACCATGCGCCTGATCTTTCCCCGGTCGTGTCAGAATGCCTAATGGGCTATGAGAGTCAGGGTATAGAGAGTGCACCTATACTTGCGCACTGTTGAGGCTGGGCACCATGACCGAAATTCACCATGACCAATATTATTATTATGTGGTATTCGCAGGGCATTGTATGTTTTCTGCGTATATCTAACCTACATTTTTTCTATAGAATTAGGGCGACAAACGAGCATACAATTCGCCTAATTGTGTTATTAACTCTGTAACATACATGATTGTAAGCTGCCTGGGGTTTCTTGTTGGTTCTTCCCAGGGCAGAGATTTTTTTTCGAACCAGTGATAATTAAATAAAAAAGTGACTTTTAATAAATATCTATTGTTTGTATTCTATATTGAATAAAAATGTTTCTGTTTCTGGTAAGTGGATGATGTACAAATTCGTTATCACTCCTGAGGACTAAGGTGGAATGCCTCGCTTCCATTGAAATAGGTCTCCGGTTCTCTACACTCATTGCTTACTATTAAGCTGATATTATATTGATTTATTTTCCTTCCCCGGCCGAACCAACCAATTCGTGGCTGCAGCTGCAGAGTGGCTCTACCTCGCATAGAGACTATAAAAATATTGTCTGTATGCTCTAAATTGTCTTGTTTTAACCTGTGTGGTACACAACGCCCAAACCTGCGACTCAGCATATTCACGTGGTAGAGCCATTCTTATGCATGGAAGAGCCAGGCTGCAGCTATATTACTGGTATAGTTGTAGCACGAATGGGTCAGCTCGACTGGGGAAGGACCACGCTCTCACAGAATACCAGCGTTAAATAGCAGCTTAACGGTTCTGTGTTTCGTATGGTGAGTTTAGAGAACCGAAGAACCTTTTTACTGGAACCAGACAACGCATCTGAATTTTGATTTGTAATCGAGGATAGATGTAGATGTCTATGAGCCACAGCAACCACTTACCATCAGGTGGACTGTGTGCTCGTTTGTCACCCTGTCCTATAAAAAAAAACTCTAAGATTCCCTATGTCCAGATCATCGATGGTTCAGAGATTCAGAAACCCAGTGACCTAAATATTTAATTTCTGACCCCTTTTTAGAGTACGATACTTTAACTTACTGGTTCGTAAGTTTTGATATCCGAATTGAAAATCATGATTTAACCTTTATTTGTTTTAATAATAAAAGTATTTCTTTCTATTTTCCTTGTAACATAAAGTTAATAACGTCATCCCCCTAACCATATTATTTTAGAGGGTGGTATAATTAATGCTTAAAAACCCCACCTACTATGAATATTAAAAGACATAATCCTATAAAAAAAAAATATTGGTCATCAGCCACAATTATTCATAAATGACTCTTCAACTTCAATCCCAACAATTAAAATCAACAAATGATGATCGCTTTATGAATGAACAACGTAATATTTCCTAACATCGGAATGTTCTTACCTTGCCTTTCTAAAAAAAAGGTTTATATCCGTACATTCAGTCCTCTGTGCACCGTCGTCTACCTGATACTTTAAAAAGTTCTTTGTCTCTTAGGTCGTTAACCTCGTTATCTACAGATGTCCTATTAAACTATTTACAGATCACGGCACATTTGGATTAGATAATAAACAGCCTTTAAAATTATTCTATTTTTTTTTATTCATATATAAAGGGCTTTGTCGCTGATGCGATTATGCCGCCCTAGTAGTTACAAAAAATCTTAAATATAATTACTAACAAATAAACTTATTATATTTACTAGTTACTTATTCTCTTATTAACTATTCTATTTAACCTTAACATTTGTAAAAAAATATAGAGAAAAAAGACTAAAAGGTGTAAGATGTATAATTAAATATTACGTATAATGCTATGATCACAAATATCTAAGGCAAACATTAAACAATTCACCTGACGCTTAGCAGCGATTAGATGGTCTTAGCGCTACAAACTAGAACAGAAAGATATACCTATATATCTATACACTTTTGCTTTAAAATTCCATTATCGTGTTTCGGTTGGAAAGAACCTCTTTTGGTCTAGAGAAAAGAACATACTAATCCACATGTTCTGTAAACTTACTCTTAATACCACATAAAACACCTTTTAAGTTAATTAAAACAACCTTAGCAAAAACATTAGAAAATCGTAATTTGATAAACGCGGCCAAGGTGCGTTAATAATTAGCCATTCAATGTTCAATGATAGGGCATGATTTTACAGGTTGCAAGAGAAGAAACAAAATATTTTTTTTTTATTTGGAAATGAATATATTGCTATGATGTATCAAGACAACTAATTCGATAATAAGCGTTTCAGTTTAGTAAGATACTAGGTCATAAGGCCTGTTTTCACTTTGATTAGTGCGAGTGCAGGTGATTAGTAATTGCGGTTGATTAGTACAGGCGTGTAGTGTAAGTAGTGTCCAATTCTGTTTAGTGGCTGTGTTTAGTAAATTCAGTTGTTAGCAGTCGACCAGGAAGTATGGACATTTTTTTAACAGAAGCGAGCGTCCGACGCTAAACGCTAAACACTTAGCAGTAGCACTGCTGTCCAAATGTGTTTAGTGGCAGGCATGCTGCGAGTGAGGGGAAAGAAAGGACGCGCGGGGCGTGACACTCGCAGTACACTCGCAAAAAAATAGAACACACTTCTAATCACTTTAATACACAGGTTATTAATTACTTGCACTAATCAATCGCTGTCCACACGTGTTTACTCCTAAACACTAAGCACCTGCACTAATCACCTGCACTAATAACTAATCAAAGTGAAAACAGACCTTTAGTCATGAAAGTATTATATTTTGATCGATTTTTGATAAATACGCCAAACTTCAGATTATACCTACGACTACGACTACGACGACATAGACGTCTGGATGTACGTTAATACTGAATTACATAATTTCCATTAAATTAATACATACAGGTCAAGCTCATATAAAACGTGTAAAAAGTCGTAAATGCACATCTATTTAAGCATTTGATATTGTAAAACAAAATATAGTTAACATTTAACACACAATAACTATTTTAAAGGGCTTTTATGTGGCACCAAACCACTAAACATAAACAGATTTGTTACCAAAATAAGTGTGTCGCGGGTAGTTTGGGCAAGGGAGGCGGAATGGGAGGGACGACGGTCGCGGCGGTTCGGCAAGCGCGGAGCGGAACGCAAATAGCAACGTGACCCGGCCATTGACTCGGTTTATCCTAATCCGTCCTACTACTCCAGTTCAACTCTCAAGATGCGACCAAGTCGATGCAATCCCACTCGTCTTACTTGTGTTACTATGCTGACTGCTCCGCACATTTGGACTTTCACATGACCTAATATTGCAGCTGTGGTGGCGCGGAACGACTGTGTGCTAACATATTATAATTATAAGGACTTTATATACTTTACTATCGTATTTCCTGTTTTGGCGATAAGACGAACCGTTTATCAGTTAGCAGATAAAAATGATAAGCGCTTTTGTTTTGTAATAAACAAAAATATTATTGCAAATGCCAAACCATGATCAAAAAGAAATGCTTAAGCCAACCAAAGTACGTAATATATATTAAAAGTGAAACTCAATGTGTTCTATATACCTGCTGTACGGAAAACTAAAAAAAATGGGGAAAGACGATTTTGCCTTTTTATAAACTTACTAAAACTATTAAAAATTTATTAATTAAAATTCCTATGAAGTCATAACAGAATGCGAAAATCAAGAAAGAACCTATCACTGTTTCGCAACTTTTAATCCCAACTTGTAAATTTCACAAAGACTTATCTAAGTGAGATTTTGTACATACAATTTCTAGTGACCCAACAGGAATATCTGCTTTTAAAGACTTCGTACTTTTTAAAAGTATATAAGGCGATTATACTTCTAAATATTTTAAGATTGACGGCTCCATGGCGCAGTGGCTTAGCAATGAGTTGTTGCGCTGGGGGCCGCGGGTTCAAATCCCGCACGGAACAAGTATTTATATGGGCTACAAATAATTGTTCCGGGTCTAGATGTTTGTCCTCGTGCAATTTATGTTTGTAAACTGCCTCCACGATACAGGAGAAAATCCTAGTGTGTGTAGTGTTAAAAAAAAAGAAAAGAAAAAAAGAAAAAGAGAAAAGAAAAGATGCCGTTAAGTCTCATTCTGTCTCTATCCCTTTAAGTAAAAAGTGACTGTGAAACCACGAAACTTAACGATATATTAAAATTGAGTAACGTTTGAGTATTCACTGAATCACCTGAAAAAATAAATAAAAAACAATTAGCTTATTATCTTAAAGGTAACAAATAAGATGATGACGACAACCGTGGTATGTATCGAAAATTTTCAACACTAGATGAGAGGTGAATTGTGACGGTTTCCCTGTGAAGGTATTTCTTCGATTCTTCTATCTTATTGATGTGCACGAGTGTGTCTTCAAAATGTGGCCTTTGTATTGTTGTTGTAGTCCCAGTTGATAGTTCGTTAATGTATTCAGAACATTTTCATTGCGGTCTTATCATAAAATAAATTCTTTAAATATTTATTACTTCAGCTCATTATTTTCCTTCACAATTTTTTCTACATATAAAACACTTTAAGCTATTATATTATATGTGAATACAACAACAATCCTTTAAATGGTATGCTATCAAAATGGCCGCTGCTAGAGCAGTCCACATACTAGATATATTAACGATTAATAAAATATTTAAAATAACTTTTAACAGTGGTAGAGCCACGCGGCATCTATTGCTGTCGCACGGATGGGCCTGTCGATGGATGTGCATTCCATCTTAGTCCTCACGGGTGACAACGCATCTGGATTTTGATTTGTAATAGAGGATAGATGTAGATGTCTATGGGCCGCAGCAACCACTTACCATCAGGTGGACTGTGTGCTCGTTTGTCACCCTTATCCTATAAAAAAAAAACTTTAAAAATCATATCCAAAATGTTTTCTCAAGTAAAACGGGGAATAAAAATAAAACTATCAATTAAAAATAATGATATTTTAAGAGTCTGTTTTTAGTGTAAAAACTATTTAAAAAGCTTGTGCCCTTTTGGAGAAATTTAGCAAAATATGACAAAGATAGGTGTTTTCTATCACAAAGGTGTAAACACCTTAGATACGAGGTATTAAAATATTTGGAGTTCCTTGTGGAATTATATGAATAAATATATGTTGATAGTTATTAATTCATCCATATATTATAAATCTAATTCATAAAGATAATGAAATTGATAAAGAAATAGTTAAATGACTTGTACTGGTGAAAATATATGGAAATAACCCTAAAAAATTATTAAATAAAATAAAAGAAAATAATGAAATAAAAATAAAAGTTGATCCATTAAATCTAATAATTCCTGATAATATTTTAAATTCATTATGAATCTCGTAACATATATTTAAACGTGCGTTTATGTGACAAAGGCACTAACAAGACATCAAAACATAGCATTCATCTCGTCACGTCATTAAGGAAACATCATCAGTATTGCCTAATGGAGTAAACAATAAGCGGAAACTTTTTTCATTGCAACTATTTACGGAAGTGATAACGACGTTACTGTTAGTGCCATACAAATAAGCTTAATACAAATGTAAACTTCGTTAATATCTCATCTTTCCTATTGGTATCAATTACTAAGTATTACTGCATTATTGCAGTTCACACGAATTCTCAAATACTATGGCATTAGTAAGAGTTACAACATCTGCACAATCATACTCCGAAGATATTTCTTCTACATCACATCATTTATGATTTTCATGTAATATTTTGTGACAAATTATTATTTCAAATACGCTGTTCTATGTTTAATCATGCGTTGTAGCGGTGCTATCTCTCAGAGTTCATTTTGTCCTGTTGTCAGACGCACACTTTCAACTGGGGTTCACACGCTTTGTTCAAAAACAATGAGCCTCTACATTCTTTTTGTTTTCATTCAGACGACCTTTGTTGATAATAAACAATATCTCGGCTGTAATGAAAGAAATCATGTATCGTGAGATTTTCGAGTCATTTGTTTTGCAACTATTATATTTGTTTAATTTTTTATGGTTGGTGATGTCTTAAAATTCTGTAGCTCAAGGTTGTAGTATAGACATTTTCATTTTACACAATTAATCTTATTATAATTGCCTTAAAATCTTGTACCACCTTTTTATTTCTTCTTGATACAAAATAAAAATATCGAATTAAAAAAACTATGTGTTTGTCTTTTTATCAAAATAAACTTTGAAGTCAGTTGTTGTGTAATTTTTGTATTTGATTATATCAAAAATAAGTTTAAACAAAAAACAGGAAGTTTTTTGGTTAAATTTATTTTTGAGATAACTTATATATCTTTTTTTTTTATAGAAGGGTTTTCTCACAATGTTCTCCTTCCCTGTTGAGCATGTAGTAAATCAGCACATTCGTGGTAGAACCACACTGCGGTTATATTATGGCTACAGTCTACAGCACGAGAAGCTCGGGACCACGCTCTCACAGAATACCAGCGTAAAATAGTAGCTTAACGCTGCTGTTTCGTATGGTGAGTGTAGAGTACCAGAGACCCTTTTTACTGGAAACGAGGCATTATATTTTAGTCTTCACGGGTAGCAACCTGACAACGCATCTGCCTTTTGATTCGTAATAGAGGATACATGTAGATGTCTATGGTCCAAAGCAACCACTTACCATCAGGTGGACTATGTGCTCGTTTGTTACTCTTATCCTATAAAAAAATATATTCAGACGGGGGACGGGCAACAGCGTCAAAAGTTCTTCTGCTAATGGTTAAGAAAATTCTCCCACAACGACGAAGGCGCTAGAGGCCTAGCAGAAAACTTTTACAGTCCAGTAAACTGTAAACAGTAAGAGATATTATAGCGTGCATACAATACACTGATATACGTAAACTATTGATCAACTAACACAAGAATTTAGAGAAGCTTTCCACGTCCGTAGAATTGGTTTGCGTCAATGCGGCCGTTACGCCCAAAATAACTGACACGCGAGCTCTAGGCCGCTTAAAAAGCATGTCAATCGATTTACAACAAATTTATGAGCATGAATTTACATTGGGGTATTAATTATTAATTACAGAGAATTTTGGGGGACGAAGCTGCTCGCATCCCTAGAATCTTTATATGATTAGTGATATGATGCACTTTAATCCTGACTCCCCGCCGGTATCCCCTGGAAAGTGTTAGGGAAAACGATTAGCAGTACTTTCTGGTTGGAGGCTGGTAATCTCCTAGTGAGAGGCCCGGCGCGGAGTTAGTTATAACCCACCTGGGTAAATATCCCGCCAAATGACTTAAGTCTTGTTCTGCTACGATTGAAGGTGAAACCCTTTATTGAAAAATTGGGTTGTGACAACTGCGTTACGCATAAGAAGAACGGGTTGCGGCGCGGCCGTTTTGTGTCTAGTTATGAAAGCTAGTGGGTCCAAAAAACCGTAGATAGTTAGGGGCCCAATAAATGAGCGGGCCACACATGAATGGCTGCTCCCACAATCTTACAAAAAGTCCTGGGATGGCTCCACCACGCCGGTTGGCGACCAGAGGAGAGTGATGGCGATTACTAGGGGGTTTGGGCTCTTCCACACTCTTCATACTAGGTGCCATCGATGCTGTGACTCTGTTTGTGTCCCTAGATTTAATGTGCGATGTCCTGTCCATTGTCTCGAAGTAGTAGTATGGATACACTTAATATGAGGAAAGTAAAAAAGAAGGGTAAATTTTTTACAGTCCCTCTTCATTAAAGTGCACCACACTAACATTTGAGGTCTGCACCGTAGTATCTCACCTTGAGACTGAGAAGCCGCACTAAATCTTCTTTACTGAGACGCAGACCCGATATCATCTTGAGGCGGTGTACTTTGGGTACACATTAGAGCAAAGCTTCGACCATCGCGCAGAAATCAGTCAAATTATTTTCCCTTTGGGACCTTTTGACCAATGTCTGGTAAAATCTGTGTCGTTATAATCCCCACATGACTGCGCATGCAGTGAATATTGCGCTAAAATTCAAAAAATAAAGATGAAATGCGGCATTTCTTTGTACATTTTCTTTGGTGGCAGTTCTGCTTCTCTTCTAAAGATCCGTTGAACTGCATAGCGCATATAGCTAAAGATAAAGCTATTTAGTTAGCGTCTCTTTGCAAATACCTCACTGCGGTACCACTAAGCCAGAGGCCCGCGTCACTAACACGGAGGCTCTGAACATCTTGGTGACTCTAGACGTGAACAAAGCTAGAGTACCAGATGGTATACCAGCTATAGTTCTGAAAACTTGTATGCTTGAGTTGTGTCCTGAGTTGACACGCATGTTTCGCTTCTCATTTAGTACTGGTTAATTCTTGAAAGCAAGTCAATACGCCGCCTGTGGGCACACACAAGAGGCAGCCGTACCGACCTTGACAACTATAGGCCAATTACCAAGCTAAACTCTATAGTCTGCATGATTATGCAGCGCATGTTGATCGCCCGCCTCATGGCATAACAGAATGACCTCCTTTGACAAGGTTTAGCACGCTAGCCTTTAGGGCAAGCTTTCAGCGTACGGTTCATCACCTGATCGGATCGACTGGGTGAAGGACTTTCTGAGTTTATGGACAGGCTTTCCGAAACGTCATCAAGGGCTGCTGGTCCGAGCCTATGACGACTAACGCCGGAGCTCCCTAGAGGGTCATTCTCTCCGATACTCTCTTCCTGCTGTATTTTAATGGTCTACTTGTACTCTGTACGTATATCTGTGGGTATGCAGTACAGTAGTATTTGGGCCAGTCGACATCAAATCCAGTTTGAAAGAAAAGCTATGGTTAAATGTGTCAAAGAAACCGCCGAATGGGGTAACGCTAATCTTGTGAGATTCAACGCCTCATATAAATCGAATCACCTCTCGTCGAAACCTCAACTTTCGGAGGTTCATTGAGTCCAAAGCCAAAGCAGCCGCAAGGAAACTAGGTGTTCTTGCAAACGTGAAGCGGTACTTCACACCAGAACCTATTTAAAGTGTTTGCAAGTCCAGCCGTGCATAAATGATTGCTGTTTCATATGAGCTAGTGTTATAAAATGCCACCTGACAGCTTTGGACTCAGTGAAAATTGCGATTTATCATCTAACGCTTAATTTCCAGCTAACTACTAAGGGATTTCAATCAAGTGCTGGTTTAACACTTTCACTGTCCCGTTTCCAGACACAATAGTAAGACAATAGCGATGACCCACGTATGAGTCACGCGACTGTCATCATTATCTTCATCATTACTCCACCAGTCCACTGCTGAACTTCAGCCTCCCCCAAAGAATGCCTCAAGGTACGGTCCTGAGCCACCTGCATCCATTGACTTCCTGCATTTCTTACCAGGTAGTCACTCCATTTAGTGGGGGGGCCACCCTACAATTCGCCTACCGGTACGCCACTCTGCCCGGCTGCCACTTGAGAACCTTTCTTCCCCATCGGTTGTCGGCTCTTCGAGCTATATGGCTCGGCCATTGCCACTCCAGCTTACTAATCCGTTGGGCTATGTCGGTTACTTTGTTTCTACTACGGATATCCTGTTTCTAAATTCATCACACAGAGAAACCCCGAGCATGACCCTCTCCACAGCACCCTGAGCGATCTTGAGCTTCCTCATACTGCCAGAAGTGAAGGACCATGTCTTAGATACATAAGTCAAAATCACTGGCAACACGCACTGGTTGTACAATCTTGTTTTCAATTTTTGAGATGACACTGACGAGAAGATGTGTCGTAATCTCTCGAACGCTGCCCAGCCAAGCTAAATCCGTCGATAGACTTCTCGGTCGCAGTTGGACTTACCTAGTTGGACTATTTGTCTCAGGTAAACATACTCGTCAACAACGGGACAGTGAACGTGTTAAAATAAGTAAAATAAAAGTAACGATATATACCAATATGTACGGCTATGGCCTGCTTTAAAACTACCGTACAGTTACAACACAATTGGTTGCAAATATCGAACTCATTGAATTATGAAGTTTATTTTCAATTTCATAAGTTTATAAAACTTTTTTACTTAAAATGTGATATTAACATTTATGTAAGGGGTCATTTATTGCTTAATTTTTTCAAAAACGTTATGCAATATGACACAGTTGACAATGCGCATGACATTTAATGTTGGGGATCGAATCGTGCGCAGCCTCCAACTTCGCCCGAAATTGACTTCTGGCCTTAGCTTGACTGAAGTGGGACATCCGTTCCGCTCAGACGCCTATGCAACGCATTTGTTTTGTTGCATTTGATTAATAATGGACATTATAAATGTGGTTGTTGTGTAGATCAAACAGCGATCGGTTTTACTCTAAGCGTAGGTACATCATCTTTGTCGGTTAAATCTGTTACCAGTACGTTGCACAAATTCATTATTAAGATCATAGAGTATGGGCGGTTTGAGACAAACAGCTGAGCATGACTATCATCGTACCTACAGTATGTTATGAAAACCAAGACCGGTTTCAAAAATATATCAATTGAAATCACTCGGCAGCTCGCATGTTTAATATTATTGTGCAGCGTTGTGCGTCTCGCTTACAACATCGTCTGCCGCCATAACATTACTAAATTGTCTTCACTTTAATCATCTACAACTTGTGAAAATGGATCCATTTATCAAAGGCCTTTTTATTAATTATACGGTTGTAATAAATTCGCAACCCCAAAGAGAAAGTGGACGAACTCTTGTTATTATATTTCCTATGATATTTAATCAGGCCAACAACGTGTACAGGTTTTCATCTATTCGGTAATTTGCATAACAACATGTTGTGTATGTTACTGGACTCATATATTATATAAGCGTTCTGTTTAACGATCAAAATGATTTGGTTTAACCGGTAATGTTTTAATGTCGTAACAATCTTTATAATTAATACTTATATTAATATTTAACGTTTTACTATTTAAATAATTTGTTTAATGTTTGAATGGTTTTTTAAAGTGGTCATTTTTAGAATCTTTGACGACAAGGTACTAGGAAAACATCACTTTCTAATATTAAGCTGATGGTTTTCCTTTTAGGCATCACCTGTTCAAAATGTCAGACCGCGTAAAAATCGAATTACCGTTAGACATGTGTCATCGCGTCCTCGTTACGGCTCGCAGTGCGTCGGACTACAAAACTCGTTTCTTCATAAGTATACCCTTTTCAACTATATTTCATTTCGGCGAATTTCTGACTCGTTAAATGTTAATTACGTGAGTGTAATACCAATCGGCCATATTTTGACTAATTATTTCTAAACATTTACCTGAAAAGCACGCAATGAGTAAAAGTCAATAAAACTAATTACATTGTTAAATAAATTGTCGAATTTAGAACATACAAAAATGCAATATATGAAGTTCTCTTTAAGGTATCATAATCATAACAAATAAGATATTGTATTCTGTGAATCTTTCTTCTTGTTTCTTTATGATACTACTAAAGATTTGCCGATTTTTTTAATAATCATCATTCACTGAATTTTAAGGTTCACTGCTGTATAAAAAGGACGTATAGGTACGTCTTTTTTTATACTCCTCGTATTACCTCTCCAGGACAGCGCCGGCTGGCAATCAATTATTTGTCTTTGTCTGACTGATTATCGATACCTTCACACTGTTAATGCTGCACTCAATTGCTAATTTGAAAGATTAGGATTCATCATTTTCTAATACCGCTATTAGCCGATCGTAGGAGCCACGTTCGTCCGTCACTAGGATAAATTGCGAATAGTGAGGTTAGTATCTAGACAAAGTTGGCATATTTCTCAACCAATTTTTTTAAAATTATGATTTTAAGTATTTAATTATTAATTGCTTTACGCATTTTCTTCAAAGGATATTCGTTCATTTCACCCTATTAAAGAATCACTACTGAGGTAGGTCTCCCCATGCTTCATAGTTGAGGTAGGTGTCATAGTCGCCATACCTGGCAGTAGAGTTGGCAACCACAGTTTTTTTAATAATTTCAGTTTTTAACAGGAAGATGGTGCTTTCTATCTCTTGTTTCAATTTCCCTCTGTCACCTCTTACGACATTAACGGGATAATATGTGGTAATGGATGTTTTTACACCGCCACTACAGTAATCTCAAAGTACGAAAATTACTGTTAGGTATATATGTTGTGGCATTCAAGTTGTTTTAACTGTCTAAAGTTGCAAGGCTTAAACTACGATATTGATAGTATCTATTGAGTCAGACATTTTTATGGTATTGTATTAGCCAATTCACCTATGAAGTTTGGTGATCCTGTCAAATTTTTAATTTAGGTAGATCCACACTTGGCTGATAATGTAAATCATCACAATATTAATATGCGGGAGCTTATTCCTCTTTCGGTCGACTCCTGTGTAAGCAGATTGAAGAAGGAGAAGATTAAAGTACCTCAGTTTAACTATGACCTATATAACTTCTAATACCTGAGTCACAACACTCCAAACTTATGGAATTTTTGTAATGAAGTAAAGGTAACAAACGGGAACAGCGTTATCTTGATAGTACATAGATGCTGTGGCCTATAGATACCGTCATCTAGCCACTATTAAGAATCAAAATGCAGATAATCTTCCTCGTTACCAGTAAAAAGTCCCAAAGGGTTTCCGAATTTAGTCATTCATAAAACAACTAGATACTATTTCTCACTGGTATTCTTGATTTTAGCTTAAGATTCTGTCTCAATACAAAATCCCAAACTAAAATCAAACACAATATATATAATCCTTTTTTTATTCAATAAGTAATAATATATTCTCGTAAATTTATGAAAAATTTAATATTTGTTTTCACGGTTGACTGACCATGACTGCAATTATATTACATTTTTATTACAAACGTTCAAATTTGCTTTAATGAAAAATATGCTAAAATACCTACAACGTTTCAATACGGAAGCCATCTAATCGCGTCAGCCTTATCTATTTAAGTCAAGGTTAATTTTGTGAAAACATCTTTCGTTAAATTCGTCGCCCGAAATGCGATGAATTTCAAATATTTTAGTCACGGTTATTTCTGAGAATTAATGTCTGGTCTGTTACCTTTCAAACACAGTTGTAACCGAGTGTATAAATGAACACCCAATCAATGATTCAACAGTAATGACGTTAGATATACAATGAACATAGATTACTAATGTTAATGAATTTCCAAGGTAAAATATGCATCAAATATAAATTGGCCGTTAATAATTTCTTCTAAACACTCAACGTCAATATGCTTTATGGGAAACATGAACTACGATGACTTAAGGTTTTACAGCATGTTTATATAATTAAGGTGACCTAGTTGCAACTTGCCACCGTTATAAACCGCTGCTATGCTAAAATTAGCGCTAACGAGATAACTTTCGCACCTTCGCTTAACCCGTAGTAAAAACTGTTGTTGTAAAGTGTAGTAACAAAACTGATAAATTACAACCTAGAACTGTAACTACTCTTAAGTTAATAGTCGATTATTTTAATCACTTAGCCACGTCGTGAACATTAATATTAAAGAGATAGTCGCGTTTAGGTGGGAGAATATTTGAAAATCTTATTTTTAAGAGTTTAACAAATTTCATCAAAATCAAAGACTTCATCATCATCATCATTACAGCCATTCATAAGTCTACTGCTGAACATAGGTCTCCCCCAAGGAATGCCACAAAGCACGGTCCTGAGCCACCAGCATCCATCGACTTCACTCCATCTAGTGGGGGGCGCCCTACACTTCGCCTACCGGTACGAGGCTGCCACTCGAGAACCTTTCTTCCCCATCGGTTGTCAGTTCTTTGAGCTAGTTCTTTAGGTTATGTCGGTTACTCTGGTTCTACTGTGGATATCCTCGTTTTTAAGTCTATCAGGCAGAGAAACGCTGAGCATAGCCCTCTCCATAGCTCACTGAGCGACTTTGAGCTTCCTCATACGGCCATCAGTGAAGGACCACGTCTCAGATCCATAGGTCATCACTGGCAACACGGTTGTACAATCTAGTTTTGAGGTTTTAAGGTATGTCTGACGAGAAGATGTGTCGTAATCTTCCGAATGCTGCCCATCCGACTTTAATCCGTCGATTGACCTCTCAGTCAAAGTTGAACTTACCTAGTCGGACTATTTGACCCAGGTAAACATATTCGTCAAGAACTTCGAGCTTAGTGCTCCCAAACACTACTTACATCGGTAACATGGACGTTAAACATGATTTTTGTTTTGTCCATGTTCATCTTAAGACCTATCCGTCGGGAGACACTTTTGGGGTCATTGAGCATAGTGCTTAGGTCCTCCAGCGATTCTGACATAAGGACTATATCGTCAGCAAATCAAAGGTCAATTATGTACTCGCCATTGACTTTCATACCTTATCCTTTCCAGTCCAGTAGCTTGAAAACGTCTTCCAATGCAGCGGTGAAGAGTTTCGAGGATATTACGTCACCCTGTCTTACACCTATATGCAGTGGGAAAAGTTTCGTACTCTGGTTCTGTACTCGGATAGCAATCGTAGCCCTACCGTACAAACACTTCAGCACTTCGATTTACCGACAGTCCACTTGGCACCGCTGAAAGGACTGCAGCACCGCCCAAATTTCGACGGAAACAAAGGTTTTCTCATAGTCCACATACGCAAGACAAAGTGGCAGATTGTACTCTTCGGTCTTCTATACAATTTGCCGAAGTGTATGTATGTAGTCTATGGTGCTAAAGTATTTTCGGAAACCGGCTTGTTCGGGAGGCTGGAAGTCGTCGAGTCTGCATGCGACACGATTCGTAATGACTCTCGAAAACAGCTCTTAGACGCGACTCAGAAGGGAAATCAGTCTGTATTTATTCAAGAGAGTGTTGTCGCCTTTCTTGAAGAACCAGACCACCGCACTTCTGCTCCACGCCTCCGGAGTAGTGCCACCATGGAGGATGAAATTAAACATCTGCTGAAGAACTTTAAGTACCGGTTTTCCACCCGCTTTCAGAAGCTCTGCTGGAATTCCATCCTCGCCCGGGGACTTGCCGTTTTTAAGGTGCTGGAGACCCATTCTACGACGTCAATCTCGCTCAGACTGACGTCCAGGATATCTTTGGAATAGTGTCGGATAAGACTCGCTCTTGGATCGTTACTCACACTTGCGTGTGGCTCCAACGATGACGTGTACAGCTGCCCATAGAACGTCTCAATCTCACTGAAAATCTCAGGTTGTCCGGAAACGATGCTGCCACGTTCGGTCTTCAGCTTCGACAGTTGGCTCTTTCTGGCAGACAGATCTCTGTCAGTATTAAAGTCTGTTCAGTTGCCTGTATGCTATCAAATCTACTGAAGCTACAGCTTCATTTCCCGTCTAACAGCCATGAGATTAAGAGTGTGATCGGAAAGTTTTTGTATTCTTCTACGGCAGGTCATGCAAAACTTAGCTCCTACCGCATGAACACTTCCCACGAGCTTGTCATTCATATCGTCCACTGCATTGCAATCTTCTAGGCACTAAAAACGGTTTTGTAACTCGAGCTGAAAGGTTTCGGGACTTTAGATTAGAGCAAGAGGGGACGGACGTCCACGACACCTCAGATGTCCACGACACACAAACAACACCTCTCCAACTTAACGTTTAAGAACAGAACCATTCGGTGATCGCTAGCAGTTTTCACCCTCGCGATCACTGCCCCTTGGGTTCCGTTGCTATATTCCGAATTTCCTTACTTTCAGCTAACCGTTAGTTTTGCGTTGTAGTCTCCCATTAACACCGTATAGTGGGTTTTGGAGGAATGCATCGCTCTAGAGATATCCTCATACATTTTCTCCACCTCCTCATCGCGATGTGCTGAGGTTGGTGCGTAAACCTGTATGACCTTCAGTGAATTCCGTTTGGTGATTCTGAGTATAAGGTTACCCAACCCTCATCGACACACTCACTCTCAATCTTTACAACGTTGATAACCAGAGACTCGTGGACGATAAATCCGACACCTCCTTGGGACAGATGGTCGCCCTCCTGCATGATCTTCAGCAAATTCCGTTTGGTGATTCTAAGTAGGGTATAAGGTACCCAACCCTCATCGACACACTCTCAATCTTTACAACGTTGATAACCAGAGACTTGTGGACGATAAATCCGACACCTCCTTGGGACAGATGGTCGCCCTCGCGGTGATAGAACAAGTTGCCGGATTCGAGGATTACCGAGTCCTCCCCCTCTCTTCGGACCTCTAATCCTACAATGTTCCAGCGCAACTTCTCTATCTCTTCTTCCAGCTCCAGGATCTTCACGTCAGTTCTCAGGGTGCGTGCGTTATAATTTGCCAGGTTGAGGTAGCAACCGAACCTCCACCGGAGATTCTTAGCACCCCCTGCCCTGCAGTTACCATGGTCGCCACCGTCGCCAGGAATAGCGAGACGCCGGGGACTGGTGGCCGTTTATTAGTGTCGTTGCTCATAGGTTGGGGGGGGGGGGGATATTGCTATTGTTGCCACGCTTGGCGAGCGGGTTGGCAATCGCAGTTTTTGTATTGCTTTTTGCTTTTATCAGAAAGATGCAGTTTCCCTCTGTCGCCTCTTACTACACCCACGGGAAAATATGGGGTAGTGGATATTCTTACCCGCCCCTACACGTTTGTCCATTAAAAATAATTAAATAATAATTTACGTCAGACAATCATACAAATGACAAAAATGTTGTTCATCACAAGGACTAACTTTACAAAGTATGAAGAATTTTATTCGATATTTTTAAATACAAACTCTAATATCAACGTTGAGATTATCTCTTTGTGAGGGATAAACCGCGGTGGCTCCCACATCGATACATAATATATTATGTAAGCATAAGTAACACCTGAATCAACTCAGTTTTCGTTTACCACCATGATGATATCAGACGGAAATTGAATATTATTCCACTTCAACCGTAGTAACCACTTCTGATTTAGTTTGTGGTCGACGAAATTTTAGATAAATAATTCCGTCAGTCATTTAGTTAACTAGAATGATATTAAATAAAAATAATGATACCGAATTGCCACTACAATAAGTTAATCTTTTTATTTTTTACTAAAAACTATAATATGTATGTATAGTTAAGTAGCATTACAATTGATAATATTCAATGTTTCACAGAACAGCTATTAGATACACACAACGTTTATTTTTAAATATGATTCATTCAACGTAGTGAAAACGAATACGCAATGACATCTGACTCATCAAATAATGTTATCTAATCACAACATTTCCTCAAAAAACACATCTTTTTGTATTATATTTCACATTCCGATGCAGCAACAAAATAAAATCCAACCTGACTCATACCGCTCAGAACCGATCAATATTGCGTACGTAAAAACCAGAGGACATGGAAACATCAAATAAATGAAATAAACACGAGCGAGTCCATGATGGACACCAACATAGACACACAATTACATCGGGTTAGAAGTGTCCATGTGTTTGTATGTTATTCGATGTGTGTAGTGGTGTGAAGCGCTTATCGCTCGGCAGGAAGTGGCTTGGTTTATTATTCGTGTCGTGCATCATGCGGCTGCGTGCGCCGGCGCAGTCGCCCGCGCTCCTGGGGAATTTAAACGTCAGATACGACACTAACGGGACACCTCGATATTATCTCTCATTAACGGGGAACCCGAAATCGTCAAGATTTTTCAAATTAAATACTATATAGTTTTATGAACTTTTTAATTCTTAGTTCTCACATTGATTATATTTCGATATTTCAAATATGGCTCTAGAAAATCCACTGTTGGCTACAAGCCTTCTTTCAGTTCTGAGAGATACTTGGAATAGAGAAGAGTTTAAAGCTCTGTCCTAATACGAGTTGCTGCGGAACGCTCACCTTATGATTTGTAGTACAGCGAGCAACCCGAGTTCAAGCCCTGGCACAGAAATTATGCTCAGCGGTAAATAACATCACGAAGAATTCTACACGTCAGAGAAGTTGGTATACTTCTGTAATACCCCATTGTCACCTTTCTCATATGCTGGAATAATATAATGGATATTCTTTTATTCAACATAATTAATAGGTAATTTTTAAACCTTCTCCATTTTAAGCCTCTTTTTTTCTCAAAAATTTTTACCTAATGAAATGTATTATTAAGATGAGACACAGTCAGCATAATCAGAGTACCGATCTTACTGTTTTATTGCGAATTACGACTCGAGGTCAACGCGCGACACTAGTTCAGCCTCCAAGCAGTCGAGTCGAGACCATCCCGAGGAACGGGTTTGACGGCAGGGAGTAACTGCAGGTCAACAACTTAGCTTACTGATCCAAACACGAAGACAATCATCTCAAATCCCGTACTTAACTTACGTTTTCGTTCTGCTAACTATAAATTTAAATAATTCTGCTAGGTGACATGTTTCACTGCTATTGATTTTATCACAGATTACTGCAGAAAACGCGAAAGTACCTAAACTAACTGTACAAATAACTTTACTATTTCAAATTTAACTGAAATAATATGTTTAATATGTTAATTTCGTATAATGTTTAAGTATTATCCATTACAGATTGTCAAAAATCTATTGCTAAACAAAATTGTCACCCGTATTTGCCTCATATATGGGATTTTATACGAGGTAGAGCCATGCTGCAGCTATATTAGTATTAGATAGTTGTAGCACGAATGGGTTGGCCCGACCGGGGAAAGACCACGCTCTCACAGAATACCAGCATAAAATAGCAGCTCAACGTTGCTGTATTTCTTGTGGTGAGTGTAGAGAACCGGAGACCCCTTTTTACTGGAAAAGAGGCAATCCATCTTAGTCCTCACGGCGGGTGACATCGCATCTTCATTTTGATTCTTTATTGAGGATAAATGAAGATGTCCATGGGTCACAGCTACCACTTACACTCAGGTGCAATGTGTGCTATAAAAAAAATTACCATTGCTTAGCAGGCGGGTTGGCAACAGCAGTTTTTTTTTAATTATTTTGAGTTGTTATCAGGAATATGTCCCTGCCCATCCTCTGCTTCCTATCTCTCTGTCATTTTACGACACCAACGGGATGATATTATGGGATAGTAATGTGGGTAGATACACTACACGGCACAGTAAAAGCAAACAATATATTCGTAATATTTTTATATTAATATAATATCTACCGTTTCTTCCGAAAGTTCTATTAATATTTGGTAATATTTTGTTTCGGGGGTTGGCAGGGGGAAAATGCCAAAAGGCATTTAATTAGTCCGTCTGTGTAACCCAGACCAGTGGCGGATTAAATTTCGACAGCGCCCGAGGACAGCATTTCATTGGCGACCTCTGGCGGCCATAAGTGTATTATATATATATATATATATATATATATATATATATATATATATATATATCATAATTTGTTTAATATACTTAGTTTCGTTGCAAAATAATTAGGGCAAGTGTACCGTTAAAAATGTGATGGGAAAGTAAGGGCGACGTAGGAAGCTCTACACCTCTATTAAAAGTATGATATTTTAATTTATGTAAGTAGGAATTTTTTCCGTTTAAAACTTCAGCGCGTGCCCCTTGTAACCTTGTCCCCCTAAGCATGTGCCTAGCCACTGCTCTGGACTGTAGTACTTTCTGGCACTCTATGAGGGAGGGTTATATTCAAGTGATAGTGGTAGTGGCGAAAATTTGGATTTTGTCGTTCAATCACACTTAACGGTAGCATAAAATCCATCTGAAATTTAGCAGAGAGGGACATTATATCGTGGACATAGGATACTTTTGTCCTATTTGTGGTCATATTGCAGAAGAAAATCTACAACACAACTCATTTATTAAAATTACCTAACCTTTTAAATATAGACAGTAAAAGCTTAAACCCATCCAATATCCACCATATTGCAGTACTATTTATCATTCGACATGTTTGAAATGAAGAGTAACAGTAGGCAGAAACATTAATAAATAGCCGGCTGTTGCATAAAAACGTCTTTGTAAGCGAAACGAGACCCATTTGCATTTGCACTTAACAGGGATGCGGAGAGCAAAAAGATATAAAACAAATAAAACGCTGTTAGTGTGCCCGCAACTCGAAATATACTGACTCGAAAACGGACAACTGTTGATTTAGAAATGGGTGGAATTGTCTACATTCATTGGCTAATTGTTACACGCTTCTCATCAACATATATGGGTAAGTCATATTGATGATGCATTTTTTATTATATTTCACCCGGGTAATATATACCTATTTTTTTATAGGATAAAGGTGACAAACGAGCACACAGTCCACCTGATGGTAAGTGGTTGCTGTGGCCCATAGACATCGACATCAAACAAAATGCAGATGCGTTGTCACCCAGTGCGTGTTGCCAGTGATGACATACGGAACTGAGACATGGTCCTTCACTGCTGGCCGGATGAGGAAGCTCAAGGTCGCTCAGCGAGCTATGGAGAGGGCTATGCTCGGAGTTTCTCTGCGTGATAAACTCAGAAATGAGGATATCCGCAGTAGAACCAGAGTGACCGACATAGCCCAACGGATTAGTAAGCTGAAGTGGCAATGGGCCGGCCATATGGTTCGAAGAACCGACAACCGATGGGGAAGAAAAGTTCTCGAGTGGCAGCCTCGTACCGGCAGGCGAAGTGTAGGGCGTCCCCCCACTAGATGGAGTGACGACCTGGTAAGATTTGCAGGAAGTCGATGGATGCAGGTGGCTCAGGACCGTGCTTTGTGGCATTCTTTGGGGGAGGCCTATGTTCAGCAGTGGACTTGTGAAGGGCTGTAATGATGATGATGATGATGTCACCCGTGAGGACTACGATGGAATGCCTCATTTCCAGTAAAAGGGTCTCCGGTTCTCTACACTCACCATACGAAACACAGCAGCATCAAGCTGCTATTTTACGCTGGTGTTCTCTGAGAGCGTGGTCCTTCCCCGGTCGAGCCGACCCATTCGTGCTACAACTATACTACTAATATAGCTGCAGCATGGCTCTACCATGTACAAAATATTGGCTGTATGTGTGTATTTGGCTTGGTGTATGTGTGTATAATAAGTCCATTCTCTCTTGTTTAGGTGATATTAGTGCTGTTAGCCATTCTATGTCTACCACTCAACTCCTACACTAGTCGTTAGATTTTTACAAATTACTCTGTCAAATCGTCCTAACTGCGAGTGTAACATATAAGCCATATGAGACGTCTGCATAATATTTACTGTGGCAAGTATGAATTACCAAAAACTTGAGACCTAAAAAAAGCATGTACAAATAGCATCTTATAGGTTATTTAAAACTGTATTTACTGACTAGTTATTTAAAACTGTATTTACTGACTAGTCGATGAGTTGAGATATCTACAGAGAGTGCCGGATGAGCCAATCAGTACAAATAAGTGAGTCACACACATAGGCAGCGCACCACGCGTGCGTTCCCGGCCTATAATTGAGCCCCTAACCCCTATTCTTTAATGTGGATGTTTACCTATTATGGATGTTACGATCTCTCATTCGCACTTACAAAATCGTCTACTTTATACTGGTGAGTGAAAGAGAGCGATTAATGACAAAATAGTTTAAGCGATGAACTACGTCATAACTCGTCTCGCTAGATACGTAGTAAAATATTGTGATGGTGTCATTGGGTTGCAGTAGATCTAATCTACAACAAATACATTATATATATTCTGTGGTAATACGCAATAATTATATCATGTCTACAACAAACAAAGCGAGAAAATATTTGTTAGTAGTGAAAACTTCATAATCAGCGATGTTTATTGTAGATTGGTTTTGTCTAAAACGACAGTATGATATGATGGCATGACATTGCATTGGTAATAGATGTAAAGTAAAAGTTTTTAGATATTTATTATTATATTATTATTAATTCTGGTATTTGAAAGGGACAAAGAGAGAACGAAGTGTGAAATATCGGTAAATCAGGAATGTCTAGAACAGGTAAATGAAATTGTATACTTGGGGAGTGTTTTTAGCCGGGATGGAAGACGTGATTTAGATGTGGATAGGCGTGTCGCTGCCGGGAACAAAGTCAATGGTGCCCTGACTGCGTTAGTCAAAAGGCAAGGCGTAGTGAAGAGTGCACGCCTTGCAATACATAACGCAGTGTTGGTACCGACTTTGTTATATGGCAGCGAAACCTGGGTATGCCAGAAGAAGCATAAAAGCAAGTTGAATGCAGTGGAGATGCGATCTCTTCGTAAAATGTGCGGCGTTACCATGGCCGACCGAAAGCGAAACGAAGAGATTCGCAATATGGCAGGTTTGAAAGATGACCTTATCACAAAAATTGATAAGGGCGTGCTTCGGTGGTTTGGGCACGTTGAGCGAATGAGTGAAGACCGAATGGTGAAGAAAATATATAGCGCTAAAGTTAATATTAAAAGGTGTCGAGGTAGACCGAGACTAACTTTCGAAGACCATGTGAGCAAATTGCTCGAAGAGGGTAGGGTCGAGAGTACTCGGATACCTAGACGTGCATGTATGAAGAAGATAATGAATCTGAAAGAAGCGAAAGAGGTATGTAAGGATCGTGACACTTGGCGATCTGTTCTCTCTGGCTACCCCGTCAGGGATTGTGCGTGAAGATAAGTATATTATTATTAAAAATTAAAGTAAAATCAGCCTTATATAATTATACTAACTGTTCCCCGCGACTTCGTCAGCGTGTAGTTAATTTATAACGATTGTAATTCATGGGTTTTAATTTTTTTGCACTTAACCCTAATTCTTTTTCTAAAATAAAAGTAGGTAGTTGTTAATAGTTGAAAATCCCGTCAAAATCGGTCGAGCAATTTCGGAGATTAGCCGGAACTAACAGACAGACAGAAAACCATTTTAGTAATTGTATTTTTGTTATTTTGTTTGTTATTTTGACATTACAAACAGACACTTCAATTTTATTTATTTGTATAGATTATACGTCCCGCGGCTGTTGACAGGCCTCCTCTCGTTTCTGAGAGTGTTATGGAGTATGGACTGATCTCCATCAGTCAATAAGAAATTGGGGAGGGGGACTTACACTTTCTTGGCTCGGATGGTCCCGTTCTGCAGCAACTCATACTATGCAACTGACAAGTACATCAATGATTACTTGCAATGCCACAGTGGCGCAGCGCGGCAGGCTAATTATTGTACGAGTTGCTGCAGAACGGGACCATCCGAGCTAAGAAAGTACAAGTTCCCCCCCTCCCCCAATTTCTCAAGTATCTTGAAATATATAAAATCGATTATAAATGTTCTTTAGTCTGTACTCTTTAACTTTTGACAGACAGCCCGTGAATAAATGAATGAAATTAATGTCATGAATGAGTTAATGGTTTAGTTTTGTTAATAGTTCCCGGGTGTGCACATTTATGAAAAGATACTTTGCTACTCTTATTTGATGGTAAAAACTCTACAAATTTAATTCTTAAATAAATAAGAGTTATAAAATACTACTACAACATTATGTAACTTTTATCGATAAATAAAAAGTATCGATAATCTTAACGAATATCGTTAATTAATTAATTCGTTGCATTGAGTGGAAATCCTTTATTGACATTTCGCATTTCATGAGGACAAACTCATTTAAATTTTGAAGTTAATTGAGTAAAAACCAATTACCGTTTCGTCCGGATTATCTTTATGAAAGCCAATCATACGAAATTAATTATTGAACATATTTATTTTTTATAATACTGAATTGACAAACGAACATACAGTCTCCTGATGGTAAGTGGCTACTGCGGCCCTGGTACCTACATCTACAGCCAAATTCAAACAAAGAAGCTACAGATGCGTTGTCACATCTAAGGACTAAAATGGAATGCCGCACAGCCTGTATATGGACTGGGTCTCTATACACTGCGGAGCAGAACACAGTAGTGCATCAGAAATAGCTATGTATACAACTAAGCTTTTTTATAGGATAGGGTGACAAACGAGCACACAGTCCACTTAATGGTAAGTGGTTGCTGTGACACATAGACATCTACATCTATCCTCAATAAAGAATCAAAATGAAGCTGCGTTGTCACTCGTGAGGACTAAGATGGTATGCCCCTTTTCCAGTAAAAAGGGTCTCCGGTTCTCTACACTCACCATACGATACACAGTAACGTGAAACTGCTATTTTACGCTGGTATGATGTGAGAGCGTGGTCTTTCCCCGGTCGAGCCGACCTATGCGTGCTACAACTATACCATTAATATAGCTGCAGCATAACTCTACCACGTATAACTCTACACTCACCATACGAAACACAGCAGCGTTAAGCTGCTATTTTACTCTGGTATTCTGTGAGAGCGTGGTCCTTCCCCGGTCGAGCCGACCCATTCGTGCTACAACTATACTACTAATATAGCTGCAGCATGGCTCTACCAAAAGCTGCAATAAAACGAATTTTATTGCTATTAATCGATGTTATTCTTCTTATTTTATTTCACTTGTCTTTTTAACGTTCGTATGATTTAACTACTAGGCACGAAAGGCTGTTTGCGATAGCCCTGTGGCTTTTCCATCAGGAACTCTGAAGTTGTCTTAGCATTTTGTAAATACACTGTTACGTCCACGGAATGGGATCGAGTGATGGATTTAATCTCAGCCATCAAAAGCAAGCCGATTTCCAAAAGGCATTTAGTATCATAGACTCTACGACAAATTGTAAAGAAAACCAAAGAGTTTTGAAAAAAAAGCCATTTTGTCTTGTGTATGTGGACTATGAGAAAGCCTTTGATTCCGTCGAAATTTGGGCGGTGCTGCAGTCCCTTCAGCGGTGTCAAATTCACTTTCGGCATATCGAGGTGCTAAAGTGTTTGTACAGTAGGGCTCAAGGGCTATCCGAGTACAGAACCACAGTACGAAACCTATCCAACTACCCAAAGATGTATGACAGGGTGACGTTATATCCCCAAACTCTTAACTATAACGATCCTAACATAATGACTATATCGTCGGAAAATCGAAGGTTAATTATTCGCATATCACTGTTATTGATATAACATTTTTTCCAGTCTAGTAGCTTAAAAATATTTTTCAACTACCACTGCATTGGAACACCTTTTAGACATCGCAGTTTCCGAGATATAACGTCACCCTGTTTTTACACCTCTCTTAATTTGGAAAGTTTTCTTACTTTAGATCTATACTCGGATAGCTATAGTAGATCTATTGTACTCGTACAAACACTTCAGCACCTCGATATACCGACAATGAATCTGACACCGCTGAAGGGACTGTATCGCCGCCCAAATTTCAACAAAATCGAGGGCAGCCTCATAGTCAACATAATCAAGACAAAGTGGTAGATTATACTCTTTGGTTTTCTGTACAATTTACCGAAGGGTGTGTATAATATGGTCCAGTTACCATGGACCAAAGCCTTTTTGGAAACCGACTTGTTCGGTAAGCTGGAAGCCTTCAAGACTACGTAATATTAGTTACTTTAATTGAATAGCACGTGTTGGATATTATACATTATATTCAACACGTGCCATTAATGATTTTTACCTATCTTTTGCAAAGCCGCAGGTTAAAAAGAGTTTACGTCTTGCACACATTGCAAAAATTGCTCTTGGATCGCTCTCTACGTGGCGTCACGTCGCACGTCCGTACCATACCGTGATAAGCCGCGGCCTTATCTTACTTACGTCGTCAATCGTTACAATAATTTACCTCAGCACCAATATCGCAAATCTGCGCAGTAATTTTGGCGCACATTTACAACTAATGTAGGTTTTTCCTTATAGCTAACTTTCATATGTTCTCAAGCCTGTATCAATATTATAAAAAACTAACTGACCAGGCAGACGTTGTTCTGCCCTCTCCGACGACCGACAGGGTCGTCTATAGAATAGAATAATATGTAATAAAAATTATTCTATTCTATTCTATGCTCATTGAGATAGTTCTCGGTAAACATTACGCTGACAACCCCTAATAACTAGTAATAGATCTGTTCCACCCATTTTCACAGCAGCGACACCCAGATACTATATCGACTCTATTGTTTCGAGCGTATCATAGTCGATAAGAGAAATAATCACAGAGAAGGTGCATCATTAATGACAGAACCGCAAATAGCGTTCTCATTTTATCCCTTGCTCATTGCTGTGTACGGTGCTACTGGATTTGCTGTAATAGCCACGTTTTGCAGGCGGATTATCGATCTCACTACCAGATATCTCACACCCAAAGATATTAAACGCTAGTAGTGAATAGACAGGACATTATTGACATTGGTTTTAATACATGACATGGAGGTACCTGGGCCCAAAAAATTATCAATTTTTTCAGTTGAAATTAATTTTGTAGCGTGTTTAGAAAATCCATTTGTTTAACCAATATCATAATGTAAGTTAATTTAATTATACTATGGTGTCGTTAGCACAGATCAATATGCATAAACTTGACTGGGAAGAAATGTAGAGATAGCCATCTATGATTTCAAAGCTTTTTGATTAAAACGAAAGTCGTTAACATATCTATTACTATTAAAAACTGTTTAAACTGTATTAGATTTCGTACTGTGCTGTCACACTCCATTTGCACAGCCCCAGCTTATCCGTACGTCGCGCCGTACAGCCCGCATGTTCTCTCCAACGTCGCGTCTACGCACGCATTTGCGCTCACTTTCTATTGCTTTATTTGTTGCTTCAAATTAAAATCGAAGAAAATTAATGGTCGCCAATTATTGCTAATAAATAGGCTATTAAGTCATATTAGCATTTCTTTTATTTTTCAATTTTTAAAAAAATATGTTACCTCCGTGACCATGGATGCTGGAAAGTATCCGAAACGTCGGGAGTTGAAATTAAATAAATTAACGCGATAAAACCCGTAAAAATAGTTTTATTCAATGTGTAGTGTTCACGTAAATATAAGAAATAGTTATAAAAACAGTAAATCAAGATATACTTATCTTACATAAAATCTATTAAACACTATGTTGATTTAAACGTGGTAGGTACGTAGAATTCTGAATTTTCTCTAACTGGAGAGATATCAACGAGACTCATTGTACCCAACTATGCATTAACACTTCAACAAAAAAAGATGTAAAATGTTTTACAGTCAGCCCAACAGATGTTTCACTTTTGAGAAAAAGACACGGCTACCCAAACAACGTATTCCTTTTGACTTGGTTTATTTAATTTGCCCGCAGATCTTAACGTATAGGTAAATAGACGATGTATTTCCTTTTAGACGGCTGGTTAAAACATTGAAACACATTGGGAGCACTGGCGGTCTGCCATTGCGTTAACCGTGATTCAAGCGAACATTAACCAACTCGCGCTTGACTGTAGCCACGTAGTGTGACGCGCGCGCATATTTCAATACAATTAATGACAGACTATACCAGGGATTTTTTGCAGAGGCTTGTGAGAATACGATTTCTCCGGATAACAGCGGAGTGACGGTACCTTTCGCTCGAATCGAAACTAGACGCAGAACAGTATAAAGTTGTAACACTTCCCAATGACCTTTGTTTGATGTCTTCTATACCAAGAAAGTTGTATTGAAAGCAGCCTATATGAAAATGAAATTTACTGATGAAATTGCAATACAATAAATTTCCGTAAAAAAAAAGATTTAGTAATATGAACAGCAGAGCCGTGATGGCTGGCATGCGAGCAAAGGGTTGGGCTGGACCGATCCGAATGCAATCCACAACGGCACTATATAATTATAGTTACCCAGTGGTAAAGGATATCATCGTTAGGCTACCTGCAGTCAACATTTCGAGGAAATGCGCAGATCCTGAGACAGATATCACTCTGGACATTTTCCTGCTCCCTTACCCTTTCCGAAATGAGAAGACCAAGCATTGGAATATCGAGTATATAGAATTTTACTTTTTACTCTAAACTATAAATCTGGATGATGGACAATGTGCAATTTATGTATACAAACCACTTCTACAATACAGTAATTAAGATTTTCGTAATGTAAATTTAAAAATAGAACAAACAAATTGTAAACTACTATTCCTTAATTGAGCCGAGTAATTGAGTATGCGAATAAATAATACTCAGAGTAATTACATACAAAATAGTATTTCGAAGTCATGTGAAGTCCATCAACACGCATTGGGTCAGCGTGGCGGACATTTCCTTCCCTTAAAACCCTTTCAGAAATAAGATGAGGCCTATGCCCAGTAGTGAGAAGTATACAGTAACGTTACCTTACTTCTTTTATTCTCTTATTGAGTCACCACCTTATATATAAATGAGTAAAAATGTGACTTAAAACCATTGACCATATTAAAAGGTAATAATATATCAATGCTTAAAACAAGTTACGTTTTCCATTGACATTTTTTTAATATAGTAAATAACGATGCAGCAAGCAGCCAAGAATTAGTACACACATTCACATCGGCCATGAACTTTGCGCTCGAAACATCTACACGAAGATAGTAACCATACATTTGGCAAATTACCAACTTCTAAAGCTCAATCGACTGAACACAAGGCGCGCCTAGCGATCGTATTATACATAAATATGACCGCAGAATTTCTAAGCAGAGAATTGGGAAGTATTACAATTACCATGAGGGTAGAATCTCCCCTAGACGGCACACGTGTGCATCGCATGTTTTATGAATAAGCTTGCCAATTTCTGCAATGCTTTTTTTTTTATTACATAAAGATAATATAACAAACACATTAGAAAATATTACTACGGTACAACTACGCGGGTTTTGAAGTTGTGTTGAATTTAAATTCTGGTTATAAATTTTGCTACAAACAAAACAAATATTTATTAAACTGCAAGTATTACAATTTTAACCGACTTCAAAAAAGAAGGAGGTTCTCAATTGGACTGTTTTTTATGTGTGTTATCTTAGAACTTTTTTCTAGGTCAACCGATTTTGAGGACTCTCTTTTTATTTGAAAGTTTGTGCTTCTCATATGGTCCAATATAAATTTGATCGAAATCCCACCAGTACTTTTTGAGTTATCTTTAATAATGCGTATTTAAATGTCTTCGACTACATTGATGCTGTTCTCATTTTATTTATATTGAAGTCGGTTAAACAAAATTTTTAATTTTACAACTTGTTATAACTGTAAATAATTGGTTATGGAAAGTTAATAAAAGTTATAACAATTAATCACTTTCCTTGTCCAATTATTTACAGCATTTTTAATTTTCTAGTTTTAGCCGACTTCAAAGAAGTAGGTTCTTAATTCGACTGTGTATTTTTGGTAATATATTACGCGATACATATATTCTTCAATTGTGGACCGAAGCAAATGTTTTTTTTTTAATTAGATAGGTTAAAATTCAGCGATGGTCCAATATAAATTTGGAGACGGTAAAAAATTATACAAAAAATATTAAGAATTAAAGCTACTATATTTGTTGCCAGCTCGAGCAGACCAGTCCCCACAAGCATGTTCACAATTATGACGCATGTGGCATGTATGTAAGTATGGAGCTATACATATAATATTGATTTTATTTATAACTTTACTTAAAAAAAAACATAATATAATATCTAGACAAAATGCGAAGGCTGTCGATGTCAATAACTGAATTAACAGTTGCAATTTTTTCATAGTTTCACTTTCGGGTATAAAACGGAGCGAAGTGCTTCGGTGCCGGCGCGATACGAGTACATCGCATGCTGCAGTACTTAACGCACGCACGCAAAACTATTGTAATTACTAGTCGCGTACAAAACGTCTTCCGTGATATACGATTCGTTTTAGTTTCACTTCTGACACTGACTCAGCATCTGTTTAACCATATGCCTTAATCCTATCATTAAAACAAGCGGTAAAATTAAAAATTAAGTACAACCTACTTCAATATAAATTATTAAGTATAACTCAAATACTACTGATCAAACCTTGATCAAATTTATATGGGACCACGTGAGAAGCACTACCTTTTAAATAAGAAAAAGACTCATCAAAATCGGTTCACCTAGAAAAATGTTATGAGATAACACACATAAAAAACATACAGTTGAATTCAGTACCTCCTCCTTTTTGAAATCGGTTAAAACATTAGAGGTGATTATTAAGGTAATGTAATTTTTGTTAATTCCGTTTCACGTTGTATTACATTATTGTACTTACTACAATTACATTATTAAATAAATAGACGATATTTGCCATAGTTGTAGCAGTAGGTTAGCAACCGCAGTTTTTATTTTGAGTAGCTATATAGTAGTTTCAGGAAGATACTAATGCCCATCTCCTGTTTCATTTGCCCCTTTTCTACACCTCCTGTAAGTCTCACGGGAAGATATGTTCTTAAATCCTGATACCCAGTATATTTATAAGGATGGAATATGCTGTCAAACAAACATGCATATCCAAGAAATAAAATATACGTGTTAAAGACTCCAAGTCCGTAAAACGCGCACTTTTTAGAATTGCGTATCGGATTATTTTAATGATAATTAATCTTTGTACCATGATAATTAATTTTGTGACCAGGATTAAGAAAGGGGATGAGTCGCTCGCGTCCGTAGGCTTCGACCACCTAATCCTAGGCCCACCCTACACGTGTCCCCCGGGTGGTGCTAAACGAGCGACAAAGCCGAAACGACAGACTCGGCTCCTCGCCGTATGGTAGCGGCGTAAAACCCCCTTAGTTCGCATCATGAGCCTAGTAGAAAAAGAAATGGCCCCGAGTTCCCGGCGCCCCTTTAATGGGGCAGGGGTGCGAAGAATCTCCGGGAGAAAAACCGGCGACGAGGTTCGCCACCCGTCACGTCCTGTCTCCCGGAGGGGCGAAAAGTGGATTGCGGAGGCCCGTCTGGCTACGCTGAATGTATGTGGAGCAATGAATGATAAGATGGATGAAGTATGCGAAATGATGAATGATAGAGGAATAGATGTGTTATGTGTAAACGAGACGAAACGAAAGGGAAGAGATGTCACTGCACATGGCATGTATACCGCTTACTGGTCTGGAGTAGACGAGACCGAGCGGGCATGCCAGGGAGTCGGTGTCATCCTTTCAGAAAGAATGGGTCAATGTGTGAAAGAGTATGAATGTGTTAGCCCAAGGCTGCTGTGGATACGAATGAAAGTGGGCTTAAAGAAGTTGTTTGTGCTAGGGGTGTACGCCCCAGATATGTCTAAGCCCACTTATATCCGAGAGCAGTTTTGGGACATGGTAAGGCTGGTGTTGATGAAATGTAAGGAAAATGAAAATATTATTATGTTAGGAGATTTTAATGGAAGGGTGGGAGTGAAGAGGTCTGGTTATGAAAGGATATTAGGAACGTTTGGCGATGAAAGAATAAATGAGAATGGTGAAGACCTCCTCACCGTATGTGTGGAAAAGAATCTTTTTGTGGCGAACACTTTCTTTCGCCATAAGAGGATTCACATGTATACATGGGAAAGAGGGGATGATAGAAGCATGATAGATTTTATAATTGTGGATGAAAGAATGAGGAGCGCAGTGGTAGATACAAGGGTTTACCGGGGGTCCAACGTAGGGACGGATCATTACTTGGTCTTATGCCGAATTAATGGTCTATTCAGACGTTGGCGGCATCGGACATCGGTGTCTACCACTGCGTTACAGCGTATAAGAATAGAGAGGTTACAAGATGAAGGTGTGAAAGAGAAGTATAAATGCAGACTGAGGGAAAATATAAGTGGGTTGAATGAATTATGTATGAATGATTTAGAATTGAAGAATGTATGGAATAATATTAAGAAAGTTTTGGTGGATGCAGCCACCGAAGTATGCGGTGTAAGTAAGAGAACGAATGAAAGGAAAAGTAATACGTTGTGGTGGGATGATGAGGTACGGATGGAAGTTGAAGCAAAGAAGAGAGCATGGCTAGATTTACTAGCAACTAAAGCTGGTAATTCTGGCGGTATGAATGATGAGATTGAAAGAAAAAAGGCAAACTTTAGACGTATAAATAAGAGAGTAAAAGAAGTTGTTGAAAGGAAAAAGCAAGAAAGGATAGATAAAAATGATAGAAGGATATCTGATAACTTCCAGGAAAATATTAAAATGTTCTGGAAGCTCGTAAGAACTGCCAGGGGAAATTCAAAACAGCCTAGAATGAATGCTATACGAGACGAGAATGGCTGCATGCTGAATGATGAAGTTTCGAATTTAAAGAGATGGAAGGAATACTTTGAAAGCGTGTTTAAGAGTGAAGAGTCGTCTGAAATAAGTGAAATAGAAATTCCGGAAGAAGTGGAGAGAGGTAGGGAGATAAGTGTAGATGAAATAATGAAAGCAATGAAAAGCATGAAAGCAGGTAAGGCAGCCGGATATGATAGAGTATCACTCGAAATGCTAAGGGCTGGTGAGGGTGTGGTTGCAGGCCTGCTGCACACCTTGTTTAATTTATGTTGGGAACTGAAACGGGTACCGGAAGACTGGTGCAAAGCCGTTATAGTCCCAATATATAAGGGAAAGGGGTCGCAGCAGGACTGTAAAAACTACCGTGGTATCAGCTTGCTTAGCATTGTGGGTAAACTGTATGCTAAGGTGTTAATTGAAAGAGTTATGGAAGAAACTGAAGGAAAAATTTGGGATGTGCAAGCTGGATTTAGAAAGGGGATGGGGTGTACGGATCAAGTCTTTTCCATGCGCATGATAGCGGAGAAGTTTTTGGCTAAAAACCAGAAAGTTTTTTGTGCGTTCTTAGACTTGGAAAAGGCTTATGACAGAGTGGACAGGAACGTGTTATGGCAAACACTGAACTCATTTGGGTTGAGCGCTGGCTTGATACAGGCATTAAGGTCTCTTTATAGGGACTCTAGTGCTTGTGTCAGGATCAACGGGGTCTACTCGGACTGGTTTGGCATTCATAAAGGTGTCAGACAGGGATGTGTGGCTTCCCCGTGGCTGTTTAACCTATTTATGGACAGTTGTTTGCAAACTTTGAAAGTTGAAGAATGTGGGTTGAGAATGGGTGAGTCAACCGTCAAATGCCTTTTGTACGCCGATGATCAAGTCATATTTGCATCGTCGGCGGCCGAGTTGCAAATGATGGTTACTTTAATGAATTGTTCATTGAAAGAAAGGGGTATGAAAGTGAACGCAAGTAAGACGAAAGTGATGGTTTTTGAAAGAGAAGAAAGTAAAACTTTATGTAAAATAAGAATAGAAGGGGAGTTGATTGAGCAAGTGGATGAGTTTGTATATTTGGGATGTTTATTTAGCAGGGATGGTAGATATGATAAGGATATAGAACGACGAGTGAACGCAGGAAATAGAGTGAATGGGGCTCTACACGCTATTGTGAGGAGTCAGAATGTGTCAACTAAGGCACGTATGGCAATTCATAATGCTGTGTTAGTACCGACTTTAATGTATGGTAGTGAAAGTTGGGTCTGGCAGAAGAAGCATGAGAGTAGAATAAATGCTGTAGAAATGCGTTCCTTAAGGAGTATGCTAGGGCTGAATCTGAATGACAGGGTGAGAAATAGTGTAATAAGAGAAAAGTGTGGTTTGCAAGATGACGTTGTGACAAGGATTAAGAAAGGAATGCTTCGGTGGTTTGGTCACGTAGAAAGAATGAACGAGGAAAGAGTGACAAAGCAAATTTATGTTGCAGAAGTGAACGGCAGGGCCGGGAAGGGACGCCCTAGACGAAGGTTTATCGACCAGATCGGCGATACATTGAAAATGGGCCAGATTAGGAGTACCCTTAACCGACGAGCGTGTATGCGTAGATATATGGATGTGAAAGAGGCGAGAGAGGTGTGTCAGGATCGCGCCAAATGGAAGTCCGTAGTCTCTGCCTACCCCTCTGGGTGACAGGCGTGAGTGTTTATGTATTATGTATGTATATTATGTATGTATATGATTAAGAAAGGAATACTACAGTGGCTTAGAAATAATTAATGAGGAAAGAGTAACAAAACGAATTTACACTGCAGTAGTGAGTAGTAGAGTCAGTAACGGGCGCCCTTGGCGGAAGTTTATCGACCAAAAATTAGAGCGATATCTTGAAGATAGGCCAAATTACCGACGAGCGTTCATGGCGATATATGGATGTGAAGAAGGCGAGAGATGTGTGTCAGAATCACGGCAAATGGAAGTCCGAAATCTCTATTATGTTTTTTTTTTTCAAATGTTTTATCAAATCCGGCATATCATTCTCTAGAGCCGACTTTTGTTGATTGTATTTTTTATTTGCTAATTTACGACATACTAATTTAACACATCAAGTATGAAGAAATACGTTTTTTTTATTAAATTATGGTGACAAGCGAGAACACAGCCCACCTGATGGTAAATGGATGTTGTGGCCTATAGACATCTACATCTATCGTCGAAATAAGTATCAAAATGTAGATAGGTCGTTACCCCCGAGGATTAAGATGCAATGCCTCGTATCCAGTAAAAAGGGTCTCCGGTTCTATACACTCGTCATACGAGACATACCAGCATTTAGGTGTTATTTTGGGCTGGTATTCTGTGAGATCGTGATCCTTCACCGGTCGAGTCGACCCATTCATGTTACAATCATAATATAACTGCAATATGACTCTATCACGTAGAGAACGTCTCAAAAAATAAGAGACTGCATTGATCCTAGCCTTGGACTTTTTTAAAACTATACCAAGCTTATTCTTTAATATAGAGAGCGGTATCAAGCGCACGCTACAACTATAATAAAAGTAAGTCTTGTTTGTATGGTTCCTATCAAATGTATAATTACAATAATTTAAAATTTAAAATTTTGTACAGCCGACTTCAATATACGTTATTAAGAATAACTCAAAAACTATTGATCTGAACTTCATATGGGACTACACCAGCTTGCAAATAAAAAAAGAATCATCCAAATCGGTTCACCCAGTAAAAAGTTATGAGGTAACACACATAAAAAAACATACAGTCGAATTGTATACCGTCTCCTTTTTGGAAGTCGGCAGACAAGCAAATGGGAAGTCGTGAAAGAGTTTTCACCCGCACTCACCTAACGTCCTTGTTCTTTACCAAAGGAACCTAAAATCTCTGTAACTAATGACTGTAAAAACTCCGATTTCATTACAATCTTGTTAGAGTGAACTTTAATCACCTACTATTTAAATATAACCTCCTATTCGTCCCGGTAAGTGACACAAGTTTTTGCTACAATTGCGTATCAATATATACATAGATATAGTCGATTTTTACGATTATCAAGAGAAAATGTTACGGTAAAGGAAAATATTATGGAAAATAACATATTTTTTAAAAATATAATATACACGATGACTGCTAGCTAGCGCAGCTACTTCTAGATTGACCCGTGTTATAGATGAATAGTCAATTAAGGTTTATTATGCTGTAAAATTTGCACAATGTGCACAAGCAACTTTTTAAGCACTTCACTCCATCAACATTTCAAAGATAATATTTCTTTTTTAATTCAATAAAAAAAATCGACATGGTAGAGTTACATGGTAGCCATATTATGTTTTTTTTTTATATATATGATAAGGGTGACAAACGAGCACGCAGTCGACCTGATGGTAAGTGGTTGCTGTGGCCCATAGACGTCTACATTTTATCCTCGATTACAAATCAAAATACAGATGCGTTGCCACCAGTGAGGACTAAGATGGAATGCCTCGTTTCCAGTAAAAAGGGTCTCCTGTTCTCTACACTCACCATACGAAACACAGCAGCATTAAGCTGCTATTTTACGCTGGTATTCTGTGAGAGCGTGGTCCTACCACAGTCGAGCCGACCCATTCGTGTTACAACTATACCAGAAATATAGCTGCAGCATGGCTCTACCACGTATAACATATAACATGGTTGCAGCAAGTATGGGTCGACTCGACCAGAAAAGGACCACGCTCTCGAAAATCAGCGTATAGTAGCAGCTTAATGATACTGTGGTTCGTATAGTGAGTGTAGAAAACCGGAGAACCACCAGTAAAAATGTTTAGTGGTAATTATATAATATATACTTTTAATAATAGGCATCCTGTCTTCGTGCTCTGACCTGACAACGCATCTACATTTTGATTTTTAATACAGGATATATGTAGGTATCTATGGATCACAGTATCCACTTACCATCAGGAGGACAGTGTGCTCCTTTGTCACCCTTATTATATAAAAAAATAACAATACATATAAACATATTCAGCGTTTGTAACCTCAGTTGTTGAATTTACATTTGATACATTGATTATTAATTACTCACAATTTTCATTTGAATAAAGTACACGGGACTTAAAAAACTTCATTATGTATACAAATATGAGTATGCAACAGTATTAAATCAGTTGCGGTCAAAGAGCGACGCATTCTCGAGCGGAAGTCAACTGTCGATGGATGTGCTTGTGTCCATAAATATAAATGTTTATGACACCTAACTGCCCACAAACACACATATGCATACATTACAGTTCCAATACTATAAACACTTCGGCCACGGGCCATGGATGATTAAAAATTGTCTATATAATGTTTGGACAAACAATAATGTCATTTATTTTTGATACTTCTAAATCGGTTTTTTACATTTATCTGTTGGAAAGGATGTTATTTAGCAAAAATTGGGAAGGGAAATAAATATTTAAAAAAGTAAAGTTACAGCCTATATACGTCCCACTGCTGGGCACAGGCCTCCTCCCATTTCAGAGAGGGTTTTAGGGCAAGGAAATGTCCGCCGCGCTGCCTACTTCACATGTGTTCGGAATATTTTTTTTATTTCTCAGACATGCAGGTTTCCTCACGATATTTTCCTTCACCGCCGATCACGTGGTAAATCAGCACTTACATTGCAATCAACAATTTTAGTGGGTGCCGGCGGGGATCGAACCCGGGTTGCTCGCGTACTGTGAAATTTACAGCCAGCGCTTAGCACCTGAGCCGTGGCTCCAATAATATTAAACTTAATTTAAATTTAATATTACAAAAAAAACTTAATCTCGTTAAAATATAAAACTTAGGCTGTAGGGATAATTATTTTGTAAATGGGGAAGTCCGGCTTAAGCCGCACGGCATTCATCTTTTGTGCTGTTTTTAAGGGCCACGGGAACGCTTTCGCACGCTACCGCAGCCCCACCACACTACAACGTTAACGCTACTCAGGCTCCTTTTCGCTCAGGACGTTAAGCTGGAGTTCTCCATCCCTTCTTTATATGAGGGCACGCGAGAACACACGTCACCTCGAGACCTTACATATAGGCCTTATAAAAACCCTCGTGTCTGCCGTCTAGGCCTCAATTATGAGGGCCAAGTACACTCTCTTCCAACGCCCAGTTTCCCGGCTGTGGGTTGGGATATCTGCCATGCTTTTCTTCTATCTCCAAACCATAGCCTTAATTAAGACTGGGAGTGAGAGGTCGTATCCCACTATAGCTATAAGGTCACAACGCCTCTTAACCCGAGCCAGGCAATCCTCTAGAGTCCAGAGTATGCAGCGTCGTGTACTCGTCTCTATTTCAGGGGTGGCACTCGGTTTCCGGCTCTCTTCTGGCATTACAAGATAGATACAAATGCACCTAGGCATCAATGACCAGAAGGCATCTGCATCAGCCGGAAGTTAAATGACCCGCGCCCGTGCCGCCTGTTCATTCAGTCTAACAGGACTGGACAGTCCAGTCTGACAGGACCAGACGAACAGCCTTTACAGTTCTGCTTCCGTACTTCAGGTGGCTCAGTCACTCTTTCCACTTCTCAGTCATAACCTGTCGAGAGTGGTATTCTGCATTTCAAATCTCAGGGAGAGGAAAAGGAAGTCATCCTTAGAGCCTGAATTCTAAATGTCAATAATGGATACATGGTAGAGCCATGCTGCAGCTATATTAGTAGTATAGTTATAGCACGAATGGGTCGGCTCGACCGGAGAAGGACCACGCTCTCACAGAATAACAGCGTAAAATAGCAGCTTAACGCTGCTGTGTTTCATATGGTGAGTGTAGAGAATCGGAGACCCTTTTTACTGGAAAAGAGGCATTCAATCTTAGTCCTCACGGGTGACAACGCATCTGCATTTTATGCTCTTTTGTCACCCTATCCTATAAAAAAAATGGACGCAAGGAACACCGCCTAATAGTTCTAAGGAAAAACTTCGCCAATACACACGCCGCCTCATAGGAGATAGTGTTAACTCCGTATGATTTCGACGGCTATCGCGTGTCCAATGCCCCGATCCAAATGAGAGCCTCATATAAGGATATAGGTATATATAACCGCACCACCTCCAATATAGGCGGCGGCTAATATATTGGCTTACGTAGCCTTATTACTTAGAATTGGTTAATTTTATCATAATAGTATAATATGAGAATCTGAAGCATGAGTCAGCATAATTTAGAGTTCTTAAATAAAATTTATAGCCTAATAAGACACTTCATTTTTTTTAAATTTAATATCAAAATTAAAGAGTTCCTTGTTATTTTTGTTACTAAATTATTAAAGTTTAATTATTATTGTTTCGACTTAGTTTATGTTGATTTTGTCAAGCATTATTGAATAAAACACCTTTATAGATGAATAAAATAAAATGAAAATTAACAATGTGCGGGGTTTATAAAACTTTCAGAAAATGGCAGCCCTAAACACAGAGGTTATTCAAAATACTACATACGTGCCATACGTCATTGACGATAACTAAACCCCTCATTATGTAATTTTAAACAATGTAGGTACATGTGTTCTTCAGTTATAGTGCTTCATGTTATTGATTATACGTAAAATATTAAATTATAGGACGGAAGTTAAAATTTTAGTTTGAGCTGAGAACGAAACCTGCTCAACACGTGGCTGCATTTCTCGCCAAGTCCCCTGAACACAATGCATGTCTCTCATTTTGTTATTGTGTCGGCCGCTCGGAAGCAAGCACGTGTGGCTCATCCCACCCGCAATCCTGTCTTTATTTATACGAAATGTTTCTTAATTTTACTCCAGTAAGTCACATTATCGCTATTTCAAGGCACATAGTTGACAAAAATGTAACAGTAGAAATCACATGCTTATACATCATTGTAGAAAGTTCTTTTTACTTTAATGGTAACGCTAATGAAGTAAAATATGCGTCCATTGTGGAGGAACACTATACCGAGAATTACCAAAAGAGCAAAGTCCTCCATTGTATGAAGTATTATCATATACTCGACTAATGTAGGTTGGTAATGGACGTTTTATGAGGAAAGTCGTTTGAACCATATTCAAGGGATACATAATAACTACAGAGGATATAAAATTATTTATTATCTATCCTGAATTTCTACACGAATACAATAATTATAAAGTACCTGCGGGTAATAAGGTCTTGCTAAGGGAAAATTGAAAATAAAATCAGAAATATCTAAGTTGGTCTACACATTTTAATAAAAATCATTAGTTCAGTACAGTTTCTATAAAGTATGAACTAATAATTCTAACATTTACCACAAAGTTAAAACAAAATTAAACATTTCTAAAAACCTTGCTAGTAGGCCTTATTTTACTATGGTAGGGTTATAAGGCCTACTTCTTTAACGAACTAAAATAATCAATTTTTATTTAATAGTAGTGATCAATAATCACATGAATACAGCAATTAAGACTTAAAATTGTAAAAGAATATATAAATTCCCTCGCCTAGCACTACTCAAGTCATTAGTATAATGATGAACAAACTGACACACTCCTCGTGATTATCATATATCAGGTTGAGTTGAGAATTGGGTTTATTATTGGGTTGAGTATCCTTCCAACCAAATTTCTGTCACAGCGGCCATTCTCAACGGAGACTAGTCCATCAGCACAGTACAGAATTATAGTATCCAAATGTATGCGCAAGCTCAGGTGCACTCTCTATTCCCTCACAATCATCAAATCCCAATCCGACACGGTCCAAGAGAGCTTAGGTGCAGGACTAATATATCCGATAAATAATATATCCGTAATATAATACCATCTAATGTCAAAGCCTTAATTTTTAGACACACTTTGTCCTTGCACTATTTGGAAAGCTGAAACCAGGCCATTTTCTGACGACAACATTAGTTTAATAATTAAAGCGTACGATTTATTTGCATTTATAATATTTTAAAAGTGATATAAAATTCATAATAAAACAAAAACCTACACAAGAAAAAGGAGTATAATATGGCCTATGGTGAAATTTAGTAGGCCTTAATAACCGCCGACCAAGTATTTAAGAAAAACTAAATTTTACTCAAATCCTCAAGATCAACAAAATATTTATTCATAAAGATAAAGATTTCGATTTTGGATAGCCAAGTGTAATATTAAAAAACATACCTCCAACTCTGGTGGCAGAACGCGGGGTAACGCGTCTGCAAACTTGTAGAGACATTATCGTGCAATAGTACATACATACTTACATATAATCACGCCTCTTTCCCGTAGGGGTAGGCAGACTTCTTTCCACTTGCCACGATCCTTACATACTTGTTTCGCTTCGTCCACTTTCATTATTCCCTTCATACATGCTCTTCGGTTTAGGGTACTCTTGACCTGGCCTTTTATTATATATAGTAGCTGTTATTATCTCCTTAAGCGAGTGCGATTATTATAAATACGATTTTTGTTACTTAGGCCTTATTAGCCGACAGGCCTTATTACCCGCAGGTACTTTAGATATAGAGTAACTTCAATAATTAATATTATTATTTTAAGTATCTCTTCAAAATCCAAAAATTATACATGAATATTAAGTATATGAAATATAATAAGAATAATATTAATATTTTAGCTTTTCTCCACCACGGCTAGGAAGAACTATTGCATGGCAATCCTCCAGCCATCAAAATCCTGCTGAAAATAAGCCTTCCCATAGATAATGGTCAAGATTACGTAGTAAAATTATTTAATCTCTGGCTAAGATACTGCATAAGCTAAATATTTTGTTAATTTGTATGCTAAAAAGTTTAAACAGCTTGACAGCGTAGTGGTTAACCTCTTGGCTGCGAGCCGCGACACTATCTTATAAAAAGTATATGGAAAACTGGCAATGAGACATACCTAGCCACATTAGTATCAAAGCGACATAGACCCTTCCTTAAGTAATATGCCATGCCTGATAGCCAAAATGGAGCCAGTTGAGGCTTATAAAATGATTCCTCTGTATTAATCAACCCGGCATTAGGTCCCGTGATTACGATTTACGACCGGTTTCCGAGATCTAATTGCAATATAATTCCACCAGATATAATATAATATAACAAAAGATTAATGATATAAAAAATAATATATGTAGGTACGCAATATATTGCTTTAATCGACCAACACAAATGAGCAGAATTATTCTGGGTAATTTTGATATCGGTTAGAAACAGTAAACACGCAACTACAGTAATTTTAATTACTATTCAGTATGTAGCTACTGCTGCTCATATTTTTATTTCCTTTTCAATTAGAGGACAATAAACTCAGTGTTTTTGACATAGGTATTTAAATATAGAAGGAAAAGGAAGGACTGCCTCGTAGATCCTAGAAGTCCTAAACGCAACTGCTGATCAGGAGGTCCCGGGTTTGAATCCCGGGTCAAGACAACAAAATTAGTTGTCAAGTTTTTCTGTCAATAAATTCCCAGTAGCAGCCCAAAGTCAGGAAGTTGGAAGTGTTACACTCTCGTGCCTTGGAAATCACGTAAAGCCGTTGGTCTGCGCCTGATTTCTCTCCGGCCGAGTCGATCTGCCGTTCCATGGAACGATGAGAGTGAGAAAATAGAGTGCACCTGTGCTTACGCATCCACTTGGGCACTATATTCCTGTCCTGCGAAGAGGGCTAGTCCGTTCAGACTGGCCGCCGTGACCGAAACTCCGTTTGGATGACATTATATTATGTTAGGTTAATTTTAGAGATATTATGTTATATAAAATAACGATTTTCTAGAGTAGAATGCATTAAGCATTCTTCTCCAAAAAATCGTTTTTCATTCTATAAAAAAAATTCAAGGCACTTAGTAGAAAATGTTCCTTAATTGCCACCTTGACCTTTTCGTCGTGGAAAAATTATTTTGAACAAAGAAAAGATTAAATATGTTGACAGAAAATACCTAAATAACTGGGACCAAATTTTAAAAGCTTGAAAATGAAATATTTCTTTGCTGCTAGTGTTTAAATTAAAACCGGCCAATGAATATACCTACTGGTACCTGGTATAATTGAATTACTATCACTAGGTATAATTATTGATTTCATTAATTCGCCTCTGGTTGAAACTTATATGAGAGACTAAGAAGGGATCTTTCCATAAAAAAACAGCAACATTTTTACGGCTCCGTGGCGCAGTAGCTTAGCAATGAGTTGCAGCGTTAAGTGACGCGGGGTTCGAATCCCGCACGGAACAAGTATTTGTATGGCCTACAATTAATATTTCCGGGTCAATATGTTTGTAATTGTAAAATTTATATATGTCAAATGCCCCCACGATACAGGAGAAAATCCTAATGTTGGGCACGTTTTTAAAAGAAAAATCAGTTCACTAATCTCAGAGATATTGAGTTGCTTATAAAAAAAAACTTTTCTTTCTGTGTAAAATGACCAATATGCACTAACTCATATCGTCCCTTGGGTGTCGTAAAAGGCAACAGAGAGAAACAAATTAGGAAATGTACAGTAGGGTCTTCCTAATAACAATGAGAAATAATTTAAAATTAAAAATTTTGTAGATACAGCCGACTTCAATATGAGTTATTAAGAATAACTCAAAAACTATTGGTTTGACCTTGATCAAATTCATATGGGATATGGGACCACACGAGAAGTACCAGCTTTCAAATAAAAAAAAGAATCATCCAAATCGGTACACCAAGTAAAAAGTTATGAGGTAACACACATAAAAAAAAACATACAGTCGAATTGAGTACCGTCTCCTTTTTGGAAGTCGCCAGAAACATCCTGTGACCTGCCAAGCGTGGCAACATGACAAGTCCCCCTTATGAGGTTATCTTTAGGGAGAGCTATGTTCAACAGTAGATTGACCTCCTTCTTTGTATATTAGAGCTAACAACGAGCTAACAATTCACCAAATGCAACCAACTTCAAACAAAAAAGGCCATTGACAAAAGTTCCTCTAAGGACATTGTCAGTCCTGAGAACTAAAATGAAGTATCTCAGACCTCATAAGCATAGCTTGCTTATGTATACTCTAAGATCTCAGGATGTAATCATACCGGTTCTCTAACTATCCAAACCGGAACACAGCAGAGGGTGGTAACAACCCAGGCTACTTAACAGAAAAAGAACCTTTGAAGTACTGTTTATATAGTATATGTCAGCGAAAACCTTTTCCAGACCACTTTCTTTAATAATAGGATTGAATAAATTTTACTTATCTTATTTACAGCTGGCGATTTTAATAAGTGGATCCTACAGTGCTTGCCTATAGCGACAGTAAATAACATATGTTTTAGAATATTTGTTGTTCACAACTTCCACGTTATAGACTCCAGAGCAAGAGCAGACAGGACACTCGCGATTATGAAGTTTAACGATGCTGCAGACGAAGGTTCGGCGCGCTACGTCTCGACGCTGCCGACAGCTCCGCTAATAAACACTTACTTGAGTGCCTTAAGTGCCTGTCAGTCTGCTAAATGCTTAAATATTGAATAAAAAAAGTTGTTTTGATCATGATTCAGTCTCAAATTTAAGTTTCGTATAAATGACCATAATATATTTTTTCTGTGTAGCGGTCGTCGTAGGAGGCATCTACGGGAAATTATAGAAATATCTCAAAGCTCATTTATCTATCGTTTGATTGCCATATAGGAAATCTCATTTACGCCACATCTATACTAATAAATAAAATTCAAGTGTCTGTTTGCAATGTAAAAATAACAGTTTTTTACTAAATGCATATGAAAATATATACAGAGCTTATAACAAAAACACAATTTTTAAAATTTTTGTCTGTCTATTTCTTTGTTCCGACTAATCTCCGGAATGGCTTGACCGATTTTGACGGGACTTTCACTGGCAGATAGCTAATATTATAAGGAATAACTTCATCATCATTACAGCCCTTCACAAGTCCACTGCTGAACATAGGCCTCCCCCAAAGAATGCCACAAAACACGGTCCTGAGCCACCTGCATCCATCGACTTCCTGCATGTCTTACCAGGTCGTCACTCCATCTCGTGGGGGGACGCCCTACACTTCGCCTACCGGTACGAGGCTGCCACTCGAGAACCTTTCTTCCCCATCGGTTGTCGGTTCTTCGAGCTATATGGCCGGCCCACTGCCACTTCAGCTTACTAATCCGTTGGGCTATGTCGGTCACTCTGGTTCTACTGCGGATATCCTCATTCCTAAGTTTATCACGCAGAGAAACTCCGAGCATAGCCCTCTCCATAGCTCGCTGAGCGACCTTGAGCTTCCTCATACGGCCAGCAGTGAAGGACCACGTCTCAGTTCCGTAAGTCATCACTGGCAACACGCACTGGTTGTACAATTTCGTTTTAAGGTTTTGAGGTATGTCTGACGAGAAGATGTGTCGTAGCTTCCCGAACGCTGCCCAGCCGAGTTGAATCCGTCGATTGACCTCTCGGTCGAAGTTGGACTTACCCAGTCGGACTATTTGTCCCAGGTAAACATACTCGTCAACAACTTCGAGCTTAGTATTCCCAACAACTACCGGCATAGGTGTGACATGGACATTAAACATGATCTTAGTTTTGTCCATGTTCATCTTAAGACCTATCCGTTGGGAAACACTATTGAGGTCATTGAGCATAGTGCTTAGGTCCTCCAGCGATTCTGCCATAAGGACTATATCGTCGGCAAATCGAAGGTGAGTGATGTACTCGCCATTGATGTTGATACCGTATCCTTTCCAGTCCAGAAGCTTGAAAACGTCTTCCAATGCAGCGGTGAAGAGTTTCGGGGATATGACGTCACCCTGTCTTACACCTCTCTGCAATTGGATAGGTTTCGTACTCTGGTTCTGTACTCGGATAGCCATCGTAGCCCTACTGTACAAGCACTTCAACACTTCGATATACCGACAGTCAACTTGGCACCGCTGAAGGGACTGCAGCACCGCCCAAATTTCGACGGAATCAAAGGCTTTCTCATAGTCCACATACGCCAGACATAGTGGCAAATTGTACTCTTCGGACTTCTGTACAACTTGCCGAAGGGTATGTATGTGGTCTATGGTGCTAAAGCCCTTTCGGAAACCGGCTTGTTCGGGAGGCTGGAAGTCGTCAAGTCTGCGTGCGAGACGATTCGTAATGACTCTCGAAAACAGCACGTAGACGCGGCTCAGAAGGGAAATCGGTCTGTAGTTCTTCAAGAGAGCGTTGTCACCTTTCTTGCAGAACAAGACCACCGCACTTCTGCTCCACGCCTCCGGTGTAATGCCACCATGGAGGACGGAATTAAAGAGCTTCTGAAGGACTTCAAGTACCGGTCTTCCACCCGCTTTCAGAAGCTCCGCTGTAATTCCATCCTCGCCTGGGGCCTTACCGTTTTTAAGGTGCTGGAGAGCCATCCTAATCTCGCTCAGACTGACATCCGGGATATCTTCGGAATAGTGTCGGATAAGACTCGCTCTTGGATCGTTACTCACACTTGCGTGTGGCTCCAACGATGATGTGTACAGCTGCCCATAGAACCTCTCAATCTCACTCAAAATCTCAGGTGTCCCGGAAACGATGCTGCCACATTCTGTCTTCAGCTTTGACAGTTGGCTCTTTCTGGCAGACAGATCTCTGGCAAAGACTTTGGAGCCCTGGTTCCGCTCGATGGCTTCTTCAATACGAGCTGTATTGAAGTTGCGTAAGTCCCGCCGCATGCATTTGGAGATCTGTCTGTTCAGATGCCTGTATGCTGTCAAGTCTGTTGAAGAATGTAGCTTCATCTCCCGTCTAACAGCCATGAGATTAAGAGTGTGATCGGAGAGTTTTTGTGTTCTTCTGCGGCGGGTCTTGCAGAACTTAGCTCCAACCGCATGGACAGTTTCCACGAGCTTGTCATTCATATCGTCCACTTCATTGCAGTCTTCCAGGCACTGAAAACGGTTTTGTAACTCGAGCTGAAAGGTTTCGGGACTTTGGAACAGAGCACGAGGGGGACGGAGCGTTGACTTCATTAGACGAGACCTCTCCAACTTAACGTTTAGGTTCAGTGTGCCTCTAACCATTCGGTGATCGCTACCAGTTTTCACCCTCGCGATCACGGAGACATCACTGAACAGTTGTCGTCTGGTCGTCATAATAAAGTCAATCTCATTTTTTGTGGAACCGTCGGGGCTCGACCAGGTCCACTTCCTGTGGGGCCGCTTCTGGAAGAAAGAGTTCATCATAAAGAGTCCCTCTTTCTCCATGAAGTCGGCCAGCTGCTGGCCCCTTGGGTTCCGTTGCCCTATTCCAAATTTCCCTACTTTCAGCTCACCGTTCTCTCTTGTGCCTAGTTTTGCATTGAAGTCTCCCATTAACACCGTATATTGGGTTTTGGAGGAATGCATGGCTCTAGAGATATCCTCATACATTTCCTCCACCTCCTCATCGGGATGTGCCGAGGTTGGTGCGTAAACCTGTATGACCTTCAGCGAATACCGTTTGGTGATTCTGAGTATAAGGTACGCAACCCTCGTCGACACACTCCCGATTTTTACAACGTTGTTAACGAGAGACTTGTGGACGATAAATCCGACACCTCCTTGGGACAGATGGTCGCCCTCCCGGTGATAGAGCAAGTTGCCGGATTCGAGGATTACCGTGTCCTCCCCCTCTCTTCGGACTTCGGATAATCCTATAATATGCCAGCGCAACTTGTCTATCTCTTCTTCCAGCTCCACGATCTTCTCGTCAGTCCTCAGGGTGCGTGCGTTGTACGTTGCCAGGTCGAGTCGTCTAAGGTGGCAACCGAACCTCCACCGGAGATTCTTAGCACCCCCTGCCCCGCCGTTACCATGGTCGCCACCGTAGCCAGGAATAGCGGGGCCGCCGGGGACTGGGGGCCGTTTTTTTGTTGCTCTCATCATTGGGGGGGATTTGCCATAGTTGCCACGCTTGGCGAGCGGGTTGGCAACCGCAGTTTTTTTATTGTAATTTGGCTATTATCAGGAAGATGCTGCTGCTCATCTCCTGGCTGTTTCCCTTTGTCGCCTTTTACGACACCCACGGGAGGATATGGGGTAGTGGATATTCTTGACCGCCACTACACGGCAGGAATAACTTAGACAACTTTTATTTTAGAAAAGGATTTATAGGTTTCAGCGCAAAAAAATTAAAACCAAATTACACGCGGGTTAAGTCGCGAGCTACGGCTAGTGTAAAATATACGGACTTACGGGCTGATATGATCATACATATTATATGTTATGACCTATTATCTTTATATGTTATGACCTGGCTTGTAACAATTCGATGTCCTAATGACATACATGTGTGATGAATTGAGGCTTCATAGAAAAGTTCTAAAACTATAGCCAACATTATGAAGTTTAAAAATTGACTTGAAACTCATAGCGGAATCTTATTTTGCATTATCTTTTACTTCATTCACAGGTTTAGTAACTGTTTCCAAGTGATTACCCAATTGCACGATAAATGTGCACGTAGCAGAAGCTCTACGGAGCCTTCAATTAGCAAGGTTTTTTTTATAGAATAAACGAGCACAGTCTGCCTGATGGTGAAGTAGATGCTGTGGCCCTTAGACCTCTACATCTATCCTCATTTATGAATCAAAATGCAGATGCGTTGGCACCCCTAAACACTAGGATGAAATGCCTCGTATCCAGTAAAATGGATGTCTGCTTCTCTACTTACACTCTCCATACGAAACACAGCAGTATTAAAAAAAATGAGTCACTCTTACCATTTCTATTTTACAATGTTCATTAATTTTGTACAAAACTTGATAAATAATAAAACAATCTTTAAACAAACATTGAATGCGTAGATCCCCAGATATATCATAAGTTAACTATCTAATAATATAATTATCAGCAAATAGGTACCGAGAATACATTGACGACGTAATATGATTATGCTATAATTTAAGTTAAGGGTATTAACTTTAATAATTTCTACCGATAAATCAATTAACCAACGACGAATATTTGGCAGTTTTGATTATCTATAGGTAACTATAAACATTTGAAGTTATTGATAGCCAAAAATTATGATATTAATGAGAATTAACGACCTAACGACCTTGACTATATTTTTGACTGATAATAAGACTTAGTGAAATCTAAATTCAAAACGTATTTCACCATTGACCGGTCAAGTTGGTCTGTAGATCAACGTCAGTAAACAGAAACAAGTAAAAACATCTAACTGCTATCCTAATACTTATTAAATCTAATTGCTTTCTTTCTCAATAAAGAATAGAAGAACATAAACACTGGTACGTGAGCAATACGTGTCATCGTTTTAGAAGATATAGCAAAAGGCCGGCACGACACGCTGGTTAAATGGGCGCGCCATGTTGGGTGCAAGTAATGCAAGTCAAGGTGGGCGTTTGCGCAACTCTACAAGGACTACGCAGCCACTGAGACACAGTACAAGTTTTGAACAACATCCTACAAGAATGCGAACTAGTTTACTACAAGGATACATTTAAAATAGTAAAAACTGTGTTAATGTATCACAACATAATCAAATAAATAAAGCATAATGTACGACGTATCGCCTGTGCAGCTCTGCCGATACGAAAACCCATAACGAAAGTTTACGTTATCAAAGTCCTCTGACAGTACAGAACTATACATTTTTGTTATAATAATATTAAGTAGAAACGTAGAAGTTTTGCAACATTTCAAACAATATATTTCACCATAACGCGATGAGCCGTGGTAGCTCTGGGAATAAACAAACTGAGTCGATCTCAACCGCTACTGATGTAATTGTTAATATCGATTCTGAGTGTTAATTCACCACGAGAACGACGGTAAACGAAATTCAGAGAAATCATAAATATTACTAGTAGGATTTTAAATATAATATGAGATTAGGGCAGCGCTGTGGACATTTCCCTGCTTCCAAAACTCTCTCAAAATTTAAAGATGACCTGTGTCACGTTGGACGTGATCCCCCTGAGTACCGATTTCATCCAAAAATGATTCGCAAGGCTATTGAAATCAAAATCATCCCAATTCGAAAGAGATGATAGCTGGATGCTACCATCTGCTTGGGCGATGAGCCTATACTTAATAAAATTAAATCCCAATCCAAGTATACAACTGCAAGACTTCAAGATACTATAAGTCCAATCCATATTGCGTAGATCGGACCAAAAATAAATAATTTTAATTTGAAGTTAGCCGTGGTAAACGTGGTTACTTTGGGACTTGGAACATCTCAGTCCCCTCTGGACCATGGGTGCTGTAAAGTACTCGAAACGTCGAGAATATAAAACAAGTTAATATACGCGATATAATCCGTAAATCCAGTTTTAGTAGTGTTCGCGTAAACATATTTATGTAAGAAATCATTATTATAAAACTATTTTCTCTGCTATATGTTACAGGTCAACGGGGACAGGTTCTCACTATGATTTTGTATGTGATCTGTTAAAATATTGTTAATCGAAGGAAAGGCTAGATAAATTTAGTGACCAACGACAGAAGATAAAAGAATTTCTAATACATCAGGCCTAAATTACCGTTAAGGCCGTAAATGCATTTTTATAGATGCAAGGCGTCTGATGCTATATTTTACCTGGCAGACGAAGACACCAAATAATTGGACAATTATTTTACTTAATTTCTTAAATGATTAGTCTAACATCTTTGAAGGCGATAGCTTTCAAGACATAGGCGACTATTTAGTCAAGAATTAAGACACGTTCGATTCATGTTCTCGAAATGTAGTAAAGGCAGTTCGGCCTACGCCTTGCACAATACGAGCGAGGACATCTGGCTGAACGGCACCCATTGCGCAGTTTACATAACTGACTTAGTATCGAGATTCAAACCTTTCAAATTTTAATATTAACCATCTTATAATGGTTAGTGGCGTAAAAGAATCCATTACTCCATTTCATGCCGTGAGTGTTGTAAGTGTCGACTAAGTAGCACTAACTATATGAAATGCCAGTAAAATTTTATAGCTTTCCATAGATGATGATATAACCATATCGTTTACCATTACAGCTTATTAAAGTCCCCTGCTGAACATAGCTCTCCTCCTTTGATTGCCTCATTGGAGGTATATTTGTCATAGATGCCATGCTTGGCAAGCGGGTTGGCAGCCGCAATTTTTTTTTTGTCGTTATTATGAGACGCTGCTGCCCATCTGCTGATTTGTTTCCTTCCGTCGCCTCCTACGACACCCACGGGCTGATATGGGGTAGAGGTAGTGGATATCCTTACACCGCCACACACTAATATCTCGTTTACGTCAAACGTAAATAACCTTGATCTGCAGCGGGTAGCGACGTCAAAGGTGCGAGACGTCAAAGGTCTGATACTACAATCATCAATCCCGCCTGCGCAGCATGACGGTAAAGCCAAATCCATCGCTACAGCACCTAGCAGACACCCAGGTCCAGCAGCGGCCTTTTACAGGCCGGTAAACAAGTGAAGTGAAGTAAAAAAAAATCATATTTTTATATACCTACAGTAATTAAATCATAATATTCCTAAATAGGACACCAATAAAAAATGAATAATGGTGGCGATAATAATCATTTCTAGGATCGTTTTCAGAGACAAGAAAATGTGTTAGATTTTTCTCAGACAATGAATGACTCTCTAGCAAACAGCCGTTACCGGAATGAAATAATAAATTTAGTAATATTCCTAACAATAATTGAATGTATAAGAGGTTTATACTACTTATATTACGCAAAATAAAGGTATTTTAATGTTAAACATACATATGTTTATGTTCAAAAAACACAGAAGATTTATTCCTTCATCACAAAAATAAATTCATAAATACAATATATGACTTTAATTTAATTTATAATATTTAAAAGTACTTAAAAGCTTATGAGTCTAATTTTTTTAAACCAGTCAATTAACTAACAAAGGCCATACAGCTTACTTTAAAATCAAAATATTATATTACTAAAACCTTTATATTGAGTTAATACTAACTGTCACTATTTTACATAATGTATTCTCAGACAAAACCCCATTTTATATAGGCTATGAGATGACAAAACCTAATACACTATAATTGAATGACCCTTTCGAACTGTACAAATTAACAACAGAAATATCTGCATTGATTGTTTCCATGAGAACATTCAAAGCATGAGACCAGAGGGCACCAAACAATTTATGCATTATTCAGCTAATAACAATACATTCCCAGTACTATTACCCCTTGAAAACAACTCATATGAAGTAATTTCATTTAACCTTTGTAGTACAATAATGTTATTTGTAAACTGTCCTCTTATGTAATGTTGCGTAACATTGTTTTAATAAGTGAATGAGCTGTCGGAGACGTCGTTTACATGCAAAGTATATTAAGGCAGGGAAGTCGAGTGATTTTTATTGTTTTTTTTTTTCTTTTCAATATAAACTCTCGAACAGATAGGCAAAATATGGTGGGCACCCGCCGTACGCTACTGTGTATTTATAGACGCCCCACACGCAGAAGTGAAGCGCGACTATAATGGTGCGCGGGAGACGCTTCACCGCCGCCAAAGTTTCTATTCAAGGCAGGACCTTGCCATAAACTACTTATACTTCCGAGATATGCCACCGTTCAATAGCGTTATTAATAATAACAAATAAAAAAAATTATGTTGAGATAATCTCTCTGGCCATAAATGAAATGGACGTCTTAATGGCAGCCACGTGACTATAAAACTATGGGATACTAGCTTTTATAATTAAAATATTGAATGGTAACAAAATAAGAACTTCCCAGTCACGCCGCAATTTAGATACGTATTTCAATCAGAAGTTTCGAAACTTGGTGACGACTAAAAAAAAACGCTCTTGAGTCCTGGGCTGCTGAGTGATATGCGTTGAAAATGAATGGCAAACGCGTCGCTTTGCCGCACGCCTCTCGGAAATACTAGGGCCTTAGGTTAAGGCGTCACCACTGACCACACGGTGCGAAGCAGCAGCGACGTGACGGCGCAGCGCGGCGCCTGTGAGATGTTGCAGCGTCAATCAATATTAAAAGCCGACGTGATACACGGTGCGGTGGGAAGCAAAGCAATCAACTTTGCACCTCTAGTGCCAGATTTAGCGCTTCTTTGTCTACACAGTCTACCGAATCCAGCTTTAACCCTGCCGGTGCGGTGCCGCGACGAAACTGTATTGCCTTGCGACGCCGCTGCGCCGGCCGTGGGCCCAATGCGCCAAACATCTTCATAAACTTACACAATATATTATTATATATTAGTATAGAATGAAGTAAATAACAGCCTGGGTCCGTGGCACAGCTAGTCACATGCTTTAACAGATTTCTAAGTTTTGAAACAGAATAGTATGCTGTGCATCCCCAGTATATTGCGAGGAATTTAGCCTCTCCCGCTTTCGGGAGAGTGTGCCATAATAGTCACGATTGGCAGACAAATTGACGATCGCAATAGGTACTAGACGCCTTACACCTTTCACATTGTTGCTTACTACCGGTCAATATATTTCAAGTCTGGCGTAAACGAGATGGGATTTACAACTACACTACGGCAAATACAAATAACCCCCTATGAGACAATCTAAGGGTGAGGCCTATATTCAGCAGTGAACTTTTGATGAATAATATATTACGCGAACATTATATTACGCAAACATAATATTACGCATTTCATAATGAAAGTGTGCCGTATGATGGCGACATTAGAAAACCGTCATCTCATCTGATCCCGTGGGTGTCATAATTAACATAAATAAAAGCTAAAAAGATCTTGGTCTCTCGTATTTGCATCTGGGTTAAAAAAACCCTCCTACTTTGGAAAGGCCCAAGTCCAGGGGTGGGTTACAGGCCGAGGAACAGAGGAATAGGAAGATGTAATTATAGATCGAACGATGGAAAATCTGCTGAACTTGAATGAACATACTTGTGTTCATTCTGTTGCAATCTATGACTAATTTACACATTTGTTAGATATATAGTTGTTTGTACAGCTGACTCAGGACTTACCCGTAGACATTAATCACTCACCAGCACACCAGGTACGTGTCTACTTACCGTTTACGTCAACTGTCACGAGACCTTGGTACGACGTATTTGAATTCTTTGTAGTTGTCGTATATTCCTTGATTGACTTTTAATTTTATAATGTCTTGTATTCACTACTACGTTATTATGCTAAAACCTACATTAAATCAACACGGCTTGTATACATTGTATAATACGTAACGTTTACAAAAAAAAAAAACTTTAGTTTTGTATTTGAAGGGCCTGAGGGTCGGAGCCTGAATATGAATGTTAAGACACAATACGGCATGATTACATCTGAATGCATAAACAAGTCACAATCTCAAGTGCACCTTATTATTATGCATGTAAGACCGCGCTCGACGTTGTTTTAGACTGAAAACGGCGACACAGCCAAAACACGCCTCACTATTGAAATTAATTTGTGCAGGCATTCATTGTTGTCTCAGAATCTTTTACCTGTTTAGACTGTTTGGAGTAGAAAAAGTGTAATATACCCTTTTTTGACACTAGAAAAATAGTAAAATTACATATTCTAGTCCAGTGTTTCTCAATATTTTCTGTATTGATATATCTTCAAAGAAATTCAAATATTCAATTGCAACACTAAAATGTCAATCATAATGGTGTATAGGTACCTACTACAAAAGCCAAAAGCAAATTCATGAATAGCATTAATTCTACTGCACTATCACTATATTGTATATTTATTTATTACTAGCGATCAGCTCCCGCTTCGCACGAATGATTTTTGGATCTCGACAACAGCGCCACCTACCGGGTCCAATTGTGAATCGGTTAGATCATCCAGGGATCCACTCAAACACATACAAAACATTTGATAAAATTTTCGAGTTTTGGCAAGACTAACAGACAGCAATTGATTTTTATATAGAGAGATAATATAACTTAAAACTATATATTATAACACATCTGAATTTCTTTTTGTTCTATTATATTAATTAACAACTTACGACACGTAGTTTGAGAAACAATTCATGTTTTACATAATGATTTCTTATAGGTATTTACGCGAACACTACACATTGAATAAAACTAATTTTTACGGATTTTATTGCGTTTAATTAACTTATTTTATATTCCCGACTCGGGATGTGGTGTTCCCCCGTGACGAAAACGTCGGGAATATAAAATAAGTTATTTATACGCGATAAAATCCGTAAAAATTAGTTTTATTCAATTCATGTTTTACACAAACTAATGGATACTAAAGTTCTTCTGGCAATCATCAGCTTTGAGCTTTGGGTAGCAAACGGGACAGACAATGTTTTCTTATAACAGGAACAATAATCACTTAAGGTTTCTATTAATTCTTGACATCAAATTCATCATACCGCACATAAACTAAATGGAAGTTCCTGCCTATAATTACCGATTTTTTTTTATCTAGTGGACAGACTATGTATTAATCTGTTTTTATAGAACTTTAAAATCTACTGACATTAATCATTTATACAGATTCAACATGAAACAAAATACAAACTACACAGGTATGGTTAATCCAAGATCAATGCATAATGTTCTTTATATCTATCTTAAAGATTTTAAAATTCTAGTCTTCTTTCATTAACAAAGATGCAGACACAGCTTGTTATTTATGATTTACATGTTAAGGATTATTTATTGCAGTGATCACCACAAGCACCAATGATATTGTTCATTGCATTTACATGTTGATTAACCGTGTGCAACAATGAATTATACCATGAGGAAACCTGCCTAAGAAAATTTCAAGACCCTGAAAAGAACTGCTGCAATGAAGTTTTTATATGTGGTAGAGCCATGCTGCAGCTATATTAGTAGTATAGTTTTAGCACAAATGGGTCGGCTCAACCGGGGAAGGACCACGCTCTCACAGAATACCAGCGTAAAATGGCAGCTTGACACTGCTGCGTTTCGTATGGTGAGTGTAGGGAACCGGAGACCCATTTTACTGGTAAAGAGGCATTCCATCTTAGTCCTCATGGGTGGCAACGCATCTGTATTTTGATTCGTAATCGAGGATATTTTTTCTTTGATTCTTTACTGATGTAGATGTCTATGGGTCACAGCAACCACTTACTATCAGGTTTACTGTGTGCCCGTTTGTCACCCTATCCTGTAAAAAAATGCACAAACTACTTTATTACCCCCTCAGAAATGAAAGGAGTCTTATGCCCAGCAATGGGACATATGTGAGCTGTAACTATAGGTACTTTTCAACTTTACATTTTGCAAAGCAACAATTAACCTACAACAGTAAAAATTAATGTTTATTAATATAACAAATAGGTATTTTATGTTCATAAACCCACAAAATCAAAATATGGTCTATTATAATCGATAATTTATGTAAATTATAATAAGTATTGTATCTGGCTAGTTCTGATTTGAAATCTTAGTCGGAGCCAACATTTAACTAATTGATTCACAGATAAGGGTGTGATGCAAGTTATAGAATAGAATAGAATAATTTATTCAATATAGATCACATGTGTAATTCTTATTGAAAGTCATTTTTTACTTTACCACTAGTTTGTAAAAAAGAACCCTCTGTCCTGGTAGGAATCAGCAAGAAAACCAGTGGGACTTTTTTTTAAAGTAAATTATTCATTAATGGTACAAACTATTTATAAAATTTATTTTAGAAACTGCTTGGATGCGACCACCTCATTCCCAGGATTTATTATCAGCCATGTTATAGTTTCAGCTTAGCAAAACATAACTTAGTAATAGAGAGAGCCTGTATGTGTAATACAAGATACTTGATAAAAGGTACAAACCAACTTCAAAACTAAAAAAAATCATTTTATAGCTTGTCTAGTTGGTGTTAAGAATAATTATGTGGTCTAAAGAATAACATAAATTTAAGATAACAACTTGAATGTGATTTAAATTTTTAGACATTAAAAACTTAATCCCTTATTTTTCCACCTTTACATATGGAATTTTCTCTTTATATTTTGTATAGGAACACACCTGAATTAGGTAAAATCTATTTATTATAAAAGAAATCATTTAAATAGAGTTAGATGTTTCCAAAAAATTGGTGAATATAAACAAAAAAATATATGCATAAAATATAAGCCTTCTTGCGTTTTGTAAAAATAGAAAGCGGGTCTGGTACTTAATGTAGGGTTATGTGGCTTAATAGAAATCAAGGATTTGATCCCTTGTCCATCATTGATTTTGTAAACAAATCAATGTAGATTAAAACAAAAGACATCTGCAACTTTGTTGTCAGGATACGTTGCTCTGTTTGGCACATGTACTCTATAAGCATATAAGTCATAATATTACTTAGTTCCTAGTGAGTGGGCTTGAACTGTGTGGAACTTAGTTATGACATGCACATTGAACAACTTCTGATAATATTCAAATTTATGACTGTAATAAACATTGGCCAAGATAACATCACTACTCAAAAACATGATAATTTTAAACTGAACCAATCTGAAACGATAAGAAAACTAAACATCACAATTGGTGCATTGCAATTGTTTTGTTTCAGCTTGAAACTGAAAACAAATATTTTTAACCAATATACTAAATTTTAAATTCTACACCAAACTCAATAATTCAATGATGAGTAGTTAATTTTTGTTTTTGAATAACTTGCCTCAAATTTAAAAATCAAGTTTATGCTGGGAATTAATCCATTTGATGCATTCCAAATGAGCAAGTTCCAATTATTATGGAGTGAAAACTGAGTAAAGAATAAGTAAAACCTATACATGTTCCACAACAGGGCATAAGCCTCCTCTCATTACTGGAAGGTGAAAGGGGCATCTGCTTATAGCTCAAAGCATATTTATTGGACAGACTTTACATGTACTTGAAAATTATTTTTGATATCTCAGACTCAATTTTCTCATAATGGTTCCCTTGACCACAAAACATGTGGTAAATCAACACAAATTGCAACTAAAAATATAATTGGTGATTGCAAAGATCAAATTCAGTATCATAATCATAATCACATACAGGCACAAAAAATTTAGTACTTTAATAGTCACCAAATGGGAAGTTAATAGCATAGGCAGACAAAATTGCACCCACATTCATTTACCATCTTAAAAATATTCAATTTGCTCCATAACATAGATATGCAATGAAAAATTAAAAATCAGAATGTTTACTTCAATCATTTTGTGAAACTAATATAGTTAAGACCTACCTACCTAGTTTGGCAACTTACTAATCTAAAAACATAAACGAGGATAAATGTAGATGTCTTTGGGTAACAGTATCCATTTACCATCAGGTGAAAAAAAAATCTAGTCATTATAAGTTTTCCTTCTAATTCCATTTTAAAAAAATGCTGGGTAACAGTCTTAGGTGGGATTGTGATAGGCTAATGATAGTGAATAATAAAATTGAACTAAATTATCCCCACTTAACACTGTTATTGGTTGCAATGATGATAATAATGATTAAAGAACTGAACACTACACAAACGAGATTATTAAGCTTCTTTATAATAAGCAGTCATTTCTGAGATTTTAGTTAATTGAATTCTTTCATATTATCATTAACTGTATCATAAACTTGATTTGTGATACATTATGGTTATGCAGACTGTAATAATTAAACCTTAGACATAGTGAATCTGTGTTTATCTTAGGAATAGTGTTTACTGTGCATTGAGGACTTAAAGAGAAGCCATCACTCCATTTTTCCTGTTTTATATTGTGGTAAGAGGTGATAACTATGGGAAAGGCCTGAAAGTTCTTGTGGCTTCAGATAGATAACATTACCTTTATATAACCATTTCACTAATGTCAGGAGTGAAATAACCAAACTTGCTACAGAAAGCAGTCAAAGGTATAAATGATAGTGTTGTGATTTTCAACCCACCAAGCATAACAATTAAAGTTATATCCTGCAGAGTACTTTTATGGGCTCATGATGATGATGATGATGAATAGTGTAACAAAAATTGAAAAAAAAATATTAATACTGTTTGTCCAAATTGTGTTATGACAATGAGTAAATCTTACAATTATCTATACACATAAATAAAATTGATGTCTGTCTGTAATATCAAAATAACTGCCTTATATTGAACTGAGTGGGTCATTTGTAGGCCAATAAAACATGAATAACATTTTTTTTAAATGTTGTCTATCAGTCTGTCCATGCTAATCTTCAGAATGGGTAATTTGATTGTAATAAACTTCACAAACAGGTCTCCACCTGTTTGTGAAGTGAATCAATGCCAAGTGTTCTGAATTATTTTTTATCTGATAAATTCAGAGATTTATTAAAAAATAAACCAATTGTCTTTGATTATGTTGAATGTAAATAATGCCACATAAATAGATCCCAGTAAGGAAAAGCATCACTAGTCATAAATAAATCTTTAAAACTATGCATTTAATTATTCTTGAAAAGGTCTATATCCAGCATGATTTAAAAGACTGTACCAGAATAATACAAAAATATGAAATCAAAGCAGGCTACATTTTAAGATATTTTTGTTAATAAGCCAAATAGTTTTTATCTTCTAATTCTACCTTCATACAAATAAATGTAGATGTTATTATTTCTGTGTCACAGAGAAGTCAGAAAAAAGTTAGACTTGTATAATGTCATCCACTTTAAAAATTTAAAAGCTTAGTAGTTGGATAAAGCTTTAAATCAAAATGAATGTGTATGAAACAATGAAAGATACTAAATATGTTTGCCAATATTTAATACGAAAAGAGTATAAGTGTTTACCTTGATTTCTGATGAATAAAACTTCACTTGTTAATCTCCCACTTAAAACTTTTATTATAGATATTTTGCTATATGTATTATCACAAATCCTGGTAGACTTTTAAAAACACAATCACGCAACTGACAATTCTTAAGGTCCGTGTTTTCTTTGATTACTGATTTCTCATAAACATAATTTACACAATAAAACACATCTGCAAGTTGACTTAGGTGTAAACTCTTATTCACCGCACTTCACTCTACACAATCGTATATGTTTATTGCATATTTGGATGGCCTTTTAATTCTCTAAAACCGTCCTTGCCTTTCCACATCATTAATCTCATGAAATTATATACAAAGTTTACTAATATTATATTATATGACAATACATTTATTATTGTTGATCAAAATCAGACATTTTCAGATAATTTGAGGACAAAATTAAACCTATAATATCTTAATAGTCATTGCTGCTATTTAAAGTATTCCAGTTAGAAATCATATAGTATTTTTCATGTGATAATGATTATTGCGGGAGCATCTACCAGTACTAAAGTATGAAAATATAAGATAAAGCACCTCGATTGGACAATGGTATGTATCAAAGATATTAACAACGTGATATGACGCGCGCCGCGGCCGCCAATGGTCCAGTGACAGGAGCCAGCAGGGCATACCCGTGTACCATCGCGCGCCCACTGGAGGCAGGCGGCCGTCGTGCCGAGGCGGCTGGATTCCCGCCTCGTCTTGCAGTCTTACGAGAAATAAATGCCACATTACACTCTAAATATTAAAGCACTGTACAACAACAATAAGTTTTCTTTTCCTTTTCTGGACTAACGTTCATTTCACGCACTATCTCGGCGAACATTTCATTCACATTTGTGCGACTCTTGGCAGAGGCTTCAACAAAGGGGCAGCCCCACATTTGAGCGAGGCTAGACCCCTCTGCTTGCGAAACTTCTCTCTGATGCTCCAAATCTGCTTTGTTGCCCACCAATAGAATTGGCACACGCTCAGAACCCTTTACACGTGTTATCAACTCCTTCATAGGCTTTATGTCTTGGAACGTCTGGTGATTAGTTAATGAATATACTACAACAAAACCTTGGCCATTTTTTATATACAAATCACGCATCGACGCAAATTGTTCTGTGCCTGCCGTATCCAATATTTCTAAAACACACGGTGAATTGTCCACTTCTATTTCCTTCCTATAAAAATCTTCTATGGTGGGGTCGTATTTTTCCATGAAACATCCAGACACAAACTGCACCGTCAAAGCACTCTTGCCGACCCCACCCGATCCCAGCACAACTACTTTGAATTCGCGCATTATTGTGGTATCTAAATAACACTTGCCAGTCTTCGCAACGTTTTGAAACGTATTCTCACTGTGTGCTATAAAAATGTCATCGCTATGTTGGTTTATGACTCACTCGGATGGGATCTTTATACAACGTTCACATGTAACAAGTTATCTAGATGATAAACAGCGACGCCATTTTAGTTAGATGAATAGCAAAACAACTTTGATTGCATCCTGACGCTGCGCTAGTCACTTCACACTTGAAAGTACAAACACGGAAGCAAACATCTATCCAACTGACTTGCTCCTCACTAGAATTAGCAGCAACAGCAGGTTGGTCAATGCACTCTATTGCTATGGTTTGATTGGTGAATGGAATTATTACTAACCGGATGCCAATGTTGCAATATAATTGAATTTAATTATATACTAATTCCACGAAAGCTTCAAAATAGTATAAGTGTAGATTAAAAACAATCAATCAGTTTTTAACATCTCAAATAAATAATTTAAAAATTACAACATACATTTTTACATAACTATTAATGTACCATAGTACCTTTTGGTAAAAATAAAAGATTATGTATTTATACTGGTAATATATATTTAAAAATGTCACCAATAATCTTAGTAACTATTACAAGATATGTTAAAAAGTTATTTTTTATTAAGAATTTAGTAATTTTCATAAAAAAAATTATTTTATTTCAATTCAAATTCAATATTATTACAATGTGTTGTAAAATTAGCTTATTAAAATGGCAACATTTATATTCGTTCGAAAATTACTAAGAACAATAACTAAAGCATTGAAGTAAGGCTTAAATAAGTGTGAGTTCGAACTAAACTACGTTTAGCTTAGTTCACAGAACACAATTACTCTTTTCCGAGAGAAGAATGCCAACTTCATACTAAAAAAAAGGAAACACGTGTTTATGAGTGTACCCTATAAGCGCCACGGCGGGCGCCTATATAAAACTTTTATAGCGGGAATTTCAAACCCTTGTATTCTGTAACTTTTAAGCTTTTTGTTTATTTAAGACAAATTTCGAGTAATTTTGGCTCGAGCCTCACAAATCTATTGGGTAAATTCCCATATATTTGAGAGGTTACACTAAAATTACTCGAATTTACTTTATAGGAGTATGTGAGATAAAATAAAACTAAAAATTGGTAATGTTATGTTATTTTATTTTTGGAACACAGATTGTTTTATTACTACATATTATTATTGATGTTTTTTTATTGTTTTTGCAGATAATATTTCCACACGTAATATTAATATATAACATACGTTATCGTGAGAGTAATAGCTCACAGAACATTAACGTAAATTTAAATCAGCAAAATTCTCATAATGAAACTGAACTCAGTCCAAATACATGATCTGAAACAGATAAAATTCGAGTCAATATAGTAATAATCCCTACATATAATGATCAATAATTTCAAAATGCTTAAAGATTTAGCACAATATTGTCATAAGTTTTTTTCTATTTTTTTTTTCGGTTTGGCACAAAGCGCTTCTTTCGAAGCTCCCTTCCTATGGGCTTCCCGAGAAATTGTGCAATTGGATCACCAGCTTCCTTGCAGATCGGAGCATCAAGGTCGTTGTAGACGGTGCATGCTCTGACTACAAGCCTATTAACGCTGGTGTTCCACAAGGCTGTGTGCTATCACCAACGCTGTTTCTTCTGCATATCAATGATATGTTGCTGACTGGTAACATTCATTGCTATGCGGATGACAGCACTGGGGATGCCTTATACACCGGCCGTGCCAATATTTCTCGGGAAAACGTCGCTGAGTACCGGAACAAACTTGTGTCTGAAGTCGAGTCTTTGCTGAACAAAGTCTCGGATTGGGGGCGACTAAATCTAGTCCAATTTAATCCTCAGAAGACACAAGTTTGCGCGTTTACCGCTAAAAAGAACCCCTTTGTCGTATCTCCTCAGTTTCAAGGCACTCCCCTTCTTGCCTCAGCCAGTATCGGTATCCTCGGAGTCGACATATCGAGTGACGTGCAGTTTCGTGGTCACTTGGAAGGGAAGGCCAAATTGGCCTCTAAAAAGCTTGGCGTGCTCAGCAGAACGGGACAGTATTTCATGCCGGCACACCGCCTGCTACTTTACAAGGCGCAAGTTCGGCCTCACATGGAATACTGTTCCCATCTCTGGGCAGGGGCTCCCCAGTGCCAGCTCCTTCCACTTGACCGCATCCAACGCAGAGCGGCTCGAATCGTCGACGACCGAGCCCTTTCCGATCGGCTCGATTCATTGGCACTGCGAAGAGATGTTGCATCCCTTTGCATTTTCTTTCGCATCTACCATGGGGAGTGCTCTGAGGAATTGTTCGGATTAATCCCAGCCGCCAAATTTCACGAACGCACATCGCGGCAGAACTCCCGATACCATCCACACCATCTGGATGATTGGCGGTCCACCACTGTGCGATTTAGAAGATGTTTTCTTCCTCGCACGACCTCCTTGTGGAATCGATTACCATCAGCGATTTTTCCGGACCGATACGACTTAGGGACCTTCAAGAAAAGAGCGTACTCCTTTTTAAAAGGCCGGCAACGCATCTGCGATTCCCCTGGTGTTGCAGTTGTTCATGGGCGGCGGTATCACTTACCATCAGGTGAGCCGCATGCTCGTTTGCCCCCTCTCCTATAAAAAAAAAAACAGGAAACTTGCGGAGCGATAAGATCATTTTTTGCTTTTTGTTAACACAACACTTAACTTACGTCTGATTCTGATCGCACATCGTGCATAAAATTTTAAAATAATGAATTAATTTATAGTCAATATCTCCTACAGAGTCAACGTCTTACAAAAAATCTTTACATACACAATAGCAAGGAAATACCTACAAACGAAATTGAAGTATTCTGAACCATTAATAACTGAATTTAAGCAAAAAGCAATAATAATATTATACTCTAATGAGCAACCAAAAAAAAGTTTAACACAAAATTAACATTTTCAGTTTCTTCCCATATAATATGTATTTTTGTATCTAATTTTTAAAATGGCAATCTAAAACAACGCGTAAGATAGAAAAGGCGATATCTTTTTCTCGTTTTAATTTTATACGCCCAATACAAACATAGACATAATTATGATTGTGTGCAAGTTTCTCGGGTTTCATACAGTTGCATCACCCTGATTTCATTCGTCATAAGGCATTAAAAAAGGCCTGAGAGTTTCATACTTTGTTTTACTTTTTTGGCATGTCAAAAGACGAACCACAGAATAATATGATGAACAGACATTACGGTATAGTACTATATATATTGTAGACCCCCTACCCCAGCCTACAAATTTTGAATATAGGTTACTTTTTTATATTGTAAAAAGTACCCAATTCTAATTATTTTTATTTCTAAACTACATGGGTGCAGTTACAATAATTAATATTTTTGAGATGTGTTATTTGAAATCCGTCTATCAGTATTTATATATATATATATATATATATATATATATATATATATATATATATATATATATATATATATATATATATACTGGTATATTGTTATAGTAAGGCTTCAAAAATTTAATCTCTAAAGAGGTGAATCTACCCATAAATTTAAACAATTTTCCCCCAAAACAGACCAGAAAATTGTATTTTTGGGTACTTATGACCCTTGCACAAAATTATTTATTGTCGTAAATAGTGTGTTGTCCACACGTGTACATACGCGGTGTTGTAATAATGTTCCCTAAAAGTACATAATTTCAGGGAGCATTAATACAAGACCCAGTTTATATTATGAGACCGGTAGAAAACGTCCGCTCGCACTGGCGTTTCGCGTGGGACGTAGAAGTAATTCAAGACAGCATTGTCACCGCCGCATGTTAGTTTAAGTTTATCCTGGGAATTTCTTTTTTAACATAATGTTAATAAAATATTAATAAGTTGGTTTTAGTTGTACGAGGGCGACACTGAAATTTTTTAGAACTGACTACTTGTAAACGATATAATAAAAAATAAGTTCAAATTTTGAAAATGGAACTCTTTGTCAATATTATTGTGTATGTATTTTATTAATTTTTCTATTGTTTATTGATTTGGCGGCAAATTGTCTGTGTCACGTCAGCATGAATTTAATGCGAGAAAAATTTTGTACAATGATTTTTTATGACTTTCGATGTCATTTAAGTCAACAAGAAAGACTATCTATATATATAGACTTATGATAGACTTCGATTGACCTTTCACGATGGAGCCCCATCTCGTGCCACTGTTTACAACTGCTATAAGTGACTGACTTATCAGCAGATTCGGATAAGTTTAGGCATCAGTATGAGTCAAGTGCACAAAATCCTCCATGAACATTTAGCTATCAGAAAGCTTTGTGCCCCGTGGATACCTCATAATTTTACAGAGGCCCAAAAACTCCGTCGAGTTGATTGGTGTCGTGAAATGGTACAAAGATTTAACGTAGCTGACTCATATGCTGTGTCCGACATACTTACGGGTGACAAAAGCTGGACTTATTGTTATGATCCGGAAACTAAGAGACAGTCTGCTGTCTGCGTGTTTCCTTCCGAGGAGATGCCAACTAAAGTGAAGAGAGGTCGAAGTGTGGGAAAAAGATGGTAACCTCATTCTTCGGAAGGACAGGTCATTACGCAAAAATTGTTTTAGAGGATCGAAAAACAGTTACTACAGAGTGGTACACTAGCAATTGTTTGCCATTTGTCTTGGAAAACGTTCGGGAGAAACGACCTCGCAGTAGGATCCTCCTTCACCACGACGACGCCTAGTTGCACACCGCCAAGCAAACAATCGACTACTTGGCGACGTCAGACGTGGATCACCCGGCCTATAGCCCCGACCTCGCACCTTGCGATTTTTATTTATTTCCGAAAATAAAAGAAAAATTCGAGGAAAAGGTTTTATGGACGCCGAGGAAGCAGTGGCTGCATTTCAAAATACCGTCGAAGAGACCCCTAAGGACGAGTGGGCAAAGTGCTTTTATCAGTGGTTCCATCGGATACAACGATGTATGGCGCTGAAGGCGACCAACAAGCCGAAGCTGCGGAGGCGAGGATACCCTACGACAACCCTACGCGCCTCTGGCTCTATAAAAAACACTCTAGGAGTAGGACAGACTCACTGCGCCCCCTTTTCCCTAAAGGGGGTCGCTTCCGAAAGGCAGAAAGGCCATACAGGCCAAAGCCAATCCCACTGGTGGTGTTTAGTGGGTAGGCGCTTCTTCAAAGTGAGTCCCACATAACCACGCAGCCGGCTGCCGTGGTATGCTATGAGCATTCACCACCTCCGTTCCCCGCTTCCGGAGAGTAGCCTTGCTTTGGGCGTGAAAAAAAAAGGACAGACTCGTACCAGGTGGAGTCGGGGTCATTCAATTTGGTTCTTTGACATAAGTTGAACCTTACCTATTCTATTTGTTATCTGCCTTAATATATACTGTTAAAATAAAAGAAATCAAATATACCTTATTAAAAATGTATTAATCAATTTTATACACGTATTGTTTTAATTTATTCTTCGAAAACATATATATACGCTATTTTTATTTTTCTTCGCCAAAAATATCCAATGATTCCAGTCTGTGAAGTTTGCTTTATAGTCATCCCTACCGAACATCACTTTGACGACAGTGACAATACAAAATATTTTCAGTTTTACGTTTCGTTCACTGACCTCTGTATATACAAGGTCAGTGGTTTCGTTCCACAAGCCAGCAAGATACGGTAAATACTACACATTTTAATTTTAATAGCTCGTGTAAAAAATAATTCTGTAATTTAAATATAATTCGAGAATTCGATATAATCTGTGGTAGGGATCAACATAAATATTGCAGAGAGTTTTGGCGGGAAATTGACCGGCGGCGGTTTGCTGCTCCTGTATTATTGTTTAAATAATGGTTTGAAGTGGACTTTGATATGTAAAAGTATTGCGATTTTGTGTATTAAGTGTCTACGCATGTGAACTATTAGTGGAAACAGTGAAACAAGTGCTCTGATGGTGATGGATTCTCAAGATAAGCTGTTTGTTTGCATAGGCACCTTTAGATACCATCGCCAACTATCAGCTGTCTGCTGGATCAAGTTGCCGCCAAAATCTCCCAAGAACTGCACAATGTGACGCATCAACATATTGTGAAGCAGTATACTATGAAGGAGTGGGGAAATTACAATAAACCGAATAAAAATACTTAAGACTTGGCCTAAAGGTCTAGATACCAGGCCATAAACTCCAAAAAAAAAAATATTGCAGTCTGCCAGGCCATAAACTCCAAAAAAAAAATATTGCAGAAATAATTGATTTGAAATCCGTAGAGTTGGCAATGCTGATCGCCCACCTCTACTATTATATATGTTCTGTGGACACAGACAGGGGATTCATCATTACGGCGAAGTGATATTTTTGGTAAAACTATAAATGTGCCAACTCGGAAAAATTACAACTCGATTTAACTCGAGTTGAAATTCACACAACTTGAGTTTAAACTCGAATTACGCAACTCGAGTTAGCAGTACGTAACAGAGTAAATGCTTTTTTTACAAATATATTTTTTATAAATTTGTTTTTCTATCTACCTTTTTGGAGTGTTGGGATAACTATAATAACCAAACTTATTATTTAGGATTTAAATAAAAACTTATATTTAATATATATCATATACTTAATCGACTTTCTGTATGTCTTACCAGGTCGTCTCCCCATCTAGTGGGGGGCTCCCTACACTTCGTCCGCCAGTACGAGGCCGCCACTCGATGGGTAGATGCAGGTGGCTCAGGACCGTGCTTTGTGGCATTCAATTAGACGTGGTAGAGCCATGCTGCAGCTATATTATGGTTGTAGCACGAATGGGTCGGCTCGACCGGGGAAGGACCACGCTCTCACAGAAAATCAGCGTTAAATATCAGCTTAATGCTGCTGTGTTTCGTATGGTGAGTGTAGAGAACCGGAGACTATTTTTACTGGCAAAGAGGCATTCCATCTTAGTCCTCACGGGTGACAACGCATCTGCATCTTGAGTCTTTATTGAGGATAGATGTAGATGTCTATGGGTCACAGTAGCCACTTACCATCAGGTGGACTGTGTGCTCGTTTGTCACCCGATCCTATAAAAAAAAATCCTTGGGGGGGGGGGGACTATGTTCAGCAGTGGACTTAAGAAGGGCTATAATGATGATTATGATATACTTAACATGTATTTTTGGTTTTAATCTTAGTTATAGTAAGTACCTGTATTTAACAACAAAACTAGCTATATAGCAGTCTTCACAAAACAATATTAGTCTAGCTTTAAGATGTAGGTACATAAGCTATTAATAGTTTAATTATCACAGTCAAAATATTCTTAAATATATTTTTTTCAAATTCAATATATCTATTGAATATAATTTTTTTATTCGATATTGATTATCACATAATTCTTATTGAAAGTCATTTTTTATTTACCACTGGTTCGGAAAATACCTCTGTCCTGGGAAGAACCAGCAAGAAACCCAGCGGGACTTTTTTTTCAAACATATTTCACTTAACAATAATTTCGTTTATACAATTTTAAATGATTTTTCATAGAACCAGCATGGTTGCGATCACCTTATTCCCAAGGGTTATTTTCATTCATATATTCCTCGATATTATAATAACCCTTTTTGTACAGTTTTTCTTTAATAAAACTTTTAAACTTGTTTATTGACAAACTTTGAATATGTTCTGGGATTTTGTTGTAAAAGCGTATACATTGCCCTATAAATGAATTACTGATTCTGTGGAGTCTAGTAACTGGTATTACAAGCTTATGTTTGTTCCTAGTGTTTAAAGTATGCACATCCTTATTCTTATTAAAGCTATTTATGTTTTTATGTACATACATTACATTTTTATCAATATATTGCGATGCCAAAGTTAATATGTTTATTTATTTAAATTTTGTCTGAGGGACTCTTTACAATTTCGGTTATAAATCGCCCGAACGGCTCTCTTTTGCAAAACAAATATAGCTTCAATATCAGTCGCATTACCCCATAGCAAAATTCCATAAGACATTACGCTATGAAAGTAACTAAAATACACTAATCTAACTGTCTCAACATCTGTAAGACTTCTAATCTTTCTTACAGCATATGCTACAAAACTAAGTCTGCTTGCTAATTTAGATATAAGGGGGCCCCATTGAAGTTTCGCGTCAATAGTAATATCAAGAAAAACAGTGGTATCCACAAGACTCAACTCCTCCCCATTTAACAGCACATTGGTATTCGAATGTTTTACATTAGGTATTGTAAATTTAATACACTTTGTCTTATTGCCGTTTAAGAGCATATTGTTGGCATTAACCAATGTACTAATTTCGATAGAGCATTATTTACATCGTCATAATTAATTGACTGCTGTTTGAGTTTAAAAATTAAAGAGGTATCGTCAGCAAATAATACTATATCGTGATTGCCCCCTACAAGATAAGGTAAATCATTAATATAGATTAAAAACAGAAATGGGCCAAGACTCGAGCACTGAGGAACGCCCATTGATTCTATCGATCCGGAGGAACCTTTACCATTGATCACGACTTTTCGAGTTCTGTTACTTAAATATGAAGTAATAAGTCTAAGCGCCAAATTTTTTACACCGTAATGTTGTAGTTTCCTGATTAATGTCTCATGATGAATATTGTAAGCTATGTGTTACATTTGGCGTTATTTTAAAATATCATGTCTATAACATCTTAACCACCCTTTTCGTCTATTACAATAATTGTCGTAATACCTGAAAAGGCCGAAAAGGTGCTTGTAATGGGTCTGTGACTTACGTATATTAATCATATTTAATCAAAATTATAAAAAATTAAATTACGTACCTTAGCTATTATAACATTCTAAATACCAAATTGTTTTAGTTGTAGCTAAATACTTTTTGAAACACCAAGCGCGCACACAAGGAATGAATCGCGATCTGACTCTTTTGCTGGTTCACTTGATCCGTTTATGTTTAGCAGCTCAAATTCGAATTAGGGAGATCCAAATCGAGTTAACTCGAGTTAGTAACTCGATTTAGTAACTCGAGTTAGTAACTCGAGTTGACTCGTCACTAGGTGAAACGCAATTTAAAAATAAACATTACTTAATTAATTTTAATTTATGAACAGAAGTCCTTTAGCCTTTAATTTTACAATTCTGACTTAAAGGGGGATCTTCTAACTTTTAAGATATATAAAGGACTTGGTTTCCTCATAATTAGTAATTTGTAAAAACTAAAAATAAACTTTGACTGCAAGTTTCCGGTAGCCGATTTATCAATAGGTAAAGTAGAAAATTAATATTTATTGGACGGTTTTAAATAATTACTTGTCCTAATAATTGTTTGAAACAATTGGCTCAATTTTTTTATGTACTTTGTCGTGTTGTAAAATATGAGAATGGGCGGCGTAAGTGAATACTCTACCTTAGGTCATCCTGTGGATGTCGTAAGAGGCGACAGAGGACAACTGAGACAGGAGATGGGGTGCAGCATCTTCCTAATAAATAAAAATAATAAAAGACTGCGGTTGCCAACCCGCCGGCCAAGGTTGACAACAATGGAAAATAATCCCACTATGAGGCAATCGATGGACCGTGGACTATGGATAAACTGTAATAAATAAAAAAAAAGGATTAAATCTTTTTGTTATTTATGTTCATAGCAACAAAATAAAAAGGACTGTAATCACTACTTCTGCCGGCTAATATATAACAGTACTACAACTTGCCTAACAACTTAACAATTATCTTGTTTAAATTCTGATATATTTATAAATTTCTCTCGATCAGACCACTAGAGAAAGTAAGCAAAAATGAACACACTTTGAGTGTACCCACGTTGCTCATATATTGTGAAATTTAAGGCAAACGGATGACTAATATATCCATCCACTAATTGGATGAATAATTAATATTTGTTTATCTGTAAATTGGATGGAAGTGTCTATTCATATGATAATCAAATGATTTTTTTTTAATATATGATGATTGTATGATTTATCTATTATGATTTATCTATTTTTATTATATATATAAAATAATTATATTACAGAAATACATATAATCACTAGAAACAGAAAAACATTTGAAACACTAAATTTATATGATGTAACAGTGTAACAAATAACCACTCCACCTAGTGGCATATAGTAAGTAGAAACTTATTAGCCTTCTTTGACTACACTGATGTGTGTTACCCTGACCTAAGTGAGGCCCTTCTAATTAAGTTAAACCGTCGTGTTAATAATGGCATTTCCTCCTGACCATAGTTTGATCATTCATTCGATTTTAAGTGGCTACCTTTTTACATAAGAAGGGGATTTGACTCTATTTCGCCTTAATGTTTAAATTTCAAATTTATGTTTTCTATCTGATACAATCCCCCACTCAAAACCTATCTCTATATACTTTTACATATAGGATTGATACCCTACTCCTATATTCTTCAAGCTGCAAGGCTGTGGAATACACTTCCTGATGACATAAGGTGCCCTTTAACTAAAGTGACTTTTAAACACAGACCTCCTATAAGTGAACATAATGTTTATGATGATATTTTTATGTATTTATTCATATTTGTCTATTTTTTATAATAATATACCAGTCATTTGTATCCATCCATCCATTACAGCCTACAAAAGTCCATTGCTAAACATAATCCTACACTATAGATTGGCTCATAGAAGGGATTTTGCCATATTTGTCACGCTTGGCAGGTGGGTCACCAATCACAGCTTTATAATTTTGAGTTATTATCAGGAAGATACTGCTGTCAAATCTCCTGTTTCTTTTTCGTCTCTAACAACATATATACGAGAGTGACTGACTGAAAGTTTTTAGAACTGGCCACTTGTAAACAAAATAATAAAAAAATAAGTTCAAATTTTGAATATGGAACTCTTTGCCAATATTACTGTGTATGTATTTTATTAATTTGTCATTTGTTTACGATTTGGCGGCAAATTGTAAATTGTCTGTGTCACGTCAGCATGAATTTAACGCGAGAAAATGAATTTAAAGCGTCTCCCACATAGAAGCGGCTTACGGTGGCGGCCAGTTGTATTCGCTTGCAATGTAAGTGAGTCTGCAAACCCGTGCGGCCATGTCGCGATCTGTGAGCGGCTGGCCGTGGTAGTATGCTCTGCCCCTTCTGCCAACGCGTGTGTTACGGCGGCTCTACACGTTGGCCAAGACAGTGGCGAATGTGTTGGCAGAGATATTGGCCAAGAAATTGTGATCGCGTCCACACGTTGGAAGGTCGTTCAGTTTGCATCGATTCATACCAATGTGTGGACGAATTTATTAAAATGATTATTGAAGCGCTAACGGCTGTTGCGGTTTATTTATTCACAACATACCACTATTTTTTATTTAATTTTCACTATTTTTAATATTTAATATTTTTAATATAAATTTTTAATATTTCTTTATTATATACTAATGTTATACAGATAAGTAAACTATATAAACATTAACACACCTAGGCATAGGTATAATTAACTAAGGTCTGGAAAATATTCAAAGCCTGTCTATGAAACTGTTGTAAAATTTTTATTAAACAAAACCTTTTTAAAAAGGGTTATTATATAATTATAGAATATATTTATTTATTTACACTTTCATGCACAAAGCAGTACATAGGGCGAACTTAATAATAATAATAATAAATAATTTATTTCATTAAACATTAAAGTTACATTATGATCAGTGATCGAGGTCACCTAGTAAGCATTTATACGTGGTAGAGCCATGTTGCAGCTATATTAGTAGTATAGTTGTAGCACGAATGGGTCGGCTCGACCGGGGAAGGACCACGCTCTCACAGAAAACCAGCGTAAAATAGCAGCTTAATGCTGCTGTGTTTCGTATGGTGAGTGTAGAGAATTGGAGACCCTTTTTACTGTAAAAGAGGCATTCCATCTTAGTCCTCACGGGTGACAACGCATCTGCATCTTGAGTCTATTGAGGATAGATGTAGATGTCTATGAGTCACAGTAACCACTTACCATCAGGTGGACTGTGTGCTCGTTTGTCACCCTATCCTATAAAAAAAAACCTAGTAAGCAAAATAATGCCTGTAACAGGTGACTTCGCTCTTCCATAGCAAAAAATTACAGTATTATTAACGAAATAAAGTAACTAATAGGGAATAATAAAGACAGTAAAAACATGATTTGAGTATCCTACCTTTTAATTTGATTTTAGTATCTTACCTAGTCTCATAGCATTAATACATCAATAAATCAATTAATACATCTATAAATAAATTAATACATCAATCACTACAATGTGAATGTGTATAAGAAAAGGGTGATCAAAAAGAAATGAAAAAAAAGAAATTTTATTTCTTGGCGGCTCCGTGGCGTAGTGGCTTAGCAATGAGTTGCTGCGCTGGAGGCCACGGGTTCGAATCCCGCACGGAACAAGTATTTGTATAGCCTGCACATAATTGCTCCGGGTCTGGATGTTTGTCGTTATGCAATTTATGTTTCTAAACTGCCTCCACGATACAGGAGAAAATCCTAGTGTGGGGGTAACGTTTTTTTTTAAAAAGACTTATGTTTCACAAACAATTTTTGGCTTGGTAGGGCTCTATAAAGCGAAAAGGTTTTTCATTGGTCATTGTTACTGCCGTTATGTAGACACTATTGCGTGCATATAAAATTTAAATCAGGTGCGTGCATTCACTCTGGGAGCTCGTAGCAAACTGAACGTGCGCCCAACGTGTGGACGCGGCGGCCAATACTCTGCCACAACCCTTTGATCTTTTGTAAAAAACCGACACCAGACGGATTTCGCGCCAACTTGTGGGCCATCGTTCCAATACGTACCAACGTAGCTTAAACATCCGCTCTACACGATGGCCATCGTTGTTGGCCAACACATTCGCCAGTATGTTGGCAAACGTGAAGAGCCGCCGATAGAGAGTACGCGGTCTGTCGGTGGCCGCAGCGCGGTCAGTTGCAAATTTTTACAACAGGCCGCGTGTACCGCGTGAAAAATGGTGCTAAATTCAGAGATTGTAATAGTTACAGAGCAAAATTATCCGGTACTTTATGATAATTCGCATCGTGATTACAAAAGCATTAGGATTAATAACAAAATATATGATAATAGTGCTGAATATAAAAAGACTTCGTCATGGTTAGTCATGTTACTCGTCCAATCGTAGCACAGACACCTCAGCGAATGGCGTTTCAGGTCATTCGCTGAGGTGATGTGTTGTTGCAGCGGCTGGAGCCGCGGCTCTCGGTTAGCCGCCACCGCAAGCCGCTTGTGTGTGGAGACGCTTAACGCGAGAAAATGTTCGTACAATGATTTTTTATGACTTTCGATGTCATTTAAGTTAACAAGACAGTTATGATAGATAATTAATAGAATCAGGCGTTACTTTGCGGAAATCCATTATAATGGGGTTGTTATAAACTAATTCATTTTCGAGATTTAGTTAATTTTCGGGAGTAGTGTGGTGGTGCTGGGGGTGGTAGTGCTGGGATTGACGGTGACGGGTATAGTGCGCGCGATTGAGGGAGGGTGGGAGGTCCCCTTAAAACTGGGACACATCATTTTCTTTCTTTACGCGGAATTAAGCAAATTAGTTGATAACAACCCCTTAGTTATGATAGACTTCGATTGGCCTTTCACGATGAACACGACGAACGTGGCACTGTTTACAACTGGTTTAATGAGTTTAAACGTGGTCGCACAAATCTCACCGATGATGTGCGTGAGGCGCGGCCTTCTACGGCAACGACTGAAGATAACATCAGTGTTGTGCGGCGTATGATAGAGATAGAAAAAACAGTGACGTATCAGCAGATTTGGACAAGCTTAGGCATCAGCATGAGTCAAATGCACAAAATCCTCCATGGACATTTAGCGGTCAGGAAGCTTTGTACCCGGTGGATACCTCATAATTTGACATAGGCCCAAAGACTCCGTCGTGTTGATTGGAGGCCTTTGGACTCAACTGCCTGCGCCCATCGGTATGTTGGGTAAACAAAAAGATCACCAGCTAAGCTAAGTGATCCTCAAGGTAACGCATGAGCTGGCAGTTACTAATGAATTCCATTATTTTCGAGAATAAGGAGGTGATGGCGATAAGCCTGTAGTCAGAAGTATCAGAGCGGTTACTTTTTAAGGAATCGGGGGCACGAAAGCTGTCATCCATAAATTCGGATAACGTAGTAAGTAAGGATAGGGAGAAGGAGTACCCGAAAAGCGTTAGAACCGGTGTCAACTCAGCACACGTCCTCAGCACCATTAGAGAGATTCCACGAGGCCCAGTCGACTTTTAGAAGTCCAGGGAGAAGAGTGCTTTGCACACTGAGCATTGTGTGAATCGCACATCAGGCACAGAGCACTCAAACCGCGGGATGGTCGACGGTGTTTACCTCCTGTCATCATGAGTCGAGTTGGATGCAATAAGGAAGCCTAAAAGGTCGGTCTTCTCTTCTGCGTCCTCCCTGTGCAGAGATGGAAGTGATGGCTTACAGAAATTCACTTGAATAGCTTTGTCAAGAAACCAGAATGCACGGATTTCCGAAGGAAGGCAAACTAATGTTTAGCTATTTCTGCCAATCTGCTCATACTTTGCCTTGGCTTACTTAATTCTTTTGAAGGACCTGGAGGAGGAGTTATATTTATTTTTCAGAATGCTGGTGTCTATATCTCGGGCCGCCGAAGCATCAGCACAGGCCTGAAAATTCCTGCTTGCTGAGTAATGCAGGTTTATAGGAGCGATCAAACTAAGTCTGTGATCTGCCTCCGATGGGTACGACAGATGATGAAATAAATAGTTCCATTCATTGAAACACCACATCAGTGACAGTATTAGTAACAGCACTAGGATCATCCGGTAAGAAGTAAACCATGGGTAGGATACTAAGAAAGATCACATTTCGTCCCAATCCGCCGACCTATAATGTGAAACACGGCGACAGTGTCCAGAATGCAACTGCGATGAGAGCGTGAATGGTGGTACCACACTCCGGATCAGACAATGGTCCGAAGAGCCGAGAAGGGCGTCGACGGAGACCCAATATCCGTCCGGATGATAAGTCAGCAAAAGGTGCAACAGAGAAGGCGCATGATCTGCTACATCTGAAATCCGCGTAGGTGAAGTAACCAGTTGTGTCAGACCACATGCCAAGGAAAAGTCATATACAGATCTCTCCGCAGGATCGGTAAATGTAAACCGAGCCATTCGGCCTGGATAGCGTTAAAATTGCCACGGATCACGATCTTTGCGGATGGGATCTGTTGTAGCAAAGGATCTGTAGCGATTTGAACGTGGTCGATGAGTTGGTCTGTGTCGGCATAACCGCATGGCACCCGTAGACGTGAGTATGATCATCACTATCTACTCGCTGCCAAAGGATGGACAGGTCCGTACCTTCAAGTCTGCCGAGGCATCGAGAACAGATATCTCCTCTGACGTATACGCAAACTCCAGCCCAGGGCACATAGAAGTGTTCCAATTTGTACCCTGGGTAGGAAAGGTACTAAGTATCAACCGGAGAAGACACCAGCGTTTCGGTCAAATAGAGCAAGGCCGGCTTCGCCGTCCCCAGAGGCACGGGCGTGACACACCGACAATTTCCTGACTGCGGGCTACTACTCTGAATTCCTTCCAGAAAAACCCAATAACTGATTTTGGTCCGACCCGAGATTCGACCTCATGAACAGCGTTTACGACCACTAGACCAACGAGGCATATATACAGTTACTTACTACTACTGGAAACAGAATGTGCCAAAAGTCGACGTCAAGCTGGAATCGGGGTGATAGGTCAAGTCATAATAATTAACAAAAAAATATAAAAAAATCTTTGAAAAACCCTAGAAAATACATCCTGTGACGTTCTTTTAACTCCTGTTGCTACAAATTTTAACTTTTATTTTTAATTTTCTTTTTAATATGTAATCCTGAATAATGCTTCTAGAAACTTGCTTAAAATTTACAGCCAACTGCTCCAGTCCAGAAGGAAATGTAATTTATTCCCCAAGTATTCAAAATTAATACTTTGCCCAGATAAAACGGTTCTTGTAATGATTACACAAAAACGAATGCTGAATAAAGGGCGGTAGGGGAAGTGGACACTCGCCGCCAACACACAATCAAAGTGGGCTCGTCAAACCCACTCGAAGTAGCCACTTTTAGATCAACGTCGATGGCCACGCCCCCCTCCTCCTGCAACGACATGGCGGAAATCAATTCAGGAGAGGAGAGGAGTATGTTTACCTAGGACTAATTATCAAATTAGGTAGGTTAATCGACGGATCCAACTCCGTTGGGCACCGTTTGGAGGTTACGACTCTTCTTTTAGTCATGTACGCCTCAAAACTAGAACAAAAGGTGTGTACAACCACGGCGATAAGTCAATAAGTCAGCGGCGCCGGCAACGGCGTGCAAAGTAATACTAAATCTGTTAGTAACTTTAATGATTTGTGTATAATGGTCCTTACCTGTCTAAAATGACTTTTGTGTAGCCCAAGGCTTTCCTCAAGCCTGTTACTTAAGATTCTAGTTTGAGTGAAACAGAGTTAAAATTTGTAGCAACAGGAGTTAAAAGACCGCTACAGGTTGTAGAATTTCTCGATTTTTTTTTTATAAAAGCCTATAAGTTTTAAATACATAACATAAACATAAACACTCACGCCTGTCACCCAGAGGAGTAGGCAGAGACTATGGACTTCCATTTGGCACGATCCTGACACACCTCTATCGCTTCCTCCACATCCATATACCTACGCATACACGCTCGTCGGTTAAATGTACTCTTGATTTGGCCCATTTTCAATATATCGCCAATTTGGTCGATAAACTTTCGCCTAGGGCGTCCCTTCTCGACTCTGCCGTTCACCTCTGCAACATAAATTTGCTTTGTCACTCTTGCTACATGCCCAAACCACCGAAGCATTCCCTTCGTAATCCTGGTCACAACATCATCTTGCAAGCCACACTCTTCTCTTATCACACAATTTCTCACTCTGTTATTCAGATTCATTCCTAACATACTCCTTAATGATCGCATTTCTACAGCATTTATTCTACTCTCGTGCTTCTTCTGCCACACCCAACTTTCAATACCATACATTAAAGTTGGGACTAACACAGCATTGTGATTTGCCATAAGTGCCTTTTTGGACACATTCTGAATTCTCACAATAGGGTGTAGAGCCCCATTCACTCTATTTCCTGCGTTCACTCGTCGTTCTATATCCTTATCATATCTAATATCCCTGCTAAATACACATCCCAAATACACAAACTCATCTACTTGCTCGACCAACTCCTCTTCTATTCTTATTTCACATATCGTTCTACTTTCTTCTCTTTCAAAAACCATAACTTTCGTCTTACTTGCATTCACTTTCATTCCCTTTTCTTTTAATGTCCTGTTCATTAATGTAACCATAATTTGCAATTCGGCCGCCGACGATGCAAGTATGACTTGATCATCGGCGTGCAAAAGGCATTTGACGGTTAACTCACCCATTCTTAACCCGCATTCTTCTACTTTCAAATTTTCCAATCAACTGTCCATAAATAGGTTGAACAGCCATGGGGAAGCCACACAACCCTGTCTGACACCTTTATGGATGCCAAACCAGTCCGAGTAAGCCCCGTTGGTCCTGACACAAGCACTAGAGTCCCTATACAGAGACTTCAATGCCTGTATCAACCCAGCGCTCAACCCAAATGAGTACAGTGTTTGCCATAACACATTCCTGTCCACTCTGTCATAAGCCTTTTCCAAGTCCACGAACGCACAAAAAACTTTTTTGTTTTTGGCCAAAAACTTCTCCGCGACCATGCGCATGGAAAAGACCTGATCCGTACATGCCCATTCCCTTTCTAAATCCCGCTTGCACATCCCAAAACTTTCCATCAGTTTCTTTCATAACTCTTTCAATTAGTATATTAGTATACAGTTTTCCCACAATGCTAAGAAGGCTGATACCACGGTAGTTTTTACAGTCCTGCTATGATCCTTTTCCCTTATATATTGGGACTCTTACGGTTTTGCACCAGTCTCCCGGTACCCGCTTAAGTTCCCAACATAAATTAAACAAGGTGCACAGCAGGTCTGCCACCACTCTTTCACCAGCCCTCAGCATTTCGACAGATACTCTATCATATCCGGCTGCCTTACCTGCTTTCATACTTTTCATTGCTTTCATTATTTCATCTATACTTATGTCTCTATTTCCTCTTCTTTCGGAATTTTTATTTCATTTAATTCAAACGTCTCATCACTCATAAACACACTTTCAAAGTATTCCTTCCATCTCCTTAAACTCAAAGCTTCGTCATTCAGAATACAGCCATTCTGGTCTCGTATAGCATTCATTCTAGGCTGATTTGAATGTCCCCTGGCTGTTCTTACGAGTTTCCAGAACATTTTAATGTTTGCCTGCAAGTTATCCGATATTCTGCTATCATTCTTATCCGTTCTTTCTTGCTTTTTCCTTTCAACTACTTCTTTCTTTTACTCTCTTATTTAGATGTCTAAAGGCTGCCTTTTTCCTTTCATTACATACCGTTAGAATTACTAGACTTGGTTGCTAGTAAATCTAGCTAGTATGCTTACTTTTTTGCTTCAACTTCCATCCGTACCTCATTATCCCACCATAAAGTGTTATTTTTCCTTTCATTCGTTCTCTTACTCACACCACATACTTCGGTAGTTGCATCCACCAAACCTTTCTTGGCATTATACCACACAGTCTCCAAATCTAAATCATTCATACACAATTCAGCCATACCACTTATATTTTCTCTCAATCTACATTTGAACTTCTCTTTGACACCTTCATCTTGTAACCTCTCTGTTTTTATACGCTGTAACGCAGTGGTAAACACAGATGTCCGATGCTGCCAACGTCTGAAAAGACCATTAATTCGGCATAAAACCAGGTAATGGTCCGTCCCTACGTTAGGCCCCCGGTAAACCCTTGTATCCACCACCGCGCTCCTCATTCTTTCATCAACAATTATGAAATCTATCATGCTTCTATCATCACCTCTTTCCCATGTATACGTGTGAATCTTCTTATGACGAAAGGAAGTGTTCGTCACAAAAAGATTCTTTTCCACACATACGGTGAGAAGGCTTTCACCATTCTCATTTATACTTTCATCGCCAAACGTTCCCAATATACTTTCATAACCAAGCCCAACCCTTCCATTAAAATCTCCTAATATCACAATATTTTCATTAACCTTGCATTTCATTAGCACCATCCTTACCAACTCCCAAAACTGCTCTCGGATATAAGTGGGCTTATGCATGTCTGGGGCGTAGACGACCCCTAGAACAAACAACTTCTTTAAGCCCACTTTCATTCGTATCCATAGCAGTCTCGGGCTTACACATTCATACTCTTTCATACAATGACCCATTCTTTCTGAAAGGATGATACCAACTCCCTGGCATGCCCGCTCGGTCTCGTCTACACCAGACCAGTACGCGGTATACATGCCATGTGTAGTGGTAGTGGCATTCTTTCCCTTCCATTTCGTCTCATTTACACATAACACGTCTATTTTTCTATCATACATCATATCGCATACTTCATCCATCTTATCATTCATTGCTTCACATACATTCAACGTAGCCAGACGGGCCTCCGTAATCCACTTTTCGCCCCTCCGGGAGACAGAACGTGGCGGGTGGCGAACCTCGTCGCCGGTTTTCCTCCCGGAGATTCTTCGCAGCGGGAACTCGGGGCCATTTCGTAATTGTTTTGCCTCATGGTGCGAAAGTAGGGGTGGTATTTTTTACGCCGCTACCACACGGCGAGGAGCCGAGTCTGTTCTTTCGGCTTTGTCGCTTGTTTAGCACCACCCGGGGGACATGTGTAGTGTGGGCCTAGGATTAGGTTTAAATACGTAAAAAAATATTTTTTGCGAGCTATTATTTTACGTTAAAATTTGTAGCAACAGGAGTTATAAGACCATCACTAGTTGTAGAATTTCGCGATGTTTTTTATAAAAGAGCCTATAAGTTTTAAAATACATAAAAAAAAATTTTTTTGTGAACTATTATGACTTGACCTATCACTCGATTCCGGCTTGAGGTCGACTTCTGAGACAACCTGTATACTGAGTGGCGTTATCACATTAATAACATAGCGGTATGTACAGGTTCATATATGCCTGTTAAAATAATAAAATGAACAATTCTACCAAAAATAAAAAATGCATTTTTAAAACAAAATAAATGGCGTAAAAAATAAAAATTGACATGAAATAAATCACCTTGATAATATTAGTTTACTGACCTGAAGTGATCTGTAAAAGTGGCAACGGTGGGGCATGTGCGCAGTGCTCACGCGGCATCGATATAGTTAATTATTTACCTACACTTTCCCATTCATAGGTAATTAGGCAAAAAAACGAAAAAAAGGGCTATTGCGACTAGAATGTTAATATTTTTTAGTTGTGTATGTTCAAAGAAAGTTATGTAGGATAAGTATTTTCATTTAATATGATAAATTTATCGCCATCCCGTATGTAGTTTATGTATGCTCAATTTATAGTGTTGTGTAAGTATATACCGTTTATTACCTATGCATGCATATTTCATTCAACCAACACTTTATTAACATTATTTGTGACTCATGACATTATTGTACCACTTTAAAGGTTTCGTTTAAACCCAAAGATATAGAATGACATTAAATCCATCTATTGTGTATCTATTTATTTATTTGGTCAATATAGTACTAATAATAAACTTTGTACAAGTCGGGGCACATAAGACATGAGTCTAGTGTTGAACGAAACGTGGAGGGGACGCGCACGAATTGAATTGCACGAATGCGACTAGAGAGACGAAAGCACGAGCCAATCAGCGCGACTTATGCGCAATAACGATCACCGCTAGACTTACGTGCCGCGACATAATATATGTCACATTTTAATGAAAATATCCTATTATTATGTTCCACTCTGAGAGTACTAATGTAACTACATGCTCGGAGTTATAACATCTAAGCCCTCAGAGATTATTTTTTAAACTTGCTTATAGGTGTCAACGGTCAGCCTGACACTCCGCCTGATTGTAACTAGTCCTAAGTAGCAACGTAAGGCCAAGTGGAGTGTACCCAATTTGTAATTTTAATGTATATTAGTAAACATTATTTATTTTAGTTTCCTTTCTGTATGTGTTTCTTGTTGTTTTTTCAGCTTAAATGTCACACAAACCGACACCTTATAGCCCAAATTTTCCTCCTGGGCAAGGCTATATGTCACCAATGGAAAGAGAAAAGCAGAATGAAAGTTATCCAATGAATCCACAAGGAGGCTATCCTGGTCCTCCACCAAACCAAATGCCACAACCTGGACCAGCTCTACCACCAGGAGCACAGCCGCTGCCAGGAATGCCACCTGGTTTCCAACCTGGATATCAAGTAGGATTTCAGCCTGGCTATCAACCTGGATACCAACCTGGTTTTACGCCAGGCTATCCTCATCCACAATCTGGTTACCCTGCACCAGTCATGCAACAACCAGCACCTCAAGGCCCTCCCGGTAAATATTCATTCGTTTTATATCTCCTGTTGTAATTATGATGCGTACTGGCCACAGTCATTAGTAAATGCTATTAAAAAAAGTTTTGGAATATTGTTATTTTTTCCGAATTTCATGTTTTATGTAATTATTGCGTTCTTTCATACTGAGAAAAATTTTAGCCCACTTGAATTTGAGTTTGAAATGTTTTGTTTAAAATGTTGTCTTGACTACCTTGTTCATCGCGTTAGGTATGTGTAATCTAAATGCCTATTAAGTTGCTAAGGCTGTTACTTTAAACTTGAAACTAGGCGCACCTACCGTGACCGTGTAGTGGCGCTGTAAGAATATTCATCACCCCATATCCCGTGGGTGGCGTAAGAGACGACAGAGGGAAACAGATCAGGAAATGGGCAGTAGCGTCTTTATAATAACGACTAAAAATAAAAAGATTGAAAGAATTTATACTATGCACTCCTTTTATAACATACTCTGCAGCCGTACTTAGAATAAGAGTAAGTGGTTGCCGTGGTCCATAGAAATCTACATCTATCCTCGATTACGTATCAAAATGCAGATGCGTTGTCCCCCGTGAGGACTAAGATGGAATGCCTCGTTTAAAAAAGTAAAAAAGGGGCACCGGTTCTCCACGCTCATCATACGAAACACAGGCGCGTTAAGCTGCTATTTTACGCTGGTATTTTGTGAGAGCGTGGTCCTTCCCCGGTCGAGCCGACCCATTCGTGCTACAACTATACTACTAATATAGCTGCAGCATGGCTCTACCAGGTAAATACCTCGGATACCTTCAAGACGTTGAAATCAATGCTATGTGGTGGCCAGCGCGCTAGCCCGACTTAAACCCCATAGATCATGTATGAGATAAACTTGGAAGACAAATTAAGAAAAGATATCCTGGCCCCACTAATATGAGAGATCTTAAAAACGCATTTCAGGAAGAATGAAACGCTTCCAAGATTTTATTGATTACTTGATTAGAAGAATGCCAAGGAGACTAACAGACTAAAAGCAACACTAAATACTGATTATAGTATTTCTTTAGCATAATATAAACAATGAATAAAACGTTAAGTACAAAATGCTTATTATCAGTAATCTTTTTCTTTTTTCTTAATTTAGTTAATTTTTAACAAACGATCAACATTTGTTTTTTCATGTTTGCAATTTTAAATTAACGAATAATAAGCAAAAACCAAATTTATAAACTTAATGTATTTCTTCATATTAAAAATAATTGTATTTTAGAAATAAATTAAATACAATTACAACTGGCCAATGTGAGGCATTGGCCAGTTGTAATTTTTTTGTTATAACAGGTACAAAAAATTAAACTAAAATTTCCTGCATGGCCTGTCACAGAATTTTTAGCAAATAAGGTAAAAAGTATGCAAAAAAAAAATAAGTGTTCAATAATATAAAAATTAAGGAAAACTAATGACAAATTAAATTGTGATTAAGTTATGTACATTTAAAATTATAATTAAATCATAATTTGTTATTGTATATAATGACTTGATTAAAGACTTTTAATATGTTATTCCCGTAATTATAAATTGTTACCATTTACTCACATAGTGTGTGTGAAAATATATAATTTAGATTTAACTGGTGCCACTATATTATGTATGTAATGTATTTTATTTTCATTTGTTTGCCCTTGTCTGCTTTTCTATCATTAGACACAAATGAGTTAATGACTTCTCAGATAAGGTTGTTTACATTAATTTGATAGGTAACATACAATAAAGTGAACAGTAATATGCACTATTGTTGTATATAATCTGCAAAGTGCTTGTTGAAATTGTTGTTCAAATAATTTTTAATAACTGTTTTTATTATTGTAATTTTCCAATCTTATGTAGTTTTAATTTTTAATAAAATGCAGTGTGAAAGTTTAAGCCATCCATTTGATATTTTGTATGAAGATTTGTCAGAAAAAGATTTTAAATCAAATACAACTAAGTGGTCTACATATAAAAAATATTTTTATAAAAAGTGTAATGTTGAAAAATTCAAAAGAAGACAAACAGTCAATATTCAAACAATAAGTGTGGCAAGCACTAAAAGAGCACTGATTAAAATTTTTCAAAACATTTTTAAATCTCGTTGCACTGGTTATGAACAATTTTTATCAGAAGAGGAAAAGAGGTTTATTTGTGCTAAAAGCAATCGGGAATTGGTGGAGGATATTAGATATTAACATAACTTGTCTAATTCATTGCTTGCTCATATCTATAACTATTTTTGTATTGCTCATTTAAAGTTAAGTATATTGGTGAAGGTGGTAATATAATCATGCATAATGCATAAATTGCATAAATATATAATGTTACTTTGTTTTCTAATCGTAGTATTTAATAATATTTTTATTGTTTAAAAAATGCACTAATGAAATAAAATAAAAATAACGGGCAGTGGCGTTGTAAGAATATCCACTAGCCCAAATCATCCCGTGGGCGTCGCAAGAAGCTTCAGAGGGGGAAATAAATCAGGAGATGGGCAGCAATGTCTTCCTAATAACGACTAAAAGTAAAAACTGCGGTTGCCAATCCGCTTGCCAACCCGCTTGCCAAGCGTACATATGGCAAATATTTCCCATATGAAGCAATCTATAGAGGAGGCCTCTCTTCAGCAGTGGACTTTAATATGTAGTAATGGTAACGACAAAATATGCATATTGTTTCCAGGTGGATGGATGACTATTCCACGAGGGCTCAGCAATTGTCCACCAGGCTTGGAATACCTTTCTATGATTGATCAGTTGCTGGTGCATCAAAAAGTTGAATTACTAGAATCTTTTGTCGGATTCGAAACCAATAATAAATACACTGTGAAAAACAATATTGGCCAAAAAGTATATTTTGCTGTAGAAGACAATGATTGCTGTACTAGAAACTGTTGCGGTCCGATGCGTCCATTTGAAATGAAGATATTTGATAATTTTCAAAATGAGGTATTTAATCATATTTCACAAAATATTCTAGGTACATTGTTATACATAATTTTTTACTAATATAACAATTCCTAATATAGGGTTATTTCGCATTATACGCCGCACGATACGCAGAGAAGCTTTAAAATAAGTAATATTGGCGAATAGTAAAAAAAAAATTCTATCCTATTTAAATTCAGAATATGCGGTAATGCATTATTTTAACTGATTTGTCATTCATAAATATCTAACGCCTACTTTTTTACTACGTACGAACACACATTCGTAAGGGTCACTCGGTTACAAATTTGGGTACGCGTAGTTGTTGCCCATAAATTCTATTCAATTTGAGATAATTTCAAATAAAAGTTTATTTACTAGTACTCTTATTTTCAAAAACTGCAATAACGGTATATTATAATTTATATATTTGAACTTAGATATAAAATTGGATACTCTTTGAAAAATAACACTGTATATTAATTGTTGGTGCATCTGTTAGTGATCTTGTTACGTTTATGACTAATAAATCTTCCGCTAACCAGATGTCGCTAGTTGGATCTGAGGTAATGTTTTTGTTACACAATGTCATTTAATTGAAAATTTAGTTTTAAATAAACGTTTATCAGTTTCTAGAGTATTATAATAATATACACAAAACAAAGCCTCAGTAGTTTGCTCTTTAATTTTTTTGCACATTTTTAACTCTTTTTTTTTACTTTTATGAATATCTATGATTTGGTTTATTCATTGCTAATCTAATTAATATAAAATATAACTAACACTATAGAAAGAAACATTAACACTAACAATTACCTAACAAATTAAATTCCCTGCTATGAAATTTGTCAAAAATTTCACCTTACACCAAAGTGACGAGGCCCTGGTGGCAGAAAAAATTTTGGATGCCTTTTTAAAGCCATTTTTACACAATATACTTCAATACAATGGTTCTTAGATATGCTAAGATCCAATAGTTGGCGCTCTAGTCAAGTTATTAACAAAATATACGTTTGTTTAGTGTCAAAAAATGTCATAAAATCTGGATTCAAAAAGTGCCACTGTAGCTGAAGAAAGTAATAGTTTATATTAATTTCTTCGGCCCTTAAATTAAATTCGCTCATTAACTAACAGGGTAGGCCATTAATATAACGGCGACGATTAACTAACGGCCTGACTCACAGCCAGATGTAGGTAATAAACAAATGGCCTAGGATGGTTTGGCTTGGTTCAATGTTGTGCATTTAAATAATATTAGCCTGGTTAAATAGGCCTAGGCCATTTGTAGAATTTAGCATGATCTGAGCTTTTTGTTTCGACCTGAAAACCGTTTGGTATCTTACCGACAAGCGCAGTGTGTGCCTCCCATTAGATGGGGCGAGGACCTCCCAAGCAGCATGCAAGCTGTATACGAGCTGTATTGAAGTTCGTTTTATACCAGAAACTGTATTTTCTGGCTGTATAAGCGCTTATACAGTTCTTATAAGTAAAAAATTGGCATAAATTATGCAGCTTTATGCTTTTCTAGCGCTGTACAGTAGCTGTACAAGGATAAAAGAGGCTGTATAACTGCTGTATTACAGCTGTTATTTGGTGTGCAAGGAAACTATTACACTACAGAAATTGTCTTATAAGTAACTTATAAAGACAAACGTTCTAAATTGGTTTTTGAATGCGATTACAAATTAATATAAAACAAAAATAACGTTTATTGAATGATGGCGACATTTAATGTACCTATGTACATACATATATTTAACATATTATTATATTCGAACTTGAGTTGAGATTGACGATAATAATTGGTGAATTAAACGTGCCAAATTAGATTTACGGTAAACTTGTATATGTTTTTTAACGAAAAATTGCCGCGCCAGCAAAATAACAAAATAATATAAAGACAAAATACTAAATACGGTAACTAAATATTGGTTGTACAGGTTATAATAAAAAAAAATTAAAATAATGGATATGGTGGCACATCGAGGCACAGTGATCATTACTCAAACTGAAATAATGGTATAGGCTAAGACTAATGTCTAATATTCCCAAATTTATATTTTTAATTTTGTTTTTATGAGTTAAAATGGCGACAATTTGCTAAACAGCCTAAACACTATTTCGATGGTCTTATAGTCTTAGTAGCTGTACTATGTATGTTATGGATTATATTATGCAGCTATTAGTTTTTAATCAGTTCTATAATAGGATATTTTTATTACTTACGCTGTGTAGCAGCTTTTTTAACATAACATATAACTCTCTTTAGATATACGTATAAAAGACGAATAATCATGTCATGGAAATAGGGTTCGATAAATTTAATTTAGATTTAACATGGTATTTTTACTGCACCAAATCTTTTTCTTTTTTGCCACATATTGATAACAAATTAATTGTGTTCACTAGCACAATATAAACGCAGCGCATGCAAAATGGCGACATTCTGTTACTTTTTTTTTATAGAAGAGGGCGAAAACGAGCATGCGGCTCACCTGATGGTAAGTGACTACCGCCACCCATGAACAACCGCAACACCAGGGGAATTGCAGATGCGTTGCCGGCCTTTTCGAAAGGTGTAAGCTCTTTTCTTGAAGGTTCCTAAGTCGTATCGGTCCGGAAAATTCGCTGGTGGTAAATGATTCCACAAGGAAGTTGTGCGAGGGAGAAAACTTCTTCTAAATCGCATAGTGGTGGACCGCCAATCATCCAGATGGTATGGATGGTAACGCGAGTTTTGTCGCGATGTGCGATGGTGAAATTGAGCGGCTGGAATTTGTCCGAACAATTCCTCAGAGCACTCCCCGTGATAGATGCGATAAAATACGCAAAGAGATACAACATCTCTACGCAGTGCCAGTGTATCGAGCCGATCAGAAAGAACTCGGTCGTCGACGATTCGAACCGCTCTGCGCTGGATGCGGTCAAGTGGAAGGAGCTGGCACTGGGGTGCCCCGGCCCAGAGATGAGAACAGTATTCCATGTGGGGCCGAACTTGCGCTTTGTAAAGTCGCAAGCGATGTGCCGGCATGAAATACTGTCTCGCTCTGCTGAGCACGCCAAGCTTTTTAGAGGCCAATTTGGCCTTCCCTTTCAAGTGACCACGAAACTGCACACTATTCGATATGTCGACGCCAATGATTCCGATACTAGCTGAGGCAGCAAGGGGAGTGCCTTGAAACTGAGGAGATACGACAAAGGGGTTCTTTTTAGCGGTAAACGCGCAAACTTGTGTCTTCTGGGGATTGAACTGGACTAGATTTAGTCGGCCCCAATCCGAGACTTTGTTAAGCAAAAACTCGACTTCAGACTCAAGTTTGTCCCGGTACTCAGCGACGTTTTCCCGAGAAATATTGGTACGGCCGGTGTATAACGGCATCACCAGTGCTGTCGTCTGCATAGCAATGAATGCTACTAGTTAGCAACATATCATTGATATACAGGAGAAACAGCGTTGGTGACAGCACACAGCCTTGTGGAACACCAGCGTTGATAAGCTTGAAATCAGAGCATGCACCGTCTACTACGACCTTGATGCTCCGATCAGCAAGGAAACTGGTGAAGCCCATAGGAAGGAAGCTTCGAAAGAAGCGCTTTGTGCCAGACCCGATCGAAGGCCTTTGCTATGTCCAAACTAACGGCCAATGCCTCCCCCTTGGACTCTACTGCCTCCGCCCATCTATGAGTCAGATAGACTAGAAGATCATCAGCTGATCGACCTCGACGAAAACCGTACTGGCGGTCACTAATCAGCTGGTGATCCTCAAGGTACCTCATGAGCTGGCAGTTTATAATGGATTCCATTATTTTGGAGAACAAGGAGGTGATGGCAATAGGCCTGTAGTTGGACGGGTCTGAGCGGTCGCCTTTTTTAGGGATCGGGTAGACCAAAGCTGTCTTCCATGAATTCGGGACTACGCCTTGGGAGTAGGAGTATCGGAAAAGACGCGTTAAAACCGGTGCCAACTCCGGAGCACACGTCTTTAGCACAATGGGAGGGACTCCATCGGGCCCACTCGACTTGCTGACGTCCAGGGAGAAGAGTGCTTTGCGAACCGAGCGCTGTGTAAACCGAACATCCGGCATGGAGCACTCACATCGCGGGATGGTCGGCGGTGTGTTTCCCCCGTCATCTAGAGTCGAGTTGGACGCAAAAAGAGAGCTCAACAGATCGGCTTTCTCCTTTGCGGCATGGGCCAGTGAGTCGTCCTCCCTGTGCAGAGATGGAAGAGATGGCTGACAGAAGTTCCCTTAGACAGCCTTGGCGAGAGACCAGAATGCACGGGTTCCCGAAGGAAGGCGAATTAGCTTCTCGCCAATTCTGCTGATGTGCTCAAACCTTGCCTTGGCAATGACGCTTTTGAAGGACCTGGAGGCGGAATTATACTTCTTTTTAAGTGCGCTGGTGTTTACATCCCGAGACGTTGATGCGTCAGCCCAGGCCCGGTAGCACTCCTGCTTATAGCGTGATGCTATTTTACAGGAGCGACCAAACCATGGCTGGGATCTGCCTCCGATGGGCACCACAGAGGATGAAATAAAAAGTTCCATACCCTGAAGCACCACATCAGCAACAGAATCGGCAACAACGCTGGGATCTTCCGGCGAGAAGCAAACCCCCCAAGGGTACGATGCAAAAAAAGACCGCATCCATAATATATAGTGCCAAACACGGCGGCAAGCTGCAGATCGCAACTGCGATTGGAGCGTGAGTGGCACCGTACTCCAGATCAGACAATGGTCCGAAGAGCCCAGAGGGGCATCAACGGAGACCTGATATCCGTCCGGATGAGAGGTCAGCAGAAGGTCCGACAGGGAAGGTACATGGTCTTCCACATCTGGGATCCGCGTAGCCGAAGTAACCACTTGTGTTAGACCATATGCCAAAGCAAAGTCATAGACAGATCTACCCGCATGATCGGTTAAACGAGAACCAAGCCATTCAGCGTGGTGGGCGTTAAAATTACCGAGTATCACGATCTCTGCTGATGGGACCTGTTGTAGTACGGAGTCTGCAGCCATTTGGACGTGGTCGATGAGTCGGTCTGTGTCGGCATTACCGCTATGGGACCTATAGAGGCACCCGTAGACGCGGGGATGGTCGTCGCTGTCTACGCGCAGCCATAGGATGGACAGGTCCGTAACTTCAAGACTGCCGAGGCGTCGAAAACAGATGTCCTCTCTGACGTATACGCAAACTCCAGCCCGGGGCACAAAGGAGTGTTCCAATTTGTACCCCGGGTAGGAGAGATATGAAGTATCAGCCGGAGAGGACACCTGAGTCTCGGTTAAAAAGAGCAAGTGACAAGGGTCGCCTTGGTTGTATTGCTCCGCTTGCCCCGAGCAGCATTAGTCGCGAGCGGAATTTTGCCCCCCCCCCCCCCCCCCCCGAATACGTGGGGCAGCCTGAGCACCCACGCTCAGGAGTGAAGTAGTTTGGTCGTGGATGCTCAGCGAGGGATTCTCCAGGAGTGCTGGTACCCTCCTGGGGTAGTCTTTTATTTAATTCCACTACCATGTTGATGGGGGGGGGGGGGGGGGGGAATTGGGCCTCCGGCCACCTGCACTCACCAAGCGCAGAGGTAAACCTCTACTTCACGCTGGTATTCTGTGAGGTCGTGGTACCACCCCGGTTCGAGCTGGCCCATCCGTGCGACAGCAAAAGCTACCGCTTAGCTCTACCACTGTTAAAACAGATTTAAGTTGTTATACAGATTTACACTCATAGACAGAAGTCATAAAACTACTGTATTTACAAAAGTGTACAATGAAACCATAAGAATAAGTTTTAGAAGAGAGTTTGCATGCACCATTGTCCAGAAATAAGATTATAGTGATACTATAATAACACTTAGAGTTGTATAAGCAAGGGACAGCATGCAAACAGCTTTAATGATAAAATCAGTTTGAAGTGTTACAAAATACTTAAAGTTGTATACTGGAGATTTCATATTCTGATTAAGAACCCTAAGCTTATTTAGATCCCATAATACAGACTATACAGCTTGAGCTGTATAATAACTCATAAACCACTCTTATAAGGATATAACCTCTTTTCAACACTCTTATACGCATTTAAAAGAACTCTAAGTTCTATGTGGGCTGGTATATTGACGTTCATAATGCTTGTGTGCTGCTTGAGCTGGTAAGACATGCAGGGTGTCGATGGATGAGGTGAATCTACCAATGCTACCTATCTATCTATTCTATCTTTTATTTCCAGGTTATTCACCTTCATCGCCCTTTAGCTTGTGACTCCTGCTGGTGCCCGTGTTGGTTACAAAGCATGGAAGTTTCGGCTCCTCCAGGAACAGTTATTGGATCCATTGAACAAGAATGGTCTATCTGTAAACCTTGCTATGTTATCAAAAACTCAGCGGGTGACATTGTTTTAAGAATCAAAGGACCTCTTTGCACATACTCTATTTGCGGTAATGTTGAATTTAATGTAAGTATAGATAAATCATTGACTTTTGTATATAATAAAAATGTGATTTTTTTACATACTATGGTTATTGTGAACATACATTAACTATATGTTCATTAAAGCAAATCCACAAATTAATCCAAAATTGATCCACTTATTGATCCACCTCTTTATGTGATTTGATGCAGTCAAAGTCAACATATTTTTATTAAAATTGGCTTTTACAAAGCACTTCTTGATAGTCAAATGCTACAACGTCGCTACAACAAGTCCTTATTGCGGGGAAACCTTGTGAGAATAACTTAAAATTAAAAAATTTGTACAACCGACTTCAATTTAAATTGTTAAGAATAACTTAAAAACTATTGGTCTGACCATGATCAAATTTATATGGGACCACAAGAGAAGCACCAGCTTTCAAATAATAAAAGAATCATCGAAATTGGTTCACCCAGAAAAAAGTTATGAGGTAACACACATAAAAAAAAGAAAAACACAGTCGAATTGAAAACCTGCTCTCTTTGAAGTCGGTAGAAAAATGACAAGATACTCACAAGTAAGACTATTTTTCTCCCAACACACTTACAATTTGTGCTTTTAATGTTTAATATTTATAAATAAAATAAAGTCAAGGAAGTCATTATGTTCACCCATTCTTGTCTTTTAAATAGTCATCTAATTTATAATATCTATTCTTTCTAAGAGTGCTTTTTACGTGCGAGAAATTGGTTGATAGTGGTTGATTTTACCTTTTTTATACAACGGTTTTACAATAGAAATTATTTTTTAATTAAATATTAAATTGTCGGGAAATGTTCCAGTCAAAAATGATAAATTAATTAAATAGGGCATAATGTCATTAACAAGTTATTAAAATACGACTTCATTATCTTGGAATGGTATGAATTATTGATTTGATACTAGTGGTTGAAATACCCCAAAGATCTTAAGTATTTTATCATTAACAGTTTTAAAAGTTTTAGATATTATACCTAGTCAGGTCATAAATTCTGTCACATGTTTAATATAAAATAATTGAAACAAGTTTATTCATTATGTAACCATTTATATACCAAAATGAACTTAACAAAACATAGATTCTTATGACACTAAAGTTTATTCAAAATGACCTCCGTGATTTTGAATACAGGCCTTCAATCTGCGCGGCCAGTCGTCTATCGCAGCACGAACGAGGTCCATGTCAATATCGGCGGCTGCCTTAATCAAGGACGTCTTGAGTGACTCCAAATTGGGATGAGGCTTTGAGCACGCCTTTTCCTCGAAGTGTTGCTATATTTTGTAATCTAACGGATTCAAATCTGGGCTGGAGGAGCGCCAGTCTTCGTGCCGAATGAAGTCGATTTCACGCGCCGCCAGCCAGTCTTGTGTGCTCTTCGCTCTATGAGCTGGCGCCGAATCTTTTTGGAATACCCAGTGCCTGTTATTGAACATGGTATGAGAAACAGGTTCCACAAGGTTCGTCGGAACTGTATTTTGATACACAACTGCATTCGTTTTTACACCTTTCTCACAAAAATGTACCTCTGTTAAGCCCTAATAAGAAACTTCCAACCATACTAAGCCGTGTAGTGGCGGTCAAGAATATCCACTACCCCATATCCTCCCGTGGGTGTCGTAAAAGGCGACAAAGGGAAACAGGCAGGAGATGGGCAGCAGCATCTTCCTGATAATAGCCAAATTACAATAAAAAAACTGCGGTTGCCAACCCGCTCGCCAAGCGTGGCAACTATGGCAAATACCCCCCTATGAATGACAGTAACAAAGAAACGGCCCCCAGTCCCCGGCGGCCCCGCTATTCCTGGCTACGGTGGCGACCATGGTAACGGCGGGGCAGGGGGTGCTAAGAATCTCCGGTGGAGGTTCGGTTGCCACCTTAGACGACTCGACCTGGCAACGTACAACGCACGCACCCTGAGGACTGACGAGAAGATCGTGGAGCTGGAAGAAGAGATAGACAAGTTGCGCTGGCATATTATAGGATTATCCGAAGTCCGAAGAGAGGGGGAGGACACGGTAATCCTCGAATCCGGCAACTTGCTCTATCACCGGGAGGGCGACCATCTGTCCCAAGGAGGTGTCGGATTTATCGTCCACAAGTCTCTCGTTAACAACGTTGTAAAGATCGGGAGTGTGTCGACGAGGGTTGCGTACCTTATACTCAGAATCACCAAACGGTATTCGCTGAAGGTCATACAGGTTTACGCACCAACCTCGGCACACCCCGATGAGGAGGTGGAGGAAATGTATGAGGATATCTCTAGAGCCATGCATTCCTCCAAAACCCAATATACGGTGTTAATGGGAGACTTCAATGCAAAACTAGGCACAAGAGAGAACGGTGAGCTGAAAGTAGGGAAATTTGGAATAGGGCAACGGAACCCAAGGGGCCAGCAGCTGGCCGACTTCATGGAGAAAGAGGGACTCTTTATGATGAACTCTTTCTTCCAGAAGCGGCCCCACAGGAAGTGGACCTGGTCGAGCCCCGACGGTTCCACAAAAAATGAGATTGACTTCATTATGACGACCAGACGACAACTGTTCAGTGATGTCTCCGTGATCGCGAGGGTGAAAACTGGTAGCGATCACCGAATGGTTAGAGGCACACTGAACCTAAACGTTAAGTTGGAGAGGTCTCGTCTAATGAAGTCAACGCTCCGTCCCCCTCGTGCTCTGTTCCAAAGTCCCGAAACCTTTCAGCTCGAGTTACAAAACCGTTTTCAGTGCCTGGACGACTGCAATGAAGTGGACGATATGAATGACAAGCTCGTGGAAACTGTCCATGCGGTCGGAGCTAAGTTCTGCAAGACCCGCCGCAGAAGAACACAAAAACTCTCCGATCACACTCTTAATCTCATGGCTGTTAGACGGGAGATGAAGCTACATTCTTCAACAGACTTGACAGCATACAAGCATCTGAACAGACAGATCTCCAAATGCATGCGGCGGGACTTACGCAACTTCAATACAGCTCGTATTGAAGAAGCGATCGAGCGGAACCAAGGCTCCAAAGTCTTTGCCAGAGATCTGTCTGCCAGAAAGAGCCAACTGTCAAAGCTGAAGACAGAGTGTGGCAGCATCGTTTCCGGGACACCTGAGATTTTGAGTGAGATTGAGAGGTTCTATGGGCAGCTGTACACATCATCGTTGGAGCCACACGCAAGTGTGAGTAACGATCCAAGAGCGAGTCTCATCCGACACTATTCCGAAGATATCCCGGATGTCAGTCTGAGCGAGATTAGGATGGCTCTCCAGCACCTTAAAAACGGTAAGGCCCCAGGCGAGGATGGAATTACAGCGGAGCTTCTGAAAGCGGGTGGAAGACCGGTACTTGAAGTCCTTCAGAAGCTCTTTAATTCTGTCCTCCATGGTGGCATTACACCGGAGGCGTGGAGCAGAAGTGCGGTGGTCTTGTTCTTCAAGAAAGGTGACAACGCTCTCTTGAAGAACTACAGACCGATTTCCCTTCTGAGCCGCGTCTACGTGCTGTTTTCGAGAGTCATTACGAATCGTCTCGCGCGCAGACTTGACGACTTCCAGCCTCCCCAACAAGCCGGTTTCCGAAAGGGCTTTAGCACCATAGACCACATACATACCCTTCGGCAAGTTGTACAGAAGTCCGAAGAGTACAATTTGCCACTATGTCTGGCGTATGTGGACTATGAGAAAGCCTTTGATTCCGTCGAAATTTGGGCGGTGCTGCAGTCCCTTCAGCGGTGCCAAGTTGACTGTCGGTATATCGAAGTGTTGAAGTGCTTGTACAGTAGGGCTACGATGGCTATCCGAGTACAGAACCAGAATACGAAACCTATCCAATTGCAGAGAGGTGTAAGACAGGGTGACGTCATATCCCCGAAACTCTTCACCGCTGCATTGGAAGACGTTTTCAAGCTTCTGGACTGGAAAGGATACGGTATCAACATCAATGGCGAGTACATCACTCACCTTCGATTTGCCGACGATATAGTCCTTATGGCAGAATCGCTGGAGGACCTAAGCACTATGCTCAATGACCTCAATAGTGTTTCCCAACGGATAGGTCTTAAGATGAACATGGACAAAACAAAGATCATGTTTAATGTCCATGTCACACCTATGCCGGTAGTTGTTGGGAGCACTAAGCTCGAAGTTGTTGACGAGTATGTTTACCTGGGACAAATAGTCCGACTGGGTAAGTCCAACTTCGACCGAGAGGTCAATCGACGGATTCAACTCGGCTGGGCAGCGTTCGGGAAGCTACGACACATCTTCTCGTCAGACATACCTCAAAACCTTAAAACGAAGTTGTACAACCAGTGCGTGTTGCCAGTGATGACTTACGGAACTGAGACGTTGTCCTTCACTGCTGGCCGTATGAGGAAGCTCAAGGTCGCTCAGCGAGCTATGGAGAGGGCTATGCTCGGAGTTTCTCTGCGTAATAAACTTAGGAATGAGGATATCCGCAGTAGAACCAGAGTGACCGACATAGCCCAACGGATTAGTAAGCTGAAGTGGCAGTGGGCCGGCCATATAGCTCGAAGAACCGACAACCGATGGGGAAGAAAGGTTCTCGAGTGGCAGCCTCGTACCGGTAGGCGAAGTGTAGGGCGTCCCCCCACGAGATGGAGTGACGACCTGGTAAGACATGCAGGAAGTCGATGGATGCAGGTGGCTCAGGACCGTGCTTTGTGGCATTCTTTGGGGGAGGCCTATGTTCAGCAGTGGACTTGTGAAGGGCTGTAATGATGATGATAATGATGAACCATACCATGAGCGAGGATGGAAAATGACCTCGTTGGACACGCGGAATACGGTTGCTCGCTTCTTCACTACTGTGTGCGTACACCTTATCATTTTGTTTGTTGTAGCTCTCTTCCACGGTAAAAATTTTTTCATCCGAAAAAAGAATGTCCCGATATTTTATTCCCGCGTACCGCTTCAACAAAGTGCGGCATCTCTTCAGTCTCAGGTCCATTAGACGAGCATTCAAACGATGTCCTGTTTTTCTTCGATATGCCCGAAGCCCTAAGTCTTCATTTAACACCATTTTCGCCGTGGTTCTGCTTAACCCCATCTGAAGGGCCAACAGTTTCTGCTTACGTTTGGGATTTCTTTGAATTCGCGCCTTCACAGCTTTTATCACTGCTGGAGTCCTAACAGACCGAGGGCGACCACTTCTTGACCTGTCATCTACACTAGAGTCTTCATTGTATCGTTTGATGGTACGATAAACGAATCTTTTGGTTATATTCAAATTTTTCAGTATGTCAAAAATTTGAATTGGCGCGTAACCGCAACGATGCAACGCAAAAACTGCAACACGGTCTTCTTTAAGCGTCCACTCCATATTTAAAAATGAGTAAAATTCTAAAAAGTATACAGTTTTATTTTCATGAACAATTCGAAATTCGAATTCAATAAACTTTTTTGAGGCCAGCATTCTAAAAGATTTTTTTTTACTGTGTGACAATACTTATGACCTGACTGGGTATATGTGTAAAATCGAAGCTAATATGGCACTTGACTACAACAATTGACTCCAGGAGGGCAACTATAATGAGTAACTATTGGTAATAGATATTGTTTAAAAGGCGTAATAAACACATCAATAAGTTATCGAGATATTTTAATAATATAGACAAAAACAAGTACAAAAACAAAAGAGTACTAGCCACTTAAAATGCTTTTAATATCAAGTTGTCCGTCATTTATTTCAGATTGATACCAAATTTAAATAAAAGCAAAAAAAAATGTGTTGACGGTAAAAATTGAGTTGTACTTTTTTATAGAGGGAGTGAATTGAATCGAATTTTGTATACAATGTTAAATTTTGTTTTGTTACAGAGTAATTGTTTTTTTTTTCTTGAAAACCGCTAATTAAACATCTTTTTTATTTAACTTTGGTTAATTGTGATAATTTGACATTTTACTGCAATGCAACGTCGACATTTAACTGGATAAGGAGTAGTGGGAATGCTGCAATGCTGGAAAGGCTTTTCAACGTGACATCGCTGCAGCAATAGGCACCAGATAAAATGTGACCACAACCAAAATTCGTTTTGGTGGAAGAATGGACCTTGTTTGGATACAGGACACTTTGACGGCCGGGTCAAAGTAGTACGTGGTAGAGCCCTGCTGCAGCTATATTAGTAGTATAGTTGTAGCACGAATGGGTCGGCTCGACCGGGGAAGGACCACGCTCTCACAGAATACCAGCGTCAAATAGCAGCTTAACACTGCTGTGTTTCGTGTAGTGAGTGTTGAGAACCGGAGATCCGGCACTGGACTTTTTACTGGAAAAGAGGCATTCCATCTTAGTCCTCATGGGTGACAACGCATCTGCATTTTTATTCGCAAACGAGGATAAATGTAGATGTCTATGGGCCACAGCAACCACTTACCATCAGGTGCACTGTGTGCTCGTTTGTCACCCTATCCTATAAAAATAATTCCTGCTTATGCATGACAATGCTCGTTCATATACAGCCAGGGTGGTAACCTGGTTGCACGAACATGACGTCACGTCCCTAGAATGGCTAGCGCAATCGCCGCATTCAAATCCCATTGAGCATGCTTGGGATATGCTCCAACGAAGAAGTCTCAGGGATTTTCCTGAAAATATGGTTACAGAAGAACAACTTTTCATGCATCTCAGTAGGACCTGGGACAATATTCCTCAACAGAATAATAACAACCTCATTCTGAGTATGCCCAACCGATGCAGATACGTTATGAATGTCATGGGTGCTTTTACTGATTATTAACTCTTAAGTAATAGCCGCCTTTAAAAGGTTTTTTATATACTTTATTTATAATTTAAAAATTAACGAAAGTTTAATTTTCTACAGTTTTTCATTCTTGCGTGTTCTTTCTCTGCATAAAAATCTGATTGATTGATTCTCATTTTAAGTCAATGTTTAAATAAAAAAAAGGTAGATTATAAAATAAAGTTTTCTTGGATGTAATATACAACATGTCTTAAGGGGCTACTCCATGCGAACGACCTTGAGCATTTGCCGGCGGCACGCCGCTCGCTTCAATATATTGCTTATTTAAGACGCCACCTATTATGTAGTATTATTTTTTCAACATCAATAAACTAATTTATGGAAATACACACAGCGTACAACGATAAATGTATTTTAATTTTTTTATTCGGTATATTAGTGCATTATATTAGAATTATGTATTTTCATATATTATCTAATTATGAAATTTTATAATTAATTATATATTAAAAATGAAGCATTGAAAATTGTCAGTTTAAAAGATACCTATTCACTATAGGTAAATAAATAGCTCGCGTTTTGTACAAATATTTGGTGCAATAAAGAATAAATAAATAAATAGGATGTTTCGTAGATGTGTTTTTGATTATTGTTAATTTTTACGTGTCACGTATTGAAAAGTAACATATCCTACCTACAAGTTTTTGAACTGAGCACCTTGTAACTTAGCCTGCTTATTACTTATGCTGGCAGACATTATCCTCGCCCCAATGATTGATGAGGATGAAAATCAATTTTATTTCTACATACGTAATTATATTTATTTATACATAAGGGTAACTTTAATAAAGGTAATACAAAAATCAACAAGAAGTATAAGGGTTCAATCTTTCAATTTCAATTGTAAAAAAACGTTACCCCCATACTAGGATTTTCTCCTGTGTCGTGGAGGCAGTTTACAAACATAAATTGCACAAGGACAAACATCCAGACCCGGAACAATTATTTGTAGGCCATACAAATACTTGTTCCGTGCGAGATTCGAACCCGCGGCCCCCAGCGCAACAACTGATTACTAAGCCACTGCGCCACGGAGCCGTCGCCAGGTTATAGCTAAAGTGACCATACGTCCCGTTTTGAACGGGACTGTCCCTTTTCTCGGTCACCTGTCCCATTGTCCCCAAACAAAGCTCCGGGACACAAAACTGTCCCGTAACTAGTTGGATGGAAGTATTTAAAGTCAAGAATCTTCAACATAATTTTTTTTAATCGAATATATTTTATGTCTACCTGGTACGAATGCTCCGGTAGAAAGAGTATTTTTTATTTTGAATAAATTGTGGACGTCTGAAAGAAACACTTACGGTTCCAGAGTTCTAAAGGCGATGTTGTTAACAAAGATAACAATAAAAAAACTTGAGCAGAATTTTATTTTTATTTAAAATCATCACCAACTTTATTAAAGCAAATTTAATCCACTTACAAATGTAATTAATAATTTAAAAAAAATATGTTGCATTTACTAATTACCGCCTACACCGAACATAATTTTACAGCGAACACTAATTGTATAAAGTTATAGTTTTTAGAGTATAATAAATAAACCCATGTCCTGTTTTGAGTTAAAAAATAAATGGTCAGTTTAGTCTTTTTAGTTAAATTTAGTTTTAAAAATTTTTAGTTAATAGTAAAAAGTAGGTATATTAGTACCTACTTAGATACTTTTTACCGAATTATAAGTATAGAACACCTTATGTACTCAATTATTTATTGAAAAAGAAGAAAAAACAAGCAATAAATAATATACTATATTTTAGCAAAAAACTATAACTTAGTAATACTAATTATAACTTAGAACATAAATGAAAAACTCATAACTGACTTTTTGGCCCGACCCAGGATTCGAACCCGGGACCTCATGATCAGAAGTCGCACTACTACCACCACTAGACCAACGAGGCAGTACTATACTTAATAAGATATTGTGGTTGGGTGATAATATTGAATTAGCCTTTTATAGTGTAAATTATAATATTTGTCGAAATTTTAATTATGGATTCGAACCTTACATGCTAATGGTGCTTCATTTTTTTATTTGCATTTACTTCAAAGAAAATACACGCCAAAATCTTCATCGCGCAGTAAAAAACACAACAAATATATGTATAACTAATACGAAAAATTATACCCAAAACAAACAAATAATACTACCTATAAATAACCTAATAAGTAATATTATTATCGACTGATATGACGTGAGTGTATGTGCTGGTCGACGCTCTGACGACACGGGCTTCACGTCGAAGCTCAGGGCTCACTGACTTCAGCAAGCCCGTGAGCAGTGAATATGCCCAGATTTTAAAATAAATTCTTAATAAAATCAAATTTTGGTCTTTTGAAAAAAAATTTACTATAGAAATGTTCATTAATAAATTGCCTATCCATTGGTGTAAATCGCAAAATAAAATAATACTTACTTTACGAGGAGATGCATGTTATCAATAATAATTTCACATTTATGTGGTTTCGTTGTAAGGAGATTATATTAATATTTATTCCTTTAAAAAAAATTGGATATAGCTTTTATGGAATCAAGATTATGTAAAAATATAATGTGTTTTTTATTTGTTGATATATCTTTTAAATAAAAAGTAGATAGCTCCTAAAAACAGCACAAATAACGACTAGCGCGACATTTTGCTCAACCTGCGCCTTAAGAGAATATTGTCATACTCTTTGGAATTCATGTGTTGTTAAAATATTCCTATACCGTGTTGTTGTGTTTATTAACTTCCTGGTTAATATTATCAAACCTAAATTACCATTTTACCCGCTTGGGGTATGAGTACCATGCATTTTATATCTGTCGTCGGAAGTCTCAAGAAGAAGAGATACTTTCCTAGTCTTCCTTAACGTCACCCGGGGTATGGCATAGGACGATGATTTTTTCATGTCCCGAAAACTCCCCTTACCCCGACCTACCCTTTCTCTTACTCCCAATATTCACAGTTTAAAGAGCTAACAGCTGTGAAATGCCTTTGATATCAAACGATTCCGCCGCCCGCGTAAGTATTTACTATTTACGCCGTCGTTGTAAGTATGGTACTTGTTATCACGAAATTGGAAATGAAATAATTTTGGATATTATAACACTCATTATCATTTATTAACATTATGTACATACTTGTAAGTACATATATACTTAAAAACATTTATTGTTGAACATGATAATTTCAATAATAAAACTCATATAACTATAACAGCCATTCAGCATTTGTTAAATATGTACTATAAAATACGCTAGCGTCAACCGTATGTAGTTGAGTGCGCTGACACAAGGTCGCGCCGCCCCCTGCCCCGCAAGGCCTCCGTCGTTGCTCTGCACGAGTACATTCGTTTTTCAGCTGTTAGACTCTCTTTAAACTGTGGTATAATTTCAGCAGTTTGTTGATAGTGTTGGACGGGTAACTGGTCGTCGTCAATGGTCTGGATATTTTACATTTATCATAGATTGTTATATTGCTATCAATCAAAAACTTAATAAATTTCTATTTGTTCGGACGATTGGTGTCATAGATTTTCTTACGCCGCTACCAAACAGCAAACACTGGGAATTAAAACACTATAATATAATAACCACTCTATTAATTTTAACTGTTTACATTCGCTTTCTTAGCTAATTATAGTTAATTTTGAAATTTGAATGTATTTAACTTTAGCATTTTATTCGCATCTAGTAATTTTATTTGATGAAATTTTTATTTCTAGGTGTATTCTAAAGACGGCGACACAAAAGTTGGAAAGATTACAAAGCAGTGGTCAGGGCTTGCACGTGAGGTATTCACTGATGCTGACTACTTCGGCATAACACTTCCTATGGACTTAGATGTGAGGATAAAGGCAGTTCTGTTGGGAGCGTGTTTCTTGATTGTGAGTATAGTAAACATTGTAAATTGGAGAAATATATCCTTTATTACAGGATTGAAACATGTACTCGTTTTACAGCTATTCTTTATTCATTCAATATTTTAATCGATAGGTTTCCTCTTACTGCATACTTACTGTTCTGGGTACCTACATCAGCTGCAAGAACAGTAAGAAAACAGAATCCTACAATAAATACATTTAAAAATAATCTATTTAATACTTCTTTGAGTTATAGATATGTGAGATGTGTCGTAATCTCTCGAACGCTGCCCAGCCGAGTTGAATTTGTTAATCGACCTCTCGGTCGAAGTTGGACTAATCTACGGTCAATATGTCTTAAGTAAACATAATCGTCAACTTCGAGCGTAGTGCTCCCAACAACTACCGGCATAGTTGTGACATGGACGTTACACGTGACCTTTGTTTTGTTGCCATATTCATTTTAAGACCTATCTGTTTTTAAATACTATTGAGGTTATCGTGCACAATCCTCCAACGATTCTGCCATAATGAGAATATTGTCGGCCAATCGGTTAGTGATGTACTCACCATTGATGTCGATATAGGACCCTTTTCAGTCCAGTAGCTCAAGAGCGTCTTCGAATGTATAATATAACTGTTTCATTGGATGGCTTTCGTATCTAGTTTTGTACTAAGATATTGTAGCCCTACTGTACAAACACTTCAGCACTTCGTGATTACGACACGTCTCCCCGTCACATATACGTCAGAACTTGAAAACAAGAGTGTATTATTATTATTTTACTAATAAAACTGTAAACAAAAATATAAAAACAACGACAACAACAATAATTTAAAATAGCAGCATCGCAATTTATAGCGAATAAATTGCGACGCTGCTATTTTAAATTTATAAAAGTCATAAAAGACAATTTAATAGATTGTACTCATTTCCATTTAGCTGTGTTTCATGTTTTTTCTTTTTCAAATGATATGAAAAAGTTTGGAACAATTTTGTTTACAGCGAAATAATTCAGCAAATGCCAAATACAATAGTCATTAGTCATTAGTCATTTATTATAAAAACAATCAACATTGTGTGGGAAAACTTAATGGTAACATAAAATATTAATGAAATTAATTAACATTATTCGTGTTTACTTAAAATGTCTACAAATTAATAATTAATTAAATAATGCATGCAATATTACTCTTTACCAAACTCAATATAATCATATATATGAAAGATTACATGAATTCATAAAAACAATAGACAATAATTATTGACCTTTGTAATTTGGTTTGGAAGCAAATAAATTTAAATTAAATATACTTCAAGTAAATTGCTTTTCATGTAATATTAGTGTATTTATTGATAAAAGTTAAAAACATCACATTTTCATTTTTCAGGATTTCATGTTTTTCGAAAAAAGCAGAAACCATGAACAAGATGGTCCAGGAATGCTCTAAATTAAAATAAATCAAAGAAACTACGTTTTACTTTACCATTTATATATCTTTACATAACGTTTTGTTAGTTTATATATATATATATATATATATACTTAAAAATTGTAATTTTATGTTGACATTTAAGAATAATTTTTCATTTTATTTAATTGTATTATTAAGTCGTAGTATTAATAATGGAAAACAAACAAACTTTAGTGTTAAAAAAGGCTTTCTTGCTTTGTGTACTAATTCTTATGATTTTTATATTTGCGTTTTTTACTATTTTTTTCTGATGTGTTTATAATTTGTATTTATATGAAGATTATTAGTTAAGGACTTCGTAAATTGAGCACAATTTATTTTTGTGGTTGGGTTAAGCACTTGTACTTGTTTTACAATATTATTTTAAATTTAAAAAATTATGACAAGAATGAAGATGAAGTTTCACCAAGTTACAACAATCGCAAATATAAATTATAACAGAACTTTAACATTTCTAATATATTGTTTTACTTGGGAATATTATATAATCTTTGATCAATAAAAACATTGATACACCACGAGCGCTCATAATACGGCATTGTAAATTTCTAGTAACCGTAACTTTAGCTCAGTCGCGTGCGGCAAGCTGAAACATGCCTAAGTATTCATTAACATCCTCGAAATCTTTTTTCGTTAAATCGATTTATTCTACAGTTTTTCACTCTTTCTTTGTAAAATAATTACTCAAAACGGCAGAAATTATTATTTTTCAAAATAACTTGCAATAACAGTTAGTGGTGTTGTTGTCTCTTTCACACGTTTTGAAATTACGGAGTGAAATTCTCAGAAAAATTACTTCAATTGTTTAGTCTAAGACCGCAACATCCATACTTGTATGTTAAAATAAAGCTTCCATTCTTTGATCTTATAGTTGAGTTTATTACAGCTTTGGTAGATATATATAACTATAGTTTCATAAAGTACAAATAAATTTTTTAAGTCCAAATTTTAAGAGATGTAACTGTTATTATTGATCAAAGGATATAAGTCATTAGTTTTCTGTTTTATTTTATGTTTTCACATCTAGTATTGTGTGTCAAAATGTGTCTCCACTTGGTGCTTTACTATAGCCGACGCCAACGCTTTATATATTATGACTATAGTAGAAGCCAACACTTAGCGGCAGTCACCACCAAAAACATGTGAACGGCGATGTTGTACTCTCGCATGCACTTACTGATCTTATGGATGTCCTAATGATGCGCTGCATTCCTATCGTTAACGCTAATTTCCAGTTAGTGTTGAAAAATTAACAATTTCTTTTATGTTTAAGAATTTGTTATTATTATTAATAATAATTTATACAATAATCTATACTAAAGTTATAAATAAAAGAAAACTGTATAACTAAAATAAATAATAACAATTTTTACTCCAAATCCTCAAAGATTTAATAAGTTCAATTTCATTTTAAAATTATAGTTTAAGCATTATTTAATGAGTCTTTATGGAAAATTAAAAAATAAAAGAACTTGAAATTCATTTTTCAAACCGCAATGGTAGCCTTGAGCGAACGCGCTCGATCTATCGACAACGTGTTCTGCACAACCCTAGCTCTTACTAGCTATGAGCATTATAACGTATAGACAGTTATGGAAACGTCTATTTACTTTATAACGTATAGATAGTTATACATAACGTTCATAACTGTCTATTTCTTATAACGATCCGCAACGCACAGAGTACCTTTAAACCGCAACGCTGCAACGTGATAGTTATACATAACGCTCATAACTGTCTATTTCTTATAACGATCCACAACGCACAAAGTACCTTTGAACCGCAACGCTGCAACGTTGTGACGTTGCGTTGGCTTGGAATCGTGATTCGTGATATTAAAACATCACGCACTCGCTGCCGTACAAAAATAAATGTTATGCCATGTACGATAAGAACGAAACTGCAGCGGGGTTCATATTGAAACGTGTAGGTGAGAGAAGCGAAATTCGAGAAATAAGTTTATTTCTTTCTTTTTCATATAGATACATGTATAACTATCTCAAATTGTCAATGTGTCTTTTTTAATAAAGCAATTTTAGACCTCGTGCTGTTTATTATAAAATTCTACACTGTAAATACGACTTCTTGCCATTTATTGAAAAATAACACTTGTGCCCCAAAATAAAAGGATTAAACTGCATTAATAGCATTGACTTTGTTAAGACGAAATATTATTATTGATCTTCTGTCCTTCAACTTTTGAACTTGAGTTTTCATATTAATTAGGTCTCTGAGGAACAAGTACAATAATAAATTTTGGGTGTAATATTATTATTTAAAAACTGCTTTATTTGCTAATTCCAAGTTTATTTCAAAGCATAAAGCACGCATAGTGATATTAGTGTTCATAAAAGAAGTCTAAAAACGAAAAAATAGCTTTGTAAATATTTATTTGATTTCGTGATTGTAAATATAGATATAGCTTCGTTTTAGGTTGTAATATAACAAAGAAACAATGTCGCTACAAAACATTGTTTTGTGGGAGTTTTTCGAAAAAAACTGATAATTTAAATAAAAAAGCGCGTTGTAATATTTGTAATAAAGAAATTAGTTTTCAGACGACTTCAGATTATCTGAAGTTACATTTACGGCAGCGATATATAGAAGCGTACACACAAGTTTCGTTAGAACAGCAAACGATTGCTAGATCTTCGAGACCTGTGAACACTTTGGGTGTCCTTGTGTCAGTAATAACTTAAAAGACAACTTTTCAGCCAGCTTTCGATATCAAATCCAACCTCCGTGATGCGATCAGCTGTACTGTACCGCAGTCTCAACACAAATAAGGAAAAATGGATGCATATATTTTTAGAAAGATGTCAAAAGATCAAAAGTACGAAGGAAAATTCATTTCAGCAACTAAATTAGTATTTACATAGTGAAACGAAAATAATTTTGATGATAACTGTTCTCTGACGGTATATTGTTAAGTTACGGTTACATGGAAAATAGACAGTTATGAATATAGATAGTTATGATAACGTTATTCGTTGTACCATAACGATAACGTTATGTTATTTAGAAAAGACATAACGACACACCGCTAGCTCTTACCGTTTTATGTTCACGACTGCCACGAACGTTGGTGTCTACTATTACTAGTTGTTGGTGTCTTTTTTACTATTATACATACGTTTATATATACATAGTTAAGGTTATTTAGCTGGAAGTAACGGTCGGACACTTATCGATAGTAATATGTGTATTTTAAAATGCACTTTTTTTTTATCGCATAATGGTCACAAGCGACCATACAGCCCACCTAAGTGGATACTGTGGCCCATAGATATCTACATCTATCTTCGATTAAGAATCCTAATGCAGATTCGTTGTCACCCCCAGGACTAAGATGGAATACATCCTATCCAGTAAAAAGTGTCACTGGTTCCCTACACTCATCATACGAAACACAGCAGCATTGAACTATATTTATTATTTCATATATATTTTATCATTAACTATTCTCACTAGCTATTTAGCGCTGGTATTCTGTGAGAGAGTGGTCCTTCTTCGGTCGAGCCGACCCATTCATGTTACAACCATATAGCTGTAGCATGGTTCTACCAATGAGACCAAGGTACATAATAATTGAACCTACTTCGATTCTGACGATATTGAATTATACGTTCTTTTTAAGTATTTACTCTTTCTTTTTAAGTAAGAGTTTATACGAACTACGAACTACACTTACTAAACTACACTACACTACACTAACAAAAACATTTTAAATCCAGTAGGGGTGGTATATAGTGGTTAATAAGCATAACAAATATTTTCGAAAAAACTTTATAAGGTATAATATTCAGCCAGGCCGCCTTAAATAATCACAGAAATATATACTTAGATATTCATAAAGTCAATTGTTAAAATATAATCCAATATATAAAAATTAATAATACGAACAAACAAACACTGCTTGTTCATATTTTATGCGCTGCCATACCGTAACAATGTTAGATGATGTAAGAGATTCTAATAGCTAGACAGACATTTAGAACGTTGTCTTTTTAAGTTTAGACTATCGATAGTATTCAACCGTTATTAGAAAGTATTTATTTATAAAAGTAACAATTTAGCCGTGAGTCCTATGTTTATTATCATTATTAAAAGAGATAAAAACTTTAGCAAGGTTTGTCAAAAATTGTAAATAAGCATTTATCAAGTTAAGATCTCACACTGCCAAAATAAAGATAATACTGATCAAACTAAATAGGAAGGTTGTGCATGCATTTTCATTAATTGTTTTTGATGGCTTTTTAAAAGTTACTAATCTCAAAGATTTTTATTATATTTACTTTAAACTTAACTTTTTGAATCTTATGTCTCATTTTTTTTTTATTTTAGGTTTAAATCGTTTCTATTGTTATTAATAAGCCTTTGTCGTTATTATTTGTAATCATAATCAGTGATTGATGAATATTTAGGAACTATTAAGTAGGAAACATGAAAAAATATGTTACCTTATAAAAGTGTAAACCATTCTAGAATAAGGAAATAAATGATATTCAAATTCTATGTAACATGTATCCATCCAAAATAAATATGTTAAACTTTAAAAAAAAGTTAAATTAATATAGACTATCATATTATAATAGTATAAAAATTTATTTAGTAATTGATAATCGGAGCTATACTATGCTTTGTGGCATTACTTGGGGGAGGCCTATGTTCAGCAGTGGACTTGTGAAGGGCTGTAATGATGATGATGATGATGGATCATGGCCCTTTTTAAAGGCTTAATGTCCGTACACATTGACTGGCTCCGAATGCTTTTTTTCTATTGACTTAATGGTCTTAGTGATTTATTAAACGCTCAGTGCTGACTGACTAGAAAACTGGGTAAAGCGGATGAGTTCAGAGCCGAGCGTGTAATGCTTGGGGCTGGAGTAATACTCTCAACATCGAGAACATATAAAAAAAGATCGGAGCTGTATTTTTTGTTTTGATTTATCAGTCTCAAGTTGCATCATGGTTATTGTTCGCGCCAAACGCTAATTTCAAGAATTGACGCCAGGGGGCGCTCAGCGCGGTGATTTCCTACCGGTTGAGGTTCGCGCGAGATCGGGTTGGTTGCGAGCAGGGCGCGTCGGAAGTGTTAATGCAGCGCAGTCACTAGAACGGCGTGGTCGCGTCCCGTATAACCTCTATATAGTGTCGGTTTTTGTTAGCAAATTTATGCAACGACGAGGAGTTTGTTGAGTCTAGGAAAATAGATTTTCTGCGCGGACGCCTGCTATCAACGTCCGAATTTGAGTATGGTGCGCGCCTAATTACTATCGAAGATTTGGGTATCTTTAATACCGCCTCGAATTGAGTGTTTCGTGACAAGAGGCTTGTATTGAATTTGAGTGATTAAAGTAACTTCGTTGCAAGTAATTTACGTCAATTTGTATAGTGATAGCGTTTTGAAGTGCAGTTGCAATCTTTGATTTGCGTGAGTGGCCTGTTAATATTGTACGAAAGAATCTTGGTTGTTGTGGGGAGCACGGAACTTTGTGACCCTAAAGAAGGTCGCGTTTGGTTCTAGAAATAATTTGCTGCTGAGTGAAAACGGAAGTGAACTTTGATTGACCGTTCATTAGTTGTGCCGTGTGTCACGCTTTTGATTTCGATGAACGTGGAATTGGTTGACTTTGAAGTTAATTATATGTACAATAAAATTGATAGACTGAAATAGTGAAAGAAGTCAGCAGTTTTCCATTGGTGACGTCCGCTGGAGTGATACCACGTCGTGGAGTAGCATCGGACGTGGCCGCTGCCCGATCACCTCAGTTAGGTCAGGTCACACATACACATCTTATAACACAATACTTACATGCACCTACCTACCGCCTGACCAAGCCCTGGGGTCAGTCTTAGCTTCGGAACCAGGTACGTACTATTTATTTACCTAGCCTTATATCTATTGTGTAGAATAATAAGTCTCCATAGGCCGTTGGGCCCCACCCTTAGTTGTCCGTCGAATCTACAGCTGTATGGGCCCCTGTATGGTCGACCTTTGTCGGGGTACCTAGGGGCGTGTACAGTTATGATAAAGAAATATATTTAATAGCCATATCAGTTGAAGATCAAAATATGAGCAAGCGTATGCAGAAAAAACTGGGTTAAAAATCTTATGCAAAACGATTTCAATTTGGAGAGTTTTCCACCATTATCGAGGAATTCTTTATCGACCCGTAAAAGTCCACTTAAACGTATGGTTGTAATGTTACATAATCCTCTCTTAAACTTTCGTTTTCTCTTATTCCAGAACAGTAAGTTTCTGAATAAGCTCGTAAATAGTTGTGCAAGTGCGCGGTCGTTAGTACCATAACTACTGCTTTATTTGGTTCTACCATAAGTGGTTTTCTTAGAACTCTGAAGACTTGTGCCATTATACCAAAAACGTTTTCCACAACACGACGTGCTCTGTTTAGACGATAGTTGAACACTTTCAAGAGTACCTTTCGCATGTGTTTGGCCGGGAAACGGTTTCATCTTGTTTTCGGACAATGCAAATGCAGAGTCACCTAGTAAATAATATGGTATAACTTTATTACGTCCTTCCAAAGGTGTTGGAGTGGGCAAAGCCATTCACCTTTTACTATCAAAGAGTATAGTTTAGTATTCTTGTATACTCCACCATCCGATATTCGGCCCTGACAACCGACATCGACAAACCTAATCTTGTAATTAGCATCGGCCAAAATAAATAACACAATACTGAAATGGCCCTTATAGTTGTAAAATTCGGTACCACTGTTAACAGGCGCCTTTAAAACTAGGTACATGTTTTCCATCCACTGCGCCGATACAATGAGGAAAGTTTCATAACTCGTCGAATGCATCAGACATCATTAACCACTCTTGAGGGTTGTTAGGCAACTAAAAAAACAAATAAGTAAAGCTATGTCGCTGACTATACAATAAAGTGTTTACATACATTTTTAGCCTGTTTTGTTTTTAGGAAAATAATAATGATGCTATTCTCGACCAACCGTCTACTGAACAAACTACAGATGGGCCTGCATCTCCGACAAATGCGCCCCGACGCCTCCAAAAAAACGCAAATACGATCCAAAACTTGCCATGTTAAATGCATTTGGTATTTTAAAATCAGCATCGACCAAGTCAAATCAAGACGACGAGATTGGCACGTTTTTTTTAAATTTTTAGAGAATAAATTGATAAGTTACGATCATGGCACGAAGAATTTGGTAGAACAGCGTTTATGTGATATCGTATTTAAGGCTGACGCAGAATATTTTAGTAACAATGAACAATATGGTTACTACACAAGTCAGTCCCAAAATTATTATACAACACGGCCAGAAACAGCTACACTGGATCCGATTTATTCATCAGCACACTCCCGGCCAACAGGTAGTGCCTCTGAAGCTGGTATTAGTCAAAGCAGTCCAAGCGGATCGCAGTACAGCGCGGATTTTTTTGATGTCGATGATTTCATTTAATTATACTTCTTATATTATTTTTTTAATTTGTATGGAACCTATTATTAATAAAACATTTCTTACCTTCACATTGTCTTTCAGTCCATTGATAATAGCTTGACAGACTTCTGGGATAAATTTGCTGATTGCCTGTTTTGAGATTTAAAATAAGTATTGCAGGCTTCTGAAACTATCACCCGTAGCTAAAAATCGTAGCGTTAATGCTAATTTATCATGAGCCGATATAGCTTTTCGAAATTTTGTGTCTTTTTTTTTGTATAGCTGGTACAACCAAAGTATACAAATATTCAAAATTAGATGAAGACATTCGCATGAAGTTTTTATAATGGCCACTTAATTCTTGAGATTTGAGTTCCAACACTAATGAATTCGGATGTCTTTTCTTGAAAATGTCAGATTCCCAAAAGCGAGGAGGGCTTCTACAGTCTTCGAGTAGATAATGAAATAAAATATATGCTGCACTAGCCACTAATGGTGACGATATGTTCGCTCAATGTTCACAAGAGGACTGTGGAGCATGCATGTTCCTATGGAGATACGCGTACCCGTCTCCATCAGAGCGGTTACGGGAGCGCGGAGCGCAAGAGGTTCGCGAACGTAATGGATACCCACCTATAGAGCGGTCGACAAAATTAAATAGAGTGTATAAAGGGAGAAGTTAGCTCTCCGCGAGAAAGCGTCTATCGGCCTTGTACAGTAACTGCCTTAACTTAACTTAACTTGGGTTCAAGTACACATAAGCTCCAGATGGTTGTAAACAATTGATGCAAAGGATTGACATCGTTTGTGCGCGGTTACAATTCCTAAGAAAACTCTGAGAGATAGTGAAGACACTCGACCAAAAATTTATTTAGTTGAGACTTGGGTGAACCAAATACACAGCCGCAAACGAATTTGGCTAGACAAGGATGGAAAAAGCGGCTTAAACACAAAAACGGGAAAGGGGGGCAGACTAATTGGTAAATATTCTGTCATGTTTTATGTAAGAAATACGACTTGATAATAATTTAATACAAAATATATATGTTGTTTCAGTTTGTCAAAATATGGTTTTATACCCGAAGCCAGATGGGTATTCCGTGCTGTGAAGTCTCAGAACGAGAACTACCATTCAGAAATGAATGCCGAAGGCCTCACAGACTGGTTTACAAAGCTGTTTCAGAGTCTCGAAGAACCATCAGTCATCATAATGAACAACGCACCCCACCGCTCCCAGCAAATAAGTCGGGCACCGACATCAGCTTACAAAAAGAGTGAAATTCAGGAGTGGCTCCGCCAACACGGGATTGAGTTTAGTGATAGTGAGCTCAAGCCGGAACTATTACAAATGGTATTTTAGATTTTATTATTTAAAGTTTGCAATACATTTGTTTTCTTTTAAGTATTTAGTTGAATATACAAACAACATTATATTTACAGGTACAACGGAACCGACCAGAAAAAATATACAAATTGGATCAGTTAGCTTTGGAGTCAAGACACGAAGTGATTCGCTTACCACCTGCCAATATAACGCAATTGAGTTGGTATGGGCTCAAGCAAAAGATGAAGTTGCCACCAAAAACAGCACTTTTAAAATTGCAGACGTCGAAGTGTTACTACATGAAGCAATTTCAAACGTTTCGCAAAAGAACTGTTAAGATTGTGTGAAGCATGCAGAAAACTCCAAGAGGAAGATTTGAAGAAATCTCATCTGGCAGAAGATATTGTAATCCATGTGGATGACGAGGACTCTGATGATTCTGATGTAGAATTTTAATGTAAATAGTTTTAGATTTAATTTTAGATATAAGTTATTATCTTTATATTTATCTTTAATATAACTTGTTACATTCCAAACAATTGTACTTATAGTTTTTTATTACATAGATACCTTATGAATAATTTATTTTAAATCATTATTATTATTTTAATAAATACGTTGTTTTATCTATTTTTTTTCATTTTTATCACTAACCCACATAATGACAAAACTAAATACTCTATCGATAACGCTTATCGACAACAATAATGCGCATCACTATGCTCGCCCCTAAGGCCCGTGAGTGGGAGAGAGAGCGAAATACTTCGATGATTTATGACCCAAACTGCACGGACAAAATAATTCTAGTATAGCTTCTCTAATTGACGTATCGCCCTTGTCACTCCCGAATTATATAAATATTCAACATGTGGCGACGAGGATGGGATGGAGCCACTATTGACCATATTCGGGCCACATCTTTATGGGGCATTCCCGAAGTGTCCGCTAACCGACTACAGCGTTATGCGATGTTTCTGGCGGCCTATAATTACAAAATCGAATATATCAGTAGCAAACATAACAGCGCGGATTACTTGTCCAGAGCGGTTCCCCCTGCGTCCATATCGCGCCTCGAGTCGATGATGACGTCCGCTAGTGAGTTCGAGCATGAGCTCGCGGCGTGCGAAGATCGCGCTGCCTATGTTAATTTCGTAGTCGATGGTGGTCTACCGGTGACGCTGAAAGATTTACAGCGCGAAACGAGCAACGACGCGGGTCTGTGTCGCGTTACTACGTTTTACATGGGTGGCCAAGAAAAAATAATGATTTAGATTTAAAATCCTTTTACAATTGTAGATATCAACTATTTTATGAAAACGGTGTCTTAATGCGCGGCCATAAAGTTGTGATTCCCGCATCACTTCAAGAGTTCATATGCAAGTAATTGCATAGTTCTCATTTCGGGGTGGTAAAAGTGAAAGCGGAGCCACGTAAGCATTTATGGTTCCCCGGGGTGGATGCCGTGCTGGAGCAGTTGGCAGGCGCTTGCAGCGTCTACGCAGCGCTGCGGCCCGCTCCTCGCTCCCTGACCCTTGCCACCGCATCCATTTCATCGGGTCCATCTTGACTTTCTAGGTCCATTCAACAATTTTATGTATTTGATTATTGTAGAATATGATTGTATTTGTTCATAATATGAATACTTCTTATAAATCCAAAGCTGTCATAGTGAGTGAAAATGGGACTTCTTTCACGTCTCAGGAGTTTAGGAGTTTTTGTCTACAAAACGGAATAAAACACATATTTTCCCTGTTGTATCATCCAAGTAGTAACGAACAAGCAGAAAGTTTTGTTAAAATTGTTAAAAAGGGCCTTAAGAGTATCTGGGGGCACGGCAGTGTCCCCTCCAAGTCGAGCAAAAAAGCAGCACGGCCGTACCATCCTTTTCTCGAAGCAGTTCAGGCCATATTCGAAACCCTTTAACTTCGTTGTGGATAAAACTAGAAGCCTGAATTTTCAGTAATCAAGTAGGCATTGTATAAACTCGGTATATTTCAAATTTCATCAAATTTGAACCAGTAGTTTAAGAATTAGAACTAGTCAAAGTTTTTTAATTTTGTCACTCACTGACTGACCGATCATCAAAACTAAGGCACTTCTAGCAGACATAGAAGCTTGAAATTTGGAATACAACTATTGTTTAGTATATAAATCAAGAAAAAATTAAAATATTTTGTAATTTCGTTCCAGTTTTCGAGATACACCAACTGCATAAATAACTTTGTAATCCCATATAAATATATAGGATTAGAAAGTTACATTTGCAGTGAATGAATCAATGTACCTATATAAGTATAATATAATGGAATAATAGGTGTAGATAGGTACCTAGATATAACTATCTACAAAAAGAAATGAGATGCCATCAAAAACATAACTTGTAAAAAAACCAAGTCAGGCAACTCAGTTCTTCTACCGTAAAAAGTTGTGAGATCCATGTCATACCAAGTCGGTTAATTTACTCAGTCCCTACTTAAGGTTCCTTCTCTCTTAAGTTATTACGTAATAAGCTAACCTAACAAGATCTTATAGTGACCATATCAATATTAAAAATCTTTTATGTTTTAAATAAATAAATTGACTTGGCAAACTTTAAATCACACTAAACAATCTAATTTAATATAATACGTATTACCTACTTGAGAGATAGATACATTGCGTTTTCATGCGATGGCCAAGTCAATCTATTTATTTAAAACATAAAAAAAAATTGTTCAAGAAATAAATCAAAACTTATTTGACTATAGGAACTCTAAAAACAGTACCACGAACAAGTTACCAGCAGAACTTATATACGGGCGAGCGTTACGTTCACGGCTAGATTTATTAAACCCATTCGCGTCGTTTCCAGCGTCCACAGACCTCGTTAAAACATTGGAACATAATCAGTTATTACAGGCCCATAATTATAAAGGGACACAAAGATCAGAATTAAGAATTAGTGATAAAGTGTGGCTAACAAAAAATATATACAATAAAAACTTCTGTTGGATCGAAGGCATAGTGAAAAGCAAAATTGGAAACGTAATGTATAGAATATACGTACCTCAATATAACTGCGAAGTCACGAGACATATCGATCAGTTAAGAGCACAGTTATACTCACCGGCGATGGGACCCGGATGTGGTGCTCGACGAGCTGACCGCTACTACTTCTAGGGACAGAGTCCGGTCTGGAACCACAGCTGATGTAGGAGGGGAAGGACGGGATGTAACGGAACCAGACCTGGCAAGGACATTTATATTAGCGAGTGCCCGAAGACTCTGCTCCGTGCTAGCGCCGCTACTCGAAGAAGGCAAAACCTATAAGTCCGATATTCTCTACGCCGACATCGGAACAGGAGGATACCTAGATGGAGGCTTACGTTTCCCTACGTGATCTATGTTGTCATAGCTTTGAAAATGTTTTCATATTTTATGAGTACTTATTAATTTTGTCTATTATGTCAGCTATAAGGTGGAGAGATGTTGTGTATGTCTATGTGTGGGCTGCGTTCCCCACCGAATGGTCGCTGTCTCATTAAACCAGTGTGCAATTAACTAGCTTGTCTAATTGACATATCGCCCTTGTCACTCCCGAAGTATATCAATATTCAACAGAAATGCTCTTAATGCAAACATATTATTAACTATACCTAAACACTCCCCGTGTAGTGGCGGGAAAGAATACTCACTACCCCATATCATCCCGTGGGTGTCGTAAGAGGCGACAGAGGGAAACTGAGGCAGAGGATGGGTAGCAGCATCTTTCTGATAATAGCAAAACAACAATAAAAAACTGCGGTTGCCAACCCGCTCGCCAAGCGTGGCAACTATGGCAATATACCCGAATGACATGAATGATTACATTTAATTGATTAATTTATTACGAACGACATGATTACGAAGAGATGGCCCCCAGTCCCCGGCGGCCCCGCTATTCCTGGTTACGGTGGCGACCATGGTAATGGCGTGGCAGGGGGTGCTAAGAATCTCCGGTGGAAGTTCGGTTGCCACCTAAGACGACTCGACCTGGCAACATATAATGCACGCACCCTGAGGACTGACGATTAGATCCTGGAGCTGGAAGAAGTGGTAGACAAGTTGCTTTGGAATATTATAGGATTATCTGAGGTCCGAAGAGAGGGGAAGGACATGGTAATCCTTGAATCCGGCAACTTGTTCTATCACCGGGAGGGCGACCATCTGTCCCAAGGAGGTGTCGGATTTATCGTCCATCGTTAACAACGTTGTAAAGATTGGGAGTGTGTCGACGAGTGTTGCGTACCTTATACTTAGAATCATAAAACGGTATTCGCTGAAGGTCATACAGGTTTACGCACCAACCTCGGCACACCCCGATGAGGAGGTGGAGGAAATGTATGAGGATATCTCTAGAGCTACGCATTCCTCCAAAACCCACTATACGGTGTTAATGGGAGACTTCAACGCAAAACTAGGCACAAGAGAGAACGGTGAGCTGAAAGTAGGGAAATTCAGAATAGGGCAACGGAACCCAAGGAGCCAGCAGCTGGCTGACTTCATGGAGAAAGAGGGATTCTTTATGATGAACTCTTTCTTCCAGAAGCAGCTCCACAGGAAGTGGAGAGTCCTGGTCGAGCCCCAACGGTTCGACAAAAAATGAGATTGACTTCATTATGACGACCAGACGACAACTGTTCAGTGATGTCTCAGTGATCGCGAGGATGAAAACCGGCAGCCATCACCGAATATATGAGAGGCACACTGAACCTAAACGTTAAGTTGGAGAGGTCACGTCTAATGAAGTCAACGCTCCGTCCCCCTCGTGCTCTAATCCAAAGTCCCGCAACCTTTCAACTCGAGCTACGAAACCGTTTTCAGTGCCTAGAAGATTGCAATGCAGTGGACTATATGAACGACAAGCTCGTGGAAACTGTCCATGTGATCGGAGCTAAGTTTTGCAAGACCCGCCGCAGAAGAACACAAAAACTCTCCGATCACACTCTTAATCTCATGGCTGTTAGGCGGGATATGAAGCTGCAGTCTTTAGTAGATTTGACAGCATACAGGCAACTGAACGGACAGATCTCCAAATGAATGCGGCGGGAATTACGCAACTTTAATACTGCTCGTATTGAAGAAGCGATCGAGCGGAACCAGGGCTTCAAAGTCTTTGCTAGAGATCTGTCTGCCAGAAAGAGCCAATTGTCGAAGCTGAAGACCGAGTTTGGCAGTGTCATTTCCGGGACATCTGAGATTTTGAGTGAGATTGAGAGGTTCTATGGGCAGTTGTACACATCATCGTTGGAGCCACACGCAAGTGTGAGTAACGATCCAAGAGTGAGCCTTATCCGACATTATTCCGATGATATCCCGGACGTCAGTCTGAGCGAGATTAGAATGGCTCTCCAGCACCTTAAAAACGGCAAGGCCCCAGGCGAGGATGGAATTACAGCGGAGCTTCTAAAAGCGGGTGAAAAACCGGTACTTGAAATCCTTCAGAAGCTCTTTAATTCCGTCCTCCATGGTGGCATTACACCGGAGGCGTGGAGCAGAAGTGCGGTGGTCTTGTTCTACTACAGCACGATGAACTACAGACCGATTTCCCTTCTGAGCCGCGTCTACGTGCTGTTTTCGAGAGTTATTATGTCGTGAAGCGACAATAAAGAACAAAAAGAATCTAACCTAAGAACAACAAAACAACAAAAATACAACAAAAACAAAAATATATTTAAAATTCAAAGATATTTACAATTTTATAAAAAAATGAAATGAGGATGATGATGAATGAAGTGAGAGTACAATTAGATTACAAAAAAAATAAAGGTAGGAGAATAGGGGAATATAGAGTTGTAGTGGAGCCTAAAAGTCGAAGCGACACACGTTGCGATTGTAGAGGTAGGTTTCTTAGCAGCGACGACACGCAGCGCCTGAAGCCAGCACACGCCGGTTGCGCTTGTAGAGGTAGGTTTCTTAGCAGCGACGGCACGCAGCACCTGGAGCCAGCACACGCAGCGTCCGGAGCCGGCGCACGTAGCGCCTGGTGTAGATGCGCTCAACGCTTAGAGTCAGCAGTTGCAGCGCCCAAAGGTAGCGCCGGCGGTAGGTGCACTCGGCGCCTGGAGTAAGCAGTCGTAGCGCCCGGAGTAGTGTGGCCCCTGCGCTTGAAGTAGACTGCCGACGACTTCCGAGGTAGATGGAGGCTTGTAGGATTCCGGAGTGGTGCGGCTCCGCGCTTGAAGAAGGCTTCGCCGAAGACTTCACGTGTAGGTGGAGGCTTGCAGGATCCCGGGGCAGTGCGGCCCCGGGATAAGGCCTTTAGGAGATGCTTCCAATTCGAGAACTGAAGCGAGACTGCCTTTCTTCACCGATTGTTCGGCTTTTATACCTTTCTAGAGAGAACGGAAAAATTATTTAAATTAAACGCAAATTTTTTGTAAATGGTCAAGAGAAAAGAGTATTTATGTGGAATTATCGAAATAGGAACAACAGATCGGTAGCAAATTTGAATATAGTTACTATGGAGACCAAATAAACAAAAATGTCAAAACATGTCAAATTTTAGTTTTAGGCTTGTAATAAGAAAACGGCAAGATTTAAGTGGAAAATGAGATATTATTGATATAGCATAACACTACAATTACGAATCGTCTCGCGCGCAGACTTGACGACTTCCAGCCTCCCGAACAAGCCGGTTTCCGAAAAGGCTTTAGCACCATAGACCACATACATACCCTACGGCAAATTGTACAGAAGTCCGATGAGTACAATTTGCCACTATGTCTGTCGTATGTGGACTATGAGAAAGCCTTTGATTCCGTCGAAATTTGGGCGGTGCTGCAGTCCCTTCAGCGGTGCCAAGTTGACTTTCGGTATATCGAATTGTTGAAATGCTTGTACAGTAGGGCTACAATGGCTATCCGAGTACAGAACCAGAGCACGAAACCTATCCAATTGCAGAGAGGTGTAAGACAGGGTGACGTCATATCCCCGAAACTCTTCACCGCTGCATTGGAAGACGTTTTCAAGTTTCTGGACTGGAAAGGATACGGTATAAACATCAATGGCAAGTACATCACTCAGCTTCGATTTGCCGACGATATAGTCCTTATGGCAGAATCGCTGGAGGACCTAAGCACTATGCTCAATGACCTCAATTGTGTCTCCCAACGAATAAGTCTTAGGATGAACATGGACAAAACAAAGATCATGTTTAATGTCCATGTCACACCTATGCCGATAGTTGTTGGGAGCACTAAGCTCGAAGTTGTTGATGAGTATGTTTACCTGGGACAAAGAGTCCGACTAGGTAAGTCCAACTTCGACCGAGAGGTCAATCGACGGATTCAACTCGGTTGGGCAGCGGTCGGGAAATTACGGCACATCTTCTCGTCAGGTATACCTCAAAACTTGAAAACGAGACTGTACAACCAGTGCGTGTTGCCAACTGAACTCAGACGTGGTCCTTCACTGCTGGCCGGATGAGGAAGCTCAAGGTCGCTCAGCGAGCTATGGAGAGGGCTACGCTCGGAGTTCCTCTGCGTGATAACCTTAGAAATGAGGATATCCGCAGTAGAACCAGAGTGACCGACATAGCTCAACGGATTAGTAAGCTGAAGTGGCAATGGGCCGGCCATATAGCTCGAAGAACCGACAACCGATGGGGTTGGAAAAAGGTTCTCGAGTGGCAGCCTCGTACCTGCAGGCGAAGTGTAGGGCGTCCGCCCACTAGATGGAGTGACGACCCGGTAAGATATGCAAGAAGTCGATGGATGCAGGTGGCTCAGGGCCGTGCTTTGTGGCATTCCTTGGGGAAGGCCTATGTTCAGTAGTGGACTTGTGAAGGGCTGTAATGATGATGATGATGAAACACACACGCGATGAAAATATCTTATGCGTTGCAAAGAAAATGGAAGGTTTGCTGAATTAAGCATGTACCCATGTCACAAAGGACAATTGGGAGAAATCAAAGAAAATTATTATGGATGACTTTGAAAGAACATTCATTTTGATACATCATTGAAAATCCAATAATAATCAATCTAAATAACGACAGCTCAACTAGTTGTAGTGAAAGTGACTGAATATATTTATTTTAATCTAATTTCAAATTTTTACAATTTTGCCTCTAGAAATAAGCAGTAATAAATACGAAGAAACTGATAAATCTTGGGTTTTAAATTATCCGTTTCTAATTTATTCTGATATTAATCGAAACAATACCCTAAAGAAACGATATCGGTTTTTCTAAAGAATAGAATAGTTCGTACCGATTTTTTGGTTGGCATTCCGTTCTATACGAAGTATATTATAATATCTTTGCATGGAATATAGAGTAGGAGAACCATCTCTGTATATGAATGTGTCCGTAAAAACGCGTCCAATAAGAATGCCGCTGCGGTAGCATAGGACAAATTAAAAAAAAAACGCCAAAAGTAATTAGAATAAGATGGACAAACAATCCGCATGGTTTTGTACTACGTACATAAATAGTTGAGGTTTCGTATACTGGCATTTTACTAACTACTCTAGTCATGCTATTTTTTAAATATTTGAATTCAGCTGACTTCACACCGTCTACAACAGCTATACTCATATCGTAGTTTTTCAGACGCCAGCGCTATTGCGGTAGATTTTGGAACCTCTATTTTCAGTATACAGTTTGACACTTTTTCAACTTACCCCCATATGAGATGGTTCTCCATCTACTCTATACCTACTCCATTTATCTTTGGGCATTCCTAGTCCAACAAGTCTGACAGCTGTCAAAGGTATTTCTTACATTAGGTTGAGTATAGTACATACGTATAGAAATTAGAAACGTGTGATGCATAGATTACTGTATATATACTAGAGATAGATGCGCGACTCAAATTTTATTTTCTTTAGTGTCGTGCTTTGCATAACAGACTGCGCTTACTAAAGAAGGAACTTGAAAAAAAGGGAAAAAATAAACACATCTGCTGGACGCGATCCGGGGTCTTTAGATTTCGGGACTGAGCTATTATAATAACCTTGTGCGTTGTGGCGAAATTTACGTATGCAAATTTACGTGTGGATTATTGCGTATGCATAAACTTAATATATATAAGTGCCCTCTAGTGAGATTAAAATAGGTCTAGCCTAGCGCTTCGGAACGTAGATGGAATCACATAAAACGTATGATTTTGTTCATAAAATAATGTTCTAAGTTGCACCCCCATGGTGTGATGGTACGGAACCCTTCATGCGGATCACCTTTTCGACCGCCGCCTATGAACAACTGCAATACTAGGGGAGTCGTACTTTATACTGCTCAAACGAGTGTGGGTTTCGAGTTCTTCTCTTAGTTTTAGTTCTCTTAGTTTTTTAAATCTATTTTTATTTTATACCCTCATCTCCGACCGGGCGTTCTTACAATCGTAGAAAAAAAGTTTTTAGGGGGCCCCGTTACAGCCTGATTCAAGAGATAACTACGAGTTGTGTCTCGCCAACAACGCAAAGTCGGGAATTTGCATTTGGAAAAATCCCTAAAATTAGGAACTTTTTAGGTGCTAATTAGGTGCCAAGTTTAAAAATTGGGTGCTCTAAAATTTTCACCGTAACGAACGATTGAAATTTGCGTTGCTGGCAAAACGTATCGCAAGCAACGCAATGAACTATTGCACCTTTTTCTGAAAGCAATTTTGATTCTATTTTGATTTTCAGAAAACCTGAATTTTTCGTCTGCTTTGTTCTGAATAACGACTTTATTTTTATTAGGGGCGCCTTGTTACTTGCAGCACGTAATTAGCAATTAATTCCTTGATATGAATATTTATCGTATATAATGATTTCTTATATTTACGCGAACACTACACATTTTTAAATAAAACTAATTTTACGGAATTTATCGCGTATATTAACTTATTATTTCTTTTTTATATTCCCGACGTTTCGGGTGCTTTCCAGCACCCGTGGTCACGGGGAACTGAGGTGTTTGACGTCCTGCTGTATCTCCCGTAGTCGCCGACATATTCATGGAGGACTTTGAGGAGAAAGCCCTTCTTACTGCTCCTGTAAATCCAAGATTCTACAAGCGGTACGTAGACGATACTTTCACAATTTTACCATCTGACAAAGTAACTGCATTTTTAAACCACCTTAATTCCATAAACCCGAAAATACAATTCACAATGGAGTTAGAGGCAAACAATACTTCAGCTTTCCTAGATGTTTTAGTCATCCGAAATCCTGATAACACTATTGGTCATACTGTGTACAGAAAAAACACCCATACCAACCGATATTTAAATGGTGAATCTCACCATCATCCTTCACAGTTAGCTACCGTGGGAAAATCTTTGTTTCAGAGAGCACGAGGGATCTGTGACAGAAAACATCTGGCCGCCGAGCTTCAGCACGTCAAGCAAGTACTGCAAGACAACAAGCTTCGGGTCCCGCGCCTACGTCACAGTGACCGAGTGAAGCCAGCCACAGTCGAGCGTGTGCCTGCTGTACTAACCTATGTCAGAGGAGTCACAGACAAGGTTGGCTACATCTTGAAGCGAGCTTCCATTAAAACATACTTCAAGCCGCTGAAGAAGATTGGTCAATTTTTACCATCCGTCAAGTGTCATATCCCTCTACAAGATGCAGGAGTGTACAAGCTGGATTGTGAATGTGGTCTCTCGTACATAGGACAAACGAAAAGATCTATTAAAACCCTCGTTAAAGAACATATAGCTGACGTGAAGCACCGACGTATCGGGAAGTCTGCAGTTTGTGAACATGTTCAAGATCGTCCCCGCCATTACATTAGATTTGATAGACCACAAATCCTCGCAAAAGAACACCGATTCCTCCCAAGGATGATTCGCGAGGCTATTGAAATTAAAAAACATCCTAATTTCAATAGAGAAGATGGATGGGTGCTGCCATCTGCTTGGGATCCCATAATTAATAAAATCAAATCCAAACCCAAGTATACCACTGCTAGACTTCAAGATACTGTAAGCTCATTCTGCGTAAATCGAACCAAAAATTAATATTAACCCATATTATATGCCCAGAACAATGACAATATAACCACTTGACTGCGCATACAGTGCTCCGACGCTCGAAAACTATTAGTATTTTGTCGCCTATGTATAGGCTACGGTACGAGTAACCATTTTAGAAGTGTCCAAGTGTTAGACCTGTGTGCACGCTAAATTAATATAAATTTTTATAACTTTTTATGCAATTATAACGCATCAAAATGCCTTCATGCGCGGTGAAGTGGTGTGGGAAACATTCCAAGACATCTAGTTACAAAAAAGATGGCATAACTTTTCATCGGTAAGTAAACAGTATGAAAATTATATTTGATTTAATCAGATTATGAGCGACTGCAGGGGTCTATTTAAAATGGTGGTTATTTAAACGAGCACATAGTTGAGACGCGCGTTGATGTCTTTTGGAAAAGTCTCGTTCTTTCATTAGACAATTCTAATGCTTCTATCCCTTTCTTTCCCTTTGTATGTTTATTGTAAAAATTAGTGCTGTTACCTTTAATAGCTAAAAGTCGATATCGAAAATATGAAAATTAAAATTAATAAAATTTTTATTCAATTAACGTGTAATAAAATACCTATTTACTTTTAACCGACTTCAAAAAAGGAGGAGTTTCTCAGTTTGTCAGTATTTTTTTATGTATGTTCCGAGATTTTTTTGTATTTCTTTGTCCCTGACCGGGACCGATCGGTCCAAGATAATTATGGCTTCATACACCCGCTGGGTCCGATAGGTCCCAGTGCGGTCGGGTGATTTCACACCCAATTATTACGAATCCACAGATAACAATAAATTAATACAAATTTCACTTGTATTCGCTACAATTTCGGGGAAGACTGTCATAAAATGATAGTGAATTTGATAACGCACTATGAATTTGATAATGTTCTATTTGTTGTTTTGCACAATAATTATTTTTTATGTAATTTTTGAGGACGGTGATGTAAACAGGTTTTTTTCGTCTGTGTGTTTGACATACATGTTTTTATTTTAGATTTCCGAAGATTCCAGAACTAAAAGAAAAGTGGATAGATAAGGTTAATAGGGAAAATTGGTTTCCAACAAAATACAGCGCTGTTTGTTCAAGGCACTTCACCCCCGATTGATTTGAATATTTAAAAGAACGCCGCCGTCTATTTAGTTCAGCGATACCAACTTTGTTTTTGCCTATTTTGGTAAGTTTTGTTTTTATTGATATAATGTTAGGAAAAGTGAAATTGTAAATATAAGAAATATTCATTCTTTACAGGATTCACCAAATAGTATGATTGACTCTTATACTAATGTACCTGGGCCTTCGCGTCACAATATCGCCCTCGTAAGTTAATTAGTTTCGATGATAAGTCCATGAGATAAATTTTATGTGACTGCGTTTATTGATATCCGACATGTTTAATTACAGAGTTCATTATCAAATAAACAAGTGCATTCTGAAGCTCATACATCAACTGAAGCCCAGACTCCTTTGCATTGTTTTCCATTTGATGATAGTAACATTTTCAGGCCTTCCCATGATTATGAAATTCCCGTAAGCTTCATTTTTATATTCTTCTCAAATAATATTTCTACAAAATTCAATATTAATATTTCTTATTACCTCTTCTTTTCTTATTTATTATATTTATATATTATTATTTTTCAGAGTTCAACAATAAGTAACAAAGAAATAGTACACCCAGTAATTGAAGACCTGACTCCACGTAAACGCAAAATGAAACGACACATAGACCATCTTATATATTCCCTTAGTAAAAAAAAGAAAGAGGTTAAGAGGCTTCAAGATAAAAATAGATTATTGGTTAAAAAAAAATGCAAATCTAAAAGAAATTTTGAATACTTTGACAAAAAAATCTTATATCACTCAAGAAAATCAAGACATTTTAAGTCGCATAGGTGTACAAAACCAAGAAATTGTTAAACGCCAAATATTGAAATCAAAAAAAGGACATATACCCAAAATCAAATACTCACCGGAGTTACGAGCATTCTCTTTAATATTGCATTTTTATTCCCCAAAAGCGTATAATTTCGTTAGACAAACTTTCAGCACATGTTTACCTGCTACAAGTACTCTGAGAAGTTGGTATCAATCCATTGATGGTAAACCAGGATTTACAAAGGAGGCAATAGATACTATCAAAATGAAAGCCAGAGAATCTAAGAACAAAATTTACGCCACTATCATATTCGACGAAATGGCGATCAAAAGCGGTGTCGAATATCATCCCCAAGCCAGAAGGTACTATGGCCACGTGAGTTTTGGCGCCAGTTTACAAACGGACTGTCAAGATGAAGCTAAAGAAGCCCTTGTTTTCTTGCTAGTGCCAATAAATGCATCCTGGAAAATTACAATAGGATATTTTTTAATAAATGGCATTAATGCAGAACAAAAAGCCGCTCTTCTAACAGAGGCGATCCATTTGGTAGAAGAGGCTGGTGTAAATGTCAAAGCCATTACGTTTGACGGCTGCCCTGCTAATATTACTATGGCTAAAAAGTTAGGCTGTTCGTTTGAAGTTGATCAAATAAACACCACCTTTAAAAACCCCTGCAATACTTCAAAAATAGCGGTCTTTTTAGATCCGGCACACATGATCAAGTAAGTGCGAAATGCATTTGAGTTTTATAGGAATTTGAAGGACGAACGGGGCAGTATTATATCGTGGGAATATCTCGTTAACTTACATAATCTACAAACAGCGGAAAATTTTCATCTAGGTAATCGACTAAGGGCTGCTCATATATTTTTTAAAACGAAAATTATGAAAGTAAGCTTAGCAACCCAAATTTTTAGTAAGAGTATATCAGATGCACTCACATTTTGCAAAGAAAAGCTTAATTTACGTGAGTTTCAAGAAGTTACACCCACAACACAGTTTCTGGATATGATGAATGACCTTTTTGATATTCTGGACTCGCACATCCATGGATATGATTTAAAACGAGCAGTCAATGCAGAAAATGCTGCGAATGTTATACTTAAATTAAAGACAGCTAGAGATGCTATACTAAATATGTCCGCAGACATAATTGTAAGAACTGTAAAACAAGAAGTTCGACTCGTTAAGTCACCTCGATATACCGGATTCATAGGGTTTTGTGTGTGTATAGAAAGTACCATTGCTCTCATTCAAGACTTGGTCCTGAACTCAGAGTGCGCCTTAAAATATCTTCCTCTACATAAAATAAGCCAGGACCATTTGGAACACCTGTTTGGAAGTATAAGATGCCACGGTGGATCAAACAACAATCCTAGTGCTAGGGTATTTGAAAGCATATACAAGAAGCTCCTGACCTATGCGCAAATAAAAAATAGTGGTAGTGGCAATTGCAGCGCTCTTGGTCAAATTTCAATTTTGCAATGCACTTCTGCAATTAACCGCATCAATATTACAACAAGATACAAAGACCAAAACATAGATCTTGAGACTGAGAGCTTGGATTTTTCAGGCCTTGAAAGCCTGTTACCTAATTCTGAATTCGGTGAAAAAGTAGTAGAATATATGGCCGGCTACATTGTACATGCTTTGATAAAGCAAATAAAATGCCAAACTTGCATTGGGGCGCTGATTGGTGTACCAAATCAAAACGCCTTACAATTTCAAAAGGACACTAAAGACAAGTTATTGTACGGATCCACCACAGTAATAGAAATTTGTCGTCGTTGTGAAATTTATATTAAGAGGGCGATCAACGAGAGTGGTTAGAAAGTGCTGTCTTCGAAATATAATACCGATTATTTTATAAGATCGGTTTTAAAATCTCTGATTGGGTATAATTTATTCCCGGATATTAATTTTCATCAATTTGAAATTGAATCCACAAATCATTTAATTGAATTAGCAAGATGCATAATTCAGAAATATGTAGACGCGCGCTTATCATTTTTTACGAAGAACAATCAGGACCCTAAAACTTTAATTCGAAAAACATATTCCAAATTAATACATTTTAAAAATCAATAATAACGTGATACATGTTTTTCTTGTAATTGATTGATTTTGATTAAATATTATTTCTATGATTTTAATTAACAAATACATTACATTTACACCATTACAATTACATTTAGTATTTTTCATAATGTTAAAATCCATTTTATCGATATCCACTATTTTCCCTTAATGAAGTAGAGCAACCCTAACGATAGCCATACCTTGAATTGACCAATTGCGGCCGCACATTCTTCATCGTCCCCCGGCCCGCAGTAGTGAGTCTTGTGCTTAGAAGAAATCGGCCTATACGCTCTCTAGTGGTTATATTCCTCTATGGCCCAGAACTATGTCTTTATTTGGTTCCTTATTTGCCTCGTGATTCGAAAACGAATCAAAAATTAAGTTTTAATAATAGTTCATTATCTTCCGCGTTTTGTTCGGAAAGTGAATTCTACCGCCATCTATGTCAAGGCTAAGGTTTTATCTTCTAATGGTAATTGAATGTGTCAACTAAACAAACGTTATTTTCACGTAATGAATCAGTGCAAGTTGTGACCAGTTTACGACAAGCAGAAATCATGGCAACTTTCACAAAAAAGTAAGTAATTATACCAATTATCTCCAGTTTAGAGATCTTGTGTAATTTGTGATAAAATTACATAGTTTGAAAATATTTTTATGTAATTATATAAACTAAATGGTTGTATTCAAATACCTAAAAGTTGTTTTTAAAATTAGTGTTTCGAAAACGATACACTGGGAAAATATACGTTTGTAATATACTAAATATTTTTTTTTTATTTCAGATGGAGCAGGCCGTTATCGACCAATGAAGTTGATATTGTTCATAATTTGGATTCGGACGATGAAGCGACAGGTATAGACATTTATATTGATCCCCCCGGAGATGGATTAGTTTCGGACTCCGATTCGGGCGATAAAACAAATGTAAGTTTCGATAATTTATCACGTAGACAACTTTTGGCTCCTGCTGAGCTGGTACTTCATGGAAATAAAGACAATGATAACAGCGAGTCCGAAGATGATCTTCCGCTTTCAGCCTTAGCTACTCAAAACACAACATTGAACGTGCCTTTATCGAGTCAACCAGGACAGCCACAAGCCCGTAAGTGGGTAAAACGAGACTTATGTAGGATGGATAACGAGTGGATTGCACCGCTTCCAAGATCAGTGGTGACCGTATCAGATGCGTCGGACCCAGTTCATATTTTTGAATGATTTTTTAGTCACGAAGTAATCATTCATATTGTTCGTCATACCGTTATGAATGCTATAGAAAAAGGAAATATGGCGTTTACCTTGTCAGATAATGATATATATTGCTTTGTCGGCATTCTTATATTAACAGGTTACTGTCCATTGCCGCGACGACGTATGTATTGGGAGAGTAATGAGGATACCCACAATTTGTTAGTAGCTAAATCTATGCGACGGAACCGGTTTGAAGAAATTTTACGATACTTTCATGTGGCCGATAACTCAAATTTAGCGCCAGGTGACAAAATGGCCAAAGTGCGCCCCTTGTTTGATATGCTCAATAAAAAATTTTTACAATATGCTGTGATTGAAAAAGATATTAGCATAGATGAATCTATGATTCCTTATTACGGCAGGCATAGGTGTAAACAGCACATAAAAGGAAAACCTATCAGGTTCGGTTTTAAAACTTGGGTAGCAGCTTTGCAACTGGGATATTGCTTGCATGCTGATCTTTACCAGGGTAAATCTGAAGGAGTCAGGACCGGTTTAGGCCAACATGTCGTAAGTAAACTTATGACGGAGATCAAAGCTGCCTAAGAAAATACAAATTTCTCTGTTTATGTCGATAATTTTTTTACAGGGATACCCCTAATTACTCAAATGAAAGAACAAAATGTTCTAGTAACGGGTACTGTAAGAAATAACAGAATAGAGAAGTGTCCTTTGAAAGATGTCAAGTTATGCAAGAAAGAACCGAGAGGTTATCACGATAGTCGGCTGGATCAAAAAAGTAGTATTTGTGCTATTCGCTGGAATGATAATAATGTCGTGACATTTTTATCGAGTGAGTACGGCGTAGAACCTCTGAGAACAGCAAGTAGGTATTTAGTTGCGCAAATGGCAAGAGTGGATGTGCCACAACCTGATCTTGTATATCAATACAATTGCTACATGGGTGGCGTGGATCGTTTAGATAATAATAAAGGCACTTACAGGATTTCAATTAGAGGCAAAAAGTGGTATATCCCCATAATTTTCTGGCTTATTGATGTGGCTCTAAACAAAACAACACTTATCGCACGACAAATGCGCAATGATGTAGACACTTTAGAATTTCGGTGTAGTATTGCTCGAACTTTGTTCCAAAAGTATTGATAAACGGCGGCCGGGTCCTTCTAGAAAGATTTCTACGACTGTACCTCCCTCAGTGCGAAAATTTAATGCTGAGCACATGATCGGCAGAGCACCAAGTCACCTGCGTTGTGCTTATTGCAAAAGCTTGACGGTTACTTCCTGCAAAAAGTGTCAGGTTAACTTTCATGCCAAATGTTTTATAGCGTTTCATTCCTAAATTGAGTTCTTATGTTCCCCCTAAATTTTGCTTAAATCTTTTATTTGTTGGTATTTTAGATTTATATGAATATGTCATTTGAAAATAAATAAACATAGAAAAATGTTGTTGTTTTTTTACTCATAGTAAATGTATGGAAAGTGACCAATGTTTCGTTTTCGAACAATTTAAAAAAAGGTACATAACGAATTCCAACCTTAATGAAACCAATTATAACGTTATTAGAAACTTATTACCACTAACATATCCAAAATTTAGTAAAATCGGAAGTCCAAAATAGTTCTGGGCATATAGAGGGTATTGATCGTTTTCGAATCAGGGGGCAAATATGGGTTAAAAAACTGAAGGTAGCCGGGCTAACATATGACAGCAGGACGTCAAACACCTCAGTCCCCCGTGACCACGGGTGCTGGAAAGCACCCGAAACGTCGGGAATATAAAAAAAAATAAAAAATAAGTTAATATACGCGATAAAATCCGTAAAAATAGTTTTATTTAAAAATTTATCGTATATCTAATAAGTTCATTGCGTTGCTAGCGAGACGTTTTGCTAGCAACGCAAATTTCAACAGTTCGTTGCGGTGAAAATTTTAGAGCACTTAAAAAGCCCCTAATTTTGGGTTTTTCTAAATGCATATTCCTGATTTTGCGTTGCTAGCGATACACAACTGTAACTACGTCGGACTTTATGTACCATTTACATTGTGAAAGTGTATTGTATAAAAATATCAATAACTGGAAACATTTAACCGCGTTCGCACGAATTATTTAAGAATCAGAAGTTGATGTACATTTTTTTTAAAAACGTTACCTCCAATCTATGATTTTTCTCCTGTATCGCGGGGGCAGTTTATATACATAGATTTCACAAGGACAAATATCGAGACCAAGAACAATTATTTGTAGGCCATACAAATACTTGTTCCGTGCGGGATTCGAACCCACGGCCCTTAGCGCTGCAACGCATTGCTAAGCCACTGCGCCACGGAGCTGTCAAACATTGAAGGCGAGTACTGTACAAAAGTTTTGGCAAGGAAGAATTGTAACATCAGTTTATTTAAACCACGAACCTTTTTACCCGAGAGAATTGTTTTCAAGGTTTTACACAAATACAGTAAAACTTGGTTAAGTGGGACCTGGATAAGTGAGAAACCTCCACAGCTGGAACTCATACTTAGGACCCGACACTAGCACTACATTACCTCTGTTAGTGGGACAAAACAAACCTCTATATCTGGGATTAGTTCTTGTGATTTTATTGTCATAATTACCTCTGTAATTGAGACAGTGAGTATATTTTAGCTCTTTACTGAGACTATATTTTGTAAACCGTTTTGTGTACTAATTCTTATTCTACCCGCAAATTCCGCACTTTGCTAATTGTGTAAAAGTGACTTCCAGTTTTAGTTTTGTTGCTATAGTCCGGATGTTTTTTTATATGAAATATTTTTGTTTAATAGCTTTTTTGATTGTTAATAAAGATTACAACTCATGTATAATATTTACACAATACATTATTTTATTTAATAATTACACCTCTATAACTGAAATAACCTCTATTCTCACCTCAATTAATGGAACCCGCTATAAATGATACAGATATTTATTTATACCTGGATATCTGAGATACTGGGTAAGTGGAATACCTCTTTAAGTGAGACACTTTTTAAGAGTTTCACTGTACTTGCGTCAAACACACACACACACATGAAGGCAGGGAAATTGTAACATTGCCATGTAATTAAAAATATTTTTTATGTATGAAACAGTGGTATCTTTGGTTCTGCGAATTATAATTTCTGTCTTATACTTATAAGATTTGCCCATACCATTCAGAGTGATAGTCCCACTGGCGATGCTACCACAGACTGAAACTCGGGTTTACGTTTATGAATGAATTAGGTATATTACTCATAAATTAGCAAGTGCATCACATTCAGATGACGTTGTAATTTTAAAAAAATGACATTTCCCCTCAGATATCTATATACTTACCTATCATACCCATTCGACCATTATTTTTGCCAGTCTTTCACCAACAGTAATAAACTGAATTAAGATATCCAGAAGAAATCAAAATATTATCACATACATTTATTTCAATTAGTGTTGCATTTAATTACATGTGCCTTTTCTTTAAATTGCTGAATGCAGTCTTCTGGGTACAAACTGACACTTCCGCCTGGTGTAAAGTAAGGTTGGCAAAACTGTCTTCAGATTTTGGTTCTTTTATTTTCTTGGATACATTATTCTCTCTATGATCATGTTTTATTACAATTGGCTTAGATAAAGATGATGAAAGTTTCTTGGCCCATTGACTTTCCGGTAACTTCTCCTCATCAGGTACTTTTATCTGCAATACATTATACATTTAAAAGCTACTTTGCCTAGTTTAATAATTAAAAAAATATAATAGTATTATATTTCAGTTATAAAATAAATGTGCGTGATTTCTTGTTTAAGATTATTAGTAACAGTTAGTTTGGTATTGAAAAAAATTTGACAAAACATCATTTACTGAACATGGATTAGTAGGGTGACACTAAAAGTTTTTAAAAGTGGCCAAAGTTACATAGCCAATAAAAATATTTTAATTTGGAAGAAAAACTACTTGTTAACTTTAGGAAATATTAGTAGGTGTGATAGAATAGGCAAGTTTCTAGTGTGAAAAAAGGCAATAATTAAATGCGATTGATCACGCGCAATAATACAATTAATAAATGGGAAATAACTAGGAAGTTGATATTTATTATTTTATAGTACACAAGTTTTGACATGCCGTGTAGTGGCGGTCAAGAATATCCACTACCCCATATCCTCCCGTGGGTGTCGTAAAAGGCGACAAAGGGAAACAGGCAGGAGATGGGCAGCAGCATCTTCCTGATAATAGATAAATTACAATAAAAAAACTGCGGTTGCCAACCCGCTCGCCAAGCGTGGCAACTATGGCAAATACCCCCCTATGAATGACAGTAACAAAGAAACGGCCCCCAGTTCCCGGCGGCCCCGCTATTCCTGGCTACGGTGGCGACCATGGTAACGGCGGGGCAGGGGGTGCTAAGAATCTCCGGTGGAGGTTCGGTTGCCACCTTAGACGACTCGACCTGGCAACGTACAACGTACGCACCCTGAGGACTGACGAGAAGATCGTGGAGCTGGAAGAAGAGATAGACAAGTTGCGCTGGCATATTATAGGATTATCCGAAGTCCGAAGAGAGGGGGAGGACACGGTAATCCTCGAATCCGGCAACTTGCTCTATCACCGGGAGGGCGACCATCTGTCCCAAGGAGGTGTCGGATTTATCGTCCACAAGTCTCTCGTTAACAACGTTGTAAAGATCGGGAGTGTGTCGACGAGGGTTGCGTACCTTATACTCAGAATCACCAAACGGTATTCGCTGAAGGTCATACAGGTTTACGCACCAACCTCGGCACACCCCGATGAGGAGGTGGAGGAAATGTATGAGGATATCTCTAGAGCCATGCATTCCTCCAAAACCCAATATACGGTGTTAATGGGAGACTTTAATGCAAAACTAGGCACAAGAGAGAACGGTGAGCTGAAAGTAGGGAAATTTGGAATAGGGCAACGGAACCCAAGGGGCCAGCAGCTGGCCGACTTCATGGAGAAAGAGGGACTCTTTATGATGAACTCTTTCTTCCAGAAGCGGCCCCACAGGAAGTGGACCTGGTCGAGCCCCGACGTTTCGACAAAAAATGAGATTGACTTCATTATGACGACCAGACGACAACTGTTCAGTGATGTCTCCGTGATCGCGAGGGTGAAAACTGGTAGCGATCACCGAATGGTTAGAGGCACACTGAACCTAAACGTTAAGTTGGAGAGGTCTAGTCTAATGAAGTCAACGCTCCGTCCCCCTCGTGCTCTGTTCCATAGTCCCGAAACCTTTCAGCTCGAGTTACAAAACCGTTTTCAGTGCCTGGAAGACTGCAATGAAGTGGACGATATGAATGACAAGCTCGTGGAAACTGTCCATGCGGTCGGAGCTAAGTTCTGCAAGACCCGCCGCAGAAGAACACAAAAACTCTCCGATCACACTCTTAATCTCATGGCTGTTAGACGGGAGATGAAGCTACATTCTTCAACAGACTTGACAGCATACAGGCATCTGAACAGACAGATCTCCAAATGAATGCGGCGGGACTTACGCAACTTCAATACAGCTCGTATTGAAGAAGCGATCGAGCGGAACCAAGGCTCCAAAGTCTTTGCCAGAGATCTGTCTGCCAGAAAGAGCCAACTGTCAAAGCTGAAGACAGAATGTGGCAGCATCGTTTCCGGGACACCTGAGATTTTGAGTGAGATTGAGAGGTTCTATGGGCAGCTGTACACATCATTGTTGGAGCCACACGCAAGTGTGAGTAATGATCCAAGAGCGAGTCTCATCCGACACTATTCCGAAGATATCCCGGATGTCAGTCTGAGCGAGATTAGGATGGCTCTCCAGCACCTTAAAAACGGTAAGGCCCCAGGCGAGGATGGAATTACAGCGGAGCTTCTCAAAGCGGGTGGAAGACCGGTACTTGAAGTCCTTCAGAAGCTCTTTAATTCCATCCTCCATGGTGGCATTACACCGGAGGCGTGGAGCAGAAGTGCGGTGGTCTTGTTCTTCAAGAAAGGTGAAAAAGCTCTCTTGAAGAACTACAGACCGATTTCCCTTCTGAGCCGCGTCTACGTGCTGTTTTCGAGAGTCATTACGAATCGTCTCGCGCGCAGACTTGACGACTTCCAGCCTCCCGAACAAGCCGGTTTCCGAAAGGGCTTTAGCACCATAGACCACATACATACCCTTCGGCAAGTTGTACAGAAGTCCGAAGAGTACAATTTGCCACTATGTCTGGCGTATGTGGACTATGAGAAAGCCTTTGATTCCGACGAAATTTGGGCGGTGCTGCAGTCCCTTCAGCGGTGCCAAGTTGACTGTCGGTATATCGAAGTGTTGAAGTGCTTGTACAGTAGGGCTACGATGGCTATCCGAGTACAGAACCAGAGTACGAAACCTATCCAATTGCAGAGAGGTGTAAGACAGGGTGACGTCATATCCCCGAAACTCTTCACCGCTGCATTGGAAGACGTTTTCAAGCTTCTGGACTGGAAAGGATACGGTATCAACATCAATGGCGAGTACATCACTCACCTTCGATTTGCCGACGATATAGTCCTTATGGCAGAATCGCTGGAGGACCTAAGCACTATGCTCAATGACCTCAATAGTGTTTCCCAACGGATAGGTCTTAAGATGAACATGGACAAAACAAAGATCATGTTTAATGTCCATGTCACACCTATGCCGGTAGTTGTTGGAAGCACTAAGCTCGAAGTTGTTGACGAGTATGTTTACCTGGGACAAATAGTCCGACTAGGTAAGTCCAACTTCGACCGAGAGGTCAATCGACGGATTCAACTCGGCTGGGCAGCGTTCGGGAAGCTACGACACATCTTCTCGTCAGACATACCTCAAAACCTTAAAACGAAATTGTACAACCAGTGCGTGTTGCCAGTGATGACTTACGGAACTGAGACGTGGTCCTTCACTGCTGGCCGTATGAGGAAGCTCAAGGTCGCTCAGCGAGCTATGGAGAGGGCTATGCTCGGAGTTTCTCTGCGTGATAAACTTAGGAATGAGGATATCCGCAGTAGAACCAGAGTGACCGACATAGCCCAACGGATTAGTAAGCTGAAGTGGCAGTGGGCCGGCCATATAGCTCGAAGAACCGACAACCGATGGGGAAGAAAGGTTCTCGAGTGGCAGCCTCGTACCGGTAGGCGAAGTGTAGGGCGTCCCCCCACGAGATGGAGTGACGACCTGGTAAGACATGCAGGAAGTCGATGGATGCAGGTGGCTCAGGACCGTGCTTTGTGGCATTCTTTGGGGGAGGCCTATGTTCAGCAGTGGACTTGTGAAGGGCTGTAATGATGATGATGATGATGAAGTTTTGACAAGTAGTTATTGCAACATCTATTTCGAAGTAAGTCTTAGATATGAGTTTTCCTTTAATATTGTTTACAATAGTAAGTCATAATAATGAGTTAATTTATGTTTCTTAATACTTTGAAAAGAAAATCAAAAACCAAAGTATAACAACAATATTTATAGCTAACAGAAACTTGTTCCACAATCTAAATGGTTTCTAACAAATACTACATACAAAACTAATCCTATCTTTTAGTTTTAAGTATATATACTTTTTAGGATTCAAATGGTAAAACGCAATGTAAATTAGTTCCTTATTTACACAGAAACAAAAAATTGATATTTTATAAATTATATTTTAGTGAGAAACCGCTGATGTACGGCCAAGTAGAGTGGAAAAAGGAACTCGGAAATATTTAACAAGCATACTTAAAAGTACGCTTGTTAAATATTCTAAAGAGTAAGGGCAATATCTAGTTAAGCACTCCCACTGCTCTGGGCAAAAAGAGCAACATAATTATAGCACCACATGCCAAGCTGCTAGCCGTGAATCTCTGCAACATTGGGGTATTCTCACAAAACGTCATTCACATCTGGTGTGAAAATATATGTTCAACATAGCTATATTTTCACACCCACACAGTACAAAAGTTGTTGTTTTTCAATTTGTCATCACATCTTGCAGTTCCTCAATTTGTGTAACTCTCTCCTTTGCCAACACCCGTTAAAGCCAACTGGTATTTTAAATACATTATAGAAAGAAAAATTAATTAATAAATTAGTAAAAAAATGTCCTTATGCTGATTAATAATTGAAATGAAGCACAATTATATAAATAGAAGTTACTTAATTCAAATCTGGAAAAATAGGACAAAGAACAGACAATATTTACCACTTTCATACTTTTAGCACTCTTGTATGCAACTGATGGTAAACTTATATTCTCCTTGTTTGATGCTTTTTCTGTACTCTTCAGTAGTTTGGGAATTGACGAGATTCCTGGTAAAGGTTTCTTAGGTCTGACATCTTTAAGCAATGGAACTTGTGGACTATTCTTGATATATGTAGCAACTGGACTTGATATATGTTGATATGAATTTAATTTACTTGGTACCTTATTTGGAGTTAGAAATTGTTTCTTTTGTGATATGAGACTTTTGGGTGTCTTAAATAGAGCTTTTTGTTTTATATCACCACAAATAGGAGTAGCAATATTGTCAATTTTATGTGAATTATGAATTGTTTTTGTAGAAAATGTACCTAAACTAGGACAAATACAATCACTTAAGCTATCTTTATTTTTAATTGGAGTGAAAAGTTCTGTGTTTGAAGAATGTTTGGCCTCTTCTAACTTTAACACACTTTTTATGGACTCAGGTACATTACTATTCTTGGTATCAATAGCTTCAACTTGCAATGCAGTTTTTTCATTATAATTATCTTTTGAAACTTCAATTTTATTGGGAAGTTTACATCCTTCTTCATTCACAGTCGGAGCATTATTTAATATATATTCAACAACTTCCAATGTATTATCTAATTCTTCTTTATTATTGTTTGGAAGTTCCGAAACCATTTTTTCCATTTCCAAAAAACTATCATTGATTGAATTGATATTCCAACTAGAAATTCCCTTATGTTCACTTGATAAACTCGAATTGGAATCGGAAATATTCAGAGAAACTCCTGGTTTAAGATCAGGTTCAGAACGAGTTTCAATTATTTTCAAACTGCTGTCACTATCGCTTTCATCCTTTTTTGTATTGTTACACCTAATTATTTCAATAAATTAATAAAACAAAATATTATAAAATTTTGAAAAATTATACTTATATATATTAATTATATTTACTTAAAAATAAACAAACTTACGTTGCACTGTGCCGATATCTATCCATCGTTACATGTTTTTTAATTTCATTCAAGGAAAGATTTCCAAAAAATATTTCGTCGTCGCTTAAATTATCATTAATATGCATAGCCTTATCCATAACATAAAATAACACTCAACAACTCAAAAAATTAATCTAACAAATTTTTGTGATATTCTCAAATTTTTAAGTTGATACATATGTGTACGTTTTTAAATTTTTAAATAGATTGATCGCTCAACAGTCATCAGTCAATTTTTTTTGTTTACAAGCAAAGGCCTCTAGGTTCATAAAGCCTAAATTGCCGTGTATTGACAAAATTCTTCCTAATAGGCCGATGCTGAAACTTTGCGAAGTTTTTGTAAGATTTGGGCGATGGCTTAATTTAAAAACATTTAATGACGATTAGTATTTCCAGGTGCCCTAGCTGATGAAAAAAAACCTTGAAATATATTTCGGAGACTGTGCGCAGGAAATGCATAATTTAATTCCTCCCTCTCCCTTCCATATCCGGACAACAAGACGTTGGGCCAGTCTCCACCATTTCGTTATTGAATCCACGCACTCCATGCATTCGAACCAAGCGGTTCGCTCATCGAATGATACGAGTTAGCCATCATAGCCGGGGCCCGGCAGCCCCTGTTTGGCAAATAGACAACTCACCCATGTCATGATGGGTTTTTTAGCATATCAAGGAGTATTTGACGTTGATGTTGATGTAACGATAATGTAATCACTGATCATAATTTATCCCACCCCTAAATTATTGATTTTGGAGCAACGTGGCTTACGCAGCGTTGCATCAAAATAAATAATCTCCCCCTCCCCTTCTTTATAAGCCCCTGAGTCCGATGAAACTGTAAGAGCCGCATAGGCTAACAGCATTAACATCACAGAAACTATACTAATGGTTCGCTACGTCGTTCATCATGCGTACAGCAAAGTAGTGAAATAAGTTGCCAGCATCTGTCTTTCTATCCGATTACAGTGTGGATGTCTTCGAGGCAAGAGTGAATAGGCTTTTGTTAAGTCAGTGCGCTTCACCATCTTAGGCTACATCACCACTTACCATCAGTTGGGATCGCAGATAAGTACTGGCTTAGTAGAATATAAAAAAAATTATCACAATAAAAGATCTTAGTACATCATTGCCAGTAATATTTCACAGTAGCTGTCTTTTTATGTATAAAATCGCTACACTTTTACAAATGAAGTGTCATTCATCAGGGAAGCGAGAGCTCGAACGAGCACAGGCAGCTGCTGCCTTAGACAAGTCTCAATTGGAGTTGGCACGTCTCAACCGAGAAGAGGAAATCGACTCGAGAGAGGATGATGAAGAGCGGAATACTCAGGTGGAACCTTTCGTAAGGAGTTGGGTTCAACAGACCATAATGAGCGCGCCGGTTAGTGTAACTCAACCCGACATTACTGATAAAGAAGCGTGTGAGGGATCACGCCGCAAAGGGGCGGAGGTCGAGCGCAATCTAGGAAATGCACAGAAGGCACACGCGTGTGAGGTGTCAGAATTGACCGACGCGATTGTGAGTGCAATAAAGATAGCGGGTAAATATAAGTCTTCCCAGCTTCATTTCCTCCAGGAATTACCGGTCTTCGATGGAGACCCGGGTGAATGGATAATTTTCAAAACAGTTTTTGAAGACACAAGAAGCCAATTTTCAGGGGTGCAGAATGTCGCACGCCTTAGGAGGGCATTAAAGGGCACCGCTAAGGAAGCGGTTAAGTCGTTGTTGTTTACTTTGTGTGAACCTGAAGAAATAATTAACGCTCTCGAAAGAAGATTCGGTAGGGTTGAGATGCTCATTTGGTTATCTTCTACTATGTAAGGTAAGTCATTAATGTATACAAGAAACAGAAAGGGGCCGACATTGAGCCTTGAGGCATGCCCATTTGTACCATCGACCCGGAAGTACTCATACTGTTAATGAAAACTTTTTGCGTTCGCTTACTAAAATATGAAATAATTAATTTAAGAGCATCACTTCTTACACCGTAGTGTTGAAGTTTCCTGATTAATGTTTCATGGTGAACACAATCGCAGGTTTTGGATAGGTCACAAAATATACCCAAAGCATCTTGTGAATTCTCCCATGCATTAAAGATATAATTAATCAGCTCAACACCGGCGTCAGTTGTCGAGCGACCCCCTGTGAAACCAAATTGATTTTTATGAAGTAAATTATTAATATTAAAGAAATTTAACATTTTATCAAGAATAATTTTTTCAAAAATCGTACTAAGTGTTGGTAGTACCGAAACAGGTCTAAAATTGGTGGGGTCTAATGTACTACCAGATTTAAATAAAGGTATTACTTTACTATACTTCATTAAATCAGGAAACACACCAGATTCGATACTAGTATTAAAAATAATAGCTAAATAAGGCGCGATTGTATCTACTCGTATTATAGGCGCAATAACTTTAACGGAAATCCTTTAACGGAAATTCTTAACATCAATAGTTATTTGCAGATGACACTTCTTTAATTTTCAAATTAAGTCGACAATTGCTAAAATATGACGAAGTAAATAATGTTAAATCTAAATTAGTAAATTGGTTCAATGTTAATAATTTGCATTTAAATGGCACTAAAACGAAATGTATGAAATTCATGACTCCAAATGTCAAACAAATAAATACTAATGTAATTTTAAATGGGGAGAAACTGAGTCTTGTAGATACCACCATTTTTCTTGGAATCACAAAAATCAAAACTAACAAGCAGACTTAGTTCTGCAGCATATGCCGTAAAAAAGATTAGAAGTCTAACTAGTGTTGAAACAGCTTGACTAGCTTACTTTAGCTATTTCCATAGCATGATGTCGTATAGTATTTTGCTATGGGGATACGCAGCTGACACTGAAATTATATTTGTTTTACAGAAGAGGGCAATAAGAGCAATTTATGATTTAAAGCCTAAAGAGTCGCTGCGACAAAAATTTAAGGAAATTAATATATTACCTTTGGCCTCTCAATAAATTTATGAAAATGTAATGTACGTACACAAAAATAAAAGTAGTTTTACAAAAATAAGTGATAATTCATTCTTTGCACTCTTCTCTTTCTAAGAATCTGTAGCGCCACTTGCATAGATAATATAATACACAATGTTGGGAAATGGAGAAGTGATATTTTAGACTTAGGACTTTCGGATCATACTGCTCAGGTATTTAAGTTTTCTGTGAAAACAACATGCACATTAAAATATTGGTATACAAAACGACGAGATTATTCAACAGAAAACTTAAATAAATTCAAATATTACATAGATACAATTAGATTTACAGATGTTTATACCAGCAGTTCATCTGGTGAGGCTTTTAATAAGTTTTATAATGAATTTAAATTATTTTATAATCTTTGTTTTCCTGTTATTCGAGCACGAATTTCAACAAATACGAAACAAAAATGGATTACAAAAGGCATACACATTTGTTGTAAATGTAAGCGTCACCTTTTGTGGCAATATAGAAGAAATCCTAATCAAAACAATAAAAATATGCTAAGGACTTTTTCAAGTAGATTAAAAAAAAATTAAATTAACACAAAAAGCTCAAAAACAACTTGGAAAATTGTTAATAGTTACAGAAAAAATTATAATAAAGAGTTTAGTAGAAATTTTATAACACGTATTAAAATAAATAATAAATTTATAACGAATCCAAGACATTGCGCCGGTGTTTCGAGACGCCAATACAGCTCAGATAGACAACCTCCAAGCGAAAGGATACGCAAGGGAAGCCGAGGGGACGGAGACAGAGGACCCCAAGAGCTGGTACCTGCCACACTTCGCAGTGCGGAACCCGAACAAGCCGGGGAAGACGAGAGTAGTATTCGACGCGGCAGCGCGCGCATCCGGTAGATGTCTTAATGACTATTTACTCGACGGCCCCAACTTATTACAGAACTTACCGGGCCTACTGTTTAGGTTTAGAGAAAACGAGATAGCCGTGTCCGCGGATATTAGGGAAATGATTTTACGGGTGAAAATCGACCGTCGCGACCAACCCGCGCAATTGTTTCTCTGGCGAGGAAACGAGCGATATAGCCCGCCGCGGGAATACGGCGCGATTATGACTTCGATGATTTTCGGCGCGAGAAGCTCACCGTTTCTCGCACATAGCGTCAGAGATTATAACGCGCGCGCACACGCAGAGACACACCCGTTGGCGCTTAACGATATCGTACGTAGTCATTATATGGACGACTATTTAGACAGCTATGCAACGGTAGAGGAAGCGGTAAACACGCCGAGGCAGGTTACGGAAGTGCACCAGAAGGCCGGCTTCAGCTTGGCAGGCTGGAATTCCAATCACGCAGCCCTGTTGGAAGACAAGCCGGAGGAACTACTGGCGCGCAAGCCTAAGGAAATAGGCCTAAGGCAAGACAGCCTAGGCGGAATCCTAGGGTTGTTGTGGATGGCCGACGAAGATGCCCAAACCTTCAACACATCGATGAATAGGGTGCCGCAGGAAGTAAAGGCGCTACAGCGACCACCGACCAAGAGGGAAGCATTAAGCGCGGTCATGTCGGTGTTTGACCCGCTCGGACTGCTCAACTACCACACCATCACCGCCAAGATCCTGTTACACGAGGAGGCAGCAGAAGAATTTCAGAGGTGGCTGCGAGTCGTCGAAGAGGTGTCACGACTGCGACTGCCAAGGTGCTATGCTCCTACGGGGGGAGTGGTAGAACGTCAACTTCACGTATTTAACGACGCAAGCGAACGCGCGTACGCATCCGTGACATATTGGCGTATACGATACAGCGACGGAACGGTTAGAGTACGATTAGTGGCGGCCAAGGCGAAAGTCGCTCCGATTAAGGCGCAGAGTATACCGCGACTAGAGTTGCAGGCGAATTTGATAGGCACGCGACTCGCGGAATTCGTACAAGGCGAACACAGAGTGGTAGCAGATAGTGTCTTATATAAGACGGACTCTACTACGGCACTCCACTGGATACAGAATGATACGGCGCGTTACTAGATGACACGATGCTGTCCTGGAGGAGGTATTCTCCTGTGGAGCCCCCGGAACAATTCCCTTCTTGAAAGCACTAGTTCAGTCTATTCACGTAATGGTACAGTCAAAAAAAGAACTTCAAACGAAATCACTATATAATTGGCACAATTACTTTAAACGAAGTTAATAAATCCGTAAAGAACAACACGTGGTTTCGCCGACGACAGAGGTACTAGCTCGTCTCCGTTCGTGACGTGACAAAAATTAAGTAAGAATCAAAAAACGTCCGTTCCGGTCGCAAAAATTTTACTCTCAACGCCGAGACGAGTTTAACAGTGGTAGAGCCAAGCGGTAGCTTTTGCTGTCGCACGGATGGGCCAGCTCGAACCGGGGTGGTACCACGACCTCACAGAATACCAGCGTGAAGTAGAGGTTTACCTCTACGTTGGCGCTTGGTGAGTGCAGGTGGCCGGAGGCCCAATTCCCCTCCCCCCCCCCCCCCCATCAATATGGTAGTGGAATTAAATAAAAGACTACCCCAGGAGGGTACCAGCACCCCTGAAGAATCCCTCGCTGAGCATCCACGACCAAACTACTTCACTCCTGAGCGTGGGTGCTCAGGCTGCCCCGCGTATTCATATACAGACGACCCCTGTCACGCTATCCGTGAATTTTTGCAACATCAGGGGGCTTCATTCCAACCTTAACGCTGTCCATTACCATCTAGAGACGGCGAAGCCGGCCTTGCACTTTTCAACAGAGACTCAGGTGTCCTCTCCGGCTGATACTTCATATCTCTCCTACCCGGGGAACAAATTGGAACACTCCTTTGTGCCCCGGTCTGGAGTTTGTGTATACGTCAGAGAGGACATCTGTTTTCGACGCCTCGGCAGCCTTGAAGGTACGGATCTGTCCATCCTATGGCTGCGCGTAGACAGCGACGACCATCCCCGCGTCTACGGGTGCCTCTATAGGTCCCATAGCGGTAATGCCGACACAGACCGACTCATCGACCACGTCCAAATGCCTGCAGACTCCGTGCTACAACAGGTCCCATCCGCAGAGATCGTGATACTCGGTGATTTCAACGCCCACCCCGCTGAATGGCTTGGTTCTCGTTTAACCGATCATGCGGGTAGATCTGTCTATGACTTTGCTTTGGCATATGGTCTAACACAACTGGTTACTTCGCCTACGCGGATCCCAGATGTGGAAGACCATGTACCTTCCCTGTTGGACCTTCTGCTGACCTCTCATCCGGACGGATATCAGGTCTCCGTCGATGCCCCTCTGGGCTCTTCGGACCATTGTCTGAACCGGAGCACGGTGCCACTCACGCTCCAATCGCAGTTGCGATCTGCAGCTTGCCGCCGTGTTTGGCAGTATAGGTCAGCTGATTGGGACAGGATGCGGTCTTTTTTGCATCCTACCCTTGGGGGCGTGTTTGCTTTTCGCCGGAAGATCCCAGCGTTGTTGCCGATTCTGTTGTTGATATGGTACTTCAGGGTATGGAACTTTTTATTTCATCCTCTGTGGTGCCCATCGGAGGCAGATACCAGCCATGGTTTGGTCGCTCCTGTAAAATAGCATCACGCTATAAGCAGGAGTGCTACCGGGCCTGGGCTGACGCATGAACGTCTCGGGATGTAAGCACCAGCCCACTTAAGAAGAAGTATAATTTCGCCTCCAGGTTCTTCAAAAGCGTCATTGCTAAGGCAAGGTCTGAGCACATCGGCAGAATTGTCGAGAAGTTAGTTCGTCTTCCTTCGGGAACCCGTGCATTCTGGTCTCTCGCCAAGGCTGTCCAAGGGAACTTCTGTCAGCCATCTCTTCCATCTCTGCACAGAGAGGACGACTCACTGGCCCATGCCGCAAAAGAGAAAGCCGATCTGTTGTGCTCTCTTTTTGCGTCTAACTTGACTCTAGATGACGGGGGGAACATACCGCCGCCCATCCCGCGATGTGAGTGCTCCATGCCGGATGTGCGATTTACACAGCGCTCGGGTCGCAAAGCACTCTTCTCCCTGCACGTCAGCAAGTCGAGTGGGCCCGATGGAGTCCCTCCCATTGTGCTGAAGACGTGTGCTCCGGAGTTGGCACCGGTTTTAACGCGTCTTTTCCGGTACTCCTACTCCCAAGGCGTAGTCCCGAATTCATGGAAGACAGCTATGGTCCACCCGATCCCTAAAAAAGGCAACCGCTCAGACCCGTCCAACTACAGGCCTATCGCCATCACCTCCTTGTTCTCCAAAATAATGGAATCCATTATAAACTGCCAGCTCATGAGGTACCTTGAGGATCACCAGCTGATCAGTGACCGCCAGTACGGTTTTCATCGGGGTCGATCAGCAGGTGATCTTCTAGTTTACTTAACTCATAGATGGGCGGAGGCAGTAGAGTCCAAGGGGGAGGCATTGGCCGTTAGTTTGGACATAGCGAAGGCCTTCGATCGGGTCTGGCACAAGGCGCTTCTTTCGAAGCTTCCTTCCTATGGGCTTCCCGAGAAATAGTGCAAATGGATCACCAGTTTCCTTGCTGATCAGAGCATCAAGGTCGTAGTAGACGGTGCATGCTCTGATTTTAAGCCTATCAACGCTGGTGTTCCACAAGGCTGCGTGCTATCACCAACGCTGTTTCTCCTGCATATCAATGATATGTTGCTAACTGGTAGCATTCATTGCTATGCAGACGACAGCACTGGGGATGCCTTATATACCGGCCGTACCAATATTTCTCGGGAAAACGTCGCCGAGTACCGGGACAAACTTGTGTCTGAAGTCGAGTCTTTGCTTAACAAAGTCTCGGATTGGGGCCGACTAAATCTAGTCCAGTTCAATCCCCAGAAGACACAAGTTTGCGCGTTTACCGCTAAAAAGAACCCCTTTGTCGTATCTCCTCAGTTTCAAGGCACTCCCCTTGCTGCCTCAGCCAGTATCGGAATCCTTGGCGTCGACATATCGAATAGTGTGCAGTTTCGTGGTCACTTGGAAGGGAAGGCCAAATTGGCCTCTAAAAAGCTTGGCGTGATCAACAGAGCGAGTCAGTATTTCATGCCGGCACATTGCTTGCAACTTTACAAAGCGCAAGTTAGGCCCCACATGGAATACTGTTCTCATCTCTGGGCCGGGGCACCCCAGTACCATCTCCTTCCACTTGACCGCATCCAGCGCAGAGCGATTCGAATCGTCGACGACCGAGTTCTTTCTGATCGGCTCGATACACTGGCACTGCGTAGAGATGTTGCATCTCTTTGCGTATTTTATCGCATCTATCACGGGGTTTGCTCTGAGGAATTGTTCGGACTAATTCTAGCCGCTCAATTTCACCATCGCACATCGCGACAAAACTCGCGTTACCATCCATACCATCTGGATGATTGGCGGTCCACCACTGTGCGATTTAGAAGAAGTTTTCTCCCTCGCACAACTTCTTTGTGGAATCAATTACCACCAGCGAATTTTCCGGACCGATACAACTTAGGAACCTTCAAGAAAAGAGCTTACACCTTTCTAAAAGGCCAGCAACGCATCTGCAATTCCCCTGGTGTTGCGGTTGTTCATGGGCGGCGGTAGTCACTTACCATCAGGTGAGCCGCATGCTCGTTTGCCCCCTATTCTATAAAAAAAAACACTCCATACGTGGCTCATCGGTTAGGGGAGATAGCTGAAAAGACATCACCCGAGCAATGGAGGTGGATAACGACTGCGGAGAACATAGCAGATCAGGTAACGCGCATGAACTTCGAAGCAAATAAGAAAGCGACCAATGGTTCACAGGACCGTCATTTCTTTACGAGGACGAGGACAGTTGGCCTCACCGGAAGGAAGAGAAGGCAGGGGATGATGAGGAGTTGGAGGAAATCGTGGCGCACCAGAGCGACACCCAGGACGCTCCACACCTGCCAGACATAGAACGATTCTCTTCTTACGAGAGATTGATCAGGGCCACAGCACGAGTACTGCAGTTCATCGATACCATACTAAGAAGGGCACAGGGACTGACATTGCAGCATATCCAGAGGGCAAAAAGGATGTGGATAGAACGCAGTCAACTCGACAGCTTCGCTGAAGACATCAAACGCCTTCAACGGAGGAAGAATCTAGCCACAGGCAGCGCACTTAGGAAGCTCGACCCCATACTGGAAGATGGGATACTACGAGCCAGGGTAACAATCGACGCAGCCGTCGTGGACGGCCAGATGAAGCGACCTGTCATACTGAATGGACGCCACCAATTCGTGAAGCTGCTCATAGAGAAGGTGCATCAGGAAGCAAGCCACGCCAACAGAGAGAGGGTTGTCAACGACTTACGCACCAGATTTCATATCCTCCGACTACGACCGACCGTATGAGAAGTGGAGCGAAGATGTCTACGATGCAGGGTACGCAAGGCGACACCACGGCCAGCGGTTACAGGAGACCTACCACCCGAATGTTTAGGGGCGTTTGCGTGACCGTTTACCTACACCAGAGTCGACTATTTCGGGCCTTTGATAGTTACGATAGGACGACGGCACGAAAAGCGGTGGGTAGTACTTTTCACGTGCTTAACGACGCACGCAGTTCATTTAAAGCTAGTTTACTCCCTAACAACGGACTCGGCGATATCGGCATTGCGGCGCATGGCGGCTAGGAGTAGGTGGCCGCGGGTCATATACTCCGATAACGGCACAAATTTTCATGGAGCAGATGCAGAGCTACGACGGGTGATGGAAGAGTGGGCACCGCAGCTAAAGGACTACGCGCTGACTCGGCGTACAGAATGGAAGTTAATCGCACCGGGCGCGCCTAACCAGGGAGGCGCATGGGAGCGTCTCGTGTGCTCAGTGAAGACCACACTCAAAGCCACTCTACATCAGAAGAGCCCGCGGGAGGAGACTCTAGCGACGCTCTTGACGGAAGCAGAAAACACAGTTAACTCTCCACCGTTGACGCACGTACCGATCGACATCAACGACGAAGAGGCATTAACACCCAACCACTTCATCCTGTTGGGACCATCGGGCCTACCAGTCACCGCGCCGTGCACACCCATCGAACGTCGGGCGTGGAGAGCGGCGCAGGGGCTCGCCGGCGAGTACTGGAGGCGCTGGGTGAAAGAGTACCTGCCGACGCTGGTGTTCGCGCGGGGACTCCCGGGACGTCCAGCAGCGACAAATACAAGAAGAGGACCTCGTCGTGGTTGCGGACGGCAACCTACCACGGAACGTGTGGCCATGGGTCGTCGGTCGTCACGAAGACGTTTCCTGGACCGGACGGCGTGGTGCACAACGTCGAGTGCTGAGGGAGGCTGGCGAAGTGCTGCGGCGACCAGTAAGGAAGATCGCCGTCCTCCTGAGGGAAGCTTGCTCGCATGCTAGGATGTTACGTACGGCGAGAGGAGCCACCGCCACGTCGCCCCTTCATACCCCGTTGCGCCCCGCGCACCCCGCACACCGCCCGCATATCACGTGATGCCGTCGACGAATCAGAGCGCGGCATACCTCACGATGCTACTCACATGCGGAGACACTCTCTTTCGAAATATAAGAAGGGTGTTTTGGTCTGTGAGCTGTTCATTTCGGAAGCGGCACTTGAAGGCAACAGCAAGAAAAGAAACATCAAGAGAAATCAAGAGAGAAGTATTAATACTCCATTGAAGATTGAAGTTTGAAGATTCCCCTCTGTGTATATAGTTTAGCCGCATTGTAAATAGTTGAATATATAATCGTCTACAGTACCCTCTTTTCTTGAACAGTCCCTAGTGTAATCTACCTTTAAATAACATCAGTCGTCAATCAGTCAGTTAGTTTAAAATGATACAGTCCACTGCAGTCCCTTATAATACCTAATGTAAAACATTCGAATACCAATGTGCTGTTAAATGGGGAGGAGTTGAGTCTTGTGGATACCACTGTTTTTCAAATTAGCAAGCAGACTTAGTTCTGCAGCATATGCTGTAAGAAAGATTAGAAGTCTCACAGATGTTGATACAGCTAGATTAGTGTAATTTAGTTACTTTCATAGCGTAATGTCTTATGGAATTTTGCTATGGGGTAATGCGACTAATATTGAAGCTATATTTGTTTTGTAAAAGAGAGCCGTTCGGGCGATTTATAACCTAAATTGTAAAGAGACCCTCAGACAAAAATTTAAAGAAATAAACATATTAACTTTGGCATCGCAATATGTTTATGGAAATGTAATGTATGTACATAAAAACATAAATAGCTTTAATAAGAAAAAGGATGTGCATACTTTAATCACTAGGAACAAACATAAGCTTGTAATACCAGTTACTAGACTCCACAGAATCAGTAATTCATTTATGGGGCAATGTATACGCTTTTACAACAAAATCCCCAACATATTCAAAGTTTGTCAATAAACAAGTTTAAAAGTTTTATTAAAGAAAGACTGTACAAAAAGGGTTATTATAATATCAAGGAATACATGAATGAAAATAACCCCTGGGAATAAGGTGATCGCCACCATGCTGGTTCTATGATAAATCATTTAAAAATTGTATAAACGAAATTATTGTTAAGTGAAATATGTTTGAAAAAGTGAAAAAATTGCCGTTGGGTTTCTTGCTGGTTCTTCTCAGGACAGAGGTATTTTCCGAACCAGTGGTAAATAAAAAATGACTTTCAATAAGAATTATGTAATAATCAATATTGAATAAAAAAAATTATTCTAATTATGACAACCAGCCGATAACTGTTCAGTGATCGCGAGGGTGAAAACTGGTAGCGATCACCATGGTTAGAGGCACTGTTTATGCCTAAATTTGGTCATGTTGAACGCCGTCCAATTGCGTTCGAGCTGTCGCGTCACCCGATAGTATGTAGGTGAAAAAACGCCGCCAGGTGGGGCGGCCGTGTGCGGCTTGCAGTGGCTCGACGCGTGGGCGATGACGGGAGAGTTGCCCACTGGCCGCGAAGCGGGGAACCCGCATAGCTCGTTTATTGCTGCCGAAGTTCACAGACCGTTGTCGGGTCCAGATAGTTAGATTAAGTGCGTGTTACTTCGTTACGTGGATATGTGAATTTTGCAATATTTAACTTGTTCGGGGATGCGGAATTGTGCAGGCGCGCGTCGAGTAGATATACGGTCTAGGATTCGAACCGCGCATTCCTTGTTCGAGAGCTTCTCCCGGTTGATCGTCAGGAAATCATTATAATTGTGCCGTCGCGTTAAGTGCCCTTTTTGTGTTGGTTGGCTTGTTAGTTTACGTGTCAACGAGGCGTATTTTGAATATTTTCGCGACGTGGTGTTTTGGTGTCGAATGAAGGAACTTAGTTGTGTTTAACGCTGAATCGTATGACTCATTAAGAGATCGCTTTAATTCCCTATTTATAATTTTGTGATAACTGAATCCGGGACATTGAATGTCGAATTTTGAGCTACTGTCCTTACTGTGTCGGGTATCACGTGTTAGATTCTACGATGAATGTGGAATTAGGCGAGTTTAAGTTAGTTAAATGTACAATGAAGCTAATAGACTGAAATAGTGACAAGGAAGAAAGAAATGGTCCAGCGGTGGAGCCTGCTGGAGCGATGCAGCTTGTGGGGCATCCTGGAACTCGGCCGCTTCTGGTCGCCTAAGGTGGTCAAGGTCTCACACATTTACACATCACTGAACACTACTTGCCATTCACCTTACATCCACTCACGGCCTGACCGAGCCTTGGTGCGAAGTTAGCTTCTGATACTGGTACGTAATATGTGTTTCTAGCATTCTCCCATGTAGCTTAGTGTTATAGGAAATTCTTCCATGTGGCCAATCGGGCCCGACCTGCGGCTGCTCGTGGAATCTTCTGCTCATGGGCCCCGGAAGATTCGACCCTTGCTGGAGCAGCTGCGGGCCGTAACAGGCACACTGAACCTAAACGTTAAGTTGGACAGGTCTCGTCTAATGAAGTCAACGCTCCGTCCACTTCGTGCTCTAATCCAAAGTCCCGAAACCCTTCAGCTCAAGTTACAAAACCGTTTTCAGTGCCTGGAAGATTGCAATGCAGTGGACGATATGAATGATAAGCTCGTGGAAACTGTCCATGTGGTCGGAGCTAAGTTCTGCAAGACCCGCCGCAGAAGAACACAAAAACTCTCCGGTCACATTGTGGCGGCGCTGTCGTCGCGCCACCAGCGAAACACATCGAATCCTAAATCGCGCTAACAAAGTTCCGAAGTTAAAGCAGTATATCTAGAATAGCTCCTAAATACCACTCGGAGCGTTGTCCGCTCCCCGGGCAGCACACCCTACCCGGCGGGAGATCTCTCCTTTTCCTTCCACCCGTCACAGTGGGACTGCAGCACCGCCCAAATTTTGACGGAATCAAAAGCTTTCTTATAGTCCACATAAGCCAGACATAGTGGCAAATTGTACTCCTCGGACTTCTGTACAATTTTGCGAAGGGCATGTATGTAGTGTATGGTGCTAAAGTCTTTTCGGAAACCGGCATGTTCGGGAGGCTGGAAGTCGTCGAGTGTGCATACGAGACGATTCGTAATGACTCGAAAACAGCACGTAGACCTGGCTCAAAAGTGAACTTTGCACTTCTGCTCCACGCCTCCGGTGTAGTGCCACCATGGAGGACGGAATTAAAGAGCTTCTGAAGGACTTCATGTACCGGTTTTCCGCTCGCTTTCAGAAGCTCCACTGTAATTCCATCCTCGCCTGGAGACTTACCGTTTTTAAGGTGTTTGAGAGCCATTTTAATCTCGCTCAGACTGACGTCAAGAATATCATCGGAATCGTTCAGGATAGTGAAAAGAGTGCAGAGTATTCTAACATATCTGCACTGAAGGATAGGCAGCCAGTAACCGATTCGTTGCGGCACCGATTTTCGACAACTTTTAGCTGTGGCGGCGAACAAATATGTCGTGACACGCCTGGCGTGTCAAGCGCCACAGTGTTTAGTGGGTAGCTACGTGTTTTTCTACGTGTTTTCTTTGAAATTGAGAGTAAGCGTTTTTTATGCAGAGATTACAAACCTTTTGTACTATTTTTTGTTTTATAAGAAATTATTTATATAAATGGATATACAGAAAAATCACCCTGGAAAATCTTGGTTTTTATTAAATTAAATTTTCATCTAATAATAATATTTGTAAAATATCAAATAATCACGAACATTATTTTGGAAAAAAATAAGGTTTATAATTCATTGATATTTACAAATGTTAAATATTATTTAATGTTATACAAATGTAAAAGTAGTCGATCTGAAACCGTCTAATTAGTAAGAATAGCAAAACAAGTGTTTTCAAAAGGAAAAAAAAACGCCGGCGCTGTCCAGCGGCGGATTGACAAAAGACTATTTATCAGGGAACTTTTTTATGCATGAACGGTTTTGAACTGTTTCAAGCAAAAATAAACCTTATGGTCCCCACTCACGGTCAGTTAAACTGACATCAGTTCGACTGATGACTTCAAACGGATTTAATCCAAAAAAACTTCGACACACACGGTCAGTTCAACTGATCAGTTCAAACTAGGGCTGTTAATATTTTTAAAATATCGGATTTTCAATATATCGAAAAAAATATCGACATATCAACTTTGTTTAAAAAAAAACAATCGTAAGTCATTTACTTTAGTTCGTTTATTATATTTATTAAGCAAATTAAATTATAACTGTATTAAAATGTTAGATTATAGTTCTTAGTTAAAGTTACAGCCTACATAAGACCCATTGCTGGGCACAGGCCTCCCCTCATTTCTAAGAGGGTTTTAGGGCAAGGAAGTGTCCACCGCGCTGCCCCGATGCGTGTTGGCGACCTTCACATGTCTTCGAAATATTTTTTCTTATTTCTCAGAAATGCAGGTTTCCTCACGATGTTTTTCTTCACCCCTGAGTACGCGGTAAATCAGCACTTAAAATTGCAATTCATTGGTTCCGGCGAGGATCGAACTCGGGTTGCTCGCGTACTGTCAAATTTACAGCGGGCGCTAACCATCTGAGTTACACGGCTCATAGTTCTTAGTAATTATTGTTTAATTTAAATAAGACAATTATGTGTACCAATATTTTTCCGTAAGAGTTTTCAAAAATACTCATAGTTTTATATGTTCAACTGTTTGATGACTACGATCATTGGGCACTAAAAGTTTGATTGTAGAAGCACAGGTGCTACAGATGTAGCTGAAGAAATCAAATATTTAACAGCTATTTCTGATAGTACGGGAGTAAACTGTCTATCCAGCGGTACGTAGTACTATTATTTATTCTGCGCCAGCGGACAGTCGATGACGACAGTCACTCAAGTTCTTTTTTTTTTTTTTTTTTTTTTTTTTTTTATAGGAGAGGGGGCAAACGAGCATGCGGCTCACCTGATGGTAAGTGACTACCGCCGCCCATGAACAACCGCAACACCAGGGGAATTGCAGATGCGTTGCCGGCCTTTTAAAAAGGAGTAGGCTCTTTTCTTGAAGGTCCCTAAGTCGTATCGGTCCGGAAAAATCCCTGGTGGTAAACTATTCCACAAGGAAGTTGTGCGAGGAAGAAAACATCTTCTAAATCGCACAGTGGTGGACCGCCAATCATCCAGATGGTGTGGATGGTATCGGGAGTTCTGCCGCGATGTGCGTTCGTGAAATTTGGCGGCTGGGATTAATCCGAACAATTCCTCAGAGCACTCCCCATGGTAGATGCGAAAGAAAATGCAAAGAGATGCAACATCTCTTCGCAGTGCCAATGAATCGAGCCGATCGGAAAGGGCTCGGTCGTCGACGATTCGAGCCGCTCTGCGCTGGATGCGGTCAAGTGGAAGGAGCTGGCACTGGGGAGCCCCTGCCCAGAGATGGGAACAGTATTCCATGTGAGGCCGAACCTGCGCCTTGTAAAGTTGCAGGCGGTGTGCCGGCATGAAATACTGTCCCGCTCTGCTGAGCACGCCAAGCTTTTTAGAGGCCAATTTGGCCTTCTCTTCCAAGTGACCACGAAACTGCACGTCACTCGATATGTCGACTCCGAGGATACCGATACTGGCTGAGGCAAGAAGGGGAGTGCCTTGAAACTGAGGAGATACGACAAAGGGGTTCTTTTTAGCGGTAAACGCGCAAACTTGTGTCTTCTGAGGATTAAACTGGACTAGATTTAGTCGCCCCCAATCCGAGACTTTGTCCAGCAAAGACTCGACTTCAGACACAAGTTTGTTCCGGTACTCGGCGACGTTTTCCCGAGAAATATTGGCCCGGCCGGTGTATAGAGCATCACCAGTGCTGTCATCCGCATAGCAATGAATGTTACCAGTTAGCAACATATCATTGATATGCAGAAGAAACAGCGTTGGTGATAGCACACAGCCTTGTGGAACACCAGCGTTAATAGGCTTGTAGTCAGAACATGCACCGTCTACAACGACCTTGATGCTCCGATCTGCAAGAAAGCTGGTGATCCAATTGCACAATTTCTCGGGAAGCCCATAGGAAGGCAGCTTCGAAAGAAGCGCTTTGTGCCAAACCCGATCAAAGGCCTTCGCAATGTCCAGACTAACGGCCAACGCCTCCCCCTTGGACTCTACTGCCTTCGCCCATCTATGGGTCAGGTAGACCAGAAGATCACCAGCTGATCGACCCCGACGAAAACCGTATTGGCGGTCACTAATCAGCTGGTGATCCTCAAGGTACCGGATGAGCTGGCAGTTAATAATGGATTCCATTATTTTGGAGAACAAGGAGGTGATCGCGATAGGCCTATAGTTGGACGGGTCTGAGCGGTCGCCTTTTTTAGGGATCGGGTGGACTAAAGCTGTCTTCCATGAATTCGGGACTACGCCTTGGGAGTAGGAGTACCGGAAAAGACGCGTTAGGACCGGTGCCAACTCCGGAGCACACGTCCTCAGCACAATTGGGGGGATTCCGTCAGGCCCACTCGACTTCTGGATGTCCAGGGAGAGAAGTGCTTTGCGAACTGAGCGCTGTGAGAATAGCACATCCGGCATGGAGCACTCACACCGCGGGATGGTCGGCGGTATTTTCCCCCCGTGATCAAGAGTCGAGTTGGACGCAAAAAGGGAGCCTAAAAGGTCGGCTTTGTCTTTTGCGTCTTGGGCCAGTGAGTCGTCCTCCCTGTGCAGAGATGGTAGTGATGGCTTACAGAAATTCCCTTGGACAGCCTTGGCGAGAGACCAGAATGCACGGGTTCCCGAAGGAAGGCGAACTAGTTTCTCGCCAATTCTGCCTATGTGCTCTGACTTTGCCTTGGCAATAACTCTTTTGAAGGACCTGGAGGCGAAGTTATACTTCTTTTTAAGTGTGCTGGTGTTTACATCCCGAGTCACCGAAGCCGCAGCCCAGGCTTGATAACACTCCTGCTTACTGCGCAATGCAGTCTTACAGGAGCGACCAAACCAAGGCTGAGATCTGCCTCCGATGGGTACCACAGATGATGGAATAAATAGTTCCATTCCCTGTAGCACCACATCAGCGACAGAGTCAGCAACAGCACTGGGATCATCCGGCGAGAAGCAAACCCGCCCCCATGGGTAGGATGCAAAGAAAGACCGCATTCCGTCCCAATCCGCCGACCTGTAATGCCAAACACGGCGGCAACCTGCAGAACGCAACCGCGAAAGGAGCGTGAGTGGCACCATACTCCGGATCAGACAATGGTCCGAAGAGCCGAGAGGGGCATCGACGGAAACCTGATATCTGTCCGGATGAGAGGTCAGCAGAAGGTCCAACAGGGAAGGTGTATGATCCTCCACATCTGGAATCCGCGTAGGCGAAGTAACCAGTTGTGTCAGACCATATGCCAAGGCAAAGTCATAAACAGATCTCCCCGCATGATCGGTTAAACGTGAACCGAGCCATTCGGCATGGTGGGCGTTAAAATCGCCAAGGATCACGATCTCTGCGGATGGGACCTGTTGTAGCAAGGAATCTGTAGCCATTTGGACGTGGTCGATGAGTCGGTCTGTTTCGGCATTACCGCTATGGGACCTATAGAGGCACCCGTAGACGCGCGGATGGTCGTCGCTGTCTACGCGTAGCCAAAGGATGGACAGGTCCGAACCTTCAAGACTGCCGAGGCGTCGAGAACAGATGTCCTCTCTAACATACACGCAAACTCCAGCCCGAGGCACAAAGGAGTGCTCCAATTTGTACCCCGGGTAGGAGAGATACGAAATATCAGTCGGAGAGGAAACCTGAGTCTCGGTCAAAAAGAGCAAGGCCGGCTTCGCCGTCTCGAGATGGTAGTGGACGGCGTTTAGGTTAGAGTGAAGTCCCCTGATGTTGCAGAAATTCACGGATAGCGTGGCAGGGGTCGCCTTGGTATTGTTGCTCAGCTTGCCCCGAGCAGTTTTGTTTTTGAGCGGAATTTTGCCCCCCCCAGAATACGCGGGGCAGCCTGAGCACCCACGCTCAGGATTGGAATAACATGGTCGTGGATGCTCAGCGAGGGATTCTCCAGGGGTACTGGTACCCTCCTGGGGTAGTCTATTGTCTAATTCCGCTACCATGTTGATGGGGGGGGGGGGGGGGGGAATTGGGCCTCCGGCCAACTGCACTCACCAGACGAAACGCAGAAGCAGAGCCTCTACTTCACGCCGGTATTCTGTGAGGTCGTGGTACCAACCCGGCTCGAGCCGGCCCATACGTGCAACAGCAAAAAACTGCTGCAGGGCTCTACCACCGTAAGACGCCTAAGCGATCAAAATAACTTGAGGTTTATATCAACATCGAAGCACTTTTTTCTTCGTTTACTCTAATAGTTCACATGCGCAGACATGATAAAACAGGAGCAACAATCCGTTGACGGTCAAGTTCCCGCCAAAGCTCACAGTAAGTAAAGTAGTACTAAGTTTCATAGATTATAGTAATTTTAATACCACAGAGATGTACTATACAAAATGACATTTGTTTTTAAGACAATAAGCAAATAAACAAACTGGGGAAAATTGAAAAGCATAATATAGTAGGTAGTAGTAGTTTAAATGATTTACGAGAAAAAAATAAACTTTTTATTTTAAAAAAAATCGACTAGCGATATCTATATTTCAAAATCATACTATCGGTATATTTTCCAAAAAATATTAGTAATAAATGCCGATATTTCTAAATAATAATATCGATTTTTGGATATATCGATATTTTATCAACAGTCCTAGTTCAAACGCGTAGATTACCTACTGTATTCTATTCAAACCAGCGTTGTTCTTGATACGGCAATTGCCGTAATATACGGCATCCAGGTAACTTTGGCAACAAAAATACGGTATACGGCAGCTATTTAAATACCGTATTAAAATATACGGTATTTGACTAAAGTAATCACAAATAAATATTTCGTATAACGAAACGCACCAACTTGTGAACACAGAATATTTTTGCCACAGATAAAGTAGGAATGTCAAACGTTAAGAGTATTCAACTAGATTCAACCTTATCATTGAGGATTTAATGTCTAAAATCTTTAGTTCCTCATTCTAGTAAGTTTACTTACAACCTTTACTCGGGTAGGTTCTAGGATATGTGGGGAATCCCCAGAATAATTGTTACTGTGCTGTACCTATTGTGGTTCTGTCATTTAACGCTTTGTTTTGCTTTATGTACGATCTATTAGTTAAAGCTATTTTACGAATATTTTTTAGTTTTAATTGAAAATGAGTGATAATGAGTGTGACATTAACGACGGGCCACCTACGCCGAAAAAAAAGGTAAAAAGTAAACACATAAAACAAAAGTACAGAAAGCAGTGGGAAAGTGATGAAACGTTTAAGAATTGGATTGTCCCTGTCAGTGATGACCCCTACAAGGCAAAATGTACAGTGTGTGATGTCAAACTTTCTTGCGAAATTTCAACTTTAAAACGTCATGTTTTAAACGCTCAACACGTAAGAAGAGCATCAGCGAGCTCTTCTGCAAGAGACGTTAGCACTTATTTTCAGAATCGACAAACCGATCAAAATAGGAAAGTAATGGAAGCCGAAATAAAACTTAGTGCATTCGTCGCAGAGCACAACATATCATTTATGGCTATGGATCATTTATCGGAGTTGCTAAAATCGTGTTTTCCAGACTCCAGAATTGCTTCCGAGATTGCCATAAAACGAAAAAAATGCACATATACGGTAAAAAATGTTATTGGTGATTTCCAAAAAGATTATTTGGACAACATTATTAAAAATAATAAATTCAGCGTACTGGTAGATGAATCTACGGATATTTCAGCCACAAAAACAATGTGCAGTATTATCCGTTATTTTGATGACCAGCAAAAAAAGGTCATGTCTTCACTATGGGAACTGGCACCTTTATTTGAGGCAGGCGATTTTACGATGGCAGCAGAGGGAGCTACAGCAGAAGCCATGTATGATCTCATTATAAAGAAATTTAGTGATAGAGGGATCCCATTAGAAAATATTATAGGATTCGCGTCAGACGGCTGCAACGTTATGATGGGATCACAAAATTCAGTAGCCAGCCGTTTGCGAGAAAATCTGCCAGGTATATTTATTTTTAAATGTATATGCCATTCTATGCATTTGTGTGCCAGTGAGGCATGCAAAAAATTACCAAGACGATGCGAAGATTTGGCGCGAAACATTTACGGTTTTTTCAATCTGAGTTCCAAACGCCAAGCCCAATATTTGGAATTTCAAGTTTTTACTAACTCAAAAATCCACAAGATTTTACATCCATCGCAAACTCGGTGGCTTTCCCTGCTATCGGTTGTGAACAGGTTGCTTGAACAGTGGAACAGCCTTAAATTGTTTTTTACGCAAAAATGGCTCGAAGAAAAAACTGTAGCTGCAGAATTAATTTACCGTGAGCTGCGTGACGATTTTATTAAGCTTTACTTATTATTTCTGCAATGGATATTACCAAAATTTATTAAACTCAACGAGTACTTTCAAAGCGCAGACTCAAAATTGGTGGAACTGGATGAACACATAAGATTAATGTACAAAGAATTATTAATGTGTTATATGCAAAGGGATTATGTTCAACAAAATGTGATCAGCTCAATCGCCCCAGAAGATACGCGATATTTTCTCCCAGAAATGTATTTGGGGGTAAAAATTATGATAGAAACGCAAAAACCAGATATATCAACAAAAAAAGAAGAATTAAAAGAGTTTTACTCTCGCTGCAGAGATTTCGTCATCACAGGCTGCAAAGAAATTAAAAAAAGATACGACTTCTCTGACGATTTACTTCAACTTTTAAAATATTTATCACCTGAAGAAGCAGCTAGTAATCAAACAAGAAATGTTTGTCCATCAATTTTACCGCTTATGCAAAAGTTGCCACGAATCGTCAATAATGCCGACGATTTCCAAAAAATTGATGATGAATGGAGAATACTACCAGTGGTAAACAAATTACCATTATATGAAATTAGCTCACAGAAAACCGATGAGTTTTGGATTAAAATCCGTGATGGAACAGAACTAAAAACATTAGCATCTTTTGCTCTAAATGTTTTATGTCTGCCATACTCGAACGCAGACTGCGAACGTATCTTCAGTGAAGTAAATAATATGAAAACGAGACTTCGAAATAAATTATTAACTTCAACTATTAATGGAACTCTTCTAGCCAGACAAGCAATCCGTAATCACGGTAATTGTACAAATTTTCAAGTGCCAAACGAAATGATTCGTAAAATGAAAGATAAAAAAAAGGATGACCTAAATGCGACAGAATCAGAAGTACTGGAAACTATTCAAAACCTATATGGTGAAGAATAAAATTAGTCCACCTGTATTACACACTTATTTATTACGTAAACAACATTTCATATTTTTTTTTTATTTTAACCTTCTAAATAAATATTTGGTATAATACGGCATTTTTCTTAGTTTTCCCTAAAAATCCGGCAATTTCGGAATTAGAATACGGCAATCCTAAATTTGTCAGGAACAACGCTGATTCAAACTATGTTGTCATTTCTCGATCGACGGGGCCGCGCGTATACGTGCGCTACATGTGTGGCTAACAAACCTCTCACCGCGTCAGTTGAAAAAAATGGATTCATCTTCTGAAGAGGATATTTTACTTACTGCGACTGCCGTTTGTTGCCATTTAATAACTTCAAAACCCAAAAAGAAATGGACGAAAGAATGGTTAAAAACGAGATATCAATTATCTCATATTAATTTATTAAATGAGTTATCACTGGAACCAAGTGACTGGCGTAACTATTTAAGAATGGACGAATACACATATTTCAAGCTACTTGAACTTGTGACTCCATATATTGTGAAACAAGATACAAATATGAGACAAGCTGTTAGCCCCAATGAAAGGCTGACTGCCACTCTTCGTTTTTTAGCATCGGGAATGAGCTATGAAGAATTGAAATTTCAAACTGTAATATCGCCACAACTTCTAGGAGTTATAATTCCGGAAACATGTAAAGCAATACTCATGGTATTGAAAGATTATATGAAGGTAGGTATTTTATAGGTTGAATAAGTAATTCGCCACTAACGCCGCAAAGGGGCGAACCTCCATTTTTCGAAAAATTACAGGAGAGCAAGAAAACATTTATTATTCTGCGATTACTAGCTTTTTTCATCAGTAAATTAATCTTATTTGTAGTTTTCCATTAAGTCTAATATATTTAATTTTCTGATGAAAATAAGCTAGTAATCGGGGAATAATAAATGTTTTCTTGCCGTCCTGTACCAAATTTTTTGATAAATTGAGGTTCGCCTCTGCGGCGTCAGCGACGAATTAGTCCAGGAGGAATCGGCGCATGAGTACCAAAAACTATTCCTACCTACTCCATTTTTTATGCGATTCTCTTCAAATTGTCTTACTGATGATATAAATGCATGTTGCCATGGGGCAACTCGGTGCCATATTGTTTATACCGATTTTTTTTTTCAATTGCAAGGAATTGTTATTTTAAAACGACATTTTTTTATATTCTTTGATAAAATACGAATAAAAAAGTTATATGATTTTTTACGATAAAGTTAATATTTTCGAAGTTATGAATTTTTAAATGTTTTAAAATTCCAAATTTGAATACTATCGACCCATTAAAATGTATAGAAAAAGAATAAAATATAAAAGATATTTTTATATTGTTTGATAAAATATGAATAAAAAAGATCCTATGACTTTTTACGTAGAAGTTAATGTTTTCGGAGTTATAAATTTTTAAATGTTTGAAAATCTCAAATTCAGATACTCTGACTCATTTAAAATATATGAGTAAATTTATAAACACTACAAATTTGAACAGAATCGCATAAAAAATGTGAGGTGGAATAGTTTTCAGTACTCATGCGCCGATTCCTCCTAGACTAAATACAGGTTGTTTAGTTGAATATGTCACTGTATAATTGTAAACGGAATGGATGATTATACGGTGACAAATTGAAAGTAGATGTACGCCTGAATGACGGCCTTGTAGTAGCGTAAGAGGCGACAGAGGGAAACAAATCAGGAGATGGGCAACAGTCTTCCTAATAACGACTAAAAATAAAAATAAACTGCGGTCGCCAGCCCGTTTGCCAAGTGTGTCAACTATGGCAAATATCCCCCCTAAGAGGCAACCTATGGGGGATATCTATGTGTAGCAGTGGACTTTAATAGGCTGAAACGGTAACGGTACACATGTATACAAATATATTTTACCATTGGACCATCTTGTTTAATTCAAAAAATTTGCTTTTCTTTAAAAAAATCGATAAGTTCTTGCTCAACTAATATTTATGGGAGAGCTGATTCAGAAAGTTAGTTCTATAGTAAAAATTGTTTGTATTGTGTATACATTCACCGTTCGTTTTGTATGTCATTTCTAAATAAAGCCACGTATTTTATATTTTAGGTGTAACTAGGGTAGAGGATACTGGGTACAATAATAAAATAAAGGTAGAAAGACAATTTTTTTATTTATATGTTTTATATTTAGACTTAAAAAAACTCTTCAGGGTGTCTCTGGTCCAAATAAAGATATATAGGATGATTGATTTTGTACGGACGACGATGCTAAAGGTAGCTGTTGATGTGGTGATGGTGATGCTAAAAATCTAGACTGTTCGTGAGAAGACTGATGGGGTGGTTGATTTAGTATGGACGGTGATGGCAAATGTTGATGTGATGGTGGTGATTGAGTTTGAGAAGATGGTGATGTTAAAAATATAGACCGTTGGTGAGACGACTGATAGTGGGATTTATTTTGTACGGAAGACGATGCTATAGGTAGCTGTTGATGTGGTGATGGTGATGCTAAAAATCTAGACTGTTCCTGAGAAGACTGATGGGGTTGTTCATTTAGTATGGACGGTGATAGCAAATGTTGATGTGATGGTGGTGATTGAGTTTGATAAGATGGTGATGTTAAAAATGTAGACCGTTGGTGAGACGACTGATAGTGGGATTTATTTTGTACGGACGATGATGCTATAGGTAGCTGTTGATGTGGTGATGGTGATGCTGAAAATCTAGACTGTTCGTGAGAAGACTGATGGGGTGGTTGATTTAGTATGGACGGTGATGGCAAATGTTGATGTGATGGTGGTGATTGAGTTTGAGAAGATGGTGATGTTAAAAATATAGACCGTTGGTGAGACGACTGATAGTGGGATTTATTTTGTACGGACGACGATGCTATAGGTAGCTGTTGATGTGGTGATGGTGATGCTAAAAATCTAGACTGTTTGTGAGAAGACTGATGGGGTTGTTGATTTAGTATAGACGGTGAAGCCAAATGTTGATGTGATGGTGGTGACTGAGTTTGCGAAGATGGGGATGGTGAAAATCTAGACCGTAGCTGAGAAGACTGATAGTGTGGTTGATTTAGTATAGACGGTGAAGCCAAATGTTGATGTGATGGTGGTGACTGAGTTTGCGAAGATGAGGATGGTGAAAATCTAGACCGTTGGTGAGAAGACTGATAGGGTGATTGAGGATGTTGCAGATAGTCGGTGACAATGTGGGATGTATAATTTAAGTTATTGAATTCAGCATAAAATATTGCGTCATTTATTATTTTTTGACAATATTTGGCTGCATCTTGGTTCATACTTCTCAACTTTTCAGCCACATGCTCGCCAAATGCACTATATGGTGGTTTTGATTTTGTAACTGGTGAATCCAGCCTGTTTGATATTTTTGATAAAACTTCTGTTGCGGCATTTTTTACTTTTCTTTTTGCAATATTAATTTGCCGTGGGTAGTTTTGTTGTGATATGCTCGTCCTGCATGCTGACTGATTACACTCTTCCTCCATCTGTTCCTCAGTATTCGTGTCCACATCATCCTAAAAAATACACATGCTTTTATTACAGATGCCAGAAACGGAGGCCGAGTGGCGAACAATTGCGAAAGGATTGGCAATTTCCTAACTGTCTGGGCGCTATCGACGGCAAACACGTCCGGATTGTGCCACCGCCTGGATCGATTGCCACTTACTACAACTACAAAAAATTTTTTAGCATTGTTTTAATGGCTTGTGCCAATGCAAATTACGAAATTATATGGTGCGAAGCCGGTGTAAATGGCAGAAGATCTGATGGTGGTGCTATTACTGAAACGCGTTTTTATAAGAAGTTAAATAATCACGATTTAAATATTCCCAATAAAAAGGAGCCCCAAAACAGTACCAATGATTTGCCTTTTGTATTTGTGGCCGACGAAGCATTTAAATTAACACCCGACCTTCTGAAGCCTTTTGGTAAAAATGCTCTAACTCCAGAGAGAAGAGTATATAATTATAGATTATCACGAGCAAGAAGAGTAATTGAAAATGTTTTTGGAATAATGACTCGTCGTTTTCGAATTTTTAATACGGCCATTAATTTGAGTATACAACGAATCGATCTTGTTGTCCTAACGTGTAGTATTCTCCATAATTTTTTGAGGAGGTCGGGATCTAATTATTCAGACTATGAATTATCTGATATTGACGACAGTACGAGTACTGTGGAAGACAATATACCAGTACAAGGTATCATTCCATTAAATGTAATTAATGGCAATGTTAGCAATGATGCAAAATTTGTAAGAGAAGAATATGTACAATATTTTAATGGTGAAGGTGCTGTTAGTTGGCAAAATGAGAGAGCATTAATTTAGTTTACTTCTACAATAAATATAATGAAAAAGGAAGCTAATGATGTTTTATTTTAAAACATTATACCCAATTATCATAAAGCTAACGGTGGTAGAGCCACGCAGCAGTCTTTGCTGTTGCACGTATGGGCCGGCTCGAGCCGGGTTAGTACCACGATCTCACAGAATACCGGCGTTTGCCCTCCCCCCCCCCCCCCATCAACATGGTAGCGGAATTACAACAAAGACTACCCCAGGAGCGTATCAGCACCCCTGGAGAATCCCTCGCTGAGCATCCACGACCATGTTAATCCATCCTGAGCGTGGGTGCTCAGCCTGCCCCGCGTATTCGGGGGAGCAAAATTCCGCTCAAAAACATAACTGCTCGGGGCAAACTGAGCAAATATACCAAGGCGACCTCTGCCACGCTATCCGTGAATTTTTGCAACGTCAGGGGACTTCACTCGAACCTAAACGCCGTCCACTACCTTCTCGAGACGGCGAAGCTGGCCTTGCTCTTTCTGACCGAGACGCAGGTTTCCCCTCCGGCTGATATTTCGTATCTCTCCTACCCGGGGTACAAATTGGAGCACTCCTTTGTGCCTCGGGCTGGAGTTTGCGTGTATGTCAGAGAGGACATCTGTTCTCGACGCCTCGGCAGTCTTGAAGGTTTGGACCTATCCATCCTTTGACTACGCGTAGACAGCGACGATCATCCACGCGTCTACGGGTGCCTCTATAGGTCCCATAGCGGTAATGCCGAAACAGACCGACTCATCGACCACGTCCAAATGGCTACAGATTCCTTCCTACAACAGTTCCCATCCGCAGAGATCGTGATCCTTGGCGATTTTAACGCCCACCACGCCGAATGGCTCGTTTCACGTTTAACCGATCATGCGGGGAGATCTGTTTATGACTTTGCCTTGGCATATGGTCTGACACAACTGGTTACTTCGCCTACGCGAATTCTAGATGTGGAGGATCATACACCGTCCCTGTTGGACCTTCTGCTGACCTCTCATCCAGACGGATATCAGGTTTCCGTCGATGCCCCTCTCGGCTCTTCGGACCATTGTCTGATCCGGAGTGTGGTGCCACTCACGCTCCCCTCGCGGTTGCGTTCTGCAGGTTGCCGCCGTGTTTGGAATTACAGGTCGGCGGATTGGGACTGAATGCGGTCTTTCTTTGCATCCTACCCATGGGGGCGGGTTTGCTTCTCGCCGGATATCCCAGCGCTGTTGCTGACTCTGTCACTGATGTGGTGCTACAGGGAATGGAACTATTTATTCCATCGTCTGTGGTACCCCTCGGAGGCAGATCTCAGCATTGGTTTGGTCGCTCCTGTAAGACTGCATTACGCAGTAAGCAGGAGTGTTATCAAGTCTGGGCGGCGGCTTCGGCGACTCGGGATGTAAACACCAGCACACTTAAAAAGAAGTATAACTTCGCCTCCAGGTCCTTCAAAAGAGTTATTGCCAAGGCAAAGTCACAACACATAGGCAGAATTGTCGAGAAACTAGTTCGCTTTCCTTCGGGAACCCGTGCATTCTGGTCTCTCGCCAAGGCTGTCCAAGGGAATTTCTGTAAGCCATCACTACCATCTCTGCAGAGGGAGGACGACTCACTGGCCCAAGCCGCAAAACACAAAGCCGACCTTTAATGCTCCCTTTTTGCGTCCAACTCGACTCTTGATGACGGGGGGAAAACACCGCCGACCATCCCGCCGTGTGTGTGCTCCATGCCGGATGTGCTGTTCTCACAGCGCTCGGTTCGCAAAGCACTCATCTCCCTGGACATCCAGAAGTCGAAAGGGCCTGACGGAATCCCCCCCAATTGTGCTGAGTACGTGTGCTCCGGAGTTGGCACCAGTCCTAACGCGTCTTTTCCGGTACTCCTACTCCCAAGGCCTAGTCCCGAATTCATGGAAGACAGCTTTTGTCCACCCGATCCCTAAAAAAGGCGACCGCTCAGACCTGTCCAACTATAGGGCTATCGTGATCACCTCCTTGTTCTCCAAAATAATGGAATCCATTATTAACTGCCAGCTCATGCGGTACCTTGAGGATCACCAGCTGATTAGTGACCGCCAATACGGTTTTCGTCGGGGTCGATCAGCTGGTGATCTTCTGGTCTACCTGACCCATAGTTTGGCGGAGGCAGTAGAGTCCAAGGGGGAGGCGTTGGCCGTTAGTTTGGACATTTCCAAGGCCTTCGATCGGGTATGGCACAAAGCGCTTCTATCGAAGCTCCCTTTCTATGGACTTCCCGAGAAATTGTGCAATTGAATCACCAGCTTCCTTGCAGATCGGAGCATCAAGGTTGTTGTAGACGGTGCATGCTCCGACTACAAGCCTATTAACGCTGGTGTTCCACAAGGCTGTGTGCTATCACCAACGCTGTTTCTTCTGCATATCAATGATATGTTGCAAACCGGTAACATTCATTGCTATGCAGACGACAGCACTGGTGATGCTTTATACACCGGTCGTGCCAATATTTCTCGGGAAAACGTCACCGAGTACCGGATCAAACTTGTGTCTGAAGCTCTGACTTCGAGACTTTATTGAATAAAGCCACAGACTGGGGGCGACTTAATCTAGTCCATTAGAATCCCCAGAAGATACAAGTTTGCGCTTTTACCGCTAAAAAGAACCCCTTTGACATATCTCCTCAGTTTCAAGGTACCCTTGTTGCCTCAGCCAGTATCGGAATCCTCGGTGGCGACATATCGAGTGACGTGCAGTTTCGTGGCCACTTGGAAGAGAAGGCCAAATTGGCCTCTAAAAAGCTGGGCGTGCTCAGCAGAGCGGGACAGTATTTCATGCCGGCACACCGCCTGCAACTTTACAAGGCGCAGGTTCGGCCTCACATGGAATACAGTTCCCATCTCTGGGCAGGGGCTCCCCAGTGCCAGCTCCTTCCACTTGACCACATCTAGGGCAGAGCGACTCGAATCGTCGACGACCGAGTCCTTTCCGATCAGCTCGATTCATTAGCACTGCGAAGAGATGTTGCATCCCTTTGCATTTCCTTTCGCATCTACCATGGGGAGTGCTCTGAGGAATTGTTCGGGTTAATCCCAGCCGCCAAATTTCACGAACGCACATCGCGGCAGAACTCCCGATACCATCCACACCATCTGGATGATTGGCGGTCCACCGCTGTACGATTTAGAAGATGTTTTCTTTCTCGCACGACTTCCTTGTGGAATCGATTACCACCAGCAATTTTTCCGGACCGATACGACTTAGGGACCTTCAAGAAAAGAGCGTACTCTTTTTTAAAGGACCGGCAACGCATCTGCAATTCCCTCCCTGGTGTTGCGGTTGTTCATGGGCGGCGGTAGTCACTTACCATCAGGTAAGCCGCATGCTCGTTTGCCCCCTCTCCTATAAAAAAAAATTCGAACAATTCCAGTGATGGCAGTACTCATGAATACAAACATTTAATATGGGACCAACCTACTCGAAAGAAATCAGATGTTTAACATATCTTGGTCGAGTAGGAATCGTCATTTTGTATGGATCAGCTAATTTTTTTGACTAGGAAAGCTTGCTTCATAGAAAAAGTTGTTGGTATTCAAGAGTGAAAATAATCATAGTGAAAAAAACATGGCATATTCCAAAGAAAATTACGATAGGTACAAACTCGAACAAAATGTATTGGTAGGTATCAATACGTTTTGTTTGACCTCATTTTAACCGACTTCAAATAAAGAGGAGGTTCTCAATTCGGATGTTTTTTTTTTGTGTGTTATCTCAGACCTTTTTTTAGGTTAAGCGATTTTGATGATTCTGTTTTTATTTGAAAGGTGGTTCTTCTCATGTGATTTCATATAAATTTGATGAAGATCTGACCAGTAGTTTTTAAGTTATATTTAAGTGGTTTCAAATACATCGATGATGTTATAACTTTTTTTATTTGTGTTGTTGTATAAAAGGTTGTATAAAGTTTTTAATTTTACCATCTGTCTATTTTATATTACAAATAAACACGTGTATATCCTCAATATTTTATCGTCATCAAAGGCGCGAACAAAGTAGATTAATTATGTCTTTACCTGATTATCAGTCGTGGCAATTTCATTTAGTATCTCATCGATGTCTTTTGAACTCCTGGAGGCATTGTCACTTTCTGACAAAAACATGATTAAATCATAAAACCATAATTTTGATATGTACAATTCGTCGGTACCAACCCCCGATCGGTTCGTTGCTTTTATCTGTAACAAGCCAGTGATATTAGTCAAGGCATAGAATAAATAATAGTACTACGTACAGAAGTTACACTTCTTTGATGATGACTACATGCCGATGTTTTATAGCCTACATAATTATTATTAAATAGATAAATCAAGCACACAAGCTAAATTAAACTTTATCGCTGCGCGCGAGTGTTCATATGCTTTTGCATCTTTTCCCTTCCTATGTCACGGACCATTGACCTTTAGTAGGTAGTAGGTCAATGTCACGGATGATATTTCGTGGTTACCGGGGGCTTTCAACAAAGAGTAAAATAATGCAGTACGTATAGTGCCCTGTAATTATTCATTTAATTTACAACTGTTTTACTGAATAACGGTTATTATATTTAACAATGGAAAAACTTTAAATCTGATGTATAATTTAAGTAAATACTTGAATGGAAAACATGGACACATAATATTCGTTAATAATTTGAGTAAATTATTTGCTGTTTTTTTATTATAATGTTTTAAAATTGTTAATGAATGTATTTTCTATAATATAAAAGTAAAGTAGTAAGGTTGCAGCCTATTTACGTCCCAAGCTGGGCACAGGCCTAATCTCATTTCTCAGAGGGTATTAGGGCAAGGAATTGTCCACCGCGCTGCCCTAATGCGTGTTGGCGAACCTCATATGTTGTCTTCGAAATATTTTTTTCTTATTTCTCAGACATGCAGGTTTCCTCACGATGTTTTCCTTCACCGCCGAGCACGTGGTAAATCAGCACTTAAAATTGCAATTAACAATTTCATTGGTGCCGGCGGGGATCGAACCCGGGTTGTTCGAGTACTGTGAAGCTTACAACGAGCGCTAACCATCTGAGCTACCACGGCTCTTGAAGCTTACAGCGAGCGCTAACCATCTGAGCTACCATGGCTCTATAATATACATATTAGACATGGGACGAGTACTCGGTTTCGATTCGGTACTCGGCGGATTCGGCCTTTTTTAGGGTTCGGCCAAGCACCGAGTATAAACGGCCGAGTACCGAGTACCTACGCGGGCTTAATTATATTCCAGAGAAAAATAGACGAAAAGCCAGTTTTATCATTATTATTATATTAGACACATTAAAACATCAGGAACACGAGAAGAAGCAGCAGTATTTAAAACGTACATAAGTATCTTTAATAGAAATTATTATTACAAATATTTAAAATTTAAGAGAGGAAGTTTGTGATGCAAAAGCACTAGTTTTTCGTTCTTATTTGGGTCTTGTTTGTAAGGGAAATAACCGCACGCCGCCCGCTACCGCGTTTTTTTAAAGCCGAGTATTCGGCAAAGTACTCGGCCCAATCTAGGCCGAGTACCCAGTGGCCGAGTACTCGGCGAATCACTACTCGTTCCATGTCTAATACTTAGATATAAATTACACCAAAACTTTACAACTATTTTTTTTAAAGCTTTAAAATTCCCTAGTACGTTGCTGACTGCGTATGTAATTTCGCGCGATTTTAGGTATTTACGCCACGCACACGCAGGTAGAAAGAGTGGCAGAGTGGGTCGATGTTTCAATAAAGGGGCAATCTTAAAATGGCCATCTGAAAACGATGAGTGATACCTATTAAGGTACGTTGGGGTAAGATCGGTGATGGGGGAAGACCGTAGGATTCAAATTCCCGGCGAATTATGCTATATTTTGAAAAGCTAACAATATGCTACACGACGCCATTTCATCCTGCCCCGACCCTCAGTTCGCGCCAGTCACTCCGGCAAGTGGGACCTGTGCTGCGTGGCATTTTATAAAACAATGTAATTTTTGTATTATTTTTGTCCATCCGATCTTTCCCTATCACTTTTATTTACGATTTTTAGCGAGAATATGGCTTCTTTTGTTATTATTTTATGTGGATACTAATTTTTATGAAGTTATAGCTAAATAAAGCTGGTCCATGCAAGGGTAAGATCGCTGTAGGCCGAGATCCGATGTTTCCCCTCGTGAGTGAAGATCGGATGAATATTATCCGATCTTTGCCTGTTACAAATATGGCAGTGGTTGTTAAACTTTCATTGGTCGTGTATATTTTTTCGTTGATTACTCAAGTGACTATGGGACTCAGTCTCGTTAGCAAGTCTGTATATTTAAAAGTAATAAACCAATACGATGGTTTTATTACTTTTAAGTACACATTAAAATACATTTTTTTTATAGGATAAGGGTGACAAAGGAGCACACAGTACACCTGATGTTAAATGATTGCTGCGGCCCATAGACATCTATATCTATCCTCTATTACAAATCAAAATGTAATTTATAATAATTATTTAAAAAATAATTTATAATAATAAATGCCGCTTTGTTAAACTATTTATATCTTCCTTAACTCCTGCGTTATCCCAGGGCATTTCGCCAGTCCTTACTGTTATTTTTTTTCCCATATAAAATCAAATGCATCCGATCTTTCTCTTATATTGAGTAATTCCATCTTATGTCATAACAAAGTTTGAGAAACATAAAATTACAATTTCTTTATATCAGGGATAAGATCGGATGGCAAGAAACAAAAAAAGAGAAAATCGTTTGGAACATTTATGTTTCTAGTAATTTATAGATCATATTGAAATATGTTTTTTAGCGTTAAAGATAGGACAAATCTCTTTTATAAACTTTTTTCTCTAAGCAGTAGAAGTGGTTTTAAATTTAAGTCCGGTCTTACCCCTTAATGGCCAATTTTTCATTATGCATATAAAAAAGTATGTCTAGTTTTCCCACACCTTTAAAGCAGAAACCGTTGAGTTTACACAAGCAAAAGATTCTCAAAGCTAAACTACGTTTAACGATTAACGGTTTGCTCCATGTTCCATAAATCTGACGTATACGAATGTCGAGAAATTAAAGTTTTTGGCAGACTCTTCCAACTATTCGAAAATCCGTCCGGTATTACCCCAACGTACCTTACATGATATACATACCTTATTGTGCTCCTTTTTAAAGGCACATCTTAAATTATTGATTTTTTTAGTTACGGAATCCATATTTGCATTTTTGTCTTGTTTACGCAATATCTGCAACAGCGCCTCTAATGCAGACAATCTTTTTTGTTTATTTTTATAAAATGGGTTGTTTATTTTCCACAAGCATTCACACTCGTGGTATTTTTCAATGAATTCTGCAATTACTGCACGTACAGACGCCATCGCGGTGACGGTGAAGCTCCTAATGACGGCCAACGGTGTAAACTCTGTTCGCTTAGATACGGTTTCCTTTGTGTTAGCACATGCCGCTACTTGTCAAAGGCGCCGCCGCATTATCAAAGATCGTCGCCGCGACATCCAAGGTCGTCGCATGCGGCATACATCCGCACGTGAATTTGGCAAAAATAGTGTCCATTTTACATAACTTGTGTTTATTATTTATATTCGTATTTTGTTACAATAACCATAACAATAAATTAGTATTCTATTTCATTCTTAGAATAGATAAACATTTATTTAAATACAGTAAAAAATAATTGAATAAAAATAATTTAAGCAAAATAATAAGTGCGCCTGCGGTTGACCGACATCTTGGTGAACAGACTATAGGCACAATTTAAATAATGTTACTACATAACAGATATAATATCTCTCCCATACAAAAGCGAAAATATCTACGCTGTAACAACCTACAATTTTTTTATAATAATCGCAGACGTTAGCTGCAAACAAAAATATACCTTCTGCTCGCGTACCGGAAGCTGAGAACGCTTTGCCCACCGCGCGACCATCGTATAGCTGCGTCATCGAGCGAACGTGCTAGGATTGTACCAAAAATTATAAAATAAAAACTCGAATTAATGAAATAATTATTTGTTTTGTTTGATAATCCAATTTGTTGAGGTTTATAAAATAAGAAATTATTTGTACCTGTATTAAGTTACATAACACATAATATACTCGTACACTATATTTAGTTTAGTTTTCTCTAGTCACAAGAAAATGTTTACTCCCCCATTTGGGTGAGGGGAGGGGGACTTAAATATTAATTTTTAGTTTAGAAGTGTCACAGACTAAAGATCAGATATTATGATAATTTAATTCATTGTGGTTAATTTTATTTTTATTTAATAAATATGTTATTTATTTTAAATTACCTATCTTTAGAGCTTGCGCCACCCCATTGACAAACATCTAAACCCGGAGCAATAATTTGTAGGCCATAGTTGTTCCGTGCGGAATTCGAACCCGCGGCCCTAGCATTGCAAATCATTGCTAAGCCACTGCGCCACGTAGCCATCAATTTGATGATAATAAAAACTTTATTGCTCAATGTAAGGAAGGTTAATAATATGCAACATCAAGGAAAATTAAGAATATAACAACGTGAACGTCTTTGAAACTCAGATAATTTATCTACTTACCATTTTAACCGACTTCAAAAAAGGGAGGAGGTACTCAAGTCGACTGTTTCTTTGTATGTTACCCCAGAACTTTTTTCTAGGTGAATCGGATTTAATGATTCTATTTTTATTTGAAAACTGGTGCTTATAACTTATACATCCCATAGAAATATGATCAAGATCTGACCAGTGGTTTTGGAGTTATCCTTAATAATGCGTATTAGTATTGAAGTCGGTTGTACAAAACTTTTAATTTCATTTGTTGTCTCTCTTCCTCTCTTTTTAAAAAACGTTACCTCCACACTAGTATTTTCTCCTGTATCGCAGGGACAGTTTACGTACATAGAACAGACCCAGAACAATTACACATATTTGTAGGCCATACAAATACTTGTTCCGTCCGGGCACCATCAGAAAGTTGAGATCATAACAGTCACCTAGATCTTTAAGAGCCCTTTCAAATAAGTTCATACACTATCCTTCTATCTTGTGCCGTCACTAAGATCCTATACCCACCTTCGGATTGCACCATCAGAGAGGTGAGGTTATAAAAGTCACCTAGGTCTTTATACGACCTTTCAAATAAGTTCATACACTATCGTTCTATCTAGTGCCGTCACTGACATCCTATACCCACCTTCGGATTGCACCATCAGAGAGGTGAGGTTATAAAAGTCACCTAGGTCTTTATGAGCCCATTCAAATGAGTTCAAACGCGGTCATTCTATCTAGTGTCGTCACTGAGATCCTATACCACCTTCGGATTGCACCAACATAAAGGTGATATCATCACAATCATCTAGGTCTCCATTTACCTATTTGAAAATGAGTCCAAACACGATAGTTCTACGTAGTAGCATCACTGAGATCCTTTACCCACCTTCTGAGTCCACCATAAGGAAGGTGACATCATTACAATCACCTTGGTCTCCATTCTCCGTCAAAACAACTTCTCTATATATTTAAAATAATATAAAATCTAAACAGCATACAAATAATGTAAGTAGCTACTAAGAAAGTATGTACTTACCAATAATGGAAACGAACTGAAGCCAGCGGATTACGGTGCGCCCGGAATAATACGTGGATTGCCGTCAGTTCAAAATTTTAACTTAAGATTTCACATTCACGATCAGTTTTTGGATGTACTTCAGTTCGACTAAGCAGTTTAACTGACAGCACGCCCGAAAAAATCCGTGTGTTGCCTTCAGTTAAAAATTTCAACTTAAGATTTCGCATTCACGGTCAGTTTTTGGATGTACGTCAGTTAAACTGTTCAGTTTAACTGACCGTGAGTGGGGACCATATACTATATCACAAGAGCACATGGTACTTCGTAGGTCTATTCGGCCATATGATAGTAATAAGACGGCAGTTCAACCGTTTTAAGCAAAATTAAACAATAAGACAAACGCATTGTTTTTTTTTAACAGGAGAATTTGAAGAAAAACAAACACTGTCATTGCGATCGCTCACAAACTCAAGTTAACTCAAGTTTCTTGAGTTTGTGAGCGATCGCAATGGATGCTATTATTTGTTACTTATTAGACTATTTTTCCACAACATGATTTAAAAAACCCACAAAGTAAAAAGAGTAGGTACCATGTACAAGTTAAAAAAAATTGTCAACGCCGGTTGTCAATCCAGAAACGAAACTGTAGGCATGAACTACTTGCAAAATAGTGTATATTTTGTTCTGGATAAATCTTCCAAAAACGCATTTTGAGCGAGTTATAACGATTTTTAAAAAGACACGACTCAAAAATAATCGATGGCACGCCTGGCGTGCCATCCGCACTGAACCGGTTAAGCTGAGTACAAAAAGAAGATACATGGTCATATTTATGAAGACCAGAAATGAATCTGATGCAGTTATTGAGGAGACCATCGAATGTGTTAAGATAAGTATGTGCAACACGCATCTACATAATCTATTATCGGCAAAATAAGAGATTGAACTAGCAAAACTTTTGTAGCGGTAGGAAGAAAAATTTTCAGACGATAAAGAGATCGCAGTGTTGCAGTAACTTTGCGGCTTACCTCCTGGATCTGCTTGTTCCATGAAAGACAGCTATCAACAAACAGACCGAGATTCTTAACATGTGGAGAGTATGGGATAGCATTGTTGTTGTACGAAATAAACGGCAACGTGGAGATATCTAATTTGGATAAGTATCTAGAGCTTCCTAAAAGTAACTACAACTACAGTGATGATGTTCTCATTTTATTTACTTAGTCGGGTCATAAGTTCTGTCAAAACCTTATTATTTAAAAATTTTAATACTGGCTAGATGAACTTCACCAATTTTAAAAATATAACGTTTACGCTTGCCGAAAATAAAAAAGACATTAATTTTTATTCATTTTCAAATATGGAGTGGTCGAAGAAAGAAGATAGAGTAGCGGTTATCGCGTAGCACCGCTGTGGTTACTCGCCAAAAGAGATTTTCAATATTCTACAAAAATTTAAAATAACCCTACGATTTGTTTATCGCACTATCAAACGTTTCACTGAAGAATCAAGCTTCGAAGATCGTAAGAGGACCGGCCGACCTCGTACAGTTAGGATACCCGCGGTCATCAAAACAGTGAAAGCGCGAATCCAACGAAATCCTGTTCGTAAACAAAAAATCTTAGCTCTTCAGATGGGCCTAAGCAGAACCACGGTCAAAAGAGTGATCAATGAAGACCTAGGACTACGAGCTTATTGTAAGAAGACCGGACATTTTTTGAACGAGCGTTAGAAAAAAAATTAGGCTGGATAGATACCGCGCTTTGTTACGGCGGTACGCGGGACAGAAATACCGCGAAATTTCGTTTTCGGAAAGTTATAATAAACAAAAGGATAAGGTGTATGCCCACAGAAGTGAAGAAGCCAGCACGAGTATTCCGAGGGTTCAACGAGCACATTATCCTTCGTCACTCATGGTTTGGCTTGAAGTCTCATATTCAGGCTGAACTGAGGTGGTTTTTCTGTGAAAAAGGTGTAAAACCTGTGCCGAGGTGTACCAAAATACCGTTATAACGAACATAGTGGAACCTCTTTCTCAAACAATATTCAAAAACAGACATTGGATATTCCAACAGGACTCTGCACCAGCTCATAGGGCACGAAGCACGCAAAACTGGTTGACCGCCCATGGAATTGACTTTATCGGACATGAAGGCTGTCCCTCTTCTAGTCCAAATTTAAGCCCACTGGATTATAAGATATGGCAACATTTGGAGGAGAAAGTCTGCGCTAAGCCTCATCAGAATTTGGAATCTCTCCGAGCATCTTTGGCTAAAGCAGCGGCAGAAATAGATATGAGTGTGGTGCGTGCTGCGATTGATGATTGGCCGCGTCGATAAAGGGCATGTATTCAAAATAGGAGAGGGCATTTAGAATAAGGTAAATAATAATTGTATTCTAAACTAAATTACCTTTCATTTCATATATAATTTCTGTATAATTATCAAAAAGTGTATCATTAATTTTATAAAAAGATTTTGACAGAACTTATGACCTGACTAAGTATATTGAAGTCGTTTATATAAAAAATTTAATTTTATCACTTGTTTGGATGTAAAGTTAATAACTAATTAACAGCATTATTTTAGGTATGGCAACATGAGGTTAATTTTGCATTTTATTTTACCGCGGAATTGTGTCGCCGACGTAACCTGTTTGTTCAGTGCTCCAGAACATTTGTTGATTTAGTTTGAAATACTGAATGTAGGTATCTACATCTTTGTAATAAGGTAATATTAATGATTAGGAAATGTAATATTTCGTTTTTAACATGGTGATCTTAATATTTATCTATAAAACTGACTTGGCAAAGATACCATACTAATGATACCACGATGTGACGGTTACTTTGCCATGTTTTACTACTACCATGGGTAGTACCACTACCACTACTACCACTTTAGACCTAAATTTTAACCGATTACGGCAATTCAAAGAAAGGATTGACATTCTATGTAGGTATGTACATTAGGTTTGTATAGATGTTTCAAATGAGTGGTCAATCGATTCATCTTTATCAAAATGAAGGAAAAGAAAAGAAAAATCTATATTATTTTTACTGGGTTTAATAATATTATTACTACTCAGTATTTTTTATATTTTTAACTTAGGGTGTTGATATTAATTTACAGCCAAAGAACAGAGTCAATTTTAATGATTATGAATGTTTTGCTATTGTGGGAAAACAATATTTAAGTTAATTACAATAATTTTTTTACCTGATCGTAATAAAAAGATAACGATGAAATTTAAAAATGATTGTGAAAAGCATTATTTTTGATTTTTTGGTTATTTTTCAAAGAGTACAAATTTGAAAATCTTTTTTTGGGCCCACTAGAAAATGTAACGAATTTAATTTTATTACACATAAAAAAAGATACCAATTTATTATAGTAAACGGCCGAAAGATTTTATGAAATTTTACCGGAATCATGATATCTAAAAAAAAAAGAGTTGTTTTGATATTAGTCTTCTGGCTAATGTAAAGAGAAAAAAAAGCGTGTAACGAATAGAGGTGTGAAAGTACTCAATAGCTTGTTTTTACGTTGATACTAGCGCCATCTTTATCTCATAGGCAACAAGAGCACTACACAATTTTTAAACATTTTGTTCAAGAAATGGCACCATTACCGTCATTAATACGAGTATCATTTATTGTTTATTTAAATAAATAAAAATAAATCCGTTGTTATTTTAGTGTAAATACTATAATATTTTAGACATATACCATATACCAGGGGTATAAAGTCCTCAGTATAGATTTGCCAAGTCGGAAAATTTACGACTTGACTTAAATCAACACGCAACTTAAGTTTAAATTCGAGTTACGCAACTCGAATTAGCAGTACGAAACGAAATTACATTTTTATAAATTTGTTTTTATATCTAGCTATCTGGTGGGTTGGGATAACTATTCAGTATCGGGCTACTCTTTAAAAATAACCCGGAATAAATAATGATAGGTATATTACAGTTTTTGAAAATACGAGTAAATAAGGATTCTACTTTTATTTGGAATCCCAAATAGAATGTGATTTATGGGCAACAACTCCGCGTACGCGTACCTAAATTTGTCACCCAACGACCTTTAAGATGTGTGCGTGCGTAGTAATATAGTAGGCATTAGATATTTATGAATGACAATCAGTGAAAACAATGCATTACCACGCATTCTGAATTTAAAAGTTAAAAAGGACAGAATGTTTGAGATATATTTATTAATTTTATTTTCACCATTCGCCTACATTACTTATTCTGAACCTTCTCTGCAAATTTGGGCATATAGGTATTACAAAACAACCCTGTATTTGTACCTTAATTAATTTAAGCTTATTATTGTACTATTTGATTTTTAATTTTAGACGAGAGTAATTTTGTTTAATATATTTCCAGTTCATTGTACAGTCCAGTTCATTGTACGCCAACGAGCGAAACAGTTGTGCGCACTACCTTATTCCAATTTAATCATTTCCTCAATTTTTCTAAATAAAAAACAACCGTATACTCGACGCTCGCAAAGTTGAACTTTCTATAACGTATACAATAGTAGTGAACGTGCATATTGATTGAAATTACGTTTTGTTGTTAGTGATTCTCAAACTGCGTGAATTGCTTACTATGCCGACCTGCAGTAAATGCAAAGAACAAGTTGCAGATGGAGCGGACTGCAGTCTTTGTAAGAGTTGTCTTCACTTCCATTGCGCAGGTATCAGTGAACCGGGATACCGTAAATTGGGTGATCGAAAAATGACCTGGCGGTGTCCAAAGTGTAAACAAGGACAAGGACAAGGTAAATCTCCCTCGCAGCCTTCAACTACTAAGCCTTCAGGCCCAACCGATCTCGAACACCAAGAGATAACTCCAACACAATTGATGAAGGAAATCAAGGATATTGCAAATAAACTAAATTCTCTTGATTCTATTGTTGAGGACATTAAGTACCTGAAGGATAATCTCACGCAGCTCCAAAAATCTAACGTCCAAACGAACAACGTCATCCAGGAACTCTCCAAAAAAATTGTGCACCTTGAATCACGTGTTAAAGAAGTCGAATGTGATAAAGAGAAAGTTGTTTGCCTATCCCAGAAGGTTGAAAAACTTGAGATTCAAATACAGTTTAAAGACCAGTGGGCTCGATTAAATAATGCGGAAATAAAAGGAGTGCCTATGAAAAAAGGTGAAAACCTTTTGGATATTGTTATTTCCATTGGCTCTAAAGTTGATTTCACACTCTCTAAGAGCCAAATTAACTACGTCACTAGGGTGCCTAATCGAGATCCAAACAGCGCTAAGCCTATAATTGTATGTTTCAACAATCGTTTTGTAAAGGAGGACTTCGTCACTGCTGCCAGAAAATATTCGTCCATGTCTCCGCTCACCACCATTGCTATAGGTCTACAAGGCAACAACCGTATCTTTGTGAACGATCACCTAACTGCCTACAACAAAACTTTACTTAATAAGACTAAGACTGTTGCTCAAGAAAAAAATTTCCAGTTCGTATGGGTGAAGAACTCGAAAATCCTTGCACGAAAAAATATCACATCTCCCATCATATCGATAAAGACAGAAAGAGACCTTCAAAAAATGATATAAGTTCATGTCATGTATTTGTAAAAGTCGCAACAAAATATATTAAAACTATTAAATGTTTTGAAACCACTGGTTGGGTCCGTATGATTCAATTTTTCTATTGTCCGCATGAGCTCAAACTCAAGGCAGGTAAATTAGCCCTATGCTTAACAATTTTTACCCGAACAAGCAATACTATAGAGTTGATAACTCGTTACATAGTTTACTACTTGCTTGTAATGTACAAACAGAGAATATTTTTTCTATTGAAAATTTGCTATACCCTATTTTGGATCACACAAATAACTTAAATGTAATTTTACGGTTAACACTATTTAATCGCTTATTTAAAAATCTATATTATGTCGGAATAGTTACATTTCTTTTCCGAAGGGGTACACTGCGCCCTATAAATTGGTTTATATTAATATTAATTTTATATTTTTTAAATTATACCTATCTATATACACTGCTGACACATTCCTTATATACCCTACAGAAATTAACTAAAGATATAATATGCTGTTGTCGAATAATTACATATTTTATTACAAGTATACTTATGACTAGTTTATGTTTCAACGTACCGCCTCGACATTTTACACACTTTACTATAGTTAAATATTTAGGAAAATATTGTTTTTGTTATTGTAAATAATATCTTTAAACGTGTACTATCAGAATGTAAGAGGCCTTCGGTCGAAAACTGATAATTTTTGTAGAAATATACTATTAAATAATTATGATATTATATGCTTGACTGAAACTTGGCTAATAGATAGCATATATAGTTCTGAGCTGTTTGATGACAGGTACATTGTTTGGAGGCGGGATCGTAATTATTTACGAACAGGACAAAAATTGGGCGGTGGAGTCTTAATAGCGATCAAACGTGAGTTAACTTCTGTTGAGGTAACTGAATGGCAATCCTCTGCTGAGGACATTTGGGTGAGCATAAGTATTAACCGATGTCGTATACACGTATGTACTGTCTACTTATGTAAAGAAAATAGAGGTAACTCATTTGACTTGCAACTACGTAATTTTTGTGACAAACTTATGGAAATTGTGTTATCTCATCCCAATGACAAATTTTTTGTTGCTGGCGATTTTAATGTGCCTGCTATTAAATGGGAAACAAGCCCGGATAATTCGGAGATGACGGCGACTAGCTATGTGAGTGATCTTTATGACTTATTTATTAACACCCTGAATTATTTAGGATTACGGCAGTACAATTGTGTATATAATATAAATAATGTGATTTTAGATCTTGTGTTGAGCAATTCTGACACCTGTGTAATAGCTTGCGACCCGCTTATTCCGGAAGATGTTCATCACAAAGCTTTATCTATTCTTATAAAATCTGTTAAGGTCAATGAACTACCAGTTTTAAATCAAACCAAATACATTTATTCTAAGGGTAGGTTTGACAAGATACGAGCTGAATTAAATGGCTTTGATTGGTACTCTCAACTTAATGTAGACAGTTTGGATAATGCGACAAAATTATTTTATAATAAAATATATGAGTTAAGAAATTTATACATACCGACTAAAACTGTTAAATGCTCTCGTTACCCGCCTTGGTATAGTCAGCCTTTGATAAAGATACTACGAAATAAAAACAAATACCATCGTAAGTACAAGACCTATGGCAATCTAGGTGATTATGAATCTTTTTCATTTCTACGTGCAAGAGCTAAGGATGTTGAAAGAGAGTGTTACCGTAATTTTATCTCACAAACGGAAAAAGACATTGCTAGCAATCCAAAGTCGTTTTGGAGATATGTTAAATCCTACAAGAATAATCAGTCATTTCCTAGCAATATGTCACTGCAAAATGAAACAGCTGTGAATGGACAACAAATAAGTGACTTATTTGCAAAATACTTTCATTCCACATTTTCCTCTCCGTACGGTAATTTTCATGCTGGTCATATGACTATTAAAGAGTTAAACATTCCGAACTCAGTTAGTTTGAATACCATATGTATTAATAAAACTGAAATCAATAAATTACTTGAGTCATTGGATCTCAACAAATCGGGTGGGCCGGATCTTATACCACCTATTTTTATAGTTAATTGTTGCAAAGAGCTTTCGGAGCCTCTGTTCATTCTCTTTAAGCGATCGATAGCTGAAGGTGTTGTTCCCAAAATTTGGAAGCAGGCATACATCACACCTGTTCATAAAAAAGGGAACACCACAAAAATAGAAAATTACCGGCCTATATCAAAACTATGTTTATTTGCTAAAGTATTTGAAAAGGTAGTATATCAACAAGTGTACAATTCTATTTCCCCTATACTTAGCGATTCCCAACATGGATTTCTTATAAAAAGATCAACTGTTACTAATCTGATCCTTACAAATAATTACATTTCAAAAGGTATGGACATTGGACTCCAAGTTGACTGTGTTTATACTGACTACAGTAAATGTTTCGATCGAATAGATCATCAAATCCTTTTAAAAAAATTGGCAATGTCAGGTATACATGGAGATCTTCTGCGATGGTTCTCCTCTTATATCGAAAATAGGTCACAAGCAGTAGTGCTTAATGGGTTTATGTCCACTTGGCTACCGGTTCCTTCAGGCGTACCTCAAGGCTCTCTGTTGGGCCCCCTACTATTTATTATCTTTGTGAACGATATAGAGAAGTGTTTCTTGTACTCCAAAGTACTCTTATATGCTGATGATATGAAAATACTTAAATTCATCTCTAGCACAGATGATACTATATTATTGCAATCAGACTTGGAAAGATTTGAAACATACTGCAATTTAAATAAACTAGATTTAAATGTATCTAAATGTTTTTTTGTGTCCTTTACAAGGAAAAGCGATACAATCAATGGCGGCTATCAATTGAAGGGTACCTCTTTGGCTAGGGTATATGAAGCTTGTGATCTTGGAATAATTCAAGATTCTAAACTTATCTACGACAAGCATATATCTAGCATTATAACTAGGGCATATAAAGCCATGGGATTTGTCATCCGCTGTTCTTGTGCCTTCAACAGCCTAAAGACGATAAAAATTCTCTACTGTTCATTTGTACGTCCTATTCTTGAATATGCATCACAGGTCTGGAACCCACAATATGAGGTTTATAAGTCTCGTATTGAGGGTATCCAGAAAAGGTTTCTAAAGTATTTTGATTATAGAGCGCATACAGATTCTCAGAACTATGAAGAGAGGTGCAAACGATATCACTTTCTTCCTTTATCTGTTCGGCGTAATATTAATGACGTATGTTTTTATCTAAAAATTTGCAATGGTTCAATTTACTCCCCGGAATTATTATCTGATGTTACTTTAAATGTTCCATTAGCAAATAAGAGGAAACGCAAACTTCTTTACATAAACAGAGCTCATACGAACTATAGACGTAATTCTTTCATGATTAGAACTGCTAAATTTATAAACTCGCTTAATTTTGATATTGATCCATTTTATACTACCCCGAGTGTGGCCAAGAGTACCTTAACCAGTGAATATTTTGCTTAAATTTTTATATTAAGTCTTAAAATATTCATAATACACATAGCTTTTTAACTTTAAGGTACCTATTGTTAACTAGTTAATATATCTTTGAATTGTCTTTTGTTTATACTTTTTATTTTTAATTCTAAAAGTGGAAACTTGTAAATGGCTTAATAGTATATTATTATATCTTTTATTTAATTATAAGAAATTGCTGTAAGTTTTCCGAATAAAATAAAATAAAATAAAATATATTTTAGATATTTGCCTAAGAAATTATTGTGACAAGATTTAAAATATAAAAGATTATGCGTGTAATTATGTACACATGTACGAAGTGAAACTTCTTTACGACACATCATTGTTCTTTTATTTTATATTTTACATAAGTAGGTTAAAGAAGGCTTACGCTAAAAAAACCTTACAAGAAAACGTGATTTTTTTTTAAAACCGTACTTCACTACGTCGATAAAGAAGTTTCACTTCAAAAATTAAGTAAAGTAATTAAGGATTTTCACAAACTTCGCACATATTTTCAAGGTTCAACTAGCGGAAACTTTGCAACACAATTAGAGGAGGAAATCATAAGATTGAGTATTGTATAGGTATATGTAGTAAACTTACCTTCATCCTTAAGTCCGACAATTTTGGTAGTGGTGATGGTCTCCGCGAAAACAAAATAGGTACATATTTATATATGCGTCTCTGAAGTGCATTGTCCAGTAGCCACAGGATTAAGGAATATTTTAGTTGGGTTGGCGTGTGCTGTTAGACTGCATTTCAAAGATAAATAGCTGGGGTCTACCCATCGTCAAGAGACGTTCAGTGCGGTGCGTGTCTATACAAACTGTTTACGTGTAGGTACGAGCTAACTTAGTATCAGTTCTTGAACATCCAGTGAGTTTTACTCATCATATCATTGTGAAATAATACTACGCGTAAATTGTGATGTAATAAATTGTGTTTATTTTAAACAGCAAATCTTAAACCAAAATTACAGTAATAGAGACTAGAGATAAATGGTCGACTTTCCCCGACTTCGAATAGGTAGGCAAGGCCAATTCATATATCTGCAGACTGGCTTAATGTTAGCATCTAAGAAACCTTTCTTCAATCCGTTTTAGCTAAGAAACACAAATTTAACGCATAAAACTAAAGTACCTAATCCGTTGAATGCTCAAAACAGAAATGTTATTACCTAGCACAATTAATCATTTTAATTTCTTTAATAATTCTGTTGCTTCTTTATTTGCTTGGTGATCTTCATTTGATTTAGCTGGGTAGCTAGCAGCTAATTGAAGATAATACTTAGCTTGATCTTCTTTATTCAATTTTAGGTAACAGCTACCAAGTCTCAGTAAATTTATACTGTAAAACCGAGGTTGAACTGATTCGGCTTTTAAAAAATATTCAAGAGCATCTTCATAGCTCGACTTGGGAAGGGAATAAAACAAAAGTTCTGTTGTTTTTCTTTGATGCCAAGGCATTTCAGAAAGTTGATAACACCATTCCCCTAGCATATGCAAGGTTGTTGCATCGTTTGGGTTTAGAGCTACAGCAAACTGAAATTTTGTTCACAGTAAATAATAAAAAATAATATGACATAATAATTATATTACAGTTTTTATATTATATCACTTACATCAAAGTGTTCCTTTATTTTTTCCAAGTGTTTAATTCTTTCCTTGTAGCCTTCAAAACTGGTTTTAGCGTCCAATATAAGAGCATACCATTTATGTACTGCATAATTATCCCCAGAATTAGGTAATTCATAAGCAATAATGTCATACGCTTGTTTTATAAGGTCTTTTCTATAACTTTGGTCGTACTTTGAATCTTTTGACATAGTATATAGAACTCTACAAATACGCCACTTAACGTCTACATCATTTTGAAACTGTAATGTTTTCAAATTAAGTTAGTTTTAATTGCCATTTAATTTTACTTAAGTAATTAAAAAGCAAGTAATTATTTTTTACACATTTAATCATTATGAATTTTGTTTTATTAAACATAATATTTTAGAGCAGCTAAGTAGCAGATTACGAAGAATTTCGTACAATGACCTTTAAATGTCTACTGCGAATTTTCCGGACCGATACAACTTAGGAACCTTCAAGAAAAGAGCTTACACCTTTCTAAAAGGCCAGCAACGCATCTGCAATTCCCCTGGTGTTGCGGTTGTTCATGGGCGGCGGTAGTCACTTACCATCAGGTGAGCCGCATGCTCGTTTGCCCCCTATTCTATAAAAAAAAACACTCCATACGTGGCTCATCGGTTAGGGGAGATAGCTGAAAAGACATCACCCGAGCAATGGAGGTGGATAACGACTGCGGAGAACATAGCAGATCAGGTAACGCGCATGAACTTCGAAGCAAATAAGAAAGCGACCAATGGTTCACAGGACCGTCATTTCTTTACGAGGACGAGGACAGTTGGCCTCACCGGAAGGAAGAGAAGGCAGGGGATGATGAGGAGTTGGAGGAAATCGTGGCGCACCAGAGCGACACCCAGGACGCTCCACACCTGCCAGACATAGAACGATTCTCTTCTTACGAGAGATTGATCAGGGCCACAGCACGAGTACTGCAGTTCATCGATACCATACTAAGAAGGGCACAGGGACTGACATTGCAGCATATCCAGAGGGCAAAAAGGATGTGGATAGAACGCAGTCAACTCGACAGCTTCGCTGAAGACATCAAACGCCTTCAACGGAGGAAGAATCTAGCCACAGGCAGCGCACTTAGGAAGCTCGACCCCATACTGGAAGATGGGATACTACGAGCCAGGGTAACAATCGACGCAGCCGTCGTGGACGGCCAGATGAAGCGACCTGTCATACTGAATGGACGCCACCAATTCGTGAAGCTGCTCATAGAGAAGGTGCATCAGGAAGCAAGCCACGCCAACAGAGAGAGGGTTGTCAACGACTTACGCACCAGATTTCATATCCTCCGACTACGACCGACCGTATGAGAAGTGGAGCGAAGATGTCTACGATGCAGGGTACGCAAGGCGACACCACGGCCAGCGGTTACAGGAGACCTACCACCCGAATGTTTAGGGGCGTTTGCGTGACCGTTTACCTACACCAGAGTCGACTATTTCGGGCCTTTGATAGTTACGATAGGACGACGGCACGAAAAGCGGTGGGTAGTACTTTTCACGTGCTTAACGACGCACGCAGTTCATTTAAAGCTAGTTTACTCCCTAACAACGGACTCGGCGATATCGGCATTGCGGCGCATGGCGGCTAGGAGTAGGTGGCCGCGGGTCATATACTCCGATAACGGCACAAATTTTCATGGAGCAGATGCAGAGCTACGACGGGTGATGGAAGAGTGGGCACCGCAGCTAAAGGACTACGCGCTGACTCGGCGTACAGAATGGAAGTTAATCGCACCGGGCGCGCCTAACCAGGGAGGCGCATGGGAGCGTCTCGTGTGCTCAGTGAAGACCACACTCAAAGCCACTCTACATCAGAAGAGCCCGCGGGAGGAGACTCTAGCGACGCTCTTGACGGAAGCAGAAAACACAGTTAACTCTCCACCGTTGACGCACGTACCGATCGACATCAACGACGAAGAGGCATTAACACCCAACCACTTCATCCTGTTGGGACCATCGGGCCTACCAGTCACCGCGCCGTGCACACCCATCGAACGTCGGGCGTGGAGAGCGGCGCAGGGGCTCGCCGGCGAGTACTGGAGGCGCTGGGTGAAAGAGTACCTGCCGACGCTGGTGTTCGCGCGGGGACTCCCGGGACGTCCAGCAGCGACAAATACAAGAAGAGGACCTCGTCGTGGTTGCGGACGGCAACCTACCACGGAACGTGTGGCCAAGGGTCGTCGGTCGTCACGAAGACGTTTCCTGGACCGGACGGCGTGGTGCACAACGTCGAGTGCTGAGGGAGGCTGGCGAAGTGCTGCGGCGACCAGTAAGGAAGATCGCCGTCCTCCTGAGGGAAGCTTGCTCGCATGCTAGGATGTTACGTACGGCGAGAGGAGCCACCGCCACGTCGCCCCTTCATACCCCGTTGCGCCCCGCGCACCCCGCACACCGCCCGCATATCACGTGATGCCGTCGACGAATCAGAGCGCGGCATACCTCACGATGCTACTCACATGCGGAGACACTCTCTTTCGAAATATAAGAAGGGTGTTTTGGTCTGTGAGCTGTTCATTTCGGAAGCGGCACTTGAAGGCAACAGCAAGAAAAGAAACATCAAGAGAAATCAAGAGAGAAGTATTAATACTCCATTGAAGATTGAAGTTTGAAGATTCCCCTCTGTGTATATAGTTTAGCCGCATTGTAAATAGTTGAATATATAATCGTCTACAGTACCCTCTTTTCTTGAACAGTCCCTAGTGTAATCTACCTTTAAATAACATCAGTCGTCAATCAGTCAGTTAGTTTAAAATGATACAGTCCACTGCAGTCCCTTATAATACCTAATGTAAAACATTCGAATACCAATGTGCTGTTAAATGGGGAGGAGTTGAGTCTTGTGGATACCACTGTTTTTCAAATTAGCAAGCAGACTTAGTTCTGCAGCATATGCTGTAAGAAAGATTAGAAGTCTCACAGATGTTGATACAGCTAGATTAGTGTAATTTAGTTACTTTCATAGCGTAATGTCTTATGGAATTTTGCTATGGGGTAATGCGACTAATATTGAAGCTATATTTGTTTTGTAAAAGAGAGCCGTTCGGGCGATTTATAACCTAAATTGTAAAGAGACCCTCAGACAAAAATTTAAAGAAATAAACATATTAACTTTGGCATCGCAATATGTTTATGGAAATGTAATGTATGTACATAAAAACATAAATAGCTTTAATAAGAAAAAGGATGTGCATACTTTAATCACTAGGAACAAACATAAGCTTGTAATACCAGTTACTAGACTCCACAGAATCAGTAATTCATTTATGGGGCAATGTATACGCTTTTACAACAAAATCCCCAACATATTCAAAGTTTGTCAATAAACAAGTTTAAAAGTTTTATTAAAGAAAGACTGTACAAAAAGGGTTATTATAATATCAAGGAATACATGAATGAAAATAACCCCTGGGAATAAGGTGATCGCCACCATGCTGGTTCTATGATAAATCATTTAAAAATTGTATAAACGAAATTATTGTTAAGTGAAATATGTTTGAAAAAGTGAAAAAATTGCCGTTGGGTTTCTTGCTGGTTCTTCTCAGGACAGAGGTATTTTCCGAACCAGTGGTAAATAAAAAATGACTTTCAATAAGAATTATGTAATAATCAATATTGAATAAAAAAAATTATTCTAATTATGACAACCAGCCGATAACTGTTCAGTGATCGCGAGGGTGAAAACTGGTAGCGATCACCATGGTTAGAGGCACTGTTTATGCCTAAATTTGGTCATGTTGAACGCCGTCCAATTGCGTTCGAGCTGTCGCGTCACCCGATAGTATGTAGGTGAAAAAACGCCGCCAGGTGGGGCGGCCGTGTGCGGCTTGCAGTGGCTCGACGCGTGGGCGATGACGGGAGAGTTGCCCACTGGCCGCGAAGCGGGGAACCCGCATAGCTCGTTTATTGCTGCCGAAGTTCACAGACCGTTGTCGGGTCCAGATAGTTAGATTAAGTGCGTGTTACTTCGTTACGTGGATATGTGAATTTTGCAATATTTAACTTGTTCGGGGATGCGGAATTGTGCAGGCGCGCGTCGAGTAGATATACGGTCTAGGATTCGAACCGCGCATTCCTTGTTCGAGAGCTTCTCCCGGTTGATCGTCAGGAAATCATTATAATTGTGCCGTCGCGTTAAGTGCCCTTTTTGTGTTGGTTGGCTTGTTAGTTTACGTGTCAACGAGGCGTATTTTGAATATTTTCGCGACGTGGTGTTTTGGTGTCGAATGAAGGAACTTAGTTGTGTTTAACGCTGAATCGTATGACTCATTAAGAGATCGCTTTAATTCCCTATTTATAATTTTGTGATAACTGAATCCGGGACATTGAATGTCGAATTTTGAGCTACTGTCCTTACTGTGTCGGGTATCACGTGTTAGATTCTACGATGAATGTGGAATTAGGCGAGTTTAAGTTAGTTAAATGTACAATGAAGCTAATAGACTGAAATAGTGACAAGGAAGAAAGAAATGGTCCAGCGGTGGAGCCTGCTGGAGCGATGCAGCTTGTGGGGCATCCTGGAACTCGGCCGCTTCTGGTCGCCTAAGGTGGTCAAGGTCTCACACATTTACACATCACTGAACACTACTTGCCATTCACCTTACATCCACTCACGGCCTGACCGAGCCTTGGTGCGAAGTTAGCTTCTGATACTGGTACGTAATATGTGTTTCTAGCATTCTCCCATGTAGCTTAGTGTTATAGGAAATTCTTCCATGTGGCCAATCGGGCCCGACCTGCGGCTGCTCGTGGAATCTTCTGCTCATGGGCCCCGGAAGATTCGACCCTTGCTGGAGCAGCTGCGGGCCGTAACAGGCACACTGAACCTAAACGTTAAGTTGGACAGGTCTCGTCTAATGAAGTCAACGCTCCGTCCACTTCGTGCTCTAATCCAAAGTCCCGAAACCCTTCAGCTCAAGTTACAAAACCGTTTTCAGTGCCTGGAAGATTGCAATGCAGTGGACGATATGAATGATAAGCTCGTGGAAACTGTCCATGTGGTCGGAGCTAAGTTCTGCAAGACCCGCCGCAGAAGAACACAAAAACTCTCCGGTCACATTGTGGCGGCGCTGTCGTCGCGCCACCAGCGAAACACATCGAATCCTAAATCGCGCTAACAAAGTTCCGAAGTTAAAGCAGTATATCTAGAATAGCTCCTAAATACCACTCGGAGCGTTGTCCGCTCCCCGGGCAGCACACCCTACCCGGCGGGAGATCTCTCCTTTTCCTTCCACCCGTCACAGTGGGACTGCAGCACCGCCCAAATTTTGACGGAATCAAAAGCTTTCTTATAGTCCACATAAGCCAGACATAGTGGCAAATTGTACTCCTCGGACTTCTGTACAATTTTGCGAAGGGCATGTATGTAGTGTATGGTGCTAAAGTCTTTTCGGAAACCGGCATGTTCGGGAGGCTGGAAGTCGTCGAGTGTGCATACGAGACGATTCGTAATGACTCGAAAACAGCACGTAGACCTGGCTCAAAAGTGAACTTTGCACTTCTGCTCCACGCCTCCGGTGTAGTGCCACCATGGAGGACGGAATTAAAGAGCTTCTGAAGGACTTCATGTACCGGTTTTCCGCTCGCTTTCAGAAGCTCCACTGTAATTCCATCCTCGCCTGGAGACTTACCGTTTTTAAGGTGTTTGAGAGCCATTTTAATCTCGCTCAGACTGACGTCAAGAATATCATCGGAATCGTTCAGGATAGTGAAAAGAGTGCAGAGTATTCTAACATATCTGCACTGAAGGATAGGCAGCCAGTAACCGATTCGTTGCGGCACCGATTTTCGACAACTTTTAGCTGTGGCGGCGAACAAATATGTCGTGACACGCCTGGCGTGTCAAGCGCCACAGTGTTTAGTGGGTAGCTACGTGTTTTTCTACGTGTTTTCTTTGAAATTGAGAGTAAGCGTTTTTTATGCAGAGATTACAAACCTTTTGTACTATTTTTTGTTTTATAAGAAATTATTTATATAAATGGATATACAGAAAAATCACCCTGGAAAATCTTGGTTTTTATTAAATTAAATTTTCATCTAATAATAATATTTGTAAAATATCAAATAATCACGAACATTATTTTGGAAAAAAATAAGGTTTATAATTCATTGATATTTACAAATGTTAAATATTATTTAATGTTATACAAATGTAAAAGTAGTCGATCTGAAACCGTCTAATTAGTAAGAATAGCAAAACAAGTGTTTTCAAAAGGAAAAAAAAACGCCGGCGCTGTCCAGCGGCGGATTGACAAAAGACTATTTATCAGGGAACTTTTTTATGCATGAACGGTTTTGAACTGTTTCAAGCAAAAATAAACCTTATGGTCCCCACTCACGGTCAGTTAAACTGACATCAGTTCGACTGATGACTTCAAACGGATTTAATCCAAAAAAACTTCGACACACACGGTCAGTTCAACTGATCAGTTCAAACTAGGGCTGTTAATATTTTTAAAATATCGGATTTTCAATATATCGAAAAAAATATCGACATATCAACTTTGTTTAAAAAAAAACAATCGTAAGTCATTTACTTTAGTTCGTTTATTATATTTATTAAGCAAATTAAATTATAACTGTATTAAAATGTTAGATTATAGTTCTTAGTTAAAGTTACAGCCTACATAAGACCCATTGCTGGGCACAGGCCTCCCCTCATTTCTAAGAGGGTTTTAGGGCAAGGAAGTGTCCACCGCGCTGCCCCGATGCGTGTTGGCGACCTTCACATGTCTTCGAAATATTTTTTCTTATTTCTCAGAAATGCAGGTTTCCTCACGATGTTTTTCTTCACCCCTGAGTACGCGGTAAATCAGCACTTAAAATTGCAATTCATTGGTTCCGGCGAGGATCGAACTCGGGTTGCTCGCGTACTGTCAAATTTACAGCGGGCGCTAACCATCTGAGTTACACGGCTCATAGTTCTTAGTAATTATTGTTTAATTTAAATAAGACAATTATGTGTACCAATATTTTTCCGTAAGAGTTTTCAAAAATACTCATAGTTTTATATGTTCAACTGTTTGATGACTACGATCATTGGGCACTAAAAGTTTGATTGTAGAAGCACAGGTGCTACAGATGTAGCTGAAGAAATCAAATATTTAACAGCTATTTCTGATAGTACGGGAGTAAACTGTCTATCCAGCGGTACGTAGTACTATTATTTATTCTGCGCCAGCGGACAGTCGATGACGACAGTCACTCAAGTTCTTTTTTTTTTTTTTTTTTTTTTTTTTTTTATAGGAGAGGGGGCAAACGAGCATGCGGCTCACCTGATGGTAAGTGACTACCGCCGCCCATGAACAACCGCAACACCAGGGGAATTGCAGATGCGTTGCCGGCCTTTTAAAAAGGAGTAGGCTCTTTTCTTGAAGGTCCCTAAGTCGTATCGGTCCGGAAAAATCCCTGGTGGTAAACTATTCCACAAGGAAGTTGTGCGAGGAAGAAAACATCTTCTAAATCGCACAGTGGTGGACCGCCAATCATCCAGATGGTGTGGATGGTATCGGGAGTTCTGCCGCGATGTGCGTTCGTGAAATTTGGCGGCTGGGATTAATCCGAACAATTCCTCAGAGCACTCCCCATGGTAGATGCGAAAGAAAATGCAAAGAGATGCAACATCTCTTCGCAGTGCCAATGAATCGAGCCGATCGGAAAGGGCTCGGTCGTCGACGATTCGAGCCGCTCTGCGCTGGATGCGGTCAAGTGGAAGGAGCTGGCACTGGGGAGCCCCTGCCCAGAGATGGGAACAGTATTCCATGTGAGGCCGAACCTGCGCCTTGTAAAGTTGCAGGCGGTGTGCCGGCATGAAATACTGTCCCGCTCTGCTGAGCACGCCAAGCTTTTTAGAGGCCAATTTGGCCTTCTCTTCCAAGTGACCACGAAACTGCACGTCACTCGATATGTCGACTCCGAGGATACCGATACTGGCTGAGGCAAGAAGGGGAGTGCCTTGAAACTGAGGAGATACGACAAAGGGGTTCTTTTTAGCGGTAAACGCGCAAACTTGTGTCTTCTGAGGATTAAACTGGACTAGATTTAGTCGCCCCCAATCCGAGACTTTGTCCAGCAAAGACTCGACTTCAGACACAAGTTTGTTCCGGTACTCGGCGACGTTTTCCCGAGAAATATTGGCCCGGCCGGTGTATAGAGCATCACCAGTGCTGTCATCCGCATAGCAATGAATGTTACCAGTTAGCAACATATCATTGATATGCAGAAGAAACAGCGTTGGTGATAGCACACAGCCTTGTGGAACACCAGCGTTAATAGGCTTGTAGTCAGAACATGCACCGTCTACAACGACCTTGATGCTCCGATCTGCAAGAAAGCTGGTGATCCAATTGCACAATTTCTCGGGAAGCCCATAGGAAGGCAGCTTCGAAAGAAGCGCTTTGTGCCAAACCCGATCAAAGGCCTTCGCAATGTCCAGACTAACGGCCAACGCCTCCCCCTTGGACTCTACTGCCTTCGCCCATCTATGGGTCAGGTAGACCAGAAGATCACCAGCTGATCGACCCCGACGAAAACCGTATTGGCGGTCACTAATCAGCTGGTGATCCTCAAGGTACCGGATGAGCTGGCAGTTAATAATGGATTCCATTATTTTGGAGAACAAGGAGGTGATCGCGATAGGCCTATAGTTGGACGGGTCTGAGCGGTCGCCTTTTTTAGGGATCGGGTGGACTAAAGCTGTCTTCCATGAATTCGGGACTACGCCTTGGGAGTAGGAGTACCGGAAAAGACGCGTTAGGACCGGTGCCAACTCCGGAGCACACGTCCTCAGCACAATTGGGGGGATTCCGTCAGGCCCACTCGACTTCTGGATGTCCAGGGAGAGAAGTGCTTTGCGAACTGAGCGCTGTGAGAATAGCACATCCGGCATGGAGCACTCACACCGCGGGATGGTCGGCGGTATTTTCCCCCCGTGATCAAGAGTCGAGTTGGACGCAAAAAGGGAGCCTAAAAGGTCGGCTTTGTCTTTTGCGTCTTGGGCCAGTGAGTCGTCCTCCCTGTGCAGAGATGGTAGTGATGGCTTACAGAAATTCCCTTGGACAGCCTTGGCGAGAGACCAGAATGCACGGGTTCCCGAAGGAAGGCGAACTAGTTTCTCGCCAATTCTGCCTATGTGCTCTGACTTTGCCTTGGCAATAACTCTTTTGAAGGACCTGGAGGCGAAGTTATACTTCTTTTTAAGTGTGCTGGTGTTTACATCCCGAGTCACCGAAGCCGCAGCCCAGGCTTGATAACACTCCTGCTTACTGCGCAATGCAGTCTTACAGGAGCGACCAAACCAAGGCTGAGATCTGCCTCCGATGGGTACCACAGATGATGGAATAAATAGTTCCATTCCCTGTAGCACCACATCAGCGACAGAGTCAGCAACAGCACTGGGATCATCCGGCGAGAAGCAAACCCGCCCCCATGGGTAGGATGCAAAGAAAGACCGCATTCCGTCCCAATCCGCCGACCTGTAATGCCAAACACGGCGGCAACCTGCAGAACGCAACCGCGAAAGGAGCGTGAGTGGCACCATACTCCGGATCAGACAATGGTCCGAAGAGCCGAGAGGGGCATCGACGGAAACCTGATATCTGTCCGGATGAGAGGTCAGCAGAAGGTCCAACAGGGAAGGTGTATGATCCTCCACATCTGGAATCCGCGTAGGCGAAGTAACCAGTTGTGTCAGACCATATGCCAAGGCAAAGTCATAAACAGATCTCCCCGCATGATCGGTTAAACGTGAACCGAGCCATTCGGCATGGTGGGCGTTAAAATCGCCAAGGATCACGATCTCTGCGGATGGGACCTGTTGTAGCAAGGAATCTGTAGCCATTTGGACGTGGTCGATGAGTCGGTCTGTTTCGGCATTACCGCTATGGGACCTATAGAGGCACCCGTAGACGCGCGGATGGTCGTCGCTGTCTACGCGTAGCCAAAGGATGGACAGGTCCGAACCTTCAAGACTGCCGAGGCGTCGAGAACAGATGTCCTCTCTAACATACACGCAAACTCCAGCCCGAGGCACAAAGGAGTGCTCCAATTTGTACCCCGGGTAGGAGAGATACGAAATATCAGTCGGAGAGGAAACCTGAGTCTCGGTCAAAAAGAGCAAGGCCGGCTTCGCCGTCTCGAGATGGTAGTGGACGGCGTTTAGGTTAGAGTGAAGTCCCCTGATGTTGCAGAAATTCACGGATAGCGTGGCAGGGGTCGCCTTGGTATTGTTGCTCAGCTTGCCCCGAGCAGTTTTGTTTTTGAGCGGAATTTTGCCCCCCCCAGAATACGCGGGGCAGCCTGAGCACCCACGCTCAGGATTGGAATAACATGGTCGTGGATGCTCAGCGAGGGATTCTCCAGGGGTACTGGTACCCTCCTGGGGTAGTCTATTGTCTAATTCCGCTACCATGTTGATGGGGGGGGGGGGGGGGGGAATTGGGCCTCCGGCCAACTGCACTCACCAGACGAAACGCAGAAGCAGAGCCTCTACTTCACGCCGGTATTCTGTGAGGTCGTGGTACCAACCCGGCTCGAGCCGGCCCATACGTGCAACAGCAAAAAACTGCTGCAGGGCTCTACCACCGTAAGACGCCTAAGCGATCAAAATAACTTGAGGTTTATATCAACATCGAAGCACTTTTTTCTTCGTTTACTCTAATAGTTCACATGCGCAGACATGATAAAACAGGAGCAACAATCCGTTGACGGTCAAGTTCCCGCCAAAGCTCACAGTAAGTAAAGTAGTACTAAGTTTCATAGATTATAGTAATTTTAATACCACAGAGATGTACTATACAAAATGACATTTGTTTTTAAGACAATAAGCAAATAAACAAACTGGGGAAAATTGAAAAGCATAATATAGTAGGTAGTAGTAGTTTAAATGATTTACGAGAAAAAAATAAACTTTTTATTTTAAAAAAAATCGACTAGCGATATCTATATTTCAAAATCATACTATCGGTATATTTTCCAAAAAATATTAGTAATAAATGCCGATATTTCTAAATAATAATATCGATTTTTGGATATATCGATATTTTATCAACAGTCCTAGTTCAAACGCGTAGATTACCTACTGTATTCTATTCAAACCAGCGTTGTTCTTGATACGGCAATTGCCGTAATATACGGCATCCAGGTAACTTTGGCAACAAAAATACGGTATACGGCAGCTATTTAAATACCGTATTAAAATATACGGTATTTGACTAAAGTAATCACAAATAAATATTTCGTATAACGAAACGCACCAACTTGTGAACACAGAATATTTTTGCCACAGATAAAGTAGGAATGTCAAACGTTAAGAGTATTCAACTAGATTCAACCTTATCATTGAGGATTTAATGTCTAAAATCTTTAGTTCCTCATTCTAGTAAGTTTACTTACAACCTTTACTCGGGTAGGTTCTAGGATATGTGGGGAATCCCCAGAATAATTGTTACTGTGCTGTACCTATTGTGGTTCTGTCATTTAACGCTTTGTTTTGCTTTATGTACGATCTATTAGTTAAAGCTATTTTACGAATATTTTTTAGTTTTAATTGAAAATGAGTGATAATGAGTGTGACATTAACGACGGGCCACCTACGCCGAAAAAAAAGGTAAAAAGTAAACACATAAAACAAAAGTACAGAAAGCAGTGGGAAAGTGATGAAACGTTTAAGAATTGGATTGTCCCTGTCAGTGATGACCCCTACAAGGCAAAATGTACAGTGTGTGATGTCAAACTTTCTTGCGAAATTTCAACTTTAAAACGTCATGTTTTAAACGCTCAACACGTAAGAAGAGCATCAGCGAGCTCTTCTGCAAGAGACGTTAGCACTTATTTTCAGAATCGACAAACCGATCAAAATAGGAAAGTAATGGAAGCCGAAATAAAACTTAGTGCATTCGTCGCAGAGCACAACATATCATTTATGGCTATGGATCATTTATCGGAGTTGCTAAAATCGTGTTTTCCAGACTCCAGAATTGCTTCCGAGATTGCCATAAAACGAAAAAAATGCACATATACGGTAAAAAATGTTATTGGTGATTTCCAAAAAGATTATTTGGACAACATTATTAAAAATAATAAATTCAGCGTACTGGTAGATGAATCTACGGATATTTCAGCCACAAAAACAATGTGCAGTATTATCCGTTATTTTGATGACCAGCAAAAAAAGGTCATGTCTTCACTATGGGAACTGGCACCTTTATTTGAGGCAGGCGATTTTACGATGGCAGCAGAGGGAGCTACAGCAGAAGCCATGTATGATCTCATTATAAAGAAATTTAGTGATAGAGGGATCCCATTAGAAAATATTATAGGATTCGCGTCAGACGGCTGCAACGTTATGATGGGATCACAAAATTCAGTAGCCAGCCGTTTGCGAGAAAATCTGCCAGGTATATTTATTTTTAAATGTATATGCCATTCTATGCATTTGTGTGCCAGTGAGGCATGCAAAAAATTACCAAGACGATGCGAAGATTTGGCGCGAAACATTTACGGTTTTTTCAATCTGAGTTCCAAACGCCAAGCCCAATATTTGGAATTTCAAGTTTTTACTAACTCAAAAATCCACAAGATTTTACATCCATCGCAAACTCGGTGGCTTTCCCTGCTATCGGTTGTGAACAGGTTGCTTGAACAGTGGAACAGCCTTAAATTGTTTTTTACGCAAAAATGGCTCGAAGAAAAAACTGTAGCTGCAGAATTAATTTACCGTGAGCTGCGTGACGATTTTATTAAGCTTTACTTATTATTTCTGCAATGGATATTACCAAAATTTATTAAACTCAACGAGTACTTTCAAAGCGCAGACTCAAAATTGGTGGAACTGGATGAACACATAAGATTAATGTACAAAGAATTATTAATGTGTTATATGCAAAGGGATTATGTTCAACAAAATGTGATCAGCTCAATCGCCCCAGAAGATACGCGATATTTTCTCCCAGAAATGTATTTGGGGGTAAAAATTATGATAGAAACGCAAAAACCAGATATATCAACAAAAAAAGAAGAATTAAAAGAGTTTTACTCTCGCTGCAGAGATTTCGTCATCACAGGCTGCAAAGAAATTAAAAAAAGATACGACTTCTCTGACGATTTACTTCAACTTTTAAAATATTTATCACCTGAAGAAGCAGCTAGTAATCAAACAAGAAATGTTTGTCCATCAATTTTACCGCTTATGCAAAAGTTGCCACGAATCGTCAATAATGCCGACGATTTCCAAAAAATTGATGATGAATGGAGAATACTACCAGTGGTAAACAAATTACCATTATATGAAATTAGCTCACAGAAAACCGATGAGTTTTGGATTAAAATCCGTGATGGAACAGAACTAAAAACATTAGCATCTTTTGCTCTAAATGTTTTATGTCTGCCATACTCGAACGCAGACTGCGAACGTATCTTCAGTGAAGTAAATAATATGAAAACGAGACTTCGAAATAAATTATTAACTTCAACTATTAATGGAACTCTTCTAGCCAGACAAGCAATCCGTAATCACGGTAATTGTACAAATTTTCAAGTGCCAAACGAAATGATTCGTAAAATGAAAGATAAAAAAAAGGATGACCTAAATGCGACAGAATCAGAAGTACTGGAAACTATTCAAAACCTATATGGTGAAGAATAAAATTAGTCCACCTGTATTACACACTTATTTATTACGTAAACAACATTTCATATTTTTTTTTTATTTTAACCTTCTAAATAAATATTTGGTATAATACGGCATTTTTCTTAGTTTTCCCTAAAAATCCGGCAATTTCGGAATTAGAATACGGCAATCCTAAATTTGTCAGGAACAACGCTGATTCAAACTATGTTGTCATTTCTCGATCGACGGGGCCGCGCGTATACGTGCGCTACATGTGTGGCTAACAAACCTCTCACCGCGTCAGTTGAAAAAAATGGATTCATCTTCTGAAGAGGATATTTTACTTACTGCGACTGCCGTTTGTTGCCATTTAATAACTTCAAAACCCAAAAAGAAATGGACGAAAGAATGGTTAAAAACGAGATATCAATTATCTCATATTAATTTATTAAATGAGTTATCACTGGAACCAAGTGACTGGCGTAACTATTTAAGAATGGACGAATACACATATTTCAAGCTACTTGAACTTGTGACTCCATATATTGTGAAACAAGATACAAATATGAGACAAGCTGTTAGCCCCAATGAAAGGCTGACTGCCACTCTTCGTTTTTTAGCATCGGGAATGAGCTATGAAGAATTGAAATTTCAAACTGTAATATCGCCACAACTTCTAGGAGTTATAATTCCGGAAACATGTAAAGCAATACTCATGGTATTGAAAGATTATATGAAGGTAGGTATTTTATAGGTTGAATAAGTAATTCGCCACTAACGCCGCAAAGGGGCGAACCTCCATTTTTCGAAAAATTACAGGAGAGCAAGAAAACATTTATTATTCTGCGATTACTAGCTTTTTTCATCAGTAAATTAATCTTATTTGTAGTTTTCCATTAAGTCTAATATATTTAATTTTCTGATGAAAATAAGCTAGTAATCGGGGAATAATAAATGTTTTCTTGCCGTCCTGTACCAAATTTTTTGATAAATTGAGGTTCGCCTCTGCGGCGTCAGCGACGAATTAGTCCAGGAGGAATCGGCGCATGAGTACCAAAAACTATTCCTACCTACTCCATTTTTTATGCGATTCTCTTCAAATTGTCTTACTGATGATATAAATGCATGTTGCCATGGGGCAACTCGGTGCCATATTGTTTATACCGATTTTTTTTTTCAATTGCAAGGAATTGTTATTTTAAAACGACATTTTTTTATATTCTTTGATAAAATACGAATAAAAAAGTTATATGATTTTTTACGATAAAGTTAATATTTTCGAAGTTATGAATTTTTAAATGTTTTAAAATTCCAAATTTGAATACTATCGACCCATTAAAATGTATAGAAAAAGAATAAAATATAAAAGATATTTTTATATTGTTTGATAAAATATGAATAAAAAAGATCCTATGACTTTTTACGTAGAAGTTAATGTTTTCGGAGTTATAAATTTTTAAATGTTTGAAAATCTCAAATTCAGATACTCTGACTCATTTAAAATATATGAGTAAATTTATAAACACTACAAATTTGAACAGAATCGCATAAAAAATGTGAGGTGGAATAGTTAAAAAGGAGCCCCAAAACAGTACCAATGATTTGCCTTTTGTATTTGTGGCCGACGAAGCATTTAAATTAACACCCGACCTTCTGAAGCCTTTTGGTAAAAATGCTCTAACTCCAGAGAGAAGAGTATATAATTATAGATTATCACGAGCAAGAAGAGTAATTGAAAATGTTTTTGGAATAATGACTCGTCGTTTTCGAATTTTTAATACGGCCATTAATTTGAGTATACAACGAATCGATCTTGTTGTCCTAACGTGTAGTATTCTCCATAATTTTTTGAGGAGGTCGGGATCTAATTATTCAGACTATGAATTATCTGATATTGACGACAGTACGAGTACTGTGGAAGACAATATACCAGTACAAGGTATCATTCCATTAAATGTAATTAATGGCAATGTTAGCAATGATGCAAAATTTGTAAGAGAAGAATATGTACAATATTTTAATGGTGAAGGTGCTGTTAGTTGGCAAAATGAGAGAGCATTAATTTAGTTTACTTCTACAATAAATATAATGAAAAAGGAAGCTAATGATGTTTTATTTTAAAACATTATACCCAATTATCATAAAGCTAACGGTGGTAGAGCCACGCAGCAGTCTTTGCTGTTGCACGTATGGGCCGGCTCGAGCCGGGTTAGTACCACGATCTCACAGAATACCGGCGTTTGCCCTCCCCCCCCCCCCCCATCAACATGGTAGCGGAATTACAACAAAGACTACCCCAGGAGCGTATCAGCACCCCTGGAGAATCCCTCGCTGAGCATCCACGACCATGTTAATCCATCCTGAGCGTGGGTGCTCAGCCTGCCCCGCGTATTCGGGGGAGCAAAATTCCGCTCAAAAACATAACTGCTCGGGGCAAACTGAGCAAATATACCAAGGCGACCTCTGCCACGCTATCCGTGAATTTTTGCAACGTCAGGGGACTTCACTCGAACCTAAACGCCGTCCACTACCTTCTCGAGACGGCGAAGCTGGCCTTGCTCTTTCTGACCGAGACGCAGGTTTCCCCTCCGGCTGATATTTCGTATCTCTCCTACCCGGGGTACAAATTGGAGCACTCCTTTGTGCCTCGGGCTGGAGTTTGCGTGTATGTCAGAGAGGACATCTGTTCTCGACGCCTCGGCAGTCTTGAAGGTTTGGACCTATCCATCCTTTGACTACGCGTAGACAGCGACGATCATCCACGCGTCTACGGGTGCCTCTATAGGTCCCATAGCGGTAATGCCGAAACAGACCGACTCATCGACCACGTCCAAATGGCTACAGATTCCTTCCTACAACAGTTCCCATCCGCAGAGATCGTGATCCTTGGCGATTTTAACGCCCACCACGCCGAATGGCTCGTTTCACGTTTAACCGATCATGCGGGGAGATCTGTTTATGACTTTGCCTTGGCATATGGTCTGACACAACTGGTTACTTCGCCTACGCGAATTCTAGATGTGGAGGATCATACACCGTCCCTGTTGGACCTTCTGCTGACCTCTCATCCAGACGGATATCAGGTTTCCGTCGATGCCCCTCTCGGCTCTTCGGACCATTGTCTGATCCGGAGTGTGGTGCCACTCACGCTCCCCTCGCGGTTGCGTTCTGCAGGTTGCCGCCGTGTTTGGAATTACAGGTCGGCGGATTGGGACTGAATGCGGTCTTTCTTTGCATCCTACCCATGGGGGCGGGTTTGCTTCTCGCCGGATATCCCAGCGCTGTTGCTGACTCTGTCACTGATGTGGTGCTACAGGGAATGGAACTATTTATTCCATCGTCTGTGGTACCCCTCGGAGGCAGATCTCAGCATTGGTTTGGTCGCTCCTGTAAGACTGCATTACGCAGTAAGCAGGAGTGTTATCAAGTCTGGGCGGCGGCTTCGGCGACTCGGGATGTAAACACCAGCACACTTAAAAAGAAGTATAACTTCGCCTCCAGGTCCTTCAAAAGAGTTATTGCCAAGGCAAAGTCACAACACATAGGCAGAATTGTCGAGAAACTAGTTCGCTTTCCTTCGGGAACCCGTGCATTCTGGTCTCTCGCCAAGGCTGTCCAAGGGAATTTCTGTAAGCCATCACTACCATCTCTGCAGAGGGAGGACGACTCACTGGCCCAAGCCGCAAAACACAAAGCCGACCTTTAATGCTCCCTTTTTGCGTCCAACTCGACTCTTGATGACGGGGGGAAAACACCGCCGACCATCCCGCCGTGTGTGTGCTCCATGCCGGATGTGCTGTTCTCACAGCGCTCGGTTCGCAAAGCACTCATCTCCCTGGACATCCAGAAGTCGAAAGGGCCTGACGGAATCCCCCCCAATTGTGCTGAGTACGTGTGCTCCGGAGTTGGCACCAGTCCTAACGCGTCTTTTCCGGTACTCCTACTCCCAAGGCCTAGTCCCGAATTCATGGAAGACAGCTTTTGTCCACCCGATCCCTAAAAAAGGCGACCGCTCAGACCTGTCCAACTATAGGGCTATCGTGATCACCTCCTTGTTCTCCAAAATAATGGAATCCATTATTAACTGCCAGCTCATGCGGTACCTTGAGGATCACCAGCTGATTAGTGACCGCCAATACGGTTTTCGTCGGGGTCGATCAGCTGGTGATCTTCTGGTCTACCTGACCCATAGTTTGGCGGAGGCAGTAGAGTCCAAGGGGGAGGCGTTGGCCGTTAGTTTGGACATTTCCAAGGCCTTCGATCGGGTATGGCACAAAGCGCTTCTATCGAAGCTCCCTTTCTATGGACTTCCCGAGAAATTGTGCAATTGAATCACCAGCTTCCTTGCAGATCGGAGCATCAAGGTTGTTGTAGACGGTGCATGCTCCGACTACAAGCCTATTAACGCTGGTGTTCCACAAGGCTGTGTGCTATCACCAACGCTGTTTCTTCTGCATATCAATGATATGTTGCAAACCGGTAACATTCATTGCTATGCAGACGACAGCACTGGTGATGCTTTATACACCGGTCGTGCCAATATTTCTCGGGAAAACGTCACCGAGTACCGGATCAAACTTGTGTCTGAAGCTCTGACTTCGAGACTTTATTGAATAAAGCCACAGACTGGGGGCGACTTAATCTAGTCCATTAGAATCCCCAGAAGATACAAGTTTGCGCTTTTACCGCTAAAAAGAACCCCTTTGACATATCTCCTCAGTTTCAAGGTACCCTTGTTGCCTCAGCCAGTATCGGAATCCTCGGTGGCGACATATCGAGTGACGTGCAGTTTCGTGGCCACTTGGAAGAGAAGGCCAAATTGGCCTCTAAAAAGCTGGGCGTGCTCAGCAGAGCGGGACAGTATTTCATGCCGGCACACCGCCTGCAACTTTACAAGGCGCAGGTTCGGCCTCACATGGAATACAGTTCCCATCTCTGGGCAGGGGCTCCCCAGTGCCAGCTCCTTCCACTTGACCACATCTAGGGCAGAGCGACTCGAATCGTCGACGACCGAGTCCTTTCCGATCAGCTCGATTCATTAGCACTGCGAAGAGATGTTGCATCCCTTTGCATTTCCTTTCGCATCTACCATGGGGAGTGCTCTGAGGAATTGTTCGGGTTAATCCCAGCCGCCAAATTTCACGAACGCACATCGCGGCAGAACTCCCGATACCATCCACACCATCTGGATGATTGGCGGTCCACCGCTGTACGATTTAGAAGATGTTTTCTTTCTCGCACGACTTCCTTGTGGAATCGATTACCACCAGCAATTTTTCCGGACCGATACGACTTAGGGACCTTCAAGAAAAGAGCGTACTCTTTTTTAAAGGACCGGCAACGCATCTGCAATTCCCTCCCTGGTGTTGCGGTTGTTCATGGGCGGCGGTAGTCACTTACCATCAGGTAAGCCGCATGCTCGTTTGCCCCCTCTCCTATAAAAAAAAATTCGAACAATTCCAGTGATGGCAGTACTCATGAATACAAACATTTAATATGGGACCAACCTACTCGAAAGAAATCAGATGTTTAACATATCTTGGTCGAGTAGGAATCGTCATTTTGTATGGATCAGCTAATTTTTTTGACTAGGAAAGCTTGCTTCATAGAAAAAGTTGTTGGTATTCAAGAGTGAAAATAATCATAGTGAAAAAAACATGGCATATTCCAAAGAAAATTACGATAGGTACAAACTCGAACAAAATGTATTGGTAGGTATCAATACGTTTTGTTTGACCTCATTTTAACCGACTTCAAATAAAGAGGAGGTTCTCAATTCGGATGTTTTTTTTTTGTGTGTTATCTCAGACCTTTTTTTAGGTTAAGCGATTTTGATGATTCTGTTTTTATTTGAAAGGTGGTTCTTCTCATGTGATTTCATATAAATTTGATGAAGATCTGACCAGTAGTTTTTAAGTTATATTTAAGTGGTTTCAAATACATCGATGATGTTATAACTTTTTTTATTTGTGTTGTTGTATAAAAGGTTGTATAAAGTTTTTAATTTTACCATCTGTCTATTTTATATTACAAATAAACACGTGTATATCCTCAATATTTTATCGTCATCAAAGGCGCGAACAAAGTAGATTAATTATGTCTTTACCTGATTATCAGTCGTGGCAATTTCATTTAGTATCTCATCGATGTCTTTTGAACTCCTGGAGGCATTGTCACTTTCTGACAAAAACATGATTAAATCATAAAACCATAATTTTGATATGTACAATTCGTCGGTACCAACCCCCGATCGGTTCGTTGCTTTTATCTGTAACAAGCCAGTGATATTAGTCAAGGCATAGAATAAATAATAGTACTACGTACAGAAGTTACACTTCTTTGATGATGACTACATGCCGATGTTTTATAGCCTACATAATTATTATTAAATAGATAAATCAAGCACACAAGCTAAATTAAACTTTATCGCTGCGCGCGAGTGTTCATATGCTTTTGCATCTTTTCCCTTCCTATGTCACGGACCATTGACCTTTAGTAGGTAGTAGGTCAATGTCACGGATGATATTTCGTGGTTACCGGGGGCTTTCAACAAAGAGTAAAATAATGCAGTACGTATAGTGCCCTGTAATTATTCATTTAATTTACAACTGTTTTACTGAATAACGGTTATTATATTTAACAATGGAAAAACTTTAAATCTGATGTATAATTTAAGTAAATACTTGAATGGAAAACATGGACACATAATATTCGTTAATAATTTGAGTAAATTATTTGCTGTTTTTTTATTATAATGTTTTAAAATTGTTAATGAATGTATTTTCTATAATATAAAAGTAAAGTAGTAAGGTTGCAGCCTATTTACGTCCCAAGCTGGGCACAGGCCTAATCTCATTTCTCAGAGGGTATTAGGGCAAGGAATTGTCCACCGCGCTGCCCTAATGCGTGTTGGCGAACCTCATATGTTGTCTTCGAAATATTTTTTTCTTATTTCTCAGACATGCAGGTTTCCTCACGATGTTTTCCTTCACCGCCGAGCACGTGGTAAATCAGCACTTAAAATTGCAATTAACAATTTCATTGGTGCCGGCGGGGATCGAACCCGGGTTGTTCGAGTACTGTGAAGCTTACAACGAGCGCTAACCATCTGAGCTACCACGGCTCTTGAAGCTTACAGCGAGCGCTAACCATCTGAGCTACCATGGCTCTATAATATACATATTAGACATGGGACGAGTACTCGGTTTCGATTCGGTACTCGGCGGATTCGGCCTTTTTTAGGGTTCGGCCAAGCACCGAGTATAAACGGCCGAGTACCGAGTACCTACGCGGGCTTAATTATATTCCAGAGAAAAATAGACGAAAAGCCAGTTTTATCATTATTATTATATTAGACACATTAAAACATCAGGAACACGAGAAGAAGCAGCAGTATTTAAAACGTACATAAGTATCTTTAATAGAAATTATTATTACAAATATTTAAAATTTAAGAGAGGAAGTTTGTGATGCAAAAGCACTAGTTTTTCGTTCTTATTTGGGTCTTGTTTGTAAGGGAAATAACCGCACGCCGCCCGCTACCGCGTTTTTTTAAAGCCGAGTATTCGGCAAAGTACTCGGCCCAATCTAGGCCGAGTACCCAGTGGCCGAGTACTCGGCGAATCACTACTCGTTCCATGTCTAATACTTAGATATAAATTACACCAAAACTTTACAACTATTTTTTTTAAAGCTTTAAAATTCCCTAGTACGTTGCTGACTGCGTATGTAATTTCGCGCGATTTTAGGTATTTACGCCACGCACACGCAGGTAGAAAGAGTGGCAGAGTGGGTCGATGTTTCAATAAAGGGGCAATCTTAAAATGGCCATCTGAAAACGATGAGTGATACCTATTAAGGTACGTTGGGGTAAGATCGGTGATGGGGGAAGACCGTAGGATTCAAATTCCCGGCGAATTATGCTATATTTTGAAAAGCTAACAATATGCTACACGACGCCATTTCATCCTGCCCCGACCCTCAGTTCGCGCCAGTCACTCCGGCAAGTGGGACCTGTGCTGCGTGGCATTTTATAAAACAATGTAATTTTTGTATTATTTTTGTCCATCCGATCTTTCCCTATCACTTTTATTTACGATTTTTAGCGAGAATATGGCTTCTTTTGTTATTATTTTATGTGGATACTAATTTTTATGAAGTTATAGCTAAATAAAGCTGGTCCATGCAAGGGTAAGATCGCTGTAGGCCGAGATCCGATGTTTCCCCTCGTGAGTGAAGATCGGATGAATATTATCCGATCTTTGCCTGTTACAAATATGGCAGTGGTTGTTAAACTTTCATTGGTCGTGTATATTTTTTCGTTGATTACTCAAGTGACTATGGGACTCAGTCTCGTTAGCAAGTCTGTATATTTAAAAGTAATAAACCAATACGATGGTTTTATTACTTTTAAGTACACATTAAAATACATTTTTTTTATAGGATAAGGGTGACAAAGGAGCACACAGTACACCTGATGTTAAATGATTGCTGCGGCCCATAGACATCTATATCTATCCTCTATTACAAATCAAAATGTAATTTATAATAATTATTTAAAAAATAATTTATAATAATAAATGCCGCTTTGTTAAACTATTTATATCTTCCTTAACTCCTGCGTTATCCCAGGGCATTTCGCCAGTCCTTACTGTTATTTTTTTTCCCATATAAAATCAAATGCATCCGATCTTTCTCTTATATTGAGTAATTCCATCTTATGTCATAACAAAGTTTGAGAAACATAAAATTACAATTTCTTTATATCAGGGATAAGATCGGATGGCAAGAAACAAAAAAAGAGAAAATCGTTTGGAACATTTATGTTTCTAGTAATTTATAGATCATATTGAAATATGTTTTTTAGCGTTAAAGATAGGACAAATCTCTTTTATAAACTTTTTTCTCTAAGCAGTAGAAGTGGTTTTAAATTTAAGTCCGGTCTTACCCCTTAATGGCCAATTTTTCATTATGCATATAAAAAAGTATGTCTAGTTTTCCCACACCTTTAAAGCAGAAACCGTTGAGTTTACACAAGCAAAAGATTCTCAAAGCTAAACTACGTTTAACGATTAACGGTTTGCTCCATGTTCCATAAATCTGACGTATACGAATGTCGAGAAATTAAAGTTTTTGGCAGACTCTTCCAACTATTCGAAAATCCGTCCGGTATTACCCCAACGTACCTTACATGATATACATACCTTATTGTGCTCCTTTTTAAAGGCACATCTTAAATTATTGATTTTTTTAGTTACGGAATCCATATTTGCATTTTTGTCTTGTTTACGCAATATCTGCAACAGCGCCTCTAATGCAGACAATCTTTTTTGTTTATTTTTATAAAATGGGTTGTTTATTTTCCACAAGCATTCACACTCGTGGTATTTTTCAATGAATTCTGCAATTACTGCACGTACAGACGCCATCGCGGTGACGGTGAAGCTCCTAATGACGGCCAACGGTGTAAACTCTGTTCGCTTAGATACGGTTTCCTTTGTGTTAGCACATGCCGCTACTTGTCAAAGGCGCCGCCGCATTATCAAAGATCGTCGCCGCGACATCCAAGGTCGTCGCATGCGGCATACATCCGCACGTGAATTTGGCAAAAATAGTGTCCATTTTACATAACTTGTGTTTATTATTTATATTCGTATTTTGTTACAATAACCATAACAATAAATTAGTATTCTATTTCATTCTTAGAATAGATAAACATTTATTTAAATACAGTAAAAAATAATTGAATAAAAATAATTTAAGCAAAATAATAAGTGCGCCTGCGGTTGACCGACATCTTGGTGAACAGACTATAGGCACAATTTAAATAATGTTACTACATAACAGATATAATATCTCTCCCATACAAAAGCGAAAATATCTACGCTGTAACAACCTACAATTTTTTTATAATAATCGCAGACGTTAGCTGCAAACAAAAATATACCTTCTGCTCGCGTACCGGAAGCTGAGAACGCTTTGCCCACCGCGCGACCATCGTATAGCTGCGTCATCGAGCGAACGTGCTAGGATTGTACCAAAAATTATAAAATAAAAACTCGAATTAATGAAATAATTATTTGTTTTGTTTGATAATCCAATTTGTTGAGGTTTATAAAATAAGAAATTATTTGTACCTGTATTAAGTTACATAACACATAATATACTCGTACACTATATTTAGTTTAGTTTTCTCTAGTCACAAGAAAATGTTTACTCCCCCATTTGGGTGAGGGGAGGGGGACTTAAATATTAATTTTTAGTTTAGAAGTGTCACAGACTAAAGATCAGATATTATGATAATTTAATTCATTGTGGTTAATTTTATTTTTATTTAATAAATATGTTATTTATTTTAAATTACCTATCTTTAGAGCTTGCGCCACCCCATTGACAAACATCTAAACCCGGAGCAATAATTTGTAGGCCATAGTTGTTCCGTGCGGAATTCGAACCCGCGGCCCTAGCATTGCAAATCATTGCTAAGCCACTGCGCCACGTAGCCATCAATTTGATGATAATAAAAACTTTATTGCTCAATGTAAGGAAGGTTAATAATATGCAACATCAAGGAAAATTAAGAATATAACAACGTGAACGTCTTTGAAACTCAGATAATTTATCTACTTACCATTTTAACCGACTTCAAAAAAGGGAGGAGGTACTCAAGTCGACTGTTTCTTTGTATGTTACCCCAGAACTTTTTTCTAGGTGAATCGGATTTAATGATTCTATTTTTATTTGAAAACTGGTGCTTATAACTTATACATCCCATAGAAATATGATCAAGATCTGACCAGTGGTTTTGGAGTTATCCTTAATAATGCGTATTAGTATTGAAGTCGGTTGTACAAAACTTTTAATTTCATTTGTTGTCTCTCTTCCTCTCTTTTTAAAAAACGTTACCTCCACACTAGTATTTTCTCCTGTATCGCAGGGACAGTTTACGTACATAGAACAGACCCAGAACAATTACACATATTTGTAGGCCATACAAATACTTGTTCCGTCCGGGCACCATCAGAAAGTTGAGATCATAACAGTCACCTAGATCTTTAAGAGCCCTTTCAAATAAGTTCATACACTATCCTTCTATCTTGTGCCGTCACTAAGATCCTATACCCACCTTCGGATTGCACCATCAGAGAGGTGAGGTTATAAAAGTCACCTAGGTCTTTATACGACCTTTCAAATAAGTTCATACACTATCGTTCTATCTAGTGCCGTCACTGACATCCTATACCCACCTTCGGATTGCACCATCAGAGAGGTGAGGTTATAAAAGTCACCTAGGTCTTTATGAGCCCATTCAAATGAGTTCAAACGCGGTCATTCTATCTAGTGTCGTCACTGAGATCCTATACCACCTTCGGATTGCACCAACATAAAGGTGATATCATCACAATCATCTAGGTCTCCATTTACCTATTTGAAAATGAGTCCAAACACGATAGTTCTACGTAGTAGCATCACTGAGATCCTTTACCCACCTTCTGAGTCCACCATAAGGAAGGTGACATCATTACAATCACCTTGGTCTCCATTCTCCGTCAAAACAACTTCTCTATATATTTAAAATAATATAAAATCTAAACAGCATACAAATAATGTAAGTAGCTACTAAGAAAGTATGTACTTACCAATAATGGAAACGAACTGAAGCCAGCGGATTACGGTGCGCCCGGAATAATACGTGGATTGCCGTCAGTTCAAAATTTTAACTTAAGATTTCACATTCACGATCAGTTTTTGGATGTACTTCAGTTCGACTAAGCAGTTTAACTGACAGCACGCCCGAAAAAATCCGTGTGTTGCCTTCAGTTAAAAATTTCAACTTAAGATTTCGCATTCACGGTCAGTTTTTGGATGTACGTCAGTTAAACTGTTCAGTTTAACTGACCGTGAGTGGGGACCATATACTATATCACAAGAGCACATGGTACTTCGTAGGTCTATTCGGCCATATGATAGTAATAAGACGGCAGTTCAACCGTTTTAAGCAAAATTAAACAATAAGACAAACGCATTGTTTTTTTTTAACAGGAGAATTTGAAGAAAAACAAACACTGTCATTGCGATCGCTCACAAACTCAAGTTAACTCAAGTTTCTTGAGTTTGTGAGCGATCGCAATGGATGCTATTATTTGTTACTTATTAGACTATTTTTCCACAACATGATTTAAAAAACCCACAAAGTAAAAAGAGTAGGTACCATGTACAAGTTAAAAAAAATTGTCAACGCCGGTTGTCAATCCAGAAACGAAACTGTAGGCATGAACTACTTGCAAAATAGTGTATATTTTGTTCTGGATAAATCTTCCAAAAACGCATTTTGAGCGAGTTATAACGATTTTTAAAAAGACACGACTCAAAAATAATCGATGGCACGCCTGGCGTGCCATCCGCACTGAACCGGTTAAGCTGAGTACAAAAAGAAGATACATGGTCATATTTATGAAGACCAGAAATGAATCTGATGCAGTTATTGAGGAGACCATCGAATGTGTTAAGATAAGTATGTGCAACACGCATCTACATAATCTATTATCGGCAAAATAAGAGATTGAACTAGCAAAACTTTTGTAGCGGTAGGAAGAAAAATTTTCAGACGATAAAGAGATCGCAGTGTTGCAGTAACTTTGCGGCTTACCTCCTGGATCTGCTTGTTCCATGAAAGACAGCTATCAACAAACAGACCGAGATTCTTAACATGTGGAGAGTATGGGATAGCATTGTTGTTGTACGAAATAAACGGCAACGTGGAGATATCTAATTTGGATAAGTATCTAGAGCTTCCTAAAAGTAACTACAACTACAGTGATGATGTTCTCATTTTATTTACTTAGTCGGGTCATAAGTTCTGTCAAAACCTTATTATTTAAAAATTTTAATACTGGCTAGATGAACTTCACCAATTTTAAAAATATAACGTTTACGCTTGCCGAAAATAAAAAAGACATTAATTTTTATTCATTTTCAAATATGGAGTGGTCGAAGAAAGAAGATAGAGTAGCGGTTATCGCGTAGCACCGCTGTGGTTACTCGCCAAAAGAGATTTTCAATATTCTACAAAAATTTAAAATAACCCTACGATTTGTTTATCGCACTATCAAACGTTTCACTGAAGAATCAAGCTTCGAAGATCGTAAGAGGACCGGCCGACCTCGTACAGTTAGGATACCCGCGGTCATCAAAACAGTGAAAGCGCGAATCCAACGAAATCCTGTTCGTAAACAAAAAATCTTAGCTCTTCAGATGGGCCTAAGCAGAACCACGGTCAAAAGAGTGATCAATGAAGACCTAGGACTACGAGCTTATTGTAAGAAGACCGGACATTTTTTGAACGAGCGTTAGAAAAAAAATTAGGCTGGATAGATACCGCGCTTTGTTACGGCGGTACGCGGGACAGAAATACCGCGAAATTTCGTTTTCGGAAAGTTATAATAAACAAAAGGATAAGGTGTATGCCCACAGAAGTGAAGAAGCCAGCACGAGTATTCCGAGGGTTCAACGAGCACATTATCCTTCGTCACTCATGGTTTGGCTTGAAGTCTCATATTCAGGCTGAACTGAGGTGGTTTTTCTGTGAAAAAGGTGTAAAACCTGTGCCGAGGTGTACCAAAATACCGTTATAACGAACATAGTGGAACCTCTTTCTCAAACAATATTCAAAAACAGACATTGGATATTCCAACAGGACTCTGCACCAGCTCATAGGGCACGAAGCACGCAAAACTGGTTGACCGCCCATGGAATTGACTTTATCGGACATGAAGGCTGTCCCTCTTCTAGTCCAAATTTAAGCCCACTGGATTATAAGATATGGCAACATTTGGAGGAGAAAGTCTGCGCTAAGCCTCATCAGAATTTGGAATCTCTCCGAGCATCTTTGGCTAAAGCAGCGGCAGAAATAGATATGAGTGTGGTGCGTGCTGCGATTGATGATTGGCCGCGTCGATAAAGGGCATGTATTCAAAATAGGAGAGGGCATTTAGAATAAGGTAAATAATAATTGTATTCTAAACTAAATTACCTTTCATTTCATATATAATTTCTGTATAATTATCAAAAAGTGTATCATTAATTTTATAAAAAGATTTTGACAGAACTTATGACCTGACTAAGTATATTGAAGTCGTTTATATAAAAAATTTAATTTTATCACTTGTTTGGATGTAAAGTTAATAACTAATTAACAGCATTATTTTAGGTATGGCAACATGAGGTTAATTTTGCATTTTATTTTACCGCGGAATTGTGTCGCCGACGTAACCTGTTTGTTCAGTGCTCCAGAACATTTGTTGATTTAGTTTGAAATACTGAATGTAGGTATCTACATCTTTGTAATAAGGTAATATTAATGATTAGGAAATGTAATATTTCGTTTTTAACATGGTGATCTTAATATTTATCTATAAAACTGACTTGGCAAAGATACCATACTAATGATACCACGATGTGACGGTTACTTTGCCATGTTTTACTACTACCATGGGTAGTACCACTACCACTACTACCACTTTAGACCTAAATTTTAACCGATTACGGCAATTCAAAGAAAGGATTGACATTCTATGTAGGTATGTACATTAGGTTTGTATAGATGTTTCAAATGAGTGGTCAATCGATTCATCTTTATCAAAATGAAGGAAAAGAAAAGAAAAATCTATATTATTTTTACTGGGTTTAATAATATTATTACTACTCAGTATTTTTTATATTTTTAACTTAGGGTGTTGATATTAATTTACAGCCAAAGAACAGAGTCAATTTTAATGATTATGAATGTTTTGCTATTGTGGGAAAACAATATTTAAGTTAATTACAATAATTTTTTTACCTGATCGTAATAAAAAGATAACGATGAAATTTAAAAATGATTGTGAAAAGCATTATTTTTGATTTTTTGGTTATTTTTCAAAGAGTACAAATTTGAAAATCTTTTTTTGGGCCCACTAGAAAATGTAACGAATTTAATTTTATTACACATAAAAAAAGATACCAATTTATTATAGTAAACGGCCGAAAGATTTTATGAAATTTTACCGGAATCATGATATCTAAAAAAAAAAGAGTTGTTTTGATATTAGTCTTCTGGCTAATGTAAAGAGAAAAAAAAGCGTGTAACGAATAGAGGTGTGAAAGTACTCAATAGCTTGTTTTTACGTTGATACTAGCGCCATCTTTATCTCATAGGCAACAAGAGCACTACACAATTTTTAAACATTTTGTTCAAGAAATGGCACCATTACCGTCATTAATACGAGTATCATTTATTGTTTATTTAAATAAATAAAAATAAATCCGTTGTTATTTTAGTGTAAATACTATAATATTTTAGACATATACCATATACCAGGGGTATAAAGTCCTCAGTATAGATTTGCCAAGTCGGAAAATTTACGACTTGACTTAAATCAACACGCAACTTAAGTTTAAATTCGAGTTACGCAACTCGAATTAGCAGTACGAAACGAAATTACATTTTTATAAATTTGTTTTTATATCTAGCTATCTGGTGGGTTGGGATAACTATTCAGTATCGGGCTACTCTTTAAAAATAACCCGGAATAAATAATGATAGGTATATTACAGTTTTTGAAAATACGAGTAAATAAGGATTCTACTTTTATTTGGAATCCCAAATAGAATGTGATTTATGGGCAACAACTCCGCGTACGCGTACCTAAATTTGTCACCCAACGACCTTTAAGATGTGTGCGTGCGTAGTAATATAGTAGGCATTAGATATTTATGAATGACAATCAGTGAAAACAATGCATTACCACGCATTCTGAATTTAAAAGTTAAAAAGGACAGAATGTTTGAGATATATTTATTAATTTTATTTTCACCATTCGCCTACATTACTTATTCTGAACCTTCTCTGCAAATTTGGGCATATAGGTATTACAAAACAACCCTGTATTTGTACCTTAATTAATTTAAGCTTATTATTGTACTATTTGATTTTTAATTTTAGACGAGAGTAATTTTGTTTAATATATTTCCAGTTCATTGTACAGTCCAGTTCATTGTACGCCAACGAGCGAAACAGTTGTGCGCACTACCTTATTCCAATTTAATCATTTCCTCAATTTTTCTAAATAAAAAACAACCGTATACTCGACGCTCGCAAAGTTGAACTTTCTATAACGTATACAATAGTAGTGAACGTGCATATTGATTGAAATTACGTTTTGTTGTTAGTGATTCTCAAACTGCGTGAATTGCTTACTATGCCGACCTGCAGTAAATGCAAAGAACAAGTTGCAGATGGAGCGGACTGCAGTCTTTGTAAGAGTTGTCTTCACTTCCATTGCGCAGGTATCAGTGAACCGGGATACCGTAAATTGGGTGATCGAAAAATGACCTGGCGGTGTCCAAAGTGTAAACAAGGACAAGGACAAGGTAAATCTCCCTCGCAGCCTTCAACTACTAAGCCTTCAGGCCCAACCGATCTCGAACACCAAGAGATAACTCCAACACAATTGATGAAGGAAATCAAGGATATTGCAAATAAACTAAATTCTCTTGATTCTATTGTTGAGGACATTAAGTACCTGAAGGATAATCTCACGCAGCTCCAAAAATCTAACGTCCAAACGAACAACGTCATCCAGGAACTCTCCAAAAAAATTGTGCACCTTGAATCACGTGTTAAAGAAGTCGAATGTGATAAAGAGAAAGTTGTTTGCCTATCCCAGAAGGTTGAAAAACTTGAGATTCAAATACAGTTTAAAGACCAGTGGGCTCGATTAAATAATGCGGAAATAAAAGGAGTGCCTATGAAAAAAGGTGAAAACCTTTTGGATATTGTTATTTCCATTGGCTCTAAAGTTGATTTCACACTCTCTAAGAGCCAAATTAACTACGTCACTAGGGTGCCTAATCGAGATCCAAACAGCGCTAAGCCTATAATTGTATGTTTCAACAATCGTTTTGTAAAGGAGGACTTCGTCACTGCTGCCAGAAAATATTCGTCCATGTCTCCGCTCACCACCATTGCTATAGGTCTACAAGGCAACAACCGTATCTTTGTGAACGATCACCTAACTGCCTACAACAAAACTTTACTTAATAAGACTAAGACTGTTGCTCAAGAAAAAAATTTCCAGTTCGTATGGGTGAAGAACTCGAAAATCCTTGCACGAAAAAATATCACATCTCCCATCATATCGATAAAGACAGAAAGAGACCTTCAAAAAATGATATAAGTTCATGTCATGTATTTGTAAAAGTCGCAACAAAATATATTAAAACTATTAAATGTTTTGAAACCACTGGTTGGGTCCGTATGATTCAATTTTTCTATTGTCCGCATGAGCTCAAACTCAAGGCAGGTAAATTAGCCCTATGCTTAACAATTTTTACCCGAACAAGCAATACTATAGAGTTGATAACTCGTTACATAGTTTACTACTTGCTTGTAATGTACAAACAGAGAATATTTTTTCTATTGAAAATTTGCTATACCCTATTTTGGATCACACAAATAACTTAAATGTAATTTTACGGTTAACACTATTTAATCGCTTATTTAAAAATCTATATTATGTCGGAATAGTTACATTTCTTTTCCGAAGGGGTACACTGCGCCCTATAAATTGGTTTATATTAATATTAATTTTATATTTTTTAAATTATACCTATCTATATACACTGCTGACACATTCCTTATATACCCTACAGAAATTAACTAAAGATATAATATGCTGTTGTCGAATAATTACATATTTTATTACAAGTATACTTATGACTAGTTTATGTTTCAACGTACCGCCTCGACATTTTACACACTTTACTATAGTTAAATATTTAGGAAAATATTGTTTTTGTTATTGTAAATAATATCTTTAAACGTGTACTATCAGAATGTAAGAGGCCTTCGGTCGAAAACTGATAATTTTTGTAGAAATATACTATTAAATAATTATGATATTATATGCTTGACTGAAACTTGGCTAATAGATAGCATATATAGTTCTGAGCTGTTTGATGACAGGTACATTGTTTGGAGGCGGGATCGTAATTATTTACGAACAGGACAAAAATTGGGCGGTGGAGTCTTAATAGCGATCAAACGTGAGTTAACTTCTGTTGAGGTAACTGAATGGCAATCCTCTGCTGAGGACATTTGGGTGAGCATAAGTATTAACCGATGTCGTATACACGTATGTACTGTCTACTTATGTAAAGAAAATAGAGGTAACTCATTTGACTTGCAACTACGTAATTTTTGTGACAAACTTATGGAAATTGTGTTATCTCATCCCAATGACAAATTTTTTGTTGCTGGCGATTTTAATGTGCCTGCTATTAAATGGGAAACAAGCCCGGATAATTCGGAGATGACGGCGACTAGCTATGTGAGTGATCTTTATGACTTATTTATTAACACCCTGAATTATTTAGGATTACGGCAGTACAATTGTGTATATAATATAAATAATGTGATTTTAGATCTTGTGTTGAGCAATTCTGACACCTGTGTAATAGCTTGCGACCCGCTTATTCCGGAAGATGTTCATCACAAAGCTTTATCTATTCTTATAAAATCTGTTAAGGTCAATGAACTACCAGTTTTAAATCAAACCAAATACATTTATTCTAAGGGTAGGTTTGACAAGATACGAGCTGAATTAAATGGCTTTGATTGGTACTCTCAACTTAATGTAGACAGTTTGGATAATGCGACAAAATTATTTTATAATAAAATATATGAGTTAAGAAATTTATACATACCGACTAAAACTGTTAAATGCTCTCGTTACCCGCCTTGGTATAGTCAGCCTTTGATAAAGATACTACGAAATAAAAACAAATACCATCGTAAGTACAAGACCTATGGCAATCTAGGTGATTATGAATCTTTTTCATTTCTACGTGCAAGAGCTAAGGATGTTGAAAGAGAGTGTTACCGTAATTTTATCTCACAAACGGAAAAAGACATTGCTAGCAATCCAAAGTCGTTTTGGAGATATGTTAAATCCTACAAGAATAATCAGTCATTTCCTAGCAATATGTCACTGCAAAATGAAACAGCTGTGAATGGACAACAAATAAGTGACTTATTTGCAAAATACTTTCATTCCACATTTTCCTCTCCGTACGGTAATTTTCATGCTGGTCATATGACTATTAAAGAGTTAAACATTCCGAACTCAGTTAGTTTGAATACCATATGTATTAATAAAACTGAAATCAATAAATTACTTGAGTCATTGGATCTCAACAAATCGGGTGGGCCGGATCTTATACCACCTATTTTTATAGTTAATTGTTGCAAAGAGCTTTCGGAGCCTCTGTTCATTCTCTTTAAGCGATCGATAGCTGAAGGTGTTGTTCCCAAAATTTGGAAGCAGGCATACATCACACCTGTTCATAAAAAAGGGAACACCACAAAAATAGAAAATTACCGGCCTATATCAAAACTATGTTTATTTGCTAAAGTATTTGAAAAGGTAGTATATCAACAAGTGTACAATTCTATTTCCCCTATACTTAGCGATTCCCAACATGGATTTCTTATAAAAAGATCAACTGTTACTAATCTGATCCTTACAAATAATTACATTTCAAAAGGTATGGACATTGGACTCCAAGTTGACTGTGTTTATACTGACTACAGTAAATGTTTCGATCGAATAGATCATCAAATCCTTTTAAAAAAATTGGCAATGTCAGGTATACATGGAGATCTTCTGCGATGGTTCTCCTCTTATATCGAAAATAGGTCACAAGCAGTAGTGCTTAATGGGTTTATGTCCACTTGGCTACCGGTTCCTTCAGGCGTACCTCAAGGCTCTCTGTTGGGCCCCCTACTATTTATTATCTTTGTGAACGATATAGAGAAGTGTTTCTTGTACTCCAAAGTACTCTTATATGCTGATGATATGAAAATACTTAAATTCATCTCTAGCACAGATGATACTATATTATTGCAATCAGACTTGGAAAGATTTGAAACATACTGCAATTTAAATAAACTAGATTTAAATGTATCTAAATGTTTTTTTGTGTCCTTTACAAGGAAAAGCGATACAATCAATGGCGGCTATCAATTGAAGGGTACCTCTTTGGCTAGGGTATATGAAGCTTGTGATCTTGGAATAATTCAAGATTCTAAACTTATCTACGACAAGCATATATCTAGCATTATAACTAGGGCATATAAAGCCATGGGATTTGTCATCCGCTGTTCTTGTGCCTTCAACAGCCTAAAGACGATAAAAATTCTCTACTGTTCATTTGTACGTCCTATTCTTGAATATGCATCACAGGTCTGGAACCCACAATATGAGGTTTATAAGTCTCGTATTGAGGGTATCCAGAAAAGGTTTCTAAAGTATTTTGATTATAGAGCGCATACAGATTCTCAGAACTATGAAGAGAGGTGCAAACGATATCACTTTCTTCCTTTATCTGTTCGGCGTAATATTAATGACGTATGTTTTTATCTAAAAATTTGCAATGGTTCAATTTACTCCCCGGAATTATTATCTGATGTTACTTTAAATGTTCCATTAGCAAATAAGAGGAAACGCAAACTTCTTTACATAAACAGAGCTCATACGAACTATAGACGTAATTCTTTCATGATTAGAACTGCTAAATTTATAAACTCGCTTAATTTTGATATTGATCCATTTTATACTACCCCGAGTGTGGCCAAGAGTACCTTAACCAGTGAATATTTTGCTTAAATTTTTATATTAAGTCTTAAAATATTCATAATACACATAGCTTTTTAACTTTAAGGTACCTATTGTTAACTAGTTAATATATCTTTGAATTGTCTTTTGTTTATACTTTTTATTTTTAATTCTAAAAGTGGAAACTTGTAAATGGCTTAATAGTATATTATTATATCTTTTATTTAATTATAAGAAATTGCTGTAAGTTTTCCGAATAAAATAAAATAAAATAAAATAAAATAAAATATATTTTAGATATTTGCCTAAGAAATTATTGTGACAAGATTTAAAATATAAAAGATTATGCGTGTAATTATGTACACATGTACGAAGTGAAACTTCTTTACGACACATCATTGTTCTTTTATTTTATATTTTACATAAGTAGGTTAAAGAAGGCTTACGCTAAAAAAACCTTACAAGAAAACGTGATTTTTTTTTAAAACCGTACTTCACTACGTCGATAAAGAAGTTTCACTTCAAAAATTAAGTAAAGTAATTAAGGATTTTCACAAACTTCGCACATATTTTCAAGGTTCAACTAGCGGAAACTTTGCAACACAATTAGAGGAGGAAATCATAAGATTGAGTATTGTATAGGTATATGTAGTAAACTTACCTTCATCCTTAAGTCCGACAATTTTGGTAGTGGTGATGGTCTCCGCGAAAACAAAATAGGTACATATTTATATATGCGTCTCTGAAGTGCATTGTCCAGTAGCCACAGGATTAAGGAATATTTTAGTTGGGTTGGCGTGTGCTGTTAGACTGCATTTCAAAGATAAATAGCTGGGGTCTACCCATCGTCAAGAGACGTTCAGTGCGGTGCGTGTCTATACAAACTGTTTACGTGTAGGTACGAGCTAACTTAGTATCAGTTCTTGAACATCCAGTGAGTTTTACTCATCATATCATTGTGAAATAATACTACGCGTAAATTGTGATGTAATAAATTGTGTTTATTTTAAACAGCAAATCTTAAACCAAAATTACAGTAATAGAGACTAGAGATAAATGGTCGACTTTCCCCGACTTCGAATAGGTAGGCAAGGCCAATTCATATATCTGCAGACTGGCTTAATGTTAGCATCTAAGAAACCTTTCTTCAATCCGTTTTAGCTAAGAAACACAAATTTAACGCATAAAACTAAAGTACCTAATCCGTTGAATGCTCAAAACAGAAATGTTATTACCTAGCACAATTAATCATTTTAATTTCTTTAATAATTCTGTTGCTTCTTTATTTGCTTGGTGATCTTCATTTGATTTAGCTGGGTAGCTAGCAGCTAATTGAAGATAATACTTAGCTTGATCTTCTTTATTCAATTTTAGGTAACAGCTACCAAGTCTCAGTAAATTTATACTGTAAAACCGAGGTTGAACTGATTCGGCTTTTAAAAAATATTCAAGAGCATCTTCATAGCTCGACTTGGGAAGGGAATAAAACAAAAGTTCTGTTGTTTTTCTTTGATGCCAAGGCATTTCAGAAAGTTGATAACACCATTCCCCTAGCATATGCAAGGTTGTTGCATCGTTTGGGTTTAGAGCTACAGCAAACTGAAATTTTGTTCACAGTAAATAATAAAAAATAATATGACATAATAATTATATTACAGTTTTTATATTATATCACTTACATCAAAGTGTTCCTTTATTTTTTCCAAGTGTTTAATTCTTTCCTTGTAGCCTTCAAAACTGGTTTTAGCGTCCAATATAAGAGCATACCATTTATGTACTGCATAATTATCCCCAGAATTAGGTAATTCATAAGCAATAATGTCATACGCTTGTTTTATAAGGTCTTTTCTATAACTTTGGTCGTACTTTGAATCTTTTGACATAGTATATAGAACTCTACAAATACGCCACTTAACGTCTACATCATTTTGAAACTGTAATGTTTTCAAATTAAGTTAGTTTTAATTGCCATTTAATTTTACTTAAGTAATTAAAAAGCAAGTAATTATTTTTTACACATTTAATCATTATGAATTTTGTTTTATTAAACATAATATTTTAGAGCAGCTAAGTAGCAGATTACGAAGAATTTCGTACAATGACCTTTAAATGTCTACTGCCAATGGTTAGAAACATTTCATGATAAAGTACAAATCAGCAAATCTGTTAAATATTGCAAAGTAGTAGAGAGAGAAAAAGAATAAGATACAAGTAGTAGAGAGAGAAGAGAAAGAGCAACGCATTTCGAGGGCGAGCGACAGAGACAAATATAATGATGGTTGACATTGTACGTAATCTTTATGCTCGGCGACCGGGAGTTAAATAGTACAGAATTACTCAATGTTGTAAATTTCCATAAAACCTTTATCTTGGGACGTAGTGAACCGTTCATATATTTATATGGCACAGTTCACATTACAATTAAGAATCAAAATGTAAATGCATTGTCAATCCTAAGGATAAAGATGGAATGCCTCGTTTCCAGTAAAAAGTCTCCGGTTCTTCGCAGTTACCGTACGAAACGCAACAGCATTATGCTGGTATTTTACGCTAGTATTCTAAAAGATAATACTAATGCAGCGTGGAGTACCTAAGTGTAAACTTGAACTCATCGTAACCCAATCGTACCAGGCATGATGTTGTATATAACGATATAATCGTACGTGGTACAACCACGCTGCAGTTATATTATGGCTGTAGCACGAATGGGTCGGCCCGAACGGGCAAAAACTATTCTTATGGCGCGTCTCCACCAAAGTTTTGTTGCTAACACAACATTTGTCAACACGTTTTGTCAACAAATGTTTCTGTAATCACCTAGTTTTAGCAACAAAACGAAAAAATGTCGGGAATCGTGTTTCCATTTTCGGCGGCAACATCAAAGGAATACGCTTGTTGCCGACATTAATTTGTTCCCTCGGTGGAGACGCTTCTTACAAGATTTTGAAACATTTTCGGAAACAAATGTCGTCAACTTTTGTTGATTTGTCAACAGTTGGAAACATAAATGTTGTCAACATTTTTGGTGGAGACGCGCCATTACACAGAATACCAGCTTAATACTGCTGTTTCGTATGGTGAGTGTGCACCAGAAACTCTTTTCACTGGAATCGAGCCATTTCGTCTTAGTCCTCAGGGATTACAATGCATTCTGCATTTTGATTCTTAGTCGAGGATAGATGTAGATGCCTATGGGAAAAAGCATCCATTTACTATCAGATGGATTGTGCTCTTTTGACACCTAGTCTATTAGAAAAAAAACTATCTACCATTCAATGTATTGTTAGCAATATTTGAGTAACAAAATCTATATCGACCATCTTTTCTATGAAAGATGAGAAAAGTAATTAAGTGAATCAGTCAGTTACTTACGGAAATCCATTACATGAAAGTTAGTAAAAATTACTTCACCTATATACGCTTAATAACTAACCGCTGACATAGCGGTCAGCTACCGCAGTCTACTTCACACGAAACCCATGTCGTATTATCGTCGGTGGTGTGTCATTTCTAGTATAGAGGTGCTGGGATGACGGTGATAGTGCACGCAATTTAGAGAGGGCGGGAGGTGCTCTTCAAACTAGGTAAGATACATAATTTTATTTTATTTAGCGGATATATTCGTAAGTAGGCAAAGTAATTTTTACTAACTTTAATCTAGATGAGAATATTTTCCCCATGTTCCCAATCATGAATTAATAAATGAAATTTACAAAAAAAAATGAATATTTTTGTTTTACCTTACTTTTAATTAGCGTATTGTAACAATCTTCGTAACGACCATTGTCAAATTCCTTGTCAGCTTCTTCTAAGCCTTTGTTAATATCTTCCTGTATTTCATTTGAAATATTACTCGTAGGTTTCGACCAAAAGAGACCTAGTCCAAGTATTCCTTGCCGCATAAACTTGTAATTATTCTTTTTATTAGTCTGTAAAAAAAAAAAATATCTTTCCATCCAGGAATCTAAGCGCACGTATTCCAATTCTATGTGACATAACAACCTAGACTAGTCGCTTTACGGATGGTTAAGTCAAATAGGATAATGTATGTATGGACATATTTAGATTACAATTCATGGATACTGAAACAACAAAATGATGTCTCTGGTCTCTAATTATATTTATTACTTTATGGTTTATTTAAGGTATGTCTGAGTATGTAGGTACTCTATTTCGGTTAGTGGGACAATAACCTATTCGGAAATTGGCTTGTTGGGACTGAAAGTCGTCAAGTCTACGTGTGAGACAATTCATTATGACTTTTGAAACAAGGCATCGATTCCAAATGACATACGTCGTAAGTTTATTTTTATCGGCACCTTGCAGTTCCTTAAATGCATGAAACCCATCTATTCTTTCTTAGACAGAAACCCTGAATAATACCTGAAGAGTGGCGTATGAAGAACTTGCACTTAGGTATTGCGATTACAATCTAGGGCTTTATCACCGCTTACCACTTGGTTAGATTATAGATTTATAGACCTTATTTTTTTAATTATTAATAAGCCAGTGCGGTTTATTAGAATTACTAAATAAGGTCGTTCCTCACACTTACGTATGGCTCACTCTAGCAGTCGCTCAGATTGCTGCTAACGCCGTCAGTTTTCAACTATGATACTAAAGCCCCCTTTTCACTATGGGATATAATGTATTATATATTATATCTCGAGATATAACTACAGGGGGTAATCCAATGAAGAAGGCACACTGGTTAAAAATATATCTCACCAGGCTTCTACCACTCTTGCTACTACCTGCGTGAAATAATTACCTACAATCGCGAGCTGCCCCAGGGGTAGATCGCAGTCGGGGCTAGCGCGCTCTATACGATTGAATGTTAGTTTTTTTTTAACGCTGTTTACGTTAATTATTTTTTGTAAATAAGTACTTTTTTAAATACTCGTCGAAATAGTTTTTCTTTAGTGTTTAGTATATTTAATTGTAGGATAAAATAGTTGAAAAAGTTTTAATGTAATTTAAGAATAATATATATGTATATTACCTATCTATTTGATAAATTATAATGGCAAAACGTCGTTCCTACTGTCGTTTTTATTGTTGCGTGGATGGATGCTTAATGAGCAATTAAAAGGATTCAGATATATCATTTTTGAGTTACCGAAGGATAATGAAAGGTAATTTTTTTTTGTTAGGTAGGTAATTATAGCGAATAATTAAGTAATAATTTAACTACAGTCGTAATACCTAATTTATTACAAAAACTTAGTTGAAATTTACTTCACTACCCAAGTACCTACTTACATACCTATACTCGTCTTTATAATTAAAATATATTAAGTTATAATAGCACAAAATACTGAAATTAAAACTTTGTTTACAAGATTTTCAACTAAGTTGATTACGATCATATTTCTGTGAGGTATCGTTTTTCGGGTTTATTTTCCCGACGAATGGCCTTGCAAGTTACATGCGTTGGGCATCACAGAACTCATATTGTAGGTAAGGGGGCGTTCAAGTATTACGTGACGCAATTTTTGAAGATTTTTGACCCTCCCCCCCCCCCTATGTAACGCGCCGTAACGTTTATCTGGACCCCCCCCCTCCCCCTCCCTAAACGTTACGTAACACCCAAGTGACCATTTTTAACTAAAAGTCACAATTATGTTGTGCAAAGTACCGGAAAGTCGCTAAAATAACATTGTTATTGTTTTAATCGCGTTTGCAGTAATAATAAATGAAACAAGAGATAAGAAATCTCTTAAAACTCGCAACAGATGCGTATATTGTTTATTTTATTTATTCATATTGTTATTTAATAAATAATCACACATAATGTAATAAACATTTGCTTAAGTTTTAAATATGTTAAAATGGGCTAAAATTCGTCCTTTGGGCTAAAAAACTTTACATTTAATTACGCCGTTTTTCTGACTTGGCCCTTTCCTCACATACATTTTTGGCTTAATCCACCCAGGTCTTCTCATGCATTCTCCTGTTTTAGTTTTTTTTTTTTTACTAATAAACTATTAAAATAAAATAACATTTTTATTTTAACCATTGGCAATGCAATGAAAACCTAACTGAAATAAAACATTTTAATCAAAATAAAATTGTATTCTTAGCTAAAAATTTAAAATAAAAACAGCAATAATTAAAATAAGTAGGTATGTAAAAAAAGATCAATTTAATTGGAGTTACTATTCCTCTGTCCACGGTTTTGCCAGCCACTCAGACTCTTTCATTACTGGCATCCGGAGAGCAGACGGAGCGGATTCCGGAATTGTTAAACCACTTGCATCAACTTCGTCTTCGTCAAGTCAATCGGCATACTCAGACGATGTTTCACAGCATCGCACAATGTAGAGAAGCTCATTTGCCCTTCTGGCAGCAGTCGCTGTGGCTGTACTCTACTTTTACGACGGTCTTGGGCAGTCTTGCCATGCACGTAACGACTGTGCATTTGCACACTCTTGTGAGATGTGAAATAGATCCCACATGTTGCACATATTGTTCTTGAGGTCAGGTTGTACTGATGGGCAAAATAAATCGTAAGGCATCTGCTTAAACCCTTCTAGAGGAGGCGACAGATCATCGAACAACCTCACAAGAAGTGGTGAAAACTTGCATGATCCTTTGTCCAGCTGACCAGGTACCACGAGCTTGCTTGGGGTTTCAAGGATTGGGCAGGGTGGCAGCAGGAAAGTATTTGGAAAGACAGATTTCAATGCACTCCTGCAGCGGGAACAGCAAGATTCATCCGCGCATTTAATCACTTGTAAGAAATATTGCTATTCACGAACGTGAGCCCTATACCATGCCAGATTAGGTTCTGCTGGATTCCGGCTTTCAATATTCCGCCGAAACATCATAGCTATCAATTTTCATTTCCCTCCAGATCTTAGCAAGTGTCTCTCCAGCGTGCTGAAAATTGAGTTTTTCCAAATCATCATCATTACAGCTTTTCATAAGTCCACTGCTGAACATAGGCCTCCCCCAAGGAATGCCACAAAACACGGTCCCGAGCCACCTGCATCCATCGACTACCTGCATATCCTACCAGGTTGTCACTCCATCTAGTGGGGGGTCGCCCTACACTTCGCCTCAAAAAACTGACGAAGCGACAAGCTTCTGTGCAAATCTAAAAAAAATCTGTGTTCAGCAGTCGCATTTTTTTATAGTTGAAGGGGCAAACGAACATGTGGCTCACCTGATGGTAAGTGACTACCACCGCCCATGAACAACTGCAACACCAGGGGAACCAGGGAAATTGCAGTTGCAGGCCTTTTAAAAAGGAGTAGACTCTTTTCTTGAAGGTCACTAATTCGTATCGGTCTGGAAAAATCGCTGATGGTAATCGATTCCACAAAGAAGTTGTGCGAGGAAGAGAACATCTTCTAAATCGCACAGTGGTGGACCGACAATCATCCCGATGGTGTGGGTGATATCGGAAGTTCTGCCGCAATGTGCGTTCGTGAAATTGCCACTAAATTTTAAGAGAGGACAGCGCAAGGAACGAAAAAAAGCAAAAGGTGCTTGGCTTTTAATTTTAGCCATTGTACACACACCAGACATGTTGCGGCATTAACATACTACGGCAAGAACCCTCTTCAGACCGTTTTTCTAATAGGTAATTTTCCAAAAAATTGTGCCAGAGAAATATTAGTACGTATTAGAAATACGCACCAGGATTCAACCGAGGCAGCTTTTCTTTTGATTTTGAAGTAAATACATCTATGTGTTTCGAACTCCATGCCAATACGCAGCGTACGCCTTCAACAGTATAATCCTGCTGCGGCTCCCGCGGCGGCCGCGCCTCGCTCGTTCAGTCAATTCATCAGCATTTCCATAGATATTATATATACTACTACTTCCATAGATATTATATATATATTACATACGGCAGGCATTTCGATCAAACACACTTAGCGAACGGTTATGTCACTCGTTTCCGCGCCACAACCAAATGCAAATTGTAGGAAAATTTATCGACCAAGTGAAAAATGAAAAAGTTTTAGCCCCAAATTAGCTGCCCTTAAAATCTGCTGCACTAGGCTCCAGCCTACTCAGCCTGCTGGTAAATCCGCCACGGTAAAAGTACTTTGTATTCCAGGTGCATTAAAAGAGAACACAGTCGCAATACAGTCGAGGGATTCCCCGTAAAACATAGACAAAAAAGGTTTCCAACTTGGGAGGACCGAATAAAAATGACGTACCATACAGTCGAGGGATTCCCCGTAAAACATAGACAAAAAAAGGTTTCCAACTTGGGAAGACCGAATAAAAATGACGTACAATACAATCGAGGGATTCCCCGTAAAACGTAAATGAAAGGGGTTGCCAACTTGGGAGATTTTAATTTCCTAGTTTTATTGAAATAAAAAAAACGTTACGTAACGCGTTATTGGAAACCCCCCCGCTTCCCGCCACTGTAACGCATGGTAACGTTTTATAAGAGCCCCCCTCCCCCCCAAATTGCGTTACGTAATACTTGAACGCCCCCTAATATGGTCGATTATAGTCAGCATAGGTACTTTACCTAAGTAACTTACCATTTCACAATGTATTTTTTTACTCTTTATTAACAGCCCTTAGCAACCACGGAAAGTCCGTTGTGACGTGGTAAGGAGAAAAGATGCAAAGTAATACAGACCCTCACGCGCAGCGATAATGTTTTATTTAGCTTGCGTGCGCGATTTATCTGATTAATAATAACTATGTAGGCTATTAAAACGTCGGCAAGCAGTCAACATCAAAAGAGTGCAACTTCGGTACGTTAGTACTATTATTTATTATGTGAATCCACAGTGTGAAAGCTAATTGCGGGATATAATTTATATCTGAATCTCTAATAATATATAGATATTATATCCCATAGTGAAAAGCGAGCTTTACGTAAGAGTGAGAAGCAAGCGCGCAGAACATCCAATTTAAAGAAAGCTAAGTGAAGTTGTATGTTTGACCATGTATAAATTTCTTGGATCAATATTAGAATGGATTTTATCCATGTATTTTTAAGCTGCCTCGATGTTTATTTTGATTTAAAATTATGAAAGATGTATAATATCGTTGTATCAGAGTGAATGAGAGTATGCATCTATCACTCGTAGATATCTACTTACTCTACTATTAAGGACGAACAACTCGCAGAGTTATTCGTGGACGAGTACGATACGTTTACATTATTCATTCAAAGTACATCTTTTAAACATGGATGACGTGCGTCTCGTTGACACGACTTTGTCTACTCGGTATTTATAGACTCACAAATATTTATTTGGGACTGGGGAGCGCTCCCCACTAGATAGAACGACGACCTGGTAAGACATGCAGGAAGTCGATGGATGCAGATGGCTCAGGACCGTGGTTTGTGGCATTCTTTGGGGGAGGCCTATATTCAGCATTGAACTTGTGAAGAGCTGTAATAACGATGATGATGATGAAATATTCACTTTTATTAATATTTATTAAAACCGATTTCTAGGATCCCATATCGCGTTCTCTTGACAAAGTTCTATAAAAATAGTCCAATAGATAGTAGATAGGTTCTTTTTTTTACTCTTATTTTTTTGAATTATTTTATAAGAAAATAATAAAAACCTACACAAAGTTCACGACTCAAGCGCATAATGAAGAGTGTGTAAAAACCGATACGAATACACACGAGCATTCCTTTGGCTCGTGCTAGAAAAACCGACATCGAGTAGAGAAGAGGCGACTAATCGGGTCAAGAAGCGAGAACACCCGAACAACGTTTTTACACAGTAGAGCCATGCTGCAGGTATATTACTTGTGTAGTTGTAGCACCTATGAATCGGCGCGACCGGGGAAAACCCACTCTAAAAAAACCCACAATAAAAGCTTAACGCTGCTTCGTATGGTGAGTGTAGAGAGACGGAGACCGTTTTACTGGAAATAAGGCATTCCATCTTAAACCTCACGGATGGTAAGTGACAACGCATCTGCATTTTGATTCGCACAGCAACCACTTAACATCAGGTGGACTATGTGCTCGTTTGTTACCCCTATCCTGCAAAAAAAAACAAGGGGTTTACATTGCTCATACTCGTGTCCACTCGTCTGTGCTCGGCGAGTATCTAAACGTTGCAAAAACAGCACAAATAAATAACGGCTGCTGCACGCTTGAGAGCACGAACGCACGGTTGGTTATCGGAATTTGAAACATCACGTCTTCAGTACCTAAACCTACATAACTACTTAAAAAAAAATCTTTTTACAAAGTCATAGTCTAAGAAGAACATACAGTCAGTCATCGCGTTTGATATTGTCGGAAAAGCCGACATAAAGAAAAAGATTGCTAGGGTTGTCACAACGGGAAGTAATAAAAAATAAAAAAACTATTTTTTTATTAAGCAAATTAAATAACTTAATCAGACAATTGGTCTTAAATGGGTTATAATAAGCAGAGTCACAATAAAAATTGATTATAAAAAATAGTCAAATACCGAATACAATATAAGCAGTTTATATCTGAGTAATAACAACCTATTTAACACTATATTTTTTTTGAATACATGTTACATACATATATTCAAAAAAAAAATATAATGGAAGCTTTCAAGTTGCATACAGACAAGTTGATGGCATACTAAAATTATGTCATTAACATTATAGTCGAAGTAAGTTAATATTGCCGATTACTCCATTTTGCAGGAAGAAGACTACAAACAAAATTTTAAAGTGTATTTTCATATCTTTTATATTTTGACGGATGAAGCTTTTTTTCAGCTATCATATTATTTTTAAGCCTTCTTTGAAGTGGTAGTAAATACTTATTCCTTTTTAACCTAACTCAAGTACCATATAGGGATTACATCAAAACATGTTTACAAATGTGCAACTGATAGATATTTTAGATTTGATGAACTACCAGATTTTAAATTCCCGTTTTGGCTTAGATTTCCACTGACGATACATATTTTTACTTAAAGGTTACACTATTATACGCACACACACAAAGTTTTAACATGCGGAAACGCGTACTTTTTGAGAAAAAAATTATTTGAAAATTAATTATTCTTGCAATGTTTATGTACACTTGTACACTTTCACTGTCCGGTTTTGAGACACAATAGTAAGACAATAGCAATGACCTATATGTAGTGCACGGGACAGCGAAAGGGTTAAATTCCTACCGTAAAACTGCCGCCATTTTGTAATGTCATTGTCGTCGTCAGTAGGGATGTCGATTCTTTCGAAAAAGATAGATTTTTAAATAGATTCAAAGCATAAACTGTATCGATTCATAAAAAATCTATTATATTTTCCTGTTTGGGTAAATCCACGGCAGAGAGTAAAAAAGGCGAAAATTCTTTTGTGGGTATTTTACATTTTTTTCATAGTTAAACTGTTGTCAGAGGGTAGTAGTAAACTATTATGAAGTTTGTTCCCATATTTGTTATGTGTGCCCTTGACAATAGAGCGTCATTCATTACTCTCAGCAGTTTTGTGAAAGTAAGGTGAAAAAGCTATTAAAATATCATAATTTAACTAAAGTTTAAGTGTAACAATTGGTAAGTACACCTACATTTTTTATAATACGTTAGATAATGTGTGTAAAAATAAAAACTTATTCTTATTTGATCAAACTTATCCAAAGATATACCCATTTGAAAATCCGTTTGTTATTTGAAACGCAAGTTACCATTATATCATAATATTATAAATTTATCATGTTAAATTAACATTTAGGGAAATAACTGTTATGTTTCTCTTAAATATAGTTAAGGCGCATACAATTCTCTAATTTGTTTGCTTTTACAGGATAGAGTTTTATTTTTATTCGCTTAATAAGCTTGTAACGCAAGTTACCGGTAACTTGCGTTACATGAGTTTAATGACAGTTGCCTTTACAATATCATGTTAATTGCAGTTGCTATGCCACTCAGTGCTGCAGAAAACATGAGAAGAAGAAGAGAGAAGTTGAAGGAGGCCGGTAAATATGATGAATATAAAGAAAAAATAAAACAAGCTTGTCGTGAAACTAGACAGAAGAAATTGAGCTCCTACCTTTATCGAAAAAAACAAAAGTTATTATAGAAAATCGAAGAAAAACCATGGAAAGAGTAAGAAAGCATCGACTTCAGAAAAAACAGAATGTCAGTGGCTTTGTTTGCACAGCTCCAACAACAGCATGTTGGTTGAAAGACCTGTAACCTCTGCAAGGACTTGTTAGAAAACAAACTGGACGAATATTTGGACAGTTGGGAAAATGTGGGCGCTGACGTCGAGACTAACTGGTTTGTGTGGGCAGATTGCAATGGCAAACTAAGTAAAATTCAGATAAAAGGCATAGTAACTGAACTGATCCAGAAGATAGTCGACATGGCTCCTAAGTTCTTTGAGCATACTTACATCAAACAGAATCAAGCGTCCTCCTACCAAAAACACAAGATTGAATTCTCCAACAGAACTGATTCGGACACGGTCCTGATTCAGGTGGACTATTCTGAAAATTACACATGCCTGGCCCAGGACGAAGTGCAAAGTTTTCACTGGGTGCAACCTCAAGTAACTTTATTTACAGTCTCGCTGTGGATGTCAGGTGAACAACATCCGATTGTACTGGTTTCTAATGATCGTCGTCATGATAAAAAGACAGCTATTGTTTACATCGACCGAGTACTGGAAGATTTACCAAGAAACGTCAAAAAAGTGCACTTGTGGTCGGATGGCCCAGCTTCTCAATTTAAAAACAAATACGTCGCCGAATGTATTAAAAATCTCGAAGAAAAGCATAGCCTGCACCTGATGTGGAATTACTTTGCTACATCGCATGGTAAAGGCCCGGTTGATGGAATTGGAGGAGCATTGAAAAGGACGGTAAGGAGCAGTCTTAAAAAGAAAAGCAATTGTGTTAAATGCCGAGCAGTTTGCAATAGCAGCAAAAGATTCAACTGTGAAAGTGATCATGGTTTCAACAGAGGAAATTGAAGAACGAGCATGACTTCTACAATTGGAAGAAAGTTTTGCAAAGGCTCCTGGCGTTCCTGGAATAGCTAAGTGTCACATCATGTTCTGGAAAAATAATATGCTCCAAAAAAGTCTAATATCAAAAGATTTTTATGAGAAAATCGAAGAAAATGTTGGGGCTAACGATTCATGGAATGACGATGATAACCTTCCCTTATCCGAATGGAAAAACAAGCATTCATAAAGTTCAAGTTGGAAGTAACGCAAGTTACTATTTTCGTGTAACGCAAGTTACCGTTGTTTTATATTTTTTTTATTATCTGTAATAAAATAAAATTACTATTTGTTGATTAAAATACTTTGACTCCTGACTTAATCGACTTAAATAATGTTTTTTTTAATATTAAGTTACAAAACTCAGAGAAATATTGGATTAAACTCAAGTCTCAAAACGTCATGTCCTTTTTATATAACGCAAGTTACCAGCATGTCGTAGAGTGCTGGTTCGAAGCTATGCTGTAGTTTCCAATAATATTCAATTAAATAGAATGAGGTCACAATGTAGTCTCTAATGTACAGACAAAGTAAATTAGACAACTTTTAATAATGACATAAAAGAGGTTTGTTTGCCGATCAACAGTTCCAAATGTAACGCAAGTTACCGTGGATTTACCCGTTTGCATTTATAAGGTACCAATGATCTCTTATGGAAAAAAAGAAAGATAACACAATAAATGATCTCTTATCAGTAAAATCAGTTTCAATGGCGATTTTCAAGGGTGAAATATTGATTCATTGGATCGATTCTGTACTGCATACCGATTAAAAAAAAACGTTATTTTGGGCCTGAAAAATCGATCTCAGATCGAAGAAATAAAATAAAAATAGCACATAAAGATGTCTTCGAAGAATTAATTAAGGCTATACAATATGTTTATAAAATTGATTAATAAACTATTTATTATATTTGATTTGTTGTATTTTAACAGTACCTATTAGGGCAGATAATAAATAAAATAGGTTAGGTTCTACTTATGTCAAAGAACCAAATTGATTGACCCCGACTCCACCTGGTACGAGTCTGTCCTACCCCTAGAGTGGTTATATAGAGCCAGAAGTGCGTAGGGGGAGCAGCCTCCGCCTGCTGTAACAAATCGTATCAGATGCCTGCGATTTTCTACACAAAGGCGTAGAGGCTGCTCTTCACGCAGCGCCGGAGACGTTGCAGTCTCAAAATAGATACTGAAATCCCTCTGAATTAGTCCCCCTACACTTCCCCTTTCCCCTCTATTCGACAAATGTAAATGGAAATTCGTAATAAAATAGGCTCAGAAGGGCTAGAACCCAGAGCCGTAAAGCCAGTTTAAAAAAAAAGAAAAATATTGTAAAAATAAGTGATTTTCAATAATTTATTTCTCAAAATATGCATTTCCGCATGTCAAAAATTTGCGTGTGTGCTTATAAAAATGTAACCTTTCTGTAAAAAATTTATCAACACCCAACTCGAGGGACGTCAATGGAAAGTCTTATCCCCATTTTACAACAGTTTTTTTAACGCACACTTTGTAGCAGTAGTAGTATTACACCATATTGAGGCTTTTGGTCACAGTACTTATTTGTTTGATTTAGAATTTTCGCACGCAGTCTACCTAATTATTCTGTAAGCTATAAAACTCTGGCTTTCGTCAATGTTAAAGTCAATAAAAATAGGAATTATAAAATCTTAAATTGTAAATGTGTGGTTGTGCATTATACAGCGGTTTCCACTATTTGAAAGGCTTTAGTCTAACTTAAACTGCAATAGGTTATCGTTCCGAAATATGAGAAAGTTTCCTTGTGACATGAGACAGCTTGAGCTCTCCTTACTTTTCAATCTCAAAATAAGTTGGAATTGTAATAAGACAGATTGGAAAATGTAACTTATGAACCACTCCCCTTTGTTTATACATATTATTAACATGGCAATCATAACTATAATCGCAATGCATATCACTAAAGCAACAATAATGAGAAATTATAATTATATCAAAAATTTACTTTACATGTTCTACTTTATTCATTACACTGACCTCTATATATATACAAGATTCATTCTATTTAGTAATATGTATATGTTATTAGAAATTACCATTACATACATTGGAATCACCTATTTATTTACCAAATACAATAAATACAACAAAAAAATGTTACAAATACAAAATGTAAATTGAAACTGTCACATATGTATTTAAATTTTCAAATAAGCTTACTAATTTAGTTAATTCCATTAAAATAATGTGTCCGATTTCTTTGCTTCAGTACGTTCTACTATATGGAGTCATGTTTTGTTTACAAAACAGCAGAACACTATTCTAGAGGGGTTACTTACTACTACTTACTTAGTAGTAAGAAAATAAGAACTTTGATTAATATACGGAAATATTAGAGGACAAAAAACTCAAATAAAAATAATAACTCACATAATATACATAATTAACTTTTTTATAGGTTGGTTTTGAAATTAATGCGAACACAACAGAACTTGCCAAGAGAACCTTATTCGCTTTCATAGTAATTACAAGCACAAGTATGAAATAACATCAATGAAGTGTTAAACTTTTATATTTTTTAATCTGTCAAGCCTTTGAAGTACACATGAGGCAATCCAAGGTCAACTTTGTAGAACGCTCCAAAGAGTATGGTAGTATTTAGAAAGGACCCCTCAGAACCAAAGAGTATATGATCACTACACTACGTTTAGTCAGAACCATAGTTATTGTGCTCATAACAATTATTTTTTAAATGTTATTTAGATGAACTATAAAACTAAAATTTTATTAGAATTAGTTTCGTTATTAAATTACGCTTCTTTAAATTAACAGAATTTACTTCAAATGACGAGTTTCCGCCTCGCGTCGCGTTTACGTCACATACTTTAGTCTTATATCCTTCGCCGCGTGAGTGTAAGAGGCAACTAGAAATTTTACAAAAAATTAAGTGGGTACAATAGAAAGTTTTTTGTTAGTTTTTATACAAATGGTAAGTAATTACACTGTTTTAAAATTTAATTCCTTATATTTTGCTTCGTAACAATTTCATATATTTTATAAAATTGCCATTTCAAATACTGTGTCGTTCACGTATCACTATATTTAATAGCCAAAATTAACTGAAAAGTAAATAAAAAGTGTGAGTTATCACAATAAATCATGTAATAAACACAAATTTTCATATCCCACAAAGTCCAATGCGCGAAAATTACGTTTTATGTTATAATTTCGATATATAGTGAACATTATGGCGAAGTTGTTTTCAACAATAACTAAAAATAAAAATGTGAATGTGAAGCACCAGCTTTCAAATAAAAAAGAATCATCGAAATCAGTTCACCCAGAAGGTTATGAGGTAACACACATAAAAAAACACAGTCGACTTCCTTCTCCTGTTTGAAGTCGTTAGAAAAATGGCGTTGCTCAAAGATAGCGTAATAAAGTATATACTTTATTACGCTATCTTACGGATGTACAAGTATATACCTGTGATTTAATTTTTTTTGAGGCTTCTACTGAGTTTATCGATATAATTATATTATATATTTCTTTTCTTTATGAAAATCAAGTGTTTCTATGTCCTTGTTTCTTTCTTCATAATATTTATTCGATTTTAACATATATATATATATTGAATTTTAACATAATATAGCGATTCGTTAGATTTGCCTTAGTTGTAAAAGTGAAATAATATTTACTTTTTTTTCTTTTCAGTAGAATTGTTTGGTTTTGTTATTTAATATTGTTTTAACCATTGAACTTGTTTACGCAACTTTTGTTTAATAAATTGTTTGATGCTGTTTGATGACTTTTTTACACATAATTGTTTACCACCGGCGGATTTTCCGGACCGATACGACTTAGGGACCTTCAAGAAAAGAGCTTACACCTTTCTAAACGGCCGGCAACTCATCTGCAATTCCCCTGGTGTTGCGGTTGTTCATGGGCGGCGGTAGTCACTTACCATCAGGTGAGCCGCATGCTCGTTTGCCCCCTCTTCTAGAAAAAAAAACCACAAAAATATTTTTTAAATAATAAAATTAATCCCTCCCTCTCCTTACAGTTTCATTCCACTGCTGGTGATGGACCGTTACATCCTATAAAAACCCCCAATGAACATAGGCCTCCACTATATTCCTCATAGAGGGTATACTTGTCATAGTTGCCACGTTCTGTTCCACGGTACACGTACCTTGTTGTATTGAACAGTGGATCAGTCGCCTCTTACGAAACCCACGGAATAGTATGAATATTTATACACCGCCACTACACAGTAATTGATAATTTCTCGAAACATTTCATTTATCGACAAATCGTCTTGCAATCGTCGTCACTCTAGCGCTCACTTGACCTTCATATAAATAATTCGATATTTTAATTGTTGATAATTTTTTATTTTTGGATATGAACATAGTAATGACTCTAAGTTATTTTTACCATTTTTTTAAAAAAATCGTCTGGCCTGACCTACTATACTCTTTGGCTTGACCATAGTTCTAACTAAATATGTCCAATAAAATGTCAAGGTCTGAGAGGAAAAAAACGAATACGTAAACTTAGTTCAATAACTAGTATTTACTATTTATTATTATTATTTTAATATTATTAGCTAGCCTACTGCCAAATTTGACAGTTCTAGGCCAAACATTTTATTTATTACTGGCTTTACGGCTCTGGGTTCTAGCCCTTCAGAGCCTGAAGTTTTAGGCTGGCCACATACATACGGAATTTCGTTTCGAGATTCCGTTTCGATATTCCGATTCGGAATCCCGAACGCAGCAAGTCCATATAAAATCTATGACCCGCCACACACGTACGGTAGTTTTCCGTTCGATATTTTGCGGGCTAAACGTGATTTCGTTTGTGTGTGGCCGACCGTTCGGAATTCCGAAACGGAATCTCGAAACGGAATTCCGTATGTGTGTGGCGGGCCTCAATGTATAATTATCTTTCATAGTACACTACTTCACAATGTACAGCCCTTGGGAGATTTTGACGGCAACTTGAGCCAGCAGACAGCCGACAGTTGGCGATGGTATCTCAAAGTGCCTAAGCAGACAGACACCTTATCTTGACAATCACATCACCATCAGAGCACTTGTTTCACCGTTTCCACTAATAGTTCACATGCGCAGACACTTAATACACAAAATCGCATCACTTTTCTGCCGACTTCCAAAAAGGAGACTGTACTCAATTCGACGCGTATGTATTTTTTATGTGTGTTACCGATTTCGATGATTCTTTTTTTATATGAAAGCTGATACTTCTCGTGTGGTCCCATATGAATTTGATCAAGGTCAGAGCAACAGTTTTTGAGTTATTTGAGTTGTCCTTATAACTTATATTGAAGTCGGCTGTACAAAATTTTTAATTTTAAATTATATATATAATATATATATATATATATATATATATATATATATATATATATATATATATCAGATTCCACTTCTAACCATTATTTTGACAATAACACAGGAGCAGCAATTCTTCGCCGGTCAAGTTCCCGCCAAAACTTCTATAGGACAAGCAAATAGTAGGTACCCAAAGAATATAGTATATATCATAATCATGATCTTTTGTCACAGATTACCTCCTTGTAGAAGTAAAAAATTGTTTGTTTTCGTGATGTATTTTAAGATTTACTGTGTGGTGTGTGTTGTGATAACTTTTTAAAAGGTTTTTCTTAAGGCGCAATGAAAGAAAACAAGATGAAATATTATTTCACTGGTAAGTAAACTTATTTAACGTATTTTTTTTACTCATTGAATATTCTGAGACTTTTAATTCATATTAATTTTTAACTAAAAGCTCCTGCTTTAGGTAGTACTTAGTTGTTTTAAACAGATTTTATCAAAAATATCTAACAATATCATAACAACTTCCCTGTCCGCGAAAAAGACAATATTTAAACCATAGATAAATAAAATTTAAACAATCGAAATGTTCCTTCAAAACTATACTATGCGTGGTAGAGCATGCTGCAGCTATATTAGTAGTATAGTTGAAGCACGAACGGGTCGGCTCGACCTGGGAAGGACCACGCTCTCACAGTATACCAGCGTAAAATAGCAGTTGCACGTTGCTGTGTTTCTTATGGTTAGTGTAGAGAACCGGAGACCCTTTTTACTGGAACCGAGTCATTCCATCTTAGTCCTCACGGGTGACGACGCATCTGCATTTTGAATTGTAATCGAGGATAGATCAGGTGGACTGTGTGCATGCTTCTCACCCTATAAATTATCCTATAAAAAGTTAATATACATACAGATACACACATACAGACACATACATTGTGTGAGAGTGTAGATACACACACACACACACGCGCGTGTGCGCGTGCGTGTGTGTGTGTATCTACTCTCTTTGATTTAACTCTTCTTTTCTAACCCTTTCATTCTTCTTGCAATCCTGTCAATTCATTGGTTGTCTCGAATAAATTTCTGTCAGCAATAAGACCACCCATTGCATACTGTGCCGTGTAGTGGCGGCGTAGGAATATTCACAATCCCAATATCTTCTATCTTCTATATATCAATATCTATCCGTGAGTGTCGTAAGAGGTTACAGAGGAAATCTGAGGAAGGAGATGGGTAGCAGCATCTTTCCGATAACAGCAATAGAACAATAAAAAATTACGGTTGCAAGCCCGCTCGCCAAGCGTTTCAACTATGACAACAACTCATGAGCAACAACATAAGTAAACGGCGACCCCACTATTCCTGGCTGCTGAACTGGAAAGGATACGGTGTTAATATTAATGGCAGGTACATCACTCGTCTTCAATTTGCCGACGATATAGTCCTTATGGCAGAATCGCTGGAGGATCTAAGCACTATGCTCTATGACCTCAAAAGTGTCTCCACAACGGACAGGTGTTAAGATGAACATGGACAAAACAAAGGTTTTGTATAACGTCCATATAATACATTAGCCAGTAGTTGTTGGGAGCACTACGCTCAGAGTTCTTGACGAGTCTTTACCTGGGACTAATATTATGACTAGGTAAGTCCACCTTCGACCGAACGGTTAATCGAAATTCAACTCAACTGGACACCGTTCGGGAGATTACGACACATTTTCTGGTCAGGTATACCTCAAAATTTGAAAACGAGATTGTACAACCAGTGCGTGTTGCCATTGATTATGACTTATGGATCTGAGACGTGGTCCTTCACTGCTAGTCGTATGAGGAAGCTCAAGGTAGCTCAGCGAGCTGTGGAAAGGCTATGCTTTGTGTTTATCTGCGTGATAAACTTAAAAAGAAATGAGGATATCCACAGTACAACCAGAGTAACCGATTTAGCCTAACGGATTAGTACGCTGAAATGGCAATGGGCCGGCCATATAGCTTAAAGAACTGACAACCTATGGCGAAGATAGATTCTTGAGAGGCAGCCTCGTACAGGTAGACGAAGTGTAGGTCGACCCCCCACTAGATGTTGTGACAACATGGTAAGACATGCAGGAAGTCGATGGATGCAGGTGGGTCAAAACCGTGTTTTGTGACATTCCTGGGGAGGAGGCCTATGTTTAGCAGTAGACTTAAGGACGCAGTTGCTGGGGTAGAATCCCGGGTCGGACCAAAATGAGTTATTTGATTTTTCTACTAAGAAATTCTCAATAGCAGCCCAGCATTTTGTACGTGGTAGATCCATGCTGCAGCTATATTAATAGTATAGTTGTAGCTCGAATGGGTCGACTCGACCGGGGAAGGACCACGCTCTCACAGAATACCAGCGTAAAATAGTGTTTCTCATGGTGAGTGTAGAGAACTGCCGGTCTTATAGAGGTACCTCTACGCTCCAGGGTATTATGGCTGGTCAAGTACCAGTTAAGTAAGTGTTTTTCAAAATAATTGTACGTATCGAAATTGTAGTTACGAAAAAAGCAACGAAATCGTTGTAATTGTTACTAAATTGTAACTATTAAGTCACGTGTACACTGACTACTGAACTATTCCGAATTACAGATTACCCTACAACGCATAGTAAAAAAGGGTTGTGATTAATACTTCCAGAATTATATTGTCAGTTTATGGTCAAGTAACATTATCTTAGTCCTCACAGGTGACAACGCATCTAAATTTTGATTTGTAACGGAGGATAGATGTAGATGTCTATGGGCTGCAGCAACCACTTACCATCAGGTGGACTGTGACTCGTTTGTCACCCTTATCCTAAAAAAAAACACACCGTAACACGTTTCCGCCACAATCACACACCAGTGTAACGTGAGGTACGTAATTACATGATAACACAGAAATATGTAAACCAACAGGAACACTACTTATCTCGAAATAAGACAGGGCAGCCTCTCAGCAACACTAATCTTCCTTGCCTGCACTAGACGAATTACAACAACGATCAGAACCATGACACTATCTCAGCACTAGTAGAATGACCACACTCGTTGAATGACTTAAGCGGAATCTCTCGTGTACGGCACCTACAGTGAACTTTATATTGCACAAACAAGTGAGAGTTTCTCGATATACCCTCATGTCCACCTCAATCCAAGTGATATTTTATAGACGCTCCGACACGGGCACGGCCATCCTGAAGTACGACCGTCCTCGGACGTGTATCTTTATGCATTCCTATAACAAACACCCATTCGTCCGCTCGTCCATCCTGACAAGAGTGGGTACATACATAGGTTGCACTAAAAGTATCGGGAATGGAATATTTCCACTGTTCCTGTCATATTAAATTTTTTTTAATTGAAAACTCCTTGGTTTTAAAAATCGAATACCATTTATTTATTAAAAAAAGATTCTCGGTCTTGTCACAAGGTTTTGTCAAACTTGTTTAGTCGTTGAGAAAATGGAATTAACTCGAGAAAATTCAAGAGCGATGATTTATTATGACTTTCCAAGTGGTTTAACACAAAAACAGTGTGTTGACCGGATGATTTCTGCATTTGGTGATGAAGCCCCATCCAAAACCACAAGTTATCGCTGGTTTTCTGAATTTCAACGTGGACGTTTCAAGCTCAGTGATGATCCCCGTCAAGGTCGTCCAAAAACTGCAGTCACCCAAGAAAACGTTGATGCTGTGCGTAAGCTGATTGAGGAAGATCGACATGTGACATACCGCCAAATTCAGGCAACTTTAGATATTGGCATGAGTCAAATACAAATAATCTTGCATGAACAATTAGGTGTAAAAAAGTTGTTTTCCCGATGGATACCGCATTCGCTCTGTGAAGAGCAAAAAGCGGCTCGCATTACTTGGTGCGTCAGAACTCTCGAAAGATTCCACGCAGGATCCTCTAATGCTGTATACAACATCGTATCAGGTGACGAATCCTGGATATATGCGTACGACCCCGAAACAAAAAACCAGTCACGAGTTTGGGTGCTCGAAAATAAGTTAAAGCCAACAAAAATTGTTCGTTCACGGAGTGTTGCAAAAAAAATGGTGACCACGTTTGTCTCCAAAACCGGCCATGTTATAACTATTCCTCTTGAGGGACAAAGAACGGTTAATGCAGAATGGTATGCTAGCATTTGTTTGCCACAGGTCGTTTCTAAACTCCGTAAAGAGAACTGCAACCGCCGCATCGTCCTCCATCACGACAATGCGAGTTCTCACACCGCACACAGAACAAAATAATTTTTAGAGCAAGAAAACATAGAATTATTAGACCATCCGCCGTACAGCTCCGACCTAAGCCCTAATGATTTCTATACTTTCCCTAAAGTAAAGAATAAATTGCGTGGACAGAGATTTTCATCACCTGAAGAAGCTGTGGACGCCTACAAAACGGCCTTTTTCGAGACCCCAACTTCCGAATGGAATGGTTGCTTCAATGATTGGTTCCATCGTATGGAAAAATGTGTCAAATTTCGCGGAGAATACTTCGAAAAGCAATAAATACATTTTTAAATAGTAATGTTGGGTCCCTTCCTTGATTACTGAAATTTTCACTCGTATTATTAGTTCGGAAAATTAATTGTTAGATGGCGCTGCTTGTTGCACTATGGCGCCATCAGTTCACGACACGGCCATTCCTGACTAGCATCCGTCCTCGGTTGCAGTGCCTGGAGACAAAATATGCTCAGAGATTAATCTGGCTCGGCTATTCTGCCAATAGAAACAAGGTCGATTCAAAATGGTACTTCAGTTCTCATAAGTCTAAGTACAATAGTCAACTGTCATAATTGACAATGCCTTGTTATTAAGGGCTTAGAACACAGTGCTTCCTGCACAACATGATTTATTGTGGAAGGTCCGATTAACAAGTTCAAACACAGTAATATTAACAATTTTGTTAGTCTTTACAATTCATAAGCCATACATACTAAACTCTTAAAACTTTCATTGAAATCTGTGCACCAACACAGACCAGAATCGCACCAACGATTCTTTACGTATCTGCCGTCACATATGCCAGAATCGCACCAACGATTCTCCACATATCTACAGCCACATATGCTACAACACATGAGGGGCTCTGTGCACCAACACAGGCCAGAATCGCACCAACGATTCTTTACACATCTGCCGTCACATATGCCAGAATCGCACCAACAATTCACTACATATCTGCCGCCAAATATGCTACAACACATGAGGAGCTCTGTGCACCAACACAGACAAGAATCGCACCAACGATTCTCGACAGACCTATCGCCACATGTTACTCATGAGGTGCGGTCTAAAGTTTTGGAGTATGAGTATACAAGCCATTCTTTATCAGATTCACTACCGCTGTCATCAACAATGACATCTAATTCTCGAGTAACTTGGTGACCAGAGATCTTCCTCACATGATCATGGGGGTATTTGTAGAGTACTTTGCACAATAACATGACCGATTTCGGTTAAATTTACAATATTATTTATACTCTTGCCATTAAACTTTGCCGCAACACAATCTTTGATGAGAGAGCGTTTGGCAACAGAATCATAATTAAATGGGTACGACTCACCAGTATTCACCAGCACACCGCTAGGATTGCTCACATAGCAAACGTCATCACGTCGCTCACTGCTCGCCTCTGCGGCAGGCATAAGGCAAGCGCACGTGGCTATTAAAACAAACCAGCATACGCCAAGTTTGCTACCATGAAGCACTGCACTGACTGCTTCATGGTAGCAAACTTGGCGTATGCTGGTGAACCGCTAAGTGAGCGGCGAGCCAAAACAAGTGCCTTTTATACAGATAGAAAGCGGTTGCGTCATCGGTCTGTATAAAAGGCACTTGTTTTGGCTCGCCGCTCACTTAGCGGATAGCCACCGTAGAGTCTATATCACCTGAGGATGCCTCGTGTAGAGGCGAAACACGTGTCGTATTATCGTCAGTGGTGTGTCTTGCCTAGTGTAGTGGTGTTGGGAGTAGCGGTGCTGGGATTAGTCGTGACGGGGATAGTGCACGCAATTGAGGGAGGGCGGGAGGTGCTCTTCGTACTAGGTAAGACACATCATTTTATTTTATAACGCGGATATTTGCGAAGTAAATTTTTCTAAAAGCTTTTTCCTCATGTATCAAATGGTGATCGGTAGGAGCGGCAATTAACGTGTCCGCGGCGTCATAAGCTGACAGCATACTTCCACTCAAGAGCGAGTGCCTCAACATTAAATCCCAATTTTATCGACTACGTAATAGTCGTAGTAAACTGTAATACTTATCAACACATTATCACACAGAAATACAACTTAGTGTTTTTAATTCATAGCACGTTAGTTTGATACATCGCTTAAACATTTCGAACTTTGAAACGTATGGATTACATTATATCGTGGGGTACGTATTTTTATATCATTTCACATTAAGTAAGTCATATTTCACATAAGCTATCAATTATAACAAAACTCGAACAAGTTAAATTTTCACTGAATTCCAAACTATAACTCATCTCAAAATACCTCCAACATTTCTTTCGATATTTTTACGTTAAGGAATAATAAATGTACCTGCTTATTATCAATTGAATGTTAATTGAACAAAAAGATTTAACTTTTGGCTTAAAACATTTCACTTTAAACTTTTACTCTGCACTTTAATGGTACGTCAAAGTCGTAAATAGGACAAAAATACTTCATTATGACATTTAACATCTAAACATAACGCGAGGCGCGTCATAGTCTTTCACCAACGTAATTACCCTCACACTATTCGAAGTGAATATGTGGACGATAACAGGGACTTTATCCCACTTCTGATCTCGGAAAATACAACAGAAGATCCCACTTCTGATGTCGGAGAATTACAACAGAGGATCCCAATTTTGATCTCGGAAATACATCAGGATAGCGTTAACCATTAAAAATAATAAAAGTGTGAGAGCGGATATTCAACTTGCTCTCGTGCTTACGCAATTAATCATTATCAGTAATAAGACAACATAACGCACTATACATTCAGCATAGTGAAATTATAGTTCGACCACACCGTAACACGTTTCCGCCACAATCACACACCAGTGTAACGTGAGGTACGTAATTACGTGATAACACAGAAATATGTAAACCAACAGGAACACTACTTATCTCGAAATAACACAGGGCAGCCTCTCAGCAACACTAATCTTCCTTGCCTGCACTAGACGAATTACAACAACGATCAGAACCATGACACTACCTTAGCACTAGTAGAATGACCACACTCGTTGAATGACTTAAGCGGAATCTCTCGTGCACGACACCTACAGTGAACTTTATACTGCACAAACAAGTGGGAGTTTCTCGATATACCCTCATGTCTACCTCAATCCAAGTGATATTTTATAGACGCTCCGACAAATATATAATTTTTTTTAAATACCCATAAGAAAAGTCAACCGTTACTAAATTGTTAGAATATTATTGAAGCACAAGGCGTAAGCTTCAAGTCTTGTTTTCTTTTAAATTCAATATGGCAGTTAAAGGTACAGCTAAAAATTGACCAGTCAGAGATGGCCGAGTGTTACTAGTATATTAAGATCAGAATGCGTTCAGAAAGTGAATACACGATCGTGCAGTTAGTGTTACTAAGCTTATATAACGAAATTGTAAAAAAGTCGTGACATGTTATTATTGCAATTTCTTGTTTTTTTTTATTAGTAAATCTTAAAAAATTATGATTATACCGAATAGTTTAGAATTTACTATAAAAGATGAATATTGTAAAAAATAAAACAACGTAAAAGAACTTTATGTAGTGAGGCGGGAGTCTTGTGGGGAGTAGCACTGACATTTCAAATTGGTATGAAGGTTAAAAGGCAAGGTGTAAGAAAAAAAATGCTAATAAATAATTAGGACGAAGTAGAACATTGTAATATCGTTTTGATAATGAATGAAGTGCTAAGCTATTTTTATTGATAAGAAAAAATGGAAGACCACTATCCACACATTTTAAAATAATGTTTAAATGTTAATGACATACTTTATTTCGAAAAGGTACAATTATTTTGAAAAATACTCAAGTAATAATATAAGTCTTAGTCATGGAAATACATGTACTTCGTACAAACTGGAACCCGCACTTTCGAATGACATAAAAAATACAAGAAAACGACCTTGAAATTTTTCATTACCCCTCAGTCTCTTTCTAATTAGGGTGAACACAAAATACAAGAATTTGGGATATTATGGGGAAAAATCAGTTTATTTTTATTATATTCATTTATAAAATTTTAATTTAATTGAAAATAGTAGAGTTCCATTGAAACGCATGATATTAGAGAAATTCATAAGGTCGAGCCTGCGGGCGGAAGTTTATTAATTAATATTATTTATTCGTGTACTTTTTTGTCAATAAACGAATAAACGAGTGAACTGGCTCTATATACAAAACTTTAACTAAAACTAAAATATTTTTGTCCGAAAATGAACAAAAAATTCGATTTCCCATACAAAATGTATCGGTCACGTGACCAATTTTGTATGGGAAGTCAATTTTTTTTAATTTCCACAAAGAAAATTCTTCAGTACCTTACTCAGGATGATGATTCATGGTTAAAGTTTTCGGGAGACTGTCATTACATCTCTTATAATGTAACATTAGGAAATAATAAAACTAAAATAATAATCGTTTTTATTTACATTTATTATTACAATAGCAATAGTGTCTACAAATTAAAATATACAATAATAATAATTAGAGGTGAAGGTTTTTACAACAACTCAATTTTTATACATGATTGAATAGTTTTGTGAAGTTTTTGTCACTTGGTACGAATAGCACTCAACTTTTAGTCCATAATTTTTTTTAGATGCGTTCTGAGACATATGGTCAAAAAGGAGTTTGAAATTCACAGCAACCATTTACCATCAGGAGGACTGTGTGCTCGTTTGTCACCCTATCCTATAAAACAAAATTTAAAATTCTGGGTTAATGAAATTAAGAGCAATTAATACTGTCATCCATAGGCTGGTTTTTTGTTATAGAATAAGGATGACAAACGAGCACACAGTCCAACTGATGGTAAGTGGTTGCTGCGGCCTATATTTATTTATTATTTATTGTGCGATCAAAAGACATTTACATCTATCCTCTATTACAAATCAAAATGCATCAGAATGCCTTTTTTCCGGTAAAAAGGGTCTCCGGTTTTCTACATTCACCATACGAAACACAACAGCGTTAAACTGCTATTTTATGCTGGCATTCTGTGAGAGCGTGGTCCTTCCCCGGTCGAGCCGACCCATTCGTACTACAACTATACTACTAATATATCTGCAGCATGGCTCTACCACGTATAGAATACACTATAGAATACGTATAAATAAAACATTGGTCATAACTGTGGTGTGAAGTGATGAATAATAATATTGATTAATACATTTTTAATATAGTTGTACTGTATCATCAGTATTTGAGATCGGGTTTGGATCAGATAAAAGCTCTACAATGCAATTAAAGAAGGCCAAAGAGCGTCTTAAGGTCTCAACGTTTGGCAAAGTTGCATATTGTTTAATAAACTTGTACGCTTTTGACGAGTAAAATGTAATGTTAATAATTAGTTCTTCTTTTTGTGATAAATTAATCCTTGCTTGCACACGTATCAGCGCAAAATATTTGAATGGAGGAAGTGCTTTTGTCCTTTTGTCCTTTTGAATGGAGGAAGTTTGAAGTTAGTTGTGAAAATGCTATAGTCAGAACCAAAATCACAATTGAACTTTAAAAAACTGAAACACTGAAAAAATTTAGACATAATATGTAGTTAACAATTTAATAGACCACAAACCATGCCTGTCATTACTATTTTGGTTTTTTTTACAGGATAAGGGTGACAAACGAGCACACAGTCCACCTGATGGTAATTGGTTGAATCAAAATGCAGATGCGTTGTCACCCGTGAGGACTAAGATGGAATGCCTCGTTTCCAGTCAAAAGGGTCTCCAGTCTCTACACTCACCATATGAAACACAGCAGCATTAAGCTACTATTTTACGCTGGTATTCTGTGAGAGCGTGGTCCTTCCCCGGTCGAGCTGATCCATTCGTGTTACAACTATACCAGAAATATAGCTGCCGCATGGCTCTACTACGTATAATTTGTCATGAACACTTTATTTTTCAATTTGTCACACTTATCGTACAATTTATCAAAAAAATGGATTTCCTGAGACCGCAATTTGAAATTTTAAAAATTAAATACAATTAAAAACTTAGCTAAATATGTACAAAATAGCTTGTAATTATTTTTACAAATTATAGCCTAGTGATATAACATATCAAGCTGTTCCTGCTTTCTAGGTAACAGAATGCATTTTTCTTTCTTTCTCAAAAATTTTTTTCTGCAATTTTTGGAAACAAAACATCGCTTTGAATTAAGAAATAACAAGTACCTAACAAAAGCTCATACCTGTACCACAGAACAATCTGCTATTTCATTTAGAAACGGTGTGACTCCTTGTCTCAGCGGTTTCACAGTAATCATGTAATTGGTTGATATGAAATAGATTACAAATCTTTGCTTTTTCAAAAAAGGCTATTTTTAGCTCCACATTGTTTAACCATTTATTAGGTTCTGTTAGATTGGAAGGAAACCTGCAAAAAATTAAGTAATAAAAGGTATATAATTATTTTAATTTTGATGTTTCTGTGTATCATCATTCTTGTAAACAACATTTCGAAATTTCACGCAAATCGAGCAGAGAGACCATTCGAGAAAACCTTTTCCGTTTGTAATTAAATAAAATACATTACAATGTATGGTCACCCTAGTCGAAGTTATAATCCAAACATGAATCGTTAATTATTAAACAAATAGCGAAATAAAATTGGAAATACCGAACCAAAATTAACATCTAAACCAAAATACCCATTGGTCTATACAGAAATAACAGCAATTAAATTCGAAATATCACTAAAAATCAGTTTCACATGACGCGCAGTATTTGCATGGTGTTTTGTACTTACGAATGAAATATAATATTACATTCTGGATGCCACTCACTTTTGCAATCGCGCACAATACATTTAATTACCATTTTACTAGTTTTGCCTCTGCATTATTCCAAAATTCAAAACAAACTTGCGAAATGAACATAAACATCCGTCATGTACAGTAAAAATTATTTGACAAATAGATTTTGGGTTGTCATATAACGGCTTTTAAGAATAAATTTAAAACAGGGGAAATATGTAGGAAGCTAGGCAAATAGTTCATAGTAAATCTTTATTAAGTGTTTAAAAGAAAAAGCAAAAACTTGTGTGAAAATAGTTTTGTCAATTTTTTTTATCAATTTTTACTTATAATTCTTGCCATACTGACAATTAAACTTATACTGAAATTCATAATGGCTGTCAATGGGGTAATATCAGTCATCACGCTGGCTATCCTGTAGGGAAATCAGGGGCTACTCAAGGTCATTTGATTATTCCTAATGTTGATATTAGGGGTGGGTTCCAGTTTGTCTATACTTCCGTGGTCTTAGTTAAAAGTAGTGATTATAATATCGCACCATCGGTGGAACAAGGGCACAACTAACAAAAAATCTGAAAATGATTTAAGTATGCCAATGTGCTTTAAAAACATCCCTTTAACTGGTGGAACAAAGTCGCTCATTAAGTTCAGTCTCATGTCGCTAGAGCGCTATTGTGTCTTTGTCTTATTGGTGCGTTTTTTGTAAAATATTGGAGCGACGAAATCGCATTGGTCAGTTGCGTCGTCGCCCGCGCGTTGTGTAGTTGTGTGTTGGACCATCAAAGCCGTTAAGGTAAATATGCCCTTTTTTGTTTGAGGTTCGGGAAAGACAAAGTCACATTTGGTGTACTTATGCCTATTATATCGGCACATGTTCGGAAGAACAAAGTCGTTTAAGCAGTTGTGCCTTTGTATGTCCAACATGTGCACATTTCGTAGTCTTCAATACAAATCTGACTTTGTCATTCCAATTCTTGTAGTATTTAGGTACATATAATATATTTTTTTATTTACATTTATGATTTTTCATTCCAAATTGCTTATATATTTTTTTATTGTAGTGTATGATATTAATTAACCCTTAGTCAAGGTTATTATGATTATATTTTTGTACTATTTTTGAACTTTTCATTGAGATAATAATATAATTTTTTCAGAACATAATGGAATCACGAGGAAGAAAAATTTTAAGTATGGTTCTTGATGATCAAGCCAATAGGCATACCGAGTCTACTGAGGAGCCTCAGATTGCTGAGTATTTAGAATACACCTGTGTTAATGAAAATTATCACAATACGGCAATAACTACTCCAAACATTAATTCATCGACGAGTATGAAAATTCTATTATTTTTGTTGACCTAGATTATTTATATTAACTTTTACTTAAAATTTTAATCAGAATAGATTTATATTGATATTTATTTTAAGATTCGTCGAAGAGAACAATGGTTGAAAAATGGATAGATAGTAATAACTTTGAAAATCAGGATCCTATGCTGTTAAACAGTGAGACTTCAGAAACAGTAAATACACCCATTATAACTGCATCGGATACAGATGATATTACGGTTGAGAAATGCACAGACAGCAATGACTATAAAATTCAGAAGCCTATGTTAGTGGATATTTCGGACGGAGTAAACCCACCCATTATAAATAAAACCTCAGGTATGAATGCAAAACAAATATTATTATTAAATATATTAGTATAATTATTTATATTAATTGATAAAATACAAAGATGGTAATTGAATCAATTAAAAAGTAATATTGTTTTACGTGCACTAATTAAATTAATATTCCTGTTTTTAAGGTAATGAGGATTCCGATTCCTCAAATAATGGAGATTTTTCACCATGAGAAGGTTCAGAATATAAGCCTCCAAGTCGTGCGAGGGAGATTGAACGCAACACTAGATCCTCCCAACCTAGAAACTTGTCAAGTTCTTCTAGTTCCAGCAATAGCTCTTCTAGTTCCAGCACCAGGTAGCCTCAGCCTATTACGGTTGATTTGGAAAATGATGAAGGTAATATTGAAACAGAACCAACTTTCCGTACAAATGAGGATAATGTTGTCCTAGAATCGAATAGAAAACGGTCTAGAAAACGTCAAAGAAATATGAGTGAGTGGAAACAAGTTATATCGAAGCGTTTAAAGAACAGTGGCCTAGAGTATATAACAAAGAGAGGAAAAGTTGTAGCAGCAAAATCTATTCTTCCTCCTTGCACTAACAAATGCCGACTATCGTGTTCCACTAAAGTTTCTTCTGAAAAGAGGAACATCATTTTTAAATCCTACTGGGAACTGGGAACACATCAAAGACAAAGAGATTTTCTTGCGTCCTGTGTCAAACAAATTCATCCTGCAACCCGAAGAGTCACAGTCACTGTTAATAGCACCTGTAAAGAACCAAGAAAACCAAACTCGAGCTTCTACTTTATAATAGATGGAAAAGAAGTTAGGGTTTGTCTAACATTTTTGCTAAATACATTGGTTATTGGTGAAAAAACTTTACGAAATGTAATTGACAGTGTATCTATTCATGCTTTGAGTGTGAGTTTTACTGATAAACGTGGAAAACACGGCAAACATGGTAAACTTACTGATGAAGAAATACAATCAGTTCATGACCACATAAATTCGATCCCACGGACGGAGAGTCATTACCTAAGGGCGAATACAACCAGAGAATACATAGATGGAAGTCTGACTATAGCTGACCTCCATCGCAGTTATCAAAGACTCAGACAAGAAGCTGGTAGACCAGCCGTCAATTACGACGCTTACCATCGAATCTTTAAGACTGATTTTAATTTAGGCTTATTTGCACCTCGTAAAGACCAGTGCGACGAATGCGAAGCCTACAAAAACGCTGTCAACAAAGAACCATTGATGGATAAGCATAAATTACACCTTGAGGAAAAAAGTCTGGCCCGATTGGAACTTGAAAAGGACATAGAACAAAGCAAACAGATATATTCGAATAATATAGTAGCCATATTCGACCTACAGGCAGTCTTACCATGTCCTATTGGCCAATCGTCAGCTTTCTTTTATAAGTCAAAGATTAACTGCTACAATTTTACGGTATGAGTTGCTATTTTTTAAATATTAACTTAACATTTATAAAATTATAACCAACGTCATTCTTGCACTGAATTAATTATTTATTTTTGTTTAAGGTTTCAAATATCAACGATGACACAACATTATGCTTTTTCTGGCATGAAGGTCTCGCAAAACGTGGAGCTAATGAGATAGGGACATGCGTCTACAAGTTTCTGGAAGAACTTAGTCACAAACAACCTGATAAAGACATCATATTATATTCTGATAATTGCTGTGGGCAGCAGAAGAATAAGTAAGTATCTTGCATCACAGGTTTATCTCTAATTACTTCCTTTTTTGTTACTTTGATCATCACAATCACAATATTTTTTTCACATAAATGTAAACTTTAATTTCAGATTCGTTTTCGGAATGTATTATTATGCTGTCGGAATGTGTTATGATGCATCAAATCAATTACTCACAAATTCCTCATTAGAGGACATACTCAGAATAAAGCTGACTCTGTTCATTCCGTCATTGAGAAGAACATTAAACGGACCAAGAAAGCAGGTCCTATATACTCTCCAGTCGAATATATAAGTCTCATCAGAAACGCAAAAAAAAGCGGCGACAAATTTATAGTCAAAGAAATGAACTTCGATTTATTCTTTGATTTAAAGCTGTTAGCTGATGAAGTCAACTTGAATCTTAACAAAGATATTGAGAGAAATAATCTCAAATTATCCGAAATGAAAGCCATAAAGTTCACAAAAAGGTCAAAGACATACCAATTCAGAAACAGCTATAAATCAGTTGTCTGGACAAAAGCGAATGTCAAAATAGGCCGGACTGCTAATAGAAAACAACTGAAAGACATTACATTAAATGTGTTGTACACTGAAAAGTTGCCGATCCCCGATCGGAAAAAAGAAGACATTCGTCAACTGATTGCTTCAAACATTGTTCCAAAATTCTATGAACAATTTTATAATGGTTTATTTTAATGACACATTCCAAGAAAATGTTTCTTGTTAATTACGTAAAATAAGACACTATAAGTAAGGATTAAGAAAATATTACTTAAATATACGACTTTTTCTAAATAGAGTATTGTTTTATTACATAAATCATCTAGAAAGAATGTGTTACTAAGGTCATAATTACAAAATTATTTAAATTTTGGTGCAAAAAGGGCAAAAGTGCACATCAAAAATATTATTTTTTCAATTATAGTACAAATAATAAATTATTTACTCCTGTAAAGTACCTACCTAAATTCGCAAAAGAGTAAAGCTTACTTCACTCAAAAAATATTTATGACCTAAAATCAATTTAAGCAGACAAACTCGATATTATTCTACAAAAATCTTAGAATGTCTCTAGTGAAAAATTACAAAACATGCATTTGTGCCCTTGTTCCACCGATGGTGCGATATAGTCTTTGGTCCTAGAAAAATTTTATTAGTATAATGTTGCACGCAATAAAAATAATTCTTGCTGTAGCCTCTCATCATTTTGATTTTGATAATGGCAATAAAATTCAAAAATCAATTTCTCCCCGGTCCAAGGGCGGGTGTAATTTATAACTGTTGACAGTTCAGTTGAGTGTAGTGTTAAAAAGTTGGGAATTAGACATGTTTTTGTTGTGAATTTCTATTTCGAATAGTATTATCACTATGCAGAGATCAGGTAAAGTTTAATAGATGATTTAGATTTACGTAACACTCATACAACCTTTTGCAATATACTTCGCGCCAACTAATTTTGCGCATACAGTTTTAAATTTTATGATACGATTTCGTGATCATTTTTATAATAAATTGAATTATTATCAACTGATAAAATTTATAGAATATTTCAAAACTAGAAATGTGACTAAGCATGCTTTTAATAGAATTATCATGAATAATATGTGTATAATATTTAAAAAAAATATATAAGCTCCATGATTCGAACAAGATCAGTACATGTTGTAATTACATAAATGTAATGCATGTGTAGGAAATTAAAATCCTTCTTAAAAGTATGTTTGGTGTATCACAATAAAAAAAATATATTGCATTATATCTCACAATCATTTGCAGAGCTTTTCATTTAAATGATTTTATAGCCCACTGAGTTTTGGGTACTAGGTAGTGAGGGCTATTATAATAATGGATTTCTGGTTAAAAGAATTAAAGTTATTAAAAATATGGCCTTTTTATTCTACTTTGAGAAATTACATTTCAGAATGTATATAATCACAATTATTTTATAGTTCCAAATTATAGAATTTTATAGTTGTGAAGAAATATAGTCCACATCCTGATTGTTCTCATGTTCATAGTAGGTTCCAGGCTTTATGGCCCAAAGGCCACCCCAGCCGCACCTTAACCTACTGTCGCTGATATTACAAGATAGGTGTAATGTTATATTGGCTGAATATCATTCAGGCTGCTAGTTGAACAACACCCATTAGTAAAAAGGCTAGGCTGTAACCACGGGGGGTCAAGTCTCTATGAAGCCGATGCAAACGTCGGGCAAAATAAGCGAAACAGAAACATTGCTATACACAAGACAGAGAAATCACTATTGAACCATGTTACGCATTGTATTTCAATTACAGTTTAGGAACTTTTATTTTTGCATTTTAATATTGTTGTTGCCTGCCCATTAAAAATTATCTTTACTTATCTTATAAATTATAAAAGTTGTTTAATTCATGAAAGTATAAATTAAATTATACGTTCCCATTATTTTTATGTCCGATTGAAATGATTACTCTGTGCAACAAGCTCTGTAGCCGAAAATATAAATGTATCTATGGCTGTTGTGAAATAAAAACGTAAACTAGATTATTATTTATTACATAATCATAAAATTAAGAAAAAAACAAGTTTCAGAGTTCGTTTTACATCAATTAGATATTATTTTAAACGGGAATGTTTCAAATCATTTTCAAATTAAATGGAGTTAGTTTTGTTTAACTTTTCTAAGCCAAATTCAAAACTGATGTCGATTTAGTTTATTTCGTAGAAAAATAACTTAAGTGTGGTGTTACTAGCCAGTGAATATTTAATTTATGGTGATTTATTAGAGTTGTTTTACTTAATGAAGATGTTTAATGAATAATAATGGATTACTGAAAACGGTGTGTTCTAAGATGCTTCTATAATCATCTAAAATTGAGTGCCCAAGTTTATTTCTGTGTCTATAATATTACTAGTCAATAATATATTTAAATCTCTATGAAAATAATTGTTTTATTTCTGAAAAACTATTAACCGTGTTCCATTCCAATTTTCTACTTATGTATCAATACATAGCTAATTGTTAACTTTAATCTTCCTCTTAAGGTTTGTGTTATTAAATATTTAAAATTTGCAATGTGTTATTCATTTATTACTATTTCCATTTCAATTTTTTACTAATGTAGAATGTAATTTCTACATTCGTAGAAAATTGGAATGGAAATAGTAATATATTATGATTAAAAATAGAATATTGAATTTGAGGGTGGGCAATGAGCATTATACATATACACACGCACACATTCACATCTATTAGTTCATGGATCAAAAACTGGCTCGCAAGCTGTTGGCATTTTTGTTGTGTGAAGTTTTCGTTCTTCCCGTCAGGGTATATGTATTCTGTGGCTGTAACTGAAAGCCTTAAGCTAGTTGGCTGGGACATAAAATAAAAAAGAAATTATAGTGTTTTAATACTTTTTCCAAGTCTACCTTAATATCTTATGAAATAACTAGATTATTTGATTAATTCTGTCCTAATGATCATTTTGTTTTCTCTCATGTAATGGCTGAATAGTATAAATAATATCCAGATTAATTACTTTGGCTGTAATATTTAAATTAAGTTCATACCAGTCAATAATATTACCCTCCTTTTGGGTTCTCCATTGGTAGAGTGAAATATTTATAACTCTATTTGATTTTCTTGACTTTTTAATAATTAAATATTTTTTTGCAAAATAGCAGAGCTTACAAGCAATGGTTGAAAGTAAAAGTAAATCTTTTCTAACAATCCTTATTCCTAGGAAATCTTGTCAAAAATGTGACTAACAGATTTTTGTTTTGTAAAAGTAATCTTATAAAGAATGTACAACTCAAATCAAATTATGTTTAAACATTTGCTTACTGCCAAATTCTTGTCTATTTACTGCCATCAGGGGCATTTTATAAGTAATCAAGGATGGCAACGTAACTTTGAACTTGTGTTGTGAATTTTTGCAAAGGTAATTCAGTATCAGACGTAATTCATTACATAATATAATTTTGTTATAAATTGTTGTACCTTATTATCCTTATTAGACTAATGTAAATAATAATGTATTAATAGTCTACAGCTATATTTTGTTTTTATTTTATTTTATTTTTTTTACTCATTAAAGGGCTTTTCTCATTAAAGGGAGAGTTTGCCATAATTGACAAATTTGGCAATCGGGTTTCACAGTTGCACCTTTGACAGCTCTGTGGCGCAGTGGCTTAGCAATCAGTTGTTGCGCTGGGGGCCGCGGGTTCGAATCCCGCACGGAACAAGTATTCGTATGGCCTACAAATAATTGTTCCGGGTCTGGATGTTTGTCCTTGTGCAATTTATGTTTGTAAACTGCCTCTACGACACAGGAAAAATCCTAGTGTGGGGGTAACGTTTTTTAAAACAAAAAAAAGTTGCAGTAACAGATCTTGCATCTTTAACACTGCTATCTGCCATTGGCTAGGGATGTATATCTAGTATAGATATGTGATTTTTTCATATGTTTAGTTCTACCGGACTACTGGCACCAGTCACAGGATAAATGGATGTCTAGATCAGTGGATATTGCTGATGTTAAAAATATGTGACGGTCAATATTTTGTAGGTTTCAATAAGGTCTCCTCTGATATGGTGAGATTTAAGTGTAGTTAGATCTAATATTCTCTTCATATGGCTTTTTGTATAGGCATAAAGTAATCTTTCTAGCTTTTCTTTGTAAACTCTTCAGCAAATCTACATCCTTAATAAAATAGGGGTTCCAAATTTGAAATCCATATTCTATCAGCGTTCGGATGTATGGCATTTTGACCGCTTGGTATAGTTATGGAGACATTAAGATCAGGTTCCAATGAGTATGATTTCGCAAACTCACAAGCAAATGCTTTGGCAATTTTAGACCCTTAGACTACAAATTTGTCTAGCTCATCATAGATATCCCGGGCGGGAGACCAACTATAGGAGACATGCAATTGCATAGGTGAGCATAGAAAGGTTTGTTTTCACTCTAGACTATCTTAGCTTTATGAAGCTTCTTAGTATCCATGCTTCACTAACACATTTATTATTACAGTCTCTGTAGGCCTTATATTTTGCATCACATTTCTTGTCTGCTACATATAAGTCCCATAAAATCTTTTTCTGTTTTGTCAATTCAACAAGGGTAAGCATTTATCCAAGATTCACTTAGATTTTTCTTTCTCCTAAACATTTCGAGAGGAGCATATCTGTCAACGCATCTGTAGATGTCTATGGGCCACTGCAACCACTTACCATCAGGTGGACTGTGTGCTTGTTTGTCACCCTTATCCTATAAAAAAAAAAGTTTCACAACGAAGCTTGTTTTTAGTGCAAACTCTGCATGGTTTAGTCGGATTAGTCTACTTTTCAGTTGGCGGGATCTTAGACAGAGCATGAAATTGTTCCGCATTTAAAACAAGTTTTGATTTACCAACGGTCCGGATGCTGGATGCTGTCTTTCTGTCCAGAGAATCAATATCAATAAAATCTTTTACTATCAATTCCCTGAGCTTCAAGAGTCTCTTGGTTGGAGTTGGAACTTGGATCTGTTTTGTGGTACAACTTATGTGCATTTTGCACAAATATATCAAAAATATGTAGTAAGACGTCATTTGATCAGCTCAGTCAATACCGTACATTCCTAAATTAAAGTCTGCAACAAGGTTAGGTTTGTTAGAATACTTGCCATCTCGATTGCGCACTGTCACTATATTCAGATTATGCATATTTGATATTACGAGGGCGACACTGAAAGTTTTTAGAACTGGCCACTTGTAAACGATGTAATAAAAAATAAGTTCAAATTTTGAAAATGGAACTCTTTGCCAATATCATTGTGTATGTATTTTATTAATTTGTCATTTGTTAACGATTTGGCGGCAAATTGAAAATTGTCTGTGTCACGTCAGCATGAATTTAACGCGAGTAAATTTTCGTACAATGGTTTCTTATGACTTTCGATGTCATTTAAGTCAACATAAAAGTTACGATAACTTCGATTGGCCTTTCACGATGAAGCCCCATCTCGTGCCACTGTTTACAACTAGAGATGGGCAATTTGTTTCTGCCCGGCGGGAAAAATTGGCAAAAACCCGGCATTTTGGGCATAAATTTATTTTTGCCCTATATATGTCCAATTACAGGGCAAGAAAAAGTAATACTAAAACGTGGTCAAATTAATTTTTTAATGTAAAATTGTACTTATTAAAGAAATAAAACAAGGAATGTTCATGATTGAACACGGTTTTATTTTAAAATAATAATATTGATATACTTTGTCATGTGAAAATCTTAACAAGAATCAACAATATAATTTTTATATAAAAAATATTAGAATATGTGCTTAATTAATAAAATAAAACAATATGTACTAATCAAATAATGAAAATATGACTTCTAGCATTAATAGGAACAATATTGTAAAAATTCTAAAAATCAATATTATTATACTTCGAATTATAATCACACTAGAGAATCATTGTTAACACCCGACCAGTATAATAATTAAAGTATTTTTTTATTGTATTGCAAGTTCCATTAGCCTAATCACTATCGGTATCATATAAACATTCGCTAATATTTACGAATTCAATATGATTAGTTTGTCGTGAAGTTGAAGCTACTGGTTCCATATCATTCCATATATCCTCCCTAAGAGAAGATTCCATATCCTCTTGCATTTGACCCTCCATGGCAGCATCGTGCAACATATCATCATCTGTGTCTTCCATGTCGGACCTGTCTGGAACAGTATCTTCACTGTAAGCACGATTAATGTTTTCACCTTTATTTAATAAGTTCCAATTATACGATAAGAAAGTTATTTTCGCCGCTCTTTCTGAGGTGAGACGGTTTCTTTTAGCATAATAGCATAAATCCCTATGTGCTGAACGACCATTCAGTGGCTGCTGACGTGCAGGGTGCAGTCAATACTCTAAGTGCAACTTTACTTAACTGTGTAGCGGGTGGAAGGAAAAAGGGAGATCTCCCGCCGGGCAAGGTGTTCTGCCCGGGGAGCGGCCAACGCTCCGAGTGGTACTTCGGAGCTGTTCTATATATACTGCTTTAATTTCGGAACTTTGTTAGCGCGATTTAGGCTTCGATATGTTTTGTTTGTGGTGTGACGATAGCGCCGCCACATCACCCCCCTGCTCAGACCGGTGGTCGATAGTACAGTCCGATTGCAAGTGCCAGGGATTGCCTTGTAGTCTGCGGTGAGTCGAGAAGAAGGCAATTAATCTGCGAGAGTGCCGTGAAGCAGAGGCGAGCAGTAAGGCTCAGAGCCGTGCCGAACACTGTAGCGCATAGATTAGCTTGAAGGAACAGGAAGCATTATTATTCCAATACTGCGATGAACCTTTGTAAAGCTAAATGATTGGTAGAATGTGAAGACTGCAGACAATATCTGCTCGGGAGCGAATGAATGGGGTATTTGAGGACGATGACGAAGGTTTCGAAGTCGTAGTTTCCGAAGGTTGTTAGTTGCGTGTTCATATCACGTCGGTTGGTCACCACTGTGGCGGGTGGAAGGAAAAGGGGAAATCTGCCGCCGGGCAAGGTGTTCTGCCCGGGGAGCGGCCAACGCTCCGAGTGGTACTTCGGAGCTATTCTATATATACTGCTTCAATTTCGGAACTTTGTTAGCGTGATTTAGGCTTCGATATGTTTTGCTTGTGGTGCGACGATGGCGCCGCCACAACTGACTTGAGCCACATATCCCCTTCCACCATAAAATGGGATTTACTTTTTCAGCGGCCTTCCAAGTAAATGGTTTGCTCCAAAGACCTTCTTTAGCTTTATATTTAGCCAGGCCAGCAAGACAGTCAATGTTGCAATGTTCAGCGAGGTTTTAGATTAATTCCATGGCTTCAGTTTCTTCCGCCTGATTTAGTTCAATGCCTGCATCTTTAGGATCAAACATGTAGGCCGCATAATGTATGGGTTTTATACACTGCTTAACTAGTTTTTCAATATAAGTTTTTATGTTCTCCTTGCTGTCGTCATCCAGCATGGTGATTGTTGGTAACACAAATTCTAACTTTGATTTAAGGTTTCTTAGCACCATAAATACTTCATGTATGTTGAATTCGTTGCCTTCTAGTTTAAAGATACTATCTGCTATAGGTTCAAGAACACTGATGGATTGTTCTATCATAGACCAGAAATCTTCATCTAAAAGTGTAGATTTATTATCGGGTGTTGGCTGAAGGTTTTCATTAACAGCTAAAGTCTGTAGTGCAGCTTTATTAATTTTCAGACTTTTTAGTGCACTGACATGACTGCCCCATCTTGTCTTACAGGATAATTTTAGACTCTGACTAGAGCTTTTTTCTTTTCTAATTTTACTTATTAAAGCACTTAAGACTTGACTTTTTTAATATTTTTAATAACATCTGTTGCGAGATCTATGAAAGCTTTAACTTCGGGTGCTTTTATTACATCAACGCACAATAAATTCAGAGTGTGAGCAGCACAGTTCAATGGCACAATATATATGTATTTGTTTTTTTATCATTTCGAATGACTTTTGGACATTCCGTGCGTTGTCTCCAATAAGGACCACAAATTTACTCACTCCGTAAGATTTCATTAGTTTTTCAGTTTCACAACTTAAATACTCACTTGTGTGCCGATTATCAAGTGTGTTCAGACTTTTTATAAAGACAGGTTCTGGCTTGGATATTAAAAAATTTATAATGCCTTCATTGCAAACATCAGTCCATCCGTCGCATTGCAAGTGTAGAAAATTTGATTCTTTTAAATCATCACTGATTTCTTTATTCATCTCTTTATATATTTTTTCTAGATATTTAGTTGCAATAGACTTTCTATTAGGCAATTTAAAATTTAATTTTTCAAAAAATTTTACCCACAATTGGTGGACACAAATAGAATGCACGTGCGGTAACTGCAACTGACACAGGACGACTAACAACAAAATGGCGGCGTGGTGTGTTGCCTGAACGCATCCCTCGTCCCGCACCTCTCACTCACTCCTCACTCGGTACAAGTATTTCTTCCCGCTGCGGCGTAATACGTAACATTTATGTCGTAAACATGGTTTTGTAAAATAAACATATTTAAAAAAAAAAGTATGCAAATTCATAAAATAACACCTTTAAATAATTAATCTTAACTAAACTCAACAAGTTAGACCAGCTTCCAATGCTAACATATATCTTGTAAATCAATTTTGGTACAAAAATTTATGCCCAGATAAATGCCCAAGGACAGAAATTTATCGGCGCTTATTAGGAATTTTCCCAATTTGCCAAAAATGCCCGGGCATTTGCCCATCTCTATTTACAACTGGTTTAATGAGTTTAAACGTGATCGCACTAATCTCACCGATGATCTGCGTGAGCGACGGCCTTCTACGGCGACTGAAGATAACATCAGATTTGTGCGGGGTATGATAGAGCCTGACAAAAGAGTGACTTATCAGCAGATTCGGACAAGCTTAGGGATCGGTAATCGGTATGAGTCAAGTGCACAAATTATCCTCCATGAACATTTAGCGGTCAGGAAGCTTTGTGCCCGGTGGATACCTCATAATTTAACAGAGGCCCAAAAACTCCGTCGTGTAGATTTGTGTCGTGAAATGGTCCAATTTAAAAAAAAATCCTCGAATGCTGTGTTCGAAATACTTACGGGTCACGAAAGTGAAGTGGATTTATTGTTATGATTCTGAAACTAAGAGACAGTCTGCTGTCTGGGTGTTTCCTTCCGAGGAGTTGCCAACTAAAGTGAAGAGAGGTCGAAGCGTGGGAAAAAAGATGGTGGCCTCATTCTTTTTTTTATAGGCCCCTCCTATAAAAAAAAGAAAATGAAAACGAGCATGCGGCTCACCTGATGGTAAGTGACTACTGTCGCCCATGAACAACTGCAACACTAGGGGAACCAGGGGAATTGCAGATGCGTTGCCGGCCTTTTTTCTTGAAGGTCCCTAAGTCGTATTGGTCCGGAAAAGTAGCTGGGGGTGATCGATTCCACAAGGAAGTTGTGCGAGGAAGAAAACATCTTCTAAATCGCACAGTGGTGGGCCGCCAATCATCCAGATGGTGTGGAATACCATGGGAGTTCTGCCGCGATGTGCGTTCGTGAAATTTGGCGGCTGGGATTAATCCGAACAATTCCTCCCGGTGGTAAATGCGAAAGAAAATGCAAAGGGATGCAACATCTCTTCGCAACACCAATGAATCGAGCCGATCGGTAAGGACTCGGTCGTCGGCGATTCGAGCTGCTCTGCGCTGGATGCGGTCAAGTGGAAGGAGCTGGCAGTGGGGAGCCCCAGCCCAGAGATGGGAATAGGATTCCATGTGAGCCCGAACTTGCGCCTTGTAAAGTTGCAGGCCGGCATGAAATACTCGTAATAATCCGCTCTGCTGAGCACGCCAAGCTTTTTAGAGGGCATTTTGGCCTTCTCTTGTGACCACGAAACTGCACGTCACTCGACATGTCGACGCCGAGGATTCCGATACTGGCTGAGGCCACAAGGGGAGTGCCTTGAAACTGAGGAGATACGACAAAGGGGTTCTTTTTAGCGGTAAACCCGCAAACTTGTGTCTTCTGAGGATTAAACTGGACTAGATTTAGTCGCCCCCAATCCGAGGCTTTGTTGAGCAAAGACTCGACCTCAGGACACAAGTTTGTTCCGGTACTCTGCGACGTTTTCCCGAGAAATATTTGCACGGCCGGTGTATACAGCATCACCAGTGCTGTCATCCGCATAGCAATGAATGTTACCGGTTTGCAACATATCATTGATATGCAGAAGAAACAGCGTTGCTGATAGCACGCAGCCTTGTGGAACACCAGCGTTAATGGGTTTGTAGTTGGAGCATGCACCGTCTACAACGACCTTGATGCTCCGAGGAAGCAGTGGTTGCGTTTCAAAATGCCGTCGAAGAAACCCCTTAGGACGAGTGGGCAAACTGCTTTTCTCAGTGGTTCCATCGAATGCAGGGATGTATTGATGTAAATGGACACTATTTTGAAAAGATATAATAAAACTAATAACTTGCTAGTTTGTTCGGTTTTTTTATTTTCTAAGAACTGTCACTGTCACCCTCGTAGCGCTCGATGTAAATTTCACAGGATGCAATCAAATCGGGTTGATCCCTACCGGAACCAATGAAATTGTTAATTGCAAAATTACGTGATCGGCGGTAAAGAAAAACATAGTGATCCTGTTGTCTAAGAAAAAGAAATCTTTTCGAAGACATGTGAAGTTCTCCAACACGCATTGGGACACCACTTTAGACACTTTCTTGCCCTTAAACCCTCTTAGAAATGAGAGAAGGCCTGTGCCCAGCCGTTGGACGTATATAATAGTCTGTAACTATACTAAATTTACTTCAGTATTCTAGTAATCGCAAAACCTTTGGCAATATTTTAAAGAATTTTGGATTTAGTTTGCACACTTAAGCCTTTGTGCTAATGCCTTGTAGTGTCGATATAAGAATGTCAACTACCCCATATCATCCTATGGGTATCGTAATTAGCGACAGGGAAAAACAAATCCGTAGATGGATAGTTGCGTATTCCTAATAATGACTAAAACTAAAAACAGTTCAACAGTGGAATTTAATAGGCTGTAACGGTAATGCATTTCTCTTATATCCAAGTTATCCAGGTGCCAAACTGCGAAGAGGGGACTTATCTTTGGCGCGAGAATTGTTCTTTCTAGCTTGAAAGAACGCGTTTATAATGACAGACAGTCCAGAGAAATCGAATGTACTACGACGCGAGTTTTAGTCAAGGACTTACCTCCCCCTATCCCCTGAGCTTCAAAAAAGACACTACAATCGTGCCCTTGTAATGGACGCATTTATTACCAAGTAAGCTACAGTGAAAAGACACTAACACTGCAAAAAGATACTTTATTTTTATTTAGTTAAGTTTTGGTGAAAATACGTAGTGATACGATAATTTTGTGTATTTTACATACCTATATATCTAATGATAAAAGTATAATGATACATATTATGAATATTAAACTCGTAAATTTTTGAATAGATAGAGTTATCAGATATTTAGACAGAACGTAGGAATTCTCTAAAAAGTCTAAAATAAAAAACAAAATTAAAAATTTTGAAAAATATCCATGACGGATGTAAAAATTGTAATCGAAAAAGGATTAAATATAATTTTTGAAAATCGTCCAGTTGTATAGGATAAATACCAGCCCTGCTCCTAATGCCAGCTTTTTCGCCTTTATACTTCATTAATAAGGTTTCTAGTGGTCTTAACTATAAATATGGTCAACTGAAATATTCTTCGTAATTTGAGGAGGAGATAGACAATAATGCAGTTATTTTTGAAAGAATTTATATATTTTTTTATTTACTTTTAGGGGGAATTAACGGGTGTGTAATATACGAAAATTATATGGAGTACATAATGTCCGCTGTCACGTTGTTATTTGGTTTGACGTACCTAATAAAATGTACTTCATTTCAGGCACGTAATATGAATCAGGGTTGTCGTAAACTGTAATAAATATCATTAATGAGGACAACTTATTTTGAGCCTAGACAACACCGCCAGGGAAGTTATAATCAATTCGTCTAAACTATAAAATTGGTTTCTGAATTGAAAGTAAGGCAAAAGATGTACTTGCTTTTATATCAGACATTTCTATAATAAGAACACCTTCTATTTTCATTATTTTTTGAAAAACTAACGAAAATTATAATACTAAGTATATAAACCAAAAACTCATGATAGGCGAAGTGGATTGGGACCGTGCTTTGCCATCATTCGTGGTTGCCCTATGGAGGAAGCCATGTTCAGTAGTGGACTTGTGATGGACTGTAATGTGATGATCATAATGATTCGAAATTGTAAGGTACGTTGGGGTAAGATCGGTGATGGGGCAAGACCGTAGGATTCAAATTCCCGGCGAATTATGCTATATTTTGAAAAGCTAACAATATGCTACACGAGGCCATTTCATCCTGCCCCGGCCCTCAGTTCGCGCCAGTCACTCCGGCAAGTGGGACCTGTGCTGCGCGGCATTTTATAAAACAATGTAATTTTTGTATTATTTTTGTCCATCCGATCTTTCCCTATCACTTTTATTTACGATTTTTAGCGAGAATATGGCTTCTTTTGTTATTATTTTGTGTGGATACTAATTTTTATGAAGTTATAGCTAAATAAAGCTGGTCCATGCAGGGGTAAGATCGCTGTAGGCCGAGATCCGATGTTTCCCCTCGTGAGTGAAGATCGGATGAATATTATCCGATCTTTGCCTGTTACAAATATGGCAGTGGTTGTTAAACTTTCATTGGTCGTGTATATTTTTTCGTTGATTACTCAAGTGACTATGCGACTCAGTCTCGATAGCAAGTCTGTATATTTAAAAGTATTAAAAGTCTGTATATTTAAAAGTAATAAAACAATACGATGGTTTTATTACTTTTAAGTACACATTAAAATACATTTTTTTTATAGGATAAGGATGACAAAGGAGCACACAGTCCACCTGATGTTAAGTGATTGCTGCGGCCCATAGACATCTATATCTATCCTCTATTACAAATCAAAATGTAATTTATAATAATTATTTAAAAAATAATTTATAATAATAAATGCCGCTTTGTTAAAATATTTATATCTTCCTTAACTCCTGCATTATCCCAGGGCATTTCGCCAGTCCTTACTGTTATTTTTTTCCCATATAAAATCAAATGCATCCGATCTTTCTCTTATATTGAGTAATTCCATCTTATGTCATAATAAAGTTTGAGAAACATAAAATTACAATTTCTTTATATCAGGGATAAAATCGGATGGTAAGAAACAAAAAAAGAGAAAATCGTTTGGAACATTTATGTTTCTAGTAATTTATAGATCATATTGAAATATGTTTGTGAGCGTTAAAGATAGGACAAATCTCTTTTATAAACTTTTTTCTCTAAGCAGTAGAAGTGGTTTTAAATTTAAGTCCGGTCTTACCCCTTAATGGCCAATTTTTCATTATGCATATAAAAAAGTATGTCTAGTTTTCGCACACCTTTAAAGCAGAAACCGTTGAGTTTACACAAGCAAAAGATTCTCAGAGCTAAACTACGTTTAACGATTAACGGTTTGCTCCATGTTCCATAAATCTGACGTATACAAATGTCGAGAAATTAAAGTTTTTGGCAGACTCTTCCAACTATTCGAAAATCCGTCCGGTATTACCCAAACGTACCTTATATCACAATTTGCTTTAATTAATTGATTAGTGTTAAAAGAAAATCAAACTTCTTAAAACCAAAACACAGTAAAGTAAAACGTTACATTAAAATAATTATTGTTATCTGTTTTAATTTAAATGAAATTATTGATTCAAAATTAGAAGTTGTTAGGAAGTATAGCCCTAATATGCTAGGCCGGAATAAAGTACACAAAAGGATGACATTAGGGACAGGGTGGCTGGAATTTGAGAGCTAGAAGAGTAGTTCTTGAAATGGTTCTTAAAATATTTTTTTTAATATTTATATAGGTATAATCATATAATTAATTCTGCCTGTTGATTAGAATAAGTGTTTAAAAATACTCTACTTTTATTAAAATAGTACGAATTTTTAAAGTTGAAATTGCTACTAAAATGTAGGTAATATGGAACTGTGCCACATGAGTAAAGAAACCGACCAGAGGGGAAGCTACATACAAACGGCTCGCTGCGAGTACACCCATACATAGCGCAGCGATGTGTGCGTGAGCTCTCACCGACAGGTTCACCGACGCTCCGTCGGGGTACAAACCGGTTTGCGCCGGCTCAGTCAGAGTGTCCGTGAAAGGGCTATTAGTCGTGCGCATTTAAATAAATAGACTAAAAATATTTCGATATTTTATACATCAATTAATGTATTAAGTATTTTTGCAATTATTAAATAATTAGATTAAAGTTTTTTAATAAGAATAATTAAGAATTAAGTTATTATAAATTTAGCCGTAGTCCCCAAATCATGGAAGAAAGCTTTTGTCCACCCGATCCCTAAAAAAAGCGACCGCTCAGACCCGTCCAACTATAGGCCTATCGCCATCACCTCCTTGTTCTCCTAAATAATAGTATCCATTATAATCTGCCAGCTCATGCGGTACCTTGAGGATCACCAGCTTATTAGTGACCGCCAAGCGGTTTTCGGCGGCTGGTGATCATCTGGTCTACCTGAAACAGATAGGCGGAGGCACTGCAGTCCATGGGGGAGGCATTGGCCGTTAGTTTGGACATTGCGAAGGCCTTCGATCGGGTTTGGCACAAAGCGCTTCTTTCGAAGCTCCCTTCCTATGGGCTTCTCGAGAAATTGTGCAATTGGATCACCAGCTTTCTTGCAGATCAGAGCATCAAGGTCGTTGTAGACGGTGCATGCTCCGACTACAAGCCTGTTAACGCTGGTGTTCTACAAGGCTGCGTGCTATCACCAACTCTGTTTTTCTGCATATTAATGATATGTTGCAAACCGGTAACATTAATTGCTATGCGGATGACAGCACTGGTAATGCTCTATACACCGGCCGTGCCAATATTTCTCGGAAAAACGTCGCCGAGTACCGGAACAAAATTGTGTATGAAGTCGAGTCTTTGCTGAACAAAGTCTCGGATTGGGGGCGACTAAATCTAGTCCAGTTTAATCCCCAGCAGACAAGTTTACGCGTTTACCGCTGAAAGGAACCCCTTTGTCGTATCTGCTCCGTTTCAAGGCACTCCCCTTATTGCCCCAGCCAGTATCGGAATCCTCGGCGTCGACATATCAAATGACGTGTAGTTTCGTGGTCACTTGGAAGAGAAGGCCACAATGGCCTCTAAAAAGCTTGGCGTGCTCAGCAGAGCGGGTTATTACATTTAGGCTCACATGGAATCCTGTTCCAATCTCTGGGCTGGGGCTCCCCACTGCCAGCTCTTTCCACTTGACTGCATTCAGCGCAAAGCGGGTCGAATCGTCGACGACCGAGTCTTTACCGATTGGCTCGATTCATTGGTGCTGCGAAGAGATGTTGCATTCCTTTGCATTTTCTTTCGCATTTACCACGGGGAGTGCTCTGTGAAATTGTTCGGATTAATCCCAGCCGCCAAATTTCACGAACGCAAATCGCGGCAGAACTCCCGATACCATCCACACCATCTGGATGATTGGCGGTCCACCATTGTGCGATTTAGAAGATGTTTTCTTCCTCGCACAACTTCCCTGTAGTATCGATTACCACCAGTGATTTTTCCGGACCGATACAACTTAGGCACCTTCAAGAAAAGAGCTTACTCCTTTTTAAAAGGCCAGCAATGCATCTGCAATTCCCATGTTTCCCCTAGTGTTGCAGTTGTTCATGGGCGGCGGTAGTCACTTACCCTCAGATGAGCCGCAGGCTCGTTTGTCCCCTCACCTTTAAAATAAAGTAGAAAAGATGCCCAAGATATTTTGCGTGTTATTTTAGATGCTTATTTATTTCCTGCAATCTGTATTATAGAAATATTGTCTATATTGTTCAATTATTTGCGTGGTAATTATTTTTTTGGTTTTTGTCTTGTTCATTGTTAAACCTTGCTCCGGTGTGTTCACTACTTAGTTGCGTTGTTCATAAATTCTGTGGATTCTTTGGGTATTTACCATGTTTGAAAGACAGATAGTCCAGCCTCGCACCTTCAGGCATTCTTAATAAACGATTCCGTCATCTGTTTGAAGATTCAAATGTAAAAGCTTCATCTACAAAGGTCGAGGATTATGCATCAACGACAATTAGTAGTTTAAAAAAACTTTGTGTTCATTTTGATAAAAATGTTTACAATCTTTGTCAATGTCGGCACTAGCATTTTTAAAGCCCCTCATTCACAAAACAATAGCCAGTGTGACCGTGACCTAAATTTAACATTTTACTCGTAATAACTTTAATATAAACAACTAGCTGTGACCCGCGGTTTCACCAGCGTCATCACGTGTTGGAGGTGCGCGACATGACCTAACTCAAGAATTTTATAATTGCAATTAAATATTTTATTTGATAGCAATGGATGGAAAAATTGGCATAATTAATGGAGTACTTTTATCTGTCGGCATATTATGTATGATGTAGAGCGAAGTTAAATTTTATCCACTTTCCCTCCCCCTCCCGGTTGAGCAGTTCTCGCAGTTCTTACCGGGCGGCTAATGTGTGGCTAAGGTTTATGTGTAATCGTTCGCGCGCCCAGCCAAGTATTGAATTATTTTAATTTTACATTATCTCTTAAACTATGCGTCCAAATAACATGGTATAAAGAACAAAGTTTATCTTCATAAAATTGTCTTGATGATGAAGTAACTTTCGTTCGTAAGGATAAATAGGCCATGCCTAATAATAACGCTCATAAATCACTTTATTAATTTTCAATATTTTTTTGTCATAAAATACCTATATGCAGAATATCGCAGACTTTTTTTAGACGGAGTATAGATCTATATTTTTCTAGAACATTTAGTATTTACGTATCCCTGACGATAACACCAGCGTACGCGGATAAATCATTTCGAGAGTGCTTTTTCTTCTGACTTGCTTAGCAAATATCCATATTTTAGGCTAGCTGAGTGATATAGCTTAATGCTAGATAGCCTATACTATTCCACATGAATCTGGTTATAATATACAAAAAGAATTTTTCGAATCGGACTGGTAGTTTTAGAGATTAGCGCGTTTAAACAAACAAAAAAACAAAAAACTCTTCCGCTTTATTATATTAGTATATAGATGAAGCCATCATTTTTAAAATCAGAAGAAGTGGTATTATAATATGTTTTTTTAAAGTTTATTTAAAAGGATTTAACTTTAATGGCGACATCGTTAGATATATATTATGTTCTTTAAGTATGAAGCTTGTTCATTGTTTTGCATTTAAAAAAGGAGTTATTGTGTCGCGTTTACCAACCGTGTGATTTCGTACCTGAAGCCGGGCCCCCAAGCGGAACCTGACCGCTGTGACGTAATGGTCTCGTCCTGTCACTGTAATCAACACTATTCTTTAGAGTTCCTTCTCGTAGTTATGAAGCTGCTTTACATGATAATTTTTGCAAAAAAATATTTTTCTACATTTGTCTTTTCATTAAAAACATGCTGTAACTTACGTAGGTATGTATGTATTACGAGAAATAGGTAACTACGTATTCAAATTATTGATGTTTTGGGCATAAAAGAATTATTTAATACTTAAATATGCAGTTGGTACTATTTTTTATATTATACACTATTAACTTAAATAGCAAAACATATTATGCTGCAAGCGTTCTGGAAATTTCATTGGACTGAAGGCCATTTTATATCAATTCATCAATTACAACTTTGCATACGACATCATGATTACTAGTGCTGTAGTTTAGAGTCTGATACATGTGACGAGCTTCTTTTTAGCATCTAGTTTTGTGCAGAGACGACTAATGGAAACGGAGAAAAATGATTCAAAAAACAAAATCAGAATAACAACCATTCTTATTACTCGGATTTTGTTTGATTTAATTTTTTTCTATCAATAAAACAATTTTAAAGTGGGTCAGAGTTGTTACCCCTAATGTAATGCTGCAGGAAAAATTGTACTATCTACAGGCTGCTACTTCTTTACTTTTTATTTGATATTTTTGCTTATGTACTATTTTAGATGTATAAAGCAAGATCGGTAAGTTAATGGCCACCCTTGACGTGTAGGAATTTGTTGAGTTGCGAATTCCCTACGTGAATTGAAATAGCATGTATGCAGTTCAGAGCTTTGCCGCGCACTATGCTCAGTTACTGCGGACAGGGTCGTACTGTCCACTCTTTGTCAATGTTTAACACACGTTGATCTTACGAATTAACTTACTTCTGTGCATTATATTTATTTTTCAGAACAGCAATTTCAATAGTTTGTTAATACATCTATTAAACAACGATTAACGTGCTTCTGTGTAATCTCCAAATGCAAATAATTACCTAATCTGCTAGTGGCTACTCGCACAGTGTATCCGATATTTTAATTTATTGTGTATGTTTTAATTCTAATTAGTTATGACTGGAAATTTTTTGCGATCTAGAAACATCACGAACAGGCTAAGAAACGATTATCGACGGTATGGATTCGTATATACCACGTAAGAGCGATTTTTATATTTACAGTTTGCGTCAATGATATTTTGGTAGTAGTTTATGGTAAACCTTAAACATGTTAATAATCTTGTGGTTATAATACTAAAAGTTATTTACTAAAAAAAAAATTATTATGTAGATGTTCAAGTTATATGTGATTTTTCACCAACTTTAAAAAACTTTTTATATGTAGCTACACGATATCTTTGTCAATTTTGTACCGGTTTTGACAATACTTTTTTATTTAAATTGGATATACTTCAGGAATGTCGCATATAATTTTGTAGAAAAAATACCTAAGGGGGGAAAATAGGAGTGTAGATTTTAATGTTACTACTTAGCCGACATTCTAGTTGTTAACTTGATCTGGTATTATTCCTTACGACACTCAAAAGCGTCAAAAATTAAACTTTTAGTAAAAATCAAAGTTGTCTTCAAAGAACTAAAGGAAAGAAAATCCACATAATAGCTTCAAAAATTGCTGCTAACATAATATACTGATCTGATTATATAGTGTATAGAAGAATTAAATCCCCAACATAGAACCTTCGTTATATAAAAAAAAAATTTGAAATTTTTATTGGTCTGTTTTAACATTTTATTTAAATTTGAATTTTAAATTGAAGACCTTTTAAGCGAAAAGTCTAAAGTCAAATGAGCATTATTTGAAATGATAATAGGTATAGAAATGGGTCACGCTCACGTCATTTGTTTGGTTTGTTTGCCAATAAATATAGTATGAGCCGCATCAAAAACAATCTAGATTTAAAAACAATAGCATTCACGTCTATTGAATCACAGATCCATGCCTTGATTTTTTTATTTCAATGTCCCGCTTACGCCTTACAGACATCGCTATTTGCTTGTTTAAACTAACTCATTTTATTCGAGGATCTTGACAGGAAACATTGTTCATGGATATGGGTTATATGAGCACGGATAGCCTGGAAGAAGTAGGAACTTGTTGTCTTCCTTGTTTATGTGCGTTGTTTTAATAAGGGGATCACCCAATATTTTAAATCACGTAAAAGTTTTTATCAAAATATGAAATAAGTGTACGGTATAAAATATAACTGTGTATTAAAATTAATATTTCTGTTGTTACATGTGCTGAATTTGCGGTGCTTATTATATAGCGGTGAGTAAAACAAAATCTTTTCATTTAGTTTAAAGTCTACTCGAATGAAATAATTACATTTGTAATGTGAAAGGGGTCATCATAACTATTTTGCATGCATTATATTGATATCAAATTGAAGTTATTAGGTCGCTAGAACCGTTCGTTCGTTGCTCACGTACGAATGAATACGTTGCGCGTGTCGTGTTGTTTGAATTACGAGTAGGAATTCGCGTCCGCTATTCGGCCCTCGCGCTAGGCTTCCCGCCCGGCGTCACCGTGACACCGATATTGGTCCTATAAGGGCGTTCATCCTTCGTATGTTTATGTTTTAAACGACACTTACACATCGACTACCATTCGTAGTGACGAATATGTCTGCTATCCACAACGCGCCTTTGCCATTGTTCCATTCCAGTAAGCGAAAACGTAATCGCGGAGTGGTCGTTTTATTGTTAAACTAGTTATTTGTTTTAGGCCTGTTTTGTACTTTACAGTCATTCGTAAAATTATTAATTTCATAAATCAATGTTAGTATTTTGGTAGCAAGAAAGTCCCTATTTATTGAAGTGTACAAATGTAATAACTGTTTATAACGTATATCAAAATTGTAATTTCTTAAGACATTTTTATTGTGAACAACACGGGTATATGAATCACGATTAGGATTGTGTGTAAAAGGTGTTAATTTGTTATCAGTTCTTGTTTTAAGCCAAGTGTTGGTTGTCGTAATCGGTTGAATCACTCGCGCACCAACGTTGGGCTCTCGTCCGGATGTGATTTGTCGACGGAAAAGTGGTATCTCGCTCGTGCCATATTGTTGCTTTTGTAACAGTATGTTTCCTTCTTGTTTAGTTAACGGATGACTGAGTTTATTTTTTTGCATAATTGCATAACAACTTTCAAAGTGTTTATGTGAACTCATCGTCTCACTAGGATGGCTTCGATATCAGATTCACCGGTAGCGCGACAGCGCTCTAGGCCAGTTTTGGCTCGTTACAAACATATAACTGGTAGTAACGACCAGGTAAGCATTCACTTACATATTTTGTTAATCCATAGAATTTATCCATTCGAAATTATACAAATACTTCCATTAGTAGTTTACTAAGTATCAGTAATCTTATCGTAGTGCTAACAATGGGACTTGTTCGTGTATTTATTCTAGATGTCCTACATAGTCTCTGTCATTAACATGGAATTCGTCCGCACATTATTGACATATAATTACTCATAACTTCTAAAATATTTGTCTATAGATAGTTGTGCTTAAAACATTTGAAATTATATATTTTTTTTTCTTTATGTGTATTTATGTGGTGGTGCCACGTTGTAGCCTATTAAGTTATGGCTGCAGCACGAACGAGTTACTTTTGTCAGACCGTCGAAGGTCTACGATCACTTGCACAAAATGCTGCGCAGCATAAAGGTGATGAGTGTCGAAAACCTGAGACCATTTTTACTGGTAATGAGCATTCCAGCTCAGTGCCAGAGGACAACTCATCTGCATTTTTAATCCTTAATCGAGTCACTATAATAACCAACGCCTTATTACACCCAACATCATGGTGTGCCTCACGTTGTATAGCTTGTCAAAGATATACGAAATACCCGTACAAAAACTACAGCCAAATTTCTCATCTCTCTTTTTTTAGACTAGTCACAGGATTTTGCAAAATAAGTATAGGATTTTTATAGTATCATTTAGGTCTGAGACTTAAAGGTCCCAAGTTTATGTGAGACTTACTTTCCTTTAACAAAAAAAAAAAATGTGCCATGTGTTACTTGCCTAGCGAGTCGTAGAAGGCGAATAATGATTATCTAAGGATATTGGGTTTGTGATTGTGTAGGCGATGGGCTAGCCACTCATCACTTCTTCCTTAATTTTTCATCTGAATCCATTATTTTGTCTAATATTGGTCCGAGTCCGAGCTCGCTTCTCTTTAGCCTCTGCCAATCCTCTTGGGGATTACAGGCGTGATGATATATATGATTTATAGGGAGTAGTATTATAGTGTGTAGGTAATCGGCTCTGTGCATGCCCTTACCAACCCACCTGTACCTGAATAAAAATCATTAAAAATGCGTGTGTAGATACTTTTACGTTTTTTGAAAGGTCTAGTTCCAACAGTGGCTTAAAAAACTGGTGCAACGTAATGTTTACTATGTAAGTTGTCATCATGCATCTTCTTCGACCCGTAAAAGTCCACTGGGCTGGACTTGGGTCTCTCCCGGTGAAGGGAGGATTTGCCATGTCTCACGCCTTGGCAAATGGACTGGCAATCGCAAAACTATATATGTCGCAGTAACAGATGTGTTTAAATTTGATAGACGTTAAAAGAATTAATCGATAAAAACATTGCGGATAGTAAGTGTTTTGTTCGATTTGCTCTCTTAAGCATCAGGAAACGATTTTGTGTATAGACTTTTAAAGCTTCAGGTCTTGTTTAATCATTCGCGACAGGGTCCTAACGGTAATAATTATTTCACGCGATAACATTTTCTGTTTACTTATAAGGTTTGTCGAATTATGGCTCAAAGGCCGTTTGGTTCTAACAGCACTGGATCGCTTCGATCTATTATGGTCTTTCACAGAGATATGTAACTACCTGTCGCGCGAAAAACATGCGGTCATACATGCGTAGCTTACATATTAAACGAATTTCAATTTTAAAATATGATAGAACGAAAAGAAAACTTTTTAAATTGTATTTTTATTTATATCCAGACAGCTGTTGAGGTCCTGTATTAGGTGTATCTAATTAAACAAAATTAAAATAGCTATTATTTATTATAAAAGAACAAGAGGAGTTGCAACTCCACACTTCTTTGTCTTTAATAAAGTTACCAAGTTGCCAAGATCTACTATCACATCAAGGAACACAAATAAAACATACTATCCTACGAGGATATAAGTTAGAACCGCAAACGTACTTTGGAAAACAAGTATGTACATATTACCATTAAAACTACCTTGTGATTGTGATATTTGTGATGGAACAGGTACCAATGCAATAATAATAAGGAAATAAAACTAATATTAAACGTGGTAGAGGCATGCTGCAGCTTTATTGTATAGTTATAGCACGAATGGGTCGGATCGACCGGGGAAGGACCACGCTCTCACAGAATATCAGCGTAAAATGTCAGCTTAATGCTGCTGTGTTTCGTATGGTGAGTGTAGAAAATCGGATACCCTTTTTACTGGAAACGAGTGATTCCTACTTAGTCCTCACGGCTGATAACGCATCTGCATTTTGATTCGCAAACGAGGATAGATATAAATAAATGCCTGTGGGCCACAGTAACCACTTACCATCAGGTGGACTGTGTGCTCGCTTGTCATACTATAAAAGAAAAACTAAAAATTGAGGTGTTTTCCAAAAAATATTTTTTTATAGTTATATTATGCCGTATGTACGTATTATGAATAGTCACTGTCTGTAGCATAATGTGATTGTACATTATATTATATTCCTTTCAATTATGAATACAATAAAAATATTTTATCCATCGCTGATTTATATAAAAAATCTCAAATTTCCCGAAAACATGAGTCTGAGTAGACTTTGGAGAAATTACTGGACTATAATATTAAGTTATTTCTTGAGTACATTGGTTATCAAATAATTTATTATACGTATACATAAATGTTAGCAATTTTTAGTTTGTAATTATTTTACATACGAAAATATAAACATAATGTAGACACAAAAAAAATTACTTGTGTTGCCTGAATAGCACAGTTTATAAACGGAAGTCGAGAGTACTGTAATTTGTTTTAGAAACACTGCTTGTTGCCGCAAAGCACGTGCCTGTTTAGCTAAACAGCGAGTCCAACTTTGGACAATTCATATTTACGCTCGATGATAAATCACAAACAAAACAATCTTTGCTTTTCAGACTGAATAACTCATTATGCTTATCCTAGATACTCAAGAACTTTGTTCCTTTGGCAGGTTTCGTATGTTTTTAAAATAAAATGTTTTTAAAATAATTAAATGCTTACAATCGAGTTAGGGTCTAGTTCGAGTACCAGTATAAAAAAGATAGCCATGTAGTAAAAATCCGAATCAAATGACCGCATAATTCGATTCAATTTAGACGACTTTGTAGTAACAATATTATTATTTTTAAAACGTTAGCTAGGATTTTGTCCTGTATTGTCGAAACAGTTTACATACATAAATTTCACAAAGACAAACATCCAGCCTCGGAACAATTATTTGTATACCATACAAATGCTTGTTCTATGCAGGACTCGAATCCGTGGTCTTCACCGGTGCAACTCATTGCTAAGCCACTGCGCCACGGAGCCAGCAAATAAAGAGGTGTTATTGTTTATTTATTATAATTTACAGGAAAATGTCTAAAGCTGCAATATAGCTCAAAGCCGCTCAATTCATACCGAACAACTTTAATGCAATGCTTCACTAAAACAATTATTGTAACTGAGACGTAAATTGTAAAATCGTCATGTCGGTAATTGTGGTCAAGCTGATTTGTTGAGTAATTACGGATAACTAAAATAGAATTATCTATCTTAACGTTGCACATGTTGTTTTTGTTATCTGTTGAACTACTTATGTAGTAATGCGACGTTTTTAGTTGTTTTTATTTTTTATCATATAGATTATCGGTGCCTTTAGCTACAATAAAATAAAAGAAATGTGTTTCATATATAATGCGTATTGCGTAGTCTATAATAAGCAACACGCGGTATTCCGGCAGGTTAAGAAATTCATAATTTACATCTCGTCTCGGGGATATCGCAAGCCGACTAAAATTGAAGACCGAAAAGTGCCTAAAAATATATATAAAGCAGATTTATTAAGCAAATCATATAAGTGATCATAATAATAGGTCGGGAAAAATGTTTCTTCGTATTTTCTTTGTATAGAAGTGGTAAAATTAAAAATTTTGTACCACCGACTGCAATATAAATTATTAAGGATAACTCAAAAACTGTTCGTCAGATCTTGATCAATGGCACCACATGAGAAGCACCAGCTTTTAAATGAAAAAAAAAGAATCATCACAATCGTTTCACTTAGAAAAAAGTAATGAGGTAACGTACAAAAAAGCACCATCTTTCACATAAAAAAAGAATCATCTAAATCGGTTCACCTAGTAAAAAGTTATGAGGTTACCAGTAAACAAAAAAAATAGAAGAAAATACAGTCGAATTGAGTATCTTCTCATTTTTGAATTCAGTTAAAAATTTAAGAAAAATCTCTTTGGTTGTACTGTTTGTATCTGGCTGGCTGGTTTTAATATTTGACATTAAGAAACAATAATTTAAAATTAAAAATTTTGTACAGCCGACTTCAATATAAGTTATTTAAGAATAACTTAAAAACTATTGGTCTGACCTTGATCAAATTCATATGGGACCACACGAGAAGTACCAGCTTTCAAATAAAAAAAGAATCATCGAAATCGGTTCACCCAGAAAAAAGTTCTGAGGTAACACACATAAAAAAAAAAAAAAAAAAACGAAAAAAAAAAAAAAACATACAGTCGAATTGAGTACCGGCTCCTTTTTGGAAGTCGGCAGAAAATAAAAAGTAAAAAACACTCCCGCCATTTTTCAATTGTTTTTCTGTCCGCCAAAATTTATTTTTTATTACAAAAAAGGGAAAAACACTCGTATTTTTGATGATGCAGCTCGTTCTGGTCGCCCTCATAAAGACAAAGTCGATGCCATTTTTGAAAAAGTGGAGCAATATCGGCATATTAGTAGTTACGACATAGGCAAGGAATTGAGAATTGACCACAAAACAGTTTTGACCCATTTGAAAAAATCTGGCTATCCAAAAAGCTCGATATTTGAGTACCAAACGAGCTCACTGAAATAAACCTGAATCGTGTACTCATTTGCGATTTTCTATTGAAACGTAATTAAACCGAACCATTTTTTAAAAGATTGATCACTGGTGATGAAAAGTGGATCACCTACCACAAGAACCTGCGATAAAGATCATGGTCAAAGGGTAGTCAAGCTCCACAGACTAGCGAAACCCGGATTAACACGCAATAAGGTGAATGCTGTGTGTATGGTGGGATTGGAAGGGCATCGTTTACCGTTGGGAAAAACCATCGATTCGGATCTTGGATCTCTCTGCCAACAACTAATAAGACTCAAGTAGGAAATTGAGAAAAAACGGCCGGAATTGATCAACAGAATAGGACTCGTCTTTCATCATGATAATGCCAGACCACACACATCTTTGGTCAATCAGCAAAAATTGAGAGACCTTGGTTAGAAAGTGTTTATGCATCCACCTATATGGTACTATATGGTCCTGACCTTGCACCCTCATATTTTTATCTGTTTCGGCCGGTTCAGAATTCTTTGGGTAGTGTTAGGTGAACATAACAAGAGAGGACTATTAAAACTATTGTCGCATTTTTTGATCAAAAATCCCAAGATTTCTACAGCAACGGGATTGTGTGACTACCTACAAGATGGCAACAAGTTATAGAACAAAATGGCACATATATATTATAATTAAATGTAATTAAACTGAAACAAATATCTTGAATTTACATATAAAATATGAAGAAACTTTTTTCTCTGATATTTCACTGTGGGTTTTTTTTACATAAATTAGATATGATTAGATAATGTCAGATGAATAAAGAGAAGGGAGTATACAATATTTTCACATAGTGCATTCTACTAACACACGAGCGAGGCTTTGGCGGACGACTCATGGTGGAAAATTTATCCAATAAGACTTAATTAAATTCAACACAATAATGGTAGAGAGTACCATTATCAGTCCAAATAATATTGGCTCTGTACTAATTAAATCTGCTGTCCAGAGTGATGAGGATACAGGTATACTAACAAGAAATGTGTAATTTGATGAATTCGTGAACAGGTATTATTCATAAGTGGATTAAAACGCTCTTATTTTATCAATGAAATCAAATCAATAAATCAGTTTATATTTTTTAAGGCGAACCTACATTTCATGTAGCGATGTCCCTCATTAATGTATTGTAAACATAAATTACTTGATGATGCGTACCGCAGCGTGCCTATTGTCATTTGTTACGATATGGAAGCAAACCACTAGTTACATGGCTTCTGTCTTGTTATAACGTGAAGCTATTGGCGTTGTTGACTAATATTATGTATTACTATCATTAATTAAATATAAATATTAACTTAATTATGAAACTTTGTCGTCTATATTTGTGTGTATTTTAAGGTTTCTGACAAAAAACAGACGTGGCACCACATGCCGGGTACCACTTCTTTATCATTAATTATTTTTGTAAAGAGAAATAAACCAACATAATGTTAGATAGAGATATCAGTTTATAGAAATGATATCTTTTACCTATTTTGTAATAAGTTCGACTGTTTCAGTTTTCATCGTGCACGTCTTTGTTATATCCTTCAACGTGTTTAAGTTCAACAAACTGCGTACAGCGTGGAATCAGTACAGATGGCTTATAAGGAACCATTTTTTACTTTTTATTATATTAACGCGCAAACGCATGTTTTGAATTCAAAGAACTGCGTTCAGGGTTTGTGTCTTTTAAATTTTATTGCTCAGATATAATTAGCTGTAGAAATTTCGATTTGAAAACAAACTAAAGTTAGCATACAGTCTACTTTGTTTTCACCAAGTTATGATTTAAATCGAATCAGAGAAATAAAGAACTAAATAGATTTTAGTATGCCTTCTTGATTTATTTAAGACTAACTGATTCGCACAACTTCGTCCGCGTTGCTTAATATATTAACAAAGTTTTCGTATGTGCGAAGGAAAAAACATCAAAAAGACAAAATTTCTTTGTAAACAATGTTATTCTTTGCTCCGTTTGTAGCTAAAATATATAAATTATCTGTGTTAGTAACGCGAGAGCAAGCGACGAAGAGTTGACCGTGTGAAAAAACCCGTATAAAAATCGTTGTTTTTTAAAACTTTAATAACTTTATATTAGATGAAGATATCGCAATAATTTTTTGTGTTTGTGTATAAACATTGTGTATGCGAGCAACTAGAGTTCGAAATCATCACTTATTTATTTACAATAATAATTCGATGTACTCTTTCACTTGGGCAAATTGTGAATGTAGGAAGTTTATGATATTTCGATGAAACGTCAAGTCCGCCAATCAATTTCCTATTTGTGACCCGTTTATAAACTTTTACAAATACTACCAATTACATAAATCATCATCATCATGCGGGGTACCCTCCTCTTCTAACATTCATCACTAATCTGGATCTTTGTTTTCCCACATCCACTTGCTGCCAGTAGCTTTGCTTTAACCGTTGTTCTGCCAAGGTTCGTCACAAATTAAGTTATACTAAGTGCAGTGTATTGACCCGTCTACTACTGTCTACTTAGTCACTTGTATGATATAACCCGCCTTTTGATATGCATTGCCATTGCCTTATCATTTAGAGATACACCGGCCATAGCTCTTTCTATTCCTCAGTGAGAGACTCTGGCTTTGTAGAGTTGCTGTGCCATTCGGATCCATGTTTAGGTATCATAGATGATTTTAGGCAGAAATGATTGTTTGCCTGACCTTTCTAAATAATAGCAAAGCAAAGCAGAAATTTGTTTGGTATAGCTAATTGAAACTAAGCTGTTTGGTTCTTTATTGAAGTAACAAAGAATGCTTTTCTTTTATATGCAGCCTACATCCAATAGGTAGCATAAATTAAGCTTACTAGTCTACCTTTTAAACCGACCTATATTTTTTAAACGATATCTTCGTCAGTTGTGAACTGATTTTATTTTATTTTTACCTATTCATATATGTCATTATAATAGGCTTCAGCCGGGCTATTCACAATCGTCTCGGAAAGCGAAATCGACTCGGTTTCGATAACTTCTCGCACCGAAACCAATAAACGCTATTCAAATTTAACGTTCGGATAAAGGTCACTTAGATACATCCCATAACTATTGTATCGTCATTTAGTTACATGCATTTACGAATTTTGTAGATAAATAGGCATTTTGTATTTTTTTTAGAGTAACGCCTGAACAAAAACATAAGGCAATATTTTGGTGTTAGCCATTGATATCGAATATAAAAAATATATAATTTAACTATATAATAAATAACAAAAAAACTGAAATATGTCTCGTTTCTGTCGGGTCTGGTTTTTTTTTCTATGGGGCGTGACCGCTCTTCTTTGACGTTTGTTTTCGATAATTGTGACAGTTTGCATCGGAAACTACACGAGAGCTCTGAGGTTGGCGAAAACTTGAATATTGATGATTAGAAGAGATAAATAAACCCTTTTAATTATAAGGTAGGTAACAAAAATTAATTACAATTATTTATAGGACGTATATCCATATAATTACTTCAATATTTGCACTTAATCGTAAAGCTGAATTTTTTGTGAAAAGTGTGTTTTTATAAGTTTTCTATTACAAAGAAGCATATATATGCTTTCTTTGTGATAATATTTTTTGTGTGAAGTGACAAATATTGGAATCGCGTGAATATCACGTTTTTATGCATATTTTGCAACATTTAAATAAGAACCGCGCCATCTAGGGAGTGCTGTGAACATGTAACTTGTAACATGTTGGCCGACGAAAGCAGTATGTTTTAAATGATTTTCCTGCATAAAGGTGGTCAGTAGGTGGCGCTACATTTTATACGTATTATATATATATAATATTATATAGATGTATGTATGGTTTCACAATTTATTGAGAGATATTGCAGTATCTTTTATTCATTCATTCATTACATCCTATCAAAAGTTCACAGCTGAATAGTGGCTTTACCCATAGATTTCTATGACGAAATATGAAGATTTGGCTGTAGTTGGCGCGTTTGGCAGCCGGGTTGGCAAACGAAGTTTTTTTATTTACAGTTGTTGTCATAAAAATTCTGCTGCCCACATCCTTTTTCAGTTTCAGTCTGTCGCCTCCATTGAGTTATATGTACTACGTACTATAGAAGCCATTCCAAACAAAAATTGTGTCCTACTCTATGTCTTCGCGCATGCGCGGTAGTAGTAGTCGCGCATGCGCGAAACTTTAATTTGATATAAAATAAGATATTAATATAAAATAAATATAAGAATTTAATATAAAATATCTTAATTTAATCGAAACAAACATATTTCTAAATAAAATGTAATAATAATTATTTTATGGAATTCACAAATCTTCAATTTACGCAATATTTGCAGGTGGCCGGAGGCCCTTTTTACTGGAAATGAGGCATTCCATCCTAGTCCTCACGGGTGACAACGCATCTATATTTTGATTCGCAAACGAGGATAAATGTAGATGTCTATGGGCCACAGCAACCACTTACCATCAGGTGGACTGTGTGCTCGTTTGTCACCCTATCCTATAAAAAAAAAAAAAAAAAAAAAAAAAAAAAAAAAAAAAAAAAAAAATATTTAGTTTGTATGTATTGCACTACAGTTCAGTTCAACATAGTCAATGTTCGGAATGGCTTCTCTAGTACGTATTTAGTACATATAACTCAATGGTCGCCTCTTACAAGGTATGAAATGGGATAATGTAGTGTATATTCTTCTGCTGCCACTATACAGCACGTAACGTAACTTTTATTAATAAACGAAAATTCACACTATTATGTAAGATATTTAAATATAAAAAAAATCATATGAAATGATTGAAAACTCGTAATATTTATAAGCTAGCCCTCATCCATAACCGCACGTAAATATTTCACGGCTGGAAATGGGCCACTTCAGAAGCTTGGCTCGCCACAATTAATAACATACTCAATTTATATCAATGAAATATCGCATTCCAATGTTACTTTTTAGCAAAGTGAGAAACGAGCACACATTCCACCTGATGGTAAGTGGACACTGGGCCCATAGACATTTTCAGTTATCATCAATTAAGAATTAAAATATAGATGCGTTGTCACTCGCGAGGACTAAGTTGATGCCTCTTTACCAGTAAAAAGGATATGTAGGATTTCAACATTAATTTTAAAATGTCTATTAATCATGTCCTCTTTGATTGTATACGTATTCTAATTCCAGGAAACTGAGTAACTCCATCAATATTTTAAAAAGTCAATATAGAGGGTTATTTTTCAAAGAGTAGCCAAATTTTAAACTTAAGTTCAAATATATAAATAATGATATACCGTAATTGCAGTTTTTGAAAATATAAGTAAATAAGGCTTCTACTTTTATTTGAAATTATCCCTAATTTAATGTGATTTATGGCAAACAACTACGCGTACGCGCTCTCTTCAGTGTGCGATTCTATTCCCAACGTTTTTGCTGATTGGTCGACCCTTCCGAATGTGTGCATGCGTAATAAAATAGTAACCGTCAGATATTTGTGAATGACAAACAGTTAAAATAATGCATAACCACGCATTATGAATTTAAAATATAAAAAGGACAATGTTTGAGATGTTTTTGATTAATTTTTCTTCACCATTTGCCTATATTACTTATTCTGAACCTTCTCTGCGAATTTGGACGGTTATTGCAAAATAACCCTGTATACAACTTATATCGAATATTGATATGTTTATAATTAACCCAGTTTTTTGAAACGGTTCTTTATATTGACTTGCAAAAGCTAACATGGATCAATATACCAGTTTTAATTTTATGCTGTGTGCATTTAAACACTAATACATTAACTCAATGCAGCATAATTACGTATATTACGAGTACTTATCTTCACGCACAATCCCTGACGGGGTAGCCAGAGAGAACAGATCGCCAAGTGTCACGATCCTTACATATCTCTTTCGCTTCTTTCAGATTCATTATCTTCTTCATACATGCACGTCTAGGTATCCGAGTACTCTTGACCCTACCCTCTTCGAGCAATTTGCTCACATGGTCTTCGAAAGTTAGTCTCGGTCTACCTCGACACCTTTTAATATTAACTTTTGCGCTATATATTTTCTTCACCATTCGGTCTTCACTCATTCGCTCAACGTGCCCAAACCACCGAAGCACGCCCTTATCAATTTTTGTGATAAGGTCATCTTTCAAACCTGCCATATTGCGAATCTCTTAGTTTCGCTTTCGGTCGGCCATAGTAACGCCGCACATTTTACGAAGAGATCGCATCTCCATTGCATTCAACTTACTTTTATGCTTCTTCTGGCATACCCAGGTTTCGCTGCCATATAACAAAGTCGGTACCAACACTGCGTTATGTATTGCAAGGCGTGCACTCTTCGCTACGCCTTGCCTTTTGACTAACGCAGTCAGGGCACCATTGACTTTGTTCCCGGCAGCGACACGCCTGTCCACATCTAAATCACATCTTCCATCCCGGCTAAAAGCACTCCCCAAGTATACAATTTCATTTACCTGTTCTAGACATTCCTGATTTACCCATATTTCACACTTCGTTCTCTCTTCGTCCCTTTCAAATACCAGAACCTTAGTTTTATTAGCATTCAAACGGAGACCTTTAATTTCACATTCCTCTTTCATACACGTGACTAATGCCTGCAGTTCTGCCTCTGATGGTGCAATAAGCACTGCATCATCAGCATACAGCAGACAATTTACTTTTATGTCACCCAATTTCACACCCAAACAGCTATCTTTCAGCTTTTGTAAACAGCTGTCGAGATACAGTATGAACAGCCAGGAAGACATGACACAACCCTGTTTTACGCCCGTTTGGACGCTAAACATGGGTGACAGGTCATGCCCTACCCGCACACAGGCTTTACAGTCACAGTAAAGAGACTGCACAGCCCTTAGCAATCGGCCATCCACACCATACCCCGGCAACAGTTCCCACATTTTCTTCCTTACAACCTTATCAAATGCTTTCTCAAGATCCACAAAAGCACAGAAAATCTTCTGGTTAACAGCCAGAAGCTTTTCCGTGATCATACGGAGAGAAAACATTTGATCCGTGCATCCTCTTCCAGGTCTAAATCCGCATTGTGCCTCCCATAGAAATCTTTCCGATTTCTCTTGCATCCTACGTGTCAAAACCTTCGGGTAAACTTTACTTGCTAAACTGGTCAAGCTGATCGCCCGATAGCACCCGCAGTCAAAATGTGAACCTTTACCTTTATATAAAGGCACAATGACTGCGGATCGCCAATCATCCGGGACATCCCCCGTCCGCCAGCACAAATTGCACAGCAGATGAAAGCTGTCCCAGACGCGAGGCCCACCATACTTGACCATTTCAGCAGTAACTCTGTCTAGTCCCGCAGCCTTACCACATTTCAAACTTCGAATCGCACGTTCAATCTCTTTCATACTAATGACCTCAGTGTCATCGAGGTCCGGGTCTGGCGTGCCAGTCACGGCGTCATCCCCGGATCCCTCACTAAGATCATCACACGCATACATTTCTCTATAAAATTCGCTCCATCGCTGCATGACGTCCGATTTTTCTGAGAGGACGTCATTAGTTCTCGAAAGCACTTTGTTCATTCTTAAGGCCGTCGCACCACTTCGGGTCCTTCCAACCTCTTTCCAGAAGAGTTTGGAGTTCTCCTTAAAGTTGTGCGACAACCTTTCATCCGCTTCCATTCTACACCTTTCACGCACTTCCTCAATCAATGCTTTCGTGTGAACTTTCTGCAGCTTATATCTTTCTTTCATCTTCTCTCTCATATCCTTATCATTACTAGAGGCCAAGTAGTCTAACCATGCTTTCTTCTTCTTCTTTACAGCTTCTTTCACTTCATGATTCCACCATGCATCTCTTCTTTTACTACTGCCTCTTTTTATTGTTCCACACACTTCTTCCGCTGCACTTACCATTCCATCCCTAAGGTTCTGCCATGTTCTTTCTACACATTCGTTTCTGCCATCGATGGTGTCAAGCTTTTCGGCTACCCTCGCATGATATTTGTCCCTAGTATCCGCTTCCTGAAGCTTCCAGCTTCGGATGCGACAGACCGACTGTGGTTCTGTCACTGTCGTCCGGTAGTGCCAACCCGCGAACAGACCCCTAAATCTAGTAATCACTAGATAGTGATCCGTTCCCAGGTCAGCACCCCTGAACACACGCGTATCCATAACCTGTTTTCGCAGTCGGTCATCCACCAGGAACAAATCGATCATACTTCTCTCATTCTTTCTTTCTCTAGTATACATATGGATTTTCTTGTGATTAAACATAGTGTTTGTCACAAGAAGACCCTTTTCCTTGCATACCGCCAGTATAAGCTTGCCAGCATCATTAACCCTTTTATCGCCAAACTTTCCAAGTACCGACTCGTACCCTGGTCGAGCGGTACCAACCCATCCATTCAAATCACCACATACAACAATCCTTTCGTTTCCCCTAGCCAAATCTAGAACTTCTCTTACATTCTCCCAAAACTCCTCAAGCTCAGCCCTGGACGACGAAGCCACCGGCGCATAAACAGCCAAAAGGAATAACTTCGTCAGTCCCAATTTAAAGCGAACCCAGAGAAGTCTTGAGTTCACAAACTTATATTCAGTCATAACATCGACCAACCGAGAAGACAGCAGCACCCCCACTCCCTGGCAGGCGTTCTCGCTCTCCGGGACTCCGGACCATAGAGCAAACGCCCCGCCAGGGAGCTCTTCAGTACCACTGCCCTTCCGTTTGGTCTCCGACATACACACGACATCTAATTCTCTTTCTTTCATTATTTCGATCAACTCATTCGTCTTATCTCTCATGCCTCCTCTAACATTCCACGTGCCAACTCTGCACTCTGTCCTCCACCTTCCGCCGTGTCGGGCTGTGCGTGACGGGTGGCGGTCCCCATCGCCGCTTTGCGCGCTGCATTCCACACCAACGGGGACGAGCTGGTGTGCGTCGCCTTGGGGGGACGCCCTAACCCTCGTTGACATGGGTGCGCAGCTGAGTAGAATTGCAGCCCTGAAAAGGGCTGGCAGGTGTCGCGACGAGCACGCTTCTACAATGACCCCCTGGAATTGATATTACGAGAATGGAATGGATATTACGAGTACTATAAATATTTTTTTTATAGGATAGGGTGACAAACGAGCACACGGTCTACCTAATGGTAAGTGGTTGCTGTGGCCCATAAACATCTACATTTATCCTAATTTGCGAATCAAAACGCAGATGCATTGTCACCCGTGAGGACTAAGTTGGAATGCCTCTTTTCCAGTAAAAAGGGTCTCCGGTTCTCTACACTCTCCATACGAAACACAGCAGTGTTAAGTTGCTATTTTACGCTGGTATTATGTGAGAGCGTGGTCCTTCCCCGGTTGAGTCGACCCATTCGTGCTACAAGTATACTACTAATATGGCTGCAGCATGGCTCCACCACGTATAAACTTTACTAACGTTACTGCTGAACATAGGCCTCCTCCCATAGATTGCCTCACATGCCATATTTTAGCAAGCGGGCTGGTAACCGCAGATTTCTCTTTTTACTCGTTACTAATTACTATGAAGACGTTGCTGCTCATCTGATTTGTTTCCCTCTGTCGCCTCTTACGACACCCACGGGATGATATGGGGTAGTGGAGATTCATACACCGCCACTACACGGTTAATGTAATACTTATAATATTTTTTGGATTTGGATATTTCAAATTAACTTCTAAATTTTTTTTTGTTCTTCTATATCCTTGCGTATAAATAATCTAATAAACATGGGTCTTTGCCCTTGTAGGGCTTATTTGCTATCTCACACCTTCACGCTTCTGTTCTTGGTCGTACTGAGTATGTATTTGTCTGATGTAAACGAACCTGTCGTCATATATCAGAAGCCATAAGGTTTTTTTGGTACATATTTCCCTTAGTCGCCTTTAACGACACCCAAGGGACGAAATAGGTTATGGATTCACTAGCCGCCATAGCTTTCTTCATCATGTCCAATGTTAAATAAAAACTCGAGGAGACACGCATAAGAACGATAAAATTCCAATGCAGATTTTTATGTGTAAAGCGTTTCACTTTACCGAGGTTTTTTCACGCTCTTACTGACCTGCGTTAAATAGTAGGTTAATTCTGCTGTGTTTCGTATGCTGAGTGTAGAGCATCGAAGACCTTTCTTAATGGTAACGAAGCAATCCATCTTAGTCTTCGGGAGTTACAAATGCATCTATATTTTGATTCGTAATCGAGTATACATAGATAAAAATGTTTATGAGCCACAGCATCCACTAACTCAAATCCAATGCCTAAAAATGTATTCTAGAATGCATCTGTACCGGCTACAGAGTAGCTTGCGCCATTAACTATAAGTACATTACTAAGATGTGCTATGTAAAATAAAACGAAATTAACAAAGAAGATACATCTTGCGTGAAGTGCAGTTCATTATGCTTTCCAATTATCATTCAAATCGGCGACACGGGGCAGTTGCACCGAAGGGTGGTGCAGATGGATGGTGGCAGGATCGAGGGTGACGACGCGCCTGCGCGCTGCGGCGGTCGATCGCCAGGACCAGGCTAGCATGCGACCGCCACGTGCTGTGCCTGCTCATTGCATACATACGCATTTTATTAAAAATTCACTCAATTTTTACGCCTAGGCTTGCTCCCTTTTCTTTAATGGGTTTTTTCCGTAAAAATTGCGATTTAGTATAATTCCGTTTTTATTACTTTTTAAGACGGACTTTCTCTTTTTTCATAGGTATTAAAATATTACATATTTTATTTGGTAAGCAGCAGGTACGGTTGATGTAAGAATTAAGCTACCTCGTTTGTCACTTTAATAATTTAAAAAGAAAACAGACAAATATCTTATAATTTATATACAAGAGCTTTTCTTCTAACTATTTAATGGATATTCTACAAGTATCTTTATTGTGGTTTTGTTTATATTTTATAACTAGGGACCCGCCCTGGCTTCGCCTGGGTAGGATCTATTAATGTGGCGTTATTTAGATTTAATATAATCAAAACTCATTTAGTTTTACAAGTTTTCATTTTATCCAAAAAAATATCAACATTTTTCGACTACAGTATAGTCTAGATCACTCCTGCAGGGCTAGCACGGGCAGGAGACAATTTTATCCCCGGGGAAAGGAGAAAATGTTTATCCCCTCGCTTAGTTTTACCCACCCTTCGAGCATGGACACGACGGTGCATATAACATCCACAGTAGATAAAGTTAGGAGATAGACTTAGATATTTTTTTTTTGTATAAATATAAACTTTAAACCCACTTCCAATGAACTAAGATAAAATTGTCCCTTTCAAATGCCAAAAAAAGCATAAATTTTTATCTTTCATTTGGCTCCATGCTACAGATGGGGGATATATGTCTACACGTTATGTCAAAATTCTCCCCGTTGCCGTGCTTTGGCATAAAGGCAAGATAATTTTATCTCAGGTCAGTGGATATAATTGGGGGATACACTTTTTGTCCCCAGCCAGTGCTGGCGTTGTTCTCTATCTGTTCGTGAAGTTATATTTCAATTTTCAGCCATTTCGAAGATTACCCCGGGCAGAGAGACAAACATTTAAAAAAAAATGGTTATTCATGTGTTGAAGAAACGCAATCAGGAAGTTAAATTTACCAGCAGGAGTATAATTATATTGCTTTGTACTAATAAGGAGCAAACTACAATTTCGTGTATGCATGGTTGCGGACGTCTATTCTCTACGTTTTAAAGTACTTCCGCTAATAACTCCGTACTACCGAGGTTCAATTCATGTCTTGGCTCAGGCAGGCTAATGAACCAAATAACGTCATTTCCTTCTTTTATCTATTTAAGACGTTGATGAAACTCCTGATATTGATTCCAGCACTTTGCTGAATAAATACATTTTTTTATTGTCAAAGACGTCGAATACCTTAAAAAAGTCATTGTAATAGAATTTTAAGGAACCAGTTCTTAAAAAAAATCTTTATGGAAAGGTCAACAAAGTAACCAATCAAATTGTAAATATACTCATTACAATAAGTATTTGTGTTACGTTTAACAACTTTGTAAAACGGTAGTCGAATGATATTTGGCACTGCATTGAATGGTGTTTCATGATTGTTGATATTAAGCCCGACGGTTAAAGTACTCCAACTCAAATTGTGCAATTAAGAATGTAGGTACTACAGGGTTGCTTTGATTAAACAGTTCATCAATCAACTTTAGTAGATTTATACGGCTATTATAATCATTTCTTTATTCGTTAATAACAAAATCAATTAGATATGTAAATGCATAAAGCTCGAAGAACTTACAACCGATGGCGAAGTAAGGTTCTCGAGTAGCAGCAGATGGGATAATGTCCTGATAAAACAAGCGGATAATCGATGTATGCAAATAGCTCAAGATTGTACTATGTGGCAATTTATGGGGAAGGCCTATGTTCAACTGTAGAAATATGATGCGACAATGACATAAGTACAAAGGATTTTTTTTTAAATATTTCTTTCAAAGTTTAACAGTTGCTTCTAATTTTCAAGCGAGTGCTGCTATAGATTCTAAACAGGAGATGACCACCACGCCAGTAGCATCTTTCCGATGAAAACCCATAATTATAAAAAAACTGCAGTAGCCAATCCGCCTAACAATCATTGTTGTGATAATTATTGTAAATGGACTTTTGATAGGCTGTAATTATTGGATGAATAAATTAGTTACTTAGCATTAAATCAATATCATTTCTTTAATAGATAACAAAATCTGAAACGTTTCTATTAGAGTGGATAAGACTGAAACGTTCAACTCTTAGTTTTCGAATTGACCTTGACAGAGAATAAATAACAATGCATTTTCAACCCTCTGGTCGGGCAGGCGTGTGGCAATAATCCTGAGATACGTCGGGGTCGGAGGCGAGCGGCGGGGCGTCGTGGTACTCCGCCCGCGCGCCGCTCCACCGAGCTGTCAAACCGCCTTCGACGGGCAGCCGGCTCGAACGCACCTACGTATTCGCCCGAACTCGCGCTTTACGTTGTTCGAAGTGACAGTGTGTGCTCTCGTTATACAACTCGCATGACGGACAAAATCCAAGGGAGATGAACGGCAGTACGACGACGGTGAATGGCGGCGCCGTCAATGGTACCAACGGCACAATTAACGGAATCGGAGCCGCACCGCGTACCGCGACACTCGGGACACCAAGCAGCTACGCGTACACGTCCAGCGGCTCGCTGCTAGGAAGGGGGGGCTCGGCCAGACCAGTGCCGCCGCCGACACTACCAAAGTACAGTGGATCTTTCAGCGCCGGTAGCACTCTTAGCTCGACCGGCCTCCGGGAGCGCGACAGAGAAGGCACCGGAGGCTCGCACCGTTTAGCTAGCCTCGAAAGATTGGCTTTACGTCAGCGCATCATTGAACAGAATTCAAATAATCAGGTGTCGACTACAACCCCGCTTAATATAACTACGACCAATGGACCCACCTCTGCCACTGCAACCCTTACCGATACAGCCACGGTGAGTCCATGCACCCCTCTGACAGTTCCCCTAATCGTTAACGCACCCCAAAAAGGGAAGTTTCGTTATTTTAGGACAACCCTCTTGTACTAACGATTGGATCCGTGTTTATAAAACATGAGGTGTATGTTTTAGTTTGACTCGCCGCATAAATAAATTATTTCGATATCAATCAATGAGATTTAACGAAACATAAATTTACTATCTCTAATTATAAGCTAATAATTTTAAATTAAAAAAAATAATAGAGAACAACTAACAAAGTAAATGACAAACTCGCATCTTTCTCGTAATACAGGACGCTAGCTGTAATATTTCCTATTCTGGATCCAATGGGAAAGAACTAACTAGTAAGAAGCCTTAGTAAAGCATAACTTTATCTGACGTTACTTTTTCATTAAATATATTATCTTCTTTAGTTAATGGAGCGCAGAAAAAAATGTTATAAAAATAATATATGTAAAATATAAGCTCTTAAAATGTTTACATTCATAACGGGACCTCTGCTACATTTCGTCACGTAATGTATTTAAAAAGGATCACTTGACGGTTATACGCCCTAATTACTGCAGCATTTATTTTGTTTGGTCTTGATAGTATTCTTTGTGTGATACTTAATAATTTATTCATATCTAATACAATAAATATTCTTCGTACAGTATTCTAAGTATAGTCTATAGACGACTCGTTATTTTTATTTAATGATTATGAGAACTTTCTCCAAATGTCAACCTCGACGTTTGATGGACCAGGCTTTGACGACCGACTGATTGGTAGACTGATTCATTAGAAAATGCAGAATCCTGATTACACAAACTTTTGATGGTGCCAGTGCGCGGGTCTCAGCTTAGTGCTCCCAAAGCCGCCTGCTCAGCGTGGTGAGTAAGCTATGCAACTTTCACGAAATGCATTCTTGGAAAGGTCAATGTCCAGTGAACTTCGAAATGCTGATGAAGGGAGAAAATGTTTATATTGATTGGCATTGTTGTGTGCCGATATAGAAGTTTACGGGTAAATACGCGTATATTTTGGTAGTAAGATAGCACGTAGCTACTTATTCAACAGATCAAGGCGTCTGCAACCTTTCTTGTGTAGATTTTAAAATGAGCTTAGTAGCAGTACAGCTAAGTTATGTTATGGTATGTCACGGAGCTACCTGCTATCTGTAATAGCAGGTAGCCCGCGAAATTAAAATTTAATGATAATAATAATTCTGTAAATATATACTCGTTACGATCGCCAATCATATTTTGTTAAACATACAACCTGACCCTGACATGCAAATTCCAAAAAACGTAAAAAAAATTGAATTTCGCGGGCCACGATCTGCATAAGATGATTAAGATAGAGATTTATTATTTAGAACAGACATACCGTTAAATCTTTAAAATTTTATTTCAAAATGAGAAATTCATATGCTATATATGAATTTATCATTTTAAAATAAATTAAATGAATGAAACAGTCTCTAAATAAACTTTAAATTTGAATATATCTAAAATATGAATTAAGATCTGATTTGATCTGAGCCACATATTTTTATTGGCGTATTGATTTAATAAATGTTTGTAAAAACAGTGAGCTAAACCAATGTTCAAGAAAATATATACAAATATTTTCCGTTGAACCCCAAACTAAGAAAATTTGGGATGTGACAGAGTGGACAGGGTTGCTTTATAGCTAAGGCTAGCCTCTTGGTTTCATCGCTGAGTTGATACAGGCATTGAAATCTCTTAGACTGCTTTGGCATCCAAATATATCCATAAAGGTGTCAGACAGTGTTATGTAGCTTCTTCCTGACTATTCGGTTGATGAAATTTTTTTTGGTAACTTTGAAAGATGAGAATGGGTGGGTTAGAAGGTCATATTTGTGTCGTCGGCGGTTGAATTGCAAATGATGGTTGCATTAAATAAAATGTCATTAAACGAAAGGGGACTGAAAGTGACCGTAAGTATAATACGATGTATAATAACGAATGTGATATTTTTGTTAAGAATATTTAGTCAGAATGGGTCAGTTCACAATGATGTATGAATTGCCATAAGTCCTTACTTTAATGTATGGTAGTGAAAGTTGGGAGTCACAGACAAAGCATGAGAGTAGAGCTAAGGATGTAGAAAGAAATGCTGTTATTAAAAATAATGTTAGGGGTTAGACTCTCAATGATAGGATGAAAATTTTTATAAGATAAAAGTGGTTTGCAGATGTTTTATGGCCACGATTAAGAAAGGATTGTTTCGATGGTCTAGCTCTAGACGGAAGCTTATTGAACAAATTGGCGATTTATTGAAAATGGGTCAAATTAAGAGTACCCTTTATCGATCAGCAGGCCTAACATAGTCAGGAAACAATTTTATTCCCGGGGAAAAGAGAAAATGTTTATCCCCTCGCTTAGTTTTATCCACCCTTCGAGCATGGGCACACCGGTGAATATAATATCCACAGTAGATAAAATGGAATATAGACTTAGATAGATTTTTTGTATAAATATAAACTTAAACCTACGTTCAATGAACTAAGATAAAATTGTCATTTGTCTCCATGCTACGGACGGGGGATATATTTCTACTCGTTATGTCAAACGGGGATATACTTCTCCCCGTGACCGTGCTTTGGCATAAGGACAAGATAATTTTATCTCAGGTCAGTGGATATAATTGGGGGATAAATTTTTTGTCCCCAGCCCATGCTAGTCGTGCAGCATGTATGTGTATATACGGATGTAAAGGAGGCGAGTGAGGTGTATCATGATCGCGCCATGTGGGAGTTGTGGTCTCTGCCTACCCCTCTATGTGACAGGCGTAAGAGTTTTTTGTCTGCATTCACATAGGGTACTTTAAGACATAACATTCAGAGATTTGTATGTTTTTACTACGCATTATGATTATGACTCATTCTTGTTATCTTTACTTGTGACAAGCATGTGTGTGGATTGCTTTTGTTCTGTTTCTTATTTCTCTTCGTTAGGATGTGGCTGGTGCATTCCCATATAAGTTCTACGAGTGATAGGGCTGGTCTCTGCCGGGAGAATTGTGCGGGTGACTGACCCCAAGTCTACATAGTTAAAAATAGCCTATGCAGCGGCGGCTATTCTGCTCGCATGTGTCGAATTCACTAAACAGACATTAACTGTTTCATGGTCGCACCCTGACCTGAAACTTCTTAGAAGCTAATGAAATACTCCAGCCTCAGAAAAATACTTTTTTTTATTCTTATTGCATCTTTAGACATTTGTTAGTCTGAGAATAATATTTTGTAAATTTTTGTGTATGAACATAATCTGTTAGAATTCTTGGATCCTTATTTGAGTAAAAAAAAAATCCTGAGTGTTTAACAAACGAGCTTTATAAACCATCGATTACTGCTCGTAATATGAGGTTCTTTATTATTTTGTTTTCTGTAGTGTTTGTATTCTAGGAATTCTTGTTATCAGTAATGCGTTATCTTGGTGAACGCGTTGACAAAGCTCGGTAGATAAGAGTAGAAATAGAATTTACATATAATTGAATACTGCATTTCAACTCCTTGAAAGATATACGTACATTGGGTTACACCGTACTGATTTTTTACTTTATACAAACCAGCAAAAGCGGTTAGGGCACGTTCTCCTCTTGCATTGTTTCAATTTAAACATAAGAGGGTAAGTGTATGTTTGTCATACGTTATTTTCGTCTTTCTTTCAAGTGAATTAAGGTTTAAATTGCTTCTTATTAATCAAATATTTAACTTATTTTCAACAATAAGTTCCAGCTTTTGTGCGTCTGGTGTGCATAAGTGTGACGGTCCGGGATCCTTTTGCGTCTATACGTAGTTATAGCCATAATTAACTTATACCTGGGTAAACGCGGACGTTCCTTGCACACGTAGTGAATTTTTAATCTGTCGACAGAACATCTTAACGTCGTAATTATTTTTACGTAAGGACTTTTTCATAAAAATATTCTGCATTGAGGATCTTTCATAACGGTCATAGTTTTTTTTTTTAAATTTATCATCATTATTTCATCCAAGCATATCCTCATATAAATTTGTGTAGTTTGTGATAAATTAACTGATTGTTTATTGCAGAATAAATAGTGCAGTTGTTTTAATATATTATGCTTATGTAAAATGAGCGATAATAAATATTTTCGCCCCGTGTGGTACATGCGTCACTGGGGCGCTTGTGTGCCTCGGCAGCCGGCAACCCGCAGCCGGTAGTGCCGGTAACTTAACCTCAAACTGATACAGACGCGAATGTGCTTCATATTAAAACGGCTGTTTTAAATCATCACAAGATTTACGGGTGTCATCAAAATATTCTAGAAGCAATTTTATTGTTTAGTTTTGTGGATGTTATGCAAGCAGTGGATTTAATAAAAAATAACGCGTAAGCATAACGGTGCAAAGAAAGACAACAGAATACAAAGAGTCCGTTATAAAAAAAACAAAACTATGCATTTGCTCGAAGGAGACGCTTAAAGTGAACAACGAGTGATTGTTTCGCGAGTTATTTTAGTGATGTGTAACTTAGTTCTACGCTTGTGATTTTAAACCCGAAAGTGTTTTTGTTCGTTACCGAAGTTGGATGGGGTCACAATGGAGAACAGAGCTGTAACTAACGGTGCAAATCAAACTAAGTTAACTAGGTGCGCTAGCAGCGTAGGTGATAGTGTACACGATAAAACAAAAGCCGGCTGGTCAAGTCCCCGAGATATATGGCGGAATTTGTCCTTAAGGAGAAAAGCTGAGGTGAATTTTGTTTCTTGTACAGTTACGTTGTTTTGTCAGGTTCTTGTCGTACTTGAACTTGCGTAGATGTTCAAAGTGGTAGGCAGTTATTGATTTACCATCATCGCTATCAGGCACAGCCGACGAGACGACATGATGTGAGCATTAACGTCAAGACTGTCTGATTTGTCGCCTTCAGATAAATAATTAGATAATACATATCTATATTTAGTTGCAATTATAGGGACAATACGCTACTTTACGCGGCAGTAACAATCGTATAAATATACGACTGTATAAGATGAAAACGGCTAGTAATTTTTTTTTAATATAAGAGGGCAAACGAGCATGAGGCTTGCCTGATGGTAAGTGACTACCGGCGCCGTGACGGTTTAAGGAAATTCACTACTCCTTAATATCAGCTCGTGGGTACAAACTAACTGTGGGTGTCATAAGAAGCGACTGAGGATAATGAAACAGGAGACGGGCATCAACATCTTTCTGACAATAACTCTAATTAATAAAAACAGCGGTTGCCGATCCGCCTGCCAAGCATAGCAACTAAGGCAAATTTCCCCCCTATGAGACAACCTATAGGGGCGGCCTATGTTTAGCAGTCGACTTTTGATAAGTTGTAATTAATAAATGAAGTAAATCGTCAGTATGCACTTTTTGAACGGATAACGAAACAACTATGTCAAAAATGCCTGATGCCCAAATTCCCTGTCGGGGAGCTGTGTCTAATGATGCCACCTTATTCTTTATCCTCAATTCTATAAACAGAAACAGAAACTTTTTTATTCAATATAGATTATAATATATGATACTTATTGAAAGTCACTCTTTTGTTTAATTACCACTGGTTAGAAAAAAAAACCTCTGTCCTGGGAAGAACCAGCAAGAAACCCAGCGGTACTTTTTTTAAAAAAAACCGCTTACAATTATGTATGTTTACACAATTAACTACACAACAAATTAGAAATAGCTTGGTAGCGATCACCTCATTTCCAGGAGTTATTATCATCCATAAATTCCTTAATATTATAATAACCTTTTTTATACAAACTTAGTTTAATAAAGTTTTTGAACTTTGAGCAGGTCATATTTATATATATTTTCTCGAATTTTGTTGTAAAAGCGTATACATCGCCCCAAGAATGAATTACTGACTCGGTAGTACCAGTTACTCGACTGAGTAACTGGTGCTACTAGCTTGTGTTTGTTGCAAGTATTTACAGAATGAATATCACTTATTTTTGAAAACCTACTTGCCAAAGTTAATATATTAATTTCCTTAAACTTTGTCGCAGCGACTCCTTAGGCTTTAAGTTATAAATTGCTCTTATGGCCCCCTTCTGTAAAATAAATATAATTTCAGTGTTAGCTGCAAGTCCCCATAGTAAAATAACATATGGCATTATGCTGTGGAAATAGCTGAAGTAAACTAGTCTAGCTGTTTCAACGCTGGTAAGATTTCTAATCTTTTTTACTGCATATGCTGCAGAACTAAGTCTGCTTGCTTATTTTGATATATGGGGGCTCCATTTAAGCTTTGCGTCTAGTGTAATTTCAAGAAAAATGGTGGTATCGACAAGACTCAGTCCCTGCCCATTTAAAATTACTGAATTGTATAACATTTGGAGTCATGAATTTCATATATTTCGTTTTAGTGCCATTTAAATGCAAATTATTAACATTGAACCAATTTACTAATTTAGATATAGCATTACTTACTTCGTCATATTTTAGTAATTGTCGTCTCAATTTGAAAATTAAAAAAGTGTCATCAGCAAAAAATACTATATCGTGGTTATCCCCTACTATGTAAGGTAAGTCATTAATGTGTACAAGTAACAGAAAAGGGCCGAGATTTGAGCCTTGATGCACGCCCATTTGTACCATCGGCCCGGACGAGCTCATACTGTTAATGACAACTTTTTGCGTTCTATTACTTAAATATGAAATAATAAATTTAAGAGCATTAATAATAATTAATTTTTCACCGTAGTGTTGAAGTTTCCTGATTAATGTTTCATGGTGAACACAATCGGAGGCCTTGGATAAGTCACAAAATATACCCAAAGCATCCTGTGAATTCTCCCATGCATTAAATATATATTTAATCAGCTCAACACCGGCATCAGTTGTCGAGCGATCCCTTGTGAAACCAAATTGATTTTTATGAAGTAAACTATTTAATTATTTTAATTATTAATTATTTTAAATTCTTTGCTATTTGGAATAAATTTAATAATGCTTTTACAGCTTAAACAATGTTCCATCCAAAAAATTAGGATCATTTTGGTATGAAAGTGATGGAAGTTTTTTCACTATGTTACTTCTAAACTTCTCCAAGCGACGTGCGTTCACTGGAACAAACACAACTTTTCTCATCTACTTGCTTTTTGTGAACATAAGGTAACGAAACTAATTGTCCACATCATTGATTGAACCGAACTTAATTTTTGAATTATACATTTATGCAACGGCTTAACATTTGTAAAAATGCTATCTATTATACATGTTGCACTAGATTGAGCCCGTTGGCTCTAAAATAAATTAAAAAGACCATAAATGATTTAAACAATGATCTGAATTGGTGGAGGGAGCTCCTAGGAGATTGATATTAAAGTCTCCACATATTACAACAGATTTATTCTGTTTATTAAGCTTAACAAAAACTTGCTCCATAATTTTTCAAAAATGTCGTATATAGAACATGGGGGTCTGTAGACGCTCACAACAATGAGGTGCTCAAACTCAACACATGCCATATCTACAGTTCGCTTAACAGAGAGGCGCACATTATCTTTACGTTTTCTTTACATGATATTAATTTACTAGCTAATATTAAGGAGCCACCTCTTAAAACCGTTTCTCTATTGAAAGAACTGACCACCTGGTGATTACTAAAGTTATCATGCCTTGTACGTTTTGATGCACCAGCTGTAAACAATTTTTATTATCACTCTGTGGAATATAATCATACAATTAAAGATTTATAAGCTACATTCTAAATTATTTAAATTATTATAACTGCTAGAGATTACCTCTATTGTCTAATTTTCTACTTTAAATTACTTGGAACTGATTCCAAATTACTTATTAAGTCATTAAACTGCTCAATAGAAGCAGACGTCTGTGTAGCCAAGTCCTTGACTGAGTTAATATATATAAACAATAAGATAGGACATTTACTATCTGTCTTAAATTATATTTGGATAGGTAAAACCTATCTCTAGTCAAACATTTCTTAATTAAATTGTTTATGTCTATTAAATTAATTCTATTATTATAATTAGGACAATTAAATGTCAAGTTTAAATTATTATAACATGTAAAGTTATTCGTTAGTAAATTTAAATGATATCTTATATATTTTATATAGGAGGCTAGACCATTTTGAAAGACTTTGTTTAACAGAATACGAGTAGTAAATCTGTAAATATTATACTTTGCTTCCTAAGCGTAGCTATAATCACTATGATTTGCATTCAGTGGTGCATCGATCCACAATGCTCGATCCGTTTCCCGATAAATCGCGCTTATATTATAGTGTACGTATATCCATTTTCATATCCTTGCTATTGGGTCGTTGACTTAGTCTATATGACAACAAGTCACAACTGCATTCGGCGCCCCAGCTTGTTGCACGTTATCTGTAAATGGCAAATATGTACGTCTCGCCTACAAACTCTTCAAACTATAAATAATTTAACAGTATGGACATGTTTATGCCACTTTTGATACGTTGTTTCGCCTTACAATTATTTATGTTTTAATATTTTATATTTTGGATAGTAGCTGAAATGTGAAAGGCCGGAAATGTTCTCAGTGTTTGTAAATATACAAAAGAGTGAGGGATATAGCTATTTATCCCTCACTCTTTTGTATATTATTACTTTGTTATTATTATTTATATGATTACTTGCTGTTCTTACGGGTTTCAATAGTTTTATGAATACTGTAAGTTCAACGGAGACACTTGTTGATGTTTTTTTTGTCTATTTTTTTTTTTTATAGGAGAGGGGGCAAACGAGCATGCGGCTCACCTGATGGTAAGTGACTACCGCCGCCCATGAACAACCGCAACACCAGGGGAATTGCAGATGCGTTGCCGGCCTTTTAAAAAGGAGTAGGCTCTTTTCTTGAAGGTCCCTAAGTCGTATCGGTCCGGAAAAATGGCTGGTGGTAAACTATTCCACAAGGAAGTTGTGCGAGGAAGAAAACATCTTCTAAATCGCACAGTGGTGGACCGCCAATCATCCAGATGGTGTGGATGGTATCGGGAGTTCTGCCGCGATGTGCGTTCGTGAAATTTGGCGGCTGGGATTGATCCGAACAATTCCTCAGAGCACTCCCCATGGTAAATGCGAAAGAAAATGCTAAGAGATGCAACATCTCTTCGCAGTGCCAATGAGTCGAGCCGATCGGAAAGGACTTGGTCGTCGACGATTCGAGCCGCTCTGCGCTGGATGCGGTCAAGTGGAAGAAGCTGGCACTGGGAAGCCCCAGCCCAGAGATGGGAACAGTATTCCATGTGAGGCCGAACCTGCGCCTTGTAAAGTTGCAGGCGTTGAGCCGGCATGAAATACTGTCCCGCTCTGCTGAGCACGCCAAGCTTTTTAGAGGCCAATTTGGCCTTCGCTTCCAAGTGACCACGAAACTGCACGCTACTCGATATGTCGACGCCGAGGATTCCGATACTGGCTGAGGCAACAAGGGGAGTACCTTGAAACTGAGGAGATACGACAAAGGGGTTCTTTTTAGCGGTAAACGCGCAAACTTGTGTCTTCTGAGGATTAAACTGGACTAGATTTAGTCGCCCCCAATCCGAGACTTTGTCCAGCAAAGACTCGACTTCAGACACAAGTTTGTTCCGGTACTCGGTGACGTTTTCCCGAGAAATATTGGCACGGCCGGTGTATAGAGCATCACCAGTGCTGTCATCTGCATAGCAATGAATGCTACCAGCTTGCAACATATCATTGATATGCAGAAGAAACAGCGTTGGTGATAGCACGCAGCCTTGTGGAACACCAGCGTTAATAGGCTTGTAGTCGGAGCATGCACCGTCTACAACGACCTTGATGCTCCGATCTGCAAGAAAGCTGGTGATCCAATTGCATAATTTCTCGGGAAGCCCATAGGAAGGGAGCTTCGAAAGAAGCGCTTTGTGCCAAACCCGATCGAAGGCCTTCGCAATGTCCAAACTAACGGCCAATGCCTCCCCCTTGGACTCTACTGCCAACGCCCATCTATGAGTTAAGTAGACCAGAAGATCACCAGCTGATCGACCCCGACGAAAACCGTACTGGCGGTCACTAATCAGCTGGTGATCCTCAAGGTACCGCATGAGGTGGCAGTTTACAACGGATTCCATTATTTTGGAGAACAAGGGGGTGATGGCGATAGGCCTGTAGTTGGACGGATCTGAGCGGTCGCCTTTTTTAGGGATCGGGTGGACAAAAGCTGTCTTCCATGATTTCGGGACTACGCCTAGGGAGTAAGAGTACCGGAAAAGACGCGTTAGAACCGGTGCCAACTCCGGAGCACACGTCCTCAGCACAATTGGGGGGATTCCGTCAGGCCCACTCGACTTGTGGATGTCAAGGGAGAGGAGTGCTCTGCGAACCGAGCGCTGTGAGAATCGCACATCCGGCATGGAGCACTCACACCGCGGGATGGTCGGCGGTGTGTTCCCCCCGTCATCAACAGTCGAGTTGGACGCAAAAAGGGAGCCTAAAAGGTCGGCCTTCTCTTTTGCGTCGTGGGCCAGTGAGTCGTCCTCCCTGTGCAGAGATGGTAGTGATGGCTTACAGAAATTCCCTTGGACAGCCTTGGCGAGAGACCAGAATGCACGGGTTCCCGAAGGAAGGCGAACTAGTTTCTCGCCAATTCTGCCTATGTGCTCTGACTTTGCCTTGGCAATAACTCTTTTGAAGGACCTGGAGGCGAAGTTATACTTCTTTTTGAGTGTGCTGGTGTTTACATCCCGAGTCACCGAAGCCGCAGCCCAGGCTTGATAACACTCCTGCTTACTGCGTAATGCAGTCTTACAGGAGCGACCAAACCAAGGCTGAGATCTGCCTCCGATGGGTACCACAGATGATGGAATAAATAGTTCCATTCCCTGTAGCACTACATCAGTGACAGAGAGTCTATGTTCTATTAATTATGTAGTACAACATATTGACCATAGGTGTACTCTACTTCTGTAACTGCAGGATAAAAAATGAATCTTAAAAGCGATAACGCCTGTTTAATGAGGTTTTGCAATGAGACCTCTTCATTTAGAGATATTTATGATATAAAAGTATGTTTTGTATTGATTACGTAGTTTTCTTAAATAAACGAATTATTTCGGTTTCAATGGTGATCCGCGATGAAGTTATATTAAACATTATAAAAATATTTGTAAGTAAAATTTATAATATTACTTAAGCAGCTAGTTAGCTTTAAGATGATATTGCCTGTGAAAGTAGTGTTGTGTTTGTAATTTGAACATCGAACATTGTTCATGAATTGCGATGATCCTAGTGGGTATACTAGGTCAGTCATGAAATTATTGTATTGTCATTAGTTCTTAATACGTCTGTTTTTGTAGTGCGGAAGTGGTTGAAAAGTTAATGATAAAAATCCATACTACTTATATTGTACTATAATCGACTGCACAACGAATTGTATGAAATACAGGAGTTTTAAATAGAGACTCTTCATCGACTGATTTCATCCTTAACAAATCTGCACTTCAGTGCATGTTCCGCCTAGCTTAAAATCGTTGCACCAGCGTCTAGTTGTATATAATACTAGCTGGCCAGGCAGACGTTCTGTCGTACCCTTTCCGATGACATTTATTGTTATAAAAAAATCTTGTGTTATGTCACTTATCGAGATAAAAACTATCTTATCCCTCAATTTGAACCAAACTGCACACATTGTGTAAAATTTCATTCAAATCAGCTTAGTAGTTTAGGAGTTAATCGCGGACAAACAATGTGACACGTAATTTTTATATATAAAGATTGTCAGGGCCGTAATGTTTACAACAAGTTGACGTTCATCTTTGGAAGTCCGAGTACATTTTCACGTTATTTCTCCGACTCTTCGGATTCAAATGAATGCCCTCGTAGCTCCGGGAATAAATGACATATTTATATGATTGCTTATTTGTAACTTACGCTGAGTTTTTTTAAGTATTGATAACCACGTGCTCGGTGTTAAGAAAAACACACGCATTTTCCTCGACGATATTTTTATTTTCAGTGTTACCGTACCTTATGGAAATGAAAGATTATTTCGAAGATATGTAAAGTCCGCCAACAGGCTGCGCGGCTCATGCCTCCCTGCTCTTAAAACCTTCACATAAGTAAAATTAAAACTTGTATAGTTACTTTACTTTTTATATAGGGTAGGCTTACGGAAGCTACGATATAATATAATACTATCGTAGATTTTTAGATCACTAAAATGTTAGATTATTTCTCGTACTATTCGAGTGTGACTAACACTTTAAAACAACGGTCGTGTGTCCTAAACAGTACAATGTCCTTACGGCGAACAATATTGTATTGTTTCGTACAATGTCACATGTCGAAAGGGAATCTGTTAATTCTGTGTAAAATTTTACTAACCATTGGAGATTTTTAAATAGCGCAGAACTGCTGGGGCTACAGCTTGTCACATAATTAGCCACTTTCAAAGACTGTTCTTCTACTTATTTAAATAACTGTTTTATTTTTGGAATAACGATAAATGGTTACGCTTCAAGTTTATTTAGAGAGACGTTAATACGCTTACTGTACTTTTTGTTTGATTTATGTCACATGTTACTGTGGATCACATAGGTCCTAGTTTATTGCAGGGATCGCATATTAAAAATGAGCGACAATTAATTTAACCTCAATTTAAAAAAGGTTCACGGATGGCGTGCGACGTAATTATTCGTTAATTATATTATCCGCTTTTGCGATACATAATATGATTACTGACATTAACAAAGATTTTTTTTCGATAATAGTTCATCATTATCATTACAGCCCTTCACAAGTCCACTGCTGAACATCTTCCTCCAAAGAACGCCACAAAATACGGTCCTGAGACACCTGCATCCATCAACTTCCTTCATGTCTTACCAGTTAGAATAGTTATTTGTGAAAATTTTATACGAAGATATTTTGTTAAAGATTTAGAGCCTTTTGTGTAATATTATGGAGATTTTATTTTACAGGTAGGTATTAAAAGTTATTAACAATTTTAATTACATATTAAAGACTAATAACAATTTTAAAATAAATACCTATCACACATATGAAACCTATACATACATAAAAAATTAGACAAGAGTGTCTTGTTTTTTGTTTATCTATTATGTACTTATGTAGATAGTTTATCCATCCCGCGAATCGAGAGTACCGACGCTTTTTGCCTGATTTCGATATCCACAATGCCGTAAATTAACAAAAATAGATAATTTTTGTTTATATAAAATAGGTACGTATAACAGATAAGTACTTACTTTTATAATTACACCTAAATAATAAATTCCTAAATTATGTGTAAGGTGCACCGAACATTGTTCTAACGAAAGGCAAGTCGTGTTATATGGACAATAGAAGATTGCAACGTACTCCCATACATCGGTCTACATCACGGTCGATTGTCTAATTGTAAATGTAAGTTCGTAATAGCAAAACAATTAATTTATATAATTAAAAATTACGGTTTTCGCCTTAACTTATTCTGTGTGACCTTGTTTCTTGCCAAATTTCATGACGATTAGTGAATGGGAAGTACCCTATAGATAAGTAAGTTTGCGAGTATCAAAATATGTGACAAATGGCAGTATCTTTTTTAATTGCTTAGCTTTAGAAGCTTTTAACTTTTTTACACATCCATGTGACGACAGACTTTGGTATTTGATATTAATTTTAACTTGATACTTCTCCGTTTCTAAGAAAAAGAGCGACAGTAGGACAGGTAGACAACAAAGTGATCTTATTGCACGAAACCCAAAAAAGACATAATTAAAGAAGGATGCCAATTTTTCACCTGACTATGTACTATGTATAAAAATGAAATAAATCTTAAAATTCAGCTAATTGAATTCTTAATCAAATACGCGTATCACAATGTTAAAAGAAACACAGTAGAAACATATTTTTAACATTTATATATGCTTATTCTACGTCAAGGGTAAACTTATTACCACCATATTTTGAACGTATCTCAACTACCCTTTTTCTAAGACGTTCCATTTCACATACTTCACATTTCGCTACTTGACTTAATTGAACTCTGTTTCTGAGTTTTAAACATTTATTTTATTTAATCAGTAAGTATTTCTCTATATTCTTATATATATTCCTTTTTTATAAATATTTCTTTATTACTTTTTGTATAGTACAGATTAATTAAAAATAATGTAATAATTAAATAAATAAATAATGCAGTATGTCATTGAGTGCACACGAGTGAAACGGATTTTTTGACATTTAACAGTTCTACGATTGGCATCGACGCAGTCCTTCATTTCTACTAGTTAGTCTGTGCCTTCATTGTTGCCAAAGAGAATATAATCACTTGATGTGTTTGTGTCTTGTTGTGTATTGTCCCATTTTGTATGTTTTTCATTGATCATATAGAATTGAAATATGTAGGGATACACAAGATTTTTCTCAGTATAATCTCAGAGGAAGTGGTGATAGAACATTAATAAGAGATAGAAAAATTAAATATTTGGTAACGGCAAATCCTAACCTAAAGAGTAACACTAATATTTTTAGGCTTCGTAGCGTTTAAATCGTAAAAATGACTACATGAACTTATTTTCTAAACTTACAGGAAGTTTCTATACTATACCTTATAACTATACATAAACTTTTACTATTAGATTTTTAAATGTATGAAAAGTGGGCATGGTTCTTTATGTATTAATCGTCGCCTGGTAGGTATTCGAAATTCATCCGTAATCCATTTAATTTTTAAGTTTGTATATTAAGCAAGCTGTATTTCACTTTCAACTGTACATTAATAATACACTGTATATTATACGAAATATAAAATAACTGCTTTTTTGCCTTGAGATTCACTTTACAAAAAAGAGACATTTGAAATCACACAAAATTCAGTAAATCTGTGAGTAGTTATTTGTTGGGAACATTTTGAAATTTTTTGGCGACAATTTGTGCACTGTGCGGCTTTTTGACTACAGACTATAAAGTGTTTGACATTAACCTTAGAGTTGTACATCAAACGATATAATTAGTTTACGCGACAAGTATGTGAGAACGTAAACAATGTACTGTTTTATTTAATTTAATTTATAGTATTTGTAGAATAAAACTAATTTTTTTTAACGGATTTTATCGCGTTTAATTAACTTATTTTATATTCCCGACGTTTCGGTTGCAGCTTGTTGTCGTGCAGAATACTGCACGACAACAAGCTTCGGGTTCCGCGCCTACGTCACAGTGACCGAGTGAAGCCGGCCACAGTCGAGCGTGTGCCTGCTGTACTACCATATGTCAGAGGTGTCACATACAAGATTGGCTACATCTTGAAGCGAGCTTCTATTAGAACATTCTTCAAGCCGCCGAAGAAGATTAGTCAGTTCTTACCATCCGTCAAGTGCAATATTCCTCTACAAGATGCAGGAGTATACAAGCTTGATTGTGAGTGTCGTCTCTCATATATAGGGCAAACAAAACGATCAATAAAACCCGCGTAAAAGAACACATAGCTGACGTGAAGCACCAACGTTCCGGGAAGTCTGCAGTTTGTGATCATATCCTAGACGGCCCCCGTCATTACATTAGATTTGATAAACCACAAGTCCTCGCGAAAGAACATCGATTCCTGCCAAGGATGATACGTGAGGCTATTGAAATTAAAAAACATCCTAATTTCAATAGAGAGGGAGGCTGGGTACTACCACCTGCTTGGGATCCTGTAATTCATAAAATTAAAACTAAACCCAAGCATACCACTGTAAGACTTCAAGACACAGTTAGTTCATTCTGCGTAGATCGGACCAAAATTAATAATTAAAAAGCTGAAGGTACTCCGGGTTAACTTTGACATCGGGACGTCAATCACCTCAGTCCCCCGTGACCACGGTTGCTGGAAAGCAACCGAAACGTCGGGAATATAAAATAAGTTAATTAAACGCGATAAAATCCGTTAAAAAAAAATAAAAAAATAGTTTTATTCAATGTGTAGTGTTCGCGTAAATATAAGAAATCTTTATAGTATTTGTATTTTGGCTTTCTGCACTCCTCCATATAAACTTTAACTATGTCTAATTTAACACTCCTTCGTGCGAGCAATATGCTTTTAAAAAGGGATTCAAAGTTTTCACTTATTGTATTAATTTAAAGATTAAAAGTTATTTTTTGTTTGAGATTGTGATGGAGAACAATGTTGGAATGGCTGACTACTCTTTACTAATATCTATCAAGTCACTATTTTTTATCCACCTTAAACTTCAAGCTTAGCCCCTAGCGAATGTCGTTTTTATTTAAAAAAAAGCACTGAGATGTAAATATAAAAACTCATTCGATCTGCCTTCGTGTACAGTACATGAATAATGTAGCAGGAGAGACGTTGAATGCATTGTAGTGTATTCAAGATTAACCAGACTTGGGTTTTTAATAAATCTAGCGCGTACGTGTTGCGTTGAAAAGGAAAATTAAAGGTTATGTAGGTTGTAATCTGTTGTTTTAAAGAACCATTTCACGGAATACGTTAGCGAACGACGTTGCAATATGATTCTTCTTGTTCTTGTAACAGTAAAATTGTGCAAAAAATATTCACCACGAGTCGGCGTTATGAAAAAAACATTTATGAGACATGCATGACGTAGAGGATTGGTTTTCATACATCTTGTCTTTCGAGAAACGTGCCCATTGCAAAAGCTGTTAATTATAAACTTAAAAACTGTTAATATATTATAACAATATTAATTTTAACATTTTATAATGTATTATTAGTTTTAATTACAATAAATATTAACATTTCCAAATTTATTGTCATTAAAAAAAGAAATTAAAACAATTATATATTTAAAAATAACACTGTGTGACGTCGTAAACTTTAAATTTAAAGTACAACATCTAGAAACTTGTCCTTATTTAGCATTTGTGCCTTAATTAGATAATTTAATAAAACTTATAAATGTCCGTATTATGCATCATCTCCTGAGACGTATCTGAATGAACTCGTCCCATTAGCATTCGATCCGGTTTTGCCTACGCGAGGATTAAACGCCTACGGCTGTTGGATACTCACTAGGATAAAAATATGTCAGATAAAAACACTGCACTTTATATCATAATGTAAGTAATTTTAAAAAGCTTGATTACCTTAATATTAACTTATGCAAAAAACTATATGGCTCAATATCTGCGGCGCTGGAGGCCGTCGATTCGAATTCTGCACAGCACACAAATTATTATTGTTTCTGGTGTGGATTATAGCACGTATTGAAGACGTCGTTTCACATCAATTTATGCATGTAAATGCAATGTGAAATCCTAGTGTACCGTTTAATAAAAAAATGTAAATCAAAAGGCATATCTTTGATAAACTTGGTGCTTGATGCTGATTTATCATCACGATTTACTCTTTAGCGAGAATGAAGGATGTAAATGGCAACCTCAGCTGCTCATAATGTAGCAGTAGCAGTCCAAAAAAAATCTGGGCGTTGCCGACCCGTTTCCACTGTTAATACTGCTCCCCGACATCAATCTGTGGGAAATAGGCTTGCGACGGCTTGCCAATTTCGAGAACTCCGCCGCGCCGTGTGTCAAACGCAGAGCCTCGTTTGCTAGCAGATAGCGTCGCGTGCGCAAGTAATTTTCTTTTAGTTATTGAACTTCTTTATAATTGTTGTGATTTGAAACTCGAGGAAACGAAAAAGCGACCCAAAAAAGTGATAAACACATCTATAGAATTCAGGAAATAAATTTATTTCTATTTTAATTGCACAAACTTTACAATTATCCTACTCCTGATACACTGTACACGTGTTTTTTTTTTTTGTACCTAAATAGCTACAGTAATAGCTGCAAATGGTAAAATAATTACAGTTTATATATTAAGTACACGCTTATTTTAGATTTTGCCCTTTGTTTAACCCATTGATCAAGAACAAACCTTGATTTCCGGCAGGTTATTACGATCTTTATAATAAGTGTAATTTGTTTGCAAATTATTAATTGTGTAACTTGCAAAATTTTCGTTCCTAATGTTCTTTTCAAAATATTTGATAAGAAGATTAGGGTATATCTCTTTTATTTATTTGATCATAGACAACATAAAACATCATAAAGCGAGACTGATACACTTTCATACATTCTTGGACAAAAGATTGGTGTCAATTAATAGCTTATGTATTATCAAAACATCACTAAAAATTCTACGGACTTTGGCAATCTGAGAGCAGAATTATTAGAGATTTAGTAAAAGTGAGGTTATGCAACAAGTTGGCAAAAACCTACACTAAACAGCTGATTTTTGAAGTGAGATTGCTATTTTGGAAGGATCGTGGCCCTAGTATATTGCAGCGACTAGTCGCTATGCTACAGTTCACACAGCGATCCACTGAGTCAATATCTAATCGATAAAATCCAGGCCGTAAAAATCCACAATAATGAATCAAAGTCAAGCGAGTAAACAAGATTATCGGTGTTCGGTATGTTAGTCGGGTCGTTACAAGTTAAGTAAGATCAGAAGTCCGTAGAAAGAAAGCAGTGGTCCAGCAATTTAAATCAATAAAACAACGAGAAACACCGTACTAAACGATACGAGACCAGTGATCATAGATTGAGTTGAGTCAGGCAGGAGCTGTCACTATTAGCACAGATTAAAATTACAGTTGACAAACACAAAAATAAATCGAACTGTAAACGTAAATTGATATTAAGATTGCCGTGTAGTGGCGGTTAAGAATATCCACTACCCCATATCTTCCCGTGGGTGTCGTAAAAGGCGACAAAGGGAAACAGGTAGGAGATGGGCAGCAGCATCTTTCTGATAACAGCAAAGTTACAATAAAAAAACTGCTTGTACAACCAGTGCGTGTTGCCAGTGATGACTTACGGATCTGTGACGTGGTCCTTCACTGCTGGCCGTATGAGGAAGCTCAAGGTCGCTCAGCGAGCTATGGAGAGGGCTATGCTCGGGGTTTCTCTGCGTGATAAACTTAGTAAATGAGGATATCCGCAGTAGAACCAGAGAACCGACATAGCCCAACGGATTAGTAAGCTGAAGTGGCAGTGGGCCGGCCATATAGCTCGAAGAACCGACAACCGATGGGGAAGAAAAGTTCTCGAGTGGCAGCCTCGTACTGGTAGGCGAAGTGTAGAGCGACCTCCCACGAGATGGAGTGACGACCTGGTAAGACATGCAGGAAGTCGATGGATGCTGGTGGCTCAGGACCGTGCTTTGTGGTATTCCTTGGGGGAGGCCTATGTTCAGCAGTGGACTTGTGAAAGGCTGTAATGATGATGATGATGATAACACTAAGTTAATATATTGTAATGTATCTATTTACTTTGATTGAATCAATCATCTGATGTAAGTTGTTTTTATATTTAATGGTTAAAACTCATTCACATTAATCGATTAAAGTAATCGATTTCCTATTTTATTCGTGACATAAACTTATTTTCAAGATTTCTCGTCTTTCAGTTTGTGAATTGGACAAATGTTTTATATTTTGAAATAGAAAAATATAACGCTTTTTTAAACCATATTTCAACTTTTTACAATTATTGGGCCCAGAAATTCCCGTCTCCTTTATATTCTTTATATATAAAAATTACGTGTCATGTTGTTTGTCCACGATGAACTCCTAAACTACTGAACTGATTTCAATGAAATTTTGCACACTCTGTACAGTTTGGTCCAACTTGAGAGATAGGATAGTTTTTATCCTGATAAGTGACACTCAATATTTTTTTATTACGAATACAAGGATTTTTTATATGAAGGGTCGTCGAAAAGGGCAGAACAACGTCTGCCTTGTCAGCTAGTAAATGATATAATTTTAATATTGTAGTAAGTAGTAACGAATGTCATTATTTAGTATGTAGTATATTTTGAATCGAAATATGTGGAAAATTGAAATACAGGGTAGCGAAAAATGTATGTATTAGAATTATATGGTTTTGTCACGTTTTTTTTGAATAGATAGTTTTATGTCAAGAAATCATGGAAGAAACAATGCTCTTTACAAGAAAAATGCAAAGTATGTGAATAGACACGCGTATTGTTGTATGTAGAAAGTTAAATTAACCGTCGATATGAATTGCAGTCATTATCTTTGGCTATTCAGTAAAATCAGTGCAATAAAACTTCGTCATTGATGCTTTGTCGAAGGTTACGGCGAGATTAGTCGTGGATTCGAGTCAGCCTTTCGACCACTGACAGTCGTGTCAATTACAACAACTCTTAGAGAAATCATTTTACGCCGAGTTAGAGTTCGACAAAAAGAAAACAGTAAAAAATATTGTATATTGGGGTGTGCTTAATGTTACGAGTATTAACTGGGTTGTTTCTTTTGTATTTTTATTTAATTTGAAGCCGACGACGTCATTAACTCAATGTGTGTTTAACGAACACAACGAGTTTGCTTTCATCATTGATCAGCCCGACGATACATTAATAAACATATGTCATTCGCTTCAGTCTGAGTCCTCTTGTTGTATACGGATAAAAATATCCTACACTGAAGCATTGAAAAGCATAATGCATGCGACGTTAAAAACTTCCAAAGTAAATTGATCAAGCGGAATCTGTCATCGTACGGTACATTATATATATACGTTTATCTACACTTTGCTGGCCGACACCTGTGCAGACCGCATCGATGTCTACTAAAAACATTCCTGGTTCTTGAACGATATAGCTTACTTTCCATGCGCACGTGCAGTTGCCCCTTAATGTTCACTTCCCCTAGAAACGGTTGTTTAGTTTAGGAAACACAGCTATTAAGTTGCCCACTAACGGATACTTTCAAGAATGTGCTAATGCAGTATTGTGGTTGAAGATTTGTGCAACATTTCCAATTCCTTCCACTCACCGTGTATGCAAATAAGTTATGCTACAATTACGTGTAGTGTTAGCGTTGAGACCTTAATGTTTTATTAAAACATTGTGGTTACACGTTTGCTGTTTCATTGTATTAAAATACTTAGCTTCTAAGAGAGGTTTGTTTGCTGTTAGTATATATTATAATAAGTTGAACACATCGTTGTAAACTCACTTCCTGTAAGGAGGTCACGTTCAATTTCTTGATATACTTCAGCCATTTATCTTATTACTTGAGGAATTGAAATTCAGAGCACGTAGACCACGCGTTTTGTGACTGCTTGTTGTTGGCACAATCTTTCTCGGTGTAACTGTATTGCTGTCTCCAGTAAAGAGGCTAGCAAAAACTTTTAAAGGTTCTAACATATTTGTAATAATAATCAGGAGATAAGAAGGTATACTGCATAATTCCTTATTATATTTTTTTATAGGATAGGGTGACAAACGAGCACACAGTCCACCTGATGGTAAGTGGTTACTGTGGCCCATAGACAGCTACATCTGTCCTCGTTTGCTAATCAAAATGCAGATGCGTTGTCACCCGTGAAGACTAAGATGGAATGCCTCTTTTCCAGTAAAAAGGGGCTCTAGTTCTCTACACTCACCATACAAAACACAGCAGTGCGAAGCTGCTATTTTACGCTGGTATTCTGTGAGAACGTTGTCCTTCCCCGATCGAGCCGACCCATTCATGCTACAACTGTACTACCACTTATAACAATATATAATGATAAAACAATTTATATTTTTGTATAGATTATGGATATACATTTTGGTAAGTATATCCATAATCTACACAAACATCACACATTAAATCACTTTACGAAATTTAAAACATTTCACGCTCAAAGTATAGTTTATACTAGAATAACTTAAACATAAACATCCCAACTGTAAAGTTTACCCCAAGTCAAACCTTAATCATAAATTTATTTTTATTTAGCCAAAACGATCCCTGCCAACATGCTTGACTAAATGAATAATGTTACTTCTTAACAAACAAGACTAAACACCACCAAAATCTACCAATATATTATTCTTAAGTACCGTATTGTTAAACTTTTAACTAGTAATAAAAGCAATTTAGTTAAAAAAACCTAGGAGTGCACAATTGAATTAGCAACTCTCTTTAAATTATGTGAAGAAAGACCCACATATGATTAATATTTAAAATTTAGCAAGCGGTTTAATTTCAAGAGGTTGAAACTCGTGCGTCGATATTCACAAGTAATTGCTAGAAGCCGGATATGGTGTTATTCACTGTTCTAATTTAGTTTTTTTTTTGTTCCACTTGCAAGTACATAGTGCAGTACAAATACAGTAAGACAAAAGTAATACAGTAAGTCATACACTTACATAAATATGTTAGGATAAGCAGAAGATATACATAGTGATAGCATTTTTACCGTTTGTAGTATTATATTCTTCTTGTTGGTCATACGATTAGTATGACCAACAAGAAGAATATAATAATACTATCGTAATTTATAATTTATAATTTCTAATATCGTAATTTATAATAATCCAAAACAAGATTTAAAAAAAAATAAAGCTCTTCCCTTCCCTTTAGATTATACTTCAGGCGAGACATCATTGTTAAAAAGTTAATAATATTGACAGATAAAACCTATTAAAAAGTAAAGAGACTAGGTTTTTTATATGAAATAATATGATATCCGAATAGAATGAGCTGCAAGCATAATAAAATCTCAGGTAGCAAAACTGATCGACCATTATATAGTATTCGCTATTACGTATGTTGCATAACGTTTCAAAGCGTACATCTAGAATAGAATATATACTATGAGCTGAGATTTTTTATAGTCGTCATAACAATCATTCGAAATATATAACGATTTATTTAGAAAATTAATTGAATTTGATTTGCTTTTTTCAGTCACATAACTTTGTAATTTGTTGTATGTACTATAAAAGTACCTTTTGTATGTTTCCCAAATAATATTTCAATAAAATTACGTTTAAACCGAGGAGTACAATTTGCCACTATGTCTGGCGTATGTGGACTATGAGAAAGCCTTTGATTCCGTCGAAATTTGGGCGGTGCTGCAGTCCCTTCAGCGGTGCCAAGTTGACTGTCGGTATATCGAAGTGCTGAAGTGTTTGTACAGTAGAGCTACGATGGCTATCCGAGTACATAACCAGAGTACGAAACCTATCCAATTGCAGAGAGGTGTATGACAGGGTGATGTTATATCCCCGAAACTTCACCGCTGCATTGGAAGACGTTTTCAAGCTTCTGGACTGGAAAGGATACGGTATTAACATCAATGGTAAGTACATCACTCACCTTCGATTTGCCGACGATATAGCCCTGATGGCAGAATCGCTGAAGGACCTAAGCACCATGCTCAATGACCTCAATAGTGTCTCCCAACGAATAGGTCTTAGGGTGAACATGGACAAAACAAAGATCATGTTTAATGTCCATGTCACACCTATGCCAGTAGTTGTTGGGAGCACTAAGCTCGAAGTTGTTGACGGGTATGTTTACCTGGGACAAATAGTCCAACTAGGTAAGTCCAACTTCGACCGAGAAGTCAATCGACGGATTCAATTCGGCTGGGCAGCGTTCGGGAAACTACGATACATTTTCTCGTCAGACATACCTCAAAACATTAAAACGAAATTGTACAACCAGTGCGTGTTGCCAGTGATGGTTCTTCACTGCTGGCCGTATGAGGAAGCTCAAGGTCGCTCAGCGAGCTATGGAGAGGGCTATGCTCGGGGTTTCTCTGCGTGATAAACTTAGAAATGAGTATATCCGCAGTAGAACCAGAGTAACCGACATAGCCCAATAGATTATATATACCTATAGTAAGCTGAAGTGGCAGTGGGCCGGCCATATAGTTCGAAGAACCGACAACCGATGGGGAAGAAAGGTTCTTGAGTGGCAGCCTCGTACCGGTAGGCGAAATGTAGGGCGACCCCCCATGAGATGGAGTGACGACCTGGTAAGTCATGCAGGATGTCGATGGATGCAGGTGGCTCAGGACCGTGCTTTGTGGCATTCCTTGGGGGAGGCCTATGTTCAGCAGTGGACTTATGAAAGGCTGTAATGATGAATGATGATGATGACGTTTTATTTTATTTGCACATGTAACCGAGTTCAAACAAAGAAGGCTACAGGTGCGTTATGAACTCTGAGGACTAAGATGGAATACCCCACAGCCTCTAATAATAAAGTTTTTAATTATCGACACTTCGGGTGCTTTTCAACTCCTATGGTCACGAAACGGGGTTCTGTGACGTCATAATGTCAACGTAAACCAAATTATCCAAAATGGGCAGTTAAGTTTGGGGGATATTTGCCATAATTGATATATATGCTTGGCATGCGATTTGGCATCCGCAACTTTTTATTATTTTTGAGATGTTATCAGGAAGATACTGCTGCCCTCACGGAATGATGTTATGTAGTTGATCTTATTACGCCGCTACTACACGGCACCGGTAAATTGGATATGGATAAACAACAAAACCCGAAATAATTATTTATTTTGTACAATCATGCAAACACTTCCTGTTCCGTGCTGAAATCAAACTTGCGGTCCTGCGTTAAGTCACTGTTACCGAGCGTCAATATATTCTATTTTTAGTGTTCCCTGCTAAAATTATCAAAATGGAGTCAGTCGAAATAGCGATTTCTTCCAAAAGTACTTAATTTGAAGTAATTGCTTAAATTTAGCACGGCTGTGGAATATGATGGGTAATTGAAAATGCATAGTTAAAATACATCGTTAAACTTCACATCTGGGATTATAATTTCAGAGATTAAATTTAGTATAAAAAGATTAGGGCATCAGGTAATTCAACAATGTACTGATGTATTTTTTTTAAAATTTTTTTTTTTGAGAACAACGCTGTCCTCCCATATCAATAAATTATAAAATCTAAACGCAATCGTTTATAAAATTTGAACAATTAATCAAAATTAGCAAATATAGTTAGAGGGTATATGAGGCAATACTTGCACGATTACTTTATTTTTTATTTATTTGAAACGACAAACAGTTAAATAATATAGTAAGATTAAACAGAGCCTTAAAGTACACTTCACTTGTCATGTATCTGTCGCAGCCAACTACCATAGTGAGCCTTTCAGTTAGTAGTCTTTTAACTAAACGGCGGGCGTCATTCAATTAGCGGCCTGAATGTTTATACAGCCGATGCGTCTAATACAATTGCACCTATCTTGTAATATCAGCTGCAGTAGGTTATGGTGCGGCTGGGGTGGCCCGTGGGTCACCCTAAAGTCGTGCACATTGATATAATAATATAGCACATAGCGCATAATTAAGCACAGACTAGCGACATGACATGGCATGGTCACCTTATTAATATCATTAAACGAGACTGCTAAAAATGATAGGCAGTTAACTGAAAGGCTCATTGAGCTAGTTGACTGCGACATATCCACTTGATAGGCGAAGTTTTGTTATTTAAATGATTTCACTATTTATACATTATTAGGTTTTCATTGTTGCTTTTGAAAATGTTAGTAGTCCCAAAAATTAATTAATTAAATTATTACTTAATTCTATTTAATAGAAGACATTGTGTTGCGATAAATGCATTTGCTTTTAATAATAACTGAACACAAATCAATTGTTTAGTCAATACAATCAGTATTTATTTAAAATGACGAACAGTAATGTTTAATGATTCACTTCTAACCTTTTTTAAAAATGAATAATGTAAAAAATATGTCACAATAACTGAACAGATTATCTTATTAGAGAGATAATAACTAAAGTATTGTTAAGAAACAAACAACCATATTCAAAACATTGCATGCTTTGAATTATGTTTTAGATTATGACGTGTTCACCAGAACGCGGTTCAATAATTTAAAATTTAAAATTTTGTACAGTCAATTTCAATAATGTTATTAAGAATAACTCAAATAACTCAAAAACTATTGGTCTGACCTTGATCAAATTCATATGGGACCACACGAGAAGTACCAGCTTTCAAATAAAAAAGAATCATCGAAATCGGTTCACCCAGTAAAAAGTTATGAGGTAACACACATAAAAAACATACAGTCGAATTGAGTACCGTCTCCTTTTTGGAAGTCGGCAGAAAAGAGTGCATTTAGAAAATCTGACGAGAGTGTAACCTAAGGGAATGGGAGGGTTACAAAGTTGTAAAAAAAACCTTGTCTTGACATTCGCGTGGTTGAAATTTTTTGTAGAAAATAATGCAAAATTAACAAAATAAATGTAAACTGCCGATTTCCACAAGCTGAAATACTAAAAATCGTCTATGAAGATGAGAGCCTGCAGCTGGAGTAAAGCATGTATACCCACTCAGCGCCTCTCTCTTCCTTTCACTTTTTTCCTATCTCTGACTCGTGCTATCCGCACCCATTCACAGTCACATTTTATAGTTATTGAGAAAAAAAGTTCATAAAAGATTATTTCTAGCAGTCAGATTATTAATATCCCTCAAAATAATCGTCAGATTTTAAGCTACCAGAACTGGGACCTCAAGCTGAACCTTCTGTATATTAATCTGACACGCTCGAGTATTTCATTATGGCGATTTTTTTTTCGCATTTTCAAAAATTCGCTACGCGCTTGCCTCACTTCCAAATCGTCAGTCTTTTGAATGGGAGAATTTTTAGGGTTCACTTAACATCCCCTTTGAATACCTGAGTCGCTAGAATTAATTTTTGAACATCTGTAGTAGTAGTTTGTAGTAGATTTTACATTTTTGAAAATCTGTAGACGCTTCCCCCGTCACTGGAAGGGGAAACATAACTTTTTTTTTCTTTCTATCAACTAATCTACAAAATATAATAGGTCTCGAGTTAATCTCCATTTAGGGTCATGGGCTCCTCTTCTACTAGTTAGTATCAATCTTAATTAGTTACATTATCAGTAGTAGTTGTGATAAGTAAGGAAAATAGTAACGAATGATTATAAAGGAGATTTCTAGGCTCTAGTCGCGATTAATTTACCAAACGGTGGTTAATGATCATCTACCGCGACGATACGGTTTAGGGTACAATAGCTGCTCCAGTCAATCGTGTAATGATTGGTATCCATCTTAATCTGGGAGCGGCAGCTCAATTGCTTAGACATTTTCACTTGCATTTTATAATACATAAAATGATAATTAAAATAAAGATGATGATGAGTGTAAATGTTCTGAGGTAGAAACTCGCCTACTAATTAAGTAAATTTCATAAATTATGGGATAAATTATACATACTGTGAATAGCTCATATTTGTACGTTTCGTTTTAGTTTAACTGGTGCCAGATAATTCATGAACCATGAAAAAATAAAAACTGTAAACCGATCTTGACATACTTTTACATATTATACTTAATGCTCTAAATTTTGAGGGATTATTACATATTTTAGACATCATTGTTATAACGTAACATTTTAACAGAATGTGATATCGATGTGTATTTGCATGTTACTTAATTTGGTGAATCAAAGGTCTGAGAAGACATTTTGTTGAATAATACAATAAAGAATTAAGGCTGACAATTTAAATGTTTGGCAAAGCTTTTGATATTGAGATGTGTTCTGCAGTGGACTCATAAAGGCAGTTTGAAAATAATTGTGTGTTTAATAGCGACAAAGGTCTAGTCGTACTAAACTTTCTAACTTCCTAAAGTTAGGTATGTTGTATGTCGATCTCGATCAAGCGCTATTAACGCTAAAGACGAACTTGAAATATTGAAATGTACAGGTAATTTGAAAAGATATATACAATTAACTATTTTAACAAATATATCATATTATTTCACACTTGTTTAAATAAACCAGCGTCATGTTGTTGACAATGTCTATCACCTGTTTTACCGAAGTTACGGCAGGAATAGATGTAGAAGCATTAGTCAGATATTGTGTGCGTTTGGGATCGTAGGTATTTATTGTGACACATCTCTGTGCAAACAATAATGTAAAATTAATTGTGGGCAAAGCGGTGTTCGCTTGTTGTATCTAGTAAACTACTACCGTGAAGGTTACAACGTCGATTTTACTCATTTGTTGGTTATTTTTCCTCTATTAATTGTCAAACAATTGATTAGTAGCCCAACAACCTTCCAGAATAGAGGACAGTTTGTTGTTATTAGTGATGCGTTAAAATGTTCCATGTTATTAAAAAAAGATTAAGTATAAAAAAACGCGAAAAGAAAAAAGCAAATATCGATATAGCGGTAAGTACCGTTATTTTTGAATGAAAACTAAAGATAAAATCATTGCAAGTCATTACCGTAATCTTTCGTCAAATTATAAATTATTTGTTTATTCGTTTAGCATTTATAATAACAAACAAATTCTTTAACGGTATTTCATCGATTTCATTTTGTTTGCGTTCCTACAATGTTTACGTCTTCATAAACACCGGATGGATCACAAACTGCCTTGAAAGCGATCAGTGAGTGATTCGTTATAGTGATGCAACGTTCCCCAAAGTTATCGTTGCCAAGTTAAGTTTTCAATGAGCAACACAAATTTGTGCAAGGGCACTAATATGAAATGTGCCATATGCTTAATGCGGCGCATGTCCATGTTGCATTTGCTGCGTGTGTACAGCTGTCACCTCAGTGAAACTTCCCGTGCTTACCCTACTTGGCTCGCTGTTAAAAAAGAAATGGTAATTGGATTTTTATTCACACTTGTCCTTAATGACTTTATTTCCTGTTATTTTTAGTGTACTTTAGTACTGTGTCGCAGTCAGCGTACGTCTATATAGGTTACGCATAGTAATGCAAATTGGTCAAAATGCATTATTTTCGCGTTTGAGTTAACTAATAATTTAAAAATGTTAATATTAAAGTGATAAAACCCGTAGTTTTATTCAGTTTGATGAAAACAAGTTATATTCATAAATATTGTTTGAGGCTTCTTCCAACTTCTTCTTGGTGTCATTACATCTAATCCGAGTCACAGATTATAAATCGTTTTTTTTTGTCAACAAGAAACACACGACGTTGATAACTTCATGTTGATTCGCTTAAATGAATATAATTGTAATATCAACTTTGCCTTTATAAGTATTCCATTGTATTTGAAGATTTCTCTAATATTCGTATGGACTGCCGCGGGTTATTTCGGTCGTCGTACTTATCTTAATTGCACCAGTTTTATTACAAAAAGTAGTTTCAAGTTTAAACTAGAGTCTGTTTCAATAAAGTAGTCCCGTGGAAAATATGCGAACTAAAATGTAAAGTCTGAAATTTGTCAACAAATGACAAATTTCGTGAATAATGTTGCGCTGCGACTAAGAGACTTCCTTCATGACAAAGGCTCATTTATAAGCCTGAAATATCAATAAACCACGTTTAATATAATAATAATTATTACAATTATTGTAATAAGACTGCACAAGTTTGCATTCTTTCTACAGAAGCGTCATTCTTAATGAATGTGTCATGAGATACGCTTATTACAAGAAATGAGCATCGGATAACTGTAGACACTAATTAAATTCAATCAATTATTTATTTTGAATAAATGACATAAATCATTTCTAGCTTTTATAACTTTGTTGACATTTGAATGAACAAAGAGAAATCTTGAGCGTAAATATTATTCCACCCGTCAATACACGTCCGTTGAAAATGAGCCGCTCGAATAAGCCCAGTGAATGCTCGTACTTGAATACGTTTAATTACCATCTGCTCATGAGCAGTGTTTATATCGGAGCGTATTACGAACCTGAAGCTCGTTAGTGCAAAGATGTGCATTCGAATATGATTCACGTGTACAGTTACGGGTACGAGTTCTGCGTGAATCACCGCTTTCGCGATTCTTGCTCCTATTATTAAGTAGCAATACACGAGAGCGTTGTTATAAGGCGCTTTCGCTTTTACGTGCTTTACAATGATTGCAACACTTGATTAGACATATTTTTTCTAATAGCGAGCATAACTACAATTGCTAAATATCAAACTGTCGTTGTAGAGCCACGCTGCAGTGTAATATGACTTCAGAAGGAACATGTCGGCTCGTCCGTTGAAGGGCACATTACCAGCGTGAAATAGCAGCATAAGTAATACTACGTTGATTTTCGCGTGGTGAGAGGAGAATGAGAGACTCTTTTCACTGGTAATGAGGCATTCCATCTTTGTACCCAGGCGTGCCTGTGCATCCATTTGTATTTCGATTCTTAATCGACAATAGATGCAGGTGTCTATGTGTTTTAACTTACCATAAGTTGATTATGTGTTTGCATGTTACCTTTAATTTTATAAGAAAAGCCTACAGAATACATACAAGGTTTACTATTACTAGGTACCTTCTTAATTTCTTGAATAATATGCCAAGAAATTGAATGAGATTAAAAGTGAATCTTTTAAATGTAGCTTAATCATCAAATGGGTAAATCTCTTGAATGTTGACACAGATAGCTATAGTATTACACCGTCGCCTTGATGTCGGTGAGTCACTCGACGTCAGCGCGGAGCCGGCTAGACCGACATCACGGTGTGCGTACAAACCGACAAGCGCCACCACCTACCCACTCGCTCTCGTGCAATTATTTATATATGTATAATTTACGACTTCTCGTTGTCCAAGTCTCGATTATCAATACAATAACGAAATGTGTGTAAGCATAAATATACGCAGATCGATTTACGACTGTCGATATTTTAATGTAGGTAGTTTAGGTACACTACAGCATATTATAGCTGCAGCACGAATGGGTCGGCCCCACCGGGAAAACACCACGCTCGCAGATCATAGTCAAATAACATAGAATACCGGCCTTAATTAGAAATTCCATCTTAGTCCTCAGGGGTGATTATGCATCTGCATTTTGTTGATTCTTGATCAAGGATAAATGTTGGTGTCTATTGGCGTCATCGTTCATTACTATCGAATAGACTGTGTTTACTTCTATAAAAATATATATGTACAAAAATATTGTCATTATCATGTAATTTTTCTGTGAAACTAACGATTTTTTTTTATATTTATTTACAGTTACAAAGTAAACGGGAGCTGTTCTTCAAGTCAGACTCAGTAAGTGGTGGTGGAGTGAACGTACCGGGTCTACCGAGTGGTGCGCCGCCGGCGCCCCCCGTCGCTCCATCCGCGCTCAAAGACGCACTGTCAAAACGTTCGGCCACTCTTCCGGAACCTCACGAAAGTAACCATCACGAGGCGAATGGAGTCAAGATCAGCAACAGTGTGTCAGTGGACGCAGGCAAAACGACTGCGCTTCCGCAGATGTCCGCACCACCTGTGCCTACCACAGCGCCACCATCCGTTCCTACTTCGCTCAGGAATACAGAGAAGGTTTCTATAAAAGAAATAATCTATTTTTATAACGAAAATAATTAAAATAAATGTAACTTATCACACTCTTTAAAGCAACATGCCAACAACATAAATGGGAGTGAGTTAGCCACTAAATGAATATTTGTCATTATTACCCTTCCTTAACGATACTCAACCTCTGATACATATGAATGCCGTTTAAACAAATGTCAATTGCTTAAATTAGCGAACATAATATGTCATGTTGTACCTATAAAGATACACATACAAAACATGTCAGAGAATATGATCTTTGAAATTTATTTGACGCAAGGAGCCTTTTTTACCACGCGGAAATACCTGCGCATAGCCGCCTCACTGGATATGGATGAAGGATGATTTTTACCTCTTTGAGTGGACTCAAGAATATCACAATCTCAATCTCAAACAGTTTAAAAAATTCATCACCTATTTTGTCACCCTTATGCCCAAATACTCAACCGATGCTCAATTTTAAGATGCCGTGAAGTGTCGTGTTGTCTCTATCACTTTAAGTCAAAGTGACTGTGACACCACAATACTTAACGACGTCTGAAAATTGAGAAGCGGTCGAGTATTTAGCAATCAGGGGTGGAACTTTTCACCAAATTTATATGAGACCACCCCTGAAGTCAAAATTAATCGGTTATATTGTTTAATCTGTTTATAATTGACGAAGATATCGCGTAACATACATACGAAAAGTCGGATTGTTAACCACCCATTTTTTTGAAGTCGCCAAAAACACAGTTGACTCCACGCATCCGAAGCGGCCTCCTCGGGACGGCCCTTCGCCTTTGTTTACCGCGGGTGATGAAACCCTCTCCCGCTACGACAAGGCGGGAACCCCTTCGAGGAGGCCTTGAAGGTAGCCTGGTTATCCAACAAAAAAAAGTCGCGAAACATCGGGTATATAAAAACATGTTTAGGATTGATCATGTGTTTCCGGGAAGTTGTCTTTTTATGATTATTATATTGTCTTAAATGTTATGCTTGATTTTTTATTTTGTGATTTTAATTTTTGTTTATTATTTTCAGAAGGTCGAACATCCACCCGTAGCGCCAAAACCGGAGTTACCTAAGATAGATAAACCAAAAACCAAAGAATTAGACGGCTATGTCGGTTTCGCAAACTTACCAAACCAGGTATACAGGAAGGCTGTGAAGAAAGGATTCGAGTTCACACTGATGGTAGTGGGTAAGTAATAATGAATTTTATTACTATACAACCGCTGCAAGCCAGTAATCATAATGAGGTGCATGCGAAACTAGTTTCACCAGATTGCATATTCATTTAGCTAATTAAATATCATATGACTATACCATAAAAATCTGTATTTATGTTTTACAAACAATATACTTATTCTTATTTTATGTTCATTTTTATGTCAATATTGTATGTATCCAATGATTTATTAATGAAGTTAATATTTGCGTGGCTTTGTTCTATTGATTTCTACGGCTGAGATCTATAGATTTTTAGCAGCTTAATGCTGCTGTGTTTCCTATGGTGAGTGTAGAGAACCGAAGACCCTTTTTACTGGAAACGAGGCATTCCATCTTAGTCCTAACGGGTGACAACGCATCTGCATTTTGATTTGTAATAGAGGATAGATGTAGATGTCTATGGGCCACAGCAACCACTTACCATCAGGTGGACTGTGTGCTCGTTTGGCACCTTATCCTATAAAAAAAAACCTATAGACCGTACTTTGACTTAGCTCAGACTTAGCTGAGTATACGCTTAGTATAATCTTTGGTTCTCAATTTATAGTTGCATCAGGCTAAGAAGCTAAGCTTATGCTAAGGCCCAAACAGTCAATAAAATAATAGATGCTTTATTTCACGCATTATGTTCTTGATTTTATTGCATAAAATATAAAATATTTAATGTTTAAAAAACAAAAACAGTCCAAATTGTATTTTATAAATTAAATATTATTATATGAAATAGAAAACGGGCGTATGAGAACGGGAACGGATACGAAGAGTGCAAAATCAGAAAAAAATAAAAAAATAAGGTTTTAAGAAATTTGAAATCGGTTTAAAATTACGTTAATAGAAAATGGATTATTCCTATTTAAAACTAGGAGACTGCCTAAAACTATCTATTTATTGTTATAAATCATTTGAGTAACATAAAAACAACAATTTCAAATTAATACGGTGGTTTCGGATAATATCATAAGTTTTACATAAGTCGTCGATTTCGTTAACTTAGGCTTTGCTAAACGCGCACTCAGCACGACTTAGAAATTATATAAATACCGACATTGTCTTAACTCGAAAGGAATATCTGAGCAAAGTCAAAGTACCGTCTATAGATCTCAGCCTACCTCTACTATGGTAGAGTACTTTGTTAGAGTTTCTCATAAGTAACTATAACAGTTTCTTATCAGAAACTACTAAAGTTACATGACTTAGTCACATGGTATAGAAGTTGGAGATTGCTTTTTTTGAAACGTGTACGTTTATTTTTTTGCAGGTGAGACCGGATTAGGAAAATCGACATTAATAAACTCGTTGTTTCTAACGGAAGTGTACGATAGAGACAAACACCCGGGCCCGTCGTTGCGAGTCAAGAAAACTGTAGGAGTAGAGACAAGTGTTGTTCTGTTGAAGGAAAATGGTGTTAACCTCACTCTTACGATCGTCGATACTCCTGGATTTGGTGACGCAGTTGATAATAGCAATTGGTGAGTTGAAAGTATCTATTTATGTCACATGTCTGTAAAATGATAATAATTATTAGTCTATATACAATGCACAGTTGTTTCAACATTAGGCAAGATGAACCTTCATATGACTACGTTTAGGAAACTAATTTCCGATGGTATAATACGGTAATACCAGATGTCTTAGTTTAAGGCCCCATGAAGTTGCGTACATGTATATATAGGTACACCTAAATTACTAAAATACGCAACGAAAAACAGATATTCAAAATGTTACTGACACACACCCATATATTACCCACGTGCTCGGCGGTGAAGGAAAACATCGTGAGGATGTCTGAGCTTATCTGGGATATAAGAAAAAAAATTTCAAAAACATGTGAAATTCGCCAACACGTATTAAGGCAGCGCGGCGGACATTTCCTTGCCTTAAACCCCTCTCAGAAATGAGAGGAGGCCTGTGCCGAGCAGTTGGACGTATATAGGCTGTAACTTTAACTTTTTAACTTTAACCCATTTATTAAACATAACTTAAAATGAAAATTTAAAAAACCCCCGAAAATAACCCTACCGCAGCTAACAAAACAGCTGACGAGTGATGACCTTGCAACGGCTGAACCAATTTTGATAAAACATATCTAAAAACCATCGCTAGTAAACCGGTTTTTAAATTAAAAAAAACCGCACCCAAATCGGTTCTCCCGTGTAAGAGCTACGGTGTCACAGACAGACAGACACATGGCAGTCAAACTTATAACACCCATCTTTTAGCGTCGGGGGTTAAAAAGGCTTAGTGCTCACCGTGAAATTTAACAGTATGTGACAAACTTGGGTGTGATCAATTGGGACCAATGAAATTGTTAAATGTAATTTTAAGTGCTAATATATTAAATTCTCGTCGGTGAAGCATAAATATCGCGGCGAAATCGGCATAGTACCTAAAAGATAAAAATATTTCGAGAATGTGTGATGTCCGCCTACACACACTGAAACAGCTCAACGGACTATTCACTTCATAACCCTCTAGAGATGAGAGGAGGCTTGTGTCCAGCAATATCAGCTGTATAAGTTGCAACTTTACTATGTCCTCCCATAGTGTATCATTCATGGATATGCCCGTTTGTACATAAATTCAAATTGAATTGACCGCTGTGACACACTTCCTTAATGAATGATTTGCATAAATTAAACTGTTATTACTAGAGTCAAGGCCAAAATAATACATGCCTAAATATGTGCTTCATCTTAACCGTGTAATCCACATGTCCAATGTAGTGTAATTGGAGATCCGGTTGCTTCCGATTTTTGGAAAAAAGTCCGATTTTCAGCTGGCTTTTCGGCAATAGATTGTAATTACGCTTTATTTACCTAACAAAAAATATGCATTTTGATAAGCAATAGCAACAAGAGCTATCAAAAAGTTAGTTTCTCCAAATTTTTGTAAAATACTTCACAAGTAATGAGTTTAAAGTCGTAATCACTTGCTAACTTGCACTGACCTTTAGACCTACCAGTAAAGCCGGTGTAGAGAAAATCTGGTCTGTATAGAAATCCGGGCTCAGGCCGGTCGTGACTGGGTTTCTCAGGTCAGATGATAACCATAAGTTCATCTTAGTAAAATAAAATATAAATGCTTATTGCTGTTAGCTGGATGTACAAAACTAAGGTTTTAATTTAAAATGTTTGTTATGGGGCTGTAAACAAACTTTAATGCCAATTAGCATTTAAGTTTACTTGTAGAATACCAGCGTAAACTACCAGCTTTACGCTGCTGTGTTTCGTATGGTGAGTGTAGAGTACCGGAGACCCTTTTTACCGGAAAAGAGGCATTCCATCTTGGTCCTCATGGGTGACAACGCATTTGCATTTTGATTCGTAATCGAGGATAGATGGAGATGTATAATGGGCCTTATCCTATTAAGAAGAAAAAAACTCATCACTAGCAGACCCGAAAATTTACATTAATGTTTCTGTTTTGAATGTTAAAAACAAAGTTGAATTTCTACTATCGATACCGCTAATACAACTAAATATGACAACAATACTATAAATATGAATGGGAATGACACAACCTCAAAAATCTCAACGTTAATTCACGTAACTTAACGTTGATTTATTTATTTTTATAGTTTTCTATTAGCGTTAACGAATGTAGAAAGTCAGCTTGGCTAACCCCGCAGGACCAACTATTTATGTCACGCGGCCTCCAGTATTTATTTACGGTATTAACTATTATTTATTTTGTGGTATTTGTTATTAATAACGGGGAGTAAGGCGGTTATCACAATTTTTTTTTCAAAATACCTATATCTCACCGGCACGTAGTATCCCTGATAACCAAGAAACGAAGATCTGGCCACAGATTCGAAGGATTCGAAATTGCCGGTATAAATCCCACATACTGGTGATGGACGGCAGCATTACCAATGCCAGTGAATCCAACTCAACCACCACCAAAGCGTCTGTCAAGTAGACATCACAACTTGAAACGTTAAAGAGAAGTTTATAGGATCTACTTGTAGTTGTCAAGTTAGGGTAAAAGAGGCTAATATCCAGCAATGGATTATGAAAGGCTGTTGAGGAGAAAGAAGAAGTTGAATAATAATAATTTTCATGTGAGTTCATCACTTTTTTCTCCTTAGTTTGTCGATTCAGATTTAAAAAAAAAATCTATGTATTAAAATAAACTAAGTGTTAAGTTTGTGTCTTTGCACCAGCACAATAATTGGTACCTAGGATATAATCATTCAGGATGAAGATTTTAATTTAACTACTTAAACGACATTCTAGTTGTTACCTTGATCTTATTGATATTTCTTAGACCACTCAGAAGGATAAATAATTTTATATTTGGTTACTAACACATATGGAATGAATTCTGATAAAAAAAGTATTATTATTATTAAAACTATCTTCCTGAACTCAGTGCTTTAATTATACTTTTATACTCTGTCTTTGAAACCGACTGACTTTAGAAGCTGTTATGTGAAAATAATATTTTTTTAAAGTCTGTGTGTGCTTTATAGTATATAATAGTTTACATATTATTTTAAGTACATCATGCACTCAACCAGTCAATAACACAAAAGAAATATGCATATTAATAATAATACATAGACAGAACCACTTTGTTATTGTTACATTATCATGTGATGTTTTCAAATTATAGTTGGCAACCAATAATCGACTTTGTTGAGTCGAAATACGAAGAGTTTTTGAATGCGGAATCTCGAGTCGCTCGGAAGCCGGCGCCGCCGGACACCCGAGTCCACTGCTGCTTATATTTTATCGCGCCCAGCGGACACGGTCTGAAGCCACTCGACGTCGAATTCATGCAGCGGCTCGGCGACAAAGTCAACATTATACCTGTCATCGCTAAGGCCGATACTATGACGCCTGAGGAGTGCAAGGAGTTTAAGGAACAGGTGAATATATATTTGAGTGATACGTATATAGTAAATATAATCTATATTTATTGTCATCCTGCTTTCTTGTGTTTCTTTGCTTTGGATATGATTCTATTTAGCTGTAATGATACACATCTCAGCATAATGCAAAAAATACATTAGTTATAAATGTTTTATGATTTTCGTTTTATCATGTGAAATAATTTTTTCTCTTATTAATGTTTTGTCTTTTACTAACTTTTTACTATGTCGATATCGACAATCTAGTGTAAAAATTGTCTTTGTCTTCCTTTTCAGTAGTATACAAATTTTGCAATATACGGCCAAATTTGCAGGGAAGGATCACAATAAGTAATATGGGCGAATGGTGAAGAAAAATTAATTTAAAAAATTACAAACATCCTTTTTATTTTTTAAATCCAGAATGCGTGGTAATGCATTATTTTAACTGATTGTCATTCATAAATATTTAACGCCAACTGTTTTACTACGCACGCACACATTCGCAAGGGTCGCCTCGTGAATTTAATCGCAACAGAGGAGCGCGCGTACGCATAGTTGTCGTCAATAAATCACATTCAATTTGGGATAGTTTCAAATAAAAGTAGAAGCTCTCTACTCGAATTTTCATAAACTGCAAGAACGTATGTCATTATAGATTTATATATTTTAACTTAAATATAAAATTTGGCTACTCTTTGAAAAATGTTTTCTTTGCATATGGAGTGTTTCTTTTTCAGCTGAGCGATTTTAGCATTCATCCTACATTTCTAAATAATCTTACTGTGCGTATAATAATATTCGCTTGCAACATAAATGAGACCATTTTCGTTTTTTTGAACATCCTCCTGCTCCATTCGTTGATCAACCATGTAACATTCAATTTACATTTTCTTGATTTCAACCAATAAAGCCATAATAAGCCAATAAACCCAGTTTTTAATGATCGGCTAGACATATTTAAAGTCACATAAACTTTTTCCTGGTTCATTGTTGTATTATAAAATGTTTTGATCTAGTGTTTGGGGTCATTTTTTTGACCACTACAAAGGTTTAGTCTTTCTTAAGCGACCTTAAGAAAATCATATCATCGTAATTAATAGAATCAGGCGTTACTTTGCGGAAATCCATTATATTAAAGTTGGAAAAATTTACTTGGCCAATATTGGCTCAATAATATTATTGAGCGGAAATTGGCAAAGTAATTTTTTCCAACTTTATATCATCATTTTATAAAAAGTCTACTACTACTACACTAAGTTAGTGAGGTGATGTGACATAATCGCGTCGATTAGCAGACAGATTGGCTTTTTGTTTTCTGCATGTCTTACTTCTTCCTCGTTACAGATAATTTTTTGTATGGATACAACCATAATAAGTACAAAAAGAAAACAAGCATATTTGCTAAATGCCGGACATCTGGCTATTCTATACAACAACTACGGACATGTAATGTGTAACGGATGCTTTTATACCCCAATTCCATGGTATATTATAATAAAATTAAAGAAAATTTGTTATATCTACGAAATGTTTTATTTTCAACAGATAATGAAAGAAATAGCCCAGCACAAGATAAAAATCTATGAATTCCCTGAGAGCGGTGGCGAGGAGGGCGACGGTGCGGAGGCGACCAAAGCCCTGCGTGCCAGAGTGCCCTTCGCGGTCGTAGGTGCAAATACTGTCATTGAGACCGAGGGGAGGCGGATTCGAGGCCGGAAGTATCCTTGGGGCATTGCTGAAGGTAATCATACTAATATTTAATATGTTGCAAGCATAGTGCTAGTGCAATCAAACAAGCATCCATTTCGATTACAGGTTGCGTCACACATAGAGGAAAGAGGAAACACGTTTCATGTAGCATCCCCTGGTAGCTAGGCTTGCCCTTTAAAGCTATTTACTAGACAAAAACCAAAAACAATGATATAGGTAAACATCTGTAGAATGAAAGAAATCTGTATCATATTAATACACGAAGAGTTTTGTACCGCTTTTTAAGCATATTGCGTGCACGGAGTAGTGTTGCCCAAATGCAAGAACAAGACGAGACTTAGCAAGTCTTGGTCTTGGTCTTGCGCCAATACACCTGGTCTTGGTCTTGGTATTATGCTCCGAGTCTTGGTCTTGGTCTTGGTCTTGCAGCAAGAGTCTCGCAAGTCTCGCAATGACCTATTAGCCTATTACTATTTATTAAACGTTACTTTAGATCTTAGAACAACTTAACAGAGTAGGTACATATTGAGCTTGAATTAACATAGCCATAGTAAAGACCAACCATATTAATAAATGTCTAAACATTTAATGAGAAATTCGAAAAATCAACTGACACCGGGTGGGGTTTGAACCCACGACCTAAGCGATCCGTGCCGATGCTCCAACCAACTGAGTGTCCCACTGCCACGGGCGTCAGTTTCTTAATAAACTTTTACATTTAATAAGCTTACATGTGCTAAAACATGGTTAAACATACATATAAAAATAAATTAATGGCAATAACTACACTGTATTTTAAATAACATTATCTCTCTAGAAAGAGATTGATGGACCCTCACCATATATGAAATGGATTAAAAGATTTATACAATATACCATTTATTTAAATAAAAAATAAAATACGATGCAAATTAAATTACTTCACAGTATGTACACAACAGCTTTGACATTACTGTTACTTTATATTTATTCTTTTGACAAAGAATTAATACAAAGTAATCATCTGGCTGACTCATCACTTAACCTATTTCTATGTTTTCTAATCACTAATGATGCTTTAGAAAATAATCTCTCAGCAGGTACTAAAAGTTGCAGGTATTAAAAGAAAATCACGGGTCATCTTCGATAAAATTGGATATTTTGTCTCATGCGTCCTCCAACAGTCTAAAATGTCTTCCGAGATGACGGCTCTGGGTTTACCTAGGTACCCCTCCAACTCCTTAATAACTAAGCCTTAAAGACAAGATCCAGATCCATTTTTACACATTTCAAGTGTTCTAAAAGTGCTATGGTGTCAACCATATTTATCAAATGTGTGACGACATATTCGAGCACTTTGTGATTTAAAAACACACACTTGCAAAAGTCGAGATTTGCAGTGAACTTACTGAACATGTTTATCTTTTAGGTAATAATAATAACAATAATAGTAAGTAATTATTATAAATCCATATAGTTAATTTTATAATAATTAGTTACTAGAATAAATTATTATGATACCTACTTATTATCTAATTACAATATTTCTTGCGAGATCAGGATAATGTATTCGTGTCCATTCTGAGCACCCGGAAACTTATTTTATTCTTTGAAACATGTACTCTGTGGCTGCAATCAAACAGTGTTAAATGTAGTGCGTGTGGCGCGGCGGCGACGATTGTATGCGATATCAATAGTAGCCGCCGGCACGTGTATCTTGACCTTGTACTTTCAAATAGCTGCACAATTTCTTTGACAGGTCAGTATCCGACCTTTGATGACGCCGACAACAAGACGCCGCGCACTATCATAGTGCCAAATGTCAAAACTAGGGATGCACTCTTTTTTCTTTTAATGGATATTTTCATTCGCTATGTATATTTATGGTATTGTTCGTAATGCGCATAAGTCCAATTTTCCAATATGTTTTCATTATATTTTTTTACGTCTCATAGAGTCCCTAAGCGTATATCCGAACTCCTATACTCCCTGAAACGACACTCAGTCCTAACTGCAAGACGCAAGAGTCTCGCAAGCTTAGTCTTGTTCTTGCGCAAATCTTGCACGGTCAGTCTTGGTCTTGCTAAAAAGAGGCGGTCTTGTTCTTGGTCTTGGTCTTGCAAAAATGCAAGAACAAGACCAAGACTGCAAGACCAAGACCGATTTTGGGCAACACTAGCACGGAGGAGTATGAGATTAAATAAAGTCAAAATTTTATATGGAGAAGTAGTGCAGAAAGCTAAAATTTATTTATTATATGCATATTTGTATACATTAAAATAAATAAACATACATTGTTTTATTTAATTCAATATATTTGTTACATATGTATGTTGTGTTTGCTCTAAGAATATTGTTAAACACTGAATAGTCCGTGGTCAAACAGATGCCGTGATGGTCGCAGATTGACTGAATAAGCTGTAAATTTTGTGTGATTTTAAATGTTTCTTTTTCAATAGTGCGTGGAGTCTATGTAAAAAAAGTGTTTATTTTATATTTTGTATATTAGATATCTGTTTTAATGTACAGTGAATATGATTTCTGAATATGATGTTAAATATCTTTCTTCTTTTCTTAATAATATAACAAATTTCAATAAAATTATTGGTAGCAAGGATTTAAATCCTTAACCCTCGGGGAATATTTATTATCGCGGTCAGCATGATCGTGTAGTAGCCGGATAAGAATATCCGCTACCCGATTTCGTGCTGCGAATATGGTAGACGTTGACTAAAAGAAATTTCAAGAAATGCTTGTGATAAACGTAAAGTTACCTACTATAGTAAAAATATCCAAAGTTTGGATTCCAAACCTTAAATACCTGTGAAAGAAGCAACTATCTCCCAAGTTGTCTAGTAATCTAAAATGTGTCATTTATAGTAGTTAGTGGATTGTTCCAAGCTGGTGGGAAGTAAGAAAGTAAACGGTTATTTAACATAATGATTTTCTATTTATATTTAAAGCTATTGTTATGGATACAGTTTTCCAAAAAGGAAGTCTGAAGCTTTTAATATATCACCTCCACTTTTTGTGGCCCTTATAGCTCGATTCTATAGTTATAAAATAATTTCTGTGGGTATTTGTGTACCAAACGGAAAGCAGATTGAATGAATCAAGTTACAGCATATATACGTCACACTACTTAGCACATGCCTTCTCTAATTTGTGAGAGGATTTTTGATCAAATAGCAGACATGCAGGTTTCCTCACAATGTTCTCTTCACCCGCCGAGAACGTGGTAAATCAGCACTTAAAATTGCATTTAACAATTTCATTGGTGTCTACAGGTGTTGTTCAAAATTTTTTGTTTCTTCATCTTGTGCAAAATTTACGGCGAGCGCTGTGCGGATTGACCGAATTGTACCCATATCTATTTTCTTTTAATTTAATTTACAGTGGAAAACTTGGAACATTGTGACTTCCTGGCGCTGCGCAACATGGTGATCAGAACGCATCTCCAGGACTTAAAGGACGTAACAAGTTCCGTCCACTACGAAAACTACCGCTGCCGGAAACTGGCAGGCCTGTCTCACGACGGCAAACCACACAGGATAAATTCTAACAAGTAAGACAAACAAATTCATTATCTTCTGTCTCTTTTATGTGTGTTCTCTATTCGTTATTAATCTGCAATTCTAACATTACGCCTTAACAATAACATTTAACTTGTAAACGAGCTAGGTTTCCATTCTAACGTAATTGTCGGTAATTAGTTTTCCATTAAAATTATTTTAAAGGCATGATTCAACTACCAAAATAGACAGGGTTGGTGAGTTAATAATAATCATTAATCAAAATGAATATATTATATACTGCTGTCACCGCTTTTAAGGTGGCCAGACTTTCTTTGTGGGGAAATTATATTTTGAAGTGTGTTCTAAAAGACTGATAGAAATTCGGACGGTAATGAAATTTCATTCCTGCATGTCTGGTCACCTTTAACGCGGTAAAAACTCATTTATGTAACTGTCGCATATGTGAGCTACCAGATTTTTTATTTATGTTTTTTTTATAGTTGCAACAACATTCTTTACCATTTGAATGTTATGTGCTTGGGCATGCAGAAATGAAACATTACGTCATGTTTACTGCATACTGACTGATCATTTATTTTCTGATCATGGAGTTTATTATACATTTAATTTTAAATATCCATGATTGGATGCCATTTATTATAATAATTTGTGTACACGCTTGCAGTGGCATTAATAGCAGTTATTGAATACCGTTGATAAATACTAGTCCGGTGTGTTTTAACTAAACTGTGTCACTTTATGCCTATATGGATACAATTGAGTTTGTCTTGATTTTAACGTTGCATTGTTCGTGCGCCGTTGTGCCAAATGAAATATTACACATACGTTGCGTTCCGGACGTTCTTAGTGCGGACGTTCATGCACTGAATGAATAATGTTATGATCACGGTCGAACGTGTTGTATTAGGGCTGATGCTCTCTGTAATATATTACTTATTGTAAATAAATATACAATAAAAAATGAATTTTGAATTGATGATTAAAATCTAGAATTTATAAACTCAGTATAATGTATTGTGCTCTAACACAATGATACAATGTATTTATATTACGTTAAAATATTTCATATAAAAAGGTGGTATGTGTTAATTTTGCTATGATAGGAATGACCATTTAACAAATAAACATTTGTAGTTATAATTAAATATTAAGATATTGGTTGATGCCACTGCAATGAGCGAGCACGCTAGTGCACATCCACGTGTTGTACGTTAACAATGGTTGTGTTGGTGTTCAGTTTGTGCCCGCAAGGACTGATGAACAGTTTCATGACCGTTTGGTAAGTCTCACACAAGTTTTTGTGTGTGTTTTATGTTCATTAAACACTTTTCATTCGACAGCACGGGGTGCATAGTTTTGACTGTTTTTCGTATTTACTTACACCTATGAATTATAGTTGCTTTTAATGAAGGTTTGGAGTTTTCTTGCATGTTTTATTAATAGAAAAATTAAATAACATAATTATGTAATAACGAATGATGCTTTGTATATTATGTACTTTAGACAAAGTAAGTTGTAGTTATTTTATACTTTGTGCATGTGATTATAGTAATAGTGATATAACGAAAACATAAATCAAAATACAGACAGGAAATAATGGTATTCACCAATCTCAAAAACAGTAATAATTCAATAATTGTTAGTTATGTACCCATATTATCTGTTTATTATAATGGTTTTTATATTATCTATGAACGCCAGGCTTACTCATATCAATATCTGGTTATTGTAGTGGTGCTTATATTATAATATTATATGATCGCCAGTTACTATTTTAAAACACAATTTTTTTTTAGTTTATTATCTGCCGAAGGCCTGACGCTATGACGAAACTACTATGTTGGTCCGAGAATTGTTAGAGTTATTTGTGTGTTATAATTTATTTTTTAATTATTCAGTACTTTTAATAATTTTTGATTTAGTACTCCAAACAAAAAAAAAATCAAACTTGTCAAGTAAGGAAAGAAAAAATCGGTCACTGTTTGGCGTGTGAAACATGTTAATATTGTCATAGTCGTGTAATGGTTTACTTATACACACAAATACATATGGTCCTTTTTCGTATTTGAATGATTAAAACTGTATTCCATATTATAATATATTGAAATCATAAAATCGACGATATGTACTTGCATATCGTCGATTCACAGTTTACTTAAAGACACGAGTTATGTGAATAGAATATCCATTACCCCATATTATCCCGTGGGTGTCTTAAGAGGTGACAGAGAGAAACAAATCAGGAGATGCGCAGCAGCGTCTTCCGAATAACGGCTAAAAATAAAAAAACTGCGGTTGTCAACACGCTCGCTACCTAATAACAACAAAAAATAAAAAACTGCGGTTGCCAACCCGCTTGCCAAGCATGGCAACTATGGAAAATTTCATCCGTATGGGGTAATCTATGGGAGAGACCTACATTCAGCAGTGAACTTTAATAGCCTGTAATGGTAACGGATGCCTATATTATTATAATTATTTAAAAATAAACATTATCTTCCACTACTATATTTCTCCTGCATGATGAAGGTTACGTATAGGTTTTACGTATAGATGTATTGCATATAGATGAATACCCGGACCCGGAAATAATTTAAAGATAAATATTTTTATATATATCACGGTAACTGTATATATTATGTTGAAAATATGACTGACTTCACTTGGCTAAGCGTTCGCTGTAAATTTTACAATACGTGAGCAATTCGGGTTCGATCTCTGTCGGCACCAAGGAAATTTTTAATTGTAAAAGAATTCATCGTGAGGAAACCTGCATGTCTGGGAAATTGAAAAAAAAATTAGAAGAAATCAATCAACACGCTATGGGGCAGCGCGGTGGACATGTATTTCTCATAAAACTATCTCAGAAATGAGAGGAGGATTGTGCTCAGCAGTGAGACGCACATAAGCTGTTAACGTATTTCACTTTATGCCTTAATATAGTATCTAGTCATTTTGCTATATTATTTTTAATAGATAATTTGCGCCTGTGTGTTTATTTAGGGGTTATCGTGATAATAATAAAAGAATTTTTTTTTTGTTGAAAATTTGTACTTTTATCATAATCAGTTACTTCTACAATAAATAAATATCTAATGTGTATTAAATGTTGTTGTAATTATATATTCGCCCAGTAAATTTCTATTTTTATATTGTAAACTTATAGGTAACTGACACAAATTATTTATTTTCAAATACACAATATATTTTCATTCGTATTTTATACACAGTTTATATAAAATGTGTAATAAGTTTAATTTTACCGACTTATTTTTCTCCTAACCGTTTTTTGCAAAAAAAAATTAATTTATTATTTATTTACTCAAATTTTATTCATATTTTGTAAAGATTTCAAGAGTATGTTGAATTTCGAAACTGCATGTGAGATACAAAATCAAAACGGTCAAGTTTTTGTTATGTGGAAAAATAATTACTACTTTTTTTAATAGAAAATAATTGTCCTCAGGAATCCTTTAGCCCAGATGGAAGAGGAAAAACGAGAACATGATCTAAAAATGAAGACGATGGAAAGCGAAATGCAACAGGTAAATAAATAAAAAGTTATCGTATTTCATTGTAGAAATTGTTTTTTTAATAATCACCTAAAGTTTAACAACCAATAAGGGCAATGGTTCAATGGTGATACGAACTCTCTTATTACAGTCTTAATCAGTTTATTTGTAATTATTGTTAGACTATAATGTCCTGTTATAAGTGAATCCAGTTCATATAATACCGTAAGTTTCGTAAAAGGCGACTATTGAAAAGCGATTGGTTGCGGTATGACCCATTTTGTGTACGCCAAACCGGCGACAGACAGCAGCGTTATTAGTGACATCTGGTTTACATAATGATTTTTATTTAAATGACATCTGGTTACTGCAATCGCCAAATGATCTGCCATGCTATTATGATAAATACTCTCCTCGTACAACGAGAGTCCGTTTATGGGTCGCTGAAGTAAAATAATAAAGAATAGAATTAGTTGTCCACGACATATTTCATTAATCTTGAAGAAAAGCCTTTTGAGCCTTAGTTGTGAATTTTGATAGGCTGCAACGAATGAACGAATGAATCGGCATGCGTTATAAATAGTACTAACCCGACCGAACCTTACTCGGCGTTAGAAAACAAATATAACTTTCTGAAAATATTATTTAAGAATAAAATAAAATATATAAATATTGTTCGTATAAGATTAAGTGTAGGGGTAGGACTGCTTTTCTTTCTAGGAACTTGTCTGGGTATCTGACTGTAAGGCATTCCTTTTTAGTCCTCGGAGGTGATAACGCATAGCGAAAAAAAATGACCAATTAGGATAATGATCACCAAAATTTTTAAACGTCATGTAAAATAATATATAGGATATTAATGTCCGCATATTACTCTCTCCAAGTACTATTCTCTTTAGATACTTCATAATGTCTGCTTCGTTGGTCTAGTAGTTGTGAAAGTGGTCGCTTATCATGAGGTTCCCGGTTCCAATCTCGGGTCGGGCCAAAATCGGTTATTAGGTGCTTTGGTCAAGAAAATTTTAGCAGCAGTCGAGAGTCAAGAAGTTGGCATTGTTTTTCCCCCGTGATCTGATCATTCTCCGGTCGTATCGGATTACCGTCCCTTCGGACTAGTGAGGAAATAGAGAGTGCATCTGTGTTTGCATATATACTCGTACACTATAATCCTGTCCTGCGCAGATTCAGTAGAAATTCAGCCTGGATGACATCTTCTATATATTATTATGTGAAGAAAAAATTCCAGTTTTTAAACATATTTCACGCATGGAAATGTGTGATATTTGTTATAGTTAAAATTTATATGGAGAAAGAGTGTACGAGGGCGACACTGAAAGTTTTTAGAACTGGCTACTTGTAAACGATATAAAAAAAAGTAAGTTCAAATTTTGAAAATGGAACTCTTTGCCAATATTATTGTGTGTTTATTTTATTAATTTGTCATTTGTTTACGATTTGGCGGCAAATTGAAAACTGTCCGTGTCACGTCAGCATGAATTTAACGCAAGAAAATTTTCGTACAATGGATTTTTTATGACTTTCGATGTCATTTACGTCAACAACAAAGTTATGATAGACTTCGATTGGTCTTTCACGATGAAGCCTCATCTCGTGCCACTGTTTACAACTGGTTTAATGAGTTTAAACGTGGTCGCACTAATCTCACCGATGATCTGCGTGAGGGACGGCCTTCTACACGATGACTGAGGATAACATCAGTGTTGTGCGGCGTATGATAGAGACTGACAAAAGAGTGACTTATCAGCAGATTCGGACAAGCGTAGGCATCGGTATGAGTCAAGTGCACAAAGTCCTCCATGAACAAGCTTGAAGCTTTGTGCCCGGTGGATACCCCATAATTTGACAGAGGCCCAAAAACTCCGTCGTGTGGATTGGTGTCGTGAAATGGTTCAAGGATTTAAGGGAGGTGACTCAAATGCTGTGTTCGACATACTTACGGGTGAAGAAAGTTGGATTTATTGTTATGATCCTGAAACTAAGAGACAGTCTGCTGTCTGGGTGTTTCCTTCCGAGCAGTTGCCAACTAAAGTGAAAAGAGGTCGAAACGTGGGAAAAAAGACGGTGGCTTCGTTCTTCGGGAGGACAGGTCATTACGCAAAAATTGTTTTAGAGGATCGAAAAACAGTTACTGCAGAGTGGTACACTAACAATTGCTTGTCACTTCTCTTGGAAAACATTCGGGAGAAACGACCTCGTAGTAGGATCCTCCTTCACCACGACAACGCTTCGTCGCACACCGCCAAGCAAACAATCGACTACTTGGCGACGTCAGACGTGGAATTACAGGGTCACTATAGCCCCGACCTCGCACCTTGTGATTTTTATTTATTTTCGAAAATAAAAGAAAAACTTCGTGGAAAACGTTTTATTGACACCGAGGAAGCAGTGGCTGCGTTTCAAAATACCGTCGAAGAGACCCCTAAGGACGAGTGGGCAAAGTGCTTTTCTCTGTGGTTCCATCGGATGTAGCGATGTATTATGTAAATGGACACTATTTTGAAAAGATATAATAAAAGTAATAACTTGCTAGTTTGTTCAGTTTTTAATTTTCTAAGAATTTTCAGTGTCACCTTCGGAGGTAGTTTTATACACTCCTTTTCATTGTTCTTAATGGAGGTTTTAATCATTCGACAATATTAAAAAAAAAGCTTCGTCACAATTTATGAAGGGATTACGCAATATTTTTTATAAATTATAGTGAAAAAAAGGCTTTCTCTGTATCGTTCAGTCCTGCTTCTTTAGGTTTTTAGCGTTGGAATTTAAAATAATAGGAAATATAAATGAAAGTCACTTCATTTTAAAAGACAGTTATAATTATTACAATTGAGTGTGATAAGTTGTACATAAGTAGATACAATCTTTAAGTTCTGTTTAATGATATTATAAATCTATCTATCTATCTCGTATTACAACTTATGGAACTCCACTGCTGAACACATGCCTCTTCAATTGATTGCTTCATAGAGGGATTTTGCTGTAGTTGTGAAGCTTGGCAGGCGGTATTATAAATAGAGATATATTTGAATCGAAAGTGAAATACAGGTCGCTTAAGGTGACAGCTTCAGGATGGCCCGCGAAATTCAAATTTTCTTGCGTTTTTTGGAATTTGTAGGTCAGGGTCAGGATGTATGTTTAACAAAATATGATTCGCGACCGTAGCGACTATGTGTTTACAGAATTATTATCATTAAAATCACCAATATAACCCTCTAAGTCGTCTAAGTTCATACAATCCCTTTGAATGAGTTTTTCTGGAAATGGCTATACAATGGAATTATACGAACTTAGAGGGTTGTATTGATGATTATAATGATTATAATTCTGTAAATACATATTCGTTACGATCGCGAATCATATTTTGTTAAATATACAACCTGACTCTGACCTGCCAATTCCAAAAAACGCAAAGAAATTTGAATTTCGGGGGCATCCTGGAGCTTTCACCTTAACATACAAAGGTAATTGTGTGAGCGGTGCATTCCAGTGTACGAGTTTGATAAGAGAGGTGCGGTTGTCATGAGATGTTTGCGGGGCAGGTGTTCGAGATGAAGGTGCGCGAGAAGCGCGCGAAGCTGAAGGAGTCGGAGGCGGAGCTGGCGCGGCGGCACGAGGCCACGCGGCGCGCGCTGGAGGCGCAGGCGCGCGAGCTGGACGAGCGCCAGCGCGCGCTGGCGGCCGAGCGCGCCGCCTGGGAGCGCGACACCGGCCTCTCGCTCGACGACCTGCGCCGCCGCTCGCTCGAGGCCAACAGCAAGGAGTCAGTACCGCACCTCACTAACTACTGCACTCACTAACATTAACTAGCGAGCTGGACGAGCGCTGGCGGCCGAGCGCGCCGCCTGGGAGCGCGACACCGGCCTCTCGCTCGACGACCTGCGCCGCCGCTCGCTCGAGGCCAACAGCAAGGAGTCAGTACCGCACCTCACTAACTACTGCACTCACTAACATTAACTAGCGAGCTGGACGAGCGCCAGCGCGCGCTGGCGGCCGAGCGCGCCGCCTGGGAGCGCGACACCGGCCTCTCGCTCGACGACCTGCGCCGCCGCTCGCTCGAGGCCAACAGCAAGGAGTCAGTACCGCACCTCACTAACTACTGCACTCACTAACATTAACTAGCGAGCTGGACGAGCGCTGGCGGCCGAGCACGCCGCCTGGGAGCGCGACACCGGCCTCTCGCTCGACGACCTGCGCCGCCGCTCGCTCGAGGCCAACAGCAAGGAGTCAGTACCGCACCTCACTAACTACTGCACTCACTAACATTAACTAGCGAGCTGGACGAGCGCTGGCGGCCGAGCGCGCCGCCTGGGAGCGCGACACCGGCCTCTCGCTCGACGACCTGCGCCGCCGCTCGCTCGAGGCCAACAGCAAGGAGTCAGTACCGCACCTCACTAACTACTGCACTCACTAACATTAACTAGCGAGCTGGACGAGCGCTGGCGGCCGAGCGCGCCGCCTGGGAGCGCGACACCGGCCTCTCGCTCGACGACCTGCGCCGCCGCTCGCTCGAGGCCAACAGCAAGGAGTCAGTACCGCACCTCACTAACTACTGCACTCACTAACATTAACTAGCGAGCTGGACGAGCGCCAGCGCGCGCTGGCGGCCGAGCGCGCCGCCTGGGAGCGCGACACCGGCCTCTCGCTCGACGACCTGCGCCGCCGCTCGCTCGAGGCCAACAGCAAGGAGTCAGTACCGCACCTCACTAACTACTGCACTCACTAACATTAACTAGCGAGCTGGACGAGCGCCAGCGCGCGCTGGCGGCCGAGCGCGCCGCCTGGGAGCGCGACACCGGCCTCTCGCTCGACGACCTGCGCCGCCGCTCGCTCGAGGCCAACAGCAAGGAGTCAGTACCGCACCTCACTAACTACTGCACTCACTAACATTAACTAGCGAGCTGGACGAGCGCTGGCGGCCGAGCGCGCCGCCTGGGAGCGCGACACCGGCCTCTCGCTCGACGACCTGCGCCGCCGCTCGCTCGAGGCCAACAGCAAGGAGTCAGTACCGCACCTCACTAACTACTGCACTCACTAACATTAACTAGCGAGCTGGACGAGCGCTGGCGGCCGAGCGCGCCGCCTGGGAGCGCGACACCGGCCTCTCGCTCGACGACCTGCGCCGCCGCTCGCTCGAGGCCAACAGCAAGGAGTCAGTACCGCACCTCACTAACTACTGCACTCACTAACATTAACTAGCGAGCTGGACGAGCGCTGGCGGCCGAGCGCGCCGCCTGGGAGCGCGACACCGGCCTCTCGCTCGACGACCTGCGCCGCCGCTCGCTCGAGGCCAACAGCAAGGAGTCAGTACCGCACCTCACTAACTACTGCACTCACTAACATTAACTAGCGAGCTGGACGAGCGCCAGCGCGCGCTGGCGGCCGAGCGCGCCGCCTGGGAGCGCGACACCGGCCTCTCGCTCGACGACCTGCGCCGCCGCTCGCTCGAGGCCAACAGCAAGGAGTCAGTACCGCACCTCACTAACTACTGCACTCACTAACATTAACTAGCGAGCTGGACGAGCGCTGGCGGCCGAGCGCGCCGCCTGGGAGCGCGACACCGGCCTCTCGCTCGACGACCTGCGCCGCCGCTCGCTCGAGGCCAACAGCAAGGAGTCAGTACCGCACCTCACTAACTACTGCACTCACTAACATTAACTAGCGAGCTGGACGAGCGCCAGCGCGCGCTGGCGGCCGAGCGCGCCGCCTGGGAGCGCGACACCGGCCTCTCGCTCGACGACCTGCGCCGCCGCTCGCTCGAGGCCAACAGCAAGGAGTCAGTACCGCACCTCACTAACTACTGCACTCACTAACATTAACTAGCGAGCTGGACGAGCGCCAGCGCGCGCTGGCGGCCGAGCGCGCCGCCTGGGAGCGCGACACCGGCCTCCGAAAATTTAATTATAAAAAATCTCAAATATTCTGTCCTTTTAAGTTTTTAAGTTCAAAATGCGTGGTTATGTATTATTGTAACTGATTGTTCATTCATAAATATCTATCGCCTACGTGTACACCAAAACCGATTTTGTCGGCCGATGGCGGACAGAACTACATCGGACTACCTCGGACTACTACGAGTAGTTACTCGCCCGGGTAGTCCGAGTTCGGACGTGTATGTGCTTACACTGCAACAGTGTACCACTTGTGCTGACATTGGACGTTGCCGGTATTCTGTAGTTGATTGTTGCTAAACAGAGTGAAGACACGTTTTTAAAATGGAGGAATTCGAAGAAATGTATCTTTTAGAAAATTCATATCGCAATTGAATTTAAAATTTAAAAAAAGTTGCTCCATTTTTGCTCCATGTTGGAACCGCTATATCTATTTTCGATGCAACTTCAGCCCATAACCGTTTCGAAACATCTCGAGAATTGTAATTTTTTGAATGTTTATCCTACAGGGTTGGTCTATTATAAACACAACTAATTAATTTTTCAATATCCATAGTCGTTTAGGTAGATAACAACACTGACAGAAACAACAGAATAAAGACAGAATGATTAAGTTAAACCAGGTACTTAGATTATTTACTCTCTAGATAACGCGTCACGCAATGAGGGATGCAACAAAAACAGGCCAGTTTTTACAAGCGTGTGTGCGTGAGGCACCACACACGCTTAGCGGTTGCTATGGTGACAGAATAAATAACTATGACTTACCCCAGCGTCATTTGTATCTGGGAGATATCAGCTAATGAATCTATCCCGATAAAATGGGGAAAAACTGTAAAATTGTCATATTAATAAATTCTTAAATTATAATATTTTAATATGGTGCTTTCAATTGTGTGTTTAGTTGTCTGTTGAGTTAGAATCGAATTTTTTTTGTAAAAAAAATATAATCAATTAAAAATCAATTACGCATTTACAAAATATGTTTTATTATTTAATGTATGGTATCGACTTATAAAAATACAATAGATTGGCCGGCGGCTTCGCCCGCGTCATAGTTAAATAATTTATCCCGCTGGTACCTTTTACCGTAAAATTTTATCCCATAGCGTTTCTACAGTTTAATAGATAATTTTGGGAAGAATTATTCCGTCTTACATTGTTGTGCCAGCAAGACTTGATATATGGGTGCCCCATTGAAGCTTTGCATCTAAGGTCAACCGCAGGAGCACAGTAGTCTCTTCTATTTTTAACCTAGCTTTACCATTAAATGTTTGTAACTACTAACTTAATGGCCCTCTCTTTGAATTTGTTTTTTAAATAATTTGCGTTTTGAGGTTGCATCACTTTTTAAATTATCTAATTTAGCTATATGATAATAGCGTATGGTCAAATATTTTTCGACGACCAAACTTATTAGGTTCACTTGGTGAAGAGAACCACACGCGAAGTCTTTTTCACGGAAATGTTCAGAGCATATCACTGTGGTTTTGGATGGTTTCCAGTACTCTTCTCCACGGCTTTTTCTTATTATGTCCACCCATCGACTTCTAATTATAGAATCAATAAGTATCCTAAAATCATGTCTTCAAATGGTCACATTAAATTTTGACAATTATTATACAATACTATTTAGTAATACAAATAAAAAAGAGAAAAAATAAAGAAAAAATATTTTAGACTAAATAAAAAACACCCGACTGCGCGGAAGCTTGCTAAACAAACACAATCGGTCCATCCGTTTAGGCTGTAGGCTAAGCCAAACAATTTTTGAAATATACCCACATACACACACCATGATGTATTCCCTCCTTCTGGTGCAGTCGGTAAAAATGAACATACATCAGCTTTTAAGACAAATATACGGGGAAACTCTCAATCCAAAACTGGCAACACCAAAAAATGACGCGTTGATTTTGTAAATTAAATTATCAATTTATTAGTTTTGTTTTCCTAAATTACTATTAGTTTTGAATTACTTAGCGATGGTAGGAGATTTTGTTAGTTGTTTGTAAACGTCTTTTATAATTTCTGCAGATTTTGATCGCACAATCTTGCATTTTCACCAAAATAATTTACCTCTAAAAATGAGCCGTATCTCTTGGCGTTACAATTGACAGTGAGGAGCGGGGATTGCTTTAGAGGCTAACAGTTAGCTGATATTTTTTTCGACGCTTTTGAGCCGCCGTTACTCTATCTAGAGAGTAAATAATCTAAGACATAAATACACTTAACTTGCACTGTAGATGCCGGCAGTCTGGCGAGAAATCCCAACAAGTTCGGACTAGACGGTTGATCGGCCGATTTCGTGCGTCATCGGACGATGACTGTCGTGTTTGTGTATGCACTCTCTTTCTTTTAAAAGTAGAAGCCTTATTGAGCTAAATTTAAAACACATGAGTAATCGTTTTTAATTGTCAGGAATACAATTTACTTTTTTAATCAACATTGAATAAAACGCTCATGAGCTGTGCATTTTTGGATTTTCCAAACTATTTGTTTATTTGCAATTTATGTATTTATGCTTTACCAATAAAAGTTCCTCTATTACGTTTTGGAATAGCGGGCGAAGGCGATAAATGCAATTTTTTTTCGTTATTACGTAAATAGTGAGTGAGCGAGTTTGGGCGTTGTTTGCCGTCTTAGGATTTGAGGGAATTAGAGTGTGTAATTTTTTGTGCTGTTAAAAGACGCGTTAGAACCGGTGCCAACTCCGGAGCACACGTCCTCAGCACAATTGGGGGGATTCCGTCAGGCCCACTCGACTTCTGGATGTCCAGGGAGAGGAGTGCTTTGCGAACCGAGCGCTGTGAGAACCGCACATGCGGCATGGAGCACTCACACCGCGGGATGGTCGGCGGTGTTTTCCCCCGTCATCAAGAGTCGAGTTGGACGCAAAAAGGGAGCCTAAAAGGTCAAAAGCCGCATCCAGCGCAGAGCGGTTCGAATCGTCGACGACCGAGTTCTTTCCGATCGGCTTGACTCACTGGCACTGCGTAGAGATGTTGCATCTCTTTGTGTATTTTATTGCATCTATCACGGGGAGTGCTCTGAGGAATTGTTCGGACTAATTGCAGCCGCTCAATTTCACCATCGCACATCGCGACAAAACTCGCGATACCATTCCATATCATCTGGATGATTGGCGGTCCACCACTGTGCGTTTTAGAAGAAGTTTTCTACATCGCACAACTTCCTTGTGGAATCGATTACCACCAGTGATTTTTCCGGACCGATACGACTTAGGGACCTTCAAGAAAAGAGCCTACTCCCTTTTAAAAGGCCGGCAACGCATCTGCGATTCCCTTGGTGTTGCAGTTGTTCATGGGCGGCGGTAGTCACTTACCATCAGGTGAGCCGTATGCTCGTTTGCCCCCTCTCCTATAAAAAAGGAATATTTTCTGAATCAGAACTTCATTCATTGCTAAACGCCACGATCATTGGGTGGTGAAGTTGGACTTGGAGACGGTGTTTCTAATAGCGACGGTGAGTCAAGTGCCACTAGGTCTTCTAATTGAATGAGGTCATTGTCTGCAGTTAGTAAAATTTCCTCTAACTGAGGTTGAATCCTTTCAAAAGAATGTGGTTCTGTTAGGACATCCTCTACCAAAACAGAAACAGGTGTGCGAGACGTGGATACAATATTCTCTGGTTCAGTTGGATTGCAAATTATATAAACGAGTGTATGTGCCCTGTTTCTTGATGCCATTATGACAAAATCTGAAGTTAATAAGTTATCTTTTAACTACACAAAATACCAAATAATTTATGATTGTACTCCTCAGAGAGGTTAAAATATCGTAGATATTTAAGAAGGTAAAAGTAAGCATTAAACTCTTAAGAGATTTCTTCTAACTGCATTGATTGAAAACGTTACTTACCAAATTGAACTAAAAAGTGTTCAAAGAAATTACTCCTATCTGACAAAATTACTTTAACCTTAAAATAAATCATAGCTAATAATAATAATATACGTACCTATTTTATGAAACAAAGTCAGTGCTACACCTTCAGTTTAATTTAACACTAATGTAAATACCAACGAAGTGATAAAAACACCAAAAAATTACTTATGAATGCCAAATGCCAGAATTCTGAATAGCCGTGTACGCGCGCTTTGAGCAAACTGTTAGAAATTTCCAGCAAAAATACGGCGGTAATATTTAGAAGGTATTTCTCCGAACGGATTATGACCAAACAAAAAAGTATTTTATTTTGGAGGTTAATGCATTCTATTGGTTCTGATCACTGTCAAACGTTAAAAAAGTTGTTTCGAAAAAATGCGAGTTAGGAGGTACGCAGACGATTTGTATTTATTTTAAATGCAGTTTTAAAAATATTTGTGGTCGCCCAAGGATCAAAATAGGACCGTAGCTCATTACATTTTTTAGTCTGTATATTAAGCAAGCTGTATTTTACTTTCAACTGCACATTAATACACAAAACACAGATATTTTAAATACAAAATAATCGCCAATCGTGCTACAGCACGACTGGGTCGGCTCGACCGGGGTAGAACTACGCTCTCACAGAATACCAACCTAAAATAGGGGCTTCGTTTTTACTGGAAACGAGGCATTCCATCTTAGTCCTCAAGGGTGACAACGCTCTTAATTGAGAATAAATGTAGATGTAGATGACGGCTCCGTGGCGCAGTGGCTTAGCAATGAGTTGTTGCGCTGGGGGCCGCGGGTTCGAATCCCGCACGGAACAAGTATTTGTATGGCCTATAAATAATTGTTTCGGGTCTGGATGTTTGTCCTTGTGCAATTTGTGTTTGTAAACTGCCTCCACGATACAGGAGAAAATCCTAGTGTGGGGGTAACGTTTTTTAAAAAAGAAAAAAAAAGATGTCTATGGACCCACAGTATATCCACTTACCATCAGGTGGACTATGTGCTCGTTTGTCCACCTTATTCTATTAAAAAAATACACAAAATACATATTTTTTTTTTGTTTTAAAAAACGTTACCCCCACACAAATTATAACTTTAACAAAAGTAAAACCGACTTCTAATTGCCACGAAAGAAGTTATTTATTTGTTATACTTAGGGGTGGAATTTGACACTTGAAGTATAATCTATTTAATTAAAAATCATCAAAATTGGTTCATTATTTGCGAAGATATCGCGTAAACATACATACAAAAAAACATACACTCGAATTGAGAACCTCCACCTTTTTGAAGTTGGTTAAAAACTCATTCAGTAACTTTTTGATTGCAATATTTGAAAACTCTGCACCTTAATGTAGTTGCTGAAATATTTTACTTTTAATATATTTTTTGTAATTTTGTTTAATATTGTTTCAGGACGGTAGACGGAAAGGATAAAAAGGACAAAAAAAAGAAAGGTTTGTTCTAGGCCTGCGACTTATGGCATCGGCCTCACACCCACCGTATGTAACACACACGTGACTAACATCTCGCCGCGTCGACGGATTTCGCGACACCTCGGTACGAAACAACCGAATGGTTTCGAATACTTATACACTATTTCTTCTAATCAGAATTGTACCATAACATGTTTTTTGTCATCTGACATGTGATACATTTTAATAGTTATCCGGTGTGTTCGGTAACACGTTGTTTTCGGTTTCTGTAACTCCTTACATAAACTTCTCACTAATATTCTGTATAAAATGTACCTTTAAACTATACTGTTTCCGTGTTAGCTCAATGAGATTTTAAGAGATTGATTGTTATTTACTAAAATTCTTGAATATAGTGCCATTGTCAGAATAATGACGATTGTCATAACTTTAACCACTTGTTTTACTTGATAAGTATATTATGATATTTTCAACACTAATTAACCTAGATTTCTTGATGTTTCACATTATGTCACTTACTTCATTTTGAAATTGTGCTTACTGTGGGAGAGTATATAACTAATCAAAGGGATCTGTTTTATATGTTGTATATATAAGAATGCTATTTACTAATTTCTGTTAGTTTTAGTTCATTTAAGGAGTGATGGAACGCTTATATATTCACTTAAAGGATTTCTTTGTATGTAACATACGAAATGAACGAACTAAATCAATTTGCACCAAATAATAAATGCTGATAAGCAGCAATATTGTTGGACTTTCATAGTGACTCATATCGAGAGTTCCTTCAATTCTTAATTATCAAAACTAGATAGTAGTAACTTACATTTTATGTATGAAATTATTGCAAAATTATTTAATAATTGGTTAAGTGCCAACCTGTATTTATTATTCCATTAATATTAAGTTCTCCTTATAAAACTATCGATGATTTATCCAATTTTCAGATTGGTCTTTTAAGAGTGTTGCGACGGGAATAGTATTGTAGTGCGGAACACTCATTGAACAAGTTAAACTACCCACATATGCGGCTGTAATATTCGAACAACGATATCAAAGACTACAGGAACGTTTTAAGACTAATGTCGAACATACAATCAACCAAAACAAAGCAGTGGTCAGTTATTCTTTTGTTACTATAACTCTAAGACATTTTCCATGACAAAGCATTTATTTCATAAGTTTGGCCTAATTTTATATGACATTTCTAGTGAACGGAAATAAAACATGGAAGATTACTTTAAGCGCGCAAAATGGGCATATTTCAAACAAACTCAAACATTGAAACTCTATTGCTGATTAGTTAACATTTTATGAGATTTTATTACGACTCGGGACGGACAGTAAAAAATTGACTTTGTTTTTGGTTTCAATTGCCACACATCATATAAGTCGCTTACAACGTTTTAATATTGTGCGCGTCACTCGTCGCCTGGAAAGTGTTTATGTAATAAGGTGCGCAATTCAAATTATAAATAATCAATATTACGATAGTAGCACAACTGAGTTTGGTCATTTTTCTTGCACCTAAGAATGCTTCTATATTCTATTTGCGTTCCCTGGGCCGTTCCGTAAAATTAATTTTTGGTGACGTGATAGGTTTGATATGAAATAGCTGACACAGCAAGCGGACTGCATAATTCCAGCCTGAATCATACATTTTGACATGACCAGACGTAAACGTCCAATACGTTGCCAAAGTAGCTTGTAATAATAGTCAGCTTTAAATGTGTGAAATAATTGGTCGTTTCAATTATTTTTTTTTGTAACAGACTACTCCCTCTTATATGAAACGAGATAGATTTACGAAGCTCAATGTGTGTGTGAATAAAAACTAGGCACTTTTAAATTTTTCTAATATGTAGAGCGTAATAAATTTTTAATGACGCTAGTGATAAATTATAAAAAAAAAATGAGTTTGAAATCTCCGTTGGATTTGTGACTTAATTGCATAGTTGTTTCTCAAGTAATTTTGCATTTAGGTAATACATACACGGTTTTAAATTTTGATGTAAGTTAGACCTTTTTTACTATTTAGATGGAGGTTTTCCGCTTAATCGGTGCGACCAAATGCCTAAAAATATTAAAGTTCAATACAAATTCGTACGTCGGTATATCGTGCTTAGTGATAATAAAATATGCTCATAGTTCAGTTGTGAGATAGGCTCTAACTAGGTGTTAGCGTTTCATTGTATTTTAGGGGTGAAGAGAGGACAAGGATCGAAATGCAAGTAATGTAAGCATTGTTTCGTCAAATATCCAGATTTAAAAGGATTTCGTATTGAGTCATTGTAAAGATCATATATCTATCTATAGTGTGTTTCTTTTTATATACTATATTGTATACATGATTTATTAATATAATAATATGTGTAAATATTGTCGTGTAATCTTTCGATTACTCGAATCTTATTTGACATGTTACTCATTCAGACATAATTTATGAGATGCATAATCTTTATTTAATCTACATGCCATGGTTAAATTTGTATTATTTACTACAACACAGTATTGACTTCCGCTATAAAATTAGAAATTTAGATTATAAGAATATGCTTAATTTTGTATTTTATTTAGGCCCGTGACACGTTTTACCTTACAATTTATTTGCTTAGTCATTATGAGGGATATGACGTATGTTGGAGCGCAATGAAGTTCAGACGATGTAATATATTGTACCTTTGAATAAATATAAATAAATACGTAATATATAGGACTTTATATTTTATTTTTACCTCACTCTTAAAGTATTTATAAGCAAGCTTTTATTTATACTCTAAGATCTCACCACGTTGTTATAACGCGCTTTAGTAACGCCAAATGGAAGACTAACGATTAACTGAATGTGGAATCTATGATAAAAATCTTGGGAAGGATACTTTACTATGTCACTATAGTCTAAACTATCGTATCTTTCATAAAATTTCCTGTTAATTTCAGAGCTGTTCTGGGAATCTAGAAATCCACAAGGAATATAAGCTATAAGGAAACAGCTATATTTTTTGATAGTTTGACACATATCTAGAATCATACATGTGCTTATTAACGAACAATAAAATCACTACTTTTGATTAAATGTATCAAATCTAGGTCAAGCGTAAAACGATGATGCCACGTGCAAGCGGTAAGAGACGTGTGAGAAAAAATATCGCCTGGTCCAGCCAACCTTAGAAGGTGAATTCACTGCAAGATTAATTTATCGTAGTAGGTACGGTCGCGTGACGAAGGCCGAATGTTAGGTTCCACATTGTTCGGTCACTCACAGGTTGATTAGTATAACCGACAGTATTTTCCCACTGCCCCAGCCTGCCCCAGGCGAGGATGGAATTACAGCGGAGCTTCTGAAAGCGGGTGGAAAACCGGTACTTGAAGTCCTTCAGAAGCTCTTTAATTCCGTCCTCCATGGTGGCATTACACCGGAGGCGTGGAGCAGAAGTGCGGTGGTCTTGTTCTTCAAGAAAGGCGACAACGCTCTCTTGAAGAACTACAGACCGATTTCTCTTCTGAGCCGCTGTTTTCGAAAGTCATTACGAATTGTCTCGCGCGCAGACTTGACGACTTCCAGCCTCCCGAACAAGCCGGTTTCCGAAAAGGCTTTAGCACCATAGACCACATACATACCCTTCGGCAAATTGTACAGAAGTACGAGGAGTACAATTTGCCACTATGTCTGGCGTATGTGGACTATGAGAAAGCCTTTGATTCCGTCGAAATTTGGGCGGTGCTGCAGTCCCTTCAGCGATGCCAAGTTGACTGTCGGTATATCGAAGTGTTGAAGTGCTTGTACAGTAGGGCTACGATGGCTATCCGAGTACAGAACCAGAGTACGAAACCTATCCAATTGCAGAGAGGTGTAAGACAGGGTGACGTCATATCCCCGAAACTCTTTACCGCTGCATTGGAAGATGTTTTCAAGCTTCTGGACTGGAAAGGATACGGCGAGTACATCACCCACCTTCGATTTGCCGACGATATAGTCCTTATGGCAGAATCGCTGGAGGACCTAAGCACTATGCTCAATGACCTCAATAGTGTTTCCCAACGGATAGGTCTTAAGATGAACATGGACAAAACAAAGATCATGTTTAATGTCCATGTCACACCTATGCCGGTAGTTGTTGGGAACACTAAGCTCGAAGTTGTTGACGAGTATGTTTACCTGGGACAAATAGTCCGACTAGGTAAGTCCAACATCGACCGAGAGGTCAATCGACGGATTCAACTCGGTTGGGCAGCGTTCGGGAAATTACGGCACATCTTCTCGTCAGGTATACCTCAAAACTTGAAAACGAGACTGTACACCCAGTGCGTGTTGCCAGTGATGACATACGGAACTGAGACGTGGTCCTTCACTGCTGGCCGGATGAGGAAGCTCAAGGTCGCTCAGCGAGCTATGGAGAGGGCTATGCTCGGAGTTTCTCTGCGTGATAAACTCAGAAATGAGGATATCCGCAGTAGAACCAGAGTGACCGACATAGCCCAACGGATTAGTAAGCTGTAGTGGCAATGGGCCGGCCATATAGCTCGAAGAACCGACAACCGATGGGGAAGAAAGGTTCTCGAGTGGCAGCCTCGTACCGGCGGGCGAAGTGTAGGGCGTCCCCCCACTAGATGGAGTGACGACCTGGTAACATATGCAGGAAGTCGATGGATGCTGGTGGCTCAGGACCGTGCTTTGTGGCATTCTTTGGGGGAGGCCTATGTTCAGCAGTGGACTTGTGAAGGGCTGTAATGATGATGATAATGATGATTTTCCCACTGTGGCCCAAGATGGATCTATTTTACCAATGTGGCCAAGTCGATTTCTAAGATGTGTGTGTAAGACGGCTAGTACACACTTAGACGCCCATTACACGCCTAGGCAAGCGTCAATCAGTTCGATCAATCATGACTGAGGTTTGAATGATAGAATAATTTCGACATTACACGCTCATTGTTAGACGCCCATTCCACAGTAGGTTTTGCTGTCAGTTTTACAACAATCACAGTTGTTATTGACGAATAACCGACTGTGTAAAGCGGTGATTGACGGTTGCATGAAATTGATTGACAAATATCTGGATATTTTGATTTTTACGTCAATTAACACAGTCTTTGTAAAATTGTAAAACTGACAGCAAAACCTACTGTGTAATGGGCGTCTAACTAAGGCGAGGCGGGCACGACCCACTCAAAACTAGTGTACTACTAGAAATCTTAAACTAATTTCCAACCATGAGAAAAATTCCACGTTGTGTAGCAGTGCTTTATCAGGGTAGCGCCCCTCCCTCGGAAACATGCTGGCTATGTCCATGGATGCAGGAGGTTCGGTTGGACTATAAATGTAATATAGGTTACCAACATAAACTGGAATACCATAACGGTACGGTTAGTAAATAAAAAAAGGTATGATTTTGTATGAATCTCTTTTATTTCGTGACACCACAAATCTTTTACACATTCCGACAGTCACACAAATTGCTTCAGTTATTTACGCTCTGTACTGTTCTGCCGTAGATGGCGCTGGCAACTGTGTCAAACATTTACAAATTTATCTATCCTTCGACTCGACCAACATCAAAATACCATTCATAAATTCACGAATTACCTCAAAATATTTTGTTACGTAAACAACAATACTAACTCTATGTATAATATTAATCTTTGGCAGCACTATGGAAAATATATTTCTAAGTATTTTAATGAAAATGCAACTTTAAATATTTATAACAATCACAACAGTTTCTTGACAATATTATATATTATTTTATTTTGTATTTAATCTTAATAAAATTAATATTAAATTGATTTCAAACGTAATATGATAAGTGATTTAACTAAGATCTCTTAATGAATTAACAATCTATAAAACTTAATAATATTTACAGTAATACCTATTTATTTATGGGGGTTTTATTCCTTCAGGGATTCATTTACATTTTAATGTAAGATAGCAATAAAAATATAATTTAGTAAGTACCTAGGTTCTTTGCACCTCAGATATAGCAATGATATTCCAAAGTTTATATTTATCATTGAGTTATAGCATGTTTGTTAGGCTAAATATAATATCTATCTTATTTGGTTCGTTTATACACTGAATTGGAATCCATTCCTCGTAATATGTAATAAAGAAACTAAATAAATATATATGATTTGAATGTCAACAACCTTTTTAATGTGTATGTGCTTTAGTTTGTCAATAACTGCTTATTTATATATATTACGACTAAATCTTGATTTTTAGTGCAAATAAAAGGTATTGTTTCCTTTTCGTTGAATAAGCTTATAAACGCAGACCAATAAAAACAATATTGGTATCCAACGTGCTCATTCCGAACCCTGTCCCGAACTAAGCCTTTTCTACAGTATATTAAACTATACATTAATCGTATCAATTATCATAGTCACTATGTTATTGGTGTTCTTTTCGTGTCCCACTATAGTAAACTACTTTAAATATTTTGAAACCATAATAGACGTACTAAATCTCAATAAGTATTTTGTAATATCACAAATCACTGTATCGCTAAGAACTATATACTTAATTGTTAAGATTATAGTGTAAATGCTTGATGTTTGCCGTACAACATTTATCTGCTGTAGCAAGCAGCTAAAATTAAAGAGAGAACAAACATTATAAATTTTTAAAAATGACAAATTTTGTCCAATACTCACTTTTAAACTACTTTACGAGGCACAACGGCACAGCTATTGTATTTGTGAACTTCCCGTTTCATATCTTATGTTTCTTTACTTAAACCTATTTATATGAGGTGATAGCTATATTTTTAGATTTTATCTATAATTTTTTAAACAAATTGAAACGATTGAAACAAGAATTTTCCTTAGTATTGCTATAAAAACTTTGAATTTGCGGTCGGAACCATGTAAATTTAAATACCATAGGTATATTTAAAACTCACAGATTTTTAAAACACAGATTAAATTACCTGTTTACTACGGTAGCTAAAAAGCTAGCGTGTACTAGTAACTCGACGATAATAATATGAACGCATTTTAATTTATTGTAATTCACTTTGAACAGTTACAGGTATTTGTGACTATTATATTTATTAAAAGGTCGGAAAAATAAACTTAAATTTCCATGGTTCCCTGTGTTTTCATCCACATTTCTTAATGAAAGGTTGCAAATTAATAAATGATGTCCATATAAATGAAATAAGAGAATATGTAGTTCATTTATTAATTTGATACATCTTTATTTATATTTCGAATTCTAATTTATAGCTTTGGTTCTAATGAACAGTATTATGATTGCGTTTTGTTGAATTATATTTGTTGAATTTATGTATATTATTATATAAGCTACATCGATATTTAACGATCGAAGCAGTATAACTCTAACTTTGAATCTATAAATTTACGTGGCCACAATTTCGATTCACAACTCTTATCATAAAGCTTTATGAAGCTCTTTATTATACATAAACTATAAATATTGTTCGAGAATCGAAAATAGCTTCTTATCTAGAGATATTATAATCAATAAACGATTACGAAGGCTTAGTATAAGATTATATGAATGAAAAAGTAGTTTATATTTGTAATTTGTTAAGTAAGGAAACAACTCTATCATTAAGATTTCGATAATTATTATTCTATATAATCTTAGAAACGAAGTGTTATACAGACCGTATAGAATTGTAGATTCTAAAACAGGATGCAGACAGGACTTGCTCTATATGGCACTCATATAGCTTTGTCTTACGCGAGAAGCCATTTAATGTGCTTATTAATACTATTGCATATTACATCTATTAACATATACACAAGCGCTGAAAACTGCGGAGGCTTAAAAAAAATTACACCCTTGCAACTAGGCATTTGGTCGTGATTTTTAAAGTCTAAGACCGCAGCAACCATTTAGCTTCATCAGGTTTGCTGTGTGCTCGTTTTTTCTTCTTAGAAACTTTAAGAAGCATCCCTTCAGTTGCAGATGCAGATGCCTTCCATTCCCTTAGAAACCGTTTTAAAACTTTAGAGCAACTCTATATCATCCACATTATTTTCTATAATGTTTATTTTCAATATTTTCATTTATTTCGAATTGCTAATAAAAGAGAGGAGCAATAAAATAACATTTTAGTTTAAACATTTCATCGCTAATAATAATTAATTTTATATTCGTTCCGACTTAAAATAGGCCGCGTATTGATTAATTTTTAACCTAAGTCAATTCAGCGTTTAACAAACTACTTAATTACAACACATGATATGATGATTTGATTGAAAACTTATTAAATTTGTTTTTATATCTACAACAGAAACAAAGACAAAAGATTTAACTGTAGACGAGGCACGTTCAATCGCAATCTATAATTTATTTAAACACTAAATAACTTTATCGTCTAAATTAACGATTTTATATCTTAACAAACATGTGATATGTTCATTATTGCCGTAATAATAAATTAATTTTAAGTAATGGGGACATAATTGTCATGGTCAATGGGCGACATGCTGAGCGATATGGTTTGCATCAAGGCCAACAGCAAGTCACACAGAAACATGCAAATGCCGAGTGCAACGCCTGTCTTCAGCCCGCCTTTCACGAAATTGAGATGAGTGGTCTATATAACACAAAACGTTTCGTTGGCGACGTGGGTGCTGTTACAGCAGCAACCAGAGTCAATTTCCCTCATCTTAATGTTAAACATCCTCCCCTTTGGACAGATGAAGTACGACATCCATTACAATTATCACATACACACATGCAACACACGTAGTCTTTTTTACAGTCATGCAATTTCTGCCACGCGATTTTTATCATAATATTCGAGTAATCTAGTATTTACAAGATATTCATAAAAGATAAATGGCTCATAAATAAAGTAACATCGAATGAATAGGAATAAAAACGTATTTATATTCTCTTTGGAATATAGTGACATTGTGTAATTTTAAAGCAAAATGTACCTAGTGATGAATTAATTTACTTATGTCCGTGTGTAATGCCAAATAAATTAAGAAAGCGTGCCGTGCAGAAACAAAATAGTGCAACAGGACCACAAAGGTGCAATGTGCGCATTATAGAAGGATAAGAGATGATTGAAACTTAAATAATGTAGTTATTTTACTAATAATGCTTTGGAGAAGGGTTAAACACATACATAAATATTGTATTATACGTATTAAATTATTATCTACAGGGGAAACTTAAAATTACTCTGTTGTTTACGTATTTATGTAACAATGTGTAACATTATTGTAGGAAAATGTAACAAGTAAGTATTAATTATTGTATGATATCACTCTTCAATTTAATGATCACAATTTTTAATTTAATTATAAGGTAAATTAAATGAGTGTAGAAAATACCTAGAAGTCTAGATGCTACATACTTAAGCTATTGGTACAAAAAATACGAAATCATGAGATGCTACGTCGTATGCTAATAAAGTATTATTATTAATAACAGTCAATTGTGTCATGTACGTACGTAGTTAAAGATCTTTAAAATGACAAGACAAATTGAGTACATTTTCAAAATTGGCATGTCAGCACTACTTATGGTTTTGTGTGTCGCAAGTGCTTTGCTGAAGCTTATTCTGTATATCGTACTGATCATCTTGTAAAAACTAATTTATTTGCTGCAATCCATATAACAGATGCAAATTGTATTTGCAAACTATTAAATGGGTTGCCAGCAAAATGGTCGGATTCCGGGTCCATATGTATTTTTGTCTACCTGGCTTATTTTTACGTAGCTATACCCACAAAAGTAGACTATGATACTTATGGTTCCTGGGACAAACGCTAGGAGATTAGCAACTGAAAGGATAACGACAAAATGGCCTAGTTATTCCCACCTTAATCCTAGTTATCTTTCACAGCAAGCAAGAAGTTCTTAATGAATTTTCATTTCATTTCCCAATATGACTTTGTGTTCAAATAAATCGATCTAAGCCATAATCACTTGGCATCTGACGAAATACTAATGCCTAATACGCCAGGTTTTATTTGGTTCTGCTACATACACTTTCGTAGTTCCAAATAGCTTTCCATAAATAATAAGAGTAGATATTGCTTGATGGCCTTATGACAGATACAATATAAAATGCAGTTTACGCGTTACAATCATTTTTTTTGCGTATTCTTTGCTTTAGTGTTATTTTCACTTTAAGGTAAGAATACTAGACCAAATTGAAATTATATGCCTGGGTCATTTAACGTCTGGAGTGACTAAACTTCACCGTCTTTTGTTTTTAATTATCTAAAATATTTAGATCATTTTGTAGTATCCTGAGCGCATGCCTTAGAATTCTTTATTTTATATTATTATTTCATAGCAATCTAAGATCTCCGTTTACTTGAACTACGAAATGTTAATTGTAACAACACATTTACCACGTGCTGGAAGGTAAAGGACACCATCGTAGGGAAATCTGTATATAAGAAAAAAAACCACGTCGAGGAAATATTATGAAGTCCGCAAACACGAATTGGAGCATTGCTATGAACGTCTCAGAATCTTGGAGATATGGAACGGTTTTGAGATTTCAGAGATTTGGAGTGGTTTCAAAAAAAGCAGTCCCGCGGAAAATATGCGAACTAATATGTAAAGTATGGAATTTGACAGAAAAGTGTCAAATTTTACGAAGACTGGCGCCGCGCTGTGGCTGACGAACTACTTCTGTAAAAATTACTTCTCAAATCACAGTTTAAACTCAGACTGTCAAATAACCACTTTTTGCAATAAGACGGTAAGATTCTTTTTTATATATAATATATGATTGTAGTCGTACACTGGCGTTAGATAAGGAAAAAAATGAGTGTTGGTTATACTTTTTTTTTTACGTTAGACGCATGTATTAATTGCTGCTATTTAATTATTCTATACGTCTTTAATTATTTGATGACTCTAGCGGTGGGAAATATTTAATGATAATTTATCTTAACCCACTAGCCATACAAAAGGGGAAAACACACCTACCGACAGCAGGCATACGACCCGCCTGTTTCAAATTTGCCGATGTGTGGAATGCAATCAACTTATAATAAATGACATGCTTTTGTATTCAGAAACATCTAAAAAATAAGGGTGCGTGCACTCAGTACACGTGAAAGAAGTGGAACTTCTTAGTATCATTTTATCACTTTAACTTACTTGCTCTCTCTTTCTTTTACACAAGAAGTTTCACTTTAATAATATTAGTTAAAAAAATATTGTATTGTCATCGCTTCTTAATGTTTGCAAATTTTAAAATAACTCCGACAGTCCGGAATTTCGTGAAAATTTAATACAAAATTCCATTACTTTCATACATACATATCCTTGGGTTTACTTTATTGTTGATGCCATTATCAGGCTCTATAGCAGAACTGGCAGCGGCAAATTCGGACCAGACGGGTACGTGTAATCCGTTCCGAGTTGCGTCCCGCAGCGTTTGTCCGTCCGACCTCAGGCGACGGGTTGTTTGTAAAGACGTTCAAGCCTTTAAAACAAGAGGAAGCTGACCCTGGTCCGGCGCGCGTCGCCTTTGCCGCGCCGGCCCATGCCGTACTGTCACATGGCCGTGTCGGAGGAGCTGCCGCCGGGCTTGGCGTCGCCGCCGCCGCCTGCCGCCGAGTCCTCGTCCCGCGCCGACCGGCCCCCCGCCCCCGCCCCCGCGCCGCCCGCCGACAGACCCGTGAAGTCCAATTTGTACTGCACCGTACCAACACGTTATTATCTGTTACTCTGTTTATATACTTACCATTTTTCATAAACTGTATAATTGCGTAAACAATATTTTTGTGTCTATAGTCGATAAAAAGTTTAAAAATCAAATACAGCCAGCACGAGTTATGAGCGCTGGGCGATTTTGGAGCGGTTGATTAGAGCAGATTCATTTGTTTTAACTAATTAACGATTGGATTCGTCGAACTTGTAGAATATACTTGCACCAGTCATACTACTGCAAATCACTAATATTGGGCCGAATTAGTTTCGCCGACCACGTAATCATACCCTCATAATCCGGCCAAGTCATTGTGTTAAAGGCCATAAGCTCATAATCCGTGCCGTCTTACTAAACTACTCGACCAAGCTAATTAGACGAATGGATAAAATACAGCTTCATTACTCTTTATGGAAATAATATGTTTGGTTTCGGCTTTTTTATTGGTCTGAGGGTTTCGGTTGCCAGTGTCGTCACGTTTGACAGTCTTCTAATTAACTTGGTCAACAGTTTTTCAAAGTTTGAATGTGGTGACTTATATTCATTCGCCACAGTACGTATTTTTTATATTTTTATTTATTTTATTAAATTGACACTAAAACATTGTTTCCAAATTAAGACAGTTTAAGAAAAATGGATAATATGTTGGCGCGGTTTCGCCTACATTTTATGGCATTATAATGCTTATTTAGTAGGGTTGAGGTTATAGATAATGTAAGAAAAAAAGTTAATTGCATATGGAAATGGTTATTGCACATGATATCGAAGGCAAAATTTTACAACCTTGCAATTCGATTGCAAGGCTGATTGACAGCAAGCTAGCCATTTTCATGACCCATTCAATTCTAAGCACAAGCATTTTAATGTTATTTGGGGTCGTTGACGAAAATACTAATAGAAGTTAATGCTGTGACAAAACCGCAACCAATTATTGACGTCTACCCATCGCTACTGCACCCATTGAAATGATAAACACCATGAACCATGCACGCGAATAAATTTTGTACAAAATACCACGAAATCAAAATATTTCATAGTCGATTAAATGAAAGTTTATGCAGATATTCTAGTAAGTTCACTTAATGGGAAAGATAGCGCACGCGTAGAACATCTTAAAGTCTATAAATAATTTTATAAACTTTAAGATTAATGATTACTTTGACACACATACTAAACTAAGTAAATATATTATATCATTGCAACACACACAATAAACAACATTCAGAGATTAGCTAATGATTACACCATTAAAACAATACTACACTAAACTCAATAACCACGATGTATCATGTTAGGCTGAATTTCGAGAATGTTATTGCCACGTTTTTAGTGATCAAAAACTTCAACCCACACGTATACCTACTTTATCCATTTAATACACTATTTTCACTTTTAAATGTAGATGCTTTTTGTAAGTTTGGTTTCCAATGCATAGGTACTCTCTCGGGCATACAGAGGGAATACTGAAATTAGGAAATAAATTAAAACGTAAAAAGGAGTAAAAGAAAAGAATAAAAATATAATTAATAGACGCAGTAAAATATTCAAAGAGCATAAACAAAAAAACGCCATATCTCTTAGCTGACAAAGGGTGTATGAGTACTTGCTTGTTTGTTGATATTTTTTGGTCTCTAGCTCTAGCATGTACTTAACATATATACCCAAGTAACAATATTTACTATGAATAACAGTATAAATAATCAATATACTTTTATAGATTACACAAAACATGCTCAATTGTAACTACACACAGAATTACATATATATAGGGATATACGTTATGAAATGTAAGACTGACAATGAGACAGACCGATTTATCTCTTGTATTGGTTGAGGATTTGTTAATCGCTTTGTCCAACGGAATAAGACCCTGGCGTGGAAGAAACCACCCAGTGCATAGCGGTAGGAAAACAGAAACAAATTTTAAATAAAACATACAATTTAACTAAAAGGGAGTCCGTATATTTTAAATTTTACTATGACTATTTCAAACTAATTTCTAAATAGCTAAAAGGTTTATTCTTGTTTATGACAGCAATCACATAAAGTATGTTTTATTACAATTTAATATTTATTCAAGAATAAACCTTCAGTACTGTAACCACACTTTTCCACCCGTATCCTGAAAGTCTAACAGCCATGAACGAAATAAAAATTTTAAAGTACTTAACAGGTGCAACACTCTGGTGCCTTTTAATCACTCCCACACTGGCTTCCCACGGCAAAGGTACCTAAGGAACATTACGTTCCAATGCACTAAAATCTTTAATATTTCTAGAAAATTCTCTAAATTTTTAAAATGTGCGACGTGTTGCTCAAATTCTTGTCAGTATAATTAATGACCAAAAAGAGTAGATCAATCACCTTATTCGCGCAGTCGAAGCACGTCGTGACTACTTTGCTGATTACGTTCATGAGATGTTTTGTCTCTTGAATCACGTTATCCACTTTGCTGAAGGTAGCTGCGCGGCCCACCGTTGGTTCCTTCACCGTAAACTGCAGTTGCTGCACGTACGTCGGAACTTTATCTAGGTGTTCTAATAATTCCTTTTTCATCGTTCCCGCTGGTACCTGCATAAGAGTTATGTGTGTCTTATAATATAATATGTTATATCACCCTCGTGTTTACATTCTGTGTAAATGGTGGTAACTTAAGAGAATCCACTTCCTCATATCATCCCGTGAGCGTAAGAGGCGAAATAGGGCAACTGCAACTGGATATGGGTAGCGACATCTTCTTGATTATTTACTCTACTACTAAGTCTCTATTCAGAGCAATAAAAAAAATTGCAAGCCCACTTGTCAAGTGTGGCAATAACGGCAAATATCCCGCCTATGAGACAGTCTATTGGGGGTATGTATGTATAGCAGTCGACGTGATTAATGATATTACAAATGGCCTTACCTGATATGAAAACTGTCGAACGATTTTATAAAGTCTATTGGCTTCTTCGGCGAAATATTCTGCTTGCGTAAAGAGGTCCTGCGTTGTATTTAGCCGGCCCTCGCCTTTTGTAAACTGGTACATAGCGAAGGCCATGGAAGACATATTTTTTGCTCTGGGGACAAAATATTTTTTTTCTATAAATGCGACAATCAATAAAAGATAGCAGTTGAAAATTTCCCATCAATGCATCAAATTATGTTTGATATATAAGGCAGTTTTCTGCTTCTTTTGTATACTAATAATTGCATTCGTGGCACTTGTCACAGTACCCATAGGAAAAGTTCTAGAAAGCTTACTACATTTACAGTAATCGTTTTAATTTGTAATAAACTTCGTATTAGTCATAAAGAAAATACTACAGATGACGTTCTGGAAGAAATGGCATCAGCGCTCATTATAGAATTGTATTTAATAGAACTAAAACATAATATACTAAAGGAGACGTTTACTAGGACAGTTCCATGAACCATTTCCGTGAAATATAATTCTAAGTGGCGATTTTTTATAGGAGAGGGGGCAAACGAGCATGCGGCTCACCTGATTGTAAGTGACTACCGCTGCCCATGAACAACTGCAACACCAGGGAGGGAATTGCAGATGCGTTGCCGGCCTTTTAAAAAGGAGTACGCTCTTTTCTTGAAGGTTCCTAAGTCGTATTGGTCCGGAAAAATCGCTGATGGTAATCGATTCCACAAGGAAGTCGTGCGAGGAAGAAAACATCTTCTAAATCGCGCAGTGGTGGACCGCCAATCATCCAGATGGTGTGGATGGTATCGAGAGTTCTGCCGCGATGTGCGTTCGTGAAATTTGGCGGCTGGGATTAATTCGAACAATTCCTCAGAGCACTCCCCGTGGTAGATGCGAAAGAAAATGCAAAGGGATGCAACATCTCTTCGCAGTGCCAATAAATCGAGCCGATTGGAAAGGACTCGGTCGTCGACGATTCGAGCCGCTCTGCGCTGGATGCGGTCAAGTGGAAGGAGCTGGCACTGGGGAGCCCCTGCCCAGAGATGGGAACAGTATTCCATGTGAGGTCGAACCTGCGCCTTGTAAAGTTGCAGGCGGTGTGCCGGCATGAAATACTCTCCCGCTCTGCTGAGCACGCTAAGCTTTTTAGAGGCCAATTTGGCCTTCTCTTCCAAGTGACCACGAAACTGCACGTCACTCGATATATCGACTTCGAGGATTCCGATACTGGCTGAGGCAAGAAGGGGAGTGCTTTAAAACTGAGGAGATACGACAAAGGGGTTCTTTTTAGCGGTAAACGCGCAAACTTGTGTCTTCTGAGGATTAAACTGGACTAGATTTAGTCGCCCCAATCCGAGACTTTGTTCAGCAAAGACTCGACTTCAGACACAAGTTTGTTCCGGTACTCGGCGACGTTTTCCCGAGAAATATTGGCACGGCCGGTGTATAGAGCATCACCAGTGCTGTCATCCGCTTAGCAATGAATGTTACCAGTTAAAAACATATCATTCATATGCAGAAGAAACAGCGTTGGTGTACACAGCCTTGTGGAACACCAGCGTTAATAGGCTTGTAGTTGGAGCATGCACCGTCTACAACGACGTTGATGCTCCGATCTGCAAGGAAGCTGGTGATCCAATCGCACAATTTCTCGGGAAGCCCATAGGAAGGGAGCTTCGAAAGAAGCGCTTTGTGCCAAACCCGATCGAAGGCCTTCGCAATGTCCAAACTAACGGCCAACGCCTCCCCCTTGGACTCTACTGCCTCCGCCCATCTATGGGTCAGGTAGACCAGAAGATCATCAGCTAATCGACCCCGACGAAAACCGTATTGGCGGTCACTAATCAGCTGGCGATCCTCAAAGTACCGCATGAGCTGGCAGTTAATAATGGATTTCATTATTTTGGAGAACAAGGAGGTGATCGCGATAGGCCTATAGTTGGACGGGTTTTTGTTTTACTCAGACTAAAATCCACTTCCTCATAATATCATCCGTCGGTGGTTGTACGAGTAAGAGGCGACAGAGGGAAATCAAAAGAGGAAATGGGCAGCAGCATTTTCAACTAAACATTCTATGACTTGAAACTTTATTTGGCCTACTCACAGCCATGGACTTTCGATAGGCTGTAATAAGGATAACGAAAGGTGGCTTGGAAAGGCATATTAAAACATTTAATAAACCGTTTAAAGTCTGTAGAATAATTATGTTGAGTCTTCTTACTTACATTTAGAAATAACAGTTGTGTTTGAGTGAGCGTGCGTAAAAATGTGTTCTGAAATCTCTATTTTATTAATAGATTATTTTACCTCTTTACGATGTCATTGTTCTCATCAGCACCCTGCCATTTCTCTGTCTCCGCGTCCATTTCAGAGGACATCATTTTCATTTCTAACCCTGACTTAGCAATTTTCGCTTGTTCATCAGAATCCAATCGTACGGCCTTAAGTGGTTTACTTGTCGTACCATGTTTCTGAAATCAATAAAATCACCAATTTTACACAAATATATATGAATGTATGAGTATATTATATACATGTTATGTATGTATATATTAGAAGTCTTAAAAGAACGTTTCAATAATGACCTACAGATATTTAAACATAAAACAATAACTATTTTTGAGAGTAGCATGGATCCTTTTGATCTTGTCTCCTACAGCCTAGGTGAAATCTCAGATGAAACAAAGCCATCATGCTTTTAATATCATATTAAGTTTGTAGCTGTGCGGCGTAGAGGTGTACTAATATTTCTGACATAGTATGCGACGTCTTCCTGAGTTATAAAATTTAAACTTCTTAATTCTAGTCCTCTATATTGTTTACTTTAATGCATCCTTCTTATGCATGCCATGCATAAGAAGGATGCATTAAACATGCATGTTACTCAAATTAACAATAATCGATTTTATTCATAACAGATTGTCATTTTCGCTTTAACTCCTGAGCTACTACAGTTATACTCATATAATCATAGATTTATGCATATAATAAAGGTTTGTTAATATGGTTACAGTCACAGGTCTGATATTATATACATACCACAGTCTAGTAAATCATAATTCTACTGAAAGGTACGTGTGGCTACATTAGGAATTTATGCATCAAAAAACATTGTCTATTGTTCCGTCTAATAATTTAAAGACATAGAATAAAACTACTTTTACGGATTTTATCGCGTTTAATTTTTAACTTTTTTAACTCTCGACGTTTTGGGCACTTTCCTGGGAAAGGAGGATTTAGAGGCCATACGTCAAGACATTTCGTCCTTGTTACGTCGGAGTTCAGTGCCGAAACTAAATCTCCCCAAAGACGAGATTAAAGTGTCGTACAACTTACGCACCAGACCAGAGCTCACGATTCTCCGCGCAGGTAAAGTAAATTCTACAGTAGTAATGAATACGTCAGATTATAATTTTAAAATACAATAACTTTTATCGGACGAAAATTCATACAAAACGGTCAAAACAGACCCTACAACCAATGTGCATAATCCGCCGTTGGTCGCGTGGGGCGAATAAACGCCCGTCAAAAGTTTATTTTCTTAATATTTAAAATACTGATATTATTATCGCATCCAAACTCTAGCTACCTTCCTATAACGACTAAATACGCGACACAAACAAGTGAACATTTAGTATGCGCCGTGCACTTGAACGCTACGGACGTATTTTTCGTGAACGGGTGTCAGTTGACCCCACGCGACCAACGACGTTATAAAAGTGCAATTATTATTAGAAGTACAAAATGAGTTTGCAAGAGGAGCGTATTAGAAACTGGTTGGAAGAAGAGTCAGTTGAAGATGTAATTGGTGGGGAAGATGATGAAGAAGGTGGTGATGAAATAGAGCCCCAAATAAGTGAGCACGAAACTGATACAGAAGAAGAATGCGATTCAGAATCAGAAGCTGTCACGGAAAATCAGAACATTGGTTCAAGTAGCGAAGATGACGTTCCCTTGTCTCACTTGCAAACTTCACAGTGTTACGTGGTGCACAGAAAATTAAGAAATGGTAGGACTGAAGTAATTTACAGATGGAGGAAGCAACCGCCGCCACCAACATGTCGCATCCGCAGTCAGAACATCGTGACACATTTGCCAGGACCTAAAACCTTAAAAAATATGTAGAGGAGCAGATACTGCTGAAATAGCCTGGATATTACTATTTTCAATATCTAATGGCTAGAAAAAGTTGTTCTTTACACTAATCAGAAAATACAATCGCAAAAATTAAATTATCAAAGAGATAGAGACTCATCTGAAACAGACATGATTGAAATAAGAGCCTTGATAGGTTTATTGTATCTCACTGGTTTATACAAATCATCACACCTACGTATCTCGGATGTTTTCAACCCAGACGGGACTGGATTGGATATTTGTAGAGCTGTAATGTCGGTACAAAGATTTAAATTTCTCTTGCGCAATCTCAGATTCGATGACAGGAATACCCGTAACGAGCGAAGGTTCGAAGATAAATTAGCGCCCATAAGAGAATTGTTTGAGGAGTTTTTACAGGCTTGTCAACGGTGTTATACTGTTGGTGAGTACGTAACACTGGACAAAATGTTAGAAGCAATACATGCCTAAAAAACCCGCAAAATATGGCCTAAAAATACAGGCATTAGTTGATGCTCGCTTATTTTATACCCTCAATTTAGAGGTTTATGTGGGGGTTCAACCTGCAGGGCTCTATGCTGTTGACAATTCTACGATGGCTATCACAAAGCGAATGATTCAACCAATATCTGGAACGGGTCGCAATATCACCATGGATAATTGGTACACTAGTGTTTCACTAGCTGAAGATTTGGTGATGCAGCACAATTTGACTATTGTTGGAACAATAAAAAAATAACATCGTTTATTCTTCTTGATTTGGATTCGGGAAGCATCATAGTACCTTAGTATCATATTGCCCAAAGAAGAATAAAGTAGTTCTCTTACTTTCAACTATGCATAATGATGCTTCAGTAAACGACGCAAAACCGGAAAAATTACCATAAATTATATCATTTTACAACAATGCAAAAGGAGGGGTTGACGTTGTGGATCGCCTGAAGTTGCATTACTCCGTTGCACGTACTTGTTATAGATGGCCACTGTGTCTATTTTGTACTTTACTCTATATTGGAGTTGTGAATTCGCATATCATATTCGACGGCCTAAACCATAATACAAGTCTTACGCGGAGGAGTTTTATAAAGTTTAGCTTATTCATTATTCGAAACTCAACTAAAGTGCCGAAGCACGATGAAAAATTTGCCCCGAGAATTATCTAACACAATAATGAGTTTTGTAACAACTCGAGTTCAAGAAATAGAGGAAAATGAAGACGAACTACAACCGAAGAAGAGACGATGTGTACACTGCCCATGCCACGTGCCCTAGGCACTGCAAAAATATTTGTGAAGAATGTATCTGAACATACTTATTGTAACAGTCAGCATGTTTTTTTTTTTACTAGTTATAAGTTTCATGATCTCATATCATGATCTACTTAATGAAGATTAAACTTTGTGAAAAAAAAGTTTTTCTTGATATAATTTTAACCTCTAATAATTTTTATTACAGATTCCCATAAAAATGTATCTCTGCATTGTTAGCATACAAATTGTAAATTTCAGTTTATGGTTTTATGTATTTTTTTATTGTAAGTTACACGTTTTTTGATCTCGTATAGTTGTCTACTTTATGAAGATTTAATTTTGGTAGAAGAAAAGTTTTTGTTGATTTATTTTTTATGTTTAATAATTTTTATTATAGATTCCTATAAAAAACGTGCCAAAAAGCTTCTGTGTTGTTTTATTGTTTAAAAAAATTATAAATAAACATTTCTTAAATTAATATACGTGATTTTTATTTCTTTATACTCTAAACTATTTACTAAATCCTAAATTAATTATAAAAAAGCCATAGATTTTATAAAAATCATGTTTATTTTTGGGGATACCTGTTGACCCCACGTGACTAACCCTGTTACAAAAATTGAGCGCGACTAACGCCGGGTTAAAACTACTAGCGATCTAATAAAGAAATACATAAATAATACATAAATAAATTTATAGTCATTGTAAATAAACATAACATGATTATTATGATCATAACACCGCATTACAAGTCCATTGGTGAACACAGGCCGTTCGCATAGATTGCCACAAGGAACTGTCTTGAGTAACCGGCATACATACATTCACGCTGTATAGACTTTGCTGGTGCTGGCAGCCGTGCACGAGTGTGTGCACAAGCACAGCACAGTTCACTCTCTATTCCCTCACTCTCATAGCCGAATAGGATGGCAATTCGGCATGCTTGAAGAGAGATCAGATATAGGATTAATGGGTTTATGTACATTCGGAGGTACGGGGGTGAATCACCACCAACTTTCTAACTTTCGGCTGCCACTGAGAATTTCTCGACAGCAAAACTCAATAAATGATTTTGGCCCCACCCGGAACCAACATGATCAGTGGTTTGTGCAGTTAGGACTATTAAGGCAATAAGACAGTCAGTATACCGTTACGTTAAATAAAAAAACGAATACCCCAGGCCTGGGTAGGCTGCTGTACTGCTGCTTGTCGGGCCTCTCGTTGGTGAGGTCGAGGAGCTCCTTGGCGAGGCGCGCGGCGTCGGCCAGCAGCCAGGCCCACATGTCCACGAACACGTCGAGGTTCTCGCGCGCCGCCGCGCTGCCCGGGTGCGCCGCCAGCGTGCGCGCCGCCGTCATCACTTGCGGCCCGTATATCCGCAGGTTGATCTCCGCGAACTTCGCGCTCACCTGCAGCGTCTCCGACATGGCTATATGCCGGAGCAGCTTGCACACCTGCAATTTTATATTTGACATTCATATTCAATTAAAACACTTTGTAAGAGCTGTCAAAATAAACATTTCTACAGAAATTGTATGAGAATATACATTTTATAGTGTAATAAAAAAACAAACACTCCAGGCCTGGCCAGGATGCTGTAAACATTTTATTATTAAAGTTTTTTATAATTCTACTAGCTGGCCAGGCAGACGTCGTACTGCCGACTTTGTCCTATAAAAATCCTTAAATTACCAATAAAAAATATTGAGGGTCACTTAACGGGATAAGAACTATCCTATCTCTCAAGTTGGACCAAACTGCACACAGTATGCAAAATTTCATTGTAATCAGCTCAGTAGTTTAAGAGTTCATCGCGGACAAACAATGTGACACGTAATTTTTATATATAAAAATAAGTTTACATACAGTTTCCTAGTATTATTAATTGTAAGTAATACTTAAAAATTAAAACTATATTATATTTTCGTAATTAGTAAGGAACCCCTCCTCAGGTGTAGCAAATTATACATATATGTGTATTTAAATATTTACAAATAAAGTTGTGATCTTATTTGTATAATATATTTAAACACACAAAATCAAAATTCACTTAAGATGGAAAATGGACCAGTAAAAGTAGTAAATTCAAATTTTTAAAGCTGTTATATTTAATAGTGATGTCAACTACGCGATTGGTTTATTTGTTGTAATTTTGAGTAAAGGTGTTTGAGTTTGTGAGGGGAATTAAACGTCTCGAAATTTTACACCGTTTGTGTTGGTAACAATTATTTATAATCTGCATAAATTTCCTTATATTCAATCTTAATATGGATATGGAAGTACGAATTATAAAAGGAGAATATTGTCGGTTTAATATAAAACAAAAAAACATTAAACAAGATTAAACCGAACAGTTTTTTTTTGTTTTTGATTACGAGTCGTGGTTTACTTTTTTTAATAAAACAAATGACAAGCGAACTTACCGTCCCCCTAAAGGTAAGTCTCACTGCAGTCCAACCAGTGTTAAACAATGAAGGCCACAGATGCGTTGTCACCTCTGAGGACTACGATGTTTCTCTACATCCATCAGAGCGGAACACAGCAGTGCAAGTACTGCTATTCGGCGGCAGAAATATAGTTAAGAGGCTGGTACCCAGAGGGGATCCTAGGGAGAAATGGAGTCTTTCCATCTAGTAATATTAAAGGTACTTCTATTTCATCGTTTTCAACAGCCTGTGAATGTCCCTTGCTAGACATGGACCTCTTTCGTTGTGGGGAAGCTTTGCCTTGATTGTTATGCTTGACGATCGTAGACGCACCGTACACATCATATTTTACGTCTGTCGTAAACAAAATGGTTATACCGTCATCTGTCGGAAGCCACAAGATTTTTTAGATATTTCTCATACTCGCCTTTTGCAACACACCACACGGCAAAAACAAAACTAAGTTTAAGGCATCAATATCATAGTTCAAGAGGACTAAGCTCAGTGTTTTATGTTATAGGCCTTGTGATAAGTTTTTGTTTTTTAGATTATCCAACACACTGGTCTTTGTCTCTTACTTAAATTTTAATTAGTTACCTATTTTATTTTATCGTCGCTTAGTGACATCGTAAGAAAATAATATTCCTCAATAACTATTTTTTTATATGATGGAAAGATTCTGTTTAAAAATCACATGTTGTTCAGAGCCAAAAATTATTATTTATGAGTTACACATTTGTTTTGTTTGTGTTTGAATGTAAACCTTTTATTGAGATAAACAGTCTACTCTATTTCTGTACGTATACTAAACGCCACGTATTTAACGTGCCTTGGTTACAGTTGAAATTTATATTGTTTGTCTAAGTCATTAATATAAATTACATCGACAAACATATAAAACATAATTACCATATTCCAAAACATTACGAAAATATGAGTTTCCAAATCGAGCGCTATCTTTTATTATTAACCAATTTAATAAATGATGTTGAGGAAATTTAGGTAAAAATAATTATTTAATCAATAATAACTGAAGAAAAAAATCTTGTGGTAAAATAGAATAGAATAGAATAATTTTTTATTAAATATTGATTACAAGAAAATCTTATTAAAAGTCATTTTTTACTTTACCACTGGTTCGAAAACAATCCTCTGTCCTGGGAAGAACCAGCAAGAAACCCAGCGGGACTTTTTAAATAAATTTTACAATATAAATAATTACAAACTATTTACAAAATTTATTTTAGAAACAGCTTGGAAGCGACCACCTCATTCCCAGAGGTTATTATCAACCATGTATTCATTTATATTATAATAACCCTATTTATACAGTTTTTGTTTAATTAAATATTTAAACTTGGTAATAGAGATACCTTGTATATTTTCTGGGACTTAGTTGTAATAGCGAACACATTGCACCAAGAATAAAAAATATAACCAGAACTATCCAAGGCTGGTGATAAAGATGGGAGAGAAGAGTTTAAAGAATTAGGCATTTAATAACGATGAATCAATTCCGAAGAGAACGTTATATTTGTACAGATTTGTAATGTGTTCCGGAACGGGCTATTAGAAAATATTTTATAATATAATTAAATATGTAAGTTGTACCTCTATTATATGATCTAATTGTTCGTGTAACCGGCTGGCTATATTGTGCAGTCTCTCTGATTCTCTCTCGCCGCTGGAGCTAGCTGCAATCAAAGCTTGGAATTTTCTCGTGCTCCTTATATAAAAACATTACCTATATTAGTAACTGATTAGTAAAATTAATGAAAAATAAAAAATGTTATATAAAAAAAATTTAGTTGTAGAATACCTAGTTGTATTAAAAACTATGAGATTGGTATTTTAAAAAGTTTTCTGTTCTTTTTTTTATTTGTTTTATTCTTTATAAAATAAAAGTAGAAATAAAAACATTACTTTAGACCCAATTATAGGTACATTAAATAAATATTTTTAGTTTTCACAATTTGTTTTAATTTTGTCATAATTAACATCAGACAAGGATAAAAAAGGAAAGTAGGTAAAAATAATAATATATGGGCTATCAGAATGTTTTGTGAAACTAAAAAAGTTCTATGGTTAAACTTTTTATCACTAAATCTTTTCTAAGTACTCTCCACCAGCATCTACACAAAGATTCATGCGTCTCAACCATTTTTGAAACACTTTTTTCCGTCCGCCTCAGACAGTGGGGCCTGTTAGAACGCAACTAGCACATCCCTTTCGGCTTATTTATTATAAGAAAAAAATTGAAGTCACACGGTGCCAAATCAGAGCTGTAAGGATCCAAAAGCTTCACCGGTGTGCTGTCGGTATTAAGCGTTGCGAGTTACTGCTTTACCACGACCGCGCATGGTATAACAGCAACTTGCGGACTCCCGTGTTCGGTCGCTTTTGCCCACAGGTAGTTGCAGCAGACACTTCTGCCAAGTCTGCGGTAGTATACTATTCAGAATAGATGCTACTTCGATTTTGTAAAGGAATTGAATGACACCAGATACCCCGTCAAAGTAAGAAAAAAAAAACAAGCGATTAAAATCTTTGTGGCGCTGCTCGATCACTTCACTTTGGTAGGCGTTGGTTAAATTTAAAACAGCTAAACTGTCAACTGCCGATTCGTTTCTTGAGCGTATTGATAAATCCAAGATTCAGGTCGCGAAACTATCCTCCTCACGCGAAGGTGTTCATGTAAAATCTCGTGGATTCTTCCCGATATAATCTGTAATACTATTTGCCTATTATCTTCAATTAATTTTTTTACTGCGAGCACGTTAAAAATTTTCACAGCCTCAAAAGGGGGTCCCCCTTTTTTTCTGAGCCTCTAAAAGTTAGTCGTCGTAGTGATGAAATTTGTTACCAGCTGATTAATATAAAACTCAAAGCCAGCGCTATATTAGTTGCCTCACAAGGAAGGGTCTTTACCCATAAATGCCATTTGTGGCTTGCCGTGCCTGCCAAATATATCAAATGGTTACACTTATACGTATTCTTTCGGTTTTAGACGATATTTAAAATTGTAAAAACTCATCTCGTGAAAATGCTCACGAGCTCACGGCGCAAATCCATTTTTAGTAAATACGGCATTTCAATTTAGCTCGAAAAAATATGAAAGAAAATTTGAAATTGGAACATTTGTATTTTTACTCTATAAGCCAGGGTCTTATATAAAAAAAAAAAACATTTTCGCAAAACTTTCTGCGTGAACTGGCGCTTAGAATAATATAACTGTTATTGTTCGCTTTTAAAATACAGACCCCTGTCATTTATGAGAGCGGTTTTTTCACCCGATTCAACTTTTCCTTTCAGAGTTTTAGCCTATAAGCTATAGTATCACGAAAATGATGTAAATTTTATTTTTTGGTCCTTAATTGGTTCAAACGCATTGTTTTTAAGATTGTATCAAAATCTAAGCTAGACAAATATTGTTAGTAATAGCATCTACATTGCCGTAGCAGAATCTATGGAAATTTTTTTGCCTGTCTCTAATATTAGGGTTTTATTTCTATAAAGAATGAACTTACTAATTTAGAATCGGTTCAGTCCATATTGAAACCCCGTTTGGTTAGGAACAGCTATTGTTTTTGTCGGTTTATTTTTAAACTGCTACGGCCGTTGCTTTTAAAAACTTGCAAATTATAACGCGCAAGCGGAATGCTAAGACTCATACTACTCAACTAAGCTAATCAGATGCTGTGTAACGTTCAAATCCCAGACCATAATGTGGTTCTTACTACGACGGTTACGACGCGGTACTCGAGATGCGGATAGAAAGGCAGCATCTACCCATTCGTCGAAGTCAAGTAGAAGGCATTGTTCACGTAAGTGTTCACCCTTAATCCAAACAACTAAAGCAGGTGTGGAGGGTTGGTTACCCATGTAGGCGAGGTCGGAGGCGAGACGGCGTGCGTCCTCGGCGAGCGGCGGCAAGTCCCGCGCCTGGTCCCGCGCGGCCGCCACGAGCGCGCGCTCCAGCTCGCCCGCGGCGCTCGTGGCGCCCATGCACGCGCTCTCTAGCGCGGCACCGCTACCGCTTGCGCCTTGCTCCTCCTGAGGTTAGGTCAGAGAGTAGGTATCCACATAATGGCAAATGACTACTGCTGCTTGCAAACAGAATGTATAAATGAGAAATGTAGAGAACTGGAAATCCTTTTTACTGGAAATTAGGCATTCCATCTTATTCCATCATTATGTCTCTTGACCAAGGATAGATGTAGATGTGTATGGGCTACAGTATCCACTAACCATTAGGTAGACTGTGAGTTCGTTTGTCACCCTACGTATACAAAAAAACAAACGCAAATAAAGGCGAGGCAACAGAATGTCTCACAGCTTATGATTATAATGGCACTTCATACTGCGGCGTAAAACCGGCACAACACTGGATGCACCACTGCTTGTCGGTGGACATATGCAATAATGAATTATCTTCCAAGACTCCTAAGCCAAATACCTTATATCGAAAATCACCAAATAGAAGCTTTAAATCCAGATACTAATAAAAATAATTGGAGTGTTCCTTAAAGTTACAGCCTATATACGTCCCACTGCTGGGCACAGGCCTCCCCTCATTTCTGAGAGGGTTTTAGAGCAAGTATACTCGTATGTCCGCCGCGCTGCCCCAATGCGTGTTGGCGAACTACACATGTCTTCGAAATTTATTTTTTATTCTCATTTCTCAGATATGCAGCTTTCCTCACGATGTTTTCCTTCACCGCCGAGCACGTGGTAAATCAGCACTTAAAATTGCAATTAACAATTTCATTGGTGCCGGCAGGGATCGAACCCGGGTTGCTCGCGTATTGTGAAACACAGCGAGCGCTAACCATCTGAGCTACCACGGCTCTCCGAGTGTTCCTTACTCTCTGATAATTAGCCCTGATCTTCGGCTTCTGTTAATAATAATCCCTACAGATGAAGAAGATTCTACTACGTCTACCACACCATCACATTTTTTTGGTATTCACCTTAATTTAATCCTATTTAATCCTTTGGCGGAATGAGATTTTAAATTTTCTTTTGCCGCCGTTTACGACTTTAAAATTAAATACTGACCACAGACACAGCGACAGCAACCAGTCTTTCCAATTCATAGGCTATTCTTTCGGCGAGTGCCAATATCCTCTGACGATGATCGTGTGATGTATACGCGGAATCAGTGAAGTCGTGTGTTCTCTCAACAAGTGCTCGAAGAGTGCTGGCTAGCGCCCGTCTCCGGGCTGCGTCAGCGCCTCCTCGCGCTCTCGCCGTCCTAACTTGAGCCGTTAAACCACGTAGCGCCCCTAACGCCGTTCCTGCTTCCCACTGTGCCGCCTGTATCCAATACTTTGTTTAAAAATTTACTAGACAATTCAACTAATAAACAAACACTACTTGTAGATATTAAAAGTAAAGTAAATATTTGAAAAATTTGCATGCGGATTGCACTGGATTATTTTTTAAACTGATTTTTATTTTTATGCACCTGTTGCTCTTTCTGTTCTATTTGCTTAAACTTTTGTAGTGAAAAAAAAACTATATTTATAAATATCTCGCTTAATTTTTGCTACTTATTTTACAATAAAAAGCTATGTTGTTCTAAAATACCTATAATAGTGTACAGTGTAAATAAAACTGTCTACTACATAACTAGAGTGGTGCATAAACTGCTTAAGCTGCCAAAGAAGCTTAGCACAATATCTTTTAATTTTCAAGTATGAAATCATATTTGTGTAGCTTTTTATTTGAGTTATTACTTATGCATCAAGCGTCACTAGATCCTATTGAACCTAATATAATTCTAAGCAAATTTGAGCGTGTCGACTAGCAGTGGGGGACTTAAAAATGTCTACGACGAATTGACGACGTCTTGATATTTTCATAGTAATGCAATAGTAAATATTCTCATATCTTGTAAAAGTGCACAAACCATTATTCTCCCTCATATAACAATTCAGATAATTCGTCATACGGTTATAGAAAAAATAAAGACAACAGAAAATATTATTGTAATGCTTTAAATACCCTTTTTATAACAACTACGCTTCATGAAACTAAATTGGAATACGAGGAAGTAAAATGAGTACTTTTCTAATGACAAAAATTTTATAATCAGTAAAACTGAAGCACATAATAATTTTATAGCAGGTATACATACGGCGATAATAATTTAAAAAAGGCGCTCGTCTAGACCATAAGATCAGTCAACGTAAGTTATTTGTACCTGCTCGTGACTATCCGAGAAAGGTTGCAACTACAAGAGAAATAAAAAAAAGAATTTATGTTTTGAAATACAGAAATGAAAGAATAGATATAGCTGGTCGGCATAGAAAGGAATGAACACAAAGTGACAGACAAGAGTACTAAATGGTCCTAAAATACTTACGTACCTACGTTTCTCTAAACTTACTTACGTACTGAGGTCCAGTGACAGAATGTAGATCCACTAAACATCTCCAAATATCAGGATTTACTTACAATTTATGGCTATTTATATTTCATTTATTTTTATTAATTACATTATAAAACGAAATTTAATTGAAATATTCAAGTGGAGGTATGTTTTATTTAATTATTCTGTATATGATCAGAGTTATTCATTAGACGTTATACTATGAAGATTTATTACATCTAACCGTGCTAAATAATTTATAATATCCCTGTAATAAACTAGCTATGCTTATCGACATAGCAAGTTTTGTATAGAGTTAAGCAACTTTTTGTTGGCAACATTTTTTTCAAATTTATGGCGATATATACACGCCTGGGACTGAGCATAGCTAGTACTATCATTTATTCTGTGGCATAGCATCACACTCATTTTTACAGACTTATACATTCACACACACACACACACACACACACACACACACCCACACACACGCGCGCAAGTACGCACGCACATACGCACGCGCTTAATATTAATATAAAATAATTATATGTAAGAAATATTTCAAATTTTTTATTTTTGTGTTGTAGTAGTTGTATAGTTGAAGTGACGAACTTACAATCCCACAAAGCCTACTGCAAACCACTTTAAATAAAGAAGGCTATGACTGTAAACCACTTTAAATAAAGAGGCGCTGTCACCACGGAGGACTAAGATGAGAGTGCCTCACAGACTGTAATTATACTGGCTCTCTGGCTGTCTATATCACTCTCTTACTGCCTCGTTGGTTTAGTGATTGTAGTAGTGCGACTGCTGATCATGAGGTCCCGGGTTCGAATCCCAAGTCGGGCCAAAAAGTCAGTTATTGAGTTTTTCTATCAAGAAATTCTCAGTAGCTGCCCGGAGTCAGGCAGTTGGCGGTGTCTTACCCCCGTGCCTCGGAAAGCATGTTAAGCCGTTGGTCCTGCGCCTGATCTCTCTCCGGTCGTGTCGGTTTACCGTCCCATCGGACTATGAGAGTGAGGGAATAGAGAGTGCACCTGTGCTTGCGCATACACTCGGGCACTATAAACTATAATCCTGTCCTTCGCAGATGGCTAGTCTCCGTTGAGGCTGGCCGCCGTGACCGAAATTCGGTCTGGAGGACATTATTATATTGCTCAGACCCGAACACATCAGTGCATGCACTGCTATTTAGTGAAATGGATAAAAGGGTGTTAATTACCCAGACGCAATTCTTTTTTTTAATTTAAATCACTACAATCCTCCTCAACTAATCTATCTGTACCTAATGCAATCAGCTTATTAGCGGACTAGACACTGGCGAATTGCTTCTCTTAGAATATAATGCTGTGATCATGTGCCAAAAGAAGAACAAGTTGGAAATCCAAAAAAGCAAACCTCGAACAAAGTGTATGATAATAATATTATGTATTCATTTTTAATTTCATTAATTCCACTGTGTACCGTCTGGTCTAGTTTATCTGCACGTTTCATTTATAATAAATACTCAAAAACCGTTTGGCAATTACTCTTATTCTATTCTGCCTACTATAATTATTGATATTTTTGTTGTTTAGAAACATTATTTAATAAAAAGTAATAAACAACTACGTTTATGAAATTATATTAGTTTTTTTTTTAAATATATGGCAACCCTGCTGTTTGGTGTTTTTTTCATTATCATAATCGTTACAGCTCACAAGTCGACTGCTGAGCATAGGTTTGTTCGTTTGCTACATGTAAAACTGCCGGTTTAGCAGTAAATATTTAAGGTGGAAGCGCCAGGGTAGCCCGCGAAATTCAAATTTTCTTATGTTTTTTTGCAATTTGCAGGAGAGTTACAGGTTATATGTTTAACAAAATATGATTCGCGGCCGCAGCGAGTATGCATTTACAGAATTATAATAATTATAATCGTCAATAGAACCCTCTACCCTACCAAAATAGGTAACAATTTTGCACGTTCTTAGGAAGCTTTGCCTCTGCTCCGTTTTTTTTTTATAGGATAAGGGTGACAAACGAGCACACAGTCCACCTGATGGTAAGTGGTTGCTGCGGCCCATAGACATCTTCATCTATCCTCTATTACAAATCAAAATGTAGATGCGTTGTCACCCGTGAGGACTAAGATGAAAATCCGCCTACGAGCTAGCGCGCTGAACACTTTATTGCCCTAACATCTTTTTCAGAAATGAGAGAAAGCCTGTGCAGCATGGGACATACATAACCCGTATCTGATTGCTAGCGGGTCAAAATAGTTGTAAGCCCACTTTTCACTATGGGATTTAATGTAATATATATTATATCTCTCGAGATATAAATTAATATCGCTCACCGTACTCTTTAATAGAACCGTTTACACTGAGATGTAATATATTATATTACATCTCATACGATAAATATTTTTTCGACCGACCGAGCGATATTTTCATATTATATTTCGCCCCCTTTATCCCAAACACCGTTCCGCGCCGCCGCTACGTTCTCAAATTCGTGACTGTCATTACCTGAATGAACTTTTGCGTTGTGCGTATACTAATTTCTATTCATAACTTTTATATAATTAACTTTCATTATATATTAACTTTTATAGAATTCATTAAAAGGTCTAAGTTCACCATATTCCTCTCTAAACTTTATATGATTTGATATTCAGTATCGACGCTTCCTGTTTTTACTTAAAAGTAACAAACATAAACTGAATTCTGCATCATCTCCCTCTGATGAACTGTCGAGTCTATAAAGCAAGACAATATCCATTTTGTTTGAAAGACAATTTTGTTTGTAAACGACGAGTGCGGTGTAAATGTAATCCAATGACGAAGGCACACTAGTTAAAGATATATAATATATCTCATAGTGTGAAAGCCAATCGCGGGATATAATATATATAATATTCCATAGTGAAAAGCGAGGTTTATTGTTAAAACAAATGAACATGTAGGTATATATTATTTATATTTTATAATATTTAATATCGAAACGGATGGCTATCCGTGAACATAGCTAAACATTGAGTGTAAAGCTAAGATGTTTTTAAAGCGTCTTTGGTGTAAAGTAAGATATCTTGACTGGGAATAGAGAGGTTAGAATTAAAGTTTCAGGTGACCAGTGACGTGAATTGAAGATCTAGTTCCTGACAAGTTCCGTTATTCTAGGGATTCCAGCATATTCCTAAGAGCCGGTGCTGTACCTAATTTCATCTTGATTCTACATCGATGATAGATGTAAGTGTCATAAATACAACTCTCATTTCAAAATTAATTAATTAATCTCTTAATCAGTACATACTATGATAGTCACAGGTAGGACTTAATAACATGGTGTTAGCAAAGCGTAATCACGATACCGCATGTTATACAATTCCATTTGTGTCACACTCACATTCGTTTATGCTGATTACTTCGCCCTGGATAAACATAATCCAATTGACGATAGGGGCGAATTGTACAAATCGATTTATCGTATTATAGGTTACTGACGTCCTATTTTCAGTTGTATATGAATATTTATTATTATTATCTAACTTATAAAGAAAATTAGTACATTTAAACAAAAAACGTTTAAAATAAAATTAAAAATGTTAAGTATAATCATCCATAAGTCTCGTAACTACAGGCCTCATCTCGCTTTCTGAAAGGGTCGTGAGTATTCTGTAAAAGTATAATAATTTGGTTTTGAAGTGGGGAAAAGTTCACGATGCTGGTCCAACCCGTTTAGATTTAGGCGTCCGTCTAGGACTTTTTAACGAAACGAAATATTTGAAATTCTCATACATGCAACTTGCCTTACAAACATTATTGCAAGCCGTCACAAGTGCACAACTGAACATAGGCCTCCCCCAAGGAATGCCACAAAGCAGTCTCGAGCCACCTGCGTCCATTGACTTCTTGCATGTCGTCACTCCATCTAGTGGGGGGAGATCCTACACTTCGCCTGCCGGTACGAGGCTGCTACTCAAGAACCTTTCTTCCCCATCGGTTTATTGGTTCTTCGAGCTATATGGCTGGCCCATTGCCACTTTAGCTTTCTAATCCGTTGGGCCATGTCAATTACTCTGGTTTTACTGCAGATATCCTCGTTTTTAAGTCTGTAACGCAGAGAAACATCGAGCATAGTCCTCTCCATAGCTCGCTGAGCGATCTTGAGCTTCCTCATACGGCCAGCAAAGAAGGAAAACGTCACAGATACATAGGTCATCACTGGCAACACGCACTGGTTGAACAATCTTCTTTTGAGGTTTTGAGGTATGCCTGACTAGAAGAGGTGTCGTAATCTCCCGAACGCTGCCCAGCCGAGTTGAATCCGTCGATTGACCTCTCGTTCAAAGTTGGACTAACCTAGTCGGACTATTTGTCCCAGGTAAACATACTCGTCAACAACTTCGAGCTTAGTGCTTCCAACAACTACCGGCATAGGTGTGACATGGACGTTCACATGACTTTTGTTTTGTCCATGTTCATTTTAACACCTATCCATTGAGAGACACTATTGAGGCCATTCAGCACAGTGCTTTGGTCCTCCAGTGTTTTTACCATAAGGACTATATCGTCGGCAAAGCGAAGGTGAGTGATGTACTCGCCATTGACGTCAACACCGTATCCTTTCCAGTCCAGTAACTTGAACACGTCTTCCAATTCAGAGGTAAAGAGTTTCGGGGATATAACGTCACCCTGTCTTACACCTCTCTGCAATTGGATGGGTTTCGTACTCTGGTTCTGTACTCGGATAACCATCGTAGCCCTACTATACAAACACTTCAACACTTCGATATACCGGCAGTCAACTTGGCACCGCTGAAGGGACTGCAGCACCGCCCAAATTTCGACGGAATCAAAGGCTTTCTCATAGTCCACATACGCAAGACAAAGTGGCAGATTGTACTCTTCGGTCTTCTGTACAATTTGCTGAAGAGTAAGTATGTGGTTTATGGTACTAAAGCCTTTTCGGAAACCAGCTTGTTCGGGAGGCTTGAAGTCGTCGAGTCTGCGTGCGAGACGATTCATAATGACTCTCGAAAACAGCACGTAGACGCGGCTTAGAAGGGAAATTTTTCAAGAGAATATTGTCGCCTTTCTTGAAGAACAAGACCACTGCACTTCTGTTCCACGCCTCCGAAGTAGTGCTACCACGGAGGACGGAATTAAAGAGCTTCTGAAGGACTTCAAGTACTGGCTTTCCACCCGCTTTCAGAAGCTCCGCTGTAATTCCATTCTCGCCTGGGAACTTGCCGTTTTTAAGGTGCTGGAGAGCCATTCCAATCTCGCTGAGACTGACGTTCGGAATAACATTGCAATGGTGTCGGATAAGACATGCTCTTCGATCGTTACTCACACTTGCGTGTGGCTCCAACGATGATGTGTACAGCCGTCCCGGAAACGATGCTGCTACATTCGGTCTTCAGCTTCGATAGTTGGCTCTTTCTGGTAGACAGATCTCTGGCAAAGACTTGAGCCCTGGTTCCATTCGATCCCTTCTTCAATACGAGCATACTTTACAATGCTTCTCTAAAGTTAACGAAGCCCGTAAATCGGTATTTTAAATTGTGACTAATTATTTCTTTAGTGCTAAAACGTTCAATCCTTGCCCTAAAACCTTCTAAAAATGAGAGGTGGCCTGTGCCTTGCGGTGGGACGTATATATAAGCTGTAACTTTCACTTTTTAACTTTAAGACGTTCAAGATCCAAATGATGCGAGGAAAGACAATTAAGTGACTATAATAATGCTTTTAAATATAAATTTACTGACGTGGGCTTATGACGCTTACTTAATCAGAACAAAGAGCTACTTGAAAATCACCCTGTTCTAATTTTAGTTTTGGTTTGACTACTTTTACGTGATAGAGTCACCATATAACGAAGAATACCAGCTGATATGTATCGTATGGTAAGTAACGAAAACTAGAGACCCTATTTTTACAATAAATGCACCATTTCATTTTAGTTAAAATGAAACACGCATGTGTATTTTGATTCTTAACTTAATTTTGACATAAATGCTGTTTTTTATTTAGCTAAACAAAAGACATTTTTGTAAGTAAAAATCGAAGTCAGTTGTTGATTTTTTACCGACAGATAGCTGTGGAACTATTATCTAAACTATTGACAAAATATTTACACCAAGAAACCACTGCCTTGATTCACTGTACCTACTGGCCGAGTCGTAAATTATATATCTTTTTAAATTAACGGAAACTTATATGAATATGACTTAAATATGAATAAATTACTAAATTGAATAGAAACTGTAAATTATTATATGTCGGTAATTTCGACAGGCTTAAGCTATTATTATTGCTATTGTCTCTCGGATTCTAGGTACGATCCATTTGCGTTTGTCATGAACATAATAGCCTGGAATTACATGAACAGCGGGGCTTAAATGGCGAATGTCAGTGGTTAAGTTCACGGCAATACGCATTTAGTATAAAGCCTGTAAAATATCACTGGGCTTATTTAAGCCCACTTGGCTTCAAATACGGAGACCAACATAATATTATATCATGTAAAATAAAGGTACATTCAGAATATTTGACGTCAACCATTGTTAGTGCAAGAATTTTCCACAAGAATACGAGTATTGAATTACCGAATGCACGTATTAAATTATACGTTCATGTGAATTACTTACTAATTTCATTCGTGATAATATTTAAGTTTTTCTATATTTAATTAACACAGTGCCTAAAATATATAAATGTGGAATCATTAAAATTGTTATTATGTAATGAAAGAAACAAGTGTTTTTTTAAAAAAAATGCTTTTTCTATCGAACACAAGTCGATATTACAGGAAGTTTAGTGTGTGTGTGAGATTTTTTTATTTTTATTGAAGAAATAGAGTATTAAAAAGAAAGTAAAAGATCATACCTCGTGTGACTGCTCCTCGTGTCCTGGTAATCCATCTCGAACAACATAATGTATAAGGTCCATCGCCCGTCTCATTTGGCAGAACACAGTGTCCCGGTTCTCTCTCGCCGACGCGCTGCCTGGATGTCGCAAGCAAGCCTGAGGCAGCGTATTCGTTTGGTTTGTGAGACAATTCCAACAGTAATACAATATATTATACACAATAGATAGCATGGAGCCTTATTATAAAAATTTGCATAAATAATGTATTATTTATGTAATAGTTAAATTTAATCTAAGTGGAAAATGTTCGACAGCGCGTGAGGCATAGCAGCGATTTCGGTATACATTTTGTATATTAAAAAAGCATGATGTCTGTCACGTACGCCGGACGATGTACGCTTGCCATTCAGTTTATTCCTAAATTAATAATAAACAAAAAAATATTCGATAAAATTTTTCAACTTAATTTCAACTAAATATTACATCAATATAATCTGAAACATATGAGTAGCACCATAATACCAAATTTCTTCATCAACGATTAACTTACTTACATCATACCGCATTACTGACTACGTTAGCAATGCTGGGTCGGACGCATATTAATAGCATTTTATTCAATGTGTTAGTACTAGGGAAAATAAAAAGTGATATTTGACATTTTTTTTACAATAAAAATGCAAAATCAAATTAGAAATAGCCTGGTCGGTTACAAGAAGTTTTGTCGTCTTAGGTGCAGAAAACCTGGACTGATATTTTGATTGCATTATTCCAAGGCCTGATTTGGGATTGCAGTTACTCTTGTTAGTTTGGCGTCTTATTTGTCTACCTGCAAATTTATCCTTTTTCTTGAAAAAAAAATTATATTATTAAAATCTACTTAATTAGGTGGTAATTCCCAGAAGTCAGTCTGGGTTGGAGCCAACTTCTAATCTACTTCTGTAGCCAAGCAGCGATGCAGTTACTACAGTTTCCAGTTTGGGACAAGATATCCAGGCGGTGAGGTATTCCATCAAAGTCTTTAGGGGTAAAACTTTAGATATATTGGTTGGTCATGCTTAGCTCTCAGTTAAGCTGCTTAAGCGCTGTTCGCTGTACTCCAGCTACAAATAACAATTTCACTATCAATTTAAGTGTGGCTTGTTTGTGATGGTCATTTTACTACATAAACGAGGTAAAGCCACGCTGCAGCTACATTATGGTTGCAAGACGGGGCGGCCTCCACCATGGGCGGCGGCTCGATCAGGTAAGGATCATGCTCTCACACAATACCAATAAAAATAGCAGCTTAATCCTATTATATTTCGTATAGCCAGTGCAAAGAATCTGAGAGCCTTTTAGAAATGTTAGGAACTTAGTCCTCAGAGGTGACAAAGCATCTACGTTTTAATTCCTAATCGAGGATAGATGTAGGTGTTTATGGGCCATAGCATGCACTTAACCTCTGATGGACTGTGTGCTCGTTTGTCACTTTATGCTATAATAAAATCCACCAAAGTCCGCGCGATATTTTGGCATCTAATTTGTTAGCACATCCATGAAGTACACGTAAAGAGGGTTACTAGATTTTAAATAAGTCGTGTTCAATTTCTAAAATTATATTATTCAAATACGGTAATATTAATGACTTTCTAAATAAGCAGCCCGTGTAAAAATAGGTTGCTTGAGGGGAGGGTAATGTTTTGTATCTAACGTCAGTGAACATCAGTGCGAGCGCGTTCATCCGGATGCGGTTACAAATTGCTTAGCGTTGATTGTTCCCCGGACTTGTTAGCCTCGTGACCGCAAAAATACACGAATATTTATGACTAGTTTTGCTATTGAATGTGAAGATAGCATTTATTTCTACAAATTCCTTTTTTTGCCTTACTTCAATAAATGCCCGTGTAAGATGAATTTGATCAAGCGTAAACTAAGTTTTCAAAGTTGAAGTGTTATTTCAGTAAAATATTAACCTCTCAATAAAATTATAAGTATATTTCTAGTACATCTTCGCTTTCTTCGTGAGCCTGCTGGATGTTGCAGTATGGATTTGGCTTATGAGTACGTCACGCGTGGCAGGTTGACGCTACTGCCCGTTGTTAGTCTGGGTTCTTTTCGTTTGGCGACGAAATGTTTATATTTATTATATTTTGCACACATGATAGGATTTTACGATGACGATGGGGGACTACGGGACGATGAATATGACGATGGATTCTTTCAGGCCGCCACCACAGGAGATCGCTGTCGCTACTACTTATACTTAGTCGGGTCATAAGTTATGTCAAAACCTTATTATTTAATTTTTTTGAATACTGGCTAGATGAACTTCACCAATTTTAAAAATATAACGTTTGCGCTTGCCGAAAATAAAAAAGACCTTAATTTTTATTCATTTTCAAATATGGAGTGGTGAAGAATGAAGATAGAGTAGCGGTTATCGCGTTGCACCGCTGTGGTTACGAGCCAAAAGAGATTTTCAATATTCTACAAAAATTGAAAATAACCCTACGATTTGTTTATTGCACTATCAAACGATTCACTGAAGATTCAAGCTTCGAAGATCGTAAGAGGACCTCGTACAGTTACGACACCCGCGATCATGAAAGCAGTGAAGGCGTGAATCCAACGAAATCCTGTTCGTAAACAAAAAATCTTAACTCTTCAGATGGGTCTAAGCAAAACCACGGTCAAAAGAGTGATCAATGAAGACCTAGGACTACGAGTTTATCGTAAGAAGACCGGACATTTTTTGAACGAGCGTTTGAAAAAAATAGGCTGGATAGATCCCGCGCTTTGTTACGACGGTACGCGGGAAAAAAATACCGCGAAATTTTGTTTTCGGATGAAAAATTTTTTTACATCGAAGAAAATTATAATAAACAAAATGATAAGGTGTATGCCCACAGCAGTGAAGAAGCCAGCACGCGTATTCTGAGGGTTTAACGAGGACATTATCCTTCGTCACTCATGGTTTGGCTTGGAGTCTCATATTCAGGCTTAACTGAGGTGTTTTTCTGTGAAAAAGGTGTAAAAACCAGTACCGAGGTGTACAAAAATACCGACCTTACAAACATAGTGGAACCTGTTTCTCAAAAAATGTTCAAAAACAGACAATGGATATTCCAACAGGACTCTGCACCAGCTCATAGGGCACGAAGCACGCAAAACTGGTTGACCGCCTATGGAATTGACATTATCGGACATGAAGACCGGCCCCCTTCTAGTCCAGATTTAAGCCTACTTGATTATAAGATATGGCAACATTTGGAGAAGAAAGTCTGCGTTAAACCTTAAAGAATTTGGAATTTCTCCGAGCATTTTTGGCTAAAGCAGCGGCAGAAATAGATATGAGTGTGGTGCGTGCTGCGATTGATGATTGGCCGCGTCGATTATGGATATGTATTCAAAACAGGGGAGGGAATTTTGAATAACGTAAATAAATTTGTATTCTAAATTAAATTACTTTTAATTTCATATATAATTTCTATATAACTATCAAAAAGTGTATCATTAATTTTATAAAAAGTTTTTGACAGAACTTATGATATTTGGCAAAGTAAAATGATTTCCTTGATAGATTATTTACATATCTTTAAAGCATATCTTTTTTTCGTTACCATCCAGCAACTATTAACATACAAAATGTTGTCCTGCATAAAAACCCACCAGCCTTTATAAATTCTATCTCTTGTGCCTTACTTTTCCCCTACCTTATCCTTCCATATTTTTTTCTTCGTATCAATTCTACTTCGTTGTTTTACTCCATGTTAAGAATCTAGGTCTGTATAATTTTGATGTAGTGTCCGTATTATACTTAAGTAATATATGTACTATATACTTCCCATTGCTGGGCAGTGGGCACTGGCCACGTCTTATTTCAGAGAGGGTTTTAGAGAAGATCGTGGCGTGCTACTCCCATGTGTGTTCTTGTTTTCCTTCATTTATTCATTCTTATTATAATATACAAGTTTTCTGTCGATGTTTTCTTTTGACGCGTATATTAAAAATTGCAAATGATAATATTATTGGTACTGGTGAAAATCAAGCACAGACTTTTGAAATTCAAATTTTTTTAAATAATTTAAGTGACTATTTTTCAAAGAGTATCCAAATTTTATATTTAAGTTCAAATATACTCGTATAAATAATGATATAACGTTATTGCAGGTTTTGAAAATGCGTGTAAATAAGGCTTCTGCTTTTATTTGAAACTATCCCAAATTGAATGTGATTTTGGGCAACAACTACGCGTACACGCGCTCCTCTGTGTGCGTTTCAATTCACTACGTATTTGCCGACAAATGGACGCGTGCGTACGTGGTAAAATAGTAGGCGTTAGACATTTATGAATGTCAATCAGTTAAAGTAATGCATTACCACGCAATCTGAATTTAAAAGATAAAGGGACCGACGTTTAAGATTTTTTAAAATTAATTTTTGAAATCAAAATTCAAAAATCAAGTTTTGGCATATAACCCATGTGTAATAATGTAATATAATTAATGCTCATTTTCTATTTTGTAGTTAAAAAGATACGATGATATATTTTATGTATGACACTACATTGAATTATCATTGTGCTTTTTCTTGAAAAAAAAAATCTTGTAAAATGAATTGAATATTATTATTGTTTACATTAATACATCGAATAATAAAGATTATATTATACTGTTTAGACTAGCTGTGCCCCGCGGTTTCATCCGCGTCATCACGTGTCCGAGGTGCGCGACATGACCTAGTTCAAGCATTTTATAACGGCTAAGGTTTAAGCGTCGTTCGCGCACCCAGCCAAGTATTGAATTATTTTAATTTTACATTATCTCTTAAACTATGCGTCCAAATAACATGGTATAAAGAACAAAGTTTATCTTCATAAAATTGTCTTGATGATGAAGTAACTTTCGTTCGTAAGGATTAATAGGCCATGCCTAATAATAACGCTCATAAATCACTTTTAAATTTTCAATATTTTTTTGTCACAAAATACCAAATTATGGCTTATGAATAAGAAATAGACATATGGTATCGCGGACTTGTTTTTAGACGGAGTTAAGGTCTATATTTTTCTAGAACATTGTATTTATGTATCCCTAACGATAACACCAGCGTACGCGGATAAATCATTTCGGGAGTGCTTTTTCTTCTGACTTGCTTAACAAATATCCATATTTAAGGCTAGCTGAGTAATATAGCTTAATGCTAGATATCCTATACTATTCCACATGAATCTGGCTATAATATACAAAAAGAATTTTTCAAATCGGACTAGTAGTTCCAGAGATTAGCGCGTTTAAACAAACAAAAAAAAAACTCTTCCGCTTTATTATATTAGTATAGATTAGTGAGGCGCATATTACTTTTTTACTTTCTTAGTTACCGAGTTAGTTCGTCACGAGGCGCTTTGCTTGTAAAAAGAAATTGTCACAACCTTAATATAATTTCTACTTGCAAATTTCAAAGTTTTCCTAAGGATTTTTTTGTATTTTAGCACAGTTTTTATGAAAAATACGCCGGCCTACATGAAGCCACCGTACTTAAGCGTAATGGTTGTTTTCAGACTAAATTACTAAGAGGAATTGTAGGTCGTTGGATTAATATTCAAGTATTGAAATATCCAAGTATATGACAAACACAAACGTTAAATTGTTATTACTTCTAGAAATGTAAAGCAGCGTATAGATTACGCGCCCTGGCGCGCGCGCCATGAATGACTGCCCCGACTAGTGCGTTCCGCGGAACGCGTTCCAAATTTTCGAAGTGTATCAACTAAAGCCGTGTATCGATTACGCGATCGTGGCGCGTACGCCATGAATGACCGCGCCGATCAGTGCATTCCGCTGAACGTCTTCCAAATGTTCGAAGTGTATCAACTAAGAACGCCTGGCGCGCGCGGTAGCCGTTCCAGTGTTTGACCGTTCAACATGGAAATCGGTCGTATACGAGCAGCTGCCGCTTTCATAGTTCTCTATCTTCTCTGAGCGCTTTATTTATGATACAAGTGGCAAAATTTAAAAATGTTGTACAATTACTGACATCAATATAAATAATTTTGTGTTGATTTTTTAAAAACCGCTCGACCGATTTCGGTAAAATTTAAATGGGACCACCTAGGAAGTATAATACCCTTTGAAAAAAAAAAGAATTTTCCATATTGGTTCAGACGTCTTCGAGTAATGAACATACATAAAAAAAGATTTCGACGAATTAAGAACCTCTTCCTTTTTTAAAGTCGGTTGAAAAACTACTTTTGATATTCCACAGCAGATCTTTTGAACCATATAATTTTATCAATTTACGGCAACTTTGGTTATCCATAGCTCGGGAAACAACTAATAAACGAATGATGAAAACCGTCCCAACTGGTGCGCGCGCCAAATCTTAACTACTTTCATACGCGATAAAAAACCGACACCAGATGGAACGGCCCGTTCCACGTTTGAGTGTTCCAGTGAACACTATGGGGCGCATTCCAAGGCGGTATCCATTTCGTGCCGCTGGAACGCGCGCCAATGTTCGACCTCTTTGAGCGCAGTGAGTCTTAAAATAATCCGATACACAATAGGATAATATGCTTTAATTGGTTGAAAGCAAATCCTGCCACTTATTTCGTGAAGAATTTTAATTATTTTCAAAGAAAAATAGATGAACCAACTCCTAGCACACACAAGCATTTTAGCTATTTGAACTGATCAACGGGAATATTAGTAGTTTTAATAGCACTGCTAGTATTCTTTGAAAAATTGCGACGGGAGAGATAAGTTAATTATTTTTATGATACTCGTAATCAATGATATTATACATAAACATAAACTCGTAATATAATAATAAGTGAAGTATGAACCTTATGTAGCTTAGCAGAAATGGTAGTAAAATTTTGAATTTATAATATTTTATTAACGATTTTTTGAATGAAATAATTTAGGCTTTATGTACACTGAGAAATTGGTATTAAAATATCTCTGCCATTGTTCTCGATACTTACCGAAATAATATAAATTATACCTTAGACGATGTAAGAAGCATGAGTGTGGAGCGTTCAAGAACATTCCGAGCGGCGGCAACTTGCGCCCGCCGCCTTTCATCGCGCAAGTCGGCGCGCCTTTCAGCTGTTAGTCGCGCCAACTCTACCATGCCTCCACCGAATTCCGTGAAAGCACGTACGAATTCCGCGAAGTTTGACACCGACTCCAAACGGTCTAGGGAACGCGCCACCTGTCGTACAAAATGAATTACAGGTAGGTAATATGTAAAGATAAATGCTACCTACAACTACCGTCTTTAATTTCATGCTATTAGGTGTGGTTTGGTGTGAGGCGTTTATATTCTACATGTATTGTGTATTCAACTGTAAATCAATAGATAAAGTTCATATAAGTTCGTATAAGCTTATGAATAAAATGACATATGTTTCTATTGTGTTTCGGTTGAAGCTTAGGTACACCATCTTAATTTAATCATGACATGCACAAACTAGTGTGAATGTTTTATTCTTTTTTAGAAATATGAGAACTTAAGTCCATTATCCATGTAGCTAGTCTATGGCCATCAACAGCCAATTTCAAACAAAGAAAGTTTCAGATGCGTTGTCATTTCTAAGGTCTAAAATGGAATGCCGCACAGCCCTTAACTACTGGCTCTGTAGCCTTCAGACCGAAACATAACAGTGCAAGCACTGCTATATTTCGGTAGAAATAAAAGTTAGGTACAAGTTGGCTGATTCGCATATTTAAAACTACAGCTGTAAAACTACGAAAATAATTGAGTAGAAGATCTTTTGCCATGTGGAAGCGTGTGTAAGAGAAACCATCTCTTCAACTATTTCAAGAGTGTCGTAAGAGGCGGCTAAATAAGGAAAAGCCCAGATATTGTGACGGTATATTAATAGTATAGATGTAGCTAGAATGGGTCGGCTCGACTGGGGAAGGACCACGCTCTCACAGAATACCAGCGTAAAATAGCAGCTTAATGCTGCTGTGTTTGGTATGGTGCGTGTAGAGAATCGGAGACACTTTTTACTGGAAAAGAGGCATTCTATCTTAGTCTTCACGGCTGACAACTCATCTGCATTTTAATTCGCAAACGTAGATAGATGTAGATGTCTATGGGCCACAGCAACTACTTACCATCTGGTGGACTGTGTGCTCGTTTGTCATCCTTATTACAAAAAAAAGAGATGCACGACGTTTATTAGAAGTAATATAGGCAGGCGTATTGATTATTGCAACGTCAATACGCCTGCCTATATTTCTTCTATTATCGAAGAGGCCTATGTCCAACTGATTATTAACGGGCTGATGAGAAGGAGAATAAGAACCTTATCCTTCGCGAGTAGAAGCTGTCGTACCACGACCATGTCTGCCAGAAGTAGAACTCTCGTGACAGCCGCGAGCAGAGCGCGTGCCGCGGACACCATGCCGGCGCCATCCGCACCGGTACATACACGCTCAATAGCACGACCTGAGGGATGTCAACCAATGTTAATAAATATAATTATATTGCAACATAATTAGGTAGATACTCAAAGTAATTTTTAATGAAAAAGTAATAAATAAGAATTAATAATTCGATAAGATCTTCTTTGGCAAAAAACAACAAGTAACCTAGCGGCATATCATTTTAATTTTAAATTATATAAAATCCATTTGTCATGTTATGTCAATGTCTTATCCACATATATGTGTGTGTTATTCTTTATTTTTTTAAGATAATAATGTTACACACACTCACAGCGCAACAGGGCTCACCGGCGGGTCGGAGAGGACTAGACATACGCAGACGTTCCCCTCATTCAAAGAATAAGTCCAGGACCGCGTGGATGCATACAATAAAACTAGTTGCATGCGCACTGCTTTCTAGATTAATCTAGAAGATCTTTTTTTTATAGGATAAGGGTGACAAACGAGCACACAGTGCACCTGATGGTAAGTGGTTGCTGCGGACCATAGACATCTACATCTATCCTCTATTACAAATCAAAATGTAGATGCGTTGTCACCCGTGAGGACTAAGATGGAATGCCTCATTTCCAGTAAAAAGGGCCTCCGGCCACCTGCACTCACCAAGCGAAACGCAGAGTAAATCTCTACTTCACGCTGGTTTTCTGTGAGGTCGTGGTACCACCCCGGTTCGAGCCGGCCCATCCGTGCGATAGCAAAAGCTGCCGTGTGGTTCTACCACTGTTAAATCTGCGCGCTGCTTTCTAGATAGATATAGTCTGAATAGAAAATACTGACTTGTTCAGTTTTTTGCTGCAAAAAGAGATCTGCCATCTCAAATTTACAAAAAGATTGCATTCACCTTTCATATATAAGTAATTTTTATTTACATTATTTCTATTTATTTCTTTTAAAACTTAAAAATTACAATATTAACGGTCGTATTGTTTCGGACTTATTTTTTTTGTCCGTAACAACACGAAGAATGAATGAGGAAAGAGTGACACAAAGCAAATTTAGGTTGCAGAGGTGAACGGCAGAGTCGGCAAGGGTCGCCCTAGGCGAAAGTTTATCGACCAAATTGGCGATATATTAAAAATGGGCCAAATCAAGAGTACCTTTAACCGACGAGCGTGTATGCGTAGGTATATGGATGTGGAGGAAACGAGAGAGGTGTGTCAGGATCGTGCCAAATGGAAGTCCATAGTCTCTGCCTACCCCTCTGGGTGACAGGCTGTAGTGTTTATGTATATGTATGTATGTTGTTTTGGATTTGCTTACCAACACAGGTCCCTCGCTCTCATAAAATATACAGCTCGGTCGAGCGGCTGATCCGAGTCTGTATCAGAGTTGTCGCTGTCACCACTGTCACCGAGCAATATTGTTATATTGTATCTATGTGTGTGTGAAACTGTTAGTTTATTGTTTCATTTTCTTTTCGTATTGTATGTTTCCCTTTAAAATCAAATAAATAAATTCTTATATTAGTTTCGTAGTGACAGACCATTGTTTTTGTGTGCGTCAATTTACTCACGCAAAAAATGACAGGCAGGTGTATCGAGAAAAAACGCTACTCCACTCAGGTCCGGCCCGTGATGCTCTATGCACATCCCACATAAGAATTTTCTCTTGTATTGTGTATTGTTTTATATATATGAATTATAATGGACAAATGTTTAAACAAAAATTTTAATGACAAAATTTGACTCTAGGCCATTATATGTTACATAGTTATTGAAATTACGAAGTTTGAGTTTAAATTATGAGTGTCTATGAAACATGATTAGGATAACTTAGACATTTCGATTTCGCATTTCGAACAGCTACTACTCCATATCATCCCATGGGTTTCGTAAGAGGCGACAGAGGATAACAAACCAGGAGATGGGAAGCAACGTCCTAGAAACTGCGGTAGCCAGCCCACCTGGAAACATGGCAACTATAGTTGCCTATATCGCTATAGCAAATTTATGGGGGAGGCCTATACAGAGCAGTGGTCTTTTATTGGGCTGTAATGATGATAAGGATAAATATAAGTTTATAAAAAAAATCTTGAGCGGCAGTCAATAAGGGAATAAATAAAAGGTTATGAAAACGATTTTATTTATTGCTTTCACATACACCACTTGCAAAATATCTGGCCGGATGGCCTGAATATAAATCTTTAGAGAAATATCTATAAGAGTATAAAAATAAATCATAACGTTGAATTCATCGCCACTTTCTTTGAATATAAAAATATAGGTATTAATATTTTGTTTTCGTAACATCTTATATCTTATTTTATTATCTGTAGAGTCGCAGTTTGATGTTTAAATGTACAAAGTAAAATCTATCTTTATGGTGAAAATCTGACGTATGAATTAATTAATAGAATCAGGCGTTACTTTGCGGAAGTCCATTATATTAGCGGTTAGCGGTTTAGCGGTCAGCCACCGCAGTCTAGATTACCTGAAGATGCCTCGTGTAGAGGCGAAACACGTGTCGTATTGTCGTCAGTGGTGTGTCTTTCCTAGTGTAGTGGTGTTGGGAGTAGTGGTGCTGGGATTAGTGGTGACGGTGATAGTGCACGCAATTGAGGGAGGGCGGGAGGTGCTCTTCAAACCAGGTAAGACTCATCATTTTATTTTATCGAGCGGATGTACGCGAAGTAATTTGATGCATGAATGTTCAATGTAATATATTTTTATACTAAAAAAGAAACAAATATCATGTATAATACAAAGATTTGATAAAATGTAAGACTATAGGAGTATAGTTTTTTTTTCTTGATTTTGATTCCAAGTTCGCTGTTGATTCAAGCCATTTGAATCAGTTCATCGTTATTTGCTTGCTTCAAAAAAATCATGAATAATGTATGTATATTCTTTGTACTATACTTGAAATATCATTATTAAATAAGGATTTATTATTTTAATGTGAAAATTTTTTAAAGATTTGTGCTTTGCAATAACTATATGTAAGGAAAATTGCAGCAGTAAAAAAACACCATAAGTTTTAAATAATTCAACGACAATACGTCTTATTAGAATAATGCCTGAGGTTATAAAAGAAAGCTAATTTTTTCCCCATCAAAATAAAATAACTTTGAAATTAATAATGACAAGGAGCTTTTAAATATTAAAAAGAAGCATAGTACGGAAATAATTTTGATTATCAGGTTAGCAAGTATACTGCGAGTATAAAACGGAAGTATTCGTAAGAAATTGCCGACCTTTATTCGATAAAATTTGCTCTTTTGTTACTTACAGTAAAGTAAAATAATAAATTTCTTTGCATAAAGATAAAGCAAACCTAGTGTACAATATATAAATATATATATATGATACAGGTTTATATATATATCCTGTATCGTTACTATATAATATATGGGTATGTAAAATAATATATATTTATCGCTTTTTAAACTATTTCACACATTTTTGTTCATTCAAACCATTCTTGAAAACATAATTACTAATATACATAATTTGTCTGAGGCCATATATTCCACGTGCCGGTTGAAAGTTATCACAGTCTCTTCTGGCTCCGTAATCTCTGGCTTCCGCTCATCAAATCTTTGATTTTAGAGAAAATAAAAGAAATGACATAGTGCGAGGTCTGGACTGAGTGCAGGATGGGTCACGAGCTCCACCTTTTCAGCAGCCTAAAATGACTTTGTCTTGTTCACGGTGTGTGCGCAAGCATTGTCATGGTGTAATAGCTTCTTCAGTTAGCAATTAAGGGTCGATCTTCACGAATGGAAAGAAACATGGCCACGATCAAAATCTGCGTACCAAGTGCAATCTTGCGAAGAGAGTGAACTTTTGAAATGATAAAATTTCTATCGTTCTAAAATCTAGTCGCGCGATTGACGAACTTCGACTAGTGATAAAAACAATTGACACACGACTTTTTCTTCGTAAAATATTTTTAAACGTACCATGTCATTAGTATTTTTTTGTAACTATTTAAACAATAATCTTTTATCTATATTTCACCGTTAATAAAAAAAAAAGAAAAAATGTAAAATATAATATTTTGGAAAACCACAACAGACACTAATATTCCATTTAATAGTTACTGTGTAACCCCACAACCTACTCAATAACCAACTTAACCTAACTGAAACACGAGATGGGCAACCCATCAGAAGTTCACTGATCAACATATGCCTCCATCATAGATTTCCTCATAGGGTGATATTTGCAACAGTTGCCACGCTGGGAAGGCTGGTTGCCTAATGCAGTATTGCTGCCCACCCTCTGTTTCATTTTGGTCACGTCATATCACTTTTTACGACACACACGGGCGGGTAAATGATAGCGGATTATCTTACGCCCCCCTATACTATAGTAAAATAAAAATAAACGTAGTAAAGTTAATTATTATAGTATTTTGAAATCGTAGCAGTTTTTTTTAGCATAATCATCGTTAGCATTCAAATTCAAAGCATATCACAGAATTATTATATTTAAAACATATTACAGCCTTTTTTATATAATAGGATGATAAACGAGCACATAGTCCACCTGATGGTAAGTGGATGCGGTGACCTATAGATGTCTACGTCTTTCCTCGATTAAAAATCAAAATGGAAATGCGATGTCACCATTGAGGACTAAGATAGAATGCCTCGTTTCCAGTAAAAACGGTCATAGGTTCACGGATTTTTTCACTATTTATTTTACTTGTTTTAACTCCCGACGTTTCGAGTGCTTTGCAGTACTATGTCATGGGACCATGGGTGCTGGAAAATACTCGAAACGTCTGCAGCACCATGGCTTGGGGGTCTGGGACCGTGGGTGCTGCAAAGCACTCGAAAGTTCAGAAGTTAAGAACAAGTAAAATTAATTTAGAAAAAATATGTAATAACAGGTTTATTCATTGTATTGTGTTCGCGTAAATATATTATAGGCTAGCTAGAATTTAGGAACATTATTACATGCTGTTCCGTGCCAAAATTAGCAAAATTCGATCACTTCTATTAGAAGTCGATGATTGGTATTTGGCATAGATATAATATACTGGAACACGTGAATATATATGTCTAGAAACACCTACATTTTTTTTATATCGGACGTGTCTTCAGAAAGGTAAATTGTTTTGAAATTAAAATTTATTCATTTATAATTAAAGTAAATTTGCCCAGACCATGCACACCCAATATACTTGAATTATCTCATTAAGGAAGACACATCACCATCGACCGTTTCTGATAATTCCACATTTATCGTCCGAAACATTAACTTAATCGCTTCTTCAAGAATAAGGACCAATTATCTGGAAGAAGGTAGTTAAAAGTTATTAAATCTTGGCGCAAAATGATATCAAAATGAAAAATGAACATGTATATGAGTCGTATGTTATGAATTACTTTATTGGTGTAGAAGATCAAAATGTACAGAGTGACGACACCTAACAACTACTGACATTCCTGTTGAACAATTGCTATACAACAATCACCATGAAGACAACATTACATCCGAATGCTCCCATCTTTATGGATATTGAAACAAATGACAAAGACATTTTCAATTATAGAGTACAATATTGTTAAAGTCACTTCGAAGAGCTCCTACTCTACTACTTTCGTAAAGATGCACACATTATGATCATTAAATTATTTTATTATTTATACATTTATTTTTAATATATATTTTATTGTTATAGTACGAATGGGTCGGTTCGACCGGGGAAGGACCATGCTCTACAGAATAAGTGTCACGTCTTCAGTGTACCCTACACGCGGATACTTTTTCATCTTCGGTCACTGCTGCATAAGAAGTACAATTATAGAATACGATGGAGCACTTATCCCGAATATAATATCTTGTAAATCTTGGTAGGTTTGTTTCATATTGAAAGTCAAGAACAGACATTCATAAATTCAAGTAGTTAAATTTTCTCACGTTTCATAGTGTTATAACAAACTAATTTTTTTTTTATAGAATAAGGGTAACAAATGAGCACACAGTCCACCTGATGATAAGTGGTTGCTGTGACCCATAGACATCTACATTTATCCTCAATAAAGAATCAAAATACAGATGCGTAGTTACCCGTGAGGTCTAAGATGGAATGCCTCGTTTCCAGTAAAAAGGGTCCCCGGTTCTCTACACTCACCATACAAAACACAGCAGTGTCAAGCTGCTATTTTACGCTGGTATTCTGTGAGAGCGTGGTCCTTCCCCGGTCGAGCCGACCCATTCGTGCTACAACTATATTACTAATTTAGCTGCAGCATGGCTCTACCACGTACAACGATACCACGTACTAGCCATAATGTTTACTAAATTTGAAGGTTAGTTGTTCAACAAGCTACGACAAATTTACTACTGTTAAAAAAATCGGTTCTTTTTTAGGTGTGCCACAGATATTTCAGCTTTAACTACATTTACTTTTTTAAATTCCACAGAGATTGTGCTGGTTCCTAACTTTTTTAAATGTCCCTCGCGTGCAATTCGCGATGTAAACTTTTATAAGGTGTCGTTTTTATATTTATGTTGTATACAAGAGTTTTATAAACTCAATTGTTTTTGTTTTCTAAGCAGAACATAGTAACAAATTCTACTTTGACTAATGATGAAGTTATAGAAGAAGCTAAAGATTACGCTATCTCTGTCAAGATTAAATCGTCATTTAAAATAACAAATAAATTGCCATTTTACGTTGAGATTGGAACGATGTGGAACGATACAGAGATTTTACAATGATGACATATTCACAACCAAACATACTTTTTCGTATATTTGTTATGATATGATGATAAATTCGATCGAGTAGCCTGTGAGTAAGAGGTTCATTAAAAATAATTGCCATAAATTTTTGTGCCTTAGCGTAAGTTACTGTTGTTAACTCTGTATATCTTCGTGGTTTAACTTTGCAAAAACTGTATCTGCAACATTTTAAAATCATTAAAAACGATAAATCTCGTGCGACAACCGCACAGCTCAGACGTTGGAGCATCTATTGGAGAACTGCCCCGCCTTCTGCCGATACAGAATACATCATGAATTACTGTGCAATAACTTAAGAGTGTCGCCATACAAACTCACAGAACTGATGAGGAAGGATTCTGCTCTGGATTACTTCATAAAACTCAATGAAAATATACTTAAGAACCTAAAGAACTTTAATAAGATTGCAAAATAGTGGTAACAATGATTAAATTAGTAAGTAGTTATAAAAATAATTATAAATTTAAGAATATGTAACTAATGCAGTTATGAAAAAAAAAACAGAAAGGTTTAGAAAATCTTTCTGTCTTTTTCAATAACTGCATTTTTTTTGTTATTTATCTGCTAGTTTTTATAGTTGTATAGACGATGTAATATTTTACAAGGTCTTTTTGTTTTCGTTATTAGTGTTTGTTTTATTATTGTTTTATAATTACATATTAAGAATATGTAAGGTTTTACAATGGCCTTTTGTTATATTTTATTATTGTATCTATTGTTAATCACCTATGTAAAATTTCTATATTATTTCCATGTTAATTGTAGTACGCAGTTGCAACTGCTATTAGTTTTTATTTTTGTAGGTATAAGCTTTACGTGCCACTAAATAACATGTTTTAATTAATTAGTTTAAAAGTTCATAGAATAGTTCATCCTACTTTCACACAATTATTATACAAATTCATTTTATATACTTAAACCTACGATAGTCACTTTGCATTAATAATTATAGAAAACACTAAAACTACCTTTCCAAATATGAAGGTTTCCTCACGATATTCTTTTTTACCGCCGATCTCGTGACCATGGCGGGAATCGAACGAGGTTTATTCATGTACAATTAAATTTCAATGCGAGCGCCACACCCAAAATTTGTCGACAAACTGGCTAACATTTTGGCAAAATTTATAAAGTGAATAATGTACACTCTTTCTAAGAATAAAAAAAACACGTCTTTCATAAAAGTGTTTATAGCTAGGATTGTACAACCTTCTTGGAACAGTTATGGTGCTTAGCACTCGTTCAGATCTCAACTCTTTTATCGGCAAAGCCGACAGCCCCGTACGTCGATTATATCAAGGTTGGCTCCTTTTTTCACTTTTGTTTCTGGTGAGTTTAATAAAAAAAAAAGTTTTGTCGTTTTATTATAATCAACATAGCCTCCAAAGTTATTCTTGCGTTTACGCTTTACTGTTTTTATTGTTTAAATCGTTTAGATTACTTATTGATTAACTTTCAAGATCTGTACCTGATCTACATTAATACCCAATTTCAAGTTTCTAAGTCATCTAGAGATGGTCTAGGTCTTTGATAAGTCAGTAAATCAGTGAATGAGTGAGTGATAAAATTTACAGTTTTCAAAACTTAAAAATCAATTTTTTTTTTCGAAAAGTACTTTACAGCTTCTTCGAAATACACGCGTAAGCGAGGACTTATGAGCTATCAAGTGCATCGATTCTGCCGTTGGGTAATATATTGATTAGGAGTTCACCTGGGACCTTTTTACGAGTACATACTTTTGCCGCTATGCAGAAGTGTACCGTACCCACTGTTGTGCTATGGTTTGAAGGGTAAGGAAGAACAGAAGAAATTCATGGCCCTACAATAACCACTTTCCCACTGGTAACGTTTAGCTCGTTTGCCTTCTTTTTCATCAGCCCGTATAAGTTCAATGCTGCACATTAGCCTCTCCCTTTGTAATTAGAATATGACATAATCTCATGTCACACCTTTTTCTCGGATCTTTTGGACGTCGTTCACCACCGGTCTCGGTATTTTATGTCTGGCATAAATTTAACTGCCTCGTTGGTCTAGTGGTTGTTGTAGTGCGACTGCTGATCATGAGGTCTCGGGTTCGAATCCCGGGTCGGACCAAAAAAAAACAGTTATTGAGATTTTCCATCAAGAAATTCTCAGTAGCTGCCCGTAGTCAGGAAGTTGGCGGTGCCTCACACCTGTGCCTCGGAAACCACATAAAGCCGTTGGTCCCGCGCCTGATCTCTCTCCGGTTGTGTCGGTTTACCGTCCCATCGGACTATGAGAGTGAGGGAATAGAGAGAGCACCTGTGCTTGCGCATACACGTGGGCACTATAATCCTGTCCTCCGCCGATTGCTAGTCTCCGTTGAGACTGGCCGCCGTGACCGAAATTCGGTCTGGAGGACATTATTATTATTAAATGACATAGGTATAGCGCCATCTGTTGGCAGCCTTAAGATCTTTCTGCCGTTATATAGCTGGCTCTAACCCATGAGAGACAACGGGATTTTGGATTTTTTTGTCCGCCGCTACCTCATGGCTCTTTTGTCACGCTCGTATTATTAAAAAATGTACTGCTTATTTCAAAACGTGAATACGAGTATTTAATTTTTACAGTACAGTGCTCTCTTTAGACTCCTCTTTGTAAGAGATGTATTTTAAAAAAAGGAAACTTTATCTGATGAATTTCATTTCGAGTATGTTTTGGCATAAAAGATTAAGGTACTCCCATTTATGATAATATCGCAGTCTAAAGAACGCTAATATATTATAATTCACTTGAGTAATGACATTGTACATAATGTAAGCAAAATCTTTGCAGCTGCCAAGAAGCACAAAGAGCTTACCTATATTTTATAAGCGAATCGTCCAATGAAATTTTCTTGTGGTTGACGTATCATATATTTACTTTTGATGTATAAAATATTAATAACATGCCTAAGTAGATCTATTGTCACAAAATCAAAAGATTACGATCCTCTCCACTTAAATTACTTACACTTTATATTGCTTTATATTGCATTTCTATAATAAAAAAGTAGATTTTAATTAATGCTTTTGATGTATTTATGAGATTATTTATTTTGATTATTATTAAAAAAAAAGTTAATTGAAAACAATTTCACTTGGATGTCAGTATGTCGGTATGGATGTGAACAAGATATTTTTTGTCCTATTTGGAATTGTTAATTATGTGACAATTTTTTTCGGTAACATAAATACGACGAATTACCGGTATCAAGCAGTCAAAAAAAATTTCGTCTTAATTAAACAGAATCAATTTTTTTGTAGCTTTAAACGAAATATGTGTTCCGGTAATTAATAAAAAGTGATTATTTAAAACATTACATGAGCGTTCGAGGTGTGCACTTTTGCAAATTTTTTTCAAATTTTTTACACGTACAATAACAGTTATATGGCATAATATTTGAATTTATTATCAGTTTGTTAAGATTATTAAAAGTGTGTAGTAGTTTGGCTGCGTCCAGTCATTCAATAACGGACAACAGCTGGGCATAGCCTGACCTTTTCCAATTTGAGAGGTCATGATTTAGGATTCAGGGTTAATCCCGCATGTGTAATTCATTCGTATCGTCAGATATAAAAATAACTGCAATATGTACATATGGGACTTTCCGAAATGCTAGAAAGATTTCATGGCTCCCGAAAGAGAAATGAGAAATCTTAAGAATATAAATTAGAAAGCTTATGAGAAATTTTTCCTACAACTGGAAGGGTTCATGTTCAGCAGTGGATATTTAAGGACATGGTCATGGCCTTCGTGCATTGGACGCGGTGGCGTTCGTTGCGCAGGAGCAATTAGAGGTCGCAGAGAAAAGTGCACCATGTGATCTTGTGCGCCATCCCTGAGAAGGAGATGAGGGAGGAGCAGTCCTCTCCCGAGGAGTGGCCGCCAAGGGACGACTGGCACTGGGGCCGCGGATGTGTGTGTAAGCGTTCCCATGGCCTTACCAATTTGCGGCGAAGGTAGAACACTATGGGGATTTAGTGGGTGCGAGTCCGACATAACCCGTCCTTGCCCGCGCGAGGCATTTCTTCATGTAAAAAAAAGGGTGTCCATGGACTACAGTACCCACTTACCATGATGTGGACTGTAAGTTTGTTTTTACTTCAGTTTAATAAAATAAAAATAAAATCGTATATTTCAAACGACGCGAGCAGCCCGGGCTCGATCATTTTACAAGTGCTCTGTGGTGAAGCAAAACATTAACTGACGAATAGAAATATTTAAATTCGAAAACATGCAAAGTCCGCCACATTGGGAAAGTGTGGCAGACACTTCTTTCCCCTAAAAACCCTCTTATAAATGAAGTCGAAGAGGAGGCGAATGCCCAGCAGTGTGATGTATATAGGCAGTAATTGTGACCGTGTAGTGGCGGTGTAAGAATACCCACTACCCCATATCGTCCCGTGGAGGCGACAGAGGGAAACAAACCAGGTGACGGGCAACAGTTAATCTATACAAATAAATAAAATCGAAGTGTATGTTTGTAATTTTTTTAAATAACAACTTTTTACTAAAGGCATATGAAAGTATTTACGGTACTCATAACAAAAAAAAACAATTTTTAAAATTCTTGTCTGTCTGGCTGTCTGTTTGTTCCGGCTAATCTCTGAAACGGCTGGACCGATTTTGACGGGATTTTCACTGGCAGATAGCTGATGTTATAAGGAGTAACTTAGGCTATTTTTATTTTAGTAAAAGGGTTAGAGTTCCGCGCAAAAAAAAAATGAAAACCCATAAAATCCAATCGTAGCAAATTCCAGGCGGACGAAGTCGCGGGAACAGCTAGTAACAACTAAAAGTAAAAAAAACTGCCGTTACGTGGCAACCATGGCCAACCCCTATATATTGATAGGGGGCTTCCTAACAATATATGGGGTCCTATGTTCAGCAGTGGACTTTTAATAACCTGTAAGCTGTCACATTAATAAGTTTAGTTTTAAACAATAATATTATTGTTATGTTTTTACTTCAAACAAGGTTGTAATCCTCGGGTGTCAGTATCAAAACGTGACTATATAATTTAAAATTTAAAATTTAGTACAACCGACTTCAATATAAATTATTAAGAATGACTCCAAAACTATTGGTCAGACCTTGATCAAATTTCTATGCGACCTGAGAAATAAAAAAAGAATCATCAAAATCGGTTTTCCCCGAAAAAAGGTATGAGGTAACACATATAAAAAATGTACAGTCGAATTGAGTATAGTCTACTTTTCGGTAGAAAATGTAGTATCTTTGCGTCTATATTATATCAATAATCCTACACAAAACTAGATTATTCCATTTTTAAATTTTGATTTATTCAATTGCAACATATTGTAATATTTAAATAGATTTTTGTAAGTAATTCAAATCAATGGCTTTTATCTTTCTTAAAAATCTATTCTGTCAATATTTGTAAAAACAAAAAGTGGAATAATTAACTTTTGTGAAGAATCTCCAGTTGGTAGAGATAATTATCAAGTCTTTAAAGCCTGTAAAGATGCACTCAACGCAGCCGGATGTACGACAATTACCGTATTTGTACGGTAGTTTCATGAACTGCACTTTAGGTACGTAATCTACTGTAGTACATATTATAACGAATGAATTTTTTTTATAAAATAATTATAATATAGTAATATATCTAGCCCAGAAAAGTAAATTTTAAATACTTACATTACTTTTTGTTTAAGTTCAGGCTTCATGCATAAAAACATCATACATCAGGTGTAACACAGGAACTCGTTTATATCCATTATCCATAATATTATTGACTAAATCTGTGAATAATCCTGGCAGCTCAATATGAAAGTGGTAGGACAAGTTGTAAACACGATTAGAGGAGCAAAAACAAATACCAATTCTGGTACTGGTACATTAGAAAGAGGTCACTTTTCTGTGGTTTTCTACCAAAATAATCTATAACAGAAATAGTTGTAGATACTCATGTAAAATGGATTTTAAATTGCCTCGAAGTATGGTTCATGTTATAACGTCCATGTCACACCTATGCCGATAGTTGTTAGGAGCACTAAGATCGAAGTTGTTGACGAGTATGTTTATTTGGGACAAATAGTCCGAATAGGTAAGTCCAATTTCGACCGAGAGGTCAATCGACGGATTCAACTCGGCTGGGTAGCGTCCGGGAAATTACGGCACATCTTCTCGTCAGGTATACCTCAAAACTTGAAAACGATACTGTACAACCAGTGCGTGTTGCCAGTGATGACCTATGGAACTGAGACTTGGTCCTTCACTGCTGGCCGGTTGAGGAAGCTCAAGGTCGCTCAGCGAGCTATGGAGACGGCTATCCTCAGAGTTTCTCTGCATGATAAATTTAGAAATGAGGATATCCGCAGTAGAACCAGAATGACCGACATAGCCTAACGGATTCGTAAGCTGAAGTGGCAATGGGCTGGCCATATAGCTCGAAGAACCGTCAACCGATGGGGAAAAAAGGTTCTCGAGTGGCGGCCTCGTCCGGCGGACGAAGTGTAAGGCGCCCCCCACTAAATGGAGTAACGACCTGGTAAGACATGCAGGAAGTCGATGGATGCAGGTGGCTTAGGACCGTGCTTTGTAGCATTCCTTTGTGGCATAACTTGTAAAGGGCTGTAATGATGGTGGTTCATGTTTTAAAAACAATTTTAAAATTATTATATCGTGCATAAAATTATAAGAAAAACGAAATACCATTTGTTAAAATGCTACTCTGTGCTGAATAACATTTCCTTTTTAACTTTAAAAGCCTTTTAAACTTTGAAACAAATTAGTTTATACGAAAAAGCATTTTCTACACTTTCAAGCGACGTTCCTGAAGACGTAGACGAATACATTATGCAGTGTAAAACATCAAAGTTTACGTGGAAGAATACTATAATATTTTTATTGTTACATACTACTCTAATTTTAAATAAACTAAAGACAAAGGAATATATTATATCGCTGCTTAAATTCAAAACTACCATAAATAAAAAAACGAAGAAAATAGTTTTTATTGCTTAAATCGTCTGAAAATCAACCATTATTATACTTAAATTGAAGAGATCCGTTGATTTCGAACTTAAAATACCAAAAAAAAAATTAAAAAACGTTCGTTTTGAATTTTTACATTTTGCAGCTAAGTTTTTTTTTTATACGATAAGGGTGACAAACGAGCACACAGTCCACCTGATGGTAAGTGGTTGCTGCGGCCCATAGACATCTACATCTATCCTCTATTACAAATCAAAATGTAGATGCGTTGTCACCCGTGAGGACTAAGATGGAATGCCTCATTTCCAGTAAAAAGGGCCTCCGGCCACCTGCACTCACCAAGCGAAACACAGAGGTAAACCTCTACTTCACGCTGGTTTTCTGTGAGGTCGTGGTACCATCCCGGTTCGAGCCGGCCCATCCATGCGACAGCAAAAGCTGCCGCGTGGCTCTACCACTGTTAAAAAGTTCAAGTCAAAACAGCCATATTGTCAGTTATTGTCGGGTTGCCAGCACGAATGCACGTTTTCTTAGAACCAAACTACCACATGTCAAAAAAATCATGTAAATTTGATTATTATTTTATAGTCAAAAGTATCATATTATGGAATGTGGTAGTTTTGAATTAAAATTTCAAACGTACACAATTTTATTTTAAAAATATACAAGCCTCGTTTTGTTTTGCTTATGAAATTAATACAAATAATTAATTCATTCATAAACAAAACTGCTGTATTTAGAATACGTTTGTTTTGCACAAATTTTTCAATGGAAACTCTTTAAAATTTTAAAACTAAAAATCAGTCTTTCGGTATGTTGTTGTTTTAATACATAATAATATTGAAAATAAATTAAATAATATACGAGTACTTAAAAGTAACAACAGTCACTTCTTTGTATACTAGCATTATAGCTGGTGTCAAGGCCCACATCAATCGATCAAAAAAATAGATCCATAGGATTGAGTGCCATTAGACATATATCATTCATTCTTTTCTTGTGATTCGATCATTCAAGTATTGATTTATTCGTCTTACAAACCAGGTCATTCGTTTCGATCTGTGAAACCCGCTCGATAATATCGGTCGTCAGATGTTCAAAAAATGTAATTGCAACCATCAATACTTTGATGCGACCCGGGTCAAATGAATTGGACATTATTGCCGTGCGAAAAAAAAACGGGATTTTATTGAATGTGGCTACACAATCGCTGCTTTACACCGAGACTATGTTGAGGCATGTAAGCTTCAGGGTAAAGATTATGTCTCTTATCAAAATTATCACAAATTCTTCGACTTTAACATTTCATTCTGGGTACCAAAAAGGATCAGTGCGAAGATCAGCCAAGATTGTGTCGCTTTTATTTTAATTTTTTCATTTAAAAATCTTTATTGCACTTAAGATGTACAATTGGCGGACTTAATGCCTTTAGGCATTCTCTACCAGTCAACCACGAGCTAAGCAGAGAAACTTAAGCAGGTGCCATAAAAATTTTTTTTTTATAGAATAAGGGTGACAAACGAGCACACAGTCCACCTGATGGTAAGTGGTTGCTGCGGCCCATAGACATCTACATCTATCCTCTATTACAAATCAAAATGTAGATGCGTGGTCACCCGTGAGGACTTAGATGGAATGCCTCATTTCCAGTAAAAAGGGCCTCCGGCCACCTGCACTCACCAAGCGAAACGCAGAGGTAAACCTCTACTTCACGCTGGTTTTCTGTGATGTCGTGGTACCACCCCGGTTCGAGCCGGCCCATCCGTGCGACAGCAAAAGCTGCCGCGTGGCTCTACCACTGTTAAACTTGAGAATACGTGAATGTAAATATAAACATATACATACTATAATTGTAAATACGAAAATAAATATATATAACTACAAATAACCTAAATAATATACTCTATACATGATATATAAACATACATAATTTTAAACAATACATAATACATACATTTTAAGCATACTTACATACAAACATATTATACAAAAACAACTTAAGTCATTTATAATATACTTATACAGAAACATTTAAATACGAAGGTCAGATGCTGAAAGAAGAAAGGTAGTGATCAGTCACCATTCTTTTAAAGGCTGCATCAGAAGTCGGTTTCCTGATATGAGGAGCTAATTTATTCCATAGCTTTATGGCCTCAGCGGCGAAAGACTGAGACATAAATTTAGTACGGCGAGGAAAAACACATAAATTATATTGCTACACCTACTTAAAATTCTCACCACTCCATGGATTGACTGGTAGAGAATGCCACTAGGCATTAAGTCCGCCCTTTGTATTCTTTTAGATTAAGGAATGCAATAAAGAATAAATAAATAAATAAATAAAGTAGTTCCCTCGGAGGATCTTAGGTTACGATCGTGGGAAGAACCCAAATACTGAAACTTGCATTTCAGGTATTGGGGAGTGCATGGATCATATAGTATTGAAAATAGCGTGCGAAGAATTCTGATGCATCTGCGCTTATGGATAAGGAGCCATTTAAGCTTAGAAGGATATAAGGATATATGATCGTATTTACGAAGGCCAAAAATAAAACGGATGCAATTATTTAACAAACGATCCAATTTGCACAGAAGTACTTGACTCACATCAGGGTAACACACATCAGCATAATCAATGACCGGAATAATAATGCTTTTACTAATACTTAAAAGAAAAATCTATTTTGCGAACTGAAAACTTTTATACATGGTAGAGCCATGTTGCAGCTATATTAGTAGTATAGTTGTAGCACGAATGGATCAGCTCGACCGGGGAAGGACCACGCTCTCACAGAATACCAGCGTAAAATAGCAGCTTAACTGCTGTGTTTCGTATGGTGAGTATAGAGAACCGGACAACCTTTTTATTGGAAAAGAGGCATTCCATTTTATTCCTTACGGGTGACAATGCATCTGCATTTTGAGTCTTTATTGAGGATAGATGTGATGAACACTTAACATCCGGTGGTCTGTGTGCTCGTTTGTCACCCTATCCTATAAAAAAAAGAAAAATTTTATAGTTGCTGTTTATGATTTACAGGCAGTAATGCCATGCTCACAAGGTGAAATATCTAGCTTCTATTATATCTCGAAATTAAAAACTTCCATAACAGAAATTGCTACAAAAAATACGACTTCTTTTGTATGGCATGAAGGTCAAGGTGCACGGGGTGTAAACGAAATAGGTTCATGCGTGTTTACTAGGGCCTAGTTACATGCCTGATTTTTTTGTTTTGAATCGATCTACTGGATCGTAATGAATCGTAACCTCGTGAATCGATTCACGATTTAATCATATTGTATTGAATCGATCTTATTCGATCTCGGAAAATCGCATCGTAATTTTATAAAAATAAAGAAAAGCACAGTGTGCATGCAAATCTATTTATTTTAACAATGCCTATTACGGTATCCAGTGAGTAGAAGATAGAGATTTACGATTTCGGCAATTGCTGTAGTAGAACTTTCTTCACTTTTGCTTAGTTCAGAATAAGTGTATGTGATTACGTCTGAGATGATTTTTTAATAATTTTTTTACACATTTTACATTGTTGACCCATGTCACATTTAATAAAAAAAAGCCCAAACGTTTGATTTGGTTGGCGGGGCCATATTTAAAAGTATTTTAAAATAATAGTTTACGCTCACAGAACCGCTCAACTTGTCGTATCGCAATAATACAAAGAATGATAGATCATAGAACACTAACATAGATACCCGACAGTAAAATAAACAAAATATTATCATACCTACCTTCATATTTCATACATTACCGCTTTGGATGTAACTCGAAGCTACTCTCATTCAATGTGTAGGTCTATCTAGTCTAATCTTACTTTATTTTAGTTATTCTGTCTCCTCGATTCGTACGTTACGGTTCGGTTGATGTTTAGGTTTTAGTTGATACGATTTTTTCATGCGATCTTATAGGCATACGATTCGATATGGGTGAAGATCGCATTCCCTTGAACCGATTCAAAAATCTGTAGATCGTATGGTCGTGAATCGATCTTTCAGAAAATCAATCCAGATTGCGCATGCCTAGTGTTTACGTATATAAAAACCTTACATGAATCAGCGAAATAAGATTTTGATTAATTTAAAGCAGGTTAATTTCATTTTTAAATTTAACGCCTGCCATAGCTTTCTTTAAAAGGTATAATATTATGTTCTGCAGTTTTAAAAAGGCCGACGAACACTATGACTATGACAAACTACTAGATTTATTTGATTGCTATTAGAGATAATAATCTTCATATGTCATGTGATATTTAAAACATATTTATATTTTCAATCAAATAAGCACTTTACTCGTGTCAAGTACCTTGTGAAGTCTATACAAAGAGTCTCGGGCACTCTTGTCCCCGTTTTCAACAGATATGACTATCGTTTTACGGCATAAGTATTAAAATGAAAATTTTATGGTCAAAAGAATTGCACACCGAAAGTATTATCTAATTATTAGTTATAAAAGTTGTCATTGCAACGATGCCATTTTAAATTATTAAAGCGATAATAATATGGATAAAAAATTTAATAAGTATTAAATACATGAAATAATATAAGAATTACTTCATATAATTTAAGAAAACTTAAATCTAACTAAAACGTTTCAAGAAACTAAAATAAAGAAAAATTAAAACTAAAAATTTTAATTGTCATAGTCCTGCTCCCCGCAGTATCGTTACGTTAGTACTTTTATTTATTCTGTGGTATCGTGCCAAGAACGCTGGCTGCGTTTCCTCGCTGAATGGTTATACTTAGTCTTTGAGCGAGGAAAGAATAATACAATTTAAGAATAATACATTATTTTGATGTATAGATAAACTTGATGTTTCGTGCGAAACCTTCTTACTAATTCTACTAACGAAGTCAAGAAAAAAATAAAAATATTAATTGTGGAAATGCCCGATTCTGGCCATGAAATGTCCAACAATTCGCATTTGTTAAAAAAATCATCTTTTTTATGGTAATTAATTAATCTTTTTTATGGTATTTATGTATCCAAAAAAGATTGCAATATTTTTGCCCAAAAAAGTACCGAAAAGATAAAAATGAAATTAGGTGAATCCGCAATTCATTAGTTTGTGGATTAAATAAAAAGTGTTGCCAATTACAAATCTCGTTAAAAAGTCGATTCTGTTTTTTCAATCGATTTTTATGGTGTCATTATTGTGGTTTAAATGTGTAGTGTTATGCTACTCACGTATCATTTTACATTATTTTAAATTCATTTTTCCATTCTGTTTCGATTTTCTGCATTCACCTCAAAACTGGATATTTTACATCACCTTTATTTCCATAGGATCCTGTAACGATTTTAAACCATAAGAACACAATAACAAATCATTTCTACTTCGTATTTTCACATTATCAGCACTTTTAAATTGGTGTCAATGGAGTCTACCTTTTTTTCGATCTTTTAGCTAGTTTTCCGTAACTCTACAATCTTGGACTTTGTGTGGGCAGTTGCGCTACCTTTTTTCCTATATCAATAATATCTCATTTTCCACTTAAATCTTATAGTTTTCTTATTATAAACCAAAAACAAAAATTTGACATGTTTTGTCTTTCTTATTTATATCGTTTCCATGGAAATTATATTCAAATTTGCTACCGACCTGTTATTCCTATTTCGATAATTACACATAAATCCTCTTTTCTCTTGACCATTTACAAAAAATTTGCGTATAATTTAAATGATTTTTCCGTTCTCTCTAGAAAGGTATAAAAGCCGAACAATCGGTGAAGAAAGGAGTCTCTCTTCAGTTCGCGAATTAGAAGTATCTCCTAAAGGCCTTATCCCGGGGCCGCACTGCCCCAGGATCCTGCAAGCCTCCATTTACACGTGAAGTCTTCGGCGAAGCCTTCTTCAAACTCGGGCCGCGCCACTCCGGAATCCTACAAGCCTCCATCTACCTCGGAAGTCGCTTCGAGTCTACTACAAGCGCGGGGGGCCACACTACTCCGGGCATTACTACTACTTACTCCAGGCGCCGAGTGCACCTACCGCCGGCGCTACCTTTGGGCGCTGCAACTGCTAGCGCTAAGCGTTGCGCGCCCCTTCTCCAGGCGCTACGTACGCCGGCTCCGGACGCTGCGTGTACTGGCTCCAGGCGCTGCGCGCCGTCGCTGCTAAGAAAACCTACCTCTACAAGCGCAAACGGCGTGTGCTGTGCTGGCTCCAGGCGCTGCGTGCCGTCGCTGCTAAGAAACCTACTTCTACAAACGCAACGTGTGTCGCTTCGACTTTTAGGCCCCACTACAACACTATATTCCCCTATTCTCTCACCTTTTTTTTTTTTTTTTTATAATCTAATTGTACTCTCACTTCATTCATCATCATCCTCATTCCATTTTTTTTATAAAATTGTAAATACCTTTTATAAATTTAAATATATTGTTTTCTGGCTCTACTTTTGTTGTTTTGTTGTACTTAGGTTAGGTTCTATTTTTTTTATTTTTTTTTTAATTGTCGCTTCACGACATTTGGCGCCCAACGTAAAAGTCCTCTTTCTCTCTTAATTCTTCACCTTTACTGCGCCTTGTCCATTCCCTTTTGATTTAATTGCTCTCCCTTTCGTTCTTAACTCATTATTCATCATTCATTTATTCATCCTTTTCATACCTTCCAAATTCTAAAACAACACTTCATCTAGTGTTTCAACGTATCTGGCTTATATTTAGACCTACATTTATCACTTACATTCATCACTTTAATATTTTTATTGTAGATAACCTTCCAAATTCTAAAACAACACTTCATCTAGTGTTTCAACTTATCTGGATTATATTTAGACCTACATTTCACACAACACTTACATTCATCACTTTAATATTTTTATTCTAGAACAAAAACTTCATCTAGTTTTTCAACTTATCTAGATGATATTTAGACCTACATTTAACACCTTACTTACATCCATCACTTTAATATTTTTATTCTAGATAACTTAAAGAGGTATAATTTTTAATTAAATTTTTATTTCTTAAACTTAACTTTACACATAATTATAACAATGAAAAGGGTTATTAAGTACGAATTTCTTAACAAGGTCGAACTCGAATACGAAGTGAAGATTAGATGTGAGGAACCAGCTAATACTGTTTTACTTCTAAAAAAACAGGTTTTGCGTTTAGTTGCGAATTCTCACCCTGAAGATATTCTGACTTCTACAATTCCGATTGAGGATGACTTGTCTCAAATTGATTCTACCTTGACCTACTTGGACTGTAAAATTAAAAAATTTTTACAAGGCGAAACCAAATACTTGCGACTAATAGAAACTTTTATTAATCATATCTTTTACAGATTGGAACGAATAGATACTGACTTATATCCAGACTTTAAAGCTATTTTCGATACTTTGAAGATGAAATATGACGATATTACTAAACAATTTGAATCCTTGACTCCAGCTCCAACTGAAAATGACCCTCCTGTTGACCCGACTGTCACGGTTGACCCGACTGTTACGGAACTCCCTCTTGTTTCCCAAAATTCTATTCAGGTCCATACCCCGTATCCTCCACCACCACCTCAATCTTTTTCTCCAACCAACGTCTTCAAAGATCTGAAAAGACACACCTTCAATGGTAAAAGCTGTCCAAGATCCTTTCTTCAAAAACTGGAAGAATACTGTATAGTTCGTGGCTTGTCCAAAGACTTGTTGATTTCACAAGCGTTTGAAATTTTCACTGACAATGCTCTTCATTGGTTCAGATTTAAATGTAATCAGAATCCAAACTTAACGTGGAACGAACTTTCTTCGTTATTAATCAAAGACTTTGGTGGTTTTGATTATGATCACAAACTTTTAGAAGCGATTAGGAATCGAACTCAAGGTCGAGATGAACCTATTGTCATCTATATTTCCATCATGTCTGGAATGTTTTCTCGTCTTTCGAAGAAACTTTCTGAAACAGAACAATTGGAGATTATTTTAAGGAATATTCGCCCATGTTATTCAGTCTTCGTAGCTCTAAAAGACATTGACTCTATCGACTCTCTACTGGCTACTTGCCAAAACTATGAAAAATTTCTAGACAGAGACAAACAATTTAAAGAACCAAATGTACAACAAAGTCCTCTTATTTCTGAATTCAACTACAAGCATTCCACTTCAAGTTCAGTTGACTCTCCAAATTCTTCTAATAACTCACGACCCTCTCCTCCCCTCATGAATAAATTCACTCCATCCTACAAATACCCTTCTAGACAAGTTAATAGTCTCTCTCAAACTAAAGCTCCTCAACAAACCTCCTTTTGTGTTCGCTGTCGTAAACAAGGACATTCTTTGAACACTTGTACTCAACCACGATTCGTGATTTGTTTCAAATGTGGTCTTAAGGGTTTTAAAACTGCAGATTGCCCTACTTGTTCTCCCAAACCTAATACTAGTTCAAAAAACTAACTACTGACTTGAAAAGTAACTTAAACTTTGATAACGACGATTGGACTAATTGGATTAAAACAATTCAAAACTTCTTTTCTTGTTACAGAATCTCTTCTACACTCTACTCCAAGGAACAAGATCTTAATCGTCCATTCGTTAATGTCAAAATTTATAACTTAACTTTATCTGGTTTACTAGATTCTGGCAGTTCAGTAACTATTCTGGGTAATAATTCTCATTTGGAAATTCTTAAACTGGGCTGCAAACTTTTCAAGTCAGATCTTATTACTGTCTCTACTGCTAATAATCAAAAAGTTAATTCCTTGGGTTATTTTGACTTACCTATTCATTTCAATAATCAAACTCATTTAATTAAAGCTTACGTTTTCCCTGAAATTTTTCCTTCGCTAATATTAGGTATTGACTTTTGGAGAAAATTTAATCTTTTACCTAGTGTTTTATCTTCTCTTAACTTTACAGAATCTAAATGTTCTGCTATCGAAACTAAAGATACTAAAGTTTTACCTTATGAGCATTTAACTCCTAATCAAAAGAACATCGCTAATGACATCATCCAACGTTTCAAGACAATTTCTTTTGAAGAAAAAGGTATCCTGGGATGCACACACTTAATCACCCACAAGATTGACACTGGTGATTCTCTTCCAATCAAACAAAGATGTTACAGACTGTCTCCTGAAAAACAAAAGGCGTTAATTAATGAAGTTGACAAGATGCTGCGATGGAACGTCATTGAACAATGCGAAAGCCCTTGGTTATCTCCAGTCCTCATCACTCCGAAGAAGAATGGTGAATGGCGTTTCTGCGTAGACAGCAGGAAGCTTAACTCAGTTACACGTCGTGATGCTTATAGTCTGCCACTAATAAGCGAAATTTTGGACAACTTGAGGAATGCCAAATACTTATCAAGCATCGACATTGCGAAAGCATTTTGGGAGATTCCCTTGAATCCTGCCGATAAGGATAAAACTGCATTTTATGTACCTGGAAGAGGTATGTTTAGATTTAAGGTAATGCCTTTTGGTCTTTCTAACTCACCTGCAACTCTACAAAGATTAATGGATATGCTTTTTACCCCTGACTTTGAGAACAAGGTATTTTGCTATCTGGACGACATCGTTATCATTAGCGAGACTTTTGATGAACACATATCACTCCTCATGAAAGTTCATGAAAAACTTTCATATGCTAATCTGACTATTAACTTTGAGAAGAGTCAATTCTTCAGGAAAGAACTGAAATACCTTGGTTTTCTAGTGGACGAGTACGGTCTACGTGCTGATCCAGATAAAATAAAAGCTATATTAGAATATCCTGTACCTACTTGTAGAAAAGAAGTGCGAAGATTCATAGGCACCTGCAGCTGGTTCAGAAGATTCATTCCAAACTTTAGCACTATTGCCTCTCCACTCAATCAACTAACCTGTTCCGGGAAGAACGCTCCTAAATTTCTTTGGAATTCACAAGCTGCAGCTGCTTTCCAGAAACTTAAAGAAGCTTTAGTAACTGCTCCTGTCCTTGCTTGTCCTAACTTCGAACTACCCTTCTCTGTACATTGTGATGCATCAAACTATGGCATAGGAGCAATGCTTACTCAACATCAAGATGACAAAGAAGTCGTGATTGCTTACATGAGTAAAGCACTAAACAAAAATCAACAGAACTACTCAACTACTGAAAGAGAAACATTGGCTGTAATAACTGCGTTAGAACATTGGCGATGTTACCTAGACAATGGTAAAGAATTTACAATATATACTGACCATGCTGCACTTAAATGGTTTCAGAACTTATCGAATCCATCAGGAAGACTTGCTCGCTGGACTTTACGCTTATCTTGCTTTAACTTTGTCCTGAAACATAAAAAAGGAAAGGATAACGTTGTTCCAGATTTATTATCAAGACATAAGAATCAAGAACGTCCTGATACACGAGAAATTTCACCTCAAGGCGTACACCCTATTACGATTGAAGAACCACCTGATCGTAAACTTGAGCACTACAACAAGATTTTTCTCGGATGCTCCAACAACCCAGACTCATATCCCAACTATACTATCAGGGATAACAAACTTTACCGCTGCATCCATTCTCCCGATCGTCTAAACGATGACTTTATTTGGAAAGAAGTTCCATTACCTCAAAATAGACATGCAATTATTGAAGTTAACCATGGTTCCCCTTCAGAACTCCATCTTGGTATCTTCAAGACATTCAAGAAAATATCTTTAAAATACTATTGGCCTGGTATGTTTAAGTATATTGCCAACTTAATCTCAACTTGTGAAACCTGCTTAACCTACAAACACCCTAATCATTCTCCCTATGGTCTTATGGGTAAACCTAAACTTTGCTCCAGACCTTTTCAAACTATATCCTTAGATCTTATGGGTCCATTGCCTATGACTCGAAGACGAAATCAGTATATTCTAGTAATTAACTGCAATTTTACTAAATTTACTATGATTTTTCCCCTTAAACGTGCTACTTCAGCTAATATTATTAATGTTTTGGAAAATTCAGTTTTTCTAGTTCATGGCATTCCCCAAACTATTATAATGGACAATGCTGTTCAATTTCAGTCGCGAGAATTCCACTCATTCTTAAATTCTTATAACGTTCCTTTTATTTTTCACACAGCTTTATATTGTCCTCAGGTTAATCCTACGGAGAAGTTTAATAGTACAATTATTACAGCTCTAGCATCTCTAGTAGGAGACGATCATAGATCATGGGACAACCATCTTACTAAAATTCAGTACGCAATGAACAGCGCTACAAATGTAGCTACTGGCTTTACTCCAAACTTTTTAGTCTTTGGTAGGGAAACAATACCTTGTGGTTCCTTCTATACTCCAACTCAGAACCTCGAGGAATTAATATTTATGCCTCGTGATATTTACGCGTCTAATGCTGGTCTCCTCTCATCTATCTTTCACAAAGTTCAAACTAAACTTTACATAGCGCACGCTAAAAATAGCGCTCGCTATGATCTTCGCCGGGCTTTTAAAGAATTTAATGTGGGAGATACTGTTTGGCGTAAAAATCATGTTTTAAGCAATGCCGGCGCATACTTTAATGCTAAACTTGCCCCTAAGTTCATCAAGTGTAAAGTGATAGCTAAACTGTCACCACTAGTCTATGTACTTGAAGACCCTAATGGAGTTAGAGGCAAGTGGCACATCAAAGATGTAAAATCATAAATTTTCTTAACTTTTATTAACTATTAATTTGTATATATGTATAAATACCACCATCATTTTCACCTTGCTATTATTTCTTTTAATTTGTTTGTTTGTTTGGTAGGTTAATCTTCACTTGTTATTATTTCAGACACATCTCGCTAGTGATGTTGCTGATCTCTGGCTTTGAGCCCTACCGCTCTGGCCGTTCTTTATCTTTACTTAAGTCATAGCGACTAAAGCTTGCTTAAGATTGATCTCTTTATCTTTATCTTCACGCAGGAGCGGATGACAACTCCTTAAATAAGCCTGAATGTCCTTTCGAAAACACACTTTTAAGAGTGGTGTTTCTTCGACTAATTTATTTTTTTTTTCCACGCAGGAGCGGATGACTACTCCTTAAATAAGCCTTAATGTCGTTTCGAAAACACACTTTTAGAGTGGTAGTCATTGAATGTGAACTCCACCCTTACCTGAATGGCAGATGATGTATGTAAGAGATAGTATATCTGATTTTGCCTGGTGATGTCTGTTTCTGCAAAGCTGTGTTTTTATGGTTTATTTTAGAATGTATATATCAAAATTTTTGCTGAGTCAAAATTTTCCAGGGTCGGGGGGAAAATGTAGTGTTATGCTACTCACGTATCATTTTACATTATTTTAAATTCATTTTTCCATTCTGTTTCGATTTTCTGCATTCACCTCAAAACTGGATATTTTACATCACCTTTATTTCCATAGGATCCTGTAACGATTTTAAACCATAAGAACACAATAACAAATCATTTCTACTTCGTATTTTCACATTATCAGCACTTTTAAATTGGTGTCAATGGAGTCTACCTTTTTTTCGATCTTTTAGCTAGTTTTCCGTAACTCTACAATCTTGGACTTTGTGTGGGCAGTTGCGCTACCTTTTTTCCTATATCAATAATATCTCATTTTCCACTTAAATCTTATAGTTTTCTTATTATAAACCAAAAACAAAAATTTGACATGTTTTGTCTTTCTTATTTATATCGTTTCCATGGAAATTATATTCAAATTTGCTACCGACCTGTTATTCCTATTTCGATAATTACACATAAATCCTCTTTTCTCTTGACCATTTACAAAAAAATTTGCGTATAATTTAAATAATTTTTCCGTTCTCTCTAGAAAGGTATAAAAGCCGAACAATCGGTGAAGAAAGGAGTCTCTCTTCAGTTCGCGAATTAGAAGTATCTCCTAAAGGCCTTATCCCGGGGCCGCACTGCCCCGGGATCCTGCAAGCCTCCATTTACACGTGAAGTCTTCGGCGAAGCCTTCTTCAAACTCGGGCCGCGCCACTCCGGAATCCTACAAGCCTCCATCTACCTCGGAAGTCGCTTCGAGTCTACTACAAGCGCGGGGGGCCACACTACTCCGGGCATTACTACTACTTACTCCAGGCGCCGAGTGCACCTACCGCCGGCGCTACCTTTGGGCGCTGCAACTGCTAGCTCTAAGCGTTGCGCGCCCCTTCTCCAGGCGCTACGTACGCCGGCTCCGGACGCTGCGTGTACTGGCTCCAGGCGCTGCGCGCCGTCGCTGCTAAGAAAACCTACCTCTACAAGCGCAAACGGCGTGTGCTGTGCTGGCTTCAGGCGCTGCGTGCCGTCGCTGCTAAGAAACCTACTTCTACAAACGCAACGTGTGTCGCTTCGACTTTTAGGCCCCACTACAACACTATATTCCCCTATTCTCTCACCTTTTTTTTTTTTTATAATCTAATTGTACTCTCACTTCATTCATCATCATCCTCATTCCATTTTTTTTATAAAATTGTAAATACCTTTTATAAATTTAAATATATTGTTTTCTGGCTCTACTTTTGTTGTTTTGTTGTACTTAGGTTAGGTTCTATTTTTTTTATTTTTTTTTTAATTGTCGCTTCACGACAAATGTCACGAAAATACGAAGTCATTTGTTGTTAAAAAACTGTTCTTGTGAAAATAAAAAAAAGCCTTTACTTATATCTTAAAAATCCGGACTTTTTTTAAACCAATTCCTTAACAATTTCATTCTTTTAATTGCATATTATAATTTCCTTATGCTTTTATATGTGTGCACTCATGGCCGAAGTGTCTATGAACCACGGATTATAAAAAAACAAGTTGTTTTTTATATTTCGTGCTATGAACGGTGGACATTCCCTCTTTGACTAGATAAGAAAATGAGCTTCAATTATTAAAGGACGTGTGTTTTACGTCTGTGAAGATCAAAATTTTTTTAAAGGATGACGTTTTAAGCTTTATATTTCACACTTTGAAAAAGAAAATGGTTGCAAAGCGGAAGTTTGATTTCGCATATTGCTCATGCTGTGATGCGAGTAGGCTTGCAACGATATATCGAAAAACTGTATCGAAAAAAATATTGATGTTATATACCTCAAATTATCGATGCTATTATCGATACAATCCAAACTCATTTATCTATAATAAAATATCGGAAAACACCAATTATGGACGATAATACATAAAACATTTATTTGTTTATGCTTTGTAGGACGTGATATACTCGTATGCGATATACTCGTAAAAAAGGACAAATGCTGTTTGTCCATGGCTTTATGCCAGAGCACCACTATTACATTGTAATTATTAGGCGGGGAAAAAGACTCAAAATATATTCATCTTACGTATAACGTATATATACGAGTACATATTATTCTTGGGTTGCAGGGATAAATCAACCTAGGAGTAGTGAGAGCAGTTAGTTGGTCATATTCTCACAAATCCATAAATTTTTTTTGCAACCAGATATTTTTTAATAAATTATTTCACTTATGATTTCTTTCAGCTTCGTTATCTTTAAAGTACTAAATATCGGTAATTTAATAACCATCAGTTAAAATATCGATACCTATTATTATCGATATTCATTTATGTTGACCCCTAGATACGAGTATACGTATTCGGTTATAGTCAGATATACGATTTATGAGAAACGTAGCTCTTGAGGTTTAGATTAGAGTATCAACGTAATAAAACAAAGAACAGCTGGTTTTGAGTGTTGTTTCAGTATTGTTACCTTTTTCATAGTTGTTAGCCTTTTGAATGTCCAAGTAATATTTTGAGTATTTTTTAAGAATTTAAGAAAAATCAATAATGTGCTTAGTTCATAAATAATATAGGTATTTAGATTCTGGCGTCGAAGTTTGAAAAAAAGCGATGTGACTATAACCTCGATTAGTCAAATCGCCCAGAATTCCTTTTGGTATAGTTACTATACTATATACTCTTTGATTCATACGTATCACTAACAGACGTATATTATCTATTTTACTTGTAACAGTAGTAAATAAATTTATTTAAAAATGTAGCAAATATTTAAGAGGTTTCAATTTTTAAAACAGTAGAGTACGAGATGAATTTAGTAGGCAGGTTGTCGGAAAGTCGGAAAGTTATGTCAGTTACATTGCTGACGTCTTATTTGAATTGAACGAAAATGTTTCGCCATTTCCTTAGAGTAATTAGGTACAGGAGGGGGATGAGTCGCTCGCGTCCGTAGGCTTCGACCACCTAATCCTACGCCCACCCTACACGTGTCCCCCGGGTGGTTCTAAACAAGCGACAAAGCCGAAAGAACTGACTCGGCTCCTCGCCGTGTGGTAGCGGCGTAAAAAAATACCACACCTTACTTTTGCACTATGAGGCAAAAAATTAACGAAATGGCCCCGAGTTCCCGGCGCCCCTTTAATGGGGCAGGGGTGCGAAGAATCTCCGGGAGGAAAACCGGCGACGAGGTTCGCCACCCGTCACGTTCTGTCCCCCGGAGGGGCGAAAAGTGGATTGCGGAAGCCCGTCTGGCTACATTGAATGTATGTGGAGGAATGAATGATAAGATGGATGAAGTATGCGATATGATGTATGATAGAGGAATAGACGTATTATGTGTAAATGAGACGAGACGGAAGGGAAAGGATGCCACTACACATGGCATGTATACCGCGTACTGGTCTGGTGTAGACGAGACCGAGCGGGCATGCCAGGGAGTCGGTATCATCCTTTCAGAAAGAATGGGTCATTGTGTGAAAGAGTATGAATGTGTAAGCCCGAGACTGCTATGGATACGAATGAAAGTGAGCTTAAAGAAGTTGTTTGTTTTAGGGGCCTACGCCCCAGACATGTCTAAGCCCACTTATATCCGAGAGCAGTTTTGGGAGTTGGTAAGGATGGTGCTAATGAAATGCAAGGTTAATGAAAATATTGTGATATTAGGCGATTTTAATGGAAGGGTTGGGGTGAGGAGGCTTGGTTATGAAAGGATATTGGGAACATTTGGTGATGAAAGTATAAATGAGAATGGTGAAAGCCTTCTCGCCGTATGCGTGGAAAAGAATCTTTTTGATGCGAACACTTTCTTTCATCATAAGAAGATTCACACGTATACATGGGAAAGAGGTGATGATAGAAGTATGATAGATTTCATAATTGTTGATGAAAGAATGAGGAGCGCAGTGGTAGATACAAGGGTTTACCGGGGCTCTAACGTAGGGACGGATCATTACTTGGTCTTATGCCGAATTAATGGTCTTTTCAGACGTTGGAGGCATCGGACATCTGTGTCTACCACTGCGTTACAGCGTATAAGAACAGAGAGGTTACAAGATGAAGGTGTGAAAGAGAAGTTAAAATGTAGATTGAGAGAAAATATAAGTGGTATGGCTGAATTGTGTATGAATGATTTAGACTTGGAGACTGTGTGGTATAATGTCAAGAAAGGTTTAGTGGATGCAGCTACCAAAGTATGTGGTGTAAGTAAGAGAACGAATGAAAGGAAAATTAACACGTTATGGTGGGATGATGAGGTACGGATGGAAGTTGAAGCAAAGAAGAAAGCATGGTTTGATTTACTAGCAACCAAGGCTAGTAATTCTAGCAGTATGAATCATGATATTGAAAGGAAAAAGACAGTTTTTAGACACCTAAATAAGAGAGTAAAAGAAGTAGTTGAAAGGATAAAGCAAGAAAGAACGGATAAGAATGATAGAAGAATATCGGATAACTTCCAGGCAAACATTAAAATGTTCTGGAAACTCGTAAGAACTATCAGGTGACACTCAAAACAGCCTAGAATGAATACTATACGAGACCAGAATGGCTGTATTCTGAATGACGAAGTTTTAAGTTTAAGGAGATGGAAGGAATACTTTGAAAGCGTGTTTATGAGTGATGAGATGTTTGAATTAAATGAAATAGAAATTCCGAAAGAAGAGGAAATAGATAGAGATATAAGTATAGATAAAATAATGAAAGCAATGAAAAATATGAAAGCTGGTAAGGCAGCCGGTTATGATAGAGTATCTCTCGAAATGCTAAGGGCTGGAGAAGGAGTGGTGGCAGACCTGCTGTACACCTTGTTTAATTTATGTTGGGAACTTAAGCGGGTACCGGGAGACTGGTGCAAAGCCGTGGTAGTCCCAATATATAAGGGAAAAGGATCACAGCAGGACTGTAAAAACTACCGTGGTATCAGTCTTCTTAGCATTGTGGGAAAACTGTATGCTAAGGTACTAATTAAAAGAGTTATGAAAGTAACTGATGGAAAAAATTGGGATGTGCAAGCGGGATTTAGAAAGGGAATGGGATGTACGGATCAGGTCTTTTCCATGCGCATGATCGCGGAGAAGTTTTTGGCCAAAAACCAAAAAGTTTTTTGTGCGTTCATGGACTTGGAGAAGGCTTATGACAGAGTGGACAGGGATGTGTTATGGCAAACACTGAACTCATTTCGGTTGAGCGCTGGTCTGATACAGGCATTGAAGTCTCTATATAGGGACTTTAGTGCTTGTCAGGATCAACGGGGCCTACTCGGACTGGTTTGGCATCCATAAAGGTGTCAGACAGGGCTGTGTGGCTTCCCCGTGGTTGTTCAACCTATTTATGGACAGTTGTTTGGAAAATTTGAAAGTAAAAGAATACGGGTTAAGAATGGGTGAGTTAACCGTCAAATGCCTTTTGTACGCCGATGATCAAGTCATACTTGCGTCGTCGGCAGCCGAGTTGCAAATGATGGTTACATTAATGAACAGGACATTAAAAGAAAAGGGAATGAAAGTGAACGCAAGTAAGACGAAACTTATGGTTTTTGAAAGAGAAGAAAGTAAAAGGATATGTGAAATAAGAATAGAAGGGGAGTTGGTAGAGCAAGTAGATGAGTTTGTATATTTGGGATGTGTGTTTAGCAGGGATGGTAGATATGATAAGGATATAGAACGACGAGTGAATGCAGGAAATTGAGTGAATGGGGCTCTACACTCTATTGTGAAAAGTCAGAATGTGTTCAAAAAGGCACGTATGGCAATTCACAATGCTGTGTTAGTACCTACTTTAATGTATGGTAGTGAAAGTTGGGTGTGGCAGAAGAAGCACGAGAGTAGAATAAATGCTGTAGAAATGCGGTCATTAAGGAGCATGTTAGGGATGAATCTGAATGACAGAGTGAGAAATTGTTTAATAGGAGAAGAGTGTGGTTTGCAAGATGATGTTGTGACCAGGATTAAGAAAGGAATGCTTCGGTGGTTTGGCCATGTAGAAACAATGAATGAGGAAAGAGTGACAAAGCAAATTTATGTTGCAGAGGTGAACTGCATAGTCGGAAAGGGAAAGTTTATCGACCAAATTGGCGATATATTAAAAATGGGCCAAATCAAGAGTACCTTTAACCGACGAGGGTGTATGCGTAGGTATATGGATGTGGAGGAAGGACGAGAGAGGTGTGTCAGGATCGTGCCAAATGGAAGTCCATAATCTCTGCCTACCCCTCTGGGTGACAGGCGTGAGTGTTTATATTTATTTATATTTATATTATATATATTATAATTAGGTACATACATATGTGTAATTTCGAGTTCATAATTTGAAGGGACTTTGTTAAACATCAATTTTCTTGACAATTATTTTCCTTTTGAATCGATAAGTAGCCCGACTATAGTTATTTAGGTTATATTGTATTTGCCTCATTCTGTATATTTAGTCCAGTAACTTAATACATCACAGTATGCGTTAAATCCGGTAGTTCTGATTTTTTGTAGACGTGTTTATGATGTTGGCCCAATAAATAATCCAAGTTTGTGTCCTCTTCAACTTTGCAACGCAACTTTGTCAAAAATCGAAAATACTGCGAAACAATCGTTTGTTTTTCAAATTTTGGCGATTATAACTAGTTTTTGATAAAACGTGAGGTGTAGAGTTGGTGTCGAGACAAATCGCAGTTTGCTTTTCAACGTCCAGATTTTTTTGACTATGGACATCATTTGCTTCTTCCCTGAGCCAAAGAAGCAGGATGTCGAGTAACAACCACTAAAGGCTGAAGAGGAAGAGCTCTGGTGTCAAATACACAAATCACACTCCGTCGGAGGTAATTGGAACTTCATCCCGCTAGAGTTGTTCGAGTGACGTCTAATATATTGCAAAAAATTGTGAAGTTCGAAAAAAATGATAAACTTTGAAAGGCAAAATCTCGGAAACTATTAGGTCTACAGAGACAGTTCTAGTATCATATTGCAGAAAATTTAGTCTACTTTAAAAACACTCTAAGAAAGTTTTTCCAAAAACGATTTAAGATTTTCCTTTAGTGTTATAATCGCCAAAACTTGAAAAAAAATTTTCGCAGTTTTTTTTTCGATTTTTGACAAAGTTGTGTTCGGCGCTCGAGGTCACAAACTTGGCTTATTCATTAGGCCAACATAATAAACAAGTCTGTAAAAAAATCAGAACTTTTACGTGGTAGAGCCATGCTGCAGTTATATTAATAGTATAGTTGTAGCACGAATGGGTCGGCTCGACCGGGGAAGGACTACGCTCTCTCAGAATACCAGTGTAAAATAGCAGCTTAATGCTGATGGTGAGTGTAGAGAATCGGAGACCCTTTTTACCGGAACAGGGGCATTCTATCTTAGTCCTCACGGCTGACAACGCATCTGCATTTTAATTCGCAAACGATGATAGATGTAGATGTCTATGGGCCATAGCAACTTACCATCAGGTGGACTGTGTGCTCGTTTGTCACCCTTATTTTGTAATAATTATAATAATAATACCGGATTTAAAGCATACTACCCCATACTTACAGGCGACAAAGTTACAGTCCATAAATTCCATTGAAAAATGTACAATCAAAATTAACTACAGAAATGGTTAGTGTTTTTGAAGTATTTGTCACAGTTTTTCCTAAATTGACTTAAATTATTAAGACTTCTCTGTATAAGATTTAGATGCACAAAAAATTTATTCAGACGGCTACGGCGTAACGTTTGCTTTGGTGCAACGTACGGCATGCACATCTTATACGGTACAGTCACAGATTACTAAATAGTTTACTAGTACAGTCAAGACTGACAACTTTACCAATGGAAGTTAACTTTGCCATCAAGGATGTACAGGTAAAAAATTACGATTAACAATAACGTAACGTTTTTCAAGATATGCCATATTTTGGATGAAAATTTAATAAGTATTTAACAGCATTGTTTTCGATATGACAACGAGAGTTATTTATGGCATTTTATTTAACACGGAATTGTGCCGGCGACGTAACCTCTTTGTTCAGTGCTCCAGAACCTTTGTTGACTTTGTTTGAAATATGAAGTTTTGGCGTGAACTTGACCGGCGACGGATTGCTGCTCCTGTATTATTGTTTGAAGTGGATTTTGATATGTAAAAATGGTGCGATTTTGTGTATTGAATGTCTGCGCATGTGAACTATTAGTGGAAACGGTGAAACAAGTGCTCTGATGGTGATGTGATTCTCAAGATAAGGTATCTGTCTGCTTAGGCGCCATGAGATATCATCGCAAGCTGTCTGCTGGCTCAAGTTGCCGTCAAAATCTCCCAAGGGCTGCACAATGTGATGCATCGACATATGTATTGTGAAGCAGTGTACTATGAAGGATAATTATACATTGTAATTTCAGGCTCAGAAGGGCTAGAACCCAGAGCCGTAAAGCAAGTTATTAAAAAAATGTTTGACATATGTATGGATAAAAATCTTTGTAATAAGATTATATTAATGGTTAAGAAATGTAATATTTTGTTTTTAACATTGTGGTCTTAATATTTATCTATAAAACTAACTTGGCAAAGTTACCATACTAACGATGCCACGATGTGACGGTTACTTTGTCACTTTCAACCTGTATTTTTAACCGATTACGGCGATTCAAAGAAATGATTCTATACTTGACATTCTACGTATATAAGTTCGTATAGATGTTTCACCGTACCAGCCTATTAGAACAATTTTACCTAATGAGTTGTCAATCGATTCATCTTTATAGACAGTGGAGGAAACGCAAAGAGAAATCTATATTATTTTAACTGCGTTCTCGGGTGTTAATACAATTATTACAACTTTGTATTTTGTAAACCTTGCAATATTCTATCCAATCTCTCGTATAATTTATATCCAATGTATATCTTTCAAGATTATTAATTTGAATTGAAATATAGACTGCAAAGGTCTCAGCAAAATGCTGAAAAAATTTAATTAAGTATAAGCAAATCAGAAAACAACAGTATGACATATTATATGCTAATACTATATCCTATAAAGAAGGTGATTTGGTCCTACTAATAATTTAAAATTAAAAATGTTGTACAACCGACTTCAATATAAATTATTAAGAATAACTCAAAAACTATTGGTCAGACCTTGATCAATTATTTTATTGGATTAATTTATATGGAACCACATGAGAATCACCATTTTCAAATTAAAAAAGAATTATCGAAATCGGTACACCCAGAAAAAAGTTATGTAGTAACATAAATAAAAAAATATACAGTCGAATTGAGTACCTCCTCCTATTTGAAATCGATAGAAAAATGAGATCTCTAAACCAAAATTTGATCAACTTTATTTACGTCCATATAAAGTTGTAAGGGAGGAAGGATCTAATTTAGTAATTTTAGACAATAAGGGTAACAATAATTTAATATATAAGAACAGAAAGAGACGTTACTTTGATTAAAAAATAGAAATCTTTTTCTTCTTCCTTTCCTTTTAAAAGGGGCGTGTAGTGATTTGATATGATTATGGGTAGGTATGTACGCGTACAATCATTAATGAAGGATTACTCGACGGATTCGGTTATGTGTATCATTTTGCTGATACCCGTGACCACAGTTAATGGTTGTTTGCTAATTTTCATTTAAATTTATTTATTTATTATTTTCATACTTATTCCACTGATTCGTAAGTGTTTCAAGTACTTATACGTTAATAGGATCAACTGTGTGAAACGCGATTGCTTGCTATTTATCCAATTAGGATTTTAAGCCTTTTTTAAAATCCGCAGAGAGTTAAGTGCGTAAAGCGCTTATCTCAAGAGTAGAATTTGTTTCGACAGTATATTTCACAATATCACTCTAATTATTGCTAAAAATTTTAATATAAGAAGTAAACAAAAACTTCGTAAATTACTCATGACAAATCGTCATAACAAATTTGTATAAGTTTATTATATTTTTATTCATTAGGTCATTCTAAGTGAAATGATCGATTTCTAAATCTGGCTAGTATAAAGTTCAAATTAAAACCTGCGTCTGTATGTGAATGACATTATTTTTAAAATCAGCTGTTTTCTTTTTCCTGTTGTTTATTTTTAAATATGAGTTCCTTTGAGGTATCAATGCAGAACAGACTAAGCACTATACCGCTGACGTGAACGGACCAAGTACCACAAATGAACGAACACAATTGGTCCAACCAAAAACGCATATTTAGTTATTTTGACTGAGAAATCTAGTAATGGGTTACATGCCATATAAGAAACTCCGCACATTATTTGACGGGGCCAGCTTGCACCGTAGGAAATCGACTTGGAGCTGCGATCTTTCTACTTCATTAGTTTAGGCTCCACGGACTTTTATGAAAGGAAAGTCCCATCACGGTTCTTAAAACGATGTTAACCGATGGGTATGTTACTTCGTTTTATTTCCTTGTGGAATATTTAGAGACGATGGCATGAAATCCGAAATTACTTCGTGTGTAGATAGATTGCCAGCTTCTCATCTTTGGGGTACCTAGTTTACAGCCGAGGCGGCATAAGAGGCAGCACTTCACACACACAAATTCTGGGAGATCTGTACACAATCTGAGAGAAGACTATATATTTGTGCCATTTTCTCTAGAGACTATCGGTCTTTGAATTCTAAAGAATCTTTATCCACGACCGATTATCCTTGCTGGTAAAAAGAGGGCTAGTTCTTTTACTGTCCAAAAACTAAGTTCCGTCATTCAGTAAGGAATCATAGCCAAACAAATACCACGTGAATTAGGACTGTATGAAAATCCAAGTTTTTGTGAATATTCAGTAGTAATAAATACTCATTAGAAGAAACTGTTCTTCTTAGCTCGGCAACGGAAGTTATCTCGTAGTATATTTTTTAAATATGAAAGTGATTTCGTTTGTAACATTAGATTTCCCGTGCCGTATTAGTTTGCGTGGCGTTTGATTAGAGTACTTAACTACAAAGACGAATTATAATCCTAGCAAGTCCTTTGATTTGTGCAAAAACAAATATTATCGTCTTTCTTGTCTGGTTAACGGTGTTGTTATAGTCTTCGTTTCATTTATTGCATTTTAAGCCTATTGTCGTCATGAGTAGGTTAGGATAAATTAAAATCTAAACCCAAAATGTTTTTAGTTTGAATAGATTTTTAATATTCCACAGCTTATTAGTAAACAAATTATAATTTAAATTAACTTTGAAATATGTAAATGAAATGATGAATGATAGATGCTCTTTATGATTTATTAAGTACTCTATTCAAAGAAAATGACTTGATCAAGAACCATTTACTACCCCATTTAAATTTTCTTGCCCGAGATCACTCGAATAAAGCTGAAGTCATTCACGTTAATAGAAAGGATCAAGTAAGGATGTACGCCTTATTTAAGTTTATTCGTCGCATAGAACATAATGGTTAGTAATAAAACCTAAAACGGTGCTTAGAAACCATCGTTTTATTTATTGTTAGATGGACTTGGATGTTAAATAAGATGGATTAAAAACTGGGAGTATGTTTCTACATTAAATTATACTTTGTTTACTAATCATTATCATTATTACATCCATCCTTAAGTCTACTGCTGAACATAGGTCTCCACCAGGCGAAGCCACAAAGAACAGTCCTGAGCTACCTGCATCCATCGACTTTCAAGGCAAAAGACAAGACACAAGGTTCTCAACCTTTCTTCCTTATCGATTGTCGGTTCTTCAAACTATACGGCCGGCCCATTGTTTTTTCAGCTTACTGATCCGTTGGGTTATGTCGGTTACTCTGATTCTATTGCGGATATCCTCAATACGGAGTCAGTCTATCGAGCAGAAAAATTACGAGTATATCCCTCCCCATAGCATGTTCAGCTACCTTAAGTTTCCTCATACGGCCAGAAGTGAAGGACATAATATCATCATTTATTGACAGACAACAAAAGTATATGTGCAAACAGTGTGTGTACATAAGAATGTACATACATTGTTTGTATACTCTTGTTTTACGTGGTAGAGCCATGCTATAGCTATATTAGTAGTATAGTTATAACACGAATGGGTCGGCGCGACCGGGGAAGGACCACCCTCTCACAGAATACCAGCGTAAAATGACAGTTTAACACTGCTGTGTTTCGTATGGTGAGTGTGGAGAACCGGTGACCCTTTTTTACTGGAATGGAGGCATTCCATCTCAGTCCTCACGGGTGACAACGCATCTGCATTTTGATCGCAAACGAGGATAAATGTAGATGTCTATGGGCCACAGCAACCACTTACCATCAGGTGGGCTGTGTGCTCGTTTGTCACCCTATCCTATATAAAAAAAAAATAAAAAAAAGTTTTGAGGAGTACGCGTGACGAGGTGTCCTTCGTGACCTTCCGAACGCCGCGCCGCCCAGCCGAGTTGGATCCGTCGATTCAACTTTCAGTCAAATTGAACTGGATTATGCTGCACAATTTATCTTAGGTAAATCACATACTTATTAACAACTTCGAACGTAGCATCAAACAATCAAAAAAAAATGTGCGTGTTATTGATTTGCACAGGTTTGTGCGAAACGACTGTGCCTCGAATTTGCAGTAAGCATCTTTAAAAATTTACAGTTATTTTTAACGAATTTTAAAAAAGGGGTGACAACCGAACACACAGTCTACTAGTTGATGCTGTGGTCTATAGACATATACACCTATCCTCAATTAAGAGTCACAATGCAGATGCGTTGTCACACCTGAGGACTAAGATAGAATGCCTTATTTCCAGAGAGAAGGGTCTGGTAGCCGAAAATCCGATTTTTTTTTAATTGAATGAGGCTAACAAACAAGCGTGCAGTTTACCTAATGCCTCGATTACGAATCGAATTGCAGATGCGCCGTCACCCTCAAAAACTAAGATAGAATGCTATGTATGAGTATGTATAAGTGATAGGTGATGTTATGTTCTCCGGTTCCCCTACACTCACCATACGAAACACAGCAGCATTAAACTGCTACCTAACGCTGGCATTCTGTGGGAGAGTGGGCCTGCACCGATCGAGCAGAATCATTCGTGCTACAACCATAATCTATACATATAATAAAACTGTAAATAGCAGATGTCTGTACATTTTATATTTTTGTAATAAAAGTGATTGAGGGGTACTAAAAATAAGTAATTAAATACATTTCTACCATTTTTAGAATTTTCTGTCTGTCTGTCTGTCTGTCTGTTTGTTTGTTAACGTATCACGTTTAAAGTACTAATTTATATCATAAGAATTGTTAAGGAAATTATGAAATGTACCTTCGGGTTACATTTAGTCTTTATTTCATTAAAATCGGTTCATTCCATCAAAAGTTATGATAAATATTCTGAAGTATGGGTAGGGAATTTGCTCAACGGTGGCTTTGTTTGAGTCATCAAGTTGATGTTAGCAGCGCCATCTCTCTTTAAATATATACATATACTAAAAATGATGATAACATGTTGTGTCCCTTTCTGTACATTGTATATATATTTTGGCGACTAAAATCATTATGGGGAACTAAAAATTATTAAATAAGTACATTTTTATAATTTTTAGAATTGTATTTCTGTCTGTTTGTCTGTTTTTATATAAAAGCATCACGTTTAAAGTAAACATATTTTTTTTTTCAAAGAAATCGTTAAGAAAATCATAAAGCGTATCTTCGAGTTACATTTAATCTTTGTTTTATTAAAATTGGTTAATTCTATCGAAAGTAATGATTATTATTTTTAAATGTAGGTTCGAATTTGTTCAAGTGCGCCATAAAATCTCAGAAATAGTAATAAAAAGATTTGTGTGTAAAAAATCGTTCCATAATCTATCATCAATACATATCATTACATATAATAAAAATGTAGAAAGCAGACGTCTGTACATTTTATATTTTTGTAATAAAAGTGATTGAGAGATACTAAAAATAAGTAACTAAATACATGTCTACCATTTTTAGAATTTTCTGTCTGTTTGTCTGTCTGTCTGTTTGTTTGTTAACGTATCACGTATAAAGTACTAATTTATATCATAAGAATAGTTAAGGAAATTATTAAGTGTATATTCAGGTTACATTTAGTCTTTTATTTCATTAAAATTGGTTAATTCCATAAAAAGTTATGACAAATATTCTGAAGTATGGGTACTAAGTATAGGTACGAATTTGTTCAATAGTGGCGTTGGATGAGTCATGAAGTACATTTTAAATTAAAATCATATCATAAATCATAATTAAATGATGTAAAATAATGTTCTATAATGATATAATTATATCTAAAACGCAGTAAACAAAAGTATTACATAAAGAACGTAATAAATATATACAAAATATATTAACCTTATTATCTAAACTAAATTAAAGTACAATAGTTAACCAATTTCGTCGATAGATGGTGGTGTGGCACAAATGTGATACAAAAAGGCAGGTTAAGATTTTTTCCTGTAGATGAGTATTTGCTTCTAACCTTTATATAACACGACACGCTGCCCTACTGTGTATTGACAATCTCATTTATTTTTTATTTTTTTACCGCCCAGTACTACTGTGGTAAATCAAATTTTAAGAGCTATTAATAATTTCGTTTTTCGGCGAGGATCAAACTTTCTTTTTTGCTTACTATGCAGGCATTGATTTATAAGTTCTTTTATGTTTTTTATTGTATCAATCGTGTCAATTAATCTCTTATTTTTAGAATTGATGTTAACAGCGCCATCTCTCTTTAAATCTATACATATAATAAAAATGGTAATAACATGTTGTGTCCGTTTCTGAATATTGTATAATATATTAATTTGTGACTAAAATCATTATGGGGACTGAAAATCATTAAATAAGTACATTTTTAGAATTTTTCGAATTGTACTGTCAGACGGTCTGTCTGTTTGTTTATGGACGCATGACGTTTTGAGTTAACATCTTTTTTTTCAATGAAATCCTTAAGAAAATCATAAAGCGTATTATCAAGTTCATTTAATTTGTGTTTTATTAAAATTGGTTAATTCTAACGAAAGTTATAATTATTATTTTGAAATGTAGGTTCGAATTTGTTTAATGGCGCCACAAAATCTCAGAAATAGTAATAAAACGATTCGTGTGTAAAAAAAATGTTCTATTATAATATATTTATACTTAAAACACAGTAAAAAAAAATATGTTTTCCTTAAATTAAAAAAAGGATGTTTTCTCACAAAGAACGTAATAGATGGTGTTGTACCAATTACAACCTTTTCTGAATTGCGGTGTTAAGATTTTTCGCAGGTGAATCGTATTGACACTCACTGAAAAAATTTATGTACATGAGTCCGATGGAGCTGCAAGCCTGTTAGAGCCGTGTAGGCTCACAAAGCACAAACACCATCAGAAACAAAAACCAGAAAAAAGAGACGTACGTCGAAGTTATTCAACAAAACTCGAAAACTCGACTAAAAGTAGTAAATTTGCAATAAATGTCGTTTTATACCCAGAATCCCTCTAAACCTCTAATACCAAATAACTTTCCTTTCAGTTTTAAGATAGGGATAATAACATCGATGTTGGCATCGATAGCTCAACATCGATGTTCGATGTTTAGGCTACTCAAAACATCGATGGTTTTTGTATATGTGTAGATACTTACACATTGTTTCAAAATTATGTGGGTATACACAGCAAGGGAAAAGTAACAATTAACTTGAATATCAATTTACGTAGAATAGTGATTATGCGACAAACGACAACGACACTACAAAATAAAGCGAAAGCAGTGACCATTGTGACATTAGAGGTGACACTTGACAATTAAGTTTGACTCACCATACTGACATTTTTTTAGGTTAACCATGCGTTCAGGAATTCTGAATTATTCAAAATGTTTAATCTTCAGAGCAGATGCAAGATTTAGTTGATATTGATTTCGCGAGTTTGCATTGTTTGCAAGTTCCCAATTATCGATTGTTCGAGTGTTTCCCACTCAGCGTGTGTTATGCGACGATCGTAAATAAAGCGCAAGGTTAAACTTTACGCGTTGTAGAAATGGACCTCATTACTGATTGTTTTGCACATGGCCAACTCTATGTTGCTTTTTCCCGCGTTAGTAGTCCCCGTAACCTTTTTCTGTACGCCCCGGCTAAGTCTACTTCTATCGTTGTTTACACGGAAGCTCTATCATAAACGACTTAGAACTTTGAGCACATCGATTTATTTTGTTACCACTTATTCATACAGTAATGATATAAATCGTTTAATATTCTCTTACCCTAAACGTCAAATTCTTTAAGTAAAACCTATATTCGCGAGCTACGCCGCGGGCACAGCTAGTACTATATATAACTGCAGTAAGGCCCTACAGCGATGAGTCTTTCACTCTTTTATTGAATATACTTACTTACAATGTAATCGTATCAATCTCGTACTACGTCTGTAATTGTATCTGATAAAGTTACATCAAAATGAAGGTGTGTAGCTACAGTTAACGATAATAAATTGATGTCCATTGGATAAATTGATTTATATGGGGCGCTGATGGAGACACGATTTTACTTTTAACACACATTCTGATACGGTTTGTAAATATTTGATACACAAAGGAATAAGGCATTAATGCCTGATTTATGTATCAATTACTAAATTAAATTATAAGACTCAAGTCTAATAAATTTAATTTAGTATTACTGTGTTTAAATTTTTACATAATTTAAGTAAAATTAAATGTCGTAGTAAATTTATTTTTATAGGTTATCTGCGGTGTTTTAGGCGGCTCTATAAAATCATTAGTGTCTGTATGATATTTTGTGATGTTTTAATTTTTCTATAATCATCATATATTTTTATGGTTTACTGTTTAAGATAATTTATTTCTTAAGAAGAATGCGATTTACTTAATAAATACATAGTATAATTAAATAGTTAACAAATAACTTAAGCTAACCATTAGGACACTACTTAAGACAAAAATACACAAAGTATAGAAATGAATTGATGATATTAAAGAATTGTTTTGATTAAAAATAATTTTACGGGTACATTTCTTTCGTGTTTTTCCGTAATGTTAATTTTATTAATATTAAATAGTTAGTAATAGTATACGTAAATATAAGAACTTATATTTACGTATACTATTAATTATAAACAATTGTTAAACCTATAATATTTTAATAATTGGTATGTATTAACTTTTAACATTTACTTTACCTATATCTTTATTCTTATTTTGCATTCATACAAAATTACGTAAAAGTAAAACAAAGTTGCAATCTATTATTTTTCTGATTCCTTTTTATTCTGAGCTCTTCAACTTTTAAGTATAGGATTAGAGCATGCAATGCCGCAGTATATTTTCAATACCGCAATATTGTGGAATCTGAACTTGTAATATCGCAAAATTTGGGATATTGAGAAATTAAAAAATCCTTTAAAGGCGGTTTAACTAAAACAATAACATGAGTAAAAAAATCTTTAAAAGGGGTTAAATTAAAATACTAACATGAGATAACTACAATTAATCACACATAAAACCCTAATCTTACTTTTTACCTGGAAATGTTCATGTAAAAACAAAGCATATCCACTGTCTCATCGTTTAAAGAATTTCTAATTTATTTATATATGTATCCAGCAGCCGAAAATGCTCTCTCAGCTTCTACGCTTGTTGGTGGAATGCTTAGCAGATAGTTATACACAGTCTCTAGATATTTACCCATTGTTACTCCGGTTTCATACCGGGTTCGTTTTTAATACTGCGAAATTCGCACCTGTAATCTCGCTTTTGCGGTACTGAAATACAGCGCGAAATTCGCGAAATTGCGGTAACGATATAACGGTATTGCAAGCTCTATTTGCGATGCTGTCGCGTCTACACATTATACGAAAATATTTTATTTCTAAGAAAAACAGGTTTCTCACAATGTTTTACTTTACCGCCGAGCAACAGGTAAATTGGCACTTAAAAATGTCATTGATGGCTGTGGGATCGAATTTATGACGGGCCTTAGCATCTAGGAACCTATAGCTACCACGGCTTAGGAAATAAATTTTATCAAGCTAAATTTCATACGAGCGAAACTGCGGATTAAGCTACTAAAGTACAGAGTAGTATTAAATTACCTCATTATTAATATTAAGTTTGTTAAGCATTATACTTTCATATTATACATTTTTTGTTTCTATAACAATATAGTCAGCCTTTATATCGAATGTTTCAATGTAAATAGTTAACGTAGCCTACGTGTACCGTGTATGTATATGGCTTAATCGTTTTTTTAATTAGCTTGTAAACAAATTCTATTTACTTATCTCAAAACTCACTTCGTAATAACGACCCTGTTGTTTCTATTTTGCAGCAACGTATTTGTTGTAGACGTGACTCGTTGTTTCGTAGTACTTAATTAATTGTAGACCGTATTTAGGGTTTGTCGGGTTGTTGAAACAAAACGTTACGAAATGATTTAACAAGTTTTCAATGTAATAATTTAACATGCAAAACTGACTTTTTTAATTATCATCGTTTGTTTTAATTGCACTACTTAGTACTAGCCCTATTAAAAAAAAACTCTTTCTTATTTAAATTAAACGACGTAACTATTAGTTGTAAACTTCTTTGCCGATTTGTTTAATGATTATGAGTCAAAAGCACTTGAATTTTTACTCTCGCCAGACGTAGTAAAAATACAGTTTTCATTTGTCGAAGTCGGAACAATGCGGTTTATGACAAACAATTGAACTCATGAATCATTCAAAGCACAAACTTTTGCTTCATTAAATACAGCAGAATAGTAAAATGAGAAGAATATATTTTTACGATAGCTGTAATTATTGTGCATATAAAATAACAACAGTTTCATGATTATATTCCCTAACTAGCTTGCCCCGCAGACTTTATTCTATCCTAACTGGTTGGTAACGCGATGAGTTTTATTTTCACACACACACTTTTCTATAGATTTATTATAGGTATGGCTAAATCCTTTTTAGCACTAATAGAACCATCATAATGACAATAAACTTAAAAAGAAAGGAAAAACATAACCCCTTTTTTACTCTTCCGTAAGTAGATAAAATGTTGCCTATATGTTATACACGGTCATTTACTGCCTACGTACAAAATTTAATGGAAATTCGTTCGGTAGTGTTTGCGTGAATCGTGAACACACAATTTTTCTACAGATTTATTATATTATGTTGTCGTAAAGCGACAATTAAGAACAAAAGAACCTAACCTAACAACAACAAAACAACAAAAATAGAACAAAAACAAATTAAAATTTAAAAAGATATTTACAGTTTTATAAAAAAAATGAAGTATGAAGATGAAGATGGGTGACGTGAATTACAATTATTTCTAAAAAAAAGGATAATAAAGATGATGAGTATTGAAGCGGAGCTCGAAGATCCAAGTGGCACACCGCGCGTGGTGGTGGTATTCGTTGCTCACAGATTATACACAGGCTGTACCTGTGGTAGGCGCGCAGCGCCTGGTCTAGGTACACGCAACGCCTGGAGTAGGCGCACGCAGCGCCTTTGAGTAGGCGCTCTCAGCGCCTGGAATAAGCGCTCGCAGCGCCTGGAGCGAGCACGCACAGCGTAGGTGAAGGCGTGGGCGTGGCTAGGCGACGACTTCAGGTGAAGGCAGAGGCTTGCAGGATCCCGGCGACTTCAGGTGAAGGCAGAGGCTTGCAGGATCCCGGCGACTTCAGGTGAAGGCAGAGGCTTGCAGGATCCCGGCGACTTCAGGTGAAGGCAGAGGCAGAGGCTTGCAGGATCCGGCGATTTCAGGCGAAGGCAGAGGCAGAGGCTTGCAGGATCCGGCAACTTCAGGCGAAGGCAGAGGCAGTGGCTTGCAGGATCCGGCGACTTCAGGCGAAGGCAGAGGCAGAGGCAGAGGCAGAGGCTTGCAGGATCCGGCGACTTCAGGCGATGGCAGAGGTAGAGGCTTGCAAGATCCGGCGACTTCAGGCGAAGGCAGAGGTAGAGACTTGCAGGATCCGGCGGCTTCAGGCGAAGGCAGAGGCAGAGACTTGCAGGATCCGGCGACTTCAAGCGAAGGCAGAGGCAGAGGCAGGACTTGCAGGCTCCGGCGACTTCAGGCGAAGGCAGAGGCAGAGACTTGTAGGATCCGGCGACTTCAGGCGAAGGCAGAGGCAGAGACTTGCAGGATCCGGCGACTTCAGGCGAAGGCAGAGGCAGAGACTTGCAGGATCCGGCGACTTCAGGCAAGGCAAAGGCAGAGGCAGAGGCTTGCAGGATCCCGGGGCAGTGCGGCCCCGGGATAAGGCCTTTAGGAGATGCTTCGAGTTAGAAAGCTGAAGCGAGACTGAGTTTATTGGCCGATTGTTCGGCTTTTATACCTTTTTAGAGAGCACCGCGCTCGACGGCGGAAGAACGGAAAATTATTTAAATTAAAAGCAAATTTTTGTAAATGGCCAAGAAGAAAAGAGTATTTATGTGGAAATATTGAAGTAAAACAACAGACCGGTAACGAATTTGAATAAAAATTGCCATGACAACCAGATAAACAACGATGTCAAAACATATCAAATTTTGGTTTCAGGCTCGTAATAGAGAAACGGCAAGATTTAAGTGAAAAATGAGATACTATTGATACAGGAAAAAAGGTAGCGCAACAGCGCGCACGAAGCCCGAAATTGCAGAGTTAGGGAGAACTAAATAAAAGATCGAAAAAGGTAACTCCATCGACACCGATTTAAAAAGTGCTGATAGCGTGAAAATACGAAGTGAGAATGATTTGTTATCGTGTTCTTATGGTTTAAAAACGTTACAGGATCCTATGGAAACAAAGGTGATACAAAATATCCAGTTTTGAGGTGAATGCAGAAAATCAAAACAGAATGGAAAAATGAATTTAAAATAGTGTAAAATGATATGTAAGTAGCATAACACTACAATGTATATAGACATTCGTTTAATAAAGATTGCTTTATTTAAATATTTTTTTAACCTTTTTGAACTCTATATTAAGCTTTGTTAAAAAGTAAGTTTCAGTTCCATTCCATTTATTACAGCCTATCAAACTCCACTGTTGATCATAGGCCTTACCATAGATTGTTTCAAAAGGGGGATATTTGATATAGTTGCCACCCTTGCCAGGCGGGTGGGCAGGCTTTTTTTTTAATTTGCTAGTTAAAATTAGGAAGACTCTGCAGACTACCTCGTTCATCTTCGTTCACTCTGTCATCTCTCACGAATAATAATTTAGAACTAAGTTTTACATAATATAAATGTCTACTTAAGGAGAGAAGAATCTTGGCAGAGAAGCGAACATAAAGCGATTCGTAGCCAGCACAATCGACATTTTTACTTTTTTACTTGTATGATGGAGGTGCAATATATCTTGAAGAAATACTAAATAATAAGAGCAAGTCTACGCTAGGAGTGGAAGGTTTTTCGTACATAACTTTATTATACTAACGTTATAGGCACTTATTAAGATCTCTGTTTAGAATCAATTAGATTTTCCCTATACATTTTGTATTAATTAACATAAATACAATATAAAAAATGCAGATTTATTAACATAACCTTACTCAATATGACAGTTATACGTGACGTACTAATTATCAGGTATTTCGGTCTTCAATTCCCAGACTAGATTAGTATCTAGTTATTATATTTTTTTTTATAGGATAAGGGTGACAAACGAGCACACAGTCCACCTGATAGTAAGTGGTTGCTGCGGCCCATAGACATCTACATCAATCCTCTGTTACAAATCAAAATGTAGATGCGTTGTCACCCGTGAGGACTAAGATGGAATGCCTCATTTCCAGTAAAAAGGGCCTCCGGCCACCTGCACTCACCAAGCGAAACGCAGAGGTAAACCTCTACTTCACGCTGGTTTTCTGTGAGGTCGTGGTACCACCCCGGTTCGAGCCGGCCCATCCGTGCGACAGCAAAAGCTGCCGCGTGGCTCTACCACTGTTAAATATATGTATCAAATTTGTGAAGATACATCATATGAAGAAGTTTAAAATCGAAGAACTTTTACTATATAAATATAAAACATACAGCCATAAATTTAGACTAAATTTTAATAAAAAAAAAACAAAAACTAAAAATTTAAAATTAAGACTAAAAGAAACTAAAATTCATCTTCTGCGCTTTTATCAAAGAAACTTTTGCGGACGGCATCGTGTCAATCTCGAAAGTAAAGCAGTAACTTCGTCACTTTCTTGGGTACGATGAAGTTAGATTTGTGAATTGAAAACCGGATGTATATTTTTATACGTGGTAGAGCCATGCTGCAGCTATATTAGTAGTATAGTTGTAGCACGAATGGGTCGGCTCAACCGGGGAAGGACCACTCTCTCACAGAATACCAGCGTAAAGTAGCAGCTTAACACTACCACTGCTGTGTTTCGTATGGTGAGTGTAGAGGACCGGAGATCCTTTTTACTGGAAAAGAGGCATTCCTTCTTAGTCCTCACGGGTGACAACGCATCTGCATTTTGATTCGCAAACGAGGATAGATGTAGACGTCTATGGGCCACAGCAACCACTTACCATCAAATGGACTGTGTGCTCGTTTGTCACCCTATCCTATAAAAAAACGTATTGTCTACTGTTCCGAATGAATGATAACACCCTCTTCATTTAACATATTTTGTATATGTATACAAAAATCATTATATAATATTTAATCGCTGGTGTTGCATGACCTTTGAATGGTTCATAGCTATGCTAGTATTCGATAGGTGGCGCTGTTAACAAATTCTATATTTATGGATCAAAATGACTCATACTTCCATGATATATTATTTTAGTGAGAAAAACGAAAATCTCAAAATCTGTATGCAATAGGTGGCGCTATGTCCATCAAATATACACCATCTTTATTTAACACACTGTAAAAAGTCCGTCGTGAATTCGGAGTAAAACCCATCGCACCTTATATCGCAAAACGACGTCTGCCAATCAGGCTAGTTAATGTTGCAGCCTATCGAAAGTCCGTTGCTGAATAAAAATATAAAAGTCTCCCCCATATATAACTTCATAGGGTATTCGTATGCTGCATTTTCAATAGTTGCGACAGTTGTTTTGCACCCAGTTTATTTTTAATTTAATAGTTGACGCCGCTGTTCAGTACTTGGTTTACTTCCTTTGTCGTCTCTTATGAGCTTATGACACCCACGGGACGACATCTGGTAGTGGATATTCTGACACCGTTATTACACGGCGTCTAGCTAGTTTAATAAAATATTGTTTACATATTGTATGACTTTGTAAACTTTTGTATGTATATACAGAAATAGTATGATTAAATATCATGTAAGTACATACTTTTAGACTGTCGGCGTTTATCAGTCAGCGTACTTGCCTTGTGATACTTGTACTATTCTGAGCTTCTGATTTGTAAGTTCTGAGTTTTATGTGCTGATTTACTACATGCTTGTCGGTGAAAGAAAATTCGAGCCGGACATATCCTTGCCCTAAACCCTCTCAGAAATGAGAGGAGGCCTGTGCCCAGAAGTGGAAACTTATTTCGATACCGGCCGATACTAATAAATCTGTTAAGTTGTTTTTTATAATTTCAAGTAGTTGATTTAAGTCTCGCTAGCGGGTGCCGAAAGAGTTGAAAGGGAAAATCTCAAAATGATAGTAGAATAAATTCACTTATTCTAAGTATATTCGGATCAGGCCCCTTTAGTGACGACATAAGAGGATTCACTACCCCATATATCATCACGTGGGCGTCGTTGAGGCGACTATAAAATAAGAAATTGCAGTGGCGGATTTACCAGCAGGATGAGTAGCCTGGAGCCTCGGGCGGCAGATTTTAGGGACGGCAAATTCGGGACCAATATTTTTGTTTTTAACGGAAATTAAAAATATTCATATTTATATACCGAAATATTATTAGGTCTACAAAAAATTCAACATGATGTAATATGTTTCACCAGTTAGATAAATGTTTAGTACATTTTACGTAATCGCCAATATGATAATGTCGCGAACATGTCTGGTGTATACAATGTCTTACTACTGGCTAAAATTCAAAGACAAGCACATTTTGCTTTCTTCGTTCCTTGCTCTGGCCACTCTTCAAATTTAGTGGCAACTGCGCCTGATGAATCTTGTAAAGAAGCTTGTCGCTTCTTCATGTTGCTTCAAAAAATCTCTAAAAAAAGTTCAACACAACGCTGGCAAAATTATTGACTAAAATAGGGAAAAGGAAAACGCTAACACGTTAGTCAGCTAAAGAGGATGCAGGTAGAAGTTTAAGAAATTTTTGGCATGAAGTTCTTAAAACTTCATCGAATCAATCGAGAATGATTGTACCAAACAGCCTGTAACGTAAAACGAATCGACGGGAATACTTTCGAATTTAGAAAAACTTGAAACATTGGTAATGATTGTGGTATGGATTGCTTTTTTGGAAAGAATGAACAAAGTGAATATATACATAAATTCAGGCTTCTACCGTAGGTTTGATCATTCTCCTTGCAAGTTTTTCGTACCTTAACGAGACAATATAAATAGTACGCTCAATATGTAAGCATTTCGACAATTTTGGAATTGAGCGTACTGCTTCGAAGCAGTATAGAAAATATGGGGGTAAAAAAACAATTGAAATGGAAAAAAAAATGTTGAAACACTCAATAAAGAAATGAAAATAACTATGAGTGATATTTTCTGGGTTACTACACATATCTCATCCTCATTGGTAGACCGAATTAAAAAAAACGCCAGGAGGCCTACAAGAGGTTTAATGAAAAGTTTTCATTTCTGACCAAAATGAGTGGATTGTCATCATCAACCCTTACAGGAAAAGCCCTTTTCTTGGAAGAAATGTATTAGAGACAGACTTAGTTCAAGAATGCCACCATTTATTCATTTTCAATGCCACCTTTCTTCTGAAAGAATTTCAAGGAAACCATATTCTGGATTACTGAAAAGTCTATCTCCGTTCTTGCTATGATTAATAGCAGTTCGCACAGCTCTACCTTTACACCAGAGACAGATTTTTCGGGTGAAGAGGCTTTTCTTGTTTAAATCGGATGAAAAATTGGTAAATCTAAGATGTACCTATGCCAAGAAAAACTAAACGCGCTAGCTCTTTTGTGTATAGAGTCAGAACTAATGATCAAGATTTCATACGACGATTTTTTTTTATAGGATAAGGGTGACAAACGAGCACACAGTCCACCTGATGGTAAGTGGTTGCTGCGGCCCATAGACATCTACATCTATCTATTACAAATCAAAATGTAGATGCGTTGTCACCCGTGAGGACTAAGATGGAATGCCTCATTTCCAGTAAAAAGGGCCTCCGGCCACCTGCATTCACCAAGCGAAACGCAGAGGTAAACCTCTACTTCACGCTGGTTTTCTGTGAGGTGGTGGTACCACCCCGGTTCGATCCGGGCCATCCGTGCGACAGCAAAAGCTGCCGCGTGGCTATACCACTGTTAAAAATGTAATTGACGATTTTGCGAATAGGAAATCGCGCAAAAAGATATTACTTATTATTAAGAATTAATGTTTTTAAACTGTAAGTAAGCGTAATAAAAATTTACTTAATTGCACTTTTTACCGAATGTACATAATTCTATAAATAGTATTAAGGCATGCTCTACTCATCGGTTGTCGGTTCTTCGAGCTATATGGCCGGCCCACTGCCACTTCGAGAACCTTTCTTCCCGATGGGGAAGAAAGGTTCTCGAGTGGCAGCCTCGTACCGGTAGGCGAAGTGTAGGGCGACCCCCCACGAGATGGAGTGACGACTTGGTAAGGCATGCAGGAAGTCGATGGATGCAGGTGGCTCAGGACCGTGCTTTGTGGCATTCCTTGGGGGAGGCCTATGTTCAGCAGTGGACTTATGAAAGGCTGTAATGATGATGATGATGATGATGCTCTACTCCGCCTTATTAGTAGTAAGTATGTAATTGAGCCTTTATTAAATCAGAAATATAGCCAAAAACTATTTCTTGTGCAATCTTAACTAAATCATAATCTAGGAACTGAAACATCAATCTAGTTCGCAATCATAATAATTACGGGAAAAAGGTGGAGTAATTACAATGTAAGTAATTACAAGTGGAGTAATTAATGGAAGATAGTGCATAAATCATAAACCTACAAATTTTATTGACAAAATAATTATAATTAATATAATTAGAACATATTGGTGCAGTTGTAAATAAAAGCCTGAGGATGATTTCATTCATATTGCGAAACACCAGAGAATTTAAATCAGTCATTGCATTAAACACTCTTTATTTTTCATTGGTCCGCTGTAACATAGAATATTGTTGTAATGTATGGTATCCCACTTATCAAAACAATCTTCAACGATTGGAAAATGTTCAAAAGAAGTTCATTCGCAGACTCTCATACGTTGCTGGAGTGCATCGCACTTTGAGGGGTTATGAGAAAAACCCCATTATTTCTCCCTAAAATCATTACATCAGCATGCAGATAAACTCAGACAGGTTTTTCTTTACAAGCTCCTTAATGGTGCCATTGACTGCCCTGAACTACTTTCCCTAGTTGGAATAAGAATCCCCAGACCATCGCCTCGGCTGCACACCTATACCCATTATTTGTGCCTAGAAGAAGGAACAATTATGGAAAGAATAGCCCCATATGTCTTGTTGTATCCAAATATAATGGACTTTTTAAAAAGGCAAGCATAGATATAGATATTTTTTCAGACAGTGTTAGCCAATTTCTAGTGAATGTTGAAAAGCACATCGAGTAACTCGATACAAACATTCATCCTAAATGATAATAAAATTTAAATAACCATACTTAATATAACTTTAATCTATAGTTTTATTTAAAAAATATGTCTTTTCTTCTAACAAAACTTAAATCTCACACATAAATGATGATGTGGTGCTACAGGGAATGGAACTATTTATTCCATCATCTGTGGTACCCATCGGAGGCAGATCTCACCCTTGGTTTGGTCGCCCCTGTAACACTGCATTACGCAGTAAGCAGGAGTGTTATCAAGCCTGGGCTGCGGCTTCGGCGACTCAGGATGTAAACACCAGCACACTTAAAAAGAAGTATAACTTTGCCTCCAGGTCCTTCAAAAGAGTTATTGCCAAGGCAAAGTCAGAGCACATAGACAGAATTGGCGAGAAACTAGTTCGCCTTCCTTCGGGAACCCGTGCATTCTGGTCTCTCGCCAAGGCTGTCCAAGGGAATTTCTGTAAGCCATCACTGCCATCTCTGCACAGAGAGGACGACTCACTGGCCCAAGACGCAGAAGACAAAGCTGACCTTTTAGGCTCCCTTTTTGCGTCCAACTCGACTCTTGATGACGGGGGTAAAACACCGCCGACCATCCCGCGGTGTGAGTGCTCCATGCCGGATGTGCTGTTCTCACAGCGCTCGGTTCGCAAAGCACTTCTCTCCCTGGACACCCAGAAGTCGAGTGGGCCTGACGGAATCCCCCCAATTGTGTTGAGGACGTGTGCTCCGGAGTTGGCACCGGTCCTAACGCGTCTTTTCCGGTACTCCTACTCCCAAGGCGTAGTCCCAAATTCGTGGAAGACAGCTTTTGTCCACCCGATCCCTAAAAAAGGCGACCACTCAGACCCGTCCAACTATAGGCCTATCGCGATCACCTCCTTGTTCTCCAAAATAATGGAATCCATTATTAACTGCCAGCTCATCCGGTACCTTGAGGATCACCAGCTGATTAGTGACCGCCAATACGGTATTCGTCAGGGTCGATCAGCTGGTGGTCTTCTGGTCTACCTGACCCATAGATGGGCGGAGACAGTAGAGTCCAAGGGGGAGGCGTTGGCCGTTAGTCTGGACATTGCGAAGGCATTCGATCGGGTTTGGCACAAAGCACTTATTTCGAAGCTCCCTTCCTATGGGCTTCCCGAGAAATTGTGCAATTGGATCACCAGCTTCCTTGCAGATCGGAGCATCAAGGTCGTTGTAGACGGTGCATGTTCTGACTACAAGCCTATTAATGCTGGTGTTCCACAAGGCTGTGTGCTATCACCAACGCTGTTTCTTCTGCATATCAATGATATGTTGCTAACTGGTAACATTCATTGCTAACAGCACTGGTGATGCTCTATACACCGGCCGTGCCAATATTTCTCGGGAAAACGTCGCCGGGTACCGGAACAAACTTGTGTCTGAAGTCGAGTCTTTGCTGAACAAAGTCTCGGATTGGGGGCGACTAAATCTAGTCCAGTTTAATCCTCAGAAGACACAAGTTTGCGCGTTTACCGCTAAAAAGAACCCCTTTGTCGTATCCTCAGTTTCAAGGCACTCCCCTTCTTGCCTCAGCCAGTATCGGTATCCTCGGAGTCGACATATCGAGTGACGTGCAGTTTCGTGGTCACTTGGAAGAGAAGGCCAAATTGGCCTCTAAAAAGCTTGGCGTGCTCAGCAGAGCTGGACAGTATTTCATGCCGGCACACCGCCTGCAACTTTACAAGGCGCAGGTTCGGCCTCACATGGAATACTGTTCCCATCTCTGGGCAGGGGCTCCCCAGTGCCAGCTCCTTCCACTTGATCGCATCCAGCGGAGAGCGGCTCGAATCGTCGACGACCGAGCCCTTTCCGATCGGTTCGATTCATTGGCACTGCGAAGAGATGTTGCATCCCTTTGCATTTTCTTTCGCATCTACCATGGGGAGCGCTCTGAGGAATTGTTCGGATTAATCCTTAAATGGTTGAAGTTACTTAAATTATTCTCAAGTACATTTTTAGGTATAGAGAACCTTTGAAGACGCTTCCTCTTATTGTCTGAGAGTTTTCAATTTGCTCTTTGCTCTCAAGGGAGGCAAGGGAGCTTACCATGTTTGCTATCTTTTGTAGTAAATCCCACAGAGAATACGTCTGTTAGTTGTGTTTTGTCGTTAGTTTGGTATTTAAATCGACTACCAATTTTTCTTATCTAATAAAGATAACTAGGGAATGCTTGTTAATAAGTCAATGGAAGCAAAAAGGCGTTTGGTAATCAGTGTAGGATGTAGGAACAAAATAAAAACATGCGTGTGTGTCGTGGAATACTCGGTTGGAACGAAATTCCTTTCGTAGTATCTTATTATTGATAAACGTATTATATTATTGATTAACAAATACATCTCGGAAAATACAACAAGAGATCCCACTTCTGATATCGGAGAATTCAACAGAGAGAGAGACATACAAATAAATAAATAAATAAATTACTAGCGTCTATTAAAATGACGCGTCATTTAAAATATGTAATATTTCTTTCATGGCAAAATAAGAAAACGTGCGAGGGAGATGGATATTATTCCACCTCGCTAGCACTATAGAAAGGGGCTCGTGGCGGAAAAATCTTACATCTTGTCTAGCCCCCATCCGTCAAATTCGTACCGTGCGATGAGGAACTTCGTTCCAAAAATTTTAACGTAAGAAAATCAGTAGTAAAATATAAATCTTGAAAGAGAAAATTCATTTCCCCGAATTAAGTCTGGTTTGAGTCGTAACATTGTCTTTATAGGCTGAACGGGAGAAGTCGTAGTCATAAATTTTGTCGTAACCTATTAATCTCTTTAGTAGGTACTATAATATATCTGACTCAAGTTGAGAGGAGATAAGTAGTTCGTTGGTAATGACTTTTGACGTTAAATTTATATTATAGTATTTGTCTATTCAATTCTGAGTATAGTAAAACGCGAGTTGATTGAGAGAGTGAATGAGTTTGTGTATTAAGATCGCAGTGTTAGGCGACTTCTCGCTAAATGGAGTGACGAACTGATGAAACACGCTTAGTCGATGAATGAAGGTGTTTCAGGACTGTACTTTTGTGGCAATGTATGAGGAGACCTGTGTTCAGCAGTGGACTGAAAAAACTGCTCTGACCATGTTCAGAAATTTCATGAGTAAGTAAGATTATAAAATAAAAAATTCGGTTAGCTTGCCATTTTTCTACTTAATTTATTGATAACAAAAATGCTTAGTTAGGTTGTTATTGCATAATTGTCCATCGATAGAAACCAGTCCAACGTGGATATTAAGTATTATTTGTTTTCGAGATATTATGCAAGGTGAAACTTTACCATGAGTGTACATACACACTTACACATCCTTTTAAAAACCATAGCATCCGATTATAAGGACCTTGAAACGCGATAATAAGTGTTTATTGATGTGTATCAACATGATATAAGTATATTTTTTAATAACATTGATCAACTAAAGTACTGGCCACCTTAAAATATTTTAATATTAAATTGTTTGTCATGTATACCAGATTGATCCCAAATGTAAATAAAAGAAAAAATAAAATGCGTTGGCGGTAAAATTTGAATTGAACTGGAGGGAGAGAATTTTGTACTCCTATATTTTTTTTTTGTTGAAAATGCTATCTAAACTCTTTTTTTAATTCTAATTTAGTCAATTGTGATAATTTGACATTTTATAGCAATTCAAAGTCGTCATTATCTAGAGAAAAGATGTAAATAGCAGTGGGAATGCTACAGGCTGATGCTTGTAACGTGACGTCGCTGTGGCAATATGCACCAGGCAAAGTGTGATTTCGGGGTTGTGGTCACGCTATCGTACCACGGGGGAGGTGGCGGAGAGACATCAAGGACGAAGCCGCATTACTACATCCAGACAAGACCGTTTTTTGCTAATTGCTGCGAGAAGACAACCAATTGTAGGGACGGTGACGCAATTGGTCCAAAAGCTACAGTCTGAACACCAGCTGCTTGTGAGTGATCAAACTGTGAGGAGGAGACTGCACGAAGCCAACTTCATGCTCGTAGCCTACTTCGGGTTCCAGGTCCAAAAAGAATGCGTGGACGAAGACTACTATCTACTATGGGCTAGGGAACATTTGAACTAGGAACTTCATCAATGGTTGTTGGAGTTTTTCACCGGTGAATACTGATTTGATTTTTATCTTTAAGATAAAAATCAAATCTTTTTAAATTTAAAAGATTTTTTTTTTATAGGAGAGGGGGCAAACGAGCATGCGGCTCACCTGATGGTAAGTGACTACCGCCGCCCATGAACAACTGCAACACCAGGGGAATCGCAGATGCGTTGCCGGCCTTTCAAAAAGGAGTACGCTCTTTTCTTGAAGGTCCGTAAGTCGTATCGGTCCGGAAAAATCGCTGATGGTAATCGATTCCACAAGGAGGTCGTGCGAGGAAGAAAACATCTTCTAAATCGCACAGTGGTGGGCCGCCAATCATCCAGATGTTGTGGATGGTATCGGGAGTTCTGCCGCGATGTGCGTTCGTGAAATTTGGCGGCTGGGATTAATCCGAACAATTCCTCAGAGCACTCCCCATTGTAGATGCGAAAGAAAATGCAAAGAGATGCAACATCTCTTCGCAGTGCCAATGAATCGAGCCGATCGGAAAGGGCTCGGTCGTCGACGATTCGAGCCGCTCTGCGTTGGATGCGGTCAAGTGGAAGGAGCTGGCACTGGGGAGCCCCTGCCCAGAGATGGGAACAGTATTCCATGTGAGGCCGAACTTGCGCCTTGTAAAGTTGCTGGCGGTGTGCCGGCATGAAATACTGTCCCGCTCTGCTGAGCACGCCAAGCTTTTTAGAGGCCAATTTGGCCTTCCCTTCCAAGTGACCACGAAACTGCACGTCACTCGATATGTCGACTCCGAGGATACCGATACTGGCTGAGGCAAGAAGGGGAGTGCCTTGAAACTGAGGAGATACGACAAAGGGGTTCTTTTTAGCGGTAAACGCGCAAACTTGTGTCTTCTGAGGATAAACTGGACTAGATTTAGTCGCCCCCAATCCGAGACTTTGTTCAGCAAAGACTCGACTTCAGACACAAGTTTGTTCCGGTACTTAGCGACGTTTTCCCGAGAAATATTGGCACGGCCGGTGTATAGAGCATCACCAGTGCTGACATCCGCATAGCAATGAATGTTACCAGTTAGCGACATATCATTGATATGCAGAAGAAACAGCGTTGGTGATAGCACACAGCCTTGTGGAATACCAGCGTTAATAGGCTTGTAGTCAGAGCATGCACCGTCTACAACGACCTTGATGCTCCGATCTGCAAGGAAGCTGGTGATCCAATTGCACAATTTCTCGGGAAGCCCATAGGAAGGGAGCTTCGAAAGAAGCGCTTTGTGCCAAACCCGATCGAAGGCCTTCGCAATGTCCAGACTAACGGCCAACGCCTCCCCCTTGGACTCTACTTCCTCCGCCCATCTATGGGTCAGGTAGACCAGAAGATCACCAGCTGATCGACCCCGACGAAAACCGTATTGGCGGTCACTAATCAGCTGGTGATCCTCAAGGTACCGGATGAGCTGGCAGTTAATAATGGATTCCATTATTTTGGAGAACAAGGAGGTGATCGCGATAGGCCTATAGTTGGATGGGTCTGAGCGGTCGCCTTTTTTAGGGATCGGGTGGACAAAAGCTGTCTTCCATGAATTCGGGACTACGCCTTGGGAGTAGGAGTTTATTTTTTAAATTTAAAAGATTTTTAAATTTAAAAAATAAACTTTCATGATGTAGTTTTCACATTTTCGTTTTTTTTCACAGCATAAACATTTGAATCTCATTTAAAGTAAATTTTGGTAAATGTAGTAAATTTTATTTTTCTTTGTTTATTTTTTATTTTATGACCAATAAAATATTACAATGAACAATAATACACATAAACCACATAACAGACCACTGAGGTTTAATAGGTGTGCTTGAGTTCGCTGTCCATAAAAATTATACGATGATTGCTAAATGAAGACCTCACTGGGAACAATTAGTTTGTTTTATTCCTTGTAATAAGGTTTAGTGAGTTTTTGAACTCTGGATACAATTTATTTAATATTTTAGGAACCAAGTATTCAGCAGTCCGACTGCCATCAGTGTTCTGCGCTGTTAATTGAGCAGTCTACCATAAGTGATCGCATGCATACCCTTATCATGTACAACATTTTTAATACAACTATTGAGTAATGCTACCTCAAGATGTTACAATATTTAAATAATTGTAACTCATTTAAAAATAATTGTTGTATTATGTTAGGCTTTAGATTTTAAGACGTGATTATCGATAATCACCAAATGCCATTTTTAATGTTTATTATTTTTCTCGACACGATTAATAAGGCATGAATGCATAAAAAACATCTCATCATTTTCAAATTACATTTGAGAGACGACAGACGGATTAGCAATTGTAGATCGCAGTACAAAGTCAATTATTTTAATTTCTTAAGATGATACAACCTTACCCTTTCTCATGGGTTATTATATCCTCTGCAATATGGCAGCCTAGTATTGATTGCTTCTAAGCGGTAAGGTTGCCAATTATATAATTTGTTTTTTTTGTCTCTTGTTTATTGGTATACAATAAACTATAAGTATTCTAATGTCCCCGAACAGGTGGTAAATCAGACCTTAAAATTGCGGTGAACGAATTCGCTGGGGTCGTCAACATACAACTTTTTATTCGTTGAAAATAAAACATTCATGAAACTTTACAAAATACAAATAATGGACATCGTATTTTTTTAAATTCAACTTTAAACAATAGCTTGATTTTTTTCTGTTTTAATTGCTAGCGTCTACGTATTAAAAATGCATGATATACGGACAATATTAAAATACTGTATTCAGCTTTCAACGCAGTATCTACCTACATTGTTGCTTGCTGTCGGTGTATTTACCAAAACATACGCTTAATTCTTCTGAATTTGAACGTATTTAAAACTAATATTGAAAATACCATCTAACTTCCACTTTAATAATAAATTAATTAAGTGAATGTAATATCATTTAACAAAGGAAGAAATAGTAGGAGCTAAATGGAATTTATTTTTAATATATCACACACACACACACACACACACACACACACACACACACACACACACACACACACACACACACACACACACACACACACACACACACACACATACACACAGGCGCGCGCGCGCGCGCACTCACGCAAGCACGCAAGCACGCACGCAAGCACGCACGCAAGCACGCACGCACGCACAACCGCGCACACTCACACTCATACTCACACGCATAAGCAGACGCACACGCACGGCCTGCCTTCTTATAAAACGTTTTAAAATAGTTGTCTGGCTGACATATAATATAAGAATGCAGCTTCAGAATATAAGTGAAATTGATTAAATTTTTTGAGAGCTTTAAAGCGTCTGCTTAGCGATACTGCCGAGGGAAAGTGTCTGGGAGTGTTGATGACTTATTTTTAACGATATTATCTAACATTTACGTAAAAATCAGCTAGGAGAATCAGCGTAAGGTGAGTAATGTTTTTACGTAAATTGACTACCTCATACCTGGTAAATGGCCCACTGACCAAGCTAGCAGGTAGGCAAGCGACCATAGTACATACTAACACTACTCTTATAAGTTAATAGGTGTGCTTGAGTTCGCTTTCCATAAAAATTATACTTATTATCGTATCTTTACTTATTACGTGGTAGAGCCATGCTGCAGCTATATTAGTAGTATAGTGTAGCACGAATGGGTCGGCTCGACCGGGGAAGTACCACACTCTCACAGAATACCAGCGTAAAATGGCAGCTTGACATTGCTGTATTTCGTATGGTGAGTGTAGTGAACCGGAGACCCTTTTTACTGGAAAAGAGGCATTCTATCTTAGTCCTCATGGCTGACAACGCATCTGCATTTTAATTCGCAAACGAAGATAGATGTAGATGTCTATGGGCCACAGCAACCACTTACCATCAGGTGGACTGTGTGCTCGTTTGTCACCCTTATTCTATAAAAAAATGTTGACCACTGAAACATTGGCGAATGCTGATAAAGTTATTAACTGCGCAACATGTAATTACAATAAGATAAATAATGCACTTACTTGGCCAAACCTACCATGTATTTCTATACTATGTAGGTATATATGTAATGATAAATAAAAAAGTTTGTTACTAAAAACATTTACTGTAAATATATTCAAAAATATATACGAATAAAATCGCCTTGTTACTGAATCAAAACTAAAATTAAGCAATTATATATATTATGTATTTTCTAGGCAGCGAATGGTAGTTTTTTATGTAGCAGATACATTTTCTTGATTGTTTTCCGCAATGCAATTCGATATTTCAGAGAAGTACCACTGAGTAGAATGATTAGTAAATGTAAACCGTATTAGTTAACGTGAAATTTGTTGAATTTCTGTTCACAAAGAGGATACATAACATAAGGTTTCGTATTTCCTTGAAATCGTGTTTTTGAGATGTAAATATAATATTAGTATTTCTAGGTGCCACCTGAGACTGCTAAAGTTGGCTCATGTATCATATTATAACTTTACGAGTATTTGTTATGGTTTAAACACTATTTTCGTTGACATCATCTATGTAGACAAACGTGTGCTTCTCGATTATTTACTTTCTTAAATAGTATTTAAAAATATTGTATTATGGAAATTATAAACCGTCTAAACTACTACAGATATCTTTTTAACACAAAAAAATTTTGAAAAAATTTAATAATTTAAATAAAATCAGTTTTACGGGCTATGTATCATTATTATGATGAATAAATGACAACTGAGCAAAACCATGCTTTATCTTCTTTTGATACGTCATCATCATTACTGCTCGTCACAAGTCCACTGCTGAACATAGGCCTCCCCCAAAGAATGCCACAAAGAACGGTCCTGAGCCACCTCCATCCATTGACTTCCTGCAATCTTATCAGGTCGTCACTACATCTAGTGCGGGGCCGCCCCACACTTTGCCTACCGGTACGAGGCTGCCACTTGAGAACCTTGCTTGATTATGGTATCTCATTTCTTACTGGAATTTTACGGGCTGATGAAGAATAAGAGTAATCACAGGTTGACTTCACGCTACGTAATCACCATAGTATACTTGGTTGCCTGCAAGGTTCCCACCGCCTAGATCGTTCGTGCACTAAATGACCAACCGCCGCGTGTAAGCCCCATTTATATGCATGTTGCAGTTCAACATAACCGTCATCAGTTATTACCTTACCTTTTTAATTAAGCTGACCTTATTAAATATATCAATAAATTAAAGTGCAAAATAGCCATTTATGCCTGCTTTCACATGAAAACCTTTTTTAATGGATTAAACTTGAAACGGTATAATGAGTAATAGGACTTCTTTATAAAATAACACAAACTTTAATTTTTTTTAAATTATGCTATTATCGGGATTTGTTTTCGTGGAGCGAAAAAACAAGAAAACCTTTTGAATTGTAAAAAAAAACAGAAGTCCATCAACTTTCAGCGGAACAGTGTAGGAAATTCTTATCCTCGTAAAAGTTAGCGAGTCACTTGGTACGTAGCCTCCATTTTATTAAGTATTTCACTTTTCGTTTGCAATTTAAATTTCAAAGGGTTGGCGCTATTTCTGTTTTGACCGTAATCACTTCGCCCTACTCAACACGTCAATTAAGAAACAGGAACGTGTAGGGAGACGGTGTGAGTGTTAAAACCGCTTTTATGAATTAAATTTCTCATACTTTATTCATTAATAGATGATTCAAATGAAAATGAACGTTTATTTATTCTTCATTGTAAACCTTAAGGGTAGGATCTAATGCTTATTGGCATGCTTTTCCAGTTAACCCTGAGTATGCTTGAAATTTGTATAGATGCAATTAAATAAATTATGTTAAATTGCGTAATAAGACATTTTTTGGGATTTAACTACTTTTTATATGCAAAATTTTATACGTGGTAAAGCCACGCTGCAATTGATATTGTAATTAGCACTGCTGCAATGAACAGTCTGCTGCACGAATGGGACTGTGGGAGTACATAATACTGCTACAATAATGCTGCTGTGTTGCGTATGGTGATAAACGAACATACAGTCAACCTGATGGCAAGTGGATGCAGTAACCCATAGACGACTATGCTTGTACTCGATTTGAATTGTATTATGAGACTGTTTATAATTTATTTTAAAAATTTGAACCTAAGATCCAGGTAAAACATTGTATATATTATGTACCTAGTGCGAAGAGCACCTCTATCTCAAAATTCATTATAGTGGCAGTGTAGATGGAGGAAAATGGCCTTCAAACTAGGTTAAAAAACCATTTCATTTACGCGGATCTCTACTGTTATATAACGAATTTCAGCAAAGCTACGCCTGATTCTTTTTTATGGAATAAGAATGATAAACGAGCACACAGTCCATCTGGTGGTAAGTGATTAAGAATCAATATGCAGCTGCGTTGCCGACTCTTACGACTTAGATGGAATGCCTCGTTTCCAGTAAAAAGGGTCTCCAGTACTCTACATTCAACATACGAAACATCGCATTAGCCATCTTGTTACAATTTATCTACCATAACGTTTAAGGCTTTATTTGTCAATAAAAATTATTATTATTATTATTATTATTTATCGCAGGATTTAACTGCTATTTTACGCCGGTATTCTGTGAGAGCGGGCTTCTTCTCCGGTCGAGTCGACCCATTCGTGCTGCAAACATAATATAGCTGCAGCATGACTCCCTCACGGTTCCTTGCTGATTGGATATACTTATATAAATTGATCGTACATAGGTTATATCACACAATGGTTAGTAAATCTGGCTCTGATTTGTATAATATTATGTTATTTCTTATGTTGTTAACATTAATGTTTAGATAAGTGGTGTATTACTGTAACGTATTAAATTTTACTTGTTACATGATTATTTTTAAAGTGGAGGGTAGGTTTAGTTACTTGAAAATAAACCAGTCTGTTGCCTACATACGCCTTTGATTGACGCTCCAATTACAAAGATGTAATGTAGCTGGCATATCCATTAAATATAATTGTTATTATAATATTTATCCTTAAATTAAAGCGGAGAATTTAATAAGAGATCTTTAAAGCCGCCCCAAAAGTGGTTTTATTTTTACAGCACTTTTTTAGTTTTTCAAACAACATTTTCGTCTTGATCGTGTTCACCGAGTGCGCTAATTGCTGTACGCCACTCAACCTAAAAGCAAAGATTTAAGCATAAGCAGCGTAGATTTTAGTGCACGAAATGTTCATAATGCTTTTGAAAGTGTTATATATTGCCTCTTTTGGTATTCCTTATGTAGTTTCTACTGGTTATAAAATAACTTTGGGCGGAAAGTTGAAAAGTTTTATTTTAAGAGGATAAAAGCTAACAGAATACCGATATATATTATATTTTAAACAACATTTACCCGGAATACTGCAGAATCAAAATAAAATTATTCTGTATTCACTGGATTTCTTGCTAGTTCTTCCCAGATGAGAGGTTTTTTTTTTCAGAATCAGTACGTAAAAGTAAAAGAAAAATTTTATTTCAAAGAATTATTAATAATCTTTAAATAAAACTAATTTTACGGATTTTATCGCGTATATTAACTTATTTTTATATTACCGACGTTTCGGGTGCTTTCCAGCACCCGTGGTCACGGGGGACAGGTGTTTGACGTCCTGCTGTCATAGTTAGCCCGGCTACCTTCAGTTTTTTAATCTTAATTAATAATTATTTAAAAATATTATTTATAAATAATTTTTGATTCGATTTACGCAGTATGAGCTTACAGTATCTTGAAGTCTAGCAGTGGTATACTTGGGTTTGGATTTGATTTTATTAATTATGGGATTCCAAGCAGATGGCAGCACCCATCCATCTTCTCTATTGAAATTAGGATGTTTTTTAATTTCAATAGCCTCGCGAATCATCCTTGGGAGGAATCGGTGTTCTTTTGCGAGGATTTGTGGTCTATTAAACACTATTGGTCATACTGTGTACAGAAAAAATACCCATACCAACCGATATTTAAATGGTGAATCGCACCATCATCCTTCACAGTTAGCTACCGTGGGAAAATCTTTGTTTCAGAGAGCACGAGGGATGTGTGACAGAAAACATCTGGCTGCCGAGCTTCAGCACGTCGAGCAAGTACTGCAAGACAACAAGCTTCGGGTCCCGCGCCTACGTCACAGTGACCGAGTGAAGCCAGCCACAGTCGAGCGTGTGCCTGCTGTACTACCCTATGTCAAAGGAGTCACAGACAAGGTTGGCAACATCTTGAAGCGAGCTTCCATTAAAACATACTTCAAGCCGCTGAAGAAGATTGGTCAATTTTTACCATCCGTCAAGTGTCATATCCCTCTACAAGATGCAGGAGTGTACAAGCCGGATTGTGAATGTGGTCTCTCGTACATAGGACAAACAAAAAGATCTATAAAAACCCGCGTTAAAGAACATATAGCTGACGTGAAGCACCGACGTATCGGGAAGTCTGCAGTTTGTGAACATGTTCAAGATTGTCCCCGCCATTACATTAGATTTGATAGACCACAAATCCTCGCAAAAGAACACCGATTCCTCCCAAGGATGATTCGCGAGGCTATTGAAATTAAAAAACATCCTAATTTCAATAGAGAAGATGGATGGGTGCTGCCATCTGCTTGGAATCCCATAATTAATAAAATCAAATCCAAACCCAAGTATACCACTGCTAGACTTCAAGATACTGTAAGCTCATTCTACGTAAATCGAACCAAAAATTAATATTAAAAAACTGAAGGTAGCCGGGCTAACTATGACAGCAGGACGTCAAACAGCTCAGTCCCCCGTGACCACGGATGCTGGAAAGCACCCGAAACGTCGGGCATATAAAAATAAGTTAATATACGCGATAAAATCCGTAAAATTAGTTTTATTTAAATGTGTAGTGTTCGCGTAAATATAAGAAATCATTAATAGTCTTTAATAAACAAAAATATGAAATTCTAATATTTTTATAATTTTAGCAAGCTATATAATATGTTCATCTGTTCATCATAAGCTCTCACGCCTGCACTCAGTGCGCTAGGCAGAGATAACGGAATACGATTCTAACACACTCCCTCTCTCCTCCAATACGTCTGCGCACACGAGTGCATGCTGGTCGGTTAACGACAAAATTAATATCCTATCTATCCACGAATTGTCCTACTAGAGATAGAAAGGAGAATGCCAAATTCTCTATAGAACTTTGCCCCACCCAAAATTGTGGTGTACACAAATGCCATATGCAGCATTTTTTTTCTTTATTACTTCATCCAAATTATATAATTAGAAGTCTCTAGAACTTGCGATTTTTTTTTAAACTGGACTTTAATAATTACATTTACCATATTTTTTAGAACAGCATACGTTGCAGTTCATTGTAATTTCAGAATATAAATTTTCAGGCGCTAATTATATATATAAATAAGAATTTAAGAAGCATAATTATATAATGAACATTGGAAAAAGGGTTCTCTTGCATAGGATCTAAAAGGTTCTTACACAATATAAGACTAGCACCACCTCTTTTCATAAAATCTAAGTCCTAGTCATGTAAACGAGTTATATATTTACAAAATTATTTTTCAAGATACATATTATTATGACGTGTGTGTGAAGAAGGTGTAAATATTTAAAGATTAGTAACTAATTTTACAACAACGACAGGACCATAAATTATCAACTATATAAAAAGCTATAAAACTAAATATATCTGTTGTAAAGATCTCCATGTTGAAAGAAGAGTTAAGATTGTAAATCGAAATGAGGACACAAAATCCCCTGCATCCTATCGACGCAAAGATGACAATTAGTGCACCGCAACACCGTGGATGCAATTATCAGAATGTCCTTAGTAATTAGCAGTAAGTCAATAAGTAGGCGTGATGGAGTCCGTATATTAATAAAAGCATAAGTCGCCAGTAAAAGCAGGAAAAAGTGGAACGGTAAAGAAAGCGGGAATCAGCACAAGCAAAAATGTGATATAATCATAATAAATATATTTCACAAGCACAAATTAGTCAATGTGCGAAAATATTCGATATTAATTTGACATATGTCCTTACGATATTGACACAATGACATGTGTGTATGATTTCACAAAATGCACGACAATCAATGATTGTTATTCAGTAATTATTTAATGCAATTCATGATTATTATCGACTTATAATAATAATTGAAAATAAAATTTATAAGTAACATTTTTATATGACAAAGACTTATAATATATTTTAATAGAAATATGTGTCGGAGCGTATATAAAATATCACTTGGATCGAGGTGGACATGAGGGTATATCGAGAAACACCCACTGGTTTGTGCAGTATAAAGTTCACCGTAGGTGCCGTGCGGGAGAGAGTTCGCTTCAGTCATTCAACGAGTGTGGTCATTCTACTAGTGCTAAGATAGTGTCGTGGTTCTGTTCGTTGTTGTAAATTCCTCTAGTGCAGACAAAGAGGATTGGTGCGAGGCTGCCCAGTGTTACATTGAGATAAGTAGTGTTGCTGTTGGTTTACACATTTTGGTGTTATCATGTAATTACGTACCTCACGTTACACTGGTGTGTGATTGTGGTGGAGACGTGTTACGGTGTGGTCGAACTGTAATTTCACTATACTGAATGTATAGTGCGTTACGTTGTCTTATTACTGATAATGATTAAACTGCGTAAGCAAGAGAGCAAGTTGAACATCTGCTCTCACACTTTTATTATTTTTAACAGTTAACGCTATCCTGATGTATTTCCGAGATCAAAATTGGGATCCTCCATTGTAATCTCCGACATCAGAAGTGGGATCTTCTGTTGTCATTTCCGACATATGTATTGTTGGATACTTTATGCGTACGTATGTACTTATTCGTACAAAGAAACACAGATGTTATTAGAAAAGACTGGAAATGTGAATATTAATCATTGAATTCCTATATCTAAAATATCTATCTCTAGTAGGGTAAATCGTGGATAGATAAGATATTAATTTTGGCCGTTAGCGTACACTTAACTTGACCCATATTCAATATATCGTCAATTTGTTCGATAAACTTCCTTCTAGGGCGTCCCTTGCCGATTCTTGTAAGCAGCAGTAATTTGGTTTTGTTACTCGTCAAAACATCTTCTCTCTCACTCTGTCATTCACATTCACCCTTAGCATACTTTTTAATGAGAGCATTTCTACAAGATTAATTTTATTCCCATACTTATTCTGCCACACCCAACCTTTCCTACCATACATTAAATTAAGAATTAACACAGTATTGTGAATTACCATTTATGCGTGTTTTTTATACGTGTTAGAGCTATGCTGCAGCTATTAGTAGCATAGTTGTAGAACGAATGGGTCGGCTCGACCGGGGAAGAATCACGCTCTCACCGAATACCAACGTAAAATAGCAGCTTAACACTGCTGTGTTTCCTATGGTGAGTGTAAAGAACCGGAAACCCATTTTACTGGAAAAGAGGCATTCTATCTTAGTCCTCACAATGCATCTGCATTTTAATTCGCAAACGAAGATAGATGTAGATGCCTATGGGCCACAGCAACAACTTAACGTCAGGTGGACTGTGTGCTCGTTTGTCACCCTTATTCTATAAAAAAGAAATGTGCATTAATTGACACATTCTGACTTCCCGCAATAGAGTTTAGAGCCCTATTTACCTGCATTCACTTTCCATTCTATATCCTTGTTTTGTCTATCATTCCTGCTAAACACTCATCCTAAAAACACATACTCATCCACTTGGTCGACCAACTCTCCTCCTATTCTTATTTCACATATTGTTTTAATTTCTTCCCTTGCAGAAACTAGGTATCACTTTCGTCTTACCTGCGTTCACTTTGATTTCTCTAATCTGTTTCCTTCTCAACTATTCGTTGTATTTCTACAAATTATGTATCGTAGTGCTCTTTCGCAGATTATACGCACGACGTCACATAAAAAAGGGCTTATTACGGACAGAGCTATGAAAACAACTAAAAGTCGTACTATGTGCTCGGCGTTGAAGAAAATCGTGAGAAAACCTGCATGTTTGAGAAATTAAAAAAATACTCGAAGAGTGGAAGCCAACACGCACAGGAGCAGTGCGGCGGACATTTACTTGCACTAAAATCCTCGTGTGAGACATTTAAAGGCTGTGAATAAAATAGTCTTATTTGCCTCGAACTTTTGTAAAAAAATTGTTTGAAAGAACTTGAGTCAGTTAATTTGTAATCTGTATAACAATTGTTTAAATATACGTTACAAAGTAAATCAGTAAGTCAGGTAACAATGCAACGCATCTTGAATTTAAAAGACAAAAAGGACAGAATATTTCAGATTTTTAAAATAATTTTTCTTCAGCACTATCCCATATTACTTATTCTTAACCTTCTTTGCAAATTTTGCCGGTTACTGCAAATAACCCTGTATATTATAAAAATATGAAACAGTAAATACCTCTTATAGAATTGTACTAATCAGAAAATATTCGTAGAGTACTTACTATCTAATAATTCAAAGATATCCCTTGTTTGTGACACATTGTGTCACGTGACTAGTAATGTGATGAAACTGCATTATTTGACACGCAAACATTAATCGTACTGAATATTTAACTAAAGCTAAATGCGGTTTAGCTTTAGTTAAATATTCTTGGGGGTTTCAAAGGGCTGATTGATGATGATCATTGTAATGTAAACTATAACTTACAAATAAAACTGATGATCGTCAATACCTGAAACAAATGGAATATGTTTTTTAATTATTAACAAAGAATGAGCTACAATTAAAATAAAGAAGAAAACAATTTTAGGTATGTTTGATATAATCAGGGCTGATGATTCGGTTAAGCGCAGGATCTTCATGTTCAATCTATTTTCATACTTTATTACAGCCTATTAAAAGAACTCTGCTGAACATGGGCCGCCTCCAAAGATTTAGTCATAAGGCGGTAGTATTAGCAACACGTTTGCTGGGGCGGTTTTTTGATTTCTTTCTTCAACGGTCGCACTCAAGCAGAAGTAATGGATCCCACTAGATCCGAGCCTGGTGATCGATACTTTATACGTTCAAAGAATGCATTTACACCACACCTTAACCGAAATTCCGGTATTTGTACCAAATTATATTTTCATTTCATTTTGTGGTGATGGTATAGGAGCGTTCAAATTTGCGGCAAATAAAAAAATGACTTTCAGCTTATTAGTTAATGTACCGTTATAAGAATCAGCCAAGTTTGTAACAGTGGTAGAGCCACGCGGCAGCTTTTGCTATCGCACGGATGAGCCGGCTCGAACCGGGGTGGTACCACGACCTCACAGAAAACCAGCGTGAAGTAGAGGTTTACCTCTGCGTTTCGCTCGGTGAGTGTAGGTGGCCGGAGGCCCTTTTTACTGGAAATGAGGCATTCCATCTTAGTCCTCACGGGTGACAACGCATCTACATTTTGATTTGTAACAGAGGATAGATGTAGATGTCTATGGGCCGCAGCAACCACTTACCATCGGGTGGACTGTGTGCTCGTTTGTCACCGTCATCCTATAAAAAAAAAAGTGCATGCTATGAACAGTTAAATATGAAAAAGTAAAATAAATTCATTCCAATTTTTAAGATTAGGTAAACGCATTTGATAATTAGATAAACAGATACATATATGATTTAATGAGGGATCCGTTTAGTTGAATTTGGCACGACACACACAAAAAATTTCTATAAAATAATAATAATAAAATACAGTAATTATGACTACATTATCGTGCTAAAAAGAGGATCATCTTTGGAATTTGAAAGAAATAATTTGATTCTTGCTACAGTGTTTAGTTTAGAAGAGGGCTGTTGTGGATTGATGACGATGACGTTTTTAACGTCAACCTGCACGGCTTTGCCTAGGTGCGATAGGATGTTTAGATTTATGGTTCACCTTTTTTTTTAAACATCTAAGATTTTCGCATAAAATATAGCATTCTTGGCATTACTCTCCTTCTGTTTGTGAAGTTTTATTGAAATCGGTTCAGCAATTCCGAAGATTAACCTGGAGAGACAGACAGACAGATTAAAGTTTAAAATGTTTAAAAAAAAACCATAAACCTTATTATTAAGCCAGTTATTTCGATATTATAGTCAGACACTTCAATTTTACGAGTATTTATAAGTATGGATATGGATTATTTCAAAGTGGAATTGTATTTGTATTTTCAAAACATATTTTTGAAATAACTTCCAATATCACTAGGTTGGTAGATACAGGCAAGTTCTAAAAATAAGGGGAATTTCTTAGCAAGGAAAATTCTTTGTACGAAGGTTTAACTATGTTAATAGTTTTAAATATGAAATTCAATATGCTGTAGACTTAGAAAGTATTAGCTGAAACGTCAGTGGATTATAGAATAGGGTACGGTATGCAAACTTAGCAGTCTATTGAAGCCTGTATTTTTAACATTATTCCAAAGCATACTTAACACAAGCTTTGGAGCTGAGCTTATGTTCTTATATGTTATATTGTATTAGTATTATTATAGCGAGTCCTTAGAGCATACATAAGCTTATGTATACTCGTACAGTGAGAGTCATGAAAAAGTAGATCTATAAACGGAATCAGAAAGATAGATCTCCAGGACTAACCTTCATACATATTTCACCTTTTTTAGTATTCCGGGTCTACAAGGACGGAAGGAATTGTCCGTGTCAGATTGAAAAATCTTGTTCTCAGCAAATAAATGTAATTTATAAGGTAAATGTGGTATTTAGGATCTTTCTATATTTCACTTTCTTATTTTATTGCTGTACCTGTGCAAAATAGCGAGTATAGCAATTTATACTTACATTTTAAATGTTACTGTCCATTGTAACCGATTTATTCAAATTAAGATACCTGTATAATATGATTAAAGATTGAACTAAATAAATGATATATAATTAAGTCTTAACGCTTATCGCATGAGAACTGCCAAATTTCCTTAGCAAGTGTTAGAAGCCATGTGGTATATTCATAAGAGTATTCATTTCCCCATATCAAGTTGGAATTTAAAAAGAAGACAGAGGAGAGAAAAAATTGATAATTTACCGAAGAAATTAATCCTTTCATTAGGACTAAAGATGTTATGCGAACAAACGCGGACATCCATTTTTTCGTGTAGAGGCAAAATAAAAAACAAAATTGCCAGTTAGATTGCCATAAAAATAAAAATAAAGGATTTAAAATAATTATTTAAAGTGTAATTTTTCATGCCGGTTAGTAACCGGTTAATAATAAATCTATTTGACAGCCTGTTTTAATACTTTACGACAAATATTAAAAAACATTGGACAATGTTGCCATTTTGTGGTGTCATTTTAACTGCTCTTTCAAATGTTTAAACTATAACACATTGCTAATTAAAATTGTTTTATCCTGGCAAGGATTATAGGACCCCACATATGGTGTTATTTATAAAAGTTACAATACATATTTTAAAAGAAACAAATTCAACACTTGAGGTAGAAAATTTCTAAGATAAGCCGCGCAGTTCATTTTGTTTGTTTTAGGGCTGATTTTTCAAACGTCAGGTTAAAGTTTTCCATCGCATAATATAAGAGTGAAACCATTAACACATTTTATTCATACAACTGTTATTTTTAATTTGTTTATGATGTATTTTGTTTTATGAATAACAGTTAATTTTGTTTGTTTTAGGGCTGAGTTTTCAAACGTCAGATTAAAGTTTTTTTCCATCGCAGAATATAAAAGTGAAACCATTAACCCATTTTATTCATACAACTGTTATTTTTAATTTGTTTATGATGTATTTTGTTTTATGAATAACAGTTCATTTTGTTTGTTTTAGGGCTGAGTTTTCAAACGTCAGATTAAAGTTTTCCATCGCAGAATATAAAAGTGAAACCATTAACCCATTTTACTCATACAACTGTTATTTTTAATTTGTTTATGATGTATTTTGTTTAATGAATAACAGTTCATTTTGTTTGTTTTAGGGCTGAGTTTTCAAACGTCAGGTTAAAGTTTTCCATCGCAGAATATAAGAGTGAAACCATTAACCCGTTTTATACATACAACTGTTATTTTTAATTTGTTTATGATGTATTTTGTTTTATGAATAACAGTTCATTTTGTTTGTTTTAGGGCTGAGTTTTCAAACGTCAGATTAAAGTTTTCCATCGCAGAATATAAGAGTGAAACCATTAACCCATTTTATTCATACAACTGTTATTTTTAATTTGTTTATGATGTATTTTGTTTTATGAATAACAGTTCATTTTGTTTGTTTTAGGGCTGAGTTTTCAAACGTCAGATTAAAGTTTTCCATCGCAGAATATAAGAATGAAACCATTAACCCATTTTATTCATACAACTGTTATTTTTAATTTGTTTATTATGTATTTTGTTTTATGAATAACAGTTCATTTTGTTTGTTTTAGGGCTGAGTTTTCAAACGTCAGATTAAAGTTTTCCATCGCAGAATATAAAAGTGAAACCATTAACCCATTTTACTCATACAACTGTTATTTTTAATTTGTTTATGATGTATTTTGTTTAATGAATAACAGTTCATTTTGTTTGTTTTAGGGCTGAGTTTTCAAACGTCAGGTTAAAGTTTTCCATCGCAGAATATAAGAGTGAAACCATTAACCCGTTTTATACATACAACTGTTATTTTTAATTTGTTTATGATGTATTTTGTTTTATGAATAACAGTTCATTTTGTTTGTTTTAGGGCTGAGTTCTCAAACGTCAGATTAAAGTTTTCCATCGCAGAATATAAGAGTGAAACCATTAACCCATTTTATTCATACAACTGTTATTTTTAATTTGTTTATGATGTATTTTGTTTTATGAATAACAGTTCATTTTGTTTGTTTTAGGGCTGAGTTTTCAAACGTCAGATTAAAGTTTTCCATCGCAGAATATAAGAATGAAACCATTAACCCATTTTATTCATACAACTGTTATTTTTAATTTGTTTATTATGTATTTTGTTTTATGAATAACAGTTCATTTTGTTTGTTTTAGGGCTGAGTTTTCAAACGTCAGATTAAAGTTTTCCATCGCAGAATATAAAAGTGAAACCATTAACCCATTTTATTCATACAACTGTTATTTTTAATTTGTTTATGATGTATTTTGTTTAATGAATAACAGTTCATTTTGTTTGTTTTAGGGCTGAGTTTTCAAACGTCAGGTTAAAGTTTTCCATCGCAGAATATAAGAGTGAAACCATTAACCCATTTTATTCATACAACTGTTATTTTTAATTTGTTTATGATGTATTTTGTTTTATGAATAACAGTTCATTTTGTTTGTTTTAGGGCTGAGTTTTCAAACGTCAGATTAAAGTTTTTTTCCATCGCAGAATATAAAAGTGAAACCATTAACCCATTTTATTCATACAACTGTTATTTTTAATTTGTTTATGATGTATTTTGTTTTATGAATAACAGTTCATTTTGTTTGTTTTAGGGCTGAGTTTTCAAACGTCAGATTAAAGTTTTCCATCGCAGAATATAAAAGTGAAACCATTAACCCATTTTATTCATACAACTGTTATTTTTAATTTGTTTATGATGTATTTTGTTTAATGAATAACAGTTCATTTTGTTTGTTTTAGGGCTGAGTTTTCAAACGTCAGGTTAAAGTTTTCCATCGCAGAATATAAGAGTGAAACCATTAACCCGTTTTATTCATACAACTGTTATTTTTAATTTGTTTATGATGTATTTTGTTTTATGAATAACAGTTCATTTTGTTTGTTTTAGGGCTGAGTTTTCAAACGTCAGATTAAAGTTTTCCATCGCAGAATATAAAAGTGAAACCATTAACCCATTTTATTCATACAACTGTTATTTTTAATTTGTTTATGATGTATTTTGTTTAATAAATAACAGTTCATTTTGTTTGTTTTAGGGCTGAGTTTTCAAACGTCAGGTTAAAGTTTTCCATCGCAGAATATAAGAGTGAAACCATTAACCCATTTTATTCATACAACTGTTATTTTTAATTTGTTTATTATGTATTTTGTTTTATGAATAACAGTTCATTTTGTTTGTTTTAGGGCTGAGTTTTCAAACGTCAGATTAAAGTTTTCCATCGCAGATTATAAAAGTGAAACCATTAACCCATTTTATTCATACAACTGTTATTTTTAATTTGTTTATTATGTATTTTGTTTTATGAATAACAGTTCATTTTGTTTGTTTTAGGGCTGAATTTTCAAACGTCAGATTAAAGTATTCCATCGCAGAATATAAAAATGAAACCATTAACCCATTTTATTCATACAACTGTTATTTTTAATTTGTTTATGATGTATTTTGTTTTATGAATAACATTTTATCTGCGGATTGAATAATCATCCCTTTACGAGAATTTCATGAAGCGTAAGCGTTTGGTTGCTGTTCCGGATCCCGTATTGAACAAGTGTTTGTATAGCTTATAAATAATAATTGTTTGTTGTTGGTGAACTTAATGTTTCTATGTGCAAATTGTGTACGCCCCATTCTCCTACATCCTAAATATCTCGTGCAAAGCCATCCTAAGCACAGTATAAATATTTCATATTTATACTGTGTCCTAAGGCTCTAAGTATGAGATACGTGACGAGAATCATTGATCGGTTTTGCTGATAACGAGACATTCCTTCTAACTCCTCAGGGGCTACAATGCATCTGCATTTTGAATCTTAATTAAGGATATTACGTGCAGATATCTATAGGCTACAACATCCACTTAATATTAGGTGTCTGTGTAGCCCAAAATAGTAGGGGAGTTATTTATTATAACAAACTTTATAAAAGAATTTTAATTAAGCATTTCTTAAAGGAATACGGAATATTTTATACTTGTGTTTAAATAAAACTAATTTTACGGATTTTATCGCGTATATTAATTTATTTTACATTCCCAATGTTTCAAGCACTTTACAGCACCCATGGCCACGGGGGGGACTGAGATGTATGACGTCCTAATGTCATAGTTAACCACGGCTACCTACAGATTAAAAATTATTAATTTTTCAGTTCAGTCAGTATGAACTTACAGTATCATGAAGTCTTGCAGTTGTATGCTTGGGTTGGGACTTAATTTTATTAATTATGGGATCCCAAGCAGATGGTAGCACTCAGCCATCTTCTCTATTGAAAATAGGATGTTTCTTGATTTCAATAGCCTCGCGAATCATCCTTGGAAGGAATCGGTGTTCTTTAACGAGGATTTGTGGTCTATCAAATCTAAAGTAGTGACGGGGGCGATCCTGTACGTTCTACACATCAGCTATGTGTTGCTATATGTAAATGTGTAGTGTTCGCGTAAATATAAGAAATTTATACTTGTGATTTTTTACCCTAAGCAAAAAAATGGGGCGTAATAAGTTAACAAAGTAGAAACCTATGATAATACGTTTTTTCACTGTTCATACTACGTACTCGTTGATTCGCCGTAGATGCTAAGTTTCGACGAAATCCAACAATTACTTTCAGAGGAGACCATAATAAAAAATTATAGGGTTAAGTTTCGCTTTGCTTAGCGGGTCATTGAAAACAGAAACTTCAAAATAAATCTATGCACTACTTACACTACGTTGGTTACCTGTAAAAATTGCATCGGAAACTGCGATAAGATTGCTACGCTGCGTCCGGCCAAAAAAAGTAGCTACTGAAGTTCTGTTTTTTATGAGCCAAGAATAGTGACAACAAAAACTGACAAACTCATATTATGTAATATACATTTTGATGTAACATAATATACAATATTATATTATATACAAAATTAAAAACTATAATAAACAAAAACAAAACTAGTAACTTAATTATCATACAGTCCCACTCCCAGCGGTATCGTGCCGAGAACGCTGGCTGCGTTTCCCCGCTGAATGGCTATACTTAGCCTTCATCATCATCATCATCATCATTACAGCCCTTCACAAGTCCACTGCTGAACATAGGCCTCCCCCAAAGAATGCCACAAAGCACGGTCCTGAGCCACCTGCATCCATCGACTTCCTGCATGTCTTACCAGGTCGTCACTCCATCTCGTGGGGGGACGCCCTACACTTCGCCTACCGCTACGAGGCTGCCACTCGAGAACCTTTCTTCCCCATCGGTTGTCGGTTCTTCGAGCTATATGGCCGGCCCACTGCCACTTCAGCTTACTAATCCGTTGGGCTATGTCGGTTACTCTGGTTCTACTGCGGATATCCTCATTCCTAAGTTTATCACGCAGAGAAACTCCGAGCATAGCCCTCTCCATAGCTCGCTGAGCGACCTTGAGCTTCCTCATACGGCCAGCAGTGAAGGACCACGTCTCAGTTCCGTAAGTCATCACTGGCAACACGCACTGGTTGTACAATTTCGTTTTCAGGTTTTGAGGTATGTCTGACTAGAAGATGTGTCGTAGCTTCCCGAACGCTGCCCAGCCGAGTTGAATCCGTCGATTGACCTCTCGGTCGAAGTTGGACTTACCTAGTCGGACTATTTGTCCCAGGTAAACATACTCGTCAACAACTTCGAGCTTAGTGCTCCCAACAACTACCGGCATAGGTGTGACATGGACATTGAACATGATCTTTGTTTTGTCCATGTTCATCTTAAGACCTATCCGTTGGGAAACACTATCGAGGTCATTGAGCATAGTGCTTAGGTCCTCCAGCGATTCTGCCATAAGGACTATATCGTCGGCAAATCGAAGGTGAGTGATGTACTCGCCATTGATGTTGATACCGTATCCTTTCCAGTCCAGAAGCTTGAAAACGTCTTCCAATGCAGCGGTGAAGAGTTTCGGGGATATTACGTCACCCTGTCTTACACCTCTCTGCAATTGGATAGGTTTCGTACTCTGGTTCTGTACTCGGATAGCCATCGTAGCCCTACTGTACAAGCACTTCAACACTTCGATATACCGATAGTCAACTTGGCACCGCTGAAGGGACTGCAGCACCGCCCAAATTTCGACGGAATCAAAGGCTTTCTCATAGTCCACTCATAATGGCAAATTGTACTCTTCGGACTTCTGTACAATTTGCCGAAGGGTATGTATGTGGTCTATGGTGCTAAAGCCCTTTCGGAAACCGGCTTGTTCGGGAGGCTGGAAGTCGTCAAGTCTGCGCGCGAGACGATTCGTAATGACTTTCGAAAACAGCACGTAGACGCGGCTCAGAAGGGAAATCGGTCTGTAGTTCTTCAAGAGAGCGTTGTCACCTTTCTTGAAGAACAAGACCACCGCACTTCTGCTCCACGCCTCCGGTGTAATGCCACCATGGAGGACGGAATTAAAGAGCTTCTGAAGGACTTCAAGTACCGGTCTTCCACCCGCTTTCAGAAGCTCCGCTGTAATTCCATCCTCGCCTGGGGCCTTACCGTTTTTAAGGTGCTGGAGAGCCATTCTAATCTCGCTCAGATTGACGTCCGGGATATCTTCGGAATAGTATTTCGGAATACTTAGCCTTAGAGCCAGTAAAAAACTAGCCCTCTTATCACCAGCAGCAACGACCAGCCGCGGATGGAGTTCCTTTAGAAACTTCACCACACGTGGATCCCACGGACCGATAGTCTCTACAGCAAATATCTCTCAGGGACTCATATTTGCGCCACTTACTCAGTTCAGCTGCCTCTGATGCCGCCCCAGCTCTAAACGCGGTACACCTGCGATGAGAGGCCGCGAGAGTGTCTACGCGAGTAGCGTCCGTAGCGGCTTTACCTATCTGCCAAGGGACCAATGTCATACCGTCGGGTCTCTTACCATCGTCACAACAAGGCCACACGGCTCTAAAGCCGACGGAACATTTATAGAGACAAGAGTCCTTCGGATGATATCGTTCAAAGAAAGACTCATATTGATGTTTTGACTGAATTTGTCATCTATGCAGTGTTATGCTATCTCAGGGTGTGCCCGCAAGCATCAATGTTAATTGTTATTTTATGAGTCAACTGCTATATGCTTAGTAGAGAGGAAACAGACATGGCTAATAAATCAAAAAATATTTCCAGAACATGTTGTCAAGTCTGTCACCACGCAATTTTGGGATAAAGAAAACTCTACCCCCAAACCTTCCCGATAATAAAAGAAGGACCCCAATGTAAATAATATATATATATATAAATAAAACTATATATGCATGTAAATGCTCAAGGAGATTCAGATAGAGTCATTTATACGTAGCCATGAGCCATGCTGCAGTTTATTAGTTATTATAGTTGTAGCGTGACTGGATTGGCTCGACCGATAACGTTCTCAAAAAATATCAGCGTAAAATAGCAACTCAATACTGCTGTGTTTCGTATGATGAGTGTAGAGAATCGGAGATCCCTTTTTACTGGACACGAGGCATTCCATCTTAGTCCTTAGGGGTGACAACGCATCTGCATTTTGATTCTTAATCGAGGATATATGTAGATGTCTATGGGCCATAGCATCCACTTACCATTAGGTGGGCTGTGTGCTCGCTTGTCACCCTTATTCTATAAAAAAGAGTCTTAAACTGTTATTCGGAATAACGTACTTTTTTTGGAAAATAACGTCGTATTTTATCATTCTAGAGAATATAAAATGCCGAATAAATAAAAAAATAATGAAATTTGTCGCTTAAAATGATGTCTTGAAATAAAATAAGTCTTAAGTTATATTTATTAGTCTTTCCAGGTAACTACAAAGGCAACCATTTCAAAAGGGTACGTGTCACCCTCTTCTTCATCGTTAATTAAAAATTCAACTTCGTACTTCATAAAGAAAATTATCTTTTTATATGGCGCGTGTTTTTTGTAAAAATGTCTTCAATATATAAATTGCATGAATTATATATCTAAATTATTATTAGAGATGTAAAATTGTTTGTGAAAAAAAAAAAACAGGAGGTACCACTGATACAATCATGAAAATACTTTTAAAAATAGAAAGCTAAACTACTTCCGAGTAACATATCTTTAAGCTATATATTAATAGGATAAAAATTAGTTTTCGCAAACAGTTTACAAGTCGAGCCTCACAAATTGACTATCGGCCGCAATTGATTAGTTTTGGCTTCGTAGAGCGTTTATCACATTATACGTTTCTTAAGCTTTGGTCGAATCTACATGTTCTAAGTTGTAATTAGTATTATCGTTATAGTTTTTGCTTATCTATACAAATAAATAAAATTGAAGTGTCTGTTTGTAATGTCAAAATAACAGCTTTTTGAAAGTATATACTGTACCTATAACAAAAACACAATTTTTTAAATTTTTGTCTGTCTGTCGTTTTAACAAACGTTCCGGCTAATCTCTGAAACGGCTGGACCGATTTCGACGTGACTTTCACTGAACGACAGCTGATGTTACAAGGAGTAACTTAGGCTACTTATATTTTTAAAAAAGAATTAGGGTTCCGGGCAACATAAACAAAACCCTAAATTACACGCGAGTGAAGTCGCGGGGAACAGCTAGTATAAACTATATCTATTGCTTGTTATTTCTTCTTTCTCAAAAAATAATTAAAAACATAAGCTGTCCTTAATATACACCGTGGCGCCTAAGTTAAGCCTTTTTATATATTCAGATTCATACATTGTGTTAATATCAAACTGTTATATCTATTTAAAAACATCAGGCTTAGAACAACTAAAATTGTTTAATAGTACACAACTGAAGCCTTTAATATTAAAAAAGTTTATGAATGTCGGTTTGCCACAGCGCTCTACTTTTGCTGTTACAGTAAAACGGCAAAATTAATCTTCCGTTAGCATATGATATTATGTAAGTTATGTTACACCTCATGTAGTAAAAATAAAAATTATTTAATATATAATACTATGATGTACTTATTTATGCTTTACTGCTTAAACCCTAAATAAAAGGGTTGTGTAAGGGGGACTTAATCCCCTTTGGCATTATATTCCAGGCGACCAGTACAACTAACATACCACCGCATCGTTGTAAAATATAATGGTAGGCGCAAAAGAGTAAAGAAACATAATTAATAAAATTAAGAATAAACTACTAATATATCATAACAATACTTATTCAGAGCTCAACTCTTGGGCTCTTTCCTGTTCTGGGTTTATATTAATAACTTACCTTACTTGGTAGGGATGAACCATGATATAGCCATCAAATTTAGTTCTGCAGTATGTTAACATGGTAGAGCCATGCTGTAGTTATACTATAGTTGTAGCACGAATGGGTCGGCGAAATTAATAAGATTCTGTAAATACTAAGAACAGGCACAAGCTAGTTATACCAGGTACTCGACTACAAAGAATCAGTAATTTTTACTATGCAAAAATTGATTTTTGCATTTAGTGAATAGCTTTTATTTTGACGTTACAAACAGACACTCCAATTTTAATAAAGGTTATTATACTACTAAAGTGTACATGATTGATAATAACCCCTGGAAATGAATTGATCGCTACCATATATACTGTTTCTAAATGTTTTCATACGTAAATGTATCAATTATTATTTTGTAAATGAATGTTAATAAAATGCTCGCTGGGATGGGTGCTGTTCTTATGTCTTTAGACAGGAATTCCCAGAGTAGTGTAGCTTGTAAAATAAAATATTTACCAAAGAAACCGGTGAAACTTTGAGGAGTTTTTAGTCTTTAACTAGAAGAAGAACGAAGAGTCCTGTCACGGGTAAGAGAAAGGAACTGGGTTTTTTTTAGGTAAGAACGACAGCTAAAATTAAATGAAATTGAGAAGAGAACAAGCAACATTCTAGAGTTACGACTTTCTTTATTATTTGTTTATTCCTCATAGTGATTGATGGTGCGAACGATATTGAGAAATGTGATCATATTTACGAAGTCCAAAAATATATCTAATGCAGTTTCTAATGCAGATTAAAAAGGCATATTAGCTTGTTAAGAACATTCTGGTTCAAGTCCGGGTAACACACATCAGCATAATAATCAATAATTGAAATTATTAAATAACTAGTTGTTCTCCGCGACTTCAGCCGCGTGTAATTTAGGGTTTTAATTTTTTTGCGAGGAACCCTAATTATTTTTCTAAAATAAAAGTAGCCTAAGTTACTCCTTTTGATATCAACTATCTGTCAGTGAAAGTCCCGTCAAAATCGATCCACCCGTTTCGGAGATTAGCCGGAACAAACAGACAGACACACAGACAGACAAAAATTAAAAAAAACTGTGTTTTTGTTATAAGTACCATATATACTTTCATATGCATTTAGTGAATAGCTTTTATTTTGACGTTACAAACAGACATTCCAATTTTATTTATTTGTATAGATTCTACAAGCAATAGCTTTGTTTTGAGAGGTAAGAAGTTTTTCAAGCGATAAAGAGATCTTAAAGTACCAGAGAATTTACGAATTATATCGGTGATCTGAGGTCAGGGTACTGTCCATATACATGCCAAGATTCTGAACACAGTTTACACTGCTTTAAGGTTGGAATTTGATATTCCAATTGCATAATGGATGTTATCAACATAAGATTGCACATAATCATCATCTGATGCACATAAAAATCACCTGTGGTTATCAACATCAGTTTCAAGTCGTCGGCATACAGATGGTACCGTCAATTAATATTAGAGGTGATAGAAATATTAAAAATCGAGAAAATTAAACGAGGAAGAATATCGCTTTGCGGCACCCCGCAGTATTAAGGTCAGTGTACTGAGAGGAATTTTGTCCTACGTGAACAGACTGCCGACGACCGCGAAGATATGAAGAGAACCAATATAATTCTGAGGGAGCAAATCTAAAATGGGAAAGAATAGCAAAATGGATATCGCGATCCACTGTTTTGAAAACATTAGAAAAGTCAACAAGCACCATCACTACAACTTTCCTGTTTACCATCCCTTGCCTGATGTCATCGGATCGGATTTTAAGAAAAGCAGTGTGACTTGGATGAAACCCAAACTGGAAGGTACCCATTTGGTGATGTTTGTATGTAAAATTGGAGATTTGATTATGGACACAGGCAGCCAGAACTTTAGACAGAAAGGCCAACACAGATATAGCACGAAAACGGTTAGGCTTGGATACTTTAGGAAGGTGTCTGATGAAGCCTTTTTTCCACAAGGCGGATATGATATGATGTATACATTTGATAGATTTCGTTACTGATATCAGCAGTATATTAGTGCTGTTGTGACATTTTTTCTAAAGATTTTAGTTAAAAAAATTTAAGGCAAGCAGTTAACAGAAAACCGTTTAAGGCGATTAAATTTTTAAGAGAGTTGGATAAAATTGGTTTATTTTTGGATCTGTGACGCCCGATGCCTCAAAATTATTGTACATGTATGTTTCAATTAATGATTTTTTAAGTTGCTTTGCCTTTCTTTTTTGCTATGAGTTTTTTTTAAGTCGCCGACTCTTTTATAAAAAGGAAAAGGAAGTTTGAATTAAAATGGAGAAAGAGCGACTCTTTATGATGAACTCTTTCTTCCAGAAGCGGCCTTACAGGAAATGGACGACCAGACGACAACTGTTCAGTGATCGTGAAGATGAAAACTGGCAGCGATCACCGAATGGTGAGAGGCACACTGAACCTAAACGTTAAGTAGGAGAGGTCACGTCTAATGAAGTCAACGCTTCGTCCCCCTCGTGCTCTAATCCAAAGTCCCGAAACCTTTCAGCTCGAGCTACAAAACTGTTTTCAGTGCCTAGAAGATTGCAATACAGTGGACGATATGAACGACAAGCTCATGAAAACTGTTTTGCAAGACCCGTCGCAGAAGAACATAAAAATTCTCCGAACACACTCTTAATCTCATGGCTGTTAGACAGGAAATGAAGCTGCAGTCTTCAGTAGATTTGATAGCATACAGGTTACTGAACAGACAGATCTCCAAATGCATGCGGTGGGATTTACGCAACTTTAACACTGCTCGTATTGAAGAAGCGATCGAGCGGAACCAGGGCTCCAAAGTCTTTTCTAGAGATCTGTCTGTCAGAAAGAGCCAACTGTCGAAGCTGAAAACCGATAGTGCCAGCATCGTTTCCGATACACCTGAGATCTTGAGTGAGAGTTTTTGGACAGATGTACACATCATCGTTGGAGCCACACGTAAGTGTGAGTAACGATCCAAGAGCAAGTTTTATCCGACATTAATCCGATGATATTCCGCACGTCAGTCTAAGCGAGATTAGAATGGCCTTCCATCACCTTAAAAACGGCAAGACTACAGGCGAGGATGGAACTACAGCTAAGCTTCTGAAAGCGGGTAGAAAATCGGTACTTGAAATACTTTAGAAGCTCTTTAATTCCGTCGTCTATGGTGGTATTAAACCGGATGCGTAGAGCAGAAGTTCTTCAAGAAAGGCGATAACGCTCTCTTGAGACCGATTTCCCTTCTGAGCCACGTGCTGTTTTCGAGAGTCATTACGAATCGTATCCTAAGCAGACTCGACAATTAGAATAGAATAGAATAGAATAATTTTTTATTCAATATAGATCACATGTGTAATTCTTATTGAAAGTCATCCTTTACTTTACCACGGGTTCGAAAAAAACCTCTGTCCTGGGAAGAACCAGCAAGAAACCCAGCGGGACTTTTTAAAAAAAAGCATATTTTACATTAATGATTGGTAGATACAAAATTTATTTTAGAAACAGCTTGGAAGCGAACACCTCATTCCCAGGGGTTATTATCAACCATGTATTCATTTATACTATAATAACCCTTTTTATACAGTTTCAACTTAACAAAACATTTAAAGTTGGTAATAGAGAGAGCCTGTACACTTTCCGGGACCCTGTTGTAATAACGTATACATTGCCCCATGAATGAATTACTGACTCTGTAGGGTCGAGAAACTGGTATCACTAGCTTGTGTTTGTTCCTAGTGTTTACAGAATGTACATCACTTTTTTTAATAAAACTACCTTTGTTTTTGAGAACATACATTAAATTTTCGTAAATATACTGAGAGGCCAAAGTTAATATATTTATTTCTTTAAATTTATCTCAAAGAGACTCTCTCGGTTTTAGGTTGTAAATAGCTCTAATGGCCCTCTTCTGTAAAACAAAAATAGTTTCTGAATCATCCGCATTTCCCCATAGCAAAACCCCATAAGACATTATGCTATGGAAATAACTGAAATAAACTAATCTAGCTGTCTCGACACTAGTGAGACCTCTAATCTTTTTTACAGCATAGGCTGCAGAACTTAGTCTGCTTGCTAGTTTGAACATATGGGGGCCCCAGCTTTGCGTCCAGAGTGATGCCAAGAAAAACAGTGGATTCAACAGGGCTCAGTTCTTTCCCATTTAAAAACACATTGGTACTCAGATTTTTAACATTCTTTGTTGTAAATTTAATACATTTAGTTTTATTTCCGTTTAAATGTAGATTATTAACGTTAAACCAATGCACTAATTTTGATATAGCATTATTCATTTCGTCACATTTAAATGATTGACGTCTAAGTTTAAAAATCAAGGAAGTATCATCAGCAAATAATACTATATCATGATTATCCCCTACAAGAGAAAGTAAGTCATTATATACACTTGAAATAGGAATGGGCCGAGAATGGAGCCCTGAGGGACACCCATTAGTACAGGTGATCAGGAAGAACTTTTACCATTGATAATAACTTTCTGCATTCTATTACTTAAATATAAAATAATGAGTTTAAGCGCTGTGTTCTTGACAACATAGTACTGTAGCTTCCTGATTAATGTCTCATGATGAACACAGTCGAAGGCCTTGGAAAGGTCACAAAATATACCCAAAGCATCCTCTGAATTCTCCCATGCACAAAAATATGTTTAATAAGCTCAACTCCAGTGTCAGTTGTCGAGCGACCCCTTGGAAAACCGAATTGATTTTTATGTAGCAATTTATTAATATTAAAGAAACTTAACATCTGATCCATAATTATTTTTTCAAAAAATTTACTAAACGTTGGTAGTATAGAAATTGGTCTAAACTTGGCGGGGTCTAATGTACTACCAGATTTAAATAAAGGTATGACTTTACTATGTTTTATTAAATCAGGAAACACACCAGATTCGACGCTTATATTAAATATAATGGCTAGATACGGTGCTATTATATATATTATAGATAAAATAACTTTAACGGAAATCCCCCATAAGGTTGCAGTTTTCTTAACATCAATAGTTTTAAAATATTTAACGATATCTTTTGGCAGTACTCTATGGAATTTAAAAGTATTTGAACAAGCCTTTACATTTTGTTTGAGCAATGATTCGGCGACAGTAGGAGAAGAATTTAATGATTTTATTGTCAAAAAAGGAACATCAGTAAAATGTTTCTCAAAAGCCAAAGCAACTTCTTGATTTCCAGCCTCCTGAACAAGTTGATTTCCGATACGGCTTTAGCACCATGTACCACATACATACTCTTCGGCAAATTGTGCAGAAATCCGAGGAGTACAATTTGCCACTATGTCCAGTACATATGGACTATGAGAAAGCCTTTAATTCCGTCGAAATTTGGGCGGTGCTGCTGTCCCTTCAGTGGTGCCAAGTTGACTGACGGTATATCGAAGTGCTGATATATTTGTACAGTTGGGCTACGATAGCTATCCGAGTACAGAATCAGAGTACGAAACCTATCCAACTGCAGAGAGGTGTAAGTCAGGGTGACGTTATATCCCCGAAACTCATCACTGCTGCATTGGAAGATGTTTTCAAGCTTATGGACGTATCCTACGTTATTGACATCAACGGCGGGTACATCACTCACCTTCGATTTGTCGGCGATATAGTCCTTATGGCTGAATCACTGGAGGACCTAAACACTATGCTCAATGACCTCAATAGTGCCTTCCTACGGATAGGTCTTAAGATGAACATGGGCAAATCAAAGATCATGTATAACGTCCATGTCGTACCTATGCCGGTAGTTCTTGGGAGCACTAAGCTCGAAGTTGTTGACGAGTATGTTTACCTGGGACAAATAGTTCGACTAGGTAAGTTCAACTTCAACCAAGAGGTCAAACGACGGAATCAACTCGGCTGGGCAGCGTTCGTGAGATTACGACACATCTTATCGTTAGACATACCTCAAAACCTCAAAACTAGATTGTTTAACCAGTGCGTGTTGCCAGTGGCGATCTATGGATCTGAGGTGTGGTCCTTCACTAATGGCCGTATGAAGAAGCTTAAAGTCGCTTAGCGAGCTATGGAGAGGGCTATACTCGGAGTTTCTTTGAGCGATAAACTTAGAAAGGAAGATATCCGCAGTAGAACGAGAGTGACCGACATAGCCCAACGGATTAGTAAGCTGAAGTGGCAGTAGGCTGGCAGTATAGTTCGAAGAACCGATAACCGATGGAAAAAAAGGGTTCTCGATTGGCGGCCGCGTACTGGCGGACGAAATGTAGGGTGTCTTCCAGCTAGATGGAATGACGACCTGGTAAGACATGCAGGAAGTCGATGGATGCAGGTGGCTCAGGACCGTGCTTTGTGATATTACTTGGGGGAGGCCTATGTTTAGCAGTGGATTTGTGAAGGGCTGTAATGATGATGATGATGATCTAACGCAAATTGTCACTTTCTAATGGAAGAACGGAAGAAATCAGATTTCTTGTTGTACAAGAAGTATACAAAAGAAGTAATAAATGACGACTCAGCACTCTAGCCATGCATGCGAAGTTAAAAATTTGGATTGCTGCGATGGGTATTGAAATTAAAACAATATGCTTGAGTAAATGCGGTGAAATATAAAGCTAGACTCGCAGCTAAAAGTTACGGTCAGTAAGTATTAGAAGTATAATATTATGATAATTAGCATTCTGTTGTGATTTTGGTACTGCATTCTTCAATGACGATCTTTACGAAGAGGTTTTCATTCAACAGCTACTTAGCTTTACTTAATTGGAATGGGAAGTTTGCCTTATAAAGAGACGTTTAGGGCAAGTTTCACTGGCTTGAAATATAAAATATGATGAAACTTTTACAGGTTGGGTTTCGGTACAAGAGTTTTATCAAACCCCCTTCATACTTCTACAAACTTTTACACACTTTAACAAAACCCCTTTTAAAGCGTGTTGTTTTGGAACAACTTATCGATGGCTATCGATCGTTAAGCTACATAAAAAGGATTTATCGTATTTAAATGTCAAACATGTCGAGAAAGTTTTTAAAAGAACTAGGATGTAGAATTCCTAGCGAGACATTTTACCTGCTTACTTATGAGAATTATACTTCCTTTTATAACCCGACCATAAGAATGTATAGACTTTACAACGAGATATCCATGAAAAGCTCCGGTTGCATATTTCTGACCCAAGATCTAAGATAATCAAAAGAACAATTAAAAAGCTTACACTTAACTTACACACTAATTCCCATATCACATATGGTTTAAATTTTTTGTTTGTTAAATTTCACTTGTTGTATTATTTAGTTCTATATCATAAATATTGTAAAGCTGTTGAGAGTTGATCTCTCCTGTAATAAATATAAACATGATGTGTCAACATATTAGGATAATAATCTGGTTCAAAACTGTTATATATATATTTTTATGTACCTAAGTTGATTGTAATTTGTTTTGTTGTCCATATTATAGCAAATAAATAAATAAAAAGGGCTGGGGGGGATAATCATTCGAAACCCAGAAATTTTTCAACCCCTTTGGCGAGCATCCTGTTAGTCATACATGTAAGCCTGAATCTTGTGGGATGTTAAATTATTCATACCCGATTTTGATTGGTTGTTTGATGTACCAAGCTGTTTGTAATAGAAACATGCTTCAGTTATCGATGGTTATGTTATTGTTTTCCATTCCATATATTACTTGGTGGCCAGGTACACGTTGTTATGTCCTTTCCGACGACTGTTTGTCATATAAAAAAAATCCTTAATTTCGCAATAAAAAATATTGACGATCACTAATCGGGATAAAAACTATGCTACCTTTTGAGTTGGAGCAAGCCATACACATTTACGAAATTTCCTTAAAATCGCTTGAGCGGTTTCAAAGATAATCGTGAACGAACATCGTGACACGTGGATTTGTACATATTAAGATAATATTATGTAGTATGTTATAATATTAACATTAGACAATGACAAAAAAGAAGTACCTCGCGGAAACGCCGTTTCTTCTCCGGTCAAAGGAATCTCTTGTCGAAACGATGATAGATTTAATAAAATGGTAAACGAAATTTTATTTTCTTATGTCGTAGAAATAAATATTTCAATTCACTTGAATATTTTAAGTGTACATTTTATCTGCGTATGCTGACGCAGCTGGAGAAAACCCTAAATCAGGATATACTACCTGATTTTACTTTTCATCATCATTTAACAACGTTTGGTTGCGGCGATAAAACCAGCAGGTTCCAATCTCATATTATGGAATCAAGTGTTTGCATGATCTAATAGGTTACATAAATATTCCGGTTTAAGTGCAATTTATAAACATTATATCTAAACCGCCTTTACTAGTCATTCTTTCAATTTAATATAAAGCTGATACAAAAATCAAGTATCTGTCCAGTTATATATGCTGTTTTTTATATCGAGGGGGGCAAGTTCGCGGGCCTCAAGATTTCTTTACCACAATACGGTACCTTTAACCTTTTGACATTAACATTCAACCATTATTAAAAATCCAACTCTAGCGTCAACACTGTGTTCAGAATTAAAACAGCTTATAATAAAATACCGAACCTGCGGTAATTGCGGTGAAACCTTGCCATAAATTCAAATTTGGGACTCCACACGAATTGCGCAACGTAAACTGTTTGTAACAGTGTAGTTTTACCGCATTGATTTTACGCATTAATTACGTTCATAAATTTAGAAATGTTTGATAAAAAAATACGAAAGTAATATTATTATTGATAAATAGCTGTTCCCTGCGACATCGTCCGCGTGGAATTTATTACGATCGGATCTTAATTGTTTTTCTAAAATAAAAGTAGCCTAAGTTAGTCCTTATGACACCAGGTATCTGCTATTAAAAGTCCCGTCAAAATTGGTTTAGCCATTTCGGAGATTAACCGGAACAAACAGACAGACAGACAGACAAAAATGTATAAAATTGTTTTTTTTTTGTTATAAGTACCGTACATATTTTCATATGCATTTTTTAAAAATGTTATTATTTTGACATTACAAACAGCCACTTCAATTATTTGTATCGATAATATTATTTTCGTATTTTTATCTTTATATATAAAAATTACGTGTCACGTTGTTTGTCCGCGATGACTAGACTGATTGCAATGAAATGTTTCACAATGTGTGCAGTATGGTCCAACATGAGAGATAGGATAGTTTTTAACCCGATAAGTGAGCCTCAATTTTTTTTATTGTGAATTTAATTATTTTTTATTGGACATGGGGTCGTCGGAGAGGGCAGAACAACGTCTGCCTGGTCAGCTAGTAGTAATATAACTTATAATATAAGTAACATTATTATTTATAACAATAATACTTAATAGTTTTTTGATATATAATAAATTATATTCGTATTATTATATCTACCATCTATGAATATTGCACACACTACTTATAGGGATGAGTGACAGCAGTCATAGTGATTGTAGAATGTGTCGTTGAAAAATTATTATTTAAAAATCCAACATGTTTAAAAATTGAAAATAAACACTGTGTTTGCCACACAACAGTATTCTTGTTATTCATTGATTTTTTTTAAATAATGGAAAAGGAAACACAAAACTTTAAGTTCCTACGCTACGCTATGATAATAGTTTGGATAGGTTACCAAACAATCGTAAGCCTGGCATTGACGCCCATTACTTGCATATGTATACACAATTTTACCATTTACAAATTTCTAACTCGACTGATAATAGTAATAAATGAAAATTTCCGACTATAAATATAACTTAACTGTTTTCTTGGAACGGAAATTCTGAATAGAAATTTCGTTTTACATCCTATCGTTTACAAATCATTTAGCTGTCTACCGTGAACAAGGCTGGCTTTCTCGGCACTTTTCGTTAATGTCTCTTTGTACTTTGTGTTCTCCGAAATGTAACAAATTTTGTAGAGAGATGTACTTACTTAAATGTTAATAATTTCAGTAAATAATAAACAATTGTCTTAATGTGTATTATTTAATTACATGAAAATAATAGCTTTTAAATGCGTACTACCCGCAGAAAAAGAAACTGCGCTCTTTATTTCAAAGGGGTATTATAGAAGTTAATTAAATTAATATTCCCTTAATTACTCCAGCAGTAGTTGACGTACTACAGAGTTTTAGCTCTTCAGGTATAACTTATCCCACCATAAACATAATGTGAAAAGGGGCCCAAGTTCGTTAAAAACGATGTCCGGGGTTGTCGCCTTAGTCGATAAAAGGGTATTGATACATGAGTGTAAAGTTCCATGGCAGTTTCTTAAACCATAGTTAGTAATGTGCGACGTTCTAAAATTGATTTAAATTTTTTTTTCTTTATTTGAATTTTTTACTTGAAATTTTCAGTAGTAGTAATAGTATAATAAACAATTTAGTTGGAAGTTAGATAAAATAAGTAGTGAAAGCGGGGGGGTGGGTTGAAAATAGCTACAAAATACGTGTATTATGCGTTGGTCTTTTCTTTTTCGAACTTAGGAGACACGCTGCTACTATGTATCTAGATTTATGAACGTTCACGCGACAAGAATTTTATCGGCACGTAGGACCACACCCAGTGGTTATTCTTTTTTTGAAAATAATATTTATGAGCGATGGAGCGCAATATTTTAACACCCAGATCGTATCCGAAATACGAGGGTGGATTGAAAAGTACTCGGCCTAACACAGATCCATTCAATTCTAAAAATCAAATCTACCCACATTATTTAGTTCAGTTCAGACTAGTTCATTGTGTGAAGTTCGAAACGTGTGCGATAGTTAGTTGTGATTTTATAAATTTATTAACAAAGTAATCGGACATAATTTCCGCGAATGGAGCAAATCGAGCAGCGTGCCGTCATTAAGTACCTCCATAAGAAGGGTCTATCATCAAAAGCCATCCATGATGACATGGTCAGTACATTAGGCGATTGTGCTCTGTCATATTCATCCGTCAAAAATGGATAGCAGAATTTAAGCGTGGTAGAGAGAGTGTGAAAGATGAACCCCGCTCTGGAAGGCCTTCGACGTCAACTACTGACGAAAATATTAAAAAAGTACTTGATTTAATAATGGGAGACCGCAGATTAAAAATTAGAGAGATAGCCGAGATTATAGGCATCTCTTATGAACGAACTCAAAACATCATTGTCAACGAGTTGGGTTTCCACAAGGTGTCTGCGAGGTGGGTTCCGCGACTGCTTTCAGTTGAACAAAAAAAGACGTGATTGACTATTTCACGCGACTGTTTGGAGTTATTTGAAGCCGATGCAGATGATTTTTTGAATCGTTTTGTTACTATGGACGAAACATGGGTTCATTACTGTACACCGGAAACAAAACAACAATCAAAACAGTGGAGAAGACCTGGTTCACCACCCCCTAAAAAGGCTAAGTCGATTTTGTCGGCAAATAAGGTGATGGCTTCAGTATTCTGGGACTCGAAAGGTGTGATTATGATTGATTATCTTGAAAGGGGTCAGAATATAAACTCTGATTACTACTACACCATACTACGTCGTTTACGAGAGGAAATAAAAGAAAAACGTCGAGGAATGCTCAGAAGAAAAGTCCTGTTTCATCAAGATAACGCCCGTGTTCACACGTCAGTACAGTCAATGGCTGAAATTCACAACTGTGGCTTTGAACTGTTACCGCATACGCCGTATTCACCTGATCTGGCACCACCAGACTTTTTTCTGTTCCCTAACCTAAAAAAGCACTTGGGAGGTCAAAGATTTTCGACAAACGACGAGGTCAAAGTAGCTGTAGACGCATATTTTGACTCTAAGGAAGAATCATTTTTTTTCAACGGTCTAAATGCTTGGAAGGGGAGGTGGCAAAAGTGTATTGAACTTGATGGTGATTATGTAGAAAAATAAAAATATAACTGATTTAGTATTTGTTTATTTTCTTGGTTAGGCCGAGTACTTTTCAATCCACCCTCGTACGATACTGCATTACAAAACCCAGATCGTCAAGGTGACGAAATAGCTCCTTTGATCAATAGGGACTAGGCCCGAGCATCTGTCGTATAAACGAGATATGGGCCAAAGTTAGTACTAAGTGAATCCCACAATGCGTGACCGGAATAACAAGAGATGGAGAGACGAGTGAATTATACGGGAAAACGTGGGACACTTGAGAAAAAGATCGATTTTGTATGAGTAAGGGAAGAAAGGTCTTCGAATTCAGCATTGGTAGCTTGGAGTAGGCTAATATAATAATTTAAGAGATTTCACTTTTATTTTAAATCGTATTTTAAACCACTTAGCTTGTTTACTTTTACACTGATATCTCTATACAGATATTAGTAAGTACCACCACTATCATCATTTAAGAGAAGGCGTTTTCGACAGAGTGACCATATATTGACACAGAGCGATTTTTATAATTATAATAATATTTCTCGCCAGGCTGCTTATTTCCTGATTACTTTTGCATGCGTTTTTATGTGTTTTTAGTCATTAAGTATAACATGTTTTTTAAATTGTGTTGTCTGTGTCAGCCTTATTCATAATTACAGGATGGTTATTTGTCCCAGATTTTTATGATAGCAGGCTTGTCTCACTCCTCGCTTTAGGCATGAAAATATACGTACATGCATGCAGTAAGATTTCTCTGCATGGCTGAATATTTCTTTCCAAACCTTGTTTATTGTCGTAAATCGTACTAGCAAGCTATACTGATGGAGCAACTGTCTTTAGGTAGTATTTGAGAAATGCCTATCCTTACAAAAGGACTCGTGATGGGTTTTACTGACGATGATGATAAGAATCTAAGTAATAATTTTATCTGTACTCACTATATGTATATAAAAATCAATTGCTGTCCGTTAGTCTCGCTAAAACTCAAAAATGGCTCGTCTAATTTTGATGAAATTTTTTCTGTGTATTTGAGTGGGTGCCTGTTAAGATTTACGATTGGACCCGGTAAGTGGCATTGTTGTCGAGATCCAGATATCATCCGCGGGAAGTCGGTGCGGATCGCTAGTCTTTAATGAAAACAATTTCACCATATAAAGGTTAAACATCCACCTTCATAAAACCTAACATCACTTAAAATTGAAAGCCTGGATTGAAGAAATCTAATGGAGGGACAATATTTGAAAGGAAAAAGTTGTACAGAAGGTTCAAAGAGAATTTGGAAAAGCTTTTGGGAGCGATGCCAAAAATGTTTAAAAAGTATTGGAGTATCTTAAATAAGCTATGCAAATTATTTTAGGTACTAAGCATAAAGGTTTTAAAAATATTAGTTATTTTTACGTAGATTTTTAAAATTTGCTTATTATAACTACTTATTGGGAATATATTGTAGTGGTTTCGATTTTTGGAAGATCTAATTTCGACTCATCGCCCCGCTTTGAGATCTACATAAAAGAAAGCTTCTATTTCTGTGTTATGTGATAAAAGAGACAAACGAGCACATCGTTTCCTTGATGGTAAGTGGATTGAGCTCATATACAACCTACGTCTGTCATCAATTAAGTATCAAAATGTAAACGCGTTGCCACACCTGTAGAATAACAATGTCTCGTTACCATTAAAAAGGGTCACCAGTTTTTTTCCAGTAACCATTGGAATCACAGGAGCCTTAAGCCGGAATTGTACGCTGGTATTCTGTAGAGCGTGAACCTTTCCCGGTCGAGTCAACCCATTCGTTTTTCAACGATAATATAACTGCACCACAATACAGCTGCAACGTTGCTCTGCCATGAAATATTATAGTGATCAAGTCATTTAGAGTTTTCGACCCGCACCTCCTCTCTTCCGATAGTGATCTAAGTCGAGGTTTGTGCTGGTGAGCCTATACTATTCCCCGTGAATTTGGATATCGTATACAAAAATAGTTTTTTTTTCAAATCGGGCTGGTAGTTCCTGAGATTAGCGTATTTAAAGAAACAAAAAAAAAACGAAAACTTTTACGCTTTATTATATTATAGATATTATTATATAATATTTACCATATCCTATTATATCTAAGACCATAATAGATATGCTTTAATACAATCTAGGATCTGGATGAAATGGAAAAATTAACGGTTTTAGACGAATACGAGTAATGATTTAGTCAATTTTTCACAGGTTTATTATACCTGCAGTCGAGTCGAGTCGAGTCGAGTTGCAGTTTTCTCTTTCGCTTTCCTAGCTCGGGCATAGCGTCATAGCAATAGATCGTTATAAACCTATTCTTCAAATGTCTTGTCACTTAGGTATCTACTTAATATTATTCTAAAAATACTTTAATTTCGAAACTCAATAATATTCATAAAGAGGTATGTAAGGATCGTGACACTTGGCGATCTGTTCTCTCTGGCTACCCCGTCAGGGATTGTGCGTGAAGATAAGTTAAGTAAGTTAAGTTAATAATATTCAATAATAAAAAATATCTTTGTGGTCCTTATATTAAAATTGTGAGCAATATCGTAGTAATATTACTATTATTTATTCGGCGGTAATATTTTGGTTTGGATTTGGACGATGTACGTTATGTATAATCAACTGTTATTGTTGACAAATAATATTAAGTAAAAACTCTTTTTGATTCTAACCAGAAGCAATATTTTTCTCTATTTATCCATCATTGTTAAATAAGGACTTTATACTAATACTCATTGTATTTGTATAAAGCCGCATCGAGTCGTTTCCTTTATAAGAATCCCTAAAGCTACAAAAGCAGCTTTGTAATAATTACGCTTCTTTTTATTGTTTCTTTTTTATCGCTATTTGCAAAGGAAGATCTTAGTTGTTTTTTTAAGTTGGTGGACATTAACCTCGTTCTGCTGTTTATTGGGATTTTAAAAGGATAAAATCTACTACACGGTTTCCTACCTTTGTAAATTACATTTTGATTGATTGATTAATTGATGATTGATTTTTCTCAGTTTAGATTGTAACCATTCGGCGATTATTAATTTATTACACATTTTTTGAGTTTATTGCTTTTATTCTTTTGCGTTAAATAATGCTGAGATAAAAGTTCTTAACTCAATTGGTAAACTAAGTCAAGAGAAGAAAGTATAAGAGTTACTAGAAATAAGGAACAAGATAATCAAATAAGTTCAGTTTCTACTGCGATTGATCTCGTAACGTCATTTTAACTAACGAAAAGGAAACAAAATAATTACACCTAACACCTAATAAGTAACATTTTTTTACTTTACATAATTTGATTTTGAAAGATATTGTTCTGCAAGAATCACCAAACGGTTTATTATTATCTTGAACGGAACCCCGGCCTCCCCTTCTATGTCCAAACTTCCTACCTATTAATTCGTTATTCGCTGTAATCATCCCTTAGGAGTTTCTAGTTCTTGTTAAAAACAACACTCCGAAATATGTAACATAAGGAAAGGTAACTTATAATAAGTAATAAAGTATATTATATTATTTATAATTATTATACCTAACTTTATAAAATTCTAAAAGAGGATAATAGGCAACAAATAAAATAATAAATTTTGGTTGTTGTGAAATATTTCATTTACGAAAAAAGTCCACGTGCACAAAGTAAATATTATTGTTGGTCACATATTCGATTCTCTTTAAATTTTTTTCCTATTCGCTTTAATAAAGTATATCAGAAACAGATAGGTTATAGTAGAATTGAGTGATTATTTAAATGTTGTAAAAGAAAGAAATTTCTTTAAATACCTCTTTCGACAGAGACAAGGGGAGAGAAGCGTTGCGCGGGACGGGTCAGGCTAAATTTAGACGGCCGTCAGTAGGGCAAGGCCATATCCCAGAGCACCTTAACACCACTTACATGAGTTATCCTTGCTATTTTCACAGCTTAAAGATTAAAGAGCTATTACGGTTGACGCATTTAAGAACATTTATTTGGGATTGAGAGACATTAAAGTCTACTGCTTTTTAAACCCAATTTTGAATGAATAATGTAGCAATTACTACTTATTTGTTATATAATTAAATGGCTAAGCGAACTTACCTTAACTGAAGATCAACCATAATTATACGAAGCTCCTTGTCCGAGAGGTATTTCATGAGAGTATATCACAAATATTCCAGCTCCTAAAAAATTTTGAAATGGCAGAACGTTTGCACAACACTATATCCATCCGTCCGTCAAATGCAATGTCATTATGTTTTAGAAAGGAATCAGATGAGAAACCCTAACCCTTTAGTACCGTTTCGGACAAGGAGCTTCGTATAATTATGGTTGAACTCCACTTAAGGTAAGTTCGTTTATCCCTTTAATTATACTCTCTCCTTGTCCGAGACGTTCCTTACAATAGGGCATTTTACACCATGTAAAAAAATCAAAGAATATATATTTATGATAGATTTTGTAAAAAGTAAACGAGAAATATTTATTTCTATTTATAAAAATGCATTATAAATTTTATATTTCAATTTAAAGATAATTTTTTTTACCTGTGCCTCAAATCTGCAAAACGATGTCCGCCATATTAGATAGCGTCGTGACGTCACTAGTTCAAGGAACTAGGTTATATGCTGTGTACTCTAATTTCGAAATTTTTCAAGTTATCATTACGATTGTTGACTTTTATTCCGAATTTTTCTGAAAAGACATCATTGAAGACGGATTCGTAAAAACGAGTTTATTACTTCGCTTTTAGCACTAATGTTATAGATATTATAATATAAGCTTAGGTGAGAAAAACTTTTTGTTATATTTTTTTGTACAAACCCTCAGACGAAATAAAAAGTCACTTTTTTATTTGGTCTGAGTACAAACCATATCTTTATTTCCATATAATAGAAGAAAACAGGAATTAAGTAAAACACTGCACTGCACTTGCAAGGGCTATCAAAACGGCCCACAAAGGGCGGGACAGACGAGCGATCAACCTAATCTATAACAAAATTTGACTTGCAATAGGTACCTATCATGTCATGATGTTTTGTTTTATTTAATCGATAGTTAAATATAAGTCATACTTACATCAAAGTGATCTTCACAGAAGTATAGTTTAGATGTTGTAGACAATGCTTTCGGGTCTCTTCTTGCCAGTTTTAAGGACGCGTTTACAAAATTGATAGGTATGGAATCGAACTATTACATTGACACGGGTCACACACACAAGTGTACGCACGGTTAGCTGCGGGAATTGCAATCAAGTATAAACGTATAAACATTTATATATAAGTATAAACATTTTGATAATTTGAAAGATTGTTTTTTTTTTCATATTTCTTATAACTACAAAAACATACGTAGATACAAAATATAAATGGCTGCTCCAGTGATCCAGTGACATCTAGGCACTAGAAGCCCTCTACTGGGAGTGAGATGTTGGCTGTGGACTTTGGGCTGGTTTTGTTAGTTATGATAACTTCAGCTCCGAACTTGGTGAAGTGACTTGAAGGTATACTTGGGTGACTGCTACTGGAAGTCCGGGACGAGTAGTACCATGTGTGCCGAGTTTGGGCTCGTTTTGTTAGTTATGACGAGACCTTACCTCCTGACTTGATAGAGAGACCTGATTGTGTACTTCAGTGACTACTACTAGAACTCCTGGACGAGTAGAACTAGGTATGCCGAATTTGGTACAAGTAATTCTCATATTTAAATCAGTTGGCACTTTAATCCATAACTTCCCCGACGTTCTTATGCTCGTAATTTTGCAATCAGGCACAACACAACAATGATATAAAAGAGTAAATCATTATTAAACATTCAAAAGTATCTAATTTGTAATATCAAAATTGGCAAAATTCTAGGACAGTGACGTCACGAGTTGAACAGTATAGCGGCTAGCGTTTTCACGCGAAAATTTAAAACGATAGATTAGAAGTAATTTTTATGTCACTATTCGGTTTTAAAAAATGTATATAAAAATTATAGTGGTTCATTATCACTCTAGGATTCATTTAAAACACTTTTTGAAAATGGGTGTAATACCCTATTTGTAGATTATAATACCATAAAATTTGCAATTTTCCTTAGTTTATAAAAAAAATTGAAGGTTTGTAGAAGGATTGTATGTATATTATATATTAGATTAAATAACATGAAATAAATTATCTTTATTTTTTAACATGTCCTTATACTCGTACACCAGCTTGATTCCAGCAGAAGTGGCCCGAGAAGAACTATGATTGAAAAAAAAAAATACTTAAACTGAAATATCTATTCCAGTTTAATTTAAGTAAATTTTAATTTAACATCTTATAACTTGAGAAATGCTTTTCTAAATGGGTTCTTGTGAGTTAATGTTAAATTTGTCAATATCTTGTATTATGCTTTCTATTAAATATTCACAGGAAAGGCTTAAGCTTCTGTCATTTATACAACGGCGATTGCATTGAAATATATATATATATATTTTCCATGCAATCGCTGTTGAAATGAAATTCTACTTTATATCTTAATGATATATCTGAACTCCACTTGGAATAAATGTAATATTTATGAAGGACAATATTCAATAAATTTTATGACCTGTGACTCATCACAACCAAGCTTGTTACGAGTTTTTGTAATTTTTTTTAATCTCAAATCTTTATTATAATATTTTGATGTTAAATAATCTGAAACTAACTTATTATTATGTCTATGTTTATAGCTCAAACCTAAGTGAAAAATCACAAAAGCCCAGTAAGGAATTACATTACACTTACTACAAAATTAGTACTATTTTCTTCATTCATTCATTCATTACAGCCCTTCACAAGTCCACTGCTGAACATAGGCCTCCCCCAAAGAATGCCACAAAGCACGGTCCTGAGCCACCTGCATCCATCGACTTCCTGCATGTCTTACCAGGTCGTCACTCCATCTCGTGGGGGGACGCCCTACACTTCGCCTACCGGTACGAGGCTGCCACTCGAGAACCTTTCTTCCCCATCGGTTGTCGGTTCTTCGAGCTATATGGCCGGCCCACTGCCACTTCAGCTTACTAATCCGTTGGGCTATGTCGGTTACTTTGGTTCTACTGCGGATATCCTCATTCCTAAGTTTATCACGCAGAGAAACTCCGAGCATAGCCCTCTCCATAGCTCGCTGAGCGACCTTGAGCTTCCTCATACGGCCAGCAGTGAAGGACCACGTCTCAGTTCCATAAGTCATCACTGGCAACACGCACTGTTTGTACAATTTCGTTTTCAGGTTTTGAGGTATGTCTGACGAGAAGATGTGTCGTAGCTTCCCGAACGCTGCCCAGCCGAGTTGAATCCGTCGATTGACCTCTCGGTCGAAGTTGGACTTACCTAGTCGGACTATTTGTCCCAGGTAAACATACTCGTCAACAACTTCGAGCTTAGTGCTCCCACCAACTACCGGCATAGGTGTGACATGGACATTGAACATGATCTTTGTTTTGTCCATGTTCATCTTAAGACCTATCCGTTGGGAAACACTATCGAGGTCATTGAGCATAGTGCTTAGGTCCTCCAGCGATTCTGCCATAAGGACTATATCGTCGGCAAATCGAAGGTGAGTGATGTACTCGCCATTGATGTTGATACCGTATCCTTTCCAGTCAAGAAGCTTGAAAACGTCTTCCAATGCAGCGGTGAAGAGTTTCGGGGATATGACGTCACCCTGTCTTACACCTCTCTGCAATTGGATAGGTTTCGTACTCTGGTTCTGTACTCGGATAGCCATCGTAGCCCTACTGTACAAGCACTTCAACACTTCGATATACCGAAAGTCAACTTGGCACCGCTGAAGGGACTGCAGCACCGCCCAAATTTCGACGGAATCAAAGGCTTTCTCATAATCCACATACGCCAGACATAGTGGCAAATTGTACTCTTCGGACTTCTGTACAATTTGCCGAAGGGTATGTATGTGGTCTATGGTGCTAAAGCCCTTTCAGAAACCGGCTTGTTCGGGAGGCTGGAAGTCGTCAAGTCTGCGCGCGAGAATTGGTACTATACAGAAATAATAATTTTATAATTTATAGTGTTTGACAAAGGAGAGTTCACTATAATATTTAAGTAAGAATTTTGGAGTGCCATACTATTACACTAATAAAATGCTTCACTAATAGTACCTATGATATGTGTGAGATGCCTATGAGGTGATAATAACATGTGAAATATAAGTGTATGATTCTCTATAAAGTGGTGTTAATAATTTGTTATATTATTCAAAATTAATAATTCGAATTTACCATGCCTTTGCACTTGATTCACATTTACCGCCCATGTACTTAATTTAAAAAAAAAGGAAATGTATAGAAGAATCAATCCCAATCTAATATAACTGCTAAGGTTTCTGGGTCATACCTACATAAAACGATTGTTCTGTATAATATTTCTCGGTGCTAATTGATCAATTTTTGGTTTTTGACACATTATTCACATACAACACATTATCCCCATCCGTTGCCTATAAAAGTCCAATGCAGAACATAGGCCACCCTTCTCCACACACAAGGGGATGTCATATTATGTAACTTTTTAAAAGTGTCTACATAATAATATGTAATAATATAAGGTCTTTGAATTTTAAAATATATCTATAAATCTCATAATTTGTTTAGGAATTACAATTTTAAGAACTAGTAAGCTGACTCTCATGGTAGTTTCGTCCCAGAATTCAGTTATTATATCTTACTTGTTCTGCCAATTTTTAAGGATCCTTAAAGGTTTATATAACAGTTAAGTTTATTTAAAGCACTTATTTCTTTCCCAAATCAGAATTTTCTGATAAAATAATGAAAAGTTTAGTTGAAATCTCAGGGTATATAATTTCGGGACCTGTTGCCCCTTTTAGATGTTTGGTATGTTGGTATATTTTTTGCGGTCTGGATGCCCAGTGATCATGTGGGGGTTCTCTTATGTTGACAATTTGTGCGCTTTTTTTGCCGAACCCCCATGAGACTTTCTGGTATTTTTACATCTGTAATTTTGTAACAACTTTTTTATTATGTTATACTAATAATATTAGTCTCATTTGTAATAAAAATTAGACCATTCTTTATTTTTATTTCATTGGTTCTAAATCCAAGTACAGCTCAAAGTTTTACTTTCTAGTGATAGCGCTTTGTATGTCAATTCCAAATCTGTTTAACCTCTAAGTGATATATCTAAGATCTAAATAGATAACCATGTCTATCCTTAAAGTGATAGCTCTAAGGTTTGAATAATTAACCATGTCTATCCTCTAGGTGATAGCTCTAATGGTTTAAAGCCTGCAGTTATTTCTTCTGAGTCCTATCCCATCTTAATGTCTTCCTTCAAGTGGTATTGCTTTATATGTCAATTCAAAACCTGTCTACCCTCTAAGTGATAGCTCTAAGGTCTGAATAGTTAACCATGTCTATTCTCTAAGTGATAGCTCTAATAGTTTAAAGACTGCAGTGATTTCTTCCGAGGCCTAGCCCATCTTAATGTCTTTCCTCTAATGGTAGCGCTTTATATGTCAATTCAAAACCTGTCTACCCACTTAAGTGATAGTTTTAAGGTATGAATAGTTAACCATCTCTATCCTCTAAGTGATAGCTCTAATGGTCTGAGTAATTAATACCATGTATATTCTCTAAGTGATAGCTCTAATGGTCTGTATATAGCATTTTATATAATTCATGTTACATATTCTTTCCAACAGTTTTAAGTCTACAGTAATTTGCTTCTACATCTCTGCACTGCATAATGTCTATCAGAAAATCCAGTCCAACAAGATGTTGATGGCATTTCAGTCTGATTATTTTACTTTCTTTTTTTATTATATATACATGAACCAATATATATTCGAAGTAATAGTTCTAATGGTCTGTTTGTAGCATCCATATAACTCATTTTAGATATTTTTCCCAGCAGTTTTAAGCCCATAGTGAGTACCTTTGTATCCCAGTATTGCATAATATCTTGTCCAACAAGATGGTGATAGTGTATCAACTTGAGTATTTTTCTTTTCCTATTTTTCCAATACTGACCAAATCACCTGCATGTCAAAAGTGGGAACAATTTTCCCCAATAACTATGATAAATGCTACTAACTATGATAAACTACCCAACTAAATGCTCAAAAGACGAATTGAACACGAAAGTAAGGAAACATATTAAATACATCACTTCAATTTCTAAACGTATCTCTATATGTACATATCTCAACCAAAATTTATTTGTTATAAGTACCTATTTATTAATTCATATTAAACGAGTGACGAGGTTATGTTATTAAAGCTTAATAGTGGATTTTCATTGATAATTAATCATACTTATTATTAAATGTTTCGATATACAGTGAATCTGACTTTATTAATAAGTGATTTTTTTTAATTTTTGCACGTACCTCCGAAACAAGATAATTCGTGTTTACCTTTAATCGGTTTGCTCCATTTTGAATATCTTTTTTTTCCAAAGTATAACCCAATACTACCACGCAGACATGTAATAAATTCAGTTGTTTTTGTTTTTGAATACAAAACATTTAATATTACGCTAAACATATTCGATTTTAATAACAAAATTTATAAAAACACACCGTGACGGCTTTCATAAAAAAAACGCAATGACATTGCATTTGACGGACTGGTGGAAATGGTGTTGTGCATACGTTCTGCCGTTCCAAATTTTTTTAGGAGATTGGATATTTGTGATATACTGGCATGAAATACGGCGTACTACAAGTTGTAAAGAACGTCTCGGATAAGAAGAGAGTATAATTACTAATATTTTTGTTTATCTTGTTGAAAAGTTACCGCTAATGCGCGGCTCCTAAGCATGTTGTAAGTACGTTATAATAGAAATAGCGTTCAGTGAGTGAGTGAGGAGTTGTTCAACAAAACAGATTTCGTAATATCAAGCTCATTCTCGATAGCCGCTGGAAATTCCGCGAATATTTTGCTTACCTGATTCGCGCTCCCTCATTCGGGACCCGATGTAACTGATGCCCATATACTTAAGGTTCATGACCGTGTATTAGGTAACTATTTTTTTAAATACTAGTAATGCTATTAAACATTACTGATATTCCCTTTAACCACTTCTGGTAAGCTTAAAATGCTTGTGTTAGAAGTGGTTCACGACAGTAGTCGAATGGCGAATTAGAACCCACGACCTTTCAAGTTAGCGGTCCGCGCCCTGCCATCAGGCTACTGACGCTTTTTAGTTGGAATCCTTTTTTTTCGTTGGAAGGTTTTTAAGGGTGGAGGTCGAGGTCATACGGTCATACCGCACTATTTCCTACGGACGACGTACGGTTAACCGTCCTTTGATAAGTCGCTTTTAACTCCTAATACAAAGTTAAATTCTTCTATTAAAATGTGGAGAATGCGTTGGACTCATTTGTGGTTGCTCATGTTGGGGAAATGATGGGTGGGACTGGCCCATTCCAGGCCAGTTGGCAGAACTGTCTATGCAGTTGGTCTGGTTTTGTTGGACAACAAAGCGTACCGACATAACCAAGCGCACAGGATAAATACCTGTTTTGTATTTCTTTTTGCTTATTATATGCCAGTGCTTGACTACAATCACACCTGGTGGTAAGTGGTGATGAAGTCCTAGATGGTAAATCGCATTGTCTTAGCGCAACAAAAGCTTATAGTCACTCTACCCGTTAAGATGTTCAGCTTGTATTCGGATGGAAAGACTGACGCCCGTAAATTATTCCATTCTTTTGCTGTACGCATTATAAACGTGTGCCAACTCCGGACGTGTGCTCCGGAGTTGGCACCGGTCCTAACGCGTCTTTTCCGGTACTCTTACTCCCAAGGCGTAGTCCCGAATTCATGGAAGACAGCTTTTGTCCACCCGATCCCTAAAAAAGGCGACCGCTCAGACCCATCCAACTATAGGCCTATCGCGATCACCTCCTTGTTCTCCAAAATAATGGAATCCATTATTAACTGCCAGCTCATCCGGTACCTTGAGGATCATCAGCTGATTAGTGACCGCCAATACGGTTTTCGTCGGGGTCGATCAGCTGGTGATCTTCTGGTCTACCTGACCCATAGATGGGCGGAGGCAGTAGAGTCCAAGGGGGAGGCGTTGGCCGTTAGTCTGGACATTGCGAAGGCCTTCGATCGGGTTTGGCACAAAACGCTTCTTTCGAAGCTCCCTTCCTATGGGCTTCCCGAGAAATTGTGCAATTGGATCACCAGCTTCCTTGCAGATCGGAGCATCAAGGTCGTTGTAGACGGTGCATGCTCTGACTACAAGCCTATTAACGCTGGTGTTCCACAAGGCTGTGTGCTATCACCAACGCTGTTTTTTCTGCATATCAATGATATGTTGCTAACTGGTAACATTCATTGCTATGCGGATGACAGCACTGGTGATGCTCTATACACCGGCCGTGCCAATATTTCTCGGGAAAACGTCGCTGAGTACCGGAACAAATTTGTGTCTGAAGTCGAGTCTTTGCTGAACAAAGTCTCGGATTGGGGGCGACTAAATCTAGTCCAATTTAATCCTCAGAAGACACAAGTTTGCGCGTTTACCGCTAAAAAGAACCCCTTTGTCGTATCTCCTCAGTTTCAAGGCACTCCCCTTCTTGCATCAGCCAGTATCGGTATCCTCGGAGTCGACATATCGAGTGACGTGCAGTTTCGTGGTCACTTGGAAGGGAAGGCCAAATTGGCCTCTAAAAAGCTTGGCGTGCTCAGCAGAGCGGGACAGTATTTCATGCCGGCACACCGCCTGCTACTTTACAAGGCGCAAGTTCGGCCTCACATGGAATACTGTTCCCATCTCTGGGCAGGGGCTCCCCAGTGCCAGCTCCTTCCACTTGACCGCATCCAACGCAGAGCGGCTCGAATTGTCGACGACCGAGCCCTTTTCGATCGGCTCGATTCATTGGCACTGCGAAGAGATGTTGCATCCCTTTGCATTTTCTTTCGCATCTACCATGGGGAGTGCTCTGAGGAATTGTTCGGATTAATCCCAGCCGCCAAATTTCACGAACGCACATCGCGGCAGAACTCCCGATACCATCCACACCATCTGGATGATTGGCGGTCCACCACTGTGCGATTTAGAAGATGTTTTCTTCCTCGCACGACCTCCTTGTGGAATCGATTACCATCAGCGATTTTTCCGGACCGATACGACTTAGGGACCTTCAAGAAAAGAGCGTACTCCTTTTTAAAAGGCCGGCAACGCATCTGCGATTCCCCTGGTGTTGCAGTTGTTCATGGGCGGCGGTAGTCACTTACCATCAGGTGAGCCGCATGCTCGTTTGCCCCCTCTCCTATAAAAAAAAAAAACGAGAAGCAAACTAGTTTTGATGCGTGGAATATTGACAACAAATGGATTAAGAACCGCCGACCGTCTGGTTGTTCGATGGTGGAAAGGAGAGAGAGGAAGGAATGCTATGAAGGAATGTGTATATCGATGAAGTTATGATGTATAGCTGGAAAGTGGGCGATAACCAAGAAAGAGATAATGAAAGAAGTTAGTGGCTTAAATTTGAAGGTGATATCAAATTTATGAAAAAAGCATAGTGGCCAGATCCACATAAAACTTTAACGAGTAACTTGATTTTGCTTTTCAGTACACAGTATCAAGTAAAATTTTACGCCTCACATCTTTTGTTACAAAAAATTGTCTTTTACGTTTTTCATGTCAAGAGTCAACTGATTTTTGTGTGGAATAGTAAAAGGTATTTTGAGAACATAAGAAGTCTATTAACAGACACGGGTAAAGCGAGGAAAAATCTAACCATCGGGAAGCCCAACAATAAAATTTTAAGAGGCTTATTATTCGGGGGAGGAATCAGAAAGCAGTAGTATGTAAGCATTATAAAAGCTTTTAGACCGTTGCTTATTTAATTAAAATTTTTTGCATAGAACAATTTCCACTGTTACTCGTATAATATGTTAAACTTACGCATTTATTAGTTTTACTACTGAGCACAAAGATAAGATGACATCTCAACGAAAGTTTGTGTTAGTGTTTACGTAATCGTTAGTGCAAGTTGATTGATAGTTTACGTAGCGCACAGCATCATTTGTTTAAGGATGCTGGTGTTTTGTGTAGAGCTTTAAAATTAATGATTCGCTTACTCGTTTTAATTATGCAGACTTACTTGGGTGTTTTAAATTATATAACAATTTTTGTTTATCAATTTATTAATTTGTCCGTTCGTATATAAAATACCGATTGGATCGCGAGTGAGCAAGAAGTTGTGTCACTCTAGTGGAGCGTCATATTGATGGTAGCGAGGTGGAATTGAGGGTAGATCGGGAAACCCCCACTCGTTTATATATAAAGTTCACGGTAGGCGCCGTGCTTGAGAGAATCCGTGATAGAAGTCATTCTACGTGGTAGTAGTAGTGCTAAGATAGTATCAAGGTTCTGTCCGTTGTTGTGGTTCTTCTGGTGTAGACGAGGAAGATGGTGTTGCTGAGAGGCTGTTATGTGACCCTGAGATGTGTAGTGTTGCTGGTGATTTGCATACATTGGTGTTATCATGTAATTACATCCCTCACGTTACACTGATGTGTGATTGTGGCGGGGACGTATTACGGTGTGGCTGAACTGTTATTGCTCTGTACTGTACGTATAGTGCGTTACGCTGTCTTATTACTGATAATGATTAATTGAGTAAGTAACATTTAATCTTTCCTGGTGTATTTTCGAAATCAGAGGTGGGATCTCCCGTTGTATTTCCGACATATTCATTTTTTTTATAGGATAAGGGTGACAAACGAGCACACAGTCCACCTGATGGTAAGTGGTTGCTGCTGCCCATAGACATCTACATCTATTCTCTATTAGAAATCAAAATGTAGATGCGTGGTCACCCGTGAGAACTAAGATGGAATGCCTCATTTCCAGTAAAAAGGGCCTCCGGCCACCTGCACTCACCAAGCGAAACGCAGAGGTAAACCTCTACTTCACGCTGGTTTTCTGTGAGGTCGTGGTACCACCCCGGTTCGAGCCGGCCCATCCGTGCGACAGCAAAAGCTGCCGCGTGGCTCTACCACTGTTACACTGATTACCACTGTTACACTGATAGGCTCACTGTACACATATGTACAGTGTGCCTATCAAAGCCCACTGTACATATGTCTCTTCATAGATGGAATATTTGCCATAACCGACACGACTGGTGGGCGTGTTAGCAACCGCAGATTTTTTATTTTTTAGCTTCTTCCTAATAAGACGCTGCTGTCCAATCAATTATTTAACAAATATATTAAACATTTAATAAATGATGACACATGTATCTGAGACGTGGTCCTTCACTGCTGGCCATATGAGGAAGCTACGCTAAGCTATAGCCTCCTGGACTATACTCGGAGTTTCCCTGCGCGACAGACTTCGTAAGGAGAATATCCGAAGTAGAACCAGAGTAACCTATACAGCCCATTGCAACGGTTCAGTATTCTGAAGTGGCAAAGCGCCGAATATATAGCTCGAACCACCGACAACTAATGGAGCAGACAGGTTTTCGAGCGGCAGCCTCGTACCGGTTTGTGCACAGCCACTAGTTGGAATTACGACCTGAAAATACATGCAGGAAGTCGATGAATGCTCGGGTCTTGGGACCGTGCTTTGTGGCATTCATAGATGGAATATTTGCCATAACTGACACGACTGGTGGGTGTGTCAGCAACCGCTGATTTTTTATACCACAAAGGAGTAGTCAGGAGTAACAATTATTAAAAAATATTTTTGATACATATTTTTGTCTGAAGTGAGTATTCAGGTATCGCCTTTATTCTTTTTGTATATTTAAAAATAGTCTGATCTCATTCATAGTACATAAGAACCCCGAGGCTTTCAGATGAAGTTGCATTCATTGAGTAGAAGTTTAAGAGGTCGTGAATATCGTTTTCGACGGGTTATGAAAAGGAAGAAAGAGTATTCGTCAGCCCCCGTTCATATATTCATTCTTTTGTTCTATGGAGATCGGTCGAGTGCAGACGACAGTGCCGCTACGTTTTCTGTATGAATTTTCATCGGAATAGCTTGTTGGTGTTCTCTCTTTATCCCGATTACTGATGTCACGTTAATTTATAAATAATTACATTATATTAATGACATATTAGAAAAATGCTTAAAACTAATATAACTTAAGTATTTTTATATTCTAGTACTTTTAATATATTTTTTATAAATTAAGGGATAAGAAAATCATTAGTTTATATTTATTAGATACTAGCTGACCACGCAGACTTTGTTCTGCACTTTTCGACGACTCTGAATATAACAAATCCTTAAATCTATACATTTTTTTTTAATCATACATAAACATACAAATAAATAAAATTGAAGTATCTGTTTGTAATGTCAAAATATTTTTTTTTTACTAAATGCATATGAAAGCATTTATGGGTCTTATAACAAAAATACAAATTTTAAAGTTTTTGTCTGTCTGTCTGCTTATCTGTCTGTCTGTCTGTCTGTCTGTCTGTTTGTTCCGGCTAATCTCAGAAACGGCTGGACCGATTTCGACGGGACCTTCACTGGCAGATAGCTGATGTTATAAAGAGTAACTTAGGATAATTATATTTTAGAAAAAGAGTTAGGATTCCGCACAACATTACTAAAACCCTAAACTACACGCGGGCGAAGTCGCGTGTAGTTTAGGGTACAGTGAGAGTCCTTTGTATATATTCTATTTCTATCGAATTATAAAGTAATATGGTATATTTTATTATGCGGCTCCACCCATAACTTTCACCACGCCATCAAAGGTTAGCAGGCAGAAAATTTTCGAGATTAAAATCGCCATGTGCCAATAATTTTGGGTACGGTAAAGAAATTTTTTTCTATCTATCTATCTATATTTTTGTCAAATGTGTTTTAATATAAAGAGCATTGTCCCCTAAAATGTTTGAAGTCATAAGCCTACTCTAATACATTTTGTCCAATAAAATGATCTTAAGTATAAGTACAAAAATGAAAATTATGTTTATATTTTTATAGCGAAAGTCTTTGTTTAAATATCAACAATCACGTTGTCGTGTCTTTTGAAGTGCGAAAAAGGGCGAGTTAAATATAAACGACCGTCACTGAAATAATGACATAATTATTTCGCAAGGCCTCAGCTTTACATAAAGTTAAAGTAAGATATCCATGTTACTCTCGATATATTAGCGGTGCTTTAAGTGTCAATCATGAGTTTCATGATGTCAATTAAAAAAACTTCTAAGTTTCAGCAAAAATCTGTATTTTTTTCATCATTTTTATTAACTCGCTTTCGTGTATGTCCGTTCGGGTGGAATTTAGTAATTGGTTTTAAACTAACTTCTCCATGAGCTCATCATCATCATCATTACAACCTTCACAAGTCCACTGTTGAACATAGGCCTCCCCCAAGGAATGCCACAAAGCACGGTCCTGAGCCACCTGCATCCATCGACTTCCTGCATATCTTAACAGGTCGTCACTTCATCTAGTGGGGGGTCGCCCTACACTTCGCCTACCATGGTCTCAGAATTGAATAATAATGTTAAAATAAAAACATAATTTTTAAAATTTCTCATGTACCTATTCATATTTAAATATTTCCACAGTTATTATTTTCATAGACATTAATATTTTTATAGTTTTTTTTTAACAAAACCTATTGACAAAATCTATTTCTTTTATCTGATGCATTTATGATACAAGTTTTTTTTTTCTATTTTAAGTTCTATATTCTCTAATTTATCAATCAATAAGGGATTTACAGACTCGTAGTTATTTCTAATAAAAGTTGTTACATAAACCAAGCTTCAGTCAGTGTCTAACTTTTATTTTACTTACGACTTATGTAGACAAGTGACGTCAATATTCTCATTTTAAGCTTCTACATTAATGCGACCCTCATCCCTTTTTTAATTATTTGGCGCTCTTCACACTTTGAAATCGTGGCACGTCTTTTCTTTTTATGAAGTTTAATGAGAGTTTTAAGGTATGTTATCAAGGATCCACTTTTAACTAGAGATAAAATAAAGAGAAAAAAAAATTACATATGCGAAATTACAAATGTGAGTTCGATTGAGCCATTCTGCTACTATCATAAACCATTTCTAACACAAGCATTTAAGCTTAATTAGAGTGGACAACCCGTATTAATCAGAATGTCAATAAAATTGATAGCATAGGTAGTATTTTAAGGGAAAGAAAGGTAAAGAAAAGTGTTCATTTCTTAATCGAATATATAAACATTGTTCTTTCAACCTACTGTTTTGTGAAAGACTAAAATAACAGTTTACTACAGGCGATAGCTCCATCTAATGTGCTTATGGGTGCTCTATCTAGATGAATAATGCAAAGGATTCTTAGTAGAGTGCGTTGTTGTTAACTACTACTAATTTAGCAATACAATATTTAATTATAATTTAAATAACACAATTAAACCATCACGAGGGAAAACATAAAGTAATTTTAAAAAACAAAAAAAAAACAACCTTTTTAATCACCAGCTGAGTTGCATACTTTTGGTTAATCGTATTGCGCTTTAGGTAACAAGTATAGTTCAAGGCGAGGTGTTTATCTACCTCGTACTAATGATATCCAGGCCTGCGTTAATTATGCCCCGCGGTTGCGCTGAGATTTTGTCCCGCTTGCCTGATTAAGACTAAGTATATTTTACTAGTTATTTGTCAATAAATAATTTTTTTTTATATGATATGAGGCAAACGAGCATGCAGCTTACCCGATCGTAAATTACTACCGCCGCCCATGAGCAACTGCAAAAGCAGGGGAATTGCAGATGCGTTGCCGACCTTTTAAAAGAGAGTAGGCTCTTTTTTTGAAGGTCCCTAAGTCGTATTGGTACCAAAAAATCGCTGGTTCTAGTCGATAAGAAAGATGTGCGAGGAAGATAACTTCTTGTACATCGCACAGTGGTGGATGACAATCATTCGGATGGTATGGATGGTATCGCGAGTTTTGTCGCGATGTGCGATGATGGATTTGAGCGGCTGTAATTAGTCTGAACAATTTCTCTGAGCATCTCCGTGGTAGACGCGACAGAATATGCAAAGAAATGCAACATCCCTTCGCAGCGCCTGTAAGTCAAGCTAATCACAAAGAACTTGGTCGCCAACGTGGTCAAGTGGAAGGAGCTGGCACTGGGGTGCCCCGGCCAAGAGATGAGTACTGTTTAATAGTACAAAAATAAAAATTTAAGCATTCTAATGTCGGACAGAAGTAGGTCTATAGTAGTAACAGATTTAAAACATAGTACTACTACTAACATAAACTTATTTTTAAACCAGAGTATTACAAGTTATTTTAATGTTCCCACTATTTGTTAGATATACACGTAACTTTTATTCAATTTCCTATAATTCTAACGATATGGCTTAGTATTAGGTAGGTATTGCTTGTGGCGGCTGATCTAGATTACACGTATACGCGAACATGTTCTGGGTAACTTCTTTTCTGGTAATCTTTTTTTAAGCTCTGGTTAAATCTAAAGTCCATTGCTGAACATAGGCCACCTACATAGATGGGGCACCATTACCGTTTATTAGCCCCCATGAAAATTATGTTATAATTGCCATTCTTGACAGTCGGGTTGGCAAACTGTTTTATTTTTATTTTAAGTTGTTATCAAAAAGATGCTGCTGTAGGTACATCCATTTTACGCCATCACAAGGCAATACCTCTAAACGTATAGCTACGAGTATATATTATTGTAATTGTTATTGTTGTATTGACTTCTTATTTTATTGTGATACATTAAAAATATAACATATTTTATTACAAAAGTTAAAAATTTACATACGAAAATATACAGTTGGTGTAGCATAAGGGAGAACGAAATTAATATCGTATCGAGTACTGCAGAGTACGCATTGGGAGAATGCGCAGTGTTACACAATATTGGTTGGACCCGAGCGGTGAGAGGATGGGGTCGTAGTGTCACCTCATCCGGCTTTCGTGAACACATTGCAAATGTCGCCAGATGCAAAGATATTGTTTGTGTTTGTGTCTTTTTAAAAAAAGTATATTAATATTATCATAATTAAAAATGCCCTGTTCAGCAATGGACATGTGAAAGGCTGTAACGATAATGGCAATGAACAAAAATAAAAAATGTGATGAGAATTTCGCATTTTAAAAATAGTAAATTTATGTTTTCAGATGAAAAAAAAGTTTTAATTATACAACCCTATATACGCATATTTTTTAAAGTTTCATGTTCATAGGCGTATTTAGAGTTTCATTTGTTTGTTGAGGAGAAAATGAGTCACTAACAAGAATAGAAACACGTAAACTGGTGACAAGTGTAAATAAATATTTTAAAGACATATAAGTAGTAAATCTATGAATAAAATTAATTTTACGGATTTATCACGTTCAACTTTAACTAAAATTTTAAATTAAACTAAACGCAAAATTAGTTCTAGCTATCATTAAAATATTGGTTAGCTTTGGATTTCGCTTTGAAAAAACCTTTCTTTTTTTCGTTTTAAGCACTGTACGACTTGTACTGACTTGTACTAAACTTTTAACAATGACTTTGATAACTCTATGATGACTGATGATGTCAAATAATTATTCACATTTCGAAACGGTCTAGGTTGATTTGAAAAAAAAAATACGTTTGGCCAACGACATTTTATTTACGTATGTCAAATAAATAAAAATATTTCATATAATGTCTTCATAGCTTTAAATAGAAGTTTTCATAAACATAAAACTTTATAAAATTTATGTTCCGTTAAAAATCGTTGCCGCTGTCGCAAACGATATTCAATCTAGTATCTCAAAGTTCATAAAGACTTCCATAATAACCGTTCTTCGCAGAAAATATTATCCTTTACCTATTTTGAAACGGTAACGTTGGCAGTTTAGAAATTTCATTTCCTTTGTATTTAAACGGGACACGAAGGATGTAGAAAATATATTTATTTAATTTACATTTGACGCTTTATTTTCATACTGAGTTAGTAGCACAAACATTTATTTAAAATGTATGGTGTAAAATAATAGTAAAATAATATATGCAGTAAGTGAATGAATCCAGGTGACTTAAGATCACATACTGTAGCATTTCTCGTGGAGGCCTGTGCTCAGCAGTGGACTTGTGAAGGGCTGTAAAGATGACGATAATGATGATATTGATGATGATGAATCCTTACAAGTATGCAACGTAAATATGTAACGTAAAAAATGTTTCATGACCTGTTTGAATGTGCGGTACAATGTTAGCTTAGCCGCTTTTACAGCCCTTTAAGAAGAGACTTGTAGGAAGAAGGCCCGCAATTAAGGAATACAAGGATGCTGTAGGTGTAGACACGGTGCTAAATTTCGATTAGTACTTATTCGGTAACAATAATATTTTTACAATTAGAACACGACACATCATTTTAGTCACCTAATAACTTTAAACTCTAGCAGTTTAATATGAGCATTTTTATTGAAGTGCGCGTAGGAATTACATAATTTAATTCCTCCCTCCCTTTTCCACCATCGGAGAACAAGACAACCTTCGCACTCTGTTTTTCACATTCTACGTATTCGGATTAAACAGTTTGTTTCTTTTTTGGAAAGAGTTTGACAAGGGGGTCGGACAATTTGCCAACATCTACTTTCGGTCCGATTGCAATATGGGTATTCTCAAGGCAAGAGTGAATAGACTTTTGATATGCTAAATGTGATTTACCATCACAGGCTTCATTAACACTTACCACCTAGTGGAATTGTAGTCAAGTCAACCAGTGTGTTTGTGTGCATAAACGGTAAAATTAAAAAAATATGCATTATTAAGGATAACTCAAAAACTACTGATCAGATCTTGATTAAAATTATTTGGGACCACATGAGAAGCACCAGCTTTCAAATAAAAAGAAAATCATCAAAATCAGTTCGCCTAGGAAAAAGTTCTGAAGTAATACACGTAAAAAAATACAGTCGAATTCATCCTCTTTTTTTGAAGTCGGTTAAGGATTTGTCTTAGTTGCCCGTTTGGCAGGCGGAATAGTGGTCATAGTGCTAGACGTCTCCAAGCTTTTTAAAACTAGCTGATGTGTGTATTTAATGGCCACTGGGTAAATAATAGTATGTTATGGCATATACTATATATACTAGATCTGTAGGTATCATTTCCATCTATCGCAACCTATGATTAGCTGAATTGTTTGGGCGATGAATTCTGTTCCTTCATTATCATATGAGGCGTTTTAATATTATCACGTTGCTTATATCATAGCCGTGTAGTGGTGGTGGAAGATTTTTCGCTACCCCGTATCATCCTGTGTGTGTCGTAAGAGGCGACAGAGGGAAACAAACCAGGAGATGGGCAGCAGCGTCTGCCTAATGACGACTAAAATAAAAACTGCGGCTGCCATCCCGCTTACCAAGCGTGGCAACTATCAAGACCTATCTTCAGCAGTGTACTTTAATAGGCTGTAATGGTAACGGTTAATCATAAAGAATCTGTAAAATTAGTTGTATTCTGGAAGAAAGCAAGTAGTACACATTACTTTTAAATTGGTTTGTTTAATGTATTGTTCTTCAAAATAAATACAAATGTTCGTTCACACGTTCCATTTTAGTATAAAAGTAGTTACTTAAAACTCCTATTCATGGTTTTTGTCATGAATTAAAACATAAGGTTGGTTATTTTAAGAGACGTATTTGTAAGGTTGGTGGCACTGTCGTCTTAGTGACGTGGCACTTTGCCAGCAACAACTCATCTTACCTACATTCCGCTGGGGCGAATATAGAGCCTTATTTAGTGTAGAGTGACGGACATGGATTGCGTAAGTATGAGAAAAAGTGAATAAGTGAGGTATTTCCTTTTCATTTTCGTTACAAAAGTTTTGGTCTATTTATAAGTGAATATAACGTTAGAAGTATATAATTAAATAAACAACGCTAGCTAACCGTGGCATCTATGGCAAATATTTGGTCTATTAGCTAATCTATGGGCGAGGTCTATGTACAGCAGTGTACAAAAGACGTATAATTCAAAGTTTTAATTCCTTTAAAATTCCATTGCTTGATATGGGCCACTTCCGTTATAAGGTGGAATTATATTAATCGTCACGTTTACTAGACGAATTGACGATGGCAATACCAGACGTCTCGCACCTTCGTCGCTGCTGCCCATCGCCGCGCCAGTCTGGATATTTCACCACAGGCGTCAAACAGGTAAACGAGGTCCCGTCGCACGCACTCGCTTAGAATAGTAAAAAAGGCAACATGAGGTGTATTTAGGATATCAAGTCTTAGAGGGTATAGGCTCAGTAGCAACTGATTATAACTCGGAGCATTATGAGAATGATAACATTCCATCGGATTAATTTTACAAACGTTATTTTGCTTATATATAATAACGTAATAAGTTAGGGGCTTCATATAAGGCTTAATGCATATCTTCTAGCAATAAGCTTGCGTTGTGTTGGACTACACGTCCAACACAACGCAACGCTAACGAAATTGATGAGGAAGAAAGATTTTCAAATAGCAGCAATCGAGCAGCGCTGTATTTGTGCATCGTGACGCGCGCTAGCATTGTATGCCTACCTCGGAGTTAGATTGATTTAAAAAAAAACCGGCCAAGTGCGAGTAAGACTCGCGCACCGAGGGTTCCGAACAAATCCGTAGGTATATAAGTTTAAAATTATAAAAATATTTTTATTATATGATGTAACTAAAAATTTATGCTTTTTGCAATTTTTCCTTTATCTGTGCTATTAAACGTTGCTTCGTACCAAATTTTAAGATTCTGAGTTCACGGGAAGTACCTGTAGGTTTTGATTCCCTTACGAATGTCGAAAATTTGTGGCATAAATGGCTGTATCTTTTGATTGCGTTGGCTTAGAAGTTTGACTTTTTCACAGCTCCAAGGGACAGTAAACTTGAGTATTTGATATGAATTTCAGCTTGATACCTCCACGCGTTCCTGAGAAAAAGGGTCTTGACAGACAGAAAGACAGACAGACAGAGAGAAAGTGATGCTATAAGGGTTCCGTTTTTTCCTTTTAAGGTACGAAAGCCTAAAAACTAATCGTTATTTTTGGTAGTCTTTGTCAGGCTTAAAATTTGCTCGGCATTTCGAAACTTACTTGAATGCTTCTTATCCAGTAAAAAGGGTCTCCGGTTCTCTACACTCACCATTCGAAACATAGCAGTGTTAAGCTGCTATTTTACGGTGGTATTCTGTGAGAGCGTGGTCCTTCCCCGGCCGAGCCGACCCATTCGTGCCACAACTATACTACTAATATGGCTGCAGCATGGCTCTACCACGTATAAAAATAATAAAGTCTGCGGCAACAGAGTGTGTCAAAGACGTGACCTCTAGATATTGTTACCCCATGGCATGTCATCATCATCACCATCATCATCATTACAGCCCTTCACAAGTCCACTGCTGAACATAGGCCTCCCCAAGGAATGCCACAAAGCACGGTCCTGAGCCGCCTGCATCCATCGACATTTTACATGTCTTACCATTTTCCTCGTTTTTAAGGCTATCCCGCAAAGAAACACCGAGCATTTCCCTTTCCATAGCTCGCTGAGCGACTTTGAGCTTCCTCATACGGCCAGCAGTGAAGGACCACGTCTCAGATCCATAGGTCATCACTGGCAAAACGCACTGGTTGAAAAATCTAGTTTGAGGTTCTGAGGCACTAAGCAAGCAAGCACTAAGCTCGAAGTAGTTGACAAATATGTTTACCTGGGACAAATAGTCTGACTAGGTAAGTCCAACTTCGACCGAGAGGTCAATTTAAGGATTCAACTCGACTGGGCAGCTTTCGGGAAATTAAAATACATCTTCTCGTCAGGTATACCTCAAAACTGGAAAACAAGACTGTCCAACCAGTGCGTGTTGCCAGTGATGACTTATGGAACTGAGACGTGGCCCTTCACTGCTGGCCATATAAGGAAGCTCAAGGTCGCTCAGCGAGCTATGGAAAGAGCTATGCTCGGGGTTTCTCTGCCTGAAAAACTTAGAAATGAGGATATCCGCAGTAGAACCAGAGTGACTGACATAGCCCAACGGATTAGTAAGCTAAAATGGCAATAGGCCGGCCATATAGCTCTCAGAACTGTTAACCGATGAGGAAAAAAAGTTCTCGAGTGGCAGTCTCGAACCGGTAGGCAAAGTGTAGGGCGACCTCTCCACTAGATGGAGTCATACACCTCACCTCACCTCTCTTCTTCACTACATGATAAGACATGCAGGAAGTCGATGGATGCAGGTGGCTCAGGACGGTGCTTTGTGGCATTCCTTGGGGGAGGCTTGTGTTCAGCAGTGGACTTGTGAAAGGATGTATGGATGATGAATGATGAAGAAGTAGATGTTAAGAAGTAATGTAAGTAATGTTTCGTGGTGTGCGTTGCCTTAGCGGCGCCACAGCAGAGTCTGTTTCACCTGATGATGCTTTGTTTAGAGGCAAAACACGTGTCGTATTTCCGACAGTAGTGTCGTGGTGCTGCGAGAAGAAGTGTCGGGATCAGTGGTGATGGTGATAGAGCACGCAATTGAGGGAAGGTGGGCTCTTTAAACTAGGTAAGACATATCATTTTATATTTTTTAATTACACAGATCTTAACAAATAATTTTTAACAGTTTCAATAAAAAGTACATGGTATATTTTCAAACAAAAGTTGGCGTGATTAATTTCAATATCGTTCATCTACAGGAACGTACTATATCAATTTATTTCAAGTGTTTCCTTTCTTGACCCCTTGCGTTTTAGTTTTTATAATGCGATCGAGCATGGAAGCTTATTGTAATGCCTAACAATAAAATTCGCAACAATTTCAGTCGTGTACACGCGGTTTTGTATTTCATATAATACATATAAAACTTCTACAGTCAGAAAAAGAAAATTAAAAATAGTACGCAAACACGATACGGCTTTGAGCTGGCTTAGGATTCATGAATATTTTTAAAATTAGTGTATAGATTAAGACTTAGTATCGCAATGGCTAGCGTTTAACTGCGGCATTGCGGGTCGTGTGACCGATTATCGCCATATTTATGTATGCGACTACATATTTAACGAAATTATTTTTACGGGTTTATTTGTAACTTCTTTAGAACCCCGAACAATGCTAGATTCGAGTAATTTACAGTGGAGAACGGTGGGATCGTTGTGGTAAAGCAATCGAACCGCCGAGATTTCAAAATCTGGAAAAATAAACGTAGTAAAATATAACATAACGTGGTAGATATAGAGACATGCTGCAGCTATATATTGTGGTTGTAGCATGAATGGGTCGGCTCGACCAGGGAAGGAAAACGCTCTCACAGAATACCAGCGTCAAATAGCATTTTAAAGCTGTCGTGTTTGTATGGTGAGTGTTGAGGACCGGACAACCTTTTTACTGAAAACGAGGTATTCCATCTCAGTCTTCGAAATATATAGACATTGTTTGAAATATTTATCGGCACTTTATGACCTTTGAAATTAGAGAAAGAAAGATAAATTAAATCATTTTTTATTGCTATAAATATCCACTGTCGACAATACAAATATAACTAATATATTGGCAACAATTTCTATAAATAACCATTGGATATACCAATATTGCACTATTCTATCTGACATAAGCCAGTAAAATACATGATTAATGAGCTCGTGGTAACCCAAACGTAACGTTATTCATCGCGCCATAGACATTTTAATATCTTTCTATCTTTTACCTTGTTGATTCTTGGATTTGTGAACATTATCAAAAGTGATCTTTCGAAAATTGCTTATATTTTATGACTTGTTTTTATATGCACAAAATATAAATGTTTACATATATACACAAACCGTGTTTTTGTCATTTCTCTCTGCAAGAACACTAATGTAGTTTGTTCAATATATTTTTCAACAATTTTTTTTTTACTTGTATATGTGAACACTTCCCTGCCCTTCACAAATGTATATTAGTCATAAATCGTTGATAGCCTAGTGTTCTTAACAAATATATAGTAGAATACATAGACGTTATATAATATGATCTTTGTCTTGTCTCTGTTGATCTAGGTTCATAGGTTGTCGTTCATAGGTCAAAGCTACCCTGTGCAAGATTCTTATGAGGTCACCGAGCTGAAAGGACTGGGGACCTTATTTTGGCTTAGGCACGGATTTGAAAATCTTCTGAAAAACTAATTTTTCCATCGTCTTTCAGAAGCTAAAATAAAAGTTATTTTACACATGTGTTCAAATTTAGCTGTAGCTAACTTATCAATAGAGAAAGTCACAGTCAAAAATCACTTATATTCTGTCCGTTGACGTTTAATAAAATCACTAATAATAATTGAGATCAAAACTATTGACAATGGCCAAAAATTATAAAACTACTAGCTGACCTTGCTTTCCTAAAAAAAAACTCCTGAAATTAGCAATAAAAAAAATTGACGGTCACTTATCGGAATAAAAACTATCCTATCTCTCAAGTTGGACCAAACTGCACACAATGTGCAAAATTTCATTGAAATCAGTTCAGTAGTTTAGAAGTTCATCGCGGACAAACAATGTGACACGTAATTTTTTTTATATATATATATAGATTTAGATTTTTTGTTCATCGTGTTAATAGAAGAGAAATTATATGACTTTGGCGTATTTATATTTATACTGTCTACCAAGGTTTAATGTCACTTATTTTAAATATCCAGCCAAAGATTATATAATCACTATGTTAGTATCTAATAATAATAAATATAATACGGGCTAATCCCGGTCAGCCTCTCGGGTCATCTTAGACGACTGGGACTTCGGGACGGACCGCTCCGAGCTCAAATACAAAAGGCGGTGCTCCTCGATACCGCCCACATCATTCGCCGGTTTCTTTCCCTTCCTTTCTAACCCTCGGCCATTTGGTCTCATAGACTTAGAATTACATGTTGTCTTATTGAAAATGATTATTTATTTTACCCGTGGTTCGGAAAAAAAAACCTCTATCCTGGGATAAAGCAGCAAGAAACCCAATGGGTCTTTTTTTTTCAAAGTAAATTATGCAATAGGAAAAGTTGTACAATTTATTTATAAAATTTATTTTAGAAACAGCTTGGAAACGATCACCTTAATTCTTATCAATCATGCTTTGCCATTTTTATACAGTTTGTTGTAACCCTTTATAAACAGTTTTGTTTAATAAAATATTTAAACTTGTTAATAGAGATAACTTTCTGGGCCTTTGTTGTAATACTACTAACTCTGTGGAGTCTAGAAACAGGTATCACTACTCGTAGCTTGGGTTTGTTCCTAATGTTTAGGTTTTAAATAGCTCTTATGGCTCTCTTCTGCAAAACAAAAATAGATTTTCTAATCAACCGTATTTCCCCGTAGCAAAATCCCTACTGAAGCTTTGCGTCGAGAGTGATGCCAAGAAAAATAGTGATTTCAACAGGGATCAGTTCTTTCCCATTTAAAAGACATTGGTATTCAGACATTCAGAATTCGGTTTTGTAAATTTTATAAATTTCGGTTTATTGCCACTTAGTTTCAAAACCGGCCAAGTGCGAGTGAAGGGTTCCGTACCATCGTAAAACACGTTTCTGGTAAGAGAGCCTCCTTTAATTTTTTTTTAATTTTTATTATTTGTTGTTATAGCAGCAACAAAAATACACATTCTGTGAAAATTTCATATGTCTACATATTACGAATCATGAGATACAGCCCGCTGACAAACAGACGGACGGACGGACGGAGGGACGGACGGACAGCGGAGGCTTATTAATAGGGTCCTGTTGGTTACCCTTTGGGTACGGAACCCTATAAATCAACAAAGTATTATCAGCAAATAGTACTATATCATAATTATACTCTACAAAAGAAGGTAAGTTATTAACATAGACTAGAAATAGAAATGGGCTAAGATTTGAGCCTTGAGGGATACCCATTTGTACAGGTGACCCAGAAGAACTTTTACTATTGATAATAACACTCCGCGTCTTACTACTTAACTATGAAATAATACATTTGAGCGATATATTCTTGTTGCTATAGTACTGTAGCTTCCTCATTAATGTCTCATTGTGAACACAGTCGAAGGACTTGGAAAGGTTACAAAATATATCCAAAGCATTCTCTGAACTCTCCCATGCACAAAAAAATATGTTTAAAAAGCTCTACACTGGCATCAGTCGTCGAGCGACCTTAAAATAATTTAAAGCCCAACCATATAAAATAAAAAAATGTAGTTTAGCTTAGACATAACAAATTTTATTATTTTATACCAATATCTTGCTCGGAACTAAGGTTTGCATGGCCTGCAAATATATTTTCCGGGACTGAAAATTTGTCCATAAAAATTCTAGTGTATGTAACAATCATTCAATCATTCAAATCAATCTTAACATTATGATAACATTATTTTTAAAAGAAAATGATATACTACCAAATGTATATATATAATCATAGATATAAAGGATTTGAGTTAAATATAATTAGTTGAATGTGCCCCTAAAAGCTAATTACTATTGATCGTAACTCAATCTTGTTTCTTTTTAATTCGAGAGTAAGCTTTAAAATTCGAGTTCGAAACAAATGTGAGTTCAAATCGAAAACGAAATAGAATTCGAATCATTTTCGGGAGTAGAGCCCGCTGTTTAGCCCAAGTTGGGTTGGAAATTAATCAATACAGACCGGTTGTCAGAGAAAGATGACAGATTATTAATTGTTATACGAACAGCGTAAGTAACCCCTTTGTATTAAGATTCAGAGATAGGTAAAATTAAATTATCCGTCTTGATTTTATTATATTGTTATATGTTTGAACCTTTATCTCTGGTATGATAATACATAAAAGTTTTAAGCCCATCTTTTATACGAGTATCTTTGTTCCATTCACGTAAAATACCCAGACAGGGAGTAGCGTTAAAGTATCAAGACGGACTCTATCTGTCGTATTACAAAAAGTAGTTTATAATTGGCCCTAGGTTTGAAGTAGATCCTGTTTCATTATAGAAGTCCTGTAGTATGTGAACAAAAAAAGTCAATTAAGGAATTTAATAGCCAATATCAAATTTCGCGAAGACTGACGTCGCGGCAGATTTTTCTTTCAACACAAATCAATAAACCACGTTTTGAAATGCAAGTAATGCGATCGCTTTGTCCGCCTACCAATGGTGGTGATTACGCCAACTTCTCCTTGCATCCGGAGAGAGCTACGTCTAGCAGTGGCCTATTCCGGGCTGATTATGATGATTATGAAAAATATACATACTGTTAATGGATTTAATAACGCTATATACATAATTATTACGCTATATACTTTACTGTTAATACGAGTCGATAGTTACATATTATGTGTGTATCAACTAAAGCTACTAAATATTTTATTAAAATACAATTACAACTTTCATTTAATATCTCAGATAGAGGGTAATGCGAATTTTACAGTTTAACAAAACCGCGTACACAGTTTAGAAACTATTTTATTTAGTGTCAATTACATATCACTGTTATTTCCTATTAACTGTGTAGTTATTGAAATTTAACTTCAATTTTACTCACTAATAGATCTATAGAATTCAGATGTAAAAGGACGGAGACCACTTGAAAACTGTAATTAAAGTTCAATCTTTAAAATATATTGATGGCGCGCTACTCAATCTGGTGCCTCCTGGGAAAGTGTAGACAATTTCCACAAATTACGATACCTTCTGTTCGAACTGAGCCGCCCGTGTATTTTGAGGTCATATTTAACGCGTTGTTGGTTAAACACTATTATTAGTAAATGATTCTATTACAGTTTTAAATTAAATTAAAATATGATGTTCGTCTGTCTATATATTGAAGAAATTTGTATTTATTATACATTAAAATTGGTCGTGTGAGAGAATCCGTTACTCAATCCTTTTCGATCAGATTCAGATTCAGATTTATCCCGTGGGGGTACTGAAAGGTGACAGAAAGAAACTAGGCAAGCATGGTAACTATGGGAAATATATATTTGTATAAATATATACACTGCAGTATATTTCAATAATTGCCGTTTAAGTCAGAAAATCAACGAATTATCAATATCAAAAAATACTATATCATGGTTATTCACTACCAAGTAAATTAAGTTATTAATATAAACTCAGAACCGGAAAGGGCCAAGAATTGAACTATGAATAAGTACTGCTATATTCTTAATTTTATTTATTTATTCTTCTGCGCCTACCATTATATTTTACAACGGTGGTCCGTTAGATGTTCTGGTAAACTGGGAGAGAATGCCAAAAGGGATTAAGTCCGCCCTTTGCAACCCTTTTATTTATGATTTGAGCAATAAAGCCTAAATAAATAAATCATATTATTATACGTTAAATAATTTTTATGTTTACTACGTGAGGTATAACGTAATTTATATTTAACGTATATTTATACGTAACGTGCATTATATTTAATACTAGCTGACCGGGTGAACTTCGTACTGCCTAACAGTCGAGTCTTTAATTGTTTTTAATACTTATTCTGCTATTCGGGACACCGGGTCAGCTAGTAAGATAAAAAAAGTATAAAGAAAGTTGATAAGTCAACAATTACATTATGTCAAAAAAAATTATAAAACACTTCAAATTCTTTTAATAGTCACTAAAAAATCACAATGAAACTTACAATCTCTGATTTCTTATTATGATATCTTCTTATTATTTTTCATTTTATTTTTACTTATTCTAATTGACAAATATTGACATTAGTATTACGTATACTAACGTCACTGAATTGTTTTGCCTTCCCGGAACCCCTCCACTAACACTTCAACTTTATGGTATGCTATTAAAGTTCAAATTGACTTTTAAGTATTATTAGGAATCTTTTGTAATATAGAAAAGTGTTGTTTTTAGACATTTTCAGGGAATTTTTTAAATTTTTCTCTCCGTAAGAACCATCTTCGTACTTCAAGGAATATTATAAAACAAGAATTAGCGAAATCGGTTCAGCTGCTCTCGAGAATTGCGCTTAGCAACACATTCAGCGATTCATTTTTATATTATAGATTATGACGAAATATGCTAACGGAAGATTAATTTTGTCGTTTTAGGTACTGTAACAGCAAAAGTAGAGCGCTGTGGCAAACCGTCATTCATAAACTTTTTTAATATTAAAGGCTTCAGTTGTGTACTATTAAACAATTTTAGTTGTTCTAAGCCTGATGTTTATAAATAGATATATAAGTTTAATATTAACACACTGTATGAATTTGATATTTATATTCTCAGGTAGTGTCGTTAGCTAATGATTTTTTTTATTAGCTAATCACTCTAATACCGAGAATACATTGGTGAGAGAAGCCTATGTTCAGCAGTGAATTTTTGTGTGTGTAGGATAATGGAAAGGTTATAATGACGATGGTGATAAATAAAAAAAATTCTCTGCCATTGCGATAAAATCTTTTATCAAATTCTATAAATATTCCATTAAACCTATTACCTATACAGCTTAGATTTTATTTAGTCATCATTATCATCATCATTACAGCCCTTCACAAGTCCACTGCTAAACATAGGCCTCCCCCAAAGAATGCCACAAAGCACGGTCCTGAGCCACCTGCATCCATCGACTTCCTGCATATCTTACCAGGTCGTCACTCCATCTAGTGGGGGGACGCCCTACACTTCGCCTGCCGGTACGAGGCTGCCACTCGAGAACCTTTCTTCCCCATCGGTTGTCGGTTCTTCGAGCTATATGGCCGGCCCATTGCCACTTCAGCTTACTAATCCGTTGGGCTATGTCGGTCACTCTAGTTCTACTGCGGATATCCTCATTTCTGAGTTTATCACGCAGAGAAACTCCGAGCATAGCCCTCTCCATAGCTCGCTGAGCGACCTTGAGCTTCCTCATCCGGCCAGCAGTGAAGGACCACGTCTCAGTTCCGTATGTCATCACTGGCAACACGCACTGGGTGTACAGTCTCGTTTTCAAGTTTTGAGGTATACCTGACGAGAAGATGTGCCGTAATTTCCCGAACGCTGCCCAACCGAGTTGAATCCGTCGATTGACCTCTCGGTCGAAGTTGGACTTACCTAGTCGGACTATTTGTCCCAGGTAAACATACTCGTCAACAACTTCGAGCTTAGTGTTCCCAACAACTACCGGCATAGGTGTGACATGGACATTAAACATGATCTTCGTTTTGTCCATGTTCATCTTAAGACCTATCCGTTGGGAAACGCTATTGAGGTCATTGAGCATAGTGCTTAGGTCCTCCAGCGATTCTGCCATAAGGACTATATCGTCGGCAAATCGAAGGTGAGTGATGTACTCGCCATTGATGTTGATACCGTATCCTTTCCAGTCCAGAAGCTTGAAAACATCTTCCAATGCAGCGGTAAAGAGTTTCGGGGATATGACGTCACCCTGTCTTACACCTTTCTGCAATTGGATAGGTTTCGTACTCTGGTTCTGTACTCGGATAGCCATCGTAGCCCTACTGTACAAGCACTTCAACACTTCGATATACCGACAGTCAACTTGGCATCGCTGAAGGGACTGCAGCACCGCCCAAATTTCGACGGAATCAAAGGCTTTCTCATAGTCCACATACGCCAGACATAGTGGCAAATTGTACTCCTCGGACTTCTGTACAATTTGCCGAAGGGTATGTATGTGGTCTATGGTGCTAAAGCCTTTTCGGAAACCGGCTTGTTCGGGAGGCTGGAAGTCGTCAAGTTTGCGCGCGAGACGATTCGTAATGACTCTCGAAAACAGCATGTAGACGCGGCTCAGAAGGGAAATCGGTCTGTAGTTCTTCAAGAGAGCGTTGTCGCCTTTCTTGAAGAACAAGACCACTGCACTTCTGCTCCACGCCTCCGGTGTAATGCCACCATGGAGGACGGAATTAAAGAGCTTCTGAAGGACTTCAAGTACCGGTTTTCCACCCGCTTTCAGAAGCTCCGCTGTAATTCCATCCTCGCCTGGGGCCTTGCCGTTTTTAAGGTGTTGGAGAGCCATTCTAATCTCGCTCAGACTGACGTCCGGGATATCATCGGAATAATGTCGGATAAGACTCGCTCTTGGATCGTTACTCACACTTGCGTGCGGCTCCAACGATGACGTGTACAGCTGCCCATAGAACCTCTCAATCTCACTCAAAATCTCAGGTGCCCCGGAAACGATGCTGCCACATTCTGTCTTCAGCTTTGACAGTTGGCGCTTTCTGGCAGACAGATCTCTGGCAAAGACTTTGGAGCCTCGGTTCCGCTCGATCGCTTCTTCAATACGAGCTGTATTGAATTTGCGTAAGTCCCGCCGCATGCATTTGGAGATCTGTCTGTTCAGTTGCCTGTATGCTGTTAAATCTGTTGAAGAATGTAGCTTCATCTCCCGTCTAACAGCCATGAGATTAAGAGTGTGATCGGAGAGTTTTTGTGTTCTTCTGCGGCGGGTCTTGGAGAACTTAGCTCCGACCGCATGGACAGTTTCCACGAGCTTGTCATTCAAATCGTCCACTTCATTGCAGTCTTCTAGGCACTGAAAACGGTTTTGTAACTCGAGCTGAAAGGTTTCGGGACTTTGGATTAGAGCACGAGGGGGACGGAGCGTTGACTTCATTAGACGAGACCTCTCCAACTTAACGTTTAGGTTCAGTGTGCCTCTAACCATTCGGTGATCGCTGCCAGTTTTCACCCTCGCGATCACTGAGACATCACTGAACAGTTGTCGTCTGGTCGTCATAATGAAGTCAATCTCATTTTTTGTCGAACCGTCGGGGCTCGACCAGGTCCACTTCCTGTGGGGCCGCTTCTGGAAGAAAGAGTTCATCATAAAGAGTCCCTCTTTCTCCATGAAGTCGGCCAGCTGCTGGCCCCTTGGGTTCCGTTGCCCTATTCCAAATTTCCCTACTTTCAGCTCACCGTTCTCTCTTGTGCCTAGTTTTGCATTGAAGTCTCCCATTAACACCGTATATTGGGTTTTGGAGGAATGCATGGCTCTAGAGATATCCTCATACATTTCCTCCACCTCCTGATCGGGGTGTGCCGAGGTTGGTGCGTAAACCTGTATGACCTTCAGCGAATACCGTTTGGTGATTCTGAGTATAAGGTACGCAACCCTCGTCGACACACTCTCAATCTTTACAACGTTGTTAACGAGAGACTTGTGGACGATAAATCCGACACCTCCTTGGGACAAATGGTCGCCCTCCCGGTAATCGAGCAAGTTGCCGGATTCGAGGATTACCGTGTCCTCCCCCTCTCTTCGGACTTCGGATAATCCTATAATATGCCAGCGTAACTTGTCTATCTCTTCTTCCAGCTCCACAATCTTCTCGTCAGTCCTCAGGGTGCGTGCGTTGTATGTTGCCAGGTCGAGTCGTCGTAGGTGGCAACTGAACCTCCACCGGAGATTCTTAGCACCCCTTGCCCCGCCGTTACCATGGTCGCCACCGTAGCCAGGAATAGCGGGGCCGCCGGGGACTGGGGGCCGTTTATTATTGTCATTGCTCATGGGGGGTATATTGCCATAGTTGCCACGCTTGGCGAGCGGGTTGGTAACCGCAGTTTTTTATTGTTATTTTGGCTATTATCAGGAAGATGCTGCTGCCCATCTCCTGCCTGTTTCCCTTTGTCGAAGACCTTTTTTTTATTTAGTAAGATTGGTTAATAAGTACGTGGTAGAGCCACGCTATTATAGGTGTAATACGAATGTGTCTGCTCGACCTGGGGAGGACAACGCTCTCACAGGATACCTGTGTAAAATAGCAGCTTTATTCTGCTGTGCATCGTATGTTGAGTGTAGAGAACCAGAGATACTTTTTTAATGGAAATGAGGCATTCCATCTTTGTCCTTAAGGGTGACAACGCATCTACATTTGATTCTTAATTGAGGATATTCTTAAACAACTATCCGCATAGGTGTGACGTGGACGTTACACATGACTTTTGTTTTGTCCATGTTCATCTTAAGACCTATCCGTTGGGAGGCACTATTGAGGTCATTGAGCATAGTGCTTAGGTCCTTCAGCGATGCCATAAGGTCTATATCGTCAGCAAATCGAAGGGGAGTGATGTGCTCGCCATTAATGTTAATTCTGTATCCTTTCCAGTCCAGTAGCTTGAAAACGTCTTCCAATGCAGCGGTGAAGAGTTTCGGGGATATCACACTATCTTACACCTCTCTGCAGTTGGATAGATATCCTACTTTGGTGCTGTACTCAGATAGCCCTACTCTACAAGCACTTCAGCACTTCAATATACAACTTGGCACCGCTGAAGGGACTGTAGCACCGCCCAAATTTCAACAGAATTAAGGGCTTTCTCATAGTCCACATACATCGAAAACATACATCGAAAACAGCACGTAGCTCAGAAGGGAAATCAGTCTATAGTTCTTCAAGAGATCATTGTCGCCTTTCTTGAAGACAAGACCACCGCACTTCTGTTCCATGCTTCCGGGGTAGTGCCACCATGGAGGACGGAATTTAACAGCTTTTGAAACAATTCAAGTACCGGTTTTTTTTCCGCTGTAATTCCATCCTCGCCCGGGGACTTACAGTTTTTAAGGTGCTGGAGAGGCATTCTAATCTCGCTCAGACTGACGTCCGGAATATCATCGGAATAGTGTCGAATAAGACTTGCTCTTGGATCATCATTCACACTTGCGTGTTGTTTTTTATACGATAGGGTTCCAAACGAGCACACAGTCCACCTGATGGTAAGTGGTTGCTATGACTCATAGACATCTGTATCTATCCTCAATAAAGAATCAAAATACAGATGCGTTGTCATCCATGAGGACTAAGATGGAATGCCTTCTTTCCAGTAAAAACGGTCTCCGGTTCTCTACATTCACCATACGAAACACAGCAGTGGTAAGCTGCTATTTTACGCTGGTATTCTGTGAGAGCGTGGCCCTACCTCGGTCGAGCCGACCCATTCGTGCTACATCTATACTACTAATATAGCCGCAACATGACTCTACGAGGAGTTAAACCGTGTGGCTCCAACGATGACGTGTACAGCTGCCCATAGAACCTGTCAGTCTCACTTATAATCTCAGGAGTCCCGGGAACGATGCTGCCACATTTGATCTTCAGTTTCGACAGTTGGCTCTTTCTGGCAGATAGATCTCTGGCAAAGAATTTGGTGCCCTAGTTCCGCTCGATCGCTTCTTCAATATGAACAGTATTACAGTTGTGTAAGTCCCGCCGCATGCATTTGGAGATATGTCTATTCAGTTGCCTGTATGCTGTCAAATCTGCTGAAGACTGCAGCTTCATTTCCCGTCTAATAGCAATGAGATTAAGAGTGTGATCGGAGAGTTGTTGTGTACTTCTGCGGCGGGTCTTGCAAAACTGCAAGACCGCATGGACAGTTTCCACGAGCTTGTTGTTCATGTCGTCCACTGCATTGCAATTCTAGGCACTGAAAATGGTTTTATAACTTTGGATTAGAGCATGAAGGGATCGGAGCATTGAGTTCATTAGACAACACCTTTCCAACTCAACGTTTAGGTTCAGTGTGCTTCTAACCGATTTGCTGTTATCAGAATGATGCTGCAGCCTACCTTCTGTCTCAGTGTCCCTCTGTCGCCACTTACGACATCCACGGTTAATATGGGATAGTGAGTATTCTTAACCGCCACTACACGGGGTGTAAGAATTTCTATGATCTACAAATAATTGTTAGGCGCCTGGAAGACTATTTCTATTTTTTTTTTTACTTATTATAAGCCAGTGCTTGACCACAATACCACCTGGTGGTAAGTGCTGATGTAGCCTTAGATGGTAAATCGCACTGTCTTATCGTAACAAAAGCCTATTCACTCTTGCCTTGAAAACGCCCAGATTGTATTCGGACGGAAAGATAGACGCCGGCAAATTATTCCACTCCTTTGCTGTACGCATTACAAAAGACGAAGCAAACCATTTCGTTCTAATGGGTGGAATATCGACAACGAAGGGATGAAGACCCGCCGACCGTCTGGTTGTCTGATGGTGGAAAGGTGAGGGTAATTCCTGTGCACACTCACCGAAATGCATCCTATAGAATACCGAGAGACTGGCTACTCTGCGCCTGTGCTCCAGGCTGACAAGATTGGTTTCAACCAAATCAAGGTCACCAATGAGCCTTTTAGCACGTCTCTCCACTGAGTCCAATGCTGCCAGGTGGCATTTTGCAGCACCAGGCCATATGTGACAGCAGTACTCCATGCACGACCGGACTTGCGCTTTATATAAGGTAAGAAGCTGCCCCGGCGTGAAGTACCGCCGCACCCTTGCAAGGACACCAAATCTCCTTGCGGCTGCTTTGGCTCTGGACTCAATGAACCGCCCATAGTTTAGGTTTTGAGAAAATTCAATCCCTAACAACTGAAGGCGATCAGTGTACTCCAAGGATACATTCCGGAAAGTAGGAGCCAAGATGAGCGGGCTCCTTTTAGCGGTAAAAAGACACGCTTGTGTTTTGGAGGCGTTAAATCTGACGAGATTGGCATCGCCCCATTCGGAGACTGCCTGTAGTGTGAGACTCACACGCTCAACCACAGCCTCTCTTTCTGATTGGATTTGATCCCGACTGGCCCGGGCGCTTGGTCGGTATCTCTCCACAACTGTGCTGTCATCTGCATACCGATAGACACCGGGAATGAGCTGATCATTTATATGCAGCAGGAAGAGAGTTGCGGAGAGAATGGACCCCTGAGGAACACTGGCGTTAGTCGCCACAGTATCGGATGAGCAGCCATCAACGACGACCCGGAGAGACCGTTCACTCAGAAAGTCCTTCACCCAGACAATTAGGCCAGGGGATAAGCCGTACGCTGAAAGCTTTCCCAATAGACTAGCGTGCCAAGCCCTGTCAAAAGCCTTCGAAACATCGAGGAAACAGCAAGTGCTTCCCCACTGTTCTCGAGGGCTTCGTCCCATATGTGAGTGGCATACGCTAGAAGGTCCCCAGTTGATCGATTTCGGCGAAACCCGTACTGGCGATCACTGACGAGATCATTTTGCTCTAGGTATGCCATGAGGTGGGCGTTCAATATACGCTCCATAATCTTGCAGAGTATGGAGGTAATTGAAATTGACCTATAGTTGGCAGGGTCGGTACGGCTACCTTTTTTAGGCACTTTCTATACTGCAAAATACGTATGCAAAACGTGTGCGTGAGATATTCCTAGAGTGGATGTTATGAAGTTCTCACGCTCGAAATTCAGCCATGAGAGGATGCAGAGATGCAGAAAGAGATGATGTTGTTCATATTCTGTTTCAGTTTCTTTCTTTCGCTTTACGACACCTACGGTATGATATAGGGTAGTGGATTCTTTTAGGCCAATACTAGACGGCTTCTATATTTTATAAATGTGTTATATAAAATACCCTATAGACTTCTTACGACGTTTGTACGAAATGTTTTTACATAAAATATATATTAGCATTTTTTAAATTATAGTATCGGAACGTTGTAGCTTTTTCACGCGTGTAGTCTCGCGATAAAGTGTGGCGGGGCATAAATGAGCAGCTCACAAAAACGATCGATATGTCTACTTAGCACTACTCGCCGAGCGACTTCCAGTTGTGCAAGAGTTTAGATAGTTACTAAAACTAGTACAACTGACGGATAAGTTTGCTGTACTTTACTGAATAGGACACGGCTTATGTAACCTATTTCGATGATGCAGATAAGCTTCACTGTTGATATATAAACACTTCAACACGGTATAGGAATATTTTTGGTAACAGTGACCGACGAAAAAGTACTGGTTACTTTAAAATATTTTTAATATCAAATTGTTCGTCATTTATTCCAGATTGTTTCTAAATTTAAATAAAAGAAAAATAAAATGTGTTGGCGGCATCGATATATATGTACTACGCACTAGATTTCGCCTTCCGAACATTGACGATGTTCAACTGAACTGTACTGCAATCCGTACACTAAACTAAATATTGCGTAAATTGAAGATTTGTGAATTCCATAAGATATTTATTATTACATTTTATTTAGAAATATGTTTAGATTAAAATAAATGTATTATATATTAAATTCTCATATTTATTTTATATTAATATATAATTTTATGTTAAATAAAAGTCTTCGCGCATACGCGACTCTACTATCTCCCGCGCATGCGCGAAGACATAGATTGGGCACATTTTTTGTTTGGAATAGCTTCTCTAGTACGTAGTACATATAACTCAATGGTTGGCGGTAAAAATTGATTTGAAATAGAGGGAGCGAATTTGGTTCTAAGAGTAATTTGAATAAAACTACTATTACGGATTTTATCGCGTTTAATTCTTCTTATTTTTAATTCCCGACGTTTCGGGTGCTTTCCAGCACCCGTGGTCACGGGGAACTGAGGTAATTAACGTCCTATATCAAAATGAACCCGGAGTCGGATCTACGCAGAATGAACTTACTGTGTCTGAAGGCTTGCAGTGGTATGCTTGGGTTTAATACATACGATTTGATATACTACAAATCCTCGTTTTCACGTTCTTTCGAACATCGATTCCTGCCAAGGATGATACGTGATTTTATTGCAATGCAACATCGACATTTAACTGGATAAGAGATGGTAAGAGCAATGGGAATGCCGCAGGTTGTGCTTTATAACGTGATATACGTGGTAGAGCCATGCTGCAGCTATATTAGTAGTATAGTTGTAGCACGAATGGGTCGGCTCGACCGGGCGAGGACCACACTCTCACAGAATACCTGCGTAAAATAGCAGATTAACACTGCTGTGTTTCGTATGGTGAGTGTAGAGCCGGAGACCCTTTTTACTGGAAAAGAGGCATTCCATCTTTGTCATCACAGGTGACAACGCATCTGCATTTTGATACGCAAACGAGGATAAATGTAGATGTCTATGGGCCACAGCAACCACTTACCATCAGTAGGACTGTGTGCTCGTTTGTCACCCTATCCTATAAAAAAAAGACGTCGCTGCGGTAATAAGCACCAGGCAAAATGTGATTTCGAGTTTGTGGTCACGCTATTATGCCACGTGGGAGGTGGCGCAGAGACATATTACTACACCCAGAAAATACCGTTTTTTGCAAATTTCTGTAAGAAGGCAATCACATCATACGGCGATGCAATTGGTACGAAGTTTGCAGTCTGAACACCAGGTACTTGTGCTGGCTTGAACATCCTTAAGAAGTTCGTTCATACCAAGGTGGTAAAATTATGATGTGGACAGGAATTCGTTTTGGTTGAAGCACAGACCTGGTTTGAATACAAAGCACTATGACGGCTTAAAAATACCGTAATGAAGTCAAATGGGCAAAAATTTCACTTACGGCCAGGGTTGTAAGTACTTGGTTACAAGAAAATGAGATCACGGCCTTAGAATGGCCAGCGCAATCCCCAGATTTAAATCCTATTGAGCATGCTTGGCTTGCTCTAAAGAAGAGCTCTGAGAAATTTTCCTGAAAATCTGGTTACAAAAGAACAACATTTTATGCATCTTAGTAGGACCTGAAACAATATTCCTCAAGAAGATATTGACAACCTCATTCTGAGTATGCCTAACCGATGCCGATGTGTAATGGGTGCTTTTACTGATTATCAACTGTTAATTACTCGTAATAGCCGCCCTTAAAAGGTATTTACTTTACTTTATTATTTACTCGTAATTTAAAAATTAAACTTTCATTTATTATGTACAGTTTTTACACTCAATGTTTATATTAAAAAAATGGTAAATTATTAAATAAAGTATTCTTGGATTCTTAACATGCCTTAAGAAAATATTGACATACTCTTTGGAATACAGTGTCCTTGAAATATCTCTATACCGTGTTGTTGTGTTTATCATATATGTTAGTAGCAATACAGAAAGTTTTGTCTTTCTCTAGGTGAAACGCGCCTTAGTGTTCGGTTTATGTGTAACATGATAATGGGAGAGAGGGGAGGTGCTCTCTAACTACATACACAGCATTTTGTTTTTGTACGCGGATCTTAGGTGATTAATTCTTGTTTTATTTTTTATTAAAGCGAAAGCTATGATCAAATATAAAACTTTGTAAAAATGCGTACTAAGACAATAAATTACAATTCGCACAGTACTTAATAATAGGCAAGAGCATGTTGGAAACATAATTTTATTTATTCTTAGCGTGTTAAGTACACATAAGTACTCGTACATTATGTTACTAAAACGTAAATCGTAACAGTTAAAATATTTCAAATGCTTATCGTACGTACACTTAACGCTTCGCGTGTAATTAGGTAATGTTATAATTCATCCACAACCGTTATAACAAAAAGTCACGGTATGACATCAATTAAAACTGGGGACATCGCTGTATAAGATCCTTTTGTAAACGGCTGCCTATTGTCGCTGGACTCTGATTAATGTTACCCTGTAGACTGGGGTTTTACGAACCCCAGTGACAACTTACACGAGGGCAACATTATTATCATAACAAAATTATTCATTAACTTATTAGATATATAATTTGTAGTAAAGGAAAAAAGACTTTTTGTTAAAAATAAGAACTATTATTGCAAAAATTTGTATTCACATTGACGAAACTAACTGTAGTCAATGTCGTCAATGTGAATAGCTTATTTTAATATTTTTGCTTCTGTTTTTATTTCAATGTTACGAGCAATAATTAAGGAACATTGATACAATCTGACAGATTGTTTATTGTTTTGTATAATGCACATAATAAGTAACACCACTACCTGTATTGCATTCATTAGTTGAAAATGCAAAAAAAAAACACTTGATGAAAATTAAATTGAAGCTTGAGAATTAAATTGAACCAAACGGTGACGCAGTTAAAGCGGTCGCCGCGGATGTATTTAATGCGAGTGAATATAACTCAGAGGCTCAGAGCTTCCATATCACTAATGAGTTGAGAGAGGCTGACTTTTAAGATTTGCAATTTTAATTAAACAAATTTAAAGTTGGATTTTATGTAATGTACGTAAAGATTATCATTAATTTAAATTGCATTATTACTTTATTGAGTCAAAAACCGCAGAGCGTATCCTCTATATGTTGGTTGACGACTACAACAACTGCGGTGATAATGATGATGTTCTACTCGCCGGTGGGACCACGTTGATAATTTTGAATACCAGTGGATGGTTTTTATAATATTGTATATGAATGACAAACGAGCCAACTAATGTAAGTGGCTACTGCTGTTTATGTATGCATCTAAATCTTTTTTTTTTGTACGTGGAGAAATGCTTATGGATTGGTGGGATAGATGGAACAGCGGTGTTCAAAGGTGTGAAACGTCTGATACTGGGATCATCAATCCGCCTTCAAAGCGCAACTATTCCGTTCTATTCATCCATTACGGCCCATAAAAATCCCTGCTGAACATAGGCCTCCTCATACTATGCCTCATATGGCAAAGAGACGACATATATTACTCTAAAAAGAGTGTTACCCATGTATCGGTGTACATTAACACAATTTGTATGGATATATGTTATATTATTAGTTAAATCATTTTTTTTATTATAGTGAGTATAAAATTTAATCTAATATAAGTAGAGCTAAAGTTAAAAAAATTGCGTATATCTTGAGGCACCTCATAAATTCTCTTTGGAATTTTGAGGCAACCCATAAATCCTCATTGCAATGATTTGACATTTTATTTTTATGCAAATGCTTTCTGTGTGTCTATAGTTTCCTCTAAAATATCAGGCGGTGCTACAAATTGCGAACACCTCCGTTAAATTTCCGCCGCACGAATCGACATTTCCGGGAAATGATGAGCTGATAAAATAGTTGCATAGGAGCTCATGGCCAAATATTTGTAAATTTTTACGGTTATAACCTTTCTATGATAATCATTGATCGTGGAAGATTAATGTTTTAAGCAAAATCAAACGAAATCGCATTTATGAAGCGTATAATTAAATGAACCGAATATTTAATTAGAAATTTGAAGAGAATATAGAGTAAGAAACTTATTTCAGGTTATTAAATTAATTTAATAATTTGTTTTTATTACATTTTTTTTTATCTATCGATCGAATTATTATTCGAATGTAGCAATTTAAGTATTAAATATACTTAATATATATTCTTTAATTTGAAATCTCAGTCACATGTTTTAAATCACATTATATTTTATGTTCACGTGTATGATATATTATGTGCATTGTTATTTTAAAAACAGCACGACACTAATTCCTTATTTTTGACACAACTGTGAATTGCGTGACATGTCATAAATGTGTTGGCACGTACTATATTTCGATATAGGTGTAGGTAGTTATGGTATATATATCGGTAAAGGTAGCGCGAGTCTCTTGTACAGGTTATTTTTGTAGTAATATTTTGGCCTATGAAGAAATACTTGCGTTCATTCAATTTGCAGTGTGAAGCCCCTGAAGTTGGTAATCCCAAGCTTACGTTAGTTGCGTCCCGCTTTTGATACTCCTCGACTTAATAGTGGCATCGACACGCTTTTCTTCTATTGTTTCTAATACTTTCATTGTACGAATGTTATTTTTATGCTTTGAAATGAAGTTTATGACAAGAATTTAAAATTTAAATCTGTAATTTATTGTCGTAAGTATTTTAATACGTTACGTGATTTATTTTTGCAGCGTGTAGTGGCGGAGAAAGAATATCAACTACTCTATATCATCCCGTGGGTGTCGTAAGAGGCTGCAGAGGGAAACAAATCAGGAGATGGGCAGCAGCGTCCTCCTAATAACGACTAAAAATAGAAGAAAAATGTGTTTGCCAACCCGCTTACCAAGCGTGGCAACTATGGCAAATATCCCCCTTATGAGGCAATCTAGGCACCTATGTTCACCAATAGACTTTGATATGCTGTAGCAATAACGGTTATTTATTTTATAGAAAGAAAATATTATATATTTTTATAATATAGGGGGAAAAACGAGCACACAGTCTACCTGATGGTAAAACATTCGTGTTACACTCCAATAACACGAGTCGGTGTTGCTGTCAAAAGTTAAATCTAAATCATTTCGTTGAATCTGTTTTACCCGAGTAAAATGCGTGCTTTCGAAAATTACCCTCATATTAAATAGACGGAACTGTATAAACAGCAATTTAGGTCGCTCATACGTAACAATTCTATATTATGCAACTGTCGAAAGTTTTGGCGACCTAAAACTCCTTAAAGTTGGCAAGGAAACAAAAATAGGACACAAACAAATACGAAAACTAGAGCTAAACGAGGCAATAAATATAAGAAACGAGTGTTTGTTATTCGAAATGGCTTTAAAATAAGTTTCCATTGCTATTTGTTATAGGTAATACTTTCATTTTTATAAAGAATAAGGGTGACAAGCGAAAGTCCACCTGATGGTAAATGGATGCTGTGACCCATAAATACCTACATCTATCCTCAATTAATATAGAAAATTTAGATGCTTTGTCACCCCTGAAGACTAAGATTCCTTCCTCACCATTCCATCATCGTACCACTAGACGCTCGGCTGGTCTCCACCCCTTTCTTATTGATATAATACGTTTTCGAAAGAATCGGTTTGCTTCGTCATTCGTAATGCGTACAGAAAAAGAGTGGAGTTCATAAACTAAAAAGCATAAAATTATGTGAACATTATTTTATGCTTTTTAGTTTATGAACTCTGTTTTTACTTTTTATTTAATTTTTTTGTTTTGACGACTCTTCTCACTCTCTCTCTTTTCTCTTACACTCATCAGACCAGAAATACAGCACCACTAAGCTACTGTGTTACGCTGGTATTCTGTGAGAGCGTAAGAGAAAAGAGAGAGAGTGAGAAGAGTCGTCAAAACAAAAAAATTAAATAAAAAGTAAAAACAGAGTTCATAAACTAAAAAGCATAAAATAATGTTCACATAATTTTATGCTTTTTAGTTTATGAACTCCACTCTTTTTCTGTACGCATTACGAATGACGAAGCAAACCGATTCTTTCGAAAACGTATTATATCAATAAGAAAGGGGTGGAGACCAGCCGAGCGTCTAGTGGTACGATGATGGAATGGTGAGGAAGGAATGAAGTCATGCAATTCCTGCACACACTGGACACATTGGCTACTTAGCGTCTGTGCTCGAGGTTGCTAAGATTAGTTCTAGCCATATTGATGTCATCAATTATCCTTTCCTTTGAGTTTAAAGACCCGTTAGGTGGCATTTCGCAGCACTAGCCCCTATATAGCAGCCATACTCCTTGCACGAGCGGTCTTGCGCTTTATATATTGTAAGTAATAGAAATTGTCTCGGCGTGAAGTACTGCCGCACCTTTTCAAGGACGCCAGTTCAGCGAAACTGCAATGTCATAAGTAAAGACCTAATATTTCGAAGACATGTGGAGTCCTTCAACACGCATCGTTGTATGGCGTACAGTCATCTTCTACAACAGCCCACAAAAGTCCACTGCTGAGCATGGACCTCTCCCATTGTATAGAAGGGTATGCATTTATCGTCACGCTTTGTATTTATATATTGTAAGACTAGATATTTCACATTTTTATCGGTGCTTATGTTTTAATGCATAACATTATTTCTTTGTTGTATAATATTATGTATATTTGATTGAATGTATGCTTATTATTAAACATGTCTACGAAATAAGGATATGTTTAAATATTTATTCTATATATATCTTTTAAATATAAACACTTATTTATACAGGTTATCAAAATATATCTTCGGTGAGGGATCGCCGGCGGGTAACGAATAAAGAGCGTATTTGAGTATAGAGGTCATAATCCACAGTGAGCGGCACTGCGTCTCCACTCAAGAATAACATTACCAACACATTATGCTGATACGTGCCTAAGTTGCGACGTCACCGTTGACTCTGTTTATCTCTGTGTCATACTCAGAGCTGACGTAAACACCTTTGTTTATTCCAGTCTCCTGCATAAGGAATTTTGAAGTAAAAACTTCTTTAGAATCTTTGTGATTTGATCTTTCCTGGTGTATTTCCGATATCAGAAGTGAAATCTCGTGATGAAGTTCCAACAAATATAACACTTTTTCTTTGTGATATTTTTTTTATACGATAAGGGTGACAAACGAGCACACAGTCCACCTGATGGTAAGTAGTTGCTGCGGCCCATAAACATCTACAATCTACATCTATCCTCTATTACAAATCAAAATGCAGATGCGTTGTCACCCGTAAGGACTAAGATGGAATGCCTCATTTCCAGTAAAAAGGGTCTCCGGTTCTCTACACTCACCATGCGAAACACAGTAGCGTTAAGCTGCAATTTTACGCTGGTATTCTGTGAGTTTGTACAATAATATAAAATAATTGTACAATATAATACCTATATTATATTATTATTTAAAAAAGGCTCCGCTGGGTTTCATACTGGTTATTATTCAGCCAGTGGTAAAATTATAAATGTTAAGTTTTGAGCCCGTAGTAGACAATTTGATGTGGGTCTCTGTCATTGTAGAGTTTATTTGCCATAACCATAAGCGTCATAACGTACCTAGCGCCTTGAACTTTCGACGCAGATTTGACAATTTTGTAGGTTTGCAGTTCATTTAAGAGTTTAATGTATTTCATACTTTAAATATATAAATCATATCATATCATAGTCCTATTTTAATATAAAATTGCAAGAAAAGTACATTTAAATAGCAGCGGTTGTATTCTGGAATCTCGTGACCTCTTATAGATGTTGAGAACGGCTATTATAAGGTTTTAGTGGACATAATATCTCACGCCATGACCATCATGCTGTATCCATGAGCATTTTTTCAAGGGGCGTAGTGTTAAAAAAGAGCTATTAGACGTGCGCCTTTTCAAATAAATCTTTTAAAAAAGCTGCTAAGAAAAAAAAACAATTCAAATAATATGGAACTGGTAATTTTTTCTAAAATGTTCGACCGCGCCATTAAAGCTCGTCTTCTCTAAAATACTCTCATAAAAAGTAATGGACGCAAAAGCAATAAATTATTAAGAGAAGTTTTAATTTACATCATTTGTGAAAGTGTGTAATTTATTTCACTTGGTTTTTACAATTAAAATAAATTCAAAAATTTATCGAAAATATATATAATTTTCGATAAATTTTAGACATAACATAACATATATGTTTATGTATGTTATGTTATGTCTAAAATTTATCGAAAATAACTAGTTGATGGACTACAAAAATGTCATAATATATGTTGTATACATAATGTAACAAATATAATGCATAGTAATTTCGCGCTGTATTTCAGTACCGCAAAAGCGAGATTACAGATGCGAATTTCGCGGTATTGAAAACGAACCCGGTATGAAACCGGAAGAACAATAGGTAAATATCTGGAGACTGTGTATAACAATCTGCTAAGCATTCCACCAACGAGCGTAGAAGATGAGAGCATTTTCGGCTGCTGAATACATATGTAATAAAATTAAAAGTTATTTAAATGATCAGAGGATATGCTTTGCTTTTCTGCCAACTTTCAAAAAGGAGACGGTACACAATTCGACGCGTATGTTTTTTTATGTGTGTTACCTCATAACTTTTTACTGGGTGAACCGATTTCGATGATTCTTTTTTTATATGAAAGCTGATACTTCTCGTGTGGTCTCATATGAATTTGATTAAGTTCAAACTAATAGTTTTTAAGTTATTTGAGTTATTTTTAATAACTTATATTGAAGTCGGCTGTACAAAACTTTTAATTTTAAATTATTACATAAACATTTTCAAGGTAAAAATTAAGATTTGGGTTGTATGTGTGATAAATTGTAGTTAGAAGAAAGATTTTTTACTCGTGTTGTTGTTTTAGTTAAACCACCATTAAAGGATTTTGTAATTTCGCAATATCGCAAATTTTGCGATATTACAAGTTCTGATACCGCAATATTGCGGTATTGAGGATATACTGCGGCATTGCATGCTCTAATTAATAAATACTACGGTATAGTTATTTAACATAGCCAGTCATGTAAAGTTGTAAATATAACGAGTAAAATATATTTTAATTGACCACTGCCCACCACAAACAATTTAGTAAAAAATATACCTAACAATGAATAAAATTTTTAACAATATTGAAGTAGAGTTACCAACCATACTGTTAAAACAGTAATATACTTTATTTCGCTCTTTAATACTGTTTACAGTTCTATTAAAAGTATATAGGTATATAAAATACTATTTTTATAATCGCTTGTAACTGGAGTCATAAAATTTGAAATAGCGCTTCTATTAATTTAATTTAAAAAAAATAGTTCCTTTTTTACTCCTAAACTCCTAAGAATATGTTTTAAAACTTCAAAAAATAAAATACTATTTATTTTAGTTCTCCGACCTTAACTTTATTTATTGTACAAAAAGTTGGCAATCCTATATTGAAGACACATGCGACCAACTCTTTCTAATTGACAAAAATCAACATTTCAATATTCATTTATAATATATTCATATATAATATAGAAAATAAAATGTTAACTATTGATGGGAAAAATCACATTTCAAATGGATAAATACCAAGCTATTATTAAGCTATCGCATAACATTTCAGATATCCAATTTAGAGCGGCGTTCTATTTCGCTTTCGATTCCAGTTTTGTGTCGAACTGTGAAATTGTCTGGCTACTTCAATTAACTATTATAACGGGCTACTGTCGATTTTTCTGGTGCAGATGTTCCAGTTTTTCCACAGGACGCTGTTTCTTTAAACAACATAAACATACTGACTTAGCTCTTTCGTCTAATGACAGAAAAATCTCGAATTCACAAACCATCGCGGGCCATATGAACGTGTAAAAAATGTAAAGTAATAATCCTTTAACCATACCCCCCAAGGAAAGCACGGTCCTGAGTCACTTGCATCCATCGACTTCCTGCATGTCTTACCAGGTCGTCACTCCATCTAGTGGGGGGGGGAGGGAGGCTACACTTCGCTTACCGGTACAAGGCTGCCACTCGAGAACATTCTTCGCCATCTGTTATCGGTTCTTCGAGCTATAAGGCCGGCCCATTGCCACTTCAGCTAATGAATCCCATATATTTAGTATATTTAAACAAATTTGTAATACAGCACCACTGAGAAAACATTGTGGCACTACGTTAAAAAGTAAGTAGCGCTGGTTTTCATTGCAGGCTGTTGTTATAGAATTGCGCTACACTAAAAGAAAAAGACAGAGAATGTAAATGCTTTACGCAGCAGTATTTAAAGTGAGTGAACCACTTCTACTTGTTTTTGTAGCACCGTCTGTGCCGAGCGGCTCTAGTTTACATTACACCATGAACAATAGGCGCATAAGAGTACACTTGCGTACGGAACTTAGCAAACATTGCGGTGGCTTAGAAGCAATATTTTATGCGCAAAAATATTTAAGGATTCAAATGCTAAAACGATAAATTTATGTAAAAATAAAACATAAGGATGTGTGCCAAAATTATTTTGGACGTAACACTTCTTTAAGCGTGACTTAAGGGTGGATAAGATATTTTTTCGGACGAAAATAACGTTCAGAAAAATCTATGATCCGTTCACCCAGTTCGTACATTTTACCTATATAGGCAGCGATTGACTTTGGTACTTCGTGAGCATAATATGTGTTATACCCACACAAACAATTATCAAACATTACATAAATTATTTTCTATTATAATTATATTATTGATTATTTGAAAAAGTAAATAAAGGATTTAAAATAACATCTTTAAACAACATTTAAATGTAAAAGGTGGCCTTACGCTACGCTTGCTTTTTTTTAATATGGGTGTGTGCATGCATGTGTGCGTGCGCGTTTGTGTTATTTCTGTGTGTGTGTGTGTGTGTGTGTGTGTGTGTGTGTGTGTGTGTGTGTGTGTGTGTGTGTGTGTGTGTGTGTGTGTGTGTGTGTATGTATGTGTGTGTGTATGTGTGTGTGTGGCGGGGGGGGGTTGTATGATTTTATTAATAAATATCTTATAATTAAATGAAAATATACTCTAATATCAAAAAATTAATTAATAAATAGGACATATAAATAAGGACAAAGAAATAAATTTTAATATTTATTATAGTTTTATCATTAATATTAATATAGTTTTAATTCAACAGCGCGTAAAGGTAACATGCATTTATTTTTTATTTGAGTTATAAATGATCTAAAACATTGTAATCTTTATTAAAACGAAAAATTTATATTACAGATTGTACCACAAGCTAGGTACTAAATTTACCGACTACCTTGGATTAAAATATTTGATTCCAGATTTTCGGAATTACATAATTGCAGATAAAAATGAACAAAGCAAATGTTAGAGATTAACTTATTCTAAATAATATAAATAGCCATTTCCGGTGGTTAATTAATCTCAGGCTATTGATTTTATTCAAAACTTCGAATCACAATAAATAAAATTAATTGAAATCCATGTATAATTAAGCCAATATAATTTTTCTGAAATTTAATACAACTTTCGTAAAATAAGAAAAACATTGTAAGACTACATCCGGTCTGTGTATTTACCGTTTCCGGCTATGCGGAAAGGTAAAGACATGACTTGTGAAACGATACCGGGGTAGTCATTCGCTCGTCGGCATTTAACAGTGGTTGAAATGCCTAAATCTAGGATATTTAAGTAAAAAAATCTCAATAACTGTTCATTTAATTCACAAAGAAAAAATACAAGGTAACAGAAGAAGATTTGTTAAATGTTTTTAATTTAACAAAATTGTATTTTTGTCAACCCCTTATTAGAAAAAAAATCCCCAAAGAGTACCTATCTTTGTCATATTTTGCAAAATTTCTCCAAAACGGCACAAGCTTTTCAAAAAGTTCTTACACTAAAAAAAAGGTCTTAAAAATATTAATATTTTTAATTGAGAGTTTTATTTTTATTACCCGTTTTATAAGAGAATATATCATTTTTCCCTGAAATTGAATATATTTACGCGAGCGCGCATGCTCCGTCGCCATGTAAGCTCTGTCACAGTCCGTTTTCGGACATCGTCGAGGGTGGACCGCACGTCGGTGTTGGAGCGACTTCGTTCAAATATATATTAGTTTTTTAAAAGTTTATACTCAATTATAAATATTTTTATGACTAGAAATACTTAATTTAGTTAATATCTGTACACTGGTAACTGTAAATATTATTTTCTAAATAAATGAATTTTTAAAGTGCCCAAAGAAGAAGAAATTTTTGCGGCGACGTTGATTAGTGAAATTGAAAAATGCATTTTTATATAATTTAGATGTGGAACGACGAACATGCTCTCGTTACTTAGATTTCGATAGTTTTTAATACCCATGTAATTTTATTGTTGCATATTTTTATTAATTACTTGATAATGAATTTTATAATTATGCATTACAATAAAACGCTGTTTTTATAAGTATGACTTTATAAAATATTATTGGGGAGAGAAATAAAGATACAGATACTTACATTTAGGTACACTGTTATCAAATTAAATCAAACAATTTAAATAAATAAAAGAATGGTGCTTACCTAAGTATAAATAACTATATAAAGATATTCTTGGGTTTATGGTTTTTTTTTATGTTAGACAAACTATCATCTAAAAAATGTAAAGATTTTATATTGGAGAGGGGTTTCTCTACATGATAAAGTTAGAAATGAAGGTATTTGCATTAGAATCAGAGTAACTGACATAGCTCAACGGAATATTACAGTGAAATGGCAATGGGCTAGCTATATAACTTGGAAAACATATAAAAAATAGGAAGAAAGGTCCTCGAATGGCAACCTCGTACAGGTAAGCGAAGTAGTACTCAACCTTTATTCCTCTTCACGTATTCTCATACACTTTTCTTCACACATACACACACATACACACACGCACATGCGCGCAATCACGCACGCGCGCACACACACACACACACACACACACAAATAGGTCGCAAATAATACTTACCTAGTACTATTAGGCAAGAGTGAATAGGTTTTTGTTAAGTCAGTGCAATTCACCATCTTAGACTACATAACCACTTACCGATGGGATTGTAGTTGCTTTACTACTTGCTGGATAAAAATAGTAAAAAAAAAATTTACCCTGTGAAAGTTTGCATTTAGATATAATTTTTCTAACCAACCATAAAAATATCAGAATATGTATATAAGTATAAAGGTTACCTCACACGGAACAGTAATAATATAATATTATATCTTCCATTATCTCTGAAATCCGAGGTATGTTCATATTAAGAGGCTGAATAGAGCCACATTGAAATGCATGGGGATCGTTTTGTAATTTTACGTCATTATCGAAAAAGAATTGTACGTATTTTAGGTGGCGGTTTGCAAAACACGATTCCACAAAAATTAACTCAATAGAAAATAATTGCAAAGTTGCTTCTAAAAATACTTAAATTTTCAACGTCAATTTTTTTTTACGTGGTACAGCCATGCTACAGCTATATTTATTAGGTATAGTTGTAGCACGAATGGGTCGGCTCGACCGGGGAAGGGCCACGCTCTCACGGAATAACATGTAAAATAGCAGTTTAACCCTGCTGTGTTTCGTATGGTGAGTGTAGAGAACCGGAGAACCTTTTTACTGGAAACGAGGCATTACATCTTAGTCCTCAAGGGTGACAACGCATCTACATTTTGATACGTAATCGAGAATAGATGTAGATGTGTATGGGCCGTAGCAACCACTTACCATCAGGTGGACTGTGTGCTCGTTTGTCACCCTTATTCTATTTAAAAAAAACTTTCTGAGATTTCAGTAAAATAATGTTAAGTATTGTAAGCACTCGTACAATTATGTCTCATGTTAATAAAGCTATTGGGCTATTTTGATTTGTAATAAAGTGATTTTACTTTATAAGTTAAATAATTTATTTACCTTTCTATATCAAGAACCGTTTTTCTGTCACTCCTATTGAATTTGACAGTGCTTGCTGAAATTTAGCATCTATAGATGGATCAGAATCGCCCGCTGATCCGGCTGTTAGATATTGAAAAAATAATCGAAAATATTTATTTTTACTTTCATGCCCAAGACTACCTCATTTTATTTTATTACGGTCAAATAATATTTATAAGGTTATAAAGCAAGTATTTTTGTAAATGTTTTGTATGTAAATGTAAATGTTTTCATTATTTTGTTATTCAATTGTTTACAGTTATTATCACGTCTTAGCTTTACACCAAGAATTACATTAGAAATTCTTGATGGGATGCGATGTAACGCGCATACATTATTTTCATCAAGAACTATAATATATATTTTTTATATATATTTGTTTTTTTACCAGTGGAGTTTCAACAAAATCTTAAAAAAGTTCAATGAATTAAAAAAATGCTAATAATTATATAATTTCAAGTCAGTGTTTTACATTTAAAGATCAGTTATAAAGAGCCAATGTTATTATTTTCATTTTGATTAATTTAATTCGAGACTAAAATAAATGTGAAAGGGCTTTTATCTGCAATAATAATTTTCATCAAAAATAACATAGACTTATAAAAGTCATTCATACGTTCAATCATACTGAAGATTATCAATTGTACTACAAAATATTTAAAAGACTATTTCCCGTATAATGACATATCATCATTAATGTTTGACTGGCACACTTAAAAGTTTTATCATATGGCTAAATGATTGACTTTTATATTATGATAAGGTCATGCTTTTCTATAAAAAGTTGCAAGAAATTTTAATTCCCGGCCCTATTGGTTTGTTTTACTTTTTACTTAATTAGTGAAAAACAAAATGAACTGATCTAAAAGTTTACTTTCTTGTGTAAAAGTGCTATTTAGAATTTTATGCAAATGATAATTAAAGTTTCTATGTAAATAAGTGTAACATAGCGGGTATTATATTCAATGGTAGCGGCCATCCGTATTGGCAAAGCCAGCATCATTTTCTGTACAGAAACCGGCAAAGTGTTGCTCAAGGCATTATAAACAAAGCAGCTGATAAAATGTTACACTCATAACTGTTAACAAAAACTTTTTTCGCAAATGGTCTTATAGATAATAATAACTATTCCGCCGTGTTAGGTGCAGGAGCTATTATTAGAAGGAGAAGAGGTAAAATTTTGTTTTAGAAATGCGCAATCAATATTGTTTTGTCTGCAATTGAGCATAAAATAAAAAATAACTTCAGCCAAAGAGCTTAACTGGCATTATACTCAGGCCCATCAATTGGTATGGAAAAAAATAATTTTACCAGGTCTCAAAAAATCAATCAAAATTCAAAAAACATAAATATTAAAATCAAAAAATGTATATATATATATATATATATATATATATATATATATATATGTCTATACATACATATAATAATTTATGGCCGCTTAGTAACTGACGGTGACTCACTATAACATCCTACAGTCACGCCGAAACTAAGAGAAGAGAATCACTGTAGAAAAGGTAATAATTTATTGCGGATATTTTGTGATAAAATTAAAAAAAAAAATAAACTTATCCAAGTTAATCTAACTTAGTCTAACTTATCCATATGCGTACAAAAAAAAAACAAATAATAAAATAGTGAGATGACGTCAGTTTTTAAGAAGATATAACAAAAATAAACAATAAAATAAATTTCAATAAAGTTCAGTATTTAATTGATTATATACCGCTGACACTTAATCACGCTTTTCGAAACCACGCCAGTTGTAAACAATACTTGTGTGAAAAGACAAAATTTCTTTTCAAATTTCCGCCAATTTCCGCAAAAAGGTAGTAGTTGTAAGGCCAAATAGGTCACGTGTCAATTTTAATTAAATATATTTTATATCTCGTGATCTTGACTACGTTTCATCAGTTAACCATTGGTAAAAATTTGTTCGCGACGGTTTAAAGACTTTAAGCGAAAAGTGATGAAAGAATATTAAATTGTTTAAAAAGTGAAATTAATAACAAACAAATATATTATTAATTATATAACAAATTCTCAGTTGCATATAGTAAAATAGTGTTAGCTAGCTGAAAAAAGTGGTAACTGAAAATTTGCAGTTACATATAGTGAAAAAGTGTTAGCTAGCCGAAAAAAGTGGTAACGGAAATTTCGCCGTTACAAAAGTATTAAATTCAACTAATTTTAGTTGATTAATAGCTGCTAGTCAGTAGTGTTAAAAAACCAGCTACTACCAATAGATATTTTTGATACTACCAATAGAAATTTGTTACTTCCAATAAATATTCGAAATTACCAATAGATATATTTGAAAATACCAATAGAAATTTGTTACTGCCAATAGATATTTGATATTATCAATAGATATTTTGAAAATACGAATAGAAATTATAAAACCAATAGAAATTTGAATATTACCGCGCATTTTAATTAAATCTGTTTTGAAATATATAGTGAACAACCAATAGTGAACAACCATAGTTGAACAACCGTGTTCAATAAATAAATAGTTATAATATTTCGCGACTAATTAATCAGTCGAACCGCTGGCCACTCCCTTGCTGTTTTAATTTATAAATCGTGCATTTTTAATTCTGAACCTCAGTCCACAGTTCTCCAACAGGATACACAAAGGCGGTAGTGAAAGTATCCTCCGGAACCTATAGGTGTAGGACGTGAGCGGCTCGCGGAGTATCTTCGACAACATTTACTCCGGAGAGTTACGCCAGTCCGGCACATTCGTTGGTCCTTCGAGCCGGATCCTTCCGTTTATACTTCGAGCCGAGTCCAGCAGTCGCTGGTCCTTCGAGCTGAATCCCTCATCCGTTTGTATTTCGGAACCGGATACATAGACACTACCGTATTAAAGTCAGCAGAATTTTCAGAATCAAGATGCCGATCACTCGTTCGCAAGGAAGGGGAGCCATGGCGTGGACCGTCGGTCTGGAAGGAGGCCCGTCGGACAATACCGACGCCGTCCGCCACCAGATGCCACCACGCTCACCATCGACTACAGAGGGCGCTGAGGCGCCACCTTGCCCCCGCGATGGGGGGTACTCCTGCCTGTGCCGGCCACTACAACCGGTACACCGAAGCAGATGAAACAAATAGAGGGCAACGATGACATTCGATGTGCATCACCGCCAACAGTCCGGGAAGACTCCCGCACCGAAGAGCCACCCAGGGGCCACCGAGATAAAAGTACAAAGTCAAAGAGGACTATTCGGCCCAATAAAAAAGTTTTGAAGGCTCGTGAAGAAGTGCTGAGAATTAAATTGGAACTCGCACAAATTTCCTTGCAAATGGCTGAGGAAGAAGATGATTCGGACGACTATGATGAAGATGGTCACTCTAAAAGCGAGTACGTCCGATCTTGGCTCGAAAATTCCGTAGCCAAGCAAAAGCCAACTCAAGGCGCTGCCACCGGAGGGGAGGCCCCACTAAACAAAACCGTCACAAGGCCACCCCCGGAGGTTGTCGACCTCAGTGAGCCGCAAAAGAAGCTCACAAACCATGGTTCGAAGGTTGATGAAGAAACGGGGCTCCTACCAATCGTATCAGAGCCCACCTACCAGGATCATGATCCGGAAGATGTAACCAAGAATCCTGTGCCACTAAAAATTAGCCAGGAGTCGAAGGTTGATGAAGACAGGGAGCTCCTACCAGCTGTATCAGAGCTCACCTACCAGGATCCCTATCCGGCAGATGTAACGAAGAATCCCCTGCCAACGAAGCCTAACCAGGCATCTGTCATAAATGAAGACAGAGGACTCCGACCATTTATATCGGAGCTCACATCCGCTATAGCCGCACTCGCTGACAAACGAAAACCAGAGAGTGCATCGTCGCATACTTTCGCAGCGTCGAAAGCTATAATGACACTGCCGTGCTTTAGCGGAGCACATACCGAATGGCTATCGTTCCGTGCCATTTATGAAACAACCCGAGGCTACTTCAACGATATCGAAAATACTGCAAGACTACGAAGAAGTCTACAGGGAAGAGCCTTGGAGACAGTTAGTTCAGAATTCATCGGGCATGCTAAGCCGGATGAGATCATGCGAGAACTGGAGCTACAATTTGGGCGTCCAGACTCAATTGCACAAGCTGAAACCGAGAAGTTACGAGGATTGCCACGCTGTACAGAAGCGCCTAGAGATATTTGCACATTCGCAAGCAAAGTGAGGGGAAGCGTCGTCACTCTACGGGCACTCAAACGAGACCATTACCTCATCAACGCAGAGCTGCTACGACACCACACAGACAAATTGCCCAATTCTATACGGGCACAGTGGTATAAAGTTTATACCGAAAAATACGACTCTCGACCAGACCTCGGTTCCTTCAGCGAGTTTATCACCGAACAAGCTCGCTTCTGTAGTGCATTTGCGCCTCCCGAAATCATAAACGGGGCGCAGAACAATCGTTCAATACACAAAACGCACACGGCAACAACTAAGCCGTCTCCAAAATGCAGTGTGTGCCAAAAAGAGGGTCATTACGGATCCGACTGCAAAAAATTTAAAGAAGCAGATGTCGATAAAAATGGGAAATTGCAAAACAAAGCAATTTATGTTTCCGCTGCTTACGATATAGAAGTCAAACACACAAATGTAAAATCAATAAGTGTGGCATAAAAGGATGCACCGCGACACATAATAGGCTTCTCCACCACAATAAAAAGGAGAAAACGGAGGTCACACAAATAGAACCTCAGGAAACAGTTGCAAATTCATTCGCCGTGTCAAAGCATCACGCCTATTTAAAAATAATACCAGTCCGAGTAATTGGACCGGCGGGAGCTGTAAATACACACGCCCTGCTGGATGATGGGTCAACAGTCTCATTAATGGATGAGAAAATTGCCAAACAAATTGGAGCAACAGGGCGGTTGGACCCCTTTAAGATCACCGCCATCGGGAACAATACCCTCGATTCGCCGAACTCCCGAAGAGTCAAAGTTTCGCTCAAGAGTCTCCACAGGAAAAGGGTGCATTTCAGAGCACGCACGGTCGCCAGCCTAAACTTGGGGCCACAGACTGTGTGTGCAACAGATATAGAAAATTGTAGACATTTAAAAGACCTAAAGGAGCAATTAATATATGACTACGGCAACCCAAAGATCTTAATAGGACAAGATAATTGGAGACTCCTGATAGCCACTCAAATTCGCAGAGGTCCGCCGCACCAACCAATCGCCTCGCTCACAGAATTAGGATGGGTGCTACACGGGGCACACACTAAAGCCCCTTATCAGCGCGTCCACGCGGCCAATTAGCTGCACACGAGCGAGGAGTCCATAAATGATCAACTCCGCGAATATTTCGCGCTGGAATCTCTCGTAATCAATCCGAGAAGACCAGACTCCGATCCAGAGAAGAAAGCTGAAGACATACTAAATAACAGCACCCGTCAGTTGGAAGACGGGCACATAGAGGCAGCGCTTCTCTGGAAAAAGAAAGATGCCGAAATGCCTGGCAATTATGAAACAGCTATAAAAAGGCTCGTTTCAATCGAGAAGAAATTAGATCGAGACGAAAATCTAAAACAGAAATATAATGACCACATGAACTTCCTAGTACAAAAGGGATACGCCGAGATAGCACCGAAAACTAATACACCAGGAAGGACATGGTACCTACCCCATTTTGACGTTCACAACCCGATGAAGCCAGAAAAGTTCCGAATAGTGCATGATGCCGCAGCCAAAACAAAGGGGGTGGCATTGAACGACTTCCTGCTCACGGGTCCAGACCTACTGCAGTCGCTACCAGGGGTCATGATGCGTTTTCGCCGCCATAATGTCGCTGTCTCGGCGGACATAGCCGAAATGTTTATGCAGGTCAAAGTTAGACCCGAAGACAGAGATGCCTTAAGATATCTCTGGAGAGGGAATCGACGTGATGAGGCACCGCAAGAATACAGAATGACGTCGATTATTTTCGGTGCAGCTAGTTCACCCTGCACAGCCATATTCGCAAAGAACTGGAATGCTAAAAAATATGTTGAAATATACCCAGAAGCCGTAGAAGCGATCATCCAAAATCATTATATGGATGACTATCTTGACAGTTTCCAGTCAGTAGAAGATGCGATGAGAATATCAAAGGAAGTACGCGATATACACAAAAACGCGCACTTCACCTTAAGAAAATGGGTTTCCAACGCGCCCGAAATTGTAAGAGAATTAGAACCTGACCACGAGGCAACTGAGTCAGTCGACCTGAACAACAAGGGAACCGAAGAGAAAATACTCGGACTAATCTGGAAACCGAGTACCGATCAGCTGAGCTTCAATCTAAAGCTCGCTCGACTTCCGATCGGTGTGCTTCATAAAAAACCAACCAAGAGGGAAGCACTCAAAATAGTGATGTCGCTGTATGACCCGCTCGGCCTCGCCTCCCCAGTTACAATTCGAGCAAAGCAAATAATGCAGGAAGCATGGAGACGAGGAACAGACTGGGACCAGGAGTTGGACGAAGACCTGACTGAACAATGGTCCGCGTGGATCCAACACCTGGAACGACTTAAATTAGTGAGCATCCCAAGATGCTACCCGGGATTCAGCGACGCACGTTCACTACAAGTCCACGTGTTTACCGATGCCAGTGAGAGCGCCTACGCAACGGCAGTCTACTGGAGGGCAATGACACCTGATGGGAAGATACACGTGAGCCTCGTCATGGCCAAGGCGAAGGTAGCCCCACTCAGAGTAACATCCATACCTCGCCTTGAGTTACAAGCCGCCGTGATGGGAAGTCGCGTAGCTGCCGCCGTCATCCAGGAGCATCGCGTAAAGCCCGAAGCTGTCACATATTGGACTGACAGCAAGACTGTCCTCACATGGATACAAAAGGGGTCCAGAACTTATAAACCTTTTGTTGCGCACCGAATAGCAGCAATCGAGGACAATTGTAAAGTGGATGACTGGCGCTGGGTACCTACTAAATTGAACATAGCTGACACCGCTACGAGGGACGTACCACCTAACTTCGACTCGAACCACGAGTGGTACAACGGCCCATCGTTTCTTTAAAAAGAACCGTCAGCATGGCCGACCAAAAGACCCACGTCATCCGAATCCACCGGTGAGGAAAAATGCCTCACCATTACAGAATCACATAGAGCTCCGGTAATAAGAGAAGCCATCCCAAATCCAGCAAAGTTTTCGAAATGGGAACGCTTATTGCGAGCGACGGCCAGAGTGCTTCAGTTTATCACACTGCCGTAAAACAACAGACAGGACCTTCTACAAAAGGACTAGAAGGAATGAAGAAAAAGATCCCGACTGGAGGAGATCGAAAAATAATCCGCAACACCGCACACAGTCCTCCAGTCTAAGAAAAACCGCAGATATCAAAAGGCACATCACACTCGAGGCCGAATTCATCAGAGAGGCCGAAAGGCTCCTAATACGTGTCATACAAGGGGACTCCTTCAGACAAGAAATAGCCGATCTCCGTAACGATAAAAGGGTCGCCCATGATAGCCGCCTAAGACCGCTCCAGATAGAATTAAAAGAGGGGTCATCGCGCTGCGAAGTCGCATAGCCGCCGCGAAGGGAGTCTCGAAAGATATGAAAGGTCCGGCTATATTGGATGGTGATCATTACATCACCCAATTGTACATAGACTGGACGCATCGTAGCCTACATCATTGCGGGACCGAACCTACAATTAACGAGGTTCGACAACATTACTGGGTTATAAGACTTAGACCCACAACAAAACGAATAGTGAGCCAATGCGTACCATGTCGCATCAGAAAGGCGCAACCATCTGTGCCAGCCACCTGTGATCATCCCAGCACACGTCTCGCTCATCACCAGAGACCGTTTACTTTCACCGGTCTGGACTATTTTGGGCCACTTTCCGTCACAGTGGGACGGCAACATCAGAAAAGATACGTGGCTCTATTCACCTGCCTCACATCTAGAGCTGTCCATTTGGAAATTGTTGCAAATCTCAGCGCAGATGTTAGCTTTGAGACGATTTGCAGCGCGCCGAGGGTGGCCCACCGAAATTCATTCAGATAACGGCACCAACATGCACGGCGCAGATAAGGAACTTCGAGAGGCTTTTAAAGAAGAAGCCAGCCGACGAGGCATAGTGTGGCGTTTTATAACCCCCTCCGCGCCTTTCATGGGAGGGGTATGGGAACGTCTCGTACGATGCGTGAAGACGGCACTATACACCGTCCTTCACGAAAGACATCCACATGAAGAAGTCTTAGCCACGCTGCTCTGCGAGGTGGAGTATACAGTAAACAGTAGACCACTAACTCACATCTCTGTGGACAGCAACGACAACGAATCCATCACTCCAAACCACTTCCTCTTGGGAGGATCTGCGAGACTGCCGTCACCTGGACTATTTAATGAAAAGGATATAGATAGCAAAAAGCACTGGCGACGCTCCCAGATACTCGCTGATATGTTCTGGCAGCGTTGGGTCAGAGAATATCTACCGGAACTTCAAAACCGGCGGGAGGCCCATGGTCGAGGCCCCGATCTCCAGGTGGGCGATCCAGTCCTCATTGCTGACGGCCAGTTACCTCGTAACACCTGGCCACGAGGAAGGATTGAAACTATGTACCCCGGTGCGGACGGACAGATCCGCACTGTGGAGGTACGCACCATAAACGGCCTAATCAAGAGGCCAACCAGGAAACTCGTGCCGCTGCCGAAGTAGAAAGCAACGTCGCTCACCGAAATGGATGCAGCGCCACTACGATGAGATCTTCGCGTCGCTGCACGGCGGGAGAGATGTTCGCGACGGTTTAAAGACTTTAAGCGAAAAGTGATGAAAGAATATTAAATTGTTTAAAAAGTGAAATTAATAACAAAATCGAGCGAATTGTGTATTAATATAGGTTTACAATATGTTTACAATTCTTAATATACTTGGATAGCATGTCGTTTTTATAATAGTTAATATAAACAACTTTAATCATTTAATAAAATTTCGACCAATCACAGCGCAGCATATCGTGGAACTTTCTAGAAGTTAATTAACTACGCAATAGTTTATATGAAAATAATAAGAATATTTTTGTGTTCTGAAAGAATTGTAAATATGATATTTAGTTAGCATATGGTGTATAGGTTGCAATAGTAAAGAGATAATTTGTGTAAATAAACGCATTTGATAAATATAGTAAAATTAAAGATTTAATGTGCACATTTGTTATGTAAATTTGGTACATTTTGATTAATAACTTTTTTAAATGTAAATATATTAAGTAACCCTTATCACATAACGATAAAGGACCAAAATGCCTATTTTATAGTGTATAGCGTATTAGTGTAAAAATTAGCATTATATAGAAAATTTGCGATTTGTGCAAATTACATAATGAAAATATTTAATAATAAAAAGGCAAAACCGGAAAATGGCAAGCGGCTCTCTATAGAGTATAGCCGAAGTCTACCTTATGGGGGCAAATCACAGTAACATGGTAGTAGGAAGAACTACCAGTAACAAGCAGTAGTATCCGGTAGTAGCTTAAGTGACTAGTAGCAGAACACAGTGAAAAGTTATAGTGAAATAGAAAAAGTTTAGCTAGCCGAAAAAGGTCGTAACTGAAAATCGCAGTTACACATAGTCGAAAAAAGTGGCAACTGAAAATTCTCAGTTGCATATAGTAAAATAGTGTTAGCTAGCTGAAAAAAGTGGTAACTGAAAATTCGCAGTTACATATAGTGAAAAAGTGTTAGCTAGCCGAAAAAAGTGGTAACGGAAATTTCGCCGTTACATATAGTGAAAAGTGTTAGCTAGACGGAAAAAGTGGTAACTGATATTCGCAGTTACAAAAGTGTTAAATTCAACTAATTTTAGTTGATTAATAGCTGCTAGTCAGTAGTGTTAAAAAACCAGCTACTACCAATAGATATTTTTGATACTACCAATAGAAATTTGTTACTTCCAATAGATATTCGAAATTACCAATAGATATATTTGAAAATACCAATAGAAATTTGTTGCTGCCAATAGATATTTGATATTATCAATAGATATTTTGAAAATACGAATAGAAATTTTAAAACCAATAGAAATTTGAATATTACCGCGCATTTTAATTAAATCTGTTTTGAAATATATAGTGAACAACCAATAGTTGAACAACCGTGTTCAATAAATAAATAGTTATAATATTTCGCGACTAATTAATCAGTCGAACCGCTGGCCACTCCCTTGCTGTTTTAATTTATAAATCGTGCATTTTTAATTCTGAACCTCAGTCCACAGTTCTCCAACAGCATACACAAAGGCGGTAGTGAAAGTATCCTCCGGAACCTATAGGTGTAGGACGTGAGCGGCTCGCGGAGTATCTTCGACAACATTTACTCCGGAGAGTTACGCCCGTCCGGCACAAAATTAAAACAGGAATTTTACGATTGTGTTTACAAAAAACATTATTAGTTGAACCTTGCAGCTTGTTCATTATTTTTATTATAAATACCTATAAATGTATATAATATTAATAAATAGTTCCCATAATATATTGGATTATTTTTTATTTTGCCCTATCTGCAATGGTACGCTCTATAGAAAATGTGGCGTATGGCATGACTGACAATCTTTCGAACGTTTTATCTATGTTTTTTTTTTTATAGGAGAGGGGGCAAACGAGCATGCGGCTCACCTGATGGTAAGTGACTACCGCCGCCCATGAACAACTGCAACACCAGGGGAATCGCAGATGAGTTGCGGGCCTTTTAAAAAGGATCTAGGTACAAAGATGTTTTACGTTTTCGTCGCCTCCACATGATATTTTTGTCAGCATAAGGTACCCTTCTATATCTGAAACGAATATAAATATTGCTACAAAGTAAAGTAATAGGCTATACAAGTCTCTCTACTGGGCACAGGACTCTTTTTTTTATTTCTGAGAGGGTTTTAGGGCAAGGAAATGCCCGCCGTGCTTCCCCAATGCGTGTTGACGAAAATTGCAATTACAAATTTCATTCGTGCTGTCGGGGATCAAACCCGGGAAAATTTACAGCGAACGCTTTGACGACATATTTTAAATACGACACAAATAAATACGATTTAACATATATAATAAAAATTTTTACGTACTTGAAACTTGAACACTTGATAGCTCGTGATGCCTACCGGACAACGCTACAGCCCCACACCGTGCAATGTAATTGAAGATGCGTAACCGCGACATAATTCTCAGTGATGCGCAAGCATAACAGGCAGTATGTCACTTATATAATTGTCATCTCTGCAGTCTATTAATCTTTGCACTTTTATAAGTAATACAGAACGTAGTTGCTAGACGGTGTTGACATCGGCTAAAATCTCTGCGATCGCCGTTTCGTCAAGGTCATTCAGGCTAGTTAAAGCCTTAAGTAGGACGTTACGTCGAATTTGATCGATAATTATATTGTTGGATTGTTCGCTAATAAAGTGTAAGCGGAAGAGCTAATAAATTTGTTGAGGAAAATCAAACTCGTTGCATGAATTTTCATAACTCCAATACAAAGCACAAAAACAAAGCAGGCTAAAAGCAGATTTCACAGTAAGCGAGCAACCCGGGTTCGATCCCCGCCGGCACCAATGAGTGAGTTAAGTGCTGATTTACCACTTGCTCGGCGGTGAAGGAAAACATATATAACAGTTGTATCACGAATGGGTCGGCTCGACCGGGGAAGGACCACGCTCTCACAGAATACCAGCGTAAAATAGCAGCTTAAAACTGCTGTGTTTCGAATGGTGAGTGTAGAGAACCGGAGACCCTTTTCACTGGAAAAGAGGAATTCCATCTTAGTCCTCACGGGTGACAACGCATCTGCATTTTGATTCACAACCGAGTATAGATGTAGATGTCTATGGGCCACAGCATCCACTTACCATCAGGTGGACTGTGTGCTCGTTTGTCACCCTATCCTATTAAAAAAATATTGAAGAAACCTGCATCTGTCTGAGAAATAAGAAGAAAAAAAAATGTCGTAGATATATGAAGCTCGCCAACACGCATTAGGGCAGCGTGACGGATATTTCCTTGCCCTATAACCCACTCCGAAATGAGAGGAGGCGGAGAATTTACTTTACTTTTTAGATATAAATATCCTACGTCAACGGGAGAGGTCCATTTCGGCTGTGAACTTTCCTGGACTAATAAATAATATATAATTTTATATTGATGTGTATTGTATAATGTATAAAAATGCGGTTATCCTTCCTGTTGTCCCAGAAAATAGAAAGTAAAGTCACAGCCTATATACGTCCTGTTGAGAACAAACCTATCCATTGGAGAGAAGTAAGTCTATAGCGTGTGTTGGTGGACTACACATGTCCTACAAATGTTTCATTTCTCAGCCTTGTGGGTTACCTCATGATTTTTTCATAGTAAATTAGCACTTAACATTGCAGCACGGAGCGGGAGGGTCGAATTCGAGTTGTGTTGCTTAAATAAATCTGTATGTTTTACCTAGTTTAAAGAACACCCCCCTAAGTGCGTGTACTATCACTGCCATCATCAAATCCAACACCACTGTCTCCAACGCCACTAATCCTAACAACACTACTCTCAACACTACACTATATAGATTACAGTATACAGTCGATACGCTACGATACGATACGATATGTGTTTCGCCTATAAACGAGGCATCGTGCAGGAGAAATAGACTGCGATAGTTAACCGGTACGTGAGCGGCGTTATTTTTCACATCTATACATATAATAAAACTGTAAATAGCAGATGTCTGTACATTTTATATTTTTGTAATAAAAGTGATTGAGGGGTACTAAAAATAAGTAATTAAATACAATTCTACCATTTTTAGAATTTTCTGTCTGTCTGTCTGTCTGTCTGTTTGTTTGTTAACGTATCACGTATAAAGTACTAATTTATATCATAAGAATTGTTAAGGAAATTATAAAGTGTATCTTCGGGTTACATTTAGTCTTTATTTCATTAAAATCAGTTCATTCCATCAAAAGTTATGATAAATATTCTGAAGTATGGGTAGGGAAGTATAGGTACGAATTTGCTCAACGGTGGCTTTGTTTGAGTCATCAAGTGCATTTTAAAGTAATATCATATCATAAATCATAGTTAAATTATGTAAAATAATGATATAATTATGTATATCTAAAACGCAGTAAACAAAAGTATTAAAGAACGTATTAAATATATTATACAAAAATATATTAACCTTATTAACTAAATCTGAAGCACAATAGTTAACCCATTTCTTTGATAGATGGTGGTGTTGTGAAAATGTAATGCAATTGCAAATGTGATTTTTTCCTGTAGATGAGTTTTCATATTTACTGCTAATCTTTATTATAATACTCGCTGCCCTACTGCGTGTTGACAAACTCAATTTATTCTTTACCGCCGAGTACTCTATGTGGTAAATCAAATTTTAAAAGAGCTATTAACAATTGCGTTGGTTTTGGCGAGAGTCAAACTTTATTTTTTGCTTACTGTGCAGGCACTGATTTATAAGTTCTCTTGCGTTTTATATGTATCAATCGTGTCAATTAATCTCTTTTATTTTTAGAATTGATGTTAGCAGCGCCATCTCTCTTTAAATATATACATATAATAAAAATGATGATAACATGTGTCTCTTTCTGTACATTGTATATATATTTTGGTGGCTAAAATCATTATGGGGAACTGAAAATAATTAAATAAGAACATTTTATAATTTTTAGAATTGTCTGTCTGTCTATTTGTCTGTTATTATATGAACGCATCACGTCTAAAGTAAACATCTTTTATTTTCAAAGAAATCGTTAAGAAAATCATAAAGCGTATCTTCGAGTTACATTTAATCTTTGTTTTATTAAAATTGGTTAATTCTATCGAAAGTAATGATTATTATTTTGAAATGTAGGTTCGAATTTGTTCAATGGCGCCATAAAATCTCAGAAATAGTAATAAAAAGATTTGTGTGTAAAAAAAAACGTTCCATAATAATTAATATACTTAAAACACAAAAAGAGATTTAAAAAGGATGTTTTCTCACACAAAGGACGCAATAGATGGAGTTGTACAAATTACAAACTTTTCTGAATTGCTGTGTTGAGATTTTTCGCCGATGAATCGTATTGAGACTTACTGAAGAAATTTGTATCCACCGAAGCCATACAACGGAACCCGACCAAAAATAAAAATTTTGCAACGAAATGTCGTGATATTGTATTTATAATATACGCAAAATCAGTACTGCCATTTTAGCGCTTTGGGAACTAGATTTAGCGCTTTTTTGGAATGTATAGCGCGCATTTCGAACTTTTAGCACCTAGTTTAATCCAGCGCTTTTTGGTGTATTTAGCACACATTTCAATATTTTAGCGACTAGCGGGTTATTAACTCCCTTATAGCAGCACTGTTAGTCCACATTACCGATAATAATAATAATGACCTTTATTATTTTTTCCCACAAATAGTACATTGCAGTTTATCTTTTTCAAACATATTTTTTCCACAAAACAAAGAGCATGGGAGACGAGTCCAAACTAGGATACCCTGTGCTATGGATCTCCTGGCTTCCCCTTTAGGATGATCAACTTGATTTTTTACCGACGACTATAAACGGGGAAATCCCCTTTATTAAAGTTTTCGTTCATGGTTTTGGCAACGCATTTATTTTGCTTTATTCAGTTTCAGTCAGTTGCTTAGAGCACTGCTAAGTTAAAAGTTACTTAGAAGTTATAATACAAAGAAACTGTGTAGCAACCGCAATCAGATGCTGACATCTGAAACTAAGTTGCGAAATACATTGCACTTTAAAACAATTAATGACATTTTTATTGTTCGTACAGTACTAACTACTGTTGACAGCAATTGCCATAATTATAAGTCGATGTCCTGCGAAGTATTGATACATCAAAAAAATATTGCCAGAAAAAAAACTTAATGTTGTTTTCTTTATTATGATTATATAAAAATACACAAACTTTGTTTGTAGTTAATTTAGCGCGAAATCTAGGGCTTTTTTAAAGCGCTGTTTTCATGAAATCTAGCGCTTTTTGTGTTGTCCTAGAGCTGAATGAGTTTTTTTTTATCTGGCAGCACTGCCCAAAAACCCTCTATTAAGAAGTAACTTTCCTTTCAGTTTTAAGCGCATTCAGTTCCCAGTTACAGTGAGCGTGTGTTATGCGATGACCGTAAATAAAGCGCAAGGTCAAACTTTACGCGTTGTAGGAGTGTACCTCAGTACTGACTGTTTTGCACATGGCCAACTCTATGTTGCTTTTTCCCGCGTTAGTAGCCCTCGTAACCTTTTTGTGTACACCCCGGTTAAGCCTACTTCTAACGTCGTTTACACAGAAGCTCTATCATAAACGACTTAGAACTTTGATGATAATGATTTATTTAGTTACCACTTATTGATACAGTAATGAAATAAATCGTTTAATATTCTCTTACCTAAACGACAAATTCTTTATGTAAAACCTGTATACGCGAGCTACGCCGCGGGCACAGCTATCTTTAATAAAATGAATTTCATCAAAGTAACGCCCGATTCTATAGCCATGAATTTAACGGCGGCTGCATTACCTTCGAGCTACAGCTGCTCTACTTAACCCACTTTCGAGCTTAAAAGTAATTAAATGGTTAGTTACTACTCACAGAGCGCAAAAAAGTCAAATAGATGCAATATATGGAAGGGTAGAGCTTCCTCTTATCTGTTCTTGCGGGTAAGTAGCGTCTGTGGAACTCCTTGCCCGGTGTATCAGTAAGATGTATATATTGCGTAGTTAATTATCAACTTTATTATGTGTTATTGTATTCAAATATCATTTTTTATTTTGTTTTTTATTCTCTATTGCTACACCTACTTCAAATTCCCACCATTCCATGGGTTGACTGGTAGAGAAAGTTTCAAGTCATTAAATCAGTTCTATGTGTTATTTTGTTTTAAGGTATGCAATTAAGAATAAATAGCTGTGCACCCAAATGTGTATCAGTTTTAATGGTAACAGAACCAGTATAGTTGCGATATGTTAATAGTAAGTTGTGATATGTTTCCTGAATTGCTTGAAGTTGGTTTCATATGTCTGTGGTGCAGCCCATACCATTAAGTGTTTGTCTAATACTTCACTAGGATAGATTAATAAAAAATGAAGCTGTTACGTAAAGGGTGAGGGTGACCTGATGATATAATTATGGTAGGTGTCTGCGGCCCATAAGTCAATTTTAGAAGAATCAAAATGCAAATGTGTCGTTGAAATTGAGGTCAATTTCGTGTTTTGATAATGCACTATACCTTTAATTCAATAGAAAGCCTATCATGATAACGCTATATCTTACATATATGTCTTCTATTAAAATCGTTGTTAGTAATACATCACACAGTCATAAAACGTATATGAATTTTCTACGTAGTAGAGCCATGCTGCAGCTATATTAATTGTATAGTTGTAGCACGAACGCCAGCGTAAAATAGCAGCTTCATGCAGCTGTCTTTCGTATGGTGAGTGTAGAGAACCGGAGACCCTTTTCACTGGAAAAAAGGCATTCCATCTTAGTCCTAACGGCTGACAACGCATCTACATTTTGATTCGCAAACGAGGATAGATGTAGATGTCTATGGGCCACAGCGACCACTTACCATCAGGTGGACTGTGTGCTCGTTTGTCACCATACTATGCTTAATAACATAATATGCTTTTCACATGTTAGTTCATTTCTGCTGCCAAACAGCAGCCTGCGCACTGCTGTGTTCCGCTCCGAGGGGCATAGAGA